>CM039685.1:26746305-27996305 GCA_022530915.1 Paspalum notatum | reverse complement strand
CTAGGTCGCCCGACCCTGCCACGTCACCGATCCTGGATCTGCATGCAAAGAAACACAAAACATGTCAACCACAACAATTGGATCAAATGTCTGAGGCATCCAAGCGTCGAAAGATCATCGAATCGTGGATCAATGATGTCATCAATCCAGGGGAAGGGCCGTGCAACCAATCGGGAACCTTACATGCCTACAAATACCCCCTCCCCCTTGGTCTCTAAGCTATAAATACCCCCCGGGAGGTCATTTGCAAAGTATGGTGGATTAATAGAATACAAGTGTGGTTGTGTAGTTGAGTGTGAGCATTGTAGTGAAGCCACCCTTGGCATTGTAGAGAGAGCCAAGTTGTATCAAGAGTGAGTAGTGAGTTGTAGAGTGAAGGAGTTGGAATTCTCTTTGGTCTTCTGTTCCCGAGCTCTTATTCTCAGAGGAATTATTACTCTATTTCCAGGATACAGTAAAGTTCCTTGCCCCCTTCTTTATTTATTTCATACTTACTTTATTTACATACTCAGTGCTTTGCTCAGTAGTTTACGGGTGCCAGGTGTGCTCTATGTAGTTTGGCTATACATTTGTGCTTGCTCTCAGGCTTCGAACCTGTGTAGTAGTAAACTCGGTTGCATAGACGTGGTGTCTAGACTAGAGTTTGCCTTGGAAGGTGTCTTGTCTCACACAGCTTTGGTGGTAGGTCCACTTGGTGACAGCGAGCGTCTACCCTGTGTACTCCACCCCGTCGTCCGGATAAGTAGTCATTGATGCATAGCTGAGTTGTGTAGTGCCCGCCTTTCTCGTCTGGCTTATCAATACTCTGGTGCCCGAAAGTGGTTCTATAGGCTCAGTGTCCAAGTAACTGTTGAGTAGAACACTAGTTTGTTTAGTAAAGTTAAGTTATTTTATTTAAAGTAGTGAACCTGCTCTGCTCTGTCCTTTATGTCTACACTTGCTGGCTTTGTTGTTCGGTTCTACCTATTTTACGTTGAGTTACTCCTCGTTCCTCATGGATTTCGATACCTTGGAATACTCTTGGGTAAAAGGCTACAACGTGTTTCCGTGCGCTTGCGGATCTGTATGAGTAGGCTAAGAAATGCCAACAACGGGCTCGAATTCGAGTTGGACATGACCTTCAACATGGCTTGGAGGCCCTCCTTGCCCTCTGTTGATGTCTCTTAGTGTAACAGATTTTACTCCGCAAGCGCACAGAGATTCGCTGTAGCTTTTTCACTCAGAGTATTCTGAGTATCGGAAAAATCCACAGGGAAGTAAGGGCGAATAGGTGGAATGAAATGTCGAACTTTCAAGCAGTACTATAACTTAGATAAAACACTAGCTAATCTTACAACGGGGGTAAGATAACAAGATAGTGTATGCTGGGAAGAGTGAAAAAGGGACTAAAGAAGCCTAACACTTAGGTAGCTATCTGGGAGGACAACGAGTGAGATTAGATTTCCAAACTCTACTACTTAACCGCTGCAGAGGAGTATTCGCGGTTGAACTAAGTTAACTGGAAACAAGCTAGGATCTTGCGTCGAGCAAAATTCCGGCGCCTCGAGGGGTCAAGGGGTAGATAGTAGACCTCCGAAGGAGACCCGGCTAACGCCTACGGGCTTATCAAACGACGGGGTGGAATACTGAGACCTCTAGAGCTGTCACCTAGAGAGGCTACCAACCAAGTCTGCGTGGGTAAGATGGCACGCTATAGTGTTCAAGTGAGAACTTGAACACTAAAGCTCTTCCTTGATCAGAGGGTGAGAACTAACTTAATCTTAGATCAAAAGCCTAAGACAAGCTTATAGCACCAGCAAGTCTAACAGGATTCAGATAACTTAAGAACAACACAAACCTAAGCCTTGGATCTAGTGTGCAATAAAGGTACACCACACTAGGCAAGCGTTAATAAGTAAAGTAAAGTATAACAGAAGATAGAACAATGAAATATATTATACTGGAGTAACAAGAGTACAAAGATATAAAGATACAAGAGCTTTACCAAGACTCGAAGAAGACTCCGAAATCCCTGAGGCAAAAGCTCAGACTCAACTCTAACTCCTAGGACTAACCTAGTGCTACTAGACTAAGTGATAGTATGAACTACTCAACTTCCACACTTCACAAGTGAGCTCTAGGGGGGTATTTATAGCTTCCAACGTCGGTGAGGCGGTTAGGATAGCAGTTACAGGCCAAGCGGCCTGAGGTGGAGCCGGGCGGCCTGCCTCCAGGCCGGGCGGCCCGGAGAGCCCTTTGATCCACCGCCTTTCTTGATCTTGTGGCTGGTATTCACTTCCCATGGCGGTTGCATGGCAGTTATGGCGGTTATGCATGTGTTTCCTTGTCAACCGTTGATCTTCACTTGTGTTTCTTCCTTAGCCGCAGGATTGAAGTGCCGAGGATTGCTGACTTCACCAATCCAAGTGCTAGATCGATTATGTGGCAAGGCCTTCCGGTACTTTGCATGTTGCATTCGGCATTTGGACTTCACAACTGTGTTGACACGTCACTCAGGTTCATGCAGTTCGAAGATGAGGTGTTTTGGCCACTTTGTCAGGCCGGGCGGCCTGGGGGTGAGGCCGGGCGGCCTGGCCTACTGGTCAGGGCACTCCTGACTTGGCCATATTTCTCCTGTTTTTAGCTGATCTTGTACCTACAATAAAATATTCAACACAACTTGTGGAACTATGTTAGTAGCAAGGGTTATCCTATACTTTGATGTATTTTTCTTCCATGCTCATGGATAGTTGGTGGTCAAAATGGTGCAATAATGACCATCAACACCCTCCTCCTAGTTTGGGTGGTTCTCCAAGGCCTTCATGGTCCTCTCATAAGTTCCTAAGTACAATATAATCAACAATATCATTAGGGAGCAGACTATCCTCACACATATAATTACGAACACTTAGGAACGAGCTCACTTGTTGATTCAATTGTTGTGCATGTGCTCTTGTAATAGGCCCTTGCATAATCATAGGAGTGTTGTCCTCATCAGGAAGACCTACCACTTCATCAATCCAACACCTAGATGAGTGAAGTCAGCGATCCTAGGCAACCCAATCCTGCAGCTAAGGAAGAAGCACAAGTGAGATCCAACGAGCCAAGGAAAATCACACGTTTGTAACCACCAACCACATTGAAGAGGCAATCCTGGACGTTGGAGGTGCAAAGGCGGTGGATCGGAGGGTCAAGGCCCCTTGGACCAGGCCGCCTAGCCCCACACCAGGCTACCTAGCCCCACACCACGCTGCCAGCGACCAACCTAACCGCCATACCGACCTCCCTCGAGTAAAAGTAACCCCCACTCACTTGGAGCTATAAATAGCCCTAGGTAGCTTATTTGCAAAGCGTTGAAAGTGAGACTGACATACCATTGTCTTAGTCTTGTAGCAATAGGATAATTCTGAGAGTTAGAGTTGATTCCAAGTCTTTGCCTTAGGGATTCCGGAGTTAGCTTCGAGTCTTGGTAAAGCTCTTGTATCTTTTGTACCTTTGCTACTCTAGTATAATACAATTCATTGCTCTATCTTTCAATTATATTTTACTTTATTTCTTACACTTGCCTAGTGTGGTGTACCTTCTTGCATACTAGACCGAGGCTTAGGTTTGTGTTGCCCTTAAGTTACTTGTATCTTGCAAGACTTGCCGGTGCGATAAACTTTCCTTAGACTTTGGTCTAAGGTTAAGCTAGTTCTCACCATCTGATCTAGGAAGAACTTTAGCGATCAAGTTTCCACTTGATCACTAGTTTAGCGTGCCATCTGACCCATGCAGCTCTGGTCGGCAGCCCTTATTGGTGACAGCTTTAGGGAGCCTCTGTATTCTGATCCTATTGTTTGGTAAGCCCATAGGTGTTCATTAGTTTTCGTTTGGCCAACTATCTACCCCCGTGCCACCTCGGTGTAGTTTGGAATTTCACTCGAACGCAAGAGCCGGACCTACTGTGTCCATATGAAGCGAAGCAATTCTCCAAGATGAGTCGTCATCACCTGATTAATAGGTGTGTGAGAAACAAGAACCATCTTCCCGTGGTGACAAGGATGTCACACAAGGTCATGCTCAACTTTCAACTTGGGCATTCCTCTCATTAAGCCAAGTGAACTAAGTCTTCCAAGCAAGTTAAAGCTCAAATGACCAAGCTTCTTATGCCACTTCCAAAGATCAGAAGAGGGACCGGCCACCAAACACTGAGAAGGACCAAATGAGGTCGAGAAATCAATACAAAAAACCTTCCCAAAAGGCAAAAGCTGGCAAACAAGATCACCTCGAGCATCCAAAATACGAGAAAGGCCCTCCTTAAAGTGAATTTCATATCCTTCCTTGAGCAAAACTGAGAGAAGGTTGTAACCAAGGTTGCAACCAAACCAACTTCCCTTAGGTCAAACTACTTAGAAATCGAAACAACACCAACACCTTTCACCTTACCTGTGCCTTTATCTCCAAAAATGATGTGCTCGCTGGAGCGCACTAGGGTGAGACCGGAGAACCATTTGAGATTACTGGTCATGTGGTGCGAACAGCCGGAATCCATGAGCCATATGTTCTTCTGGCCTCCATCCTGCATCAATAGCGGTTCATGGGATCAGCATATGGTCCAACACAGGGGTTAGTCTCAAAAGAAACAAACCAGTATGACGAGGACCACAACACACACCGCCGCCACCTTTTCGTCCAATTGGAGTATATGAGAGCGTAGGACTAAGACCTAGGCGTTTTGGCCTCTGTGGGTTGTATCCTTGAGCCTAGTGGCTGATTTTGTATCGGGGGACAAAATCTGAATAGCGGCTGCTATCCTTCGCCAACGCTAAGGCTTTTAGGGGGCTAAATCAAGCTATAGCCTTCGTAGCTTTTATAGTGGATGAAATGGCAATATCGTAGCGGAAGATCACTCAAAAAGCTATAACGCGGTTATAGCGAAGCTATAGCCTCCTACTTAAAACCATGATTATAATCCATGCGTTGCTATGAGAATTTTTAAAATAATTTTTTATGGTGAAATTTGAAAATAGAAATATTAAGATTATTATAAGGAATATTTTTAAATGACATTATACTTAATAATATTGTTCATCTATACCTAATATTAAAGAGAATAAGGTTTCTTGGTCCGTCTCCTCACAAACCTTACGGGTGGGTCCATCCCTGCCTGAGGGAGTCCGAGACTCTAACGTCAAAATCTGTCCGCCCCTGTCCGAGTGGAGTTCGAGTTAGGATTGTAGTCATCAAAGCGATGCCACCCCTGCCTGAGGGAGTCCGAGTCTCTAACGTCAAAATCTGTCCGCCCCTGTCCGAGTGGAGTTCGAGTTAGGATTGTAGTCATCAAAGCGATGCCCAATTTAAATGGATCCTACCGGGAACTACAATCCATTGGACACATGGACTCCTACTCAGAACGATTGCGCGATCTTTGCGATCTCAATCCTGCCGGCCACCGCCGAGGATAGCCGCCGAAGGGACAATGCTCCTTCATGAGAACGTGATGGTGGATGACGTCGCCGAGGAGCTCGCGCGCCTGTGGCGTGACCGCGTCGTAGCGAAGTAGGGCTGAGACGGTGGCCTGGCACCATGAGTGGAGACCGACGCGGCGCGCAGGTGGTCGGCACCGCCGGCACCGCAGCAAGGGGAGAGTGGTTCCTTCGTTGGGAAGAGGCCGCTGTGTTTGGTTCACTGTAAGCGGAGGGGCCGGTGGTTGATCTCGGCGTCGCGTCGCACCGAGCAGGCAGCGGAAATTGCGTCTGACCTAATTGCGCTAGCAGTCCGCGTTGAACTCGCCGCCTAGCCATGGGTCCACCTCGTGTTGTCTAGCATGCAGGCCTCCTTCAGCACCACCGCGTCCAGCTTGGGACTCGCCGTGCTCTGGCTGCCGTGCAAGGCTGAAGCTCCACTCGCGGCGCGCGCAACTGCTCGTCGCCGTCGAGGATCTCACGACAGTGCTGCTGTTGTTGAGCCCCTGCCTCGCCGCAGCACGGAGGCAGGCTGCCGTGGCGGATCGGAGGACCGCGATGATGAAGAGCTCCGACTCGTCATCATGAGAGGACCGGGATGACGACAACACATCGGCGTTGGCGTTGCGTTTGCGCGTTGGTGCAGAAGCTTCACGGCGATCATGGCGTCTGTGTCTGGGATTGTATCAAACGTTGGCTTTCATCGTGCGTTCTGCGGGCGATCAATTGGATAATGGATGGACATTGGATTTCGAGCAAGTGGATTGGATTTTTTGCTCTCTTAATTGGATTCGAATGAACGTGGATTATTCATATTTGGATTTCCGCTGGACTTCTTTTATTTGGATATGGACTTCGATCCATTGCCCGGTCTCTCGGCAGGGTGAGAACTATGTCTCAAACATGCACGTCATATACAAGTGCATACCTTATTGCATAATTATCAAATTATATGAAAATGATTGCTTATTGTTGTTTGCGCAGTTTAGGATTAGGGCTTTAAAATATATTTTCCAAGCATTGGGAATCATAAAGTGAAATCTCAAATCAGAGGAAAGATTTAAGCTTACATATGCACTACCATTAGATTTTACATGTGCCACAAAATTCTCACTGATCTATAACATAACAATTTCATCTCTTAAACAAGGTACATTTAAATTTGTTTGCTACCAGAGAGAATGAAGACTGTGATCGTTGCTGATCTGATGCTCCACCAGCATGATGCCAATCTGGTCTGCAACTGACCACCAAGGCCACCATTAAAGTAGATCACCAAACCGTTTCAAGTTTACAGGTATGTTTTAGTATTTGAATTTAGTTGTTGGTCTCAAGCCAATCATTATATCATGTCGTCCATACCAATATCACATTTAGCAACACATACACATCGATAGTATATAAAAATGAAAATCTGTACCCAGTCGACACAATCAAAACAAAGGTGACATGATTGTTTTAACCTTCCATAGTATATGATTTGGTTCTCAACTCAAAGAACATCACAGGCTTGTTTTTTTCACTTCTACACCATCTAACTCTGCTCTAGCGAGTATATACCCTTCGCCAGTAAAAACATAGATACAGTTTTCAATAAAAACTCAATTGAAAAAGTGGCTTTGCTATTACGCATAATTTTTCTGGTACAACGCACGGGCATTTTTTTCTAGTATAAAATATTAAAGCAGATAAGGTTTTCTGATCCAAGGTTTTCCGATCCGTCTGACGGGTGGGACCCACTGCAAATCTCCCTCTACGTATGGTCCGTGAGCCAGGAAGTTTCTTGGTCCGTAGCTCGTGAAGGCTGGCTTGAAAGCATGTGATATTCATCGTATGTTTTCAATCTAAATCCAAACGCCAGCCCATAATCAACAGCAACAAATTCAGATTCAACTCGAACACATTGAAATATTAGTGGCCGCTCCGCTGCATCCCATGAAGGCACGCAAACAGGAATAGGAACCAAAATCGATAAGAATATATTAATCTATATCTATATCTTTTGTATCTGTCTCTGTATCTATTCTATATTTATACCTAATATTAAATATTTTTCGGTCCGTCGTGACATATGGATCCGGCTAGTCAGTCCCTCCCGGTCCTATATCCGAAAATCTGAATCACAACGACAATACAAACCAGATTCAGACTGAAAAAGAGCCGACACGAAAATGGACGTCCAAGTCGCATATGGACTCTGTTTTCGATATTCTATGTATCGATGGAAAGCTAAAATAATAACCTTTTCAACTCAACTGAAACCACTTTAAAGTTCGGTCTCAATCAACGGAAATCTTTGAAATATCTTTGAAATAATATTATGTGGAATTTATTCGTGAGCCCGGAGTGCAGGAGTAGCCCATGCGAAAACGGACGCCCAAATCGCATAAGGACTCCTTTTTTTACGTTCTTGATGGAAAGCTAAAATAACAATATTTCCAACCCAATTGACATCACTCTACAATTCGCTTGCAATTATTAGAAATCATCGAGACAATATGACCTAAAATTTATTCGAAAATCTAATTCAGACGACAGGAGCAGCCTACATGAAAACGGATACTCATGCCGTATATGGACTCCGTTTTCGATGTTCCATATATTGCCGAAAAGAAAAAAAATAATATTTTTTACCAAACTGACACCACCTAAATTTTGGTCACATACAAAGAAAAATTCGAAATAATAGAATATGGAATTTATAGAATATGATATGCTTAAGAATTTTTTTTCTTCCATTGCAACGCACGTGCATTTTACTAGTTTTATTCGAGAGATATCAACTCTTAAATCATTGATTATTCGTGTGTTTTCGTGTATGAATTTGGTGGCATATTAATATAGACCATTGTACAAAATAGCACACTATGCAATTTAGGGTTGCTCCTTCCAAAACACTATTAGCAATTTATTTTCCGTACTTTGATATAGACCTATAGTTGCATATATGTATGTTATTAATCATACAAATTGGATGGAACATATTAATAGTGTTTTAATAGATGATGACATAGTTTTTAATTTAGTAAACATAGATGGTGTGATAGCTTATACATAGATCGCACCGCCTCGTCTATTTCAAATATTACTCTACTAGTGCAAGGCCGCGCGCGCATGCCACGTAAAGATTTTCCGTGTTGTTCTACATATGTATCATATGGAGGCAAAGCTTACTTTTTTGTTTTGTTAAAAAAGAAACCCTCAGCCCATATTATATATCTACAAACAGGTACCAAAACACCTCAGCCTCTAATCTAAAGGTGACAATCCTAAACATAAGTCACTGTGCTTAACACCTGTAGTTGGCCACCTAAATTATTTTATAACGTTAGCCACCTCACATGTCCAAAATATACCGGACAACAATGCAACATTGATCTAACTGCTCTTTGAAAATGTGTTGTAAATGACAAAGCAGCGCAAAGAAATTGGGAATAGGACTACAATGGATGCTCATAGCTCCTTTCTCATGACCATAATATATATAGCTAAAATTTCAGCATCATGCATGTCTATATGTAGGAAACAAATAAAATGGAAACTAAAATGTTCACACAATCTCAAATGTGAAACTGTGACGATGAGCAAAGAAGAATTAATCAGCTTCCTTTGTGCACAACACTTCATTTCTGTGCTTGTTGAGAATAGAACCACAGTGTAAGCTCATAGTTTCTCCTTTCTCATGACCATAATATGGTTAAAATTTCAGTATCATTTTTTGTCTATATGCAGGAAACAAATAAAATGAAAGTAAAACTAAAAGGTCCACACAGCCTCAAATCTGACACTGACAATGAGCAAAAAAGAATTAATCAGCTTCACGTGTGAAGAACACTTCATTTTTGTGCTTTGTTTTTCCTTGGTGGTTGAATCTGCCCATGATATGAATGAGTTGAGTAGCTGAGCTCTTGCATAGTATGGAAAATAAAACAGGATGTTCCTAGACAGAAGCATGAGAACAAACCTTTGCCTTCTCCCAAGCTTTTGCAAATGATAGAAAGTGGCCTCTGACATAACACTGATATCAAATATCGGTGAAATGGACAATAAACTGGTACCTGAAACAAGGAACAAGACAAAATGTGTACACATTATCTAAAAAATAAATCCATTGTTGCACATTCGTGAATACAAACCTTATGCCGTTTTGTGATCAGCTTAGAGCGAGCTCTTTGGTTGTTTGGTTCCTGTTAGAAGTGGGGCAATGGGAAACTATTTTTATCAGTGAGTAAAATAATAAAAGCCTCACTAAGAAAACATTAAGCACACAGCAGCATGTTTTCTAAAAGGTTAATCATTCTTCGGTAAGGGCATTAGTCACCCTCCAATCAAATTCGTAAAGAATGCTTCACACTGACATAGGGTAATATCATATTAATAATCACCTAAAGAAAAGACATCTGATATTTATTTCTCTATGGCATCATGTTGTTCCATGAGTAGAGTGTTCAATTTTCTTTGGATATCATTTGATAGTATAAAAAAGCGATTATAATCAGCTTTGAACTAAATTAAAGGCAAGTAACCTTTTTGTACGCATATTTGTATTCATGACTAAACTGGGAAAAAACATATGTGAGTGGGGGTTTGAATCCACACCATTTTGTACCAGCACCTTGTTCTAACATCTAGACCAACTCAGTCATCTGTCATCTCAACACTTTAGTTTTGATGTCGGTTGTAAATGGAAATTAAAATAAACCATTCAGTGCTCTGTGCAATAAACAAACATAGCACACATCCAGTATTCTAGTGGAATACTTATTGTACAGATGAAGCAAAATTTGGGCATCACAACTATGCACCTTGTAATCTACATATGTGACAGGAGGATCTATATGGTTTGCATGGACAGACAACAATCGGTTGACCAATCTGCGCAGGAAATGAGCCTAGGCGTTATTCCAAAACTCTATATTACCTGAGAATCGTTTCTCCATCAAGGCAGTAGAGAGCATCAGAGAATCAAGCAGTAGAGAGCTCGTTTCTCCATCAAGGCAGTAGAGAGCATTGGAGCAAGGAAATCCTCACTGCGCAGGGCCACGGGAAAGGAGGCGGCAAAGAACTCTCACAGAGCGGGGTGCCACCCTCTTGGTCAGCTGGTAAATAACCTAGCAGCTTTTCTGGCTTTTCAACAGTTTCAATACAGTTTTCAGCATAGATGCCAACATGATCTCAAGTATCGTATCTAGAAAGGTAAAAGAAGACTCATCAGCAATCTGAAGTCCAATTTAACAATAATCAATTTTGTATATCTAGTCATCTACTCTTATTTTCAGAAGTAACAAATACAATTAGTCGAATGTAGTTACTTGAGGTCAGTTCCAGCATATGGAACTCCAAATGAATGCAAGATCGGTCAAAAGTGCTTAGTGTTCTGATTAGCCGGCTCGTCATTGAACACATGTGCTTCCGAACATCCAAAACCTGATAAATATACAAAAGATCTATTTGAACATAAATATACAAAAGATCTATTTGAACACATTTACTGGAACATGAAAACCTATCAGGTAACCCCTAATAAATCCAAATTTAGCTGAAACATGCCGTCCCTGAAAACTTAAAAACCAATGTGTCTTCGTCCCATTGCAACAGGAAATATTTACATACAAGCACACAATAACTGATGCACAAGCGAAATCACACTTCAGCACAGAAAGCAAGAAGTCACATCAAGAATTAGATACATAATGAAGTGCCGAAGAAGAAGAAAACTACACACCACTTTCCTCTCTTCCTAGAACTGGAACCAAGATTAACCTAATCTCTATCCAAATCTCACTTCCAGCAATTGGTTTGGAAAATTTTTGCAGTCCTGGAATCTAATAATTGTGAAGAACAGGAGAAAGGAACTCAACAAGATCACTGCAACCCGAATTCTAAGAGCCATCTTTACCACACAGCACAAGGAAGCCTAACTCCAGCAGACAGAGAATCTCTTAATAAGATTAAAAGTAAAAGGAAAACATCTATGAATTATTTCCCTTTTCCTTTTTTCCCACTTGGGGGCTCATGAATATATCAACCTGTTGAAGCATATTGCTTTCCTTCACAATTATCAAGCAATATGCATCTGTGGATGTCTTCTACTTTAGCCTTGCACGTGATTTTTTTTTTTTCCAAAAGAAGTATGCTGCCTCAAAGCATGCCTGGTCAGCATGCTTCCAGATCACCAGAGCACACAGACCAAAGCTGAAACAAACTTAAATTTTTAAGGGTAGAGGGGATGACAAAAACAATACATTTAGCTTCTTTTCTGGAGGCGGAGAGGTTCCTCACCACTCTCGCTGGAATCATCTCGAAACCCATCACTAAATTAAAGAGAAATAAGTTTCTATTGAGCCGAAGGATATATTTAGTATAAGGGCATATGTATCTGTACCCCAAAAACATGCATGTTGTGCACACTGTATATAATTGTAGGATATCTTTTGACATGAAAAGGCTCAGGATGGGATCTAGGCATTTATTTCAGTTACAAATTAATGGATCAAGATACACCTTTTGCACACCAGCAACCGTAACAATCGGTCTGTGGGTCAAAAGCTAAACTTGTTTTTTCAAACAAAAAAAACACCTTAAAGAAGTCGGTAAAAGGTAGTGCATACCACGGAAATAACATTTTTTTCTTATTTATTGTTTGAAGCCTTCTCACAGAGTGGCAGGTTTTTAAGGCGGTGAAGACAGCGCACAAGAATTTTAGAATTGCAAAAACACCAAGTTAACATGGGTAGAGAGATGTTGGTACCTGCTCATCAAAATCTGGATCCGGCTTTTCAGTCCAACTCTGAGCCCTCAGTAGATCCCTCATTCTTTTTCAGGAAAAGTCTTGGAAGAATATACTGTTTTGGGTATGCTATCCTGAAGGCAGATAGAAAGTAAAGTTCTATCAGCAAGTGATCTAAGTATGAAATCTCTATTCAACTTTTATTGAACCTCAATTCAACACATTTGTCAAGCAATTGGAGTCAGTATTTAAACATGTTTCGTTTGGGACAACATTGTATGAAATTGGTAGGCCATGATCTGGCTCATGGTGCAAACCTGCATCTGAAATTGAAATTCCTGCATGAGGGACAAAGAACAGGAGAGGGAAGGTCATGAGCTAGCTGAAATACATTTGAGGCAATCTTTTGCCGACTAAATTGGCACCAAGGAATAAAAATATCAGAATAACACCTTAATTCGTGATGAATCTGTTAGGACACGATCTGGGTCATTGGTAGAAGTTTACATCTCAAATTGAAACTCCTACATAGAGGGAACAAATATAGTAAGAATAGTAGAGCTCTAGGGAGGTAAGACACCTCTGAGCTGACTAAATTGTTTTGTAAGTGTCATGCCACTTGCACATTATTCACTACAGGTATAAAATAAAAACCAATCAATAGATGGTTTGTACAAGCACAGGAAGCACCGCGCAATATATGCCTGCAAACTCCATTTCAGACATTAAGCACGAAGGCACATTCACAGCCAGATTCACAGCCGATAAACAAATCCTTTAACATCGCAGCAAATATTAGAAGAAATAGCAGGTAGCGCAATAATCTTTGGAAAGGCCATTCCAAGCACCAGAAGACAAAATTGGATCTACCATTTATTCACTAAAAAAGAGTAATCTGTTATGAAATGAAAGCCTACTTGCAATACAGAAGCAACAGATCGTTGAAAATTGAAGTGAACATTCGCTTCCTCCGCGAATAGTATTTTGCCCATAAGCGTAGTTTGCACCGATCATACAGTATGACGAAAACAATAGTTTCAAGCGAAATTAAGCTATTTTTCATGTGGACCACAGCCATCGAGCCAAAGATGAACCGATCCAGAGTGCCATCCCTACGTTAACATCTCTAGTAAAACCATCGATCAAATGAATGCAACAAGCAATAATGTATCTTTCGGGTCAACTAATGATAGTCTTCCGGTTTAGTGGTGTAGCATCTAGTAGGGAAAATATCCTAGGGCAGGCATTCTGGACTCATTTAGCCATACCTGTTGTTTTGGTAGAACCATTCACCACAATACCACCCTCTGCTTCATATGTTCCAGATTACTGTGAAGGCAACATAAACAGGTATAAAATGTATCAGAGAGTAATTTAGCAAACAAAAAATCGGCAAGGCACTGATGTGCAAAAGGCACCATATCATTCAGAGGCCACCACAACCCGGCTGCACACATCCAGTAAAAAGCTCAGGAAGGCACTAATGTGCAGACAGACACTTATCAAAAAAAAAATGTGCAGACAGACAAGAACTGCCCACAAACGTGCATGACAACAAGCTGGATGACCGTCACCCAACAATGGACCATACAGAGCAAAAGGAGCAACCAAGAACCCCACCGAGCGATCATAGGAAGCAGCAAGCAGTTTGGGGGGCCCTCCACAGCGATGTGATCATGCACCGCGAACTTCTCTTCCGTGTAGCCGAACTCTGCACATCGGAGGGAGAGCAGCGGATGAGCGGGAGAGAAAGTAGTCGAGGCTGGAGAAGGGAGTGCGTGGAGGGAGACGGCGCAACCACGCAACGGCTGGTCACTCGCGCCGTCGGATGGCCACGCAGTGGATAGAGGGCCGATTCGTTTGAAATGTAGAGAAAGGCAGGGTGTGGGGGTGAGGGCGGTCGCAGTGGTGCTGAGGAAGGGGAGAAGGGTGGATCCGGTGGAGGGAACGCCGGATCTGGCCTTGGAGGCACCAGATCCGCCCATGAAGCCACCCAGCTGCCCGTCCCTGCCGCCGTCTCGCCGGCCAGCATGATGCATCATACCCTAGCCGCCGCCAACAAACCAAAACGAAAACGGAAAAGGTGGAGGAGAGGAACGCACCTGCGCGAGGGCCGTGAGAGAGGGGAGACGCAGCAGGGGGGATCGGCCTTATGGCGGCCGCGCCGCCCAACCACTCCGCTGTACGCACAGGGCGGGAAGGATGGCGGCGCTGTGGCAACAACGGCGAGCGGCAGACCAGGCGCGTCACCCACCAACGAGGCGCAGGCACGTAACGATGGACTGCAGCGCCTGGGCCCACGGCGGCACGCGTCACCGCGGCGACTGTCGGGCTGCCGCGGCCTCGACGGCCGCTGGCGACGGGGCCCACGCGGAGCGGCTCCCGGAGCGGCGCAGGCACGTAATGATGTACTGCAGTGCCTGGGCCCACGACGGCACGCGTCACCGCGGCGACTGCCGGGCTGCCACGGCCGCCGGCGACGGGGCCCACGCGGAGCGGCTCCCAGGGCGGCGCAGGCACGTAATGATGTACTGCAGCGCCTGGGCCCACGAAGGCACGCATCACCGCGGCGACTGCCGAGCTGCCGCGGCCGCGACGGCCGCCGCCGACGGGGCCCACGCGGAGCGGCTCCCCGGCGCGCGCGGGCCGCACGCTTCGCCATCGGACGGACGCCGGCGGGGAACGGGCGGAGCACCCTCCAGCGCCCTGAAGTCCTAGCTCTTTCTTGGTTCTAAATATACGGTCAGCTGCATTTCAAATATTACTCTATATACGGTCAGCTACAGGACTTTTTTTACTGTACACGACGTTTACGCACACGGTGCGAAAAAGTGTTTTTATAGTGACGCTGGCCTTAAACGATGATGCATAGTCAAGATAAGCGGGCGTGGTTTGGTGGCGCGGCTGATGGCGGCGCCGCTTGTAGCCTCGGCCGTGTTCGTCTGGCTCTACATCGCGCTGCTGCTGATCCCCTGCTCCGGCCTGGTACCTGCCTCTCTCCCCCCTCTCAGTTACCCGCTTGCAATTCGATTCTTGCTGCGGCGTTGCCTGCTCATGGGTGTACCTTCCCCAGTATCTCGACGCACCTGTCCGGATCCGGCCTCAGTTCTTGCTACAATTCTTTTGGTTTTAGCTAAAATTGGCAAAACAACTAGTTAGTCCGGGTGTAAAATTCGTGGTCTTGCGACCAGAATTCACTTCATCGCTGTGGGTCTAATGAACGAATGATTCGGCACGGTTCTCGTTTGCAGGTGGGGGATTCGTGCTCCTCTGAGCACGACTGCGGCACGGGCCTGTACTGCGGCAACTGCGCCGCCGCAGGCAGGACCAAGTCCTCCTGCATCAGGGACCTAGCCATCCAGCCCAGCTCCATTGTAATTCACTGCATTCGCCTCTCGTTTCTCTGTCCCCCGTACCCACTCTTGTTCTTCGAACATATTCAACGGGTTTTGATTCTTATTCAGGTTAAGGGGCTACCCTTCGACAGGTACTCATGGCTTGTCACCCACAATTCCTTCTCTATCCTCGGTGAGCCGTCGCGCACCGGGGTGGAGAGGGTCACGTTCTACAACCAGGAGGACTCGGTCACCAACCAGTTGATGGTATTTTCTGTATCCACGACCAAATTCTTTCTTGGCTCTCTGTTTAGGGGAGGAGTGTCATCAACATCAAACAATTGATAAGGAGTTGTTCACAGAATGGAATCAGGGGATTGATGCTTGATATGTATGACTTCAACGATGATGTATGGCTGTGCCACTCCCTTCAAGGGCAATGCTACAACTTCACTGCTTTCGTAAGTCTATTATAGCGGATTTGTTCGGCTAGTTAAGGCATGCTATCATAATTTGGTTTTGTTTTCATTATCATAAAATTTCCCCTAATTTTGGATGAGAGTTGGTGTGAGTAAATATTGGAAATGGTAATTTAATTCTTTGTTCTTGAATTTATTTGCAACTTTAATACTCCATCCTAAATTATAAGGGTTCTAGCCTTCTTTTTATTTGTCTACATTTATATGGTTGTTGATGAATCTAGACACATATTAAGCCTACATACATGGAACAATGAATGAATCTAGTAGAGATCTAAAACCCCTTACAAGATGTTACATGGGCTCCAATTCTCCCAAAGGCCCCTAATAAAAATGTTTAACTTAAATACGATCTTAGGTGCCAGCAGTTGACACACTAAAGGAGGTGGAAGCTTTTCTCTCCGAGAAACCCACAGAGATTGTAACAATATTTATCGAGGATTATGTTCGTTCACCAATGGGATTGAGCAAGATCTTTACTGCTGCTGACTTGATGAAATATTGGTACCCAATCTCTGAAATGCCAACTAATGGCAAGGGCTGGCCAAGCGTCACAGATATGGTTGCAAAAAACCACAGGTTGCTAGTGTTTACTTCGGATGCTTCAAAGGAGGCTAGTGAAGGAATAGCTTACCAATGGAGCTACTTGCTAGAGAATGAGTGTAAGTATAACTACCTGTGCACTCTGCTCTAACAAGATCTATAACCAAATGTCTTGCTGGATATTGGTAATATATACTACATGGTGATGACCAAATCTAAAGAACTTTAATTAGTATGTGTAGTACCATATCTTCCCAGTTCAGAGTTGAGATATGGCAATAAGGTACTTAATTTTCAAGAATCTTATTTAACATTGTTATTAGTTGTTATTAGCCACACAACCAGTTTAATTGGCAATAAAATTCTTATATAATGATTGGTTTACTTCAAAGATAAGTCTAGGCACATAACAATCTAGAACTAAAACCAGGAAGCGTGGAGTGACTTTATTCTTTCCCTTCAGATATCGATGTTCATAAAACAATCACCATTTACTTTAGCTTTGTCTGAAAAGCTGCTATCTATGATTATGTTAGATTCTGTCAACATGACCATCCTATTGTTTTTAGTGCAGAGTGCAGACATGTGCTCATGTTCTCAATTTCAACTATATCTGAATACTTTTCATTTATTTATAAGTATGGGATAAATTGAAGATATGCATGATAAAATTAAAGGTTAGACATGCAAGGTCACCATCGTCCATTGATGCCTAATTGCCTAAAGTTTGCTTTAGAACACGTGCCACTAAGATTGAACGTGTGATTCATATTATGGTTTTGTGTACAATTATTGTACTGATGGTAGTCATTAGTCAATATGTTGTACTGATGGGTAGTGAAAATATAAAAAAATATTTGGAGGTTTACACATTTCTGTACTTGTTCAGTATTTACTATACATTACTGATTTACATCTAGGAATCCTCTTTTTAAGGTTTTGCAACTAGGGCTGGTGGTGGTGGTGGGTGAATAGTAGCCTCTTAAAACTTTGACACCGAACCTGTATTCTAGCCCGTGCAAGGTTACATTGCACAAGAGCAAATAGCAACCCTAGAACACGACTAGGAAAGGCTTAGTCGAAGCACTCGCTCAAATGCCCACAAGAACAGCCGAAAATGAGCAAGACAAAAAATTCATCACACAAGGAGCAAGCAACAATTGACTTCTTACCATGTCTAAATTTTCTATTTGAAAAATGCACAATAGCCCTCATAACTATTGCTAAACTATGATGTATCTACAATTGACTTATGTTTGCTACCTTGCACCTAGAAGAGACATGAAGTTTCTTTTGTATCCAAATTCACATTACCTTTGATGTGGTCATGGCAGCTGGAGATCCAGGGATTGTGCCTGGTTCTTGTCCAAACAGAAAGGAATCACAGCCACTGAACTCAAGATCTGCATCTCTATTTCTGCAAAATTACTTCCCCACTATTCCGGTACAAAATGAAGCATGTAAAGAGAATTCTGGGCTACCGCAAATGGTTCAAGCTTGCTATACTGCAGCTGGAAATAGAATCCCCAACTTCATAGCTGTGAATTTCTACATGGTAATATTTGGTTCCTTCAATTACAGACCAGATATACTTGTTGTATGGAGCAGAAAATTTCTTACTGTAACTTGTGCAGAGAAGCGATGGTGGTGGTGTTTTTGGTGTTCAAGACAGAATTAACGGCCTCGCACTATGTGGTTGCAACACCATTTCTGCTTGCCAGGTAATTGTAAAGCTGTAGTTTAGATCTGGGACACTTTCTGGGCATATGTGAAAGAAGGTATGGCTCGGAAAGATTAATTGATTAGGATGGGGGTACATTACATATATGTGTACAGCCAGGAGCCTAGGGTTGACCAGACCCTAGGCGTCGACCGTAATCCTAATCAAACCGGTAGGCGGCAGGCTTGGCCAACAAGGCAGCTACGCCACATCCGGGCCCCTTATGGGCAAAGAGAGTCAGGCCCAATGGGCCACTAATTACATTATCTAACACGCCCCCACAATCTTATCATCTGCACCGAAACATTGAGACAAGATTTAAACTCTGTGAAAATGGAGGAAGGCAGCCCTTTGGTGAAGATGTTAGCATACTGTGACGATGTTGGAACATAAAGAACGCGCAGGTAACCAAAGGAGACTCGTTCTCGGATGAAGTGAAGATCAATTTCTATGTACTTGGTGCGCTGATGCTGAACCGGGTTGGAAGACATGTAGAGGGCATTGATTTTGTCACAATAGACAAGGGTGCCGTGCCGGGAGGAGAGTGTAATTCCTAAAGAAGCTGGCGCAACCAAGAAACCTTGGCCATAGCGTTGGTAATAGCACGATACTCAGCTTCGGCACTAGAGCGAGAGACAGTGTTCTGACGCCTGGACGACCATGACACAAGGTTATCACCGAGGAAGATTGCATAGTCCGAAGTGGACTTATGAGTGTCTGGACACCCGGCCCAATCAACATCGGAGTAAATCACAAGCTTGGACTGTGAAGACGGCCGCATGTGAAGCCTCAAGTTTAGAGTGCCTCGAATGTACCATAGAATGCGCTTTAGGTAGCAAGATGAGGCTCCCGCGGATCGTGCATAAAGACAGATCTGCTGCACAGCGTAGGAGATATCAGGCTGAGTGAAGTATTGTAGGGTGCCAGCATGGCTGCAGAAATTAGTGGTGCCAGTCGTCCACCACAGGCACACTAGAGACCTGAAATCTTCGGGTTGGTGTCAACTGATGTCAAGCAAGGCTTGCACTCAGTCATCCTAGCACGTTCTAGAATATCAAGTATGTACTGGTGCTAGGAGAGTAGGAGCTTGCCACTGCAACATTGAACCTCCATACCAAGGAATATGAAGCTTGCCCAAGTCCTTCATAGCAAACGACATCAATGGTGTGGCGAAGAAGCTGCTGATAAGAGGTAGTGAGAACAATTTCATCCAAATACAGGAGTAGGTATATGGTGTCGGCGCCTTGATGAAACACAAACAGGGATGTGTCGGACTTGGCCTCCTAGAACCTGAGACTTAAGCAGATGAGACGCAAAGCGACTATACCAGGTGCGAGGAGCTTGCTTCAACCTATATACTGACTTTCATCTCTAATTCTCCATCAGGGTGCCATGAAGTGTTCTTGACGTCCAAATGATGATAAGGCCAAGGAGAGGACTGCCTGAACGGTGGCGTGCTCGAGGACAGGACTCAAGGTCTCATCATAATCAACGACGGGACACTATGTGAAACCTCGGAGAACCCAGTGGGCCTTGTAGCGATCAAGAGAACAATGCCTTCAGCATGCTTGTCTTCCATAGCAGCCCACCAATTGAGGTCGGCAAGGGCGTTGTGGGAGGTCTTCGGTACCGGTGACATGGGCGTGACGGACAACATGAACGACTATCAAAAGCCAGGCTTAGTCATGTGATGGTTGTTGGAGATATGTGGAACGAGGATGACGCCCTTTGGAAAGGACCGTCGTTCCACCAGGGATGGCCCATGCGTCATCACACGGAACGGCGAGGTCCAAGTTGTAGGCTGACGAGGCCATGCATGGGGCATCGCGCATATACATGGCCATCGAACCCTCATGGGGGAGCGGCAAATGTCGACACCAACATTGATGAAGCCAACGCGGGCGAATGGAAACCAGGCAGCGATGTGGTGCCGAAGAATCGGCAACGCCAGGGTCATGGTCGTGTGTGAGCTGAAGTCAGGAGGAACGCCGCAGGCCGTGCATGTGCGGGCGAGCTGAAGTCAGAGGGAACGCTGGAGGTCCTGCACTCGCGCGAGGCGGGCACGATATGACTAGACGGTAGCGTGGAGGGCACACCAGGCCTAAGCTAGGAAGCAGCCCATATATAGCTCAGTGGCGCAGCACCAGGGGCCACGCGGAGTGGCGGTGGGGCTCTCGAGGTCGCAGGTAACCCTAAAAAGGGGATGCCACTGGCCACATGTGGCAGTGCGGGAGCAGCTAACAAATCTCCAGAGGAGAAAGTGCGTAGCGGGACTATGGGGTCCGGAACGACGTTAGCAGTTTCATCCAAAAACTCAAATCGCCATCACGGGGAAGGATTGACGCTTGTCATAGGGAAAGGGTGTCTCATATAAAACAATGTGCCTAGGGATGATGACACATTTTGAAGCGAGGTCGAGACAGTGATATCCCTTGTGGTTAGCGGAGTAACGTAGGAAGACGCAGCGAGTGGAACGCGGGGCTAACTTGTGGCTAGCGCTGGCATACAAGTTAGGATGGCAGCAGCATCCACAAATGTGCAAGTGATCATAGGTGGGTGGCTAAGTCGAATGATGCGGGTTGAGAATGTGTAGGGCAGAAGGTTGAGTAGATGGGTGGCGATATAAAGGGCCTCAACCCAATAGGAGGGGGTAGGGCTGCTTGGAATAGGAGGGAGCGAACAACATTGTTGACAGTGTGAATGCTGCGCTCGACCATCCCGATTTGAGTAGAGGTGTACAGGCAAGACATGCGAAGGTGGACACCATGGGTGAGAAAGAATGTGCATACTACGGAATTATCGAACTCAGGACCGTTGTCCCACTTAACGATGTATGCAAAGAAGTTTAAGTGGCAAAGGTTTAAGACTTTAGACAAAGTGGAAACGTCCAAAGGTAGTGGGAACAATCGTCAAGAATGACTAGATAATATTTGTTGCAAGAGACACCAACAATAGGTGATGTCCACAAGTCACAATGTATTAACTAAAAAAATTCTGAGATGCACATGCATGTGAGGACAACGTGAGGAATCAGAGACGAACATGATGACCTAACTGACAAGCATGGCATAAACTAGGAGAATGTTTAATGCTAGGGATACATGCGACACGAGCTAGGCGAGACAACATGTCATCACCAGGATGACCAAGACGTCGATGCCATTTGGTGGAGGCAGTGGCAACAGCATGGAAAGGCAATGGTGAAGGCGCCAACCCTACTTGGCATTAGGGGTATAGGGGTCTTGAGCTTTTGCACCTAGTGATCACATTCCGATATTGAAGATTCTTCACAAAGCAACCAAAGGGGTCAAACTCGATGGAACAGGAATTATCAGTAGTGAAACGAGGAACATAAATAAAATTTTTAATCAAATGAGGTGCAAGAGGACATCATTAAAATGAAAGGGACTAGAAAGGTGGGCAACACTGGAGGCAGTGACTGGAAGAAGAGAGCCATTATCGACAACAATGCTGTTAAAATAGTGTTAGTGGTAGCCCTGAATCAAGGAACCACTCGTGTTGTGGCTGAGGGAGCGACATGGTGGCAAAGGAGTTGGCAAGGCTTTGATGGTCCCTGGAGGGAAGGGCCCTGTCATAGTAAGAAGGTGCCGCTGGAGCCCAATTGACGGTCCCAGCGACCATGCCCTGTTGAGGTTGGGTGCGGCATGGGATAGGGCCAAAGGCAGCCGGTCCATGGGTTCTAGATGGAGGGCCAGCGCCACTGGAGCCGTCGCCCTGCCCACCCCCGAGTTGGAGGCTCCTCCGAAGCCAGTGCTGCTGGCCCTAGGCCGGTCGCTGCCACTACCCCCTTGACGCATTTGCCGTTGCGGTTCTAGGAGGCTAGGAGTTGGGAGTAGCCTTAGCGGGAGCGCCAATAGCTGGGGCGGAGGGGGGAGACATACTATTAGATCCTATCGGAGGGACAACCGAGGAGACGAAGGTGGATAGTGGTACTGTACCGCTTGGTCATAGTCCACTTGGACATAGTGAGCTCCTCCAAAAAAAGATTAGTGATAGCTGATGAAGTTGAAATTCTAGTTCAAACCGCGGATTGAGTTGAGGATGGGGGTGCGGTCGGAGATGGCCTTGCCAAGGTCGGAGAGGGCGTCAGCCATGCTCTTGAGCTTGCGAGAATAGTCGCTCGGTAGTGATGGAGAGGTCGCCTCATTGTGGAAGTCAGCGTCGAGGTAGAGGGCCCTGATCTTGTGGTTGTCAAGGGATTGGGACTCAACAACGTTCCAAGAACAATGCACCGTTGTGCCATGCTCCATGATGGCGCCGACCAGGTCCTGGGCGATGGTCCCGTAGATCTAGGTATGGACGACATAGTCCATGTGAGTCTAGTCCGTGGAGATAGCCACAAGAGGATCAACAAGGAGATGTGGGTCGAATGAATACTTTCCGAAGATGAGAACATGTTCACAAATATAGTTGTCAGGGGTGAGGTCTAGAACGATCGGGATTAGGGTCCGAATATTTTGGTCGGCAACGGCTTGGGCACGTAGGTTGATGAGGGCGGCGGCCTCGTGGAACAGAAGAAGGTGATCGCCACTGACGTCATCGTCGACATCTTCAAGCTTGAGGACGGCGTCGGTTGCGGCGTGTGCAGTGGCAGCGCACTAGCGTTTAGCAGCGGCTGTGCGTTCCTTGGTGGTGGTGGCCACCTCCTGCTCGGCGATAGCCTTCGGGCGGGCTTCCACGGCGGCACGCTTGGACGCGGCAGCGACGGCATCGTGCTTTGTGACAGTGGTAGTGGCGTGCTCAGCTTTGGCGGCGCGCTCGACGGCAATGGTAGTGGCCATGGTCTAGCCATAAGGGAGGGGCAAAGATGGCTAGGGCGCTGCACGCATGGAGGTGGCAGCGGCTAGGGCATAGTCGCGCTTGGAAGCGGCGGCAGTGGAGCCTAGGGCATCGGAAGGTCTCGTGAGACCATGAAAAAAGGTATGGCTCAGAAAGATTAATTGATTTGGGTTAGGGGTATATTACATATAACCAGGCGCCTAGGGTTGACCTGACCTTAGGCGCCGATCCTAATCCTAACCAAACCGGCGGGCGGTAGGCTTGGCCGACAAGGCAGCCGCCGCCACAGCCGGGCCCTTGCGGGCAAAGATAGCTAGGCCCAATGGGCCACTAATTAGATTATCTAACACTATGTTATTTGCTTTCCATGCTCATTAGCACTAGGGCAACTTTTCCAAAAAAGACATTGAACATTCTCTTTTAGAGTATACAAGTTATATCAGCTTTTTTTTCGTCAGTGTCCTCACCGATGAATATCTGCAGGCTGGGGCACCAACGAGTTCATGCCAGGACATGGGGGCACCTAATCAGACACCAACATCCTCCTCTTTAAATGGAAATGTGTACTCCGGGACCATAGAATTCAAGACACATTCCACTGGTAGTGCTAGCAATGCCTCCATCCAGGGTAATTTTGTTCTTCTGCTAAGCCTACTGTTGACTTTAAAGCTGCTTTGATCTTCCAGGCTATGGTTTTTACTTGCACGGGATTTTTTTTCTATAGAAGAAATTAATATCAGCATGTGCTGTGGATTTGTTTCTTTATTTCGGACGATGGTTAGTGACTTACTAGCTTTATAGTCCATAAGATTAAATTTGAGGGCAAGACGATGGTTGGATCTATGTTAATGCCAGAATGAGTATCAATCTTACTCTGTTCTCCCAAAAGTAGTACTAGCAGTCTAGCACACAGAAACCCACTAGGGGCTTACTTGGATTCAGCAATATTGAAGGAGATTGGAATGCTCTTGCATACAAACCAACCCGCGATATTCCTGCAGCATGGTGCCGTATGCATATAGATTTAGATTATGTTGCAAAGCTGTATGAAATACTACGGACAAAAACATTATGTAGATTTTTCCAAATTTATGCGATTAACGTTCACCTGTCGTGGTTTCTTGTTCCCAAGACCAATATTCCATGATGATTTAAGTATTTATTTTACCACATTAAGCTATTAGTTGTTTCCTCTTTTGTAGATATCTGTTAGTTCACCATTAATTGTATCCATGGTATTTCCAAGTGCTTTGCATCCAGGCATACCATCATCTTCTATAAAAACATTGGTTGAATTAAAATATAACTGGAATAAGGTGAAATCCTTCATGCACTGCGTACACTAACATTGGAGAGATGAACCCTTTACATAAACAGTTTGGGATGATGGCATGGTGCAACGGAGTTAGTATCAGCAGTTTGAAATCTTTGTGCAAGTCTTGAGGGTGCACTAACATTGTCGTTGCAGTAAACCTTCTAGTCATATAACATATCATCTGCCACTCTATAAGCTCCCTCTGTCTCAAAACTCGTCCCAACCTGAAACCTATTATACATTTTGTAGACAATATAATTTTTTGATGCATATAAGCATTTATTATCTCCCCTCAATCATATGAATTAAGAGGCCATGGTATCCATTTTATCTCACACATTATGCACATGTAGAACAAATGATAACACTATAACGGAAAATAATCTCACTTATTCATATAACTTCGTTACAAATTCATGAATTAAAAATAGGCCTTTCCTTCGTGCTCCAAAACACCTAGTAGACATGGCTGTAGTTGCGAACAAGATGAAAATTTTAATCTGCACGTGTATGCTTTTTTTAATCATGGTATACCTGTTTTTAATATGCATTGCTCTTATGTACAATAATGGAAATACTCTCTCTTTGTATCTAAAACATAAGCTCCTCTGCTCTCTTTGCTGGTATCTTCAACAATCATGTTAACCATGCTAAACATGGGGCTAGAGTAATTTCATTTTGTTCCAATATACTTCAGATTTCAGAACCCTCCCTTCGAGAAAAGCAACTTCACTGCGAAAATAATAGGCAACACCAGCAGCTGTATAACGTTCAGTGAAGTGCACAACTGTGATAAACTATATGTAATGTCACCTTGACGCGTAGTGTTTCTGCATGCGTGCATCTCCATTGATCTAATCACCTTTTCATGTTTGCATCAGCCGATAATTGAAAATACCGCTCCCTATCTCTCTCTTCTACTTGCATTATATGGGCATGCTCTATACATAATTCAAAAAAAGGATACAGGTTATTCTCTTTGGTATATTTGATACAATTAACAGCAGCGCATGGCCAATTAATTGGTTGTTAATGTACATCCACTTGAATCCGACAAAACATCATTAGACATTTCTTGTTTCCTCTTTTTGAAGACATCTGTTGGTTCACCATTAATTGTATCCATGGTACTTCTAAGTGCTTTGCATCCAGGCATACCATCATCTTCTATAAAAACATTGGTTGAATTAAAATATAACTGGAACAAGGTAAAATCGCTGATGCACTACGTACACAACTTATTACATGCTATTGTAATTGAAGTATTTCCAACAGCAATGCAAAGGACACCTACTTTCTTTCCCAAGAAATTCCACTACACGGATGAGAGTAATGAGTTTTGAGGTTAAAGTGATATGTTGTTGATACTCACCATCTTAGGGTGTAGCTCGTCGAAGAACCTTGTGGCCATGACATCCGTGCTCTCCCATGTTCCGGGCACCTCGGACGTGTCAAGCCTCCCGTCTGCCGTGAACATGGTCTCCCTGACGCCGCAGACGCGAGCTGCTCGGCTATGTAGAAACTCAGTACTACTCACCATCTCATGATCCAGCTCGTCGGGGAATCTTGCGGCCACGGCGTCCATGCTCTCCCATGTCCTGACCTTGGATGCGCCAAGCCTCTGGCCGGCCCGAACACGGTCTCTCTGACGGCGCATCTGCCGAGCTGCTGCTGTTGCGGAACGATCCCTACAACTTTAGACGCGTCGAGCCTCTCGCAGGCCATGAACGTCGTCTCTTAGCGCACCCGCCGAGCTGTTACATGCTAGTTAAAAAACCTTGCTCAATGTGTTATTATCATAGATAAAAAATAATAATTTTATCTATGCACATCGCTAGTTAAACAACCTTGCTCATGAATGAGTTCATCATCTAAGCCATCATGCATGTTACATGCTAGGGTATCCTACAAGATGTAACCAGAATCTTCACAAAACTGACAAAATAATATGCAGAACAAGTACATAAAACATCATACTTCGACAAAGTAGAGATACCTTGTATCTTCCTTTTCCTGTATGTTCTTTGGCTTCATTGGTGGTGGCTCTCTGTACAACATGTTTTTATTCTTTCATCATGGTTCACCATTTGGATATATGATAACCAAGGGCCATAACAACCATGATATTGGTGACATCTCCAAGATGCGTACAGATTCCATCTCATCATCCTGGTGGACGAGGCTTGTCCATCTAGAAATAAATACTTTTTGAAATAATTTAGGAACACCAAAAATGTTATATGAAGTTAAATGAAGTTCTCAATGCAATTAAACAATAGGGCAAATAAACGAAAATAAATATCAATGATTGTTGTAGAATTTGAGCTATGGTCAAACAACTTTATGCAATAGAGATCATCAACGAAGTTACCTTAACATCATTATAGCCAAGCACTCAACAACAGCATCCGCATAATAGTTTGTTCACAACAATATTTTGCATCTCTACTACTCATAGTATGACAAAATAAGATTTTTTTTTTCATATGACCAATCGTTAAATACCACCTTGAAGCATATTGATTTATGCAAACCACAAGAAAAATGATTTACCATCCATTAAAAATAGGAAAGTGTTGATTGATCAATGGAAAAAAAGGGTGAAAATGGTTTATATATCTCATCGCCTGACAACAAATGAATATGCATACCCTTTTGTATTAATTATTATTACCTGAGGATTGTATACATCCAAGGCTCGAAGAAAGAACTAATAAATCAACTAATAGAAGGAAATACATGTATGTGAAGAAACGAGCCGAGATGTGAGACTTTGGTGTTGGACGGTGGCATGTGAGAACGTAGTCGAGATGTGCCGGAGGATCGAAGTCGTCGGGCTCTAGACGTGTGGCAGTGCGAATCCAGGACGTGTTTCGATGTTGAGCAGAGTCTAGTATGCAAGGCTGCGAGGTAGGCGCTGCGACCTGCAATCTCATTAGGGACGAAGCACGCAAGTTCAGCGAGCGATCTACAACTCGTCATGGAGACGGGGACAAAGTACGCGGTTTGCAATCGTCGGTGATCGAGTTTGGTAAGCCGGACGTGGAGGAAGGCAGTCCAGAGCCCGTCAAGGCAGTATGGCACTCACGTGGAGGAAAGTTCATGCGCTGATTTGGCGATGCTTTATGGAAGGAGAGCAATTATGCCTCCTAGTTATGGGCAGAAGCAGCGTTAGCTTAAACAGTAAACAGTCGGTCACTCACTGTTTAGTCATTATTCGGTGCTAAACGGCCGTTTAAACGGTGTAAATGGTCAATTAAACGGAAACGGTGAGCCACTATTTAGTGTTTAAACGGTATTTAAACGGGCTAAACGACCGTTTAGACGACAGTGGGTAGAAGTTTTGGTGAGAAAATAAAATCTTACTATTACTGGTTCGAGGTTCTAAAAGTTGCACCAAATTCAAAACGCGCTAGAAAAAAAAGATAAATCCTAGAAATTCTCACAATAATGAGAAACATCCGACCATCAATTGGCAGATTGGAATATTAATAGCCATCAGATCTGTTTTCTAAGTAATTACCCACTTCTGCCATTATGAAAGGTTTTGAATTCAACTCTCAACGAAAGTAAATATCCTCTTTTTTTTCATTATATATATTTTCTAAGTAATTACCCACTTCTGCCATTGCGAAAGATCTTGCTCAACGAAAGCAAATATCTTTTTTTTTTATTTCCCATTTTCAAATTTATCTTCAGTTTTTGTCTTTTTTCCATTAAAAATGCTATAAACCTTTCTATAAAATAGATATTTTGCAGACTCGTTTTGAAATTTTCATGTCAATCTTCACAAGATGCGCTAGAAAAAAAATAAAATCATAGAAATTCTCACAATAATAAAAAAACCCTACCATCAATTGACAAGTGGAATCTTAATAGCCATTAAATTTGTTTTCTAATTAGGTAATCACCCACCTTTGCCATTATCAAAATAATATTAAATAACCTCTAAAACTACATATTAATTACCCACTCTGCCAATATAAAAGAAAAAAAATGAAATAACACCCTAAATTTATATCTAATTGCTCGCGTTTGCTATTTTGATAGAATAATACCAAATATCCTTTTTAATTTATATTTGAATTGTTGACCTTAGTTATTATAACCGGTAAGATGATGAAAGTAACCCCTCAAATTATATTAAAAACACCTATTTTTGCAATCGATCAAAGATTATCTAAATCAATTAAGCATACATATAAAGTAGCGAGATATGCTATTATAAAAACCTAAGTATAAAAATAGATCTATATTTGTTGTACGGTTACGCATAATACATTTAAGACTCTAATCCGTGCGAAAGCACGGGTTGATTGACTAGTACTAAACAGTAGAAACATTTTGTCTCTATCGTTTTTCAACTCTTTCCAACCCTTTCCAACTCACTCCAACATGCATAGTGGGACGAAGTTGAGGGGTACAGTGGGACTATATTAGGTAAAAATGATTTTGAGAAAACTCGCTCTTTTATAGCGTAGATTAGTGTGAAAACGATGTCGCCCGCTTGTGTTTATACCCCAAGTCCATCTCTTGCACCTTGACAGAAGTGGTAGAAAAGAAGATGGAGCAACCACGTCCAAGATTACACACATCGGGCGGTCTGATGGTCGCACCGGACGTTGTAGGCCAAGATATCCAAAAACTAAAGAGCTCTGGCGATAACAAGGTGATCACAATTATCCAATGAAGATACAACGGTCGACTCCAATGACTAGTTTAGGTGTATGCACAAGACAGTCCGGTGAGAACAGTCTGTGTGCTGCAGCTTTCTTCTAATAGCTAGTTTCAAGGGTTGGGCTATTTATACCCTGTGCGGGTCTTGTATTCTTCGAGACTATCCGGGTCGTCGAGTGGCCATCACTTTGCTTGTGAGAAGGAGGAAGGCCCTCAGCATTCTCAAAGCTTACCTTAGTGGATATAGCAATGAGTGTCTGCGAGAGGCCCTCGGAAGACCCCACTTGTGTGTGGGTGTGAACTAGGGATATCCAGAGTCTTGCCGCCAAATCCTAAACGATCTAGGATCGTCATCAGATCGGTTGAAGGGTTTAAGGGGCCGCCCTTGCAGAGGCAGTTTAGTTGTATCGTTTGGGACCGATGGGCTATGCATATACAAGATAAAAGTAAATTTAGGGTTTGGCTAGTTAGATGGATGTGCCATCCAAGTCTTTAGACTAAAATATGTAACCCATATTCATAATAAAGACGACGACATACGTTTCCAGAAGAGAGTGTCTCCTTATCACTTTCGGCACATTGCAACAGTGTCTGTGGGGGGATAAATATCCCCTGGCTCCTCATGTCGTGGATTCAAGTAATGGGCTGTTGGAGGGCTCAAGATGGTCGGTCGACCGATTTATTTGGCCGACCGAATAACTCGACCCCAATTGTGACGATGTCAAGTCATAGAGATCAAGACAAGGAAGTTGCAATCAAGGAAGGCTTCGCGATGCGCACTGCTCGGATGGAACTTTGGGGCATTGACGAACTCAAATATGGAAATAGTGCAGATTGAGGGTTTCCTGTGACGTGTTGTAGTCTATATCGACTAGGACTTGTAGAAGGAAACCAACTTATAACCCAAACCACGCCAGATTACATAAGGCGGGTAAGGCATCCCTCCCAAGCATACCATACGCCCTAGCGCTCATTGTAACCTCGAATACATATAATCAATACAATCAGCAGCAAACAGGACATAAGGTATTACACATCTCGCAGCTCGAACCTGTATAAATTCGTGTTCTCTGTGTTCTTCGTCACGTTACACGCGAACCATCGAGCTACAGTCGGACTCGCCTGCCCTAAAAGCACCATGTGAAACATCCCGTGGTGCACTGCCAGACTAAAATCCCGACAGTTAGCGTGCCAGGTAGGGGTAGGTGACATCGACATCTGGCCAGCTCCATGGCCAACCTTCTCGACAACGATGTCAACTTCGCTCCTGAGGAGATGATCTGCTTCGAGTCTGATGAGAACGGGGTTCCCGATCTTTCGACGAGAGTGGGGATAACTTCGATTTGGGGAAACGACGTTGTGCTGCCGCTTTGATTGTTACTGTTCTTGCCTTGAACAACCTTGAACCTCCTAGCAAATCGAAAGAACAAGTGGACAAGCAAACAGTGCAAGGAACCTTGCCCAAAGATAAATCTCACTCACAAATTGGGGTTCTGAATCGAGTAAATCGGGTGCTCTAGCTGAGTCATGCGTTTACAAGGAAGTAGCAGCAGCTATCTTACATCTAACAAAACCCAATTCTGAATGGTGGCTGCTACTAGTATTTATAGCTGGGTTAGACACCAGCTGAAGGAAACCCTAGACGTCCACCTTATTGGGCCTAACAAAACAAGGCCAAAAGCCCATTCGTTGGCTGCTTCCACTAGTAGTCCAAACTGATGCATGAGACTTATTTTGATGGTTCTAATCTGCTCCGTTTGAATCTGATCATGTGGTTGGATCCTTGTGAGAGTAGATGTTGAGATCTTTCCAACAAGTACTTATTTGCCTTCTTTGGATCTCGTATGAAGAAGTTATCATCACATTGATGGACTGCTTGCTGCTGGTTTCGGGATGAGTTGGGAACAAGAACTTGGAGCTCGTCTTAATTATGCTTGGTGGCCCATCTTGACCAGCTACATCATAAATGTATTTCTCCATGTTCCTATACGATAAAACATAGCAAGACTTTAGTAGCAACTCATCTTGAAAAGAGATAATGTGGTTTGCTAGGAATGACTTAACCTGATAATTAAGATGATGAGCTCAAGCACAGGTCATTGGTCCATGGTATCCATGTATGGTTGTATCTATGGCAGGGATGAGCATAACATACGCCGTAGCGCTCATTGTAACCTCGAATACATATAATCAATACAATCAGCAGCAAACAGGACGTAAGGTATTACGCATCTCGCGGCTTGAACCAATATAAATTCGTGTTCTCTGTGTTCTTCGTCGCGTTACACGCGAACCATCGAGCTACGGTCGGACTCACCTGCCCTAAAAGCACCATGTGAAACATCCCGTGGTGCACTGCCGGACTAAAACCCTGACAGTTGGCGCGCCAGGTAGGGGTAGGTGACATCGACATCAGGGCAGCTCCATGGCCAACCTTCTCGACAATGACATCAACTTCGCTCCTAAGGAGATGATCTGCTTCGAGTCTCTCTCATTTATCGTCGGCATGGACGGTGATCTTTATCTGCTCAACCGTCTCCGCAGTGGGCACACAGCCGGAGGTTCGCTGAGCTTGTTCAAGAGCTTCCTCCGACCACCACCGCGTCTAGATTTTTGTGCCCCGCGGTCAGGCCTCCATCGACCAGGCACCTCGCGCTGTGCCGACTCACCTTTGGGTCCCGGCACCTTGACCAGGCACCAGGCTCGTGCCAAGCTCATTGGCTCCACCTCAAGGGGCTTCCCGGAGGAACGTATCGGGCCAATCTAGCTCGGGCAAGCTTGCTCCACCACGGGTGGCAAGCTCATCGTCCCTGATTTGACGCACTTCGCTTCCTCCCTCCCTGACTTCGGCTTGGACTCTCATCAGTTGGGTTAGGGAAGGGCAACGCGTAGGCCGAATCCATCCTGGGTCAGGTCCACAAGGCAACGCTTCGACAACGATCAGAGTCGGATCTACGCCAGCTCATTCGCCTTGACCGGCAAGGTCGACTCCAACGACTCATCGTCCAATAGCACCAGCATCCTCAATCCCGACTCGAATCACTCAGGAGATAGGAGAGCATCAGTTGGGCACCGGCTTGGTGTGAAGGCCTCATCGGGATCAGCGCACTGGCACACCAACATCTTCAGTTCCGGTGACTACTCCAAGCCCGGCGCCTGGACCACGCTTCCCGCACGGACTCCGCAACGCTGCCACCATGTATCGGGAGTTCTCCACCTGTGCCTCGGCTTCGCTCAAAGACGACGAGGGTGCACGGAGCGAAACTCTCGCAGATGACGACGTCTACCATGCGGAGGTGCCATTGATGGGGCTCCGGTTGGGGCTCATCATCGATTCTACCCCCACCGGCGGAACTGCTCGCTGGCGCAGTTCTCAGCCGGCGACAGCGTTGGCCGCACTTTCATCAGCATCATCGTCGTTGGAACAACGTCAACAAGACCTCCCCATGATCTGCAGCATCGATTTGTCCACTACAACTGTGGAGCAAACAGTCGTAGATGTGACCACGGAGCTTGCTGTCTCAGATTCTGCTCCTCGCATCAAGGACGCTCCGATGGTCTAGGACGGTGAGGGGGTTTCGCCCTCAGGCCCAACTCTCTGGTTTCCTGACATCTTTGTCATCGAAGACCATCTGGAGGACGAGCCGATATCCGAGGACTCGAACATGGTGGATGGGGAGAACGACGAGCAACGTAACGCGCGGCACCGCCGCAATCGTCTTCATGGCATCAGGCATCATCGCAGGGCTGGGATTCACGATCTGACCCGACAAATCTCAATGGACGAGGTGACCTCACATAGCGAAACTTTGGAGGAGGTCGAGGCCCATCGGCGAAGAAATGCGACGCGGCACTAGTGTCGCGCCGAATACATGGCAGGACAATGTCAACCTCGCAGCGGGCGAATTCTTCCGCGGAATTTGGAGCTGGAGTTCGCCAGGCTTGGGCAGACCCTGAGTCAAGTGGGCGGCATGCTAGCCCGCCTTGCTGGTGCATGCCCTGAGGGGGACGAGCAGCAACAAGCCCTCGCACGGGCAGCTGCACTCCTCATGCCCCTGCGGCAGCCGCCCCTGCTGGTGATGGTGCTGGCGTAGCTAATGCCGCCATTGGTGCTAGTGCTAATGCAACTGCTGGTCCAGGCAATACCGGTGATGCACGCGATCACCTCAACTCCCGGCGTGATGCGCGCAACCAAATCGAGAACCCGCGCGCACCACGGCATGATGCGGAACAACGGCGTCGCCAGGAGTATGATCGAGATCATGGTACTACTCATCAGAGGGACGATGGCAGAGAGGATTCAAGCGTGGGCTCTATCAATAGCCCGATCCCGCATCACTCGGTGTATGACCAATTGTGAGACCACCTCTCTCAGTAGCCACGTTGTCAATAGGGAGGCGCTCGACACTGTGGTGCTCCAGTGCGAGACCAAGGCGTAGTCGAGATCGCCGCTTTCACAAGGTGGCTACGTGAAGTGGAATGGTCTCAGAACTTCAGTGTACAATATTGACAAGTATGAGCCCAAGCAAGACTTGGATGCCTGGCTGGCCGTGTACTCCATGGCAGCCCGGGCGGCAGCAAAGATGTCAAGACAGCCTACCTTCCGATCGTGCTAGGGCAAGACGTGCTTCAGTGGCTTCCTCATCTCCGCAACAACTGAATCGACACTAGGAAGGACTTTTGCGCTTGGTTCGTGAACAATTTCCAATCTCTCTCCGACGAGCCGGTGCAGCGGTGGGACCTCAAGAGCATTAAACGCAGGGTGGAGAGAGTCTCCATTCTTACTTGAAGCGGTTCTAGTTGATGCGGAATTGCATTCCCTGCACCACCGAGGAGGCAGTGATCGACGACTTCTTGCGCGGCTGCAACGACGAAACTCTTGTCAAGCACATCTTGCAGAAGAATCCAGTTACCTCGGAGCAATTTTTTGGCGATGCTGATCAGTATACCATGGTGGATGAGGCACTCATGATCTGGTCGACCGAAGGCATGACGATCGATCGAGGCAAGCAGGAGAAGCGTGATGAGACACCACGATAGGATCGCCGATGGGAGAAGAGGCCACGGGAGGAAGTCCAAGCCGACAGGCAATCACCTACGCGCCCGCGCGGACTCCCACGCGGTCTTCCGTGCGGTAATGTTGATCGGATGTTGGACGAGCTTCTGGATGCCCCTTTCCAGCCGCTACCTCCACCTCCACCAGGGCGCCCAAACTAGAACCTGCCATAGCATCAGGGTACGGGCGACGATCAGGCTTTCCCTAATGTCAATAGGGAAGTCAATGTCATCATCGGGGCGCATTGTGGCAGAACCGCCCAAGTTAACTCAGAGTTAGTATAAACATACTAATCTTATGTTAACTCTGGTAGTTCCTCATAATTTAAAATTCTGATAAGGCTTCCCATCTGGATCGAGCTTACGGGGCAACTCTCGAAGAAGTCCATAGATTACAAGATGTAACAAAACTGTACAACTTTATTTCGAAGGAAACTTAGAGTTATTACAAACCTTGTTCTCAAATAATTATACATAAAAGGAGTAGAACTTTTGAAACTAGAAAAAGGCTATTCTACTCTAGTATTAACAAGAGTGTTCTTCAAAGGAACCTTGCATCATGCCCAATGATGCAAGATTTACTGAGGAGCAGAAGAAGCAGGATCAAGCTCAAAGAGGAGATATTCAGCACCTGAAGAAAACATAAGAGAAGAAGCCTGAGTAATAATTACTCTGCAAGACTTACCCGACCACTGGGTCTAAACCCAACTTCTAACCTATCGTTAACTTGGTTAGGTCAACTCACACTGCAGCAGGCCTATAAGTGAATCCTTAGCTTTTAGGGTGTCAACTTCTTTTAGTTGTTTCCTATACAATAAGTTGTACCTAATCTATTAGCAACCAAGAGTAAACACTTTGTAAAAACATTCATTATGAAAAGCATTATTCTTCTTAACTACAATGTTGGTGATGTTTAGCTCTTACACCTAGTAAGCCCAGCGATTCGAATCGATTTTAACTCTCGAGAGGAATACTGAGTCACCAGTCATATGCGTGTACACTGACACCGCATATGACAATCCTTGCATAACTTGGCACGTAGTTTGAACCGTTCCCACCGAGCCCGGGTATACGATTCGACGACACCCGCAGTTGGTCTCACCACAGTTCAAATCTAGGTTCAAGGTATGAAAGGCTTATCGGAGCCTGTTAAGGACGACAAGTGAAAGAGGCGCGTTCGAAAGCCGAAAACATGGCCAAGACATCGGACGGTCTTATATGACATAGGCAGGATCAGGATCCCAACATGTTCATTCAGTAAGATTTCCATAAGTAACAATACTAAAAACATAACTAATCCTACCAGATGTCTTCAGCTAATATCTTATGAAACTTTATTGTCCAGATTCATTTCTTTTAAAAGGGAGCGTAGCCTAAATTAAGCTTGGCTAAGCAATTCTAATCTATTACGCATAGGATTTAAATGCTGGATTTAGGGGTTAATTATGCACTAAGGTTTCAATCAAATCCTAACTCTAATGCACAAACATGACCCATTGATTAAGACTTAAAACAAAAGGAAATGCATCGGGGCTTTCCTAAATTGACAGTGTTAGGATCGAAAACCAATTGAAAAGATTCCTTCTTAGGGATAAAAGATGATTCCTGAATTCCGGCTTCAGGGGCTTCTGGATTAACAATATCAGATGATTCTCCGACAGGGGGTGAAGGGGTTACCGCACCTAGACGAATGAATGACATGCATGAGTTTTAAGGATGAGGATGATCAACCTGTTGTAAAAACAATGATAAAACCTTCTAAAAGGAAAAGGTGTGGTATTAAAATATTTTCCAAACCCTTGAATAATTTTTCTGAGATTTAAAATAATTTTCTAAGGTTTTTAATAATTTTTTAAATATTAAAAGTGTTAGAAAATAAATAAATAAATAGATATATTAAAGATTTTTACGGATTGGAAGAAGAATTCTTAATTTTTAAACTAAAAGAAATAACCTTTATGAAATAGTTAAATTAAAAGGTTAAAACAAATAAGGAAATAGAAAAGGAAAATGATTCCAGAATAAAAGATTAAGCCCAAAAGGTCCAAAATAGTTTTTGGATAAAGTTCTATTTACATCCTTGGAATTTCGGACCAGTCTATTAAACCAGGCCGACGGCCTGTTTCTCTCTCTCTCCCCTTTCGGCCCATAAAGCCCAGCCTAGGGCACAGCCTGGTTGGCCTTTCGGCCCAGCCGGAGCCTTGCCCGTCCAGCGCCGAGGGTGCGCGGCGCGCGCGACGTGCGCGTGTACTGCGCGCACGCCGCGCCGGCGCCGGCGACCATCCGGCGAGGCGGAGGCCGAGGCCCTCGACGGCGGCGACCAAGCCGCGCGGCGACGTGGCCCTTCTCCTCCTCTTCTCTCTTCCCCTTTCCCTTCTCTCCTTCTCCCTCGCTCTCTGCTCACGGTGGCCACGCCGGGCATGCGCAGTGCGCGCGGCGGCGAAGGCCGTTCCCGGTGGCGTGGAGACGGATTGGCGGCGGAGGATACCCCCACGGGGTGCGCGCAGGGGCTCTGCGTTGACGTCTCTTAGTGTAACAGATTTTACTCCGCAAGCGCACGGAGATTCGCTGTAACTTTTTCACTCAGAGTATTCCGAGTATCGTAAAAATCCACAGGGAAGCAAGGGCGAATAGGTGGAATGAAATGTCGAACCTTCAAGCAGTACTATAACTTAGATAAAATACCAGCTAAACTTACAACGGGGGTAAGATATAAAGATAGTGTATGGTGGGAAGAGTAAAACAGGGACTAAAGAAGCCTAACACTTAGGTAGTTGCCTGGGAGGACAACGAGTGAGATTAGATTTCCAAACTCTACTACTTAACCGCTGCAGAGGAGTATTCGCGGTTGAACTAAGATAACTGGATACAAGCTAGGATCTTGCGTCGAGCGAAATTCCGGCGCCTCGAGGGGTCAAGGGGTAGATAGTAGACCTCCGAAGGAGACCCGGCTAACGGCTACGGGCTTACCGAATGACGGGGTGGATTACTGAGACCTCTAGAGCTGTCACCTAGAGAGGCTACTGACCAGATCTGCGTGGGTAAGATGGCACGCTATACTAGTGTTCAAGTGAGAACTTGGACACTAAAGCTCTTCCTTGATCAGAGGGTGAGAACTAACTTAATCTTAGATCAAAAGCCTAAGACAAGCTTATTGCACCGGCAAGTCTAACAAGATTCAGATAACTTAAGAACAACACAAACTTAAGCCTTGGATCTAGTGTGCAATAAAGGTACACCACACTAGGCAAGCGTTAAGAAGTAAAGTAAAGTATAACAAAAGATAGAGCAATGTAATATATTATACTGGAGTAACGAGTACAAAAGATAGGAAGATACAAGAGCTTTACCGAGACTCGAAGAAGACTTCGGAATCCCTGAGGCAAAAGCTCAGACTCAACTCTAACTCCCAGGACTAACCTAGTGATACAAGACTAAACGATAGTGTGAGCTACTCAACTTCCACACTCTACAAATGAGAGCTAGGGGGTATTTATAGTCACCATGTGAGTGGGGGTACTTATAGGGTCGGTATGGCGGTTAAGGGGAAAGGTGGCAAGCCGGGCGGCCTGGTAGGAGGCCGGGCGGCCCCACCTCAAGCCGGGCAGCCTAGCCAGCCCTTGGATCCACCGCCATTCTTCATCCTACGGTCCCTCTTGACTCCCCAAGTCGGTTGCATGGCGGTTCTGGCGGTTACAAGTGTGTTTTCCCTTCAACCGTTGATCTCACTTGTGTTTCTTCCTTAGCCGCAGGATTGAAGTCTCGCAGATTGCTGACTTCACCAATCCAAGTGTTGGATTGGTGATGTGGCAAGCCTTCCGGTACTTGACACGTTGGATTCGGCATTTAGACTTCACAAGTGTGTTGACACATCATTTATGCACATGCAGGTCGAAGATGAGCTGATTTGGCTCCTGAGTCAGGCCAGGCAGCTTGGAGTGGTGCCGGGCGGCCTGGCTTGGAGCCGGGCGACCTGGCCCACTGGCCAGTGACCCTATGACTTAGCCAAATTTGCCTGTTTTCTGCTGATCTTTGTACCTACAATCAAATATTCAACACAACTTGTGGAAATATGTTAGTAGCACAGGTTTATCCATACTTTGGCATGTTTTCCTCCGTGTTCATGGATAGTTGACGGTCCTTGGTAGTGCAATAATGACCGTCAACACTCTACACCGGGTGCACAAGAAAAGGAGCCCGATTGGGGCTCGTGTATGTGGGGAGAGAGGCGCCTTGGCGGCCATTGCCGCCGACGCCATGGGAGGTGCCGAGCTCGATTCGAGCTTGGCGAGGCCTAATCCTCGATGAGGATTGGCGCAAAAGGGAGATGAAGGTTAGGTGGAGAGGGTCTCACCCTCAGTTGGCAAAGGGAGGCGGCGAAGGCGGCTGTCAATGGTGAGGTGTGCGGCGGTGGAGAAGTGGCGTGGTGCGGGGGTGAATGGAAATAGGAGGGGTGAAGCTGGGGAGTGGCTCGGGTTGAGGTAGGGGAGGAGGTGCTCGGCGGGGGCTTTTATAGGCCCGAGAGGTGGCGGAAGGGGGGCGGCGGGATGAGCTCGGCGGGCGGTGGCGGAGGTTGATCCGTTCGCCCGTGGGAGGAAGAAGACGAGGGGCAGGGCGGTGGTTTCGGTGGGCGGAGCCCAGGTGGCACGGCTAGGCGGCGCCAGCGCCGGCCCATGGCTTCGGCCGGGGCGGCTCGCACGGCGCGTGGCGGCAAGGCAGAGTGAGGCGAAGCCCCGCTTCTTCTCTCCCGCGGCAGGATGAGGAAGAAGGCGGGGGTGGGCCCCGCCTGTCAGCCCGTCGCTGTGGGCTGAGGGAAATGGGGAGCTGGGCCGGTTTCGGGCCTGGTTCCCCCGTTTCCCCCTTTTTATATATATATATTTTTGAATGAAAATTTCCATTTTAACCCCATGTACAAGCAAAATCACACAAAGGTCCAATTACAAAAGTGGAAGGGTGTAAATTATACTATAACCTTGCACTTTTGTCCTTGGGTAAATTAATATTCTCAAGGGAGTTTCAAATAAACCAAGTTCAAAAGAATTTGAACAAAATTTCTTAAAATTGAAAGAAGGTTATGCATATGATGACATGCTTAATGCACTTAATCAGGGTTTAAGATACGGAGTATCACAACCCTCCCCCCTTAAAAAAATCTCGTCCCGAGATTTAAGAGGGGCTAGATAGAAGAAGACTTTTTAAAATATTTTGAAGATTTGAAGGGCTTATTGATGGTGCTTCATTTCATCCTTCTCCAAAACTTAGGATATTTAGATTGCAAGAAGTGCTCGGATTCCCATGTAGCTTCATCCGGAGTATGGTTCTTCCATTGAATCTTGTAGAACTTGATAGCTCGTCATCGGGTTGCTCTTTCTTTAACATCCAACACTTTACTTGGGCATTCTTTATAAACCAAATCAGGTTCTAGTTGAAGTTTAACCGTACTGATTTCTTCTGAAGGCACTCATAGGCATTTCTTAAGTTGTGAAACATGAAAAACATTGTGAGCTGCTTAGAGATGAGGAGGTAACTCCAAACGATAGGCTACTGGGCCACACTTCTCAATAATTGGAAAAGGACCAATATATCGAGGGGCTAATTTGCCAGTAACACCGAAGCGATGAACACCCTTCATAGGAGAAACTTTGAGATAAACCAAATTCCCAACTTCAAAAGTTAAGGGTCTTCTTCTTTTGTCGGCATAACTCTGTTGTCGGGTTTGTGCAGTTTTCAATTTGGCTTGAATAAAGCGAACTTGTTCTTCAGCAGTAGTTACCAATTTCGGACCAAAGATAACTCGTTCACCAGGTTCAGACCAATTTAAGAGAGTTCGATAGCGTCGACTATAGAGGGCTTCAAAAGAAGCCATTTCCAAACTTTTCTGAGAACTGTTGTTATAAGTGAACTCAGCCAAAGGTAGACAAGCTTCCCAGTTATCACCATAAGTTAAAGCACATGCACGAATCATATCTTCCAATACTTGATTGACTCGTTCTACTTGCCCACTAGTCTGAGGATGATATGCAGAGCTGTGAATAAGAGTGGTACCAAGGGCTGTATGAAGTTGTTCCCAAAAGCGGGCAATAAACTGAGGTCCACGATCGGAAACAATAGTTTTTGGCACTCCATGCAATGCAACTATCCGTTGCAAGTATGACTCTGTATACTTCTGTATGCGATAATTGGCTTTGACTGGAATAAAATGGGCTGTCTTGGTCAATCAATCAATAATCACCCAAATGGAATCATTTCCTTTAGAAGTCCTTGGTAGCCCTACAATGAAATCCATATGTATGTCTTCCCATTTCCAACTTGGGATAGGAAGTGATTGTAATAACCCTGCCGGTCTCAAATGATCTGCCTTAACTCTTTGACATATGTCACATTCTGATATGAATTGTCCAATCTCTCTTTTCATCCGAGTCCACCAGAATCGTTGTTTGAGATCCTGGTACATCTTAGTACTTCCCGGGTGTATAGTAAACCGAGAAGTATGGGCTTCTTCCATAATCTTCTTTCGGAGCTCATGATCCTTAGGTACTACTAGTCGGCCTTTAAACCATAACACATTATTTTCATCCAAATGGAAAGGTAACTTTTCACCTTCCGCTAATCTTCTATGGAGATGTGCCATTCCTTTATCAGAATGTTGAGCTTGTATAACTTGATCTCTGATAGATACATCTAGTTGCAGAGTCATTAAGGCGCCTTCCTGTATTATTTGTAAGTTCAACTTTTCCATTTCCTTGCATAGTGACTCTTCAGAGGGCTTTAAGGTGATACAATTGCAATGAGACTTTCGGCTCAATGCATCAACAACCACATTTGCCTTTCCCGGATGGTAGTGGATTTCTAGATCATAATATTTGATCAATTCTAACCATCGCCTTTGCTGCATGTTCAATTCACTTTGTGTGAAGATATACTTCAAACTCTTGGGATCAGAGTAAATGTGACATATGTCGCCCAGCAAATAGTGACGCTAAATCTTTAAGGCATGTAGCACTGCTGCCAATTCCAAGTCATGAGTAGGATAATGTTCCTCATGCTTCTTCAATTGGCGGGAGGCATAAGCTATAACTCTTCCTTCTTGCATCAGTACACAACCTATTCCAATACCCTAAGCATCACAATAAATGTCAAAAGGTTTCGTGATATCGGGTTGAATTAGTACTGGTGCAGTGGTAAGGAGCTTTTTCAGAGTTTGGAAAGCCTGGTCACATTTGGAACCCCAAGTAAATTTCGCATTTTTCTGAAATAACTTGGTCATTGGTTTCAAAATTCTGGAAGTCTTCGATGAATCTTTGATAGTATCCAGCCAAACCCAAGAAACTTCTGACTTCTATTACTGTTTCAGGAACTTTCCAATCCAGAACCTCTTGTACTTTTTCTGGGTCCACTTCTATACCATCAGGAGAAAGAACATGACCCAAGAAGGAAATCTTGTTGAACCAAAATGCATATTTGCTAAACTTAGCATATAGCTTTTGTTCCCGTAACTGGGATAACACTATACACAAATGTTCAGCATGTTCAGCTTCTGTCTTTGAATAGACCAAAATATCATCAATGAAGACCACCACAAATTTATCTATCTCAGGCATGAATATGGAATTCATCAAATACATGAAGAAGGCCCGGAACATTAGTTAACCCAAATGACATCACCAAATATTCATAGAGACCATATCGAGTAGTGAATGCAGTTTTTGGTATATCTTCCTTCCTGATTTTTATCTGATGATAACCAGATCAGAGATCAAGTTTGGAGAAAACTTTTGCACCCCGCAACTGATCAAAAAGAACATCAATTCTGGCTAGGGGTACTTGTTTTTGATGGTTACTGCATTTAATGGGCGATAATCAACACACATTCTTAATGATTTCTCCTTTTTCTTTTCCACAAAAGTTACTGGACAACCCCAAGGAGAGGAACTGGGACGAATAAGCCTCTTATCCAATAAGTCCCCAATTTGTTTCTTCATTTCAACCATTTCTCGAGGGGCAATTCTGTATGGTTTCCGATATATTGGAACTATACCACGTACCAATTCTATGGCAAATTCCACTTCTCTATCTAGTGGAAGTCCCGGAAGATCATCCGGAAATACATCTGGGAACTCACATACTACTGGGATTGATTCCAGCTTGGATTCTTCTAGAGCATAGGTCATAGGAGTATCCTTCTCAACGCGAGGAAGAAACACTTGAATTGAAGCACCATCCTTACCAGTCAACTGAATAGTGCGAGCCTCTAAATTCATGATCACTTTATGTTCCTTCAACCAATTCATTCCTAGAATAAGTGGAATCTTTCCCCCAGGTAGAATCAAAGGTTGGGTGAGGAAGGATTTCCCACCTATATCTAAATGCAACCCTTGGACTATATGATCAGTTAAGACTTTAGTTCCAGGAGCAGTAATGAGATACCCAGTCTTGATTTGTGTCAAAGGAAAACCTCGACTAATGGCATACTCATTACTAATAAAGGTATGCGATGCACCAGAATCGAATAAAACAACAGCAGGTTGGTTGTTGATGGGAAACATACCAGTCATAATATTTCACCTTCCGGAAGTTCTTCCATCTGAACAAGATGGACCTTGCCCACCTTAGGAGCAGGCCCTTTCTTCTTGGTTATAAAAGATGAATTCCCTCCCGGTGTCGGAGTAGATGGATGGAAACCCATATTTTGTCATGGGTGTGGACAGTCCCTGGCAAAATGAGTGTTCTGCCCACAATTGAAGCATCCATTAGAAGGTCCGGGTGAGCATTTGGAGCTGGCGGATGGTACATTTGTTGCTGGGGCCTTATGATCCACCGTCGAGGGTTTTGGTTCGACTGAGAAGCCGAACGTATTGCCCATGACGGCGAGAAGCTTGTGGGTTGAACCGGGATGGTTGTTGATACTGTGCCCGGGGACGCGAAGAACCTTCAGCAACTATTTTTGCGTTTCTTGTCTTCATTATAAATCCTCAATCTTTCCTCCAAAATACTAGCATCGTTAACCATTTGATGGAAGTTAGGGTAGCTCATATTCATTTTTGCCCTCATTTTTTAGGACAAGCCTCAAGAAAAATGGAGCTTCCTAGAATCATCAAAGGCCACTTGTGCCGGAGCATATTGAGCCAGATCATTAAATATATTGATATATTCCAGAACGGACTTGTCACCTTGTTGAAGACTCAGGAATTGCTTGAGTTTCATTTCTACCAATCCTTCTGGGACATGTTGCTTTTCAAAAGCTTCCTTAAACTCAGTCCAAGTGAGTTGTCGATCCCGTTCAAGAGAAGCCAGATAAGTTACCCACCATGACCCTGCTGGGCCTTGAAGCTTACGAGCTGCATACAAAACCTTCTGCTGATCGGTGATATTTGGCAGTAGTTCAAACATCCCCTCAATAATTCTTATCCAATGCTTAGCATCCATTGGGTCCAGTGCTGTTTGGAATACTGGAGGGTGAAGTGCCTCAAAGTCCAAGTAAGTCACTTTCGCTTTTCGATCATGATGCGGACGGTCTTGATTTTGTTGTTGACGAAGTTGGTTTTGAGCAAGTAACTCGATTAACCTGTCCTGGCGCTGAATTACCTCCGCCATAGAAGGAGGGGGTGGAGGAGGTGGCGGTAGTCCGAAATTCTCAGGATCTCCAGCCATCTGGAGATAGGAAAGAATTATAGAACTTACTCAAAAACAAAATCTTTCACAGGAAACTGCTTCTTATTTCAAATATAAAGGTTGATTACAACAGTACACCAGCAAGCCCTTCAAATTTACATGAAAATATTTACAAAAGCTTTAAAAAGAAGATTTCAAAGAAGTTTAAAGAAAACTTTACAAATGGCACGATGGCCATTTAAGAGACTAAGCCATACTCTGGTCCACGGAATACTCTCCTGCAGACCCCTCAGATTCAAAATTTTGATCAAGAAAAGGCTCAGGAGGTGGTCCAATGGATCCAGAATAAACCCCAGAGGATCCTTGAGTAGCCCTGACCCTTCAGGGACCAGCTCTTCAGGGTCCTCTTCAGACATCTCATCTTGGAGTTGGTCGATGTGAAGCTGCATAGCAGCTACCTGTTCAGTGAGATCATCTATTTGGAAATGATGATGTTCAATGAGAAGAGTTTGGTTTCCGATGGTGAGATTGGCAACCTGAAGCTGACCTTGGAGTGTGTGAATGTGGGTACCCAGATCAATTATTCAGTGAGATCATCTATTTGGAAATGATGATGTTCAATGAGAAGAGTTTGGTTTCCGATGGTGAGATTGGCAGCCTGAAGCTGACCTTGGAGTGTGTGAAAGTGGGTACCCAGATCAATTATTTCTGAATTGTCGTGGCGATGTTGTTGTTGAAGGTGCTTATTTTGCCTGGAAACCTCTAAGATATTATCACGGGTGTCTAGATAGGACTCATGGTGTTGCTCATAAAGAGAAGTAAGATTGGTAGCAAAGTGAACTTCTTCCCACATTTGGCGCTTACGAAGGCCTCGTGCGGTATGATCAAGTCTATGAATTCTGTGTTTCCATCCAGGCTGGGTACGGTCAGAAGGAGGGAAGTACATAACATCAGACCCTTCTAGATCATCGGAATGCAAAGTACAAAGCCTTGCCAAAGCTCTGCATTCTGCATCCGATATCGCCTCCTTTTCAGTTGCTCCACCACCTTCTATTTCGAAAAGGTTTTCCTCCGGTATATTAGGGTGCCGAGGCATAAAGATTTGTACCCGGAAATGGGTATCAAAGAGAAGATCAACGATACTTATGATATATCTAGGACAAGTAAGATATCCTAACTCCTTGAGTCGATGGTGAAGACTCATGGCAAAAGGACAATCTTCAGGACACTTAGTATGCCAGTCACATCTGGCATCCCGCTGAGGGACAAAAGAGTGTAGCATCTGAACCAAAGTAACAAAATTTTAGTGTGAATAATACTTGAAATTAATAAACTGACACAATTTGCTGGTAAGCAAAAAGGGCATAAGATCTAATGCAAGGATGATGCATGAAGTACTTTAAATAATTTTTTATTAGTCTTCACTAACAATATGTAAGGAGGTTGATATTAGTCCAGTTTCCTATTTTCGAATAAGGAAAGTCAGAGATGGGTATATAGATCTGGAGACATAGTTTCGAAATTATGGTAATACTTCCGAACAAGCTCGGCTCTGATACCAACTATGGCAGAACCGCCCAAGTTAACTCAGAGTCAGTATAAACATACTAATCTTATGTTAACTCTGGTAGTTCCTTAGAATTTAAAATTCTGATAAGCCTTCCCATCTGGATCGAGCTTATGGGACGACTCTCGAAGGAGTCCACAGATTACAAGATGTTACAAAACTGTACAACTTTATTTCGAAGGAAACTTAGAGTTATTACAAACCTTGTTCTCAAATAATTATACATAAAAGGAGTAGAACTTTTGAAACTAGAAAAAGGCTGTTCTACTCTAGTATTAACAAGAGTGTTCTTCAAAGGAATCTTGCATCATGCCCAATGATGCAAGATTTACTGAGGAGCAGAAGAAGCAGGATCAAACTCAAAGAGGAGATATTCAGCACCTGAAGAAAACATAAGAGAAGAAGCCTGAGTAATAATTACTCTGCAAGACTTACCCGACCACTGGGTCTAAACCCAACTTCTAACCTATCGTTAACTTGGTTAGGTCAACTCACACTGCAACAGGCCTATAAGTGAATCCTTAGCTTTTAGGGTGCCAACTTCTTTTAGTTGTTTCCTGTACACTAAGTTGTACCTAATCTATTAGCAACCAAGAGCAAACACTTTGTAAAAACATTCATTATGAAAAGCATTATTCTTCTTAACTACAATGTTGGTGATGTTTAGCTCTTACACCTGGTAAGCCCAGCGATTCGAATCGATTTTAACTCTCGAGAGGAATACTCAGTCACCAGTCATATGCATGTACACTGACACCGCATATGACAATCCTTGCATAACTTGGCACGTAGTTTGAACCATTCTCACCGAGCCCGGGTATATGATTCGATGACACCCGCAGTTGGTCTCACCTCAGTTCAAATCTAGGTTCAAGGTATGAAAGGCTTATCGGAGCCCGTTAAGGACGACAAGTGAAAAAGGTGCGTTCGAAAGCCGAAAACATGGCCAAGACATCGGACGGCCTTATATGACATAGGCAAGATCAGGATCCCAACATGTTCATTCATTAAGATTTCCATAAGTAACAATACTAAAAGCATAACTGATCCTACCAGATGTCTCCAGTTAATATCTCATGAAACTTTATTGTCCAGATTCATTTCTTTTAAAAGGGAGTGTAGCCTAAATTAAGCTTGGCTAAGCAATTCTAATCTATTACGCATAGGATTTAAATGCAGGATTTAGGGATTAATTATGCACTAAGGTTTCAATCAAATCCTAACTCTAATGCACAAACATGACCCATTTATTAAGACTTAAACAAAAGGAAATGCACCGGGGCTTGCCTGGATTGACAGTGTTAGGATCGAAAACCAATTCAAAAGATTTCTCCTCAGGGATAAAAGATGATTCCTGAATTCCGGCTTCAGGGGCTTCTGGATTAACAATATCAAATGATTCACCGACAGGGGGTGGAGGGGTTACCGCACCTAGACGAATGAATGGCATGCATGAGTTTTAAGGATGAGGATGATCAACCCGTTGTAAAAACAAGGGTAAAACCTTCTAAAAGGAAAAGGTGGGGTATTAAAATATTTGCCAAACCCTTGAATAATTTTTCTGAGATTTAAAATAATTTTCTAAGGTTTTTAATAATCTTTTAAACATTAAAAGAGTTGGAAAATAAATAAATAGATATAATAAAGATTTTTAAGGATTGGAAAAAGAATTCTTAATTTTTTAACTAAAAGAAATAACCTTTATGAAATAGTTAAATTAAAAGGTTAAAACAAATAAGGAAATAGAAAAGGAAAATAATTCTAGAATAAAAGATTAAGCCCAAAAGGTCCAAATTAGTTTTTGGATAAAGTTCTATTTACATCATCGGAATTTCAGCCCGGTCTATTAAACCAGGCCGGCGGCCTGTGTCTCTCTCTCTCTCCCCTTTCGGCCCATAAGGCCCGGCCCAGGGCGTGGCCTGGCTAGCCTTTCGGCCTAGCCGGAGCCTGGCCCGGCCAGCGCCGAGGGCGCGCGGCGTGCGCGATGCGTGCGTGTACTGCGTGCACGCCGCGGCGGCGTCGGCGACCATCCGGCAAGGCGGAGGCCGAGGCCCTCGCCAGCGGCGACCAAGCCGCGCGGCGGCGTTGCCCTTCTCCTTCTCTCCTCTCTTCCCCTTTCCCTTCTCTCCTTCTTCTCCCTTGCTCTCTGCGCACGGTGGCCGCGCCGGGCATGCGCAGTGCGCGTGGCAGCGAAGGCCGTTCCCGGCGGCGTGGAGACGGATCGGCGGCGGAGGATACCCCCACGGGGTGCGCGCGGTGGCTCTGCACTGGGTGCACAAGAAAAGGAGCCCGATTGGGCTCGTGTACGTAGGGAGAGAGGCGCCATGGCGGCCATTGCTGCCGGCGCCATGGGAGGCGCCGAGCTCGATTCGAGCTTGGCGAGGCCTAATCCTCGACGAGGATTGGCGCAAAAAGGAGAGGGAGGTGAGGTGGAGAGGGTCTCACCCTCGGTTGGCTAAGGGACGCGGCTGTCGACGGTGAGGTGCGCGGCGGTGGAGAGGCGGCGTTGTGCGGGGGCGAATGGAAATAGGAGGGGTGAAGCTGGGGAGTGGCTCGGGTTGAGGTAGGGGAGGAGGTGCTCGGCGGGGGGCTTTTATAGGCCCGAGAGGCAGCGGAAGGGGGCGGTGGGATGAGCTCGGCAGGCGGCGGCGGAGGCCGATCCGTTCGCCAGCAGGAGGAAGAAGACGAGGGGCGGGGCGGTGGTTCCGGTGGGCGGAGCCCAGGTGGCACGGCTAGGCGGCGCGAGCGCCGGCCCGTGGCTTCAGCCGGGGCGGCTCGCACGGCGCGTGGCGGCAAGGCAGAGCGAGGCGAAGCCCCGCATCTTCTCTCCCGCGGCGGGATGAGGAAGAAGGCGGGGTTGGGCCCCGCTTGTCAGCCCGTCGTTTTGGGCTGAGGGAAACGCGGAGCTCGGCCGGTTTCGGGCCTGGTTCCCCTGTTTTCCCTTTTATATATATATATTTTTTGAATGAAATTTTCCATTTTAACCCCATGTACAAGCAAAATCACACAAAGGTCCAATTACAAAAGTGGAAGGGTGTAAATTATACTATAACCTTGCACTTTTGTCCTTGGGTAAAATAATATTTTCAAGGGAGTTTCAAATAAACCAAGTTCAAAAGAATTTGAACAAAATTTCTTAAAATTGAAAGGAGGTTATGCATCTGATGACATGCTTAATGCACTTAATCATGGTTTAAGATACGGAGTATCACACGCATGGCTTCCAAGAAAGCAAGAGGCAGCAGAGGCTCACCTATCGCCGAATAGGAAGCTTTGATCAACTCTTGGGGTGAATGAATCAATCAATCTTTCCTTGTTAATCACCTTCTATAATTCTATCTCAGAGGCCTTTTCTCACTCGACGTAGATTATGATGAATTTTGCGAAAAGTAGCTCAAAAACCTGCAAAAACTAAGTATAGCGAAATTCCAAGACAATGTTGCAAAATCCAAAATAATCGGTGATAATTATTAGTAAAAGATATAGTTGACGCTCAAAATTAGTAAAAAATCACATAAAATGATATAAAATATTAGTCAAAATCTTACGTCAACAATATCCCCACTATTAAACCATGCTCGTTCTCGAGTAAGTCAAATTTTAAAATAAAGTTTACTTACAACCTAAGATCAAATAATCAAACTAAATTTAAACTCTCAATTCTTTTTCAAGTTTGGACCAGCAATTATACAAATAAATAGACATTCATTTAAGCATATCCCACAATAGATATAAGAAGAAATAAATTTCATCAATAACAAATCTCTGTACTTTTTCAATAATATTTTTCAAAGAAAATCAAATTTCAAAGATCAATTTTTGTATAAGGCCCAAGAATTACACTCAGCTTTCTAGTCTCTCCAAATTAAATGGTTTTCCTATAACTATATAAGTGGAGGCTTATCTGAAACTTGGTAAGAATCCTAATCAAAATTTAATCTCACTATGTTGTCAAAATAAGAAAAGATTCTGCTGGTATTACTAAGATTTCTCAAAAAGGTCATGGAAAATAATTGATGAAAGATAAGAAGAAATATTTAGAAAAGTGGACATATGCAAATCAATCAATGACCTCAAGGCACAAATAAAGTCCTTGCTATCGAATTGCACATGATTGGAATATTTTTTGGAGTCTACACATGATATAAAAGTCATATATATAAAATAAAACTAAAACTTAGAAATTCATTGAGGAGCTTCTCTCTCTTTTTTTAGGGGACCATCTGGTTATTTTTGTTTTTTTCTCTTTCTTTTTTTTCTTTTTTCCTTCTTCTTTTTCTCTCTGCCGACCAATTGGTCTTTTTTTCCTTTTTGCCTCTTGAAAAATCTTAGTATCCTCAATATCCATAAAAATATTTTAATATTGACAGCTCTCCATCCCCTCTCTTGAATAACATTCATCCTCGAGTATATTTGTAGACAATGATTAGAACTGGGGATAGAATTGTTTAAAAGAAAGAATAATTAAACCCTTAAATACTCCAAAAATAATAGGTTGTGGTCGACGAAAAATGATAATCTTGGTTTAAGGATAGATACCCAGCGAAGTTTGTAATCTCTCCAATGTAGAGAGACAAAATGCATTGATAAAAAGGCTAGCAAATGAAAAGATAAGCAAAAATGAATGATCAGCTTTGAAATCTCAATCCCTAGATCAATCTTAATCTAACTCAAGTAAGAATCAAATTTGATTAAACTATGGTTTTCAATAAAACTCTAATAGGTAGGGTCTTTACAAAAATATCCTTAAGAAATTGATCATAGAATTTATAACAAAACAAATATTTAAGGAGATCTATCATGACAAAATCAAATCTAAACATGATAAACATATGGATCTTTATGAAATATCATATCTATCACATAATTGATGATCATAATTCATTTAAAATGGTTTAATAAGAGCATAAATTAGTTTAATCATTGATATTAGAATATAAGAAAACAAAGATTTTATTTTATTCTATCAAAGGGACACAAGAATAAAAATCACTCATAATTACACATAAAAATAAAACACAAAAGAAAAATAAAACGACACAACATAAAGATGATGAGAACATGTCCAACATGCATTTGACAAAGGCCGAAGAGAATATGGAGTTCGAAGCTGAATCCACATTGAATCCCAATTTATTCGCGAGCCCGTTTCGGACTGCTGAAGTAGACCCATGAAAACGGATGCCAAGGCTACATACGGGCTCCGTTTTCGGTGATCCATATATGCATGGAAGGATAAAAACATAAGCTTTCCAGTGGATCTAGTTTCAGGCCTTTTGGACTTCGGAGTTGACATGAAATCGTGTCACAAAATGACATCTAGAATCTATCAGGGTTCTGCGATACCGGTTTTGGGCTCGAAGGCCTTGTGCACCCTAGGGTTGCTTGGCCACCCCCTTGGCCGCCTCCTAACCCTCTCTCTTGTATATATTCAGTAGCCATCACTAGGGTTTAGTTTGGGATTTGCTTAGATTATTCTGTTATGAACAGTTTCGCCGTTTGAGAATACTTCAGTTTGTGAAACCCCAACTTGTGAGCTTAATCTTTCGATTTGGAATTCGAGTTTGCATCTACCATGTTCTTGCTTGTGTTCCTTGATTTGCGGGCAAGGATAAGCCTTCATGGTGAGGTCAATCGTGTGTTCACAGTAGATAACCAGAGGAGACGTGGTGCTGCGATTGCAGGGTTCGAATCGTATTGATTGGAAGCCGGATCGTGTGTCGTGCCCCCGCCAAATCGATAGTTATCTCCACCGGACGGAAGATCAGGAACCTTGTCCCCATTAAGTGGGATTCAGAGGGTGGTTTACCGTCAGGTTTGTTTGCCGTTATCCTTATTAGATTAGTTTGTTATTCGTCTCATAGCCAAGTTTAGCCTTGCATATTTCGTTTTTGGAGTTCGTATAATTGAGTTTGTGTCCACAGTTGTGGTCTTGTTATGGGTTTAGATCGAGTTCTTAGATTGGTTTGAGATTTGCATCGTATAACCGAGTTCTTTTCCTTCACATCAACGCGTCCAGTTCGGATTTGTCTCTATCCAGTTTAGTATTTTGATGATATCTCCCACATACGAACTCAGATTTTAGTCTTCCAGTACTTTCTGGAAAGCCTGCGAAATTATCCACAATTTGTAAATTGTGAGTTTTCCAGAAAATGCCTTCTTCATTACGTTATTTGCATTGGAATTAAATCTGATTGTGATCTAGAAATTTCTGAGTGATCTGTTTTTTGGGGTCATTATCTCCCGCTTCCTTTACCCAAAAGAGGCGTTCCATTTATCGAAAAGAAAGAGAACAAGAATATAGGTTTTCTCATTTGAGGTCATTAAGAGTGCGAAATCGTCTGTGCAATTTTGAGTAGGAAATCTGTAATTTACAAATGACAGTTTTGTGATAGTTCTATGTTGTATCTTGCTTTTGCGGTACTTTGGAGAGAAAAAAAAAGAAAGAAAGAAAAAGGCAAGTGCAAAAAAAAAGATCCGCACAAAAAAAAAGAAAAAAATTTCAGAACTGCTTGCATCCTTTGTGTTCTTTCTACTTTGTACGTGTGACTTATTTGCTTGAGCTAGTTCTAGGAACAAGTTTAGGCCGGCCAGCAACATTGACAAGTACCTTGGACACTAATTCAATTTTGCTATCTGATTTCAATTTTTGCTAATCCTTACTACCATATAAAGCGTCCCAAAGCTCCACATACATATACTTCTGATCAGTACAAGTTCGACATTTGCAATAGCTTCGCTCAGGTCCTCACGGTATTATGAACCAGCCACCGGTTGTTCCATCCACTGCTTTGCATCGGTAAGAACACTCGTAAGAGCTTGGTAAGACGCTTGAGAGTATGCGACGTTTTCCTTTACCACATCCTTGTAGATAATAGAGAAATATACATTTGTGTTTGCTTGTTTTCTACTAACAATGTCAGGTTACACCACTTCATACAATAGAAGAATGAAGGCATTTGAGAGTCATGCCACTTTGAGAACATCATCATCATAAAAAAGTTCAGGTTATATCATACCACATCTTCCTTCTTATGATGGTTTTGGTTCGGATGAGTATATAAATTGGGAAATTGAAATGGATAAAGTCTTTGCACAATATTGTTTATGTGATAGAAGAAAGATAAAAAATGTCACTAGTTCTTTAACCTCTTATGCTTCACTTTGGTGGAAAAATCTTTGTTATTACGATAAAAATCCACAAACATAGACAGGTATAAAACAAACTATGAGAGGTCAATTTGTTTCTGATTACCATTCAATTTGTGAATTGCAATATCTGCTACAACATGATAAGACTGTTAAGGAGTATTATGATGAGCTACATACTTTGATGTTGTGTTGTGGCTTATATGAATCAGAGAAAACAAGAATAAGAAGATTTTTAAATGGTCTTAATAATGACATCATGATATTATTGTTGATATGAAATATAATTCTTTCTATGATCTGTTTGAGCTTGCTTGTGAGACTGAGAATGAAATTAGATATGAGAAAGAACAATTCACTAATATCGATTATGATGCATGTCTTGCTAAAATTAAACATCATGACACACACACAATCTATGGAGGCTTCCTTTGTACTAACCATACACAGAATATTGAGAGCAAAGATGAATGAGACAACACGCTACTAGAGGATAAGCATTGCACTAGACATGTGAGCGCATGTAATAGCATGGGTGAAGTGGTCACACAAGGTGACGAAATTTTTGATGTGCTGCATTCAACCATAATTGAAGATGATTATGTTGCTATCTTGTGTGATAAAGAAGAGTTATGTGACGATGATGCTGCTATTTCCATATCACAAGTTGTGAATAATCATGATACTATGGCTCTAGAACCTATTGTTTGTGCTGAAAGTAAACTTTTTCTCCCAATTACTAGTTTTCAAGATGAACTGAAATTATTATCTTCATTGAATACTTTAGGTTATATTGAATTTGATATTCTTTGTAATCTAAATAATTTGAATCAGAAGCTTTTTGTCCATGCTAATTTACCATGGTTATCTAAACATACACATCATGTCATTGGCAAATATGATAATAAAGGAGAATATATGGTCCATCGAGTTTATATCTATTCAGATCTAAAATATTCTTATGCTGTGCAACAATTTGATGAATTAGAGAACTACTAAGACTAATCCTATCACACCAAATTCCTCTATGTCTTCTTTGTTTGTGCCACAACAAGGTCACTTTCAAGAAGGGGAGCAAGGTTGGATGATGTCAAGCAGGACAACTACTTTAGCAAACATCAACGACTTTGAGTCGGGAACGACTCAAAACCAAGAAGGGGAGAATGATGAGAACATGTCCAACATGCATTTGACAAAGGCCCAAGAGAAGATGGAGTTCAAAGCCCAATCCACATTGAAGCCCAATTTATTCGCGACGCCGGCTTGGACTGCTGAAGTAGACCCCATGAAAACAGACGTCCAGGCTACATACGGGCTCCGTTTTCAGCGATCCATATATGTATGGAAAGATAAAAACATAAGATTTCCAATGGATCTGGTTTCAGGCCTTTTGGACTTCGGAGTCGATCGAAAATCGCGTCGCAAAGTGACATCCAGAATCTGTCAGGGTTCTGCGATACCGGTTTTTGGGCTCAAAGGCCTTGTACACCCTAGGATTGCTCGGCCATCCCCTTGGCCGCCTCCTAGCCCTCTGTCTTATATATATTGAGTAGCTGCCGCTAGAGTTCAGTTTGGGTTTTGCTTAGATTATTCTTTTATGAACAGTTTCGCCGTTTGAGAATACTCCGGTTTGTAAAACCCCAACTTGTGAGCTTAATCTTTCGATTTGCAATTTGAGTTTGCATTTACCGTGTTTTTGCTTGTGTTCCTCAATTTGCAGGTAGGGATAAGCCTTCATGGTGAGATCAATCGTGTGTGCACGGTTGATAACCAGAGGAGACGTGGTGCTACGATTGCAGGGTTTGAATTGTATTGATTGAAAGCCGGATCGTGTGTGTCGTGTCTCCGCCAAATCGATAGTTATCTGCACCTGACGAAAGATCAGGAACCCCTGTCCCCATCAAAAGAAAATAAAATAATGAAAATAAAAAATGTAAACCAAAATCTTCATTGCTTCTGATTCCATAGATGGAGGTTATACATCTGCTCTTCAATGGTCTAAGTATTCTGCTCATATTGATTAATATTTCCTCTCATCTGATGAATAAGTTGATAGTTCTGTGCCACCATTGATTCCATGCCATAATATGCTTGTTGTGGCATTCCATGACCCACAACTTCTTCTGGGGTTGGAAATCTTGCTCTTCTAGGAACAAATGTTGCAGGGGGAGGAATATTCACCGAGGATTAAAACACTGGAGTAGACGTAGGATCATAAGAGCTGATTGGCCTTGTATTGAACACAGGCCCTTGAGATAATCCTACTCCTCTGAATTGTTCACTCATGAATTGCTGACTGGGCTGTGTGGAGGTGGTTTCCCAGGCGCCCCACCCAGTGGAAGGCGGTGGTTGACTTGATTCTCCCTCTTCAAACATGAATTTTTCTAGCGAATCAATTCTGTCTTGAGCAAATAAAGCAAGTTTGGGACTAGGAATTCTGAAATTAGTCTTGGTGACAAAGTATCCACTAGTCATCTTGCCATAAATATACTTCCCTTTTCTCAGAGAATTTTCATCTAGATTGGACGACGTCTTTGTATAGATTGGGTTGAAAACCAATTTAGGACTCAATGATGAAGCAATCATAGTGAGGTAATGTCTAAAACCAAGTAAACCAGTTTTTCTATTTTTCTGAGCAATCCAATAGGCTGACAGAGTGCAATATATTGCCACTTTAATTCTGCAAACTGCACTTTAGTGTCATCTAGCCTTTCTAGGACTCTGCAAGTCATATATCTATGAATGATTCTGATGACAGGATTCACTATCTTCATCCTCTTCTTGGTAGAACTAGTAGCAATTTGCAACCAGAATTTTTCTAAAATGTCATTAGTGACCTCAATACTTTTAGAGGCATCTTCCCAAAATCCTAGTAATGAGCCAATGTAGCCAAAGGGTATTTCTGTCCCATTCTCTTTGATCCTAAATCTTAGGCTATGCACCAAATCAAAGGATTGAACTATATGCATAGTTGTCATAATTTCTAGTGCTATGTCTTGTTGATAAACAACACTAATATGAATAAAATTGCTTCAACCCAAATTACCGAATGCTCTCTCTATTCTTGGTGTAAAGCTTACAGTGGTCATGAATTCAAAGTTTATGTCGAAGTTGGAGGTAATTCTATTCAGACAATCGGTATACCTCTGCTCTTCAATAGAGTTCCTTAGAGAAAATTCTTCTGAAGAATAATTCCATTCTTCATCTTCATCATCAATATTCATTGGTTGAGGGGTTTGAGCTTGGGTATGAGACCGAGTCCACGGCTTTCTTTCTGGTTCTAACACATTTTCAACTTGTACCGAGAATCGAGAAGAACAACCTTGTAGTCATTGATCCTGGTGAATGCTTCGGCCGGAGTTAGAACTTCCCATCTCAGAGAGAGAGTGTGCTTTGTTTGCCTGAATTCTGAATTCAAAGTTATGGTTAGGTTACTTTGAACCTGAATTCTGAATTTGAAGCAGCACTTGAGGGAGAAATGCATATTTGCCCAGTTAGTGAAGGATTTGATCTGGGATTTATATACCAAACTTGAAGTGGGCAAGGTGTAGAACAATTTTGCTATGTAAAGTTTCTCCTGAAAATGTTCCATTTGAGAGTTATAATCGAAAATGTTCGGGTTCCGAAATCTGTACAGATTTGGCATGTATGGATAAACGGTGAAATTTGGCCAAGTGACAAACGGAATCAATCAAAACTTTATATAACAAAGTTACAGAGCACAAGACAAGAAACGATTTTTCTAAGGATGTCGTAGCATAAAAAATGCACGGATTTCGTACAGTTTTAAACTTGATCCGTGGCTGTCCCAAGTTGGGCTGAACACCTGAGTGCAGTTAGTAAGTCGACTTTGCGCTGTTGTCCTAGTCAGATCGGTAGAAGTGACCTATAAGAAAGATGTAGGGCACTAATCATTGAAGAACTTTTGTATTTGGACTTCCACCTAAATTGATCGTTTTGACACCCATATCAACGAAATTCAGAAGTCTTGTCCTGCATCTAAAACTGCGCACGAGTTTTTCATTAGCATATACGATTGTCCAAACCTACAAGATGATGGCTAACACTTTACTTTACCAACTGCCTGCTTGCACCAGATTTTTGCCTCCCCCGTTAGCGAGAACGGAAAAAGCAACCATCGAAGTGTGTCGCCAGACATTCCCAAGATGACCAGGCAGCTGCATAACTGCTCGAACTCCCGGAGGTGTGCACAGGGACATTCTGATTCGTGTCCTCTGAATGATTTGTCCCGAACCATGGCTATCAAGCTGAGACGTAGCTGATAGCCTTCTATGGTGATGGGTGCGGATGATGGTGGAGGCCTCAAATAATCGCCCTTTGGAGCGGCGAGTTGAAAGGTCGGCGTGGAATCCATATGGTAGATGGTATGTGGTATTTAGTGGGGATATATGTAGTGGTTGTGTATAGTGTGAGTATGGATGATCCTAGGTTCTAGTTGAGTTAGCTACCGTTCCCCGGCAACGGTGCCAGAAAAGCTTGTTGGCAATTCTTAGCTTACTGATATAGATCTGCAAGCGCACGAAAACACGTTGTAGCTTTTCACCCAAGAGTATTCCAGGGTATCGAAATCCACGGGGAACGAGGAGTAACTCAACGTAGAACAGGTAAGAATCAAACAGTAAAACTAGCAAGGTAGAGGTAAAGGGCAGAATAGAGTAGGTTCACTACTTTAAATAAAATAACTTAACTTTACTAAATAAACTAGTGTTCTACTCAGCAGGTTTACTTGGACACTAAGCCTATAGAACCACTTCCGGGCACCAGAGTGCTGATAACCTAGACGAGAAAGGCGGGCACTACAGAACTCTGCTATGTGTCGATGACTACTTATCCGGACGACGGGGTGGAATACATAGGGTACACGCTCGCTGTCACCAAGCGGACCTACCACCAAAGCTGCGTGGGACAAGACACCTTTCAAGGCAAACTCTAGTCTAGACACCACGTCTACACAACCGAGTTTACTACTATACAGGTTCGAAGCCTGAGAGCAAGCATAACTGTATAGCTAAATTACACACAGCACACTTGGTACCCGTAAACTACTGAGCAAAGCACTGAGTATGTAAATAAAGTAAGTATGAAATAAATAAAGAAGGGAGCAAGGAACTTTACTGTATCATGGAAATAGAGTAATAATTCCTCTGAGAATAAGAGCTCGGGAATAGAAGACCAAAGAGAATTCCAACTCCTTCACTCTACAACTCACAACTCACTCTTGATACAACTTGGCTCTCTCTACAATGCCAAGAGTGGCTTCACTATAACACTCAGACTCAACTACACAACCACACTTGTATTCTATTGATCCACCACACCTTGCAAATGATCTCCCGGGGGTATTTATAGCTTGGATGGCCGAGGGGGGTATTTGTAGGTGTGCAAGGTCGGTTTGGGCAAAGGTCGGTGGTCGGGCGACCTAGGGGTAGGTCGGGTGACCTCCCTGGAGGTCGAGCGACCATCCGATGTACCGCCTTCCTTGATCCATCGGCTGTGATGCACTCCAAATGTCGGTTGGCGGTTGTGGTGGTTGAAGCACGTGCAAAACGGGGTCGGTGTCGGGTCGGCCGACCTTCGGATAAGGTCGGGTGGCCTCCTGATTGGCTGCATGTTCCTTCCTTCGGATTGCTGACGTCATCGATCCCTTGTACAATGTCCTTTCGACCCTTGGATGCAATTGGATACTTGATCCATCGGTTGTATTTAACATGTTTTGTGTTTCTTTGCATGTAGGTCAAAATTGGCGTTGTGGCAAGGTCGGGCGACCTGGGCTTTGGGTTGGGCGACCTGGGCTTTAGGTCGAGTGACCTAGGCCCTGAGCTGCCTGGTGGGCTACCAGGGTCGGGCGACCTCGGCCGACCTAGGGTGAAGGCCGGCTGACCCTGGGGTGTGGCCCATTTCTTCTTCCTTTGCCTCATTGCCTTTGTTTTGTTTATTTCTTCATAGTTTTGGATGTGAAAGGCTCCTGCATACAACTTTTATGCACAACTCGTGAAACTAGTTAGAGATTAGTGAAAACATGGTAAAGTATACTCTAAAACATGAAATGTTGGTGGTCAAAATGGGTTTTATCGACTGCCAACACTGTGCTGAAGGATAAGTTTGAGGGGTAGCTCAAGGAGCTTGAGGAGCTTAGGGCTAGACCTGTGCTTTTGGGTGCGTGTATGGTCTGTCCTACTTTGAGAGGTGAGTTAGAGCAGTTGAGAGTTGACTTTGACTTTGAGGTGCTTTCAGCACCTACTAACACTTATGAGAACTGCCTGACCCTTAGGATGCAGCTGGTGGATAGGGATGCCACCATTAAGAAGTTGGAGAAAGCTGCTCCTGTGTTTCACTCTCTAGATTGTGATACCTGTGCTGCCCAGACAGTAGTTCTGGAAGATCTGAGGTTGCAAGTGTTGTCTTTGCAAGACGACAACTGCAGGTTGAGAGAGGTGCTAAGTTGGGTGTATGCGAGGCAACCCCAACTATAGATGATTATAGAGAGCACCAAGAGAGCCGAGGGTGATATGAGTGGTTTTGGATTTGGGGAGTGCAGTACTTCGGGTGTGAAGAGTGCTCCAATTAAGATCAAAACTGCTTCTACCCAGCCAGGTGAGACTGTTGATGGGGTTTACCATGAGCCACCCAATGCTGCCCAAAGAAGCAGAACTAGACACCCAAGCCTTCTAAGGCTAAGCTGGACAAGATAATAAAGGAAGAGCTTAAGTCCAAGGGCAAGAAGCCACTTCAGCAGCATGAGCCACCCAAGGCCACACCACCTAAGCCCAAGTCTTAGCCTAACCCAGTTCCTAGGAGGCCTATCTACCATTGTGAGTTCTGCTAGCGGAATGGTCACCTAGAGGAGATTTGCTTCAGGAGGAAGCGGGTTGAGAGGCAGGAGAGAGCTTAGGGGAACCAGGATCAGTTCTACCAGGGTGGTAGGCAAGATCCTCCCCACCGCGGTGAGATGAGAGATCGCTTTCCTGGTGGTGAGAGAGGAGGTGGCTTTCAAGCCCGTGCTCCTGGTGGTGAGAGACGCTTTGTCGGTCGAGCTCCTAGTCATTTTCAACGAGGCTACGGACCTCATGACCGAGGGTTTGTGAGAGAGCTTGAGAGGCCACGCTTTGAGGGTTGTGGTTACTCCAGTCGTGGTGATTTCTTTGACTGTGCTTACCCCAATTTTGAGCAGATGGCTCGGCACTGGTACAGCAGTTTTGGCACTAACCCCAGTGCCGGACCATTTGCTCACCATTGCTTTACTTGACTTTGCAGGATCGAGGCATAGAGGACGTGTGGATCATGGATTTCGGTTGCTCTAGGCACATGACAAGGCACCGCAAGTGGTTCTCCAGTCTCAACCCGTTGAGCACCAAGGAGTACATCACTTTCGGGGACAATGGTCAAGGTAAAGTGTTGGGTGTTGGTTCTGTTTCACTCTCTGCTAAGCTTTGCCTGAGAGAAGTTGCTTTTGTTCAGAATCTGGGGTTCAATTTGGTCTCCTGTTTCGCAACTTCTCGATGAAGGATTTGAGGTTCATTTTAAGAAGGGTGCGTGCCGTGTTCTTGATGGTGAGGAGACCCTTGTTTGTTCTTTGCTGCCTTTTGGTCAGGTTTTTAGGGTCGACCTCACATCTGCTTTTGGCCCTGCGTGTTGTTTGGTTGCTAGTCCTTCTGCTGATATATGGAAGTGGCATAGGAGACTTGGTCACTTGAGCTTTGATCTGCTAGTCAGGTTGAGTTCAATGGGCCTAATCCGAGGATTGCCCAAATTAAAAGCTGAGAAGGACTTAGTATACCACCCTTGTCGTCATGGCAAGCTGGTTGCTGCTTCTCACAATCCTGTGTCTCAGGTTATGACCTCCTATCCGGGTGAGCAACTCCATATGGATACAGTAGGTCCCGCTTGGGTAGCGTCGGTCAGTGGCAAGTGCTACGTGCTTGTTGTTGTGGATGACTTTTCTCAGTTCTCGTGGGTATTTTTCATGGAGTTTAAGGATGAGGCATTTGGTTTTATTCGTGATCAGGTACTCAGGTTGAGAAACGAGAGTCGTAAGGCCACGAGGGCTATCAGCAGTGACAATGGCGATGAATTCAGAAACTCTCGTTTCGAAAACTTCTATCGTGACCTAGGTCTTGAGCACCAGTTTTCTTCTCCATATACCCCACCGTAGAACGGTGTTGTGGAACGCAAGAACCGCACACTCGTTGAGATGGCACGGATGATGCTCGATGAGCACAGGAATCCGAGGTGCTTTTGGGCTGAGGCAGTGAATACAGCCTGTTACATTGCGAACCAGATCTTCTTGTGAGCTTTCCTTGGGAAGATCTCGTATGAACTTCGTTTTGGTAGGCAGCCCAGCGTTAAGCATTTGCGAGCGTTTGGCTGCAGGTGCTTTGTGCTGAAGAAGGCGGATCATATGGACAAGTTTGAGTCTCGCTGTTTGGATGGAATTTTTATGGGGTATGCTTCTATTTCTAGGGCTTTTCGTGTGTGGATTTTGGAGGCCAAGCAAGTTGTTGAGACTTGTGAGGTTTCTTGTGATGAAACTATGCCCAGCACAACCCTTGCCTTTGAGCTTTCAGGTGATGATGAGGAAGGTGCTCCCATCTTTGAAGATGAGGAAGGCACATATGATGTTGGTGATGCCGGAGCCACTGCACCAGCTGTAGCTCCTGCCCCCTCTGCTACGAGCTCTGATGATGAAGGAGGAGCTTTGCCCACAGCTTCCTCCTCACTCCCCCGATAACAAGCTCAAGCAGAGGCTAGCCCCGCTGAAGACACAGGGGAGGTGACCTCCGAGATTGTTCCATCTCGGTAGGTCTAGCGGGATCACCCTCCACACAGGATCATTGGAGATCTTCACCAGCGTGTCACACGCTCTTTGGTTAACTCTCTAGCCTTTTTCTCCCACTCTGCATTTGTTGCTTCTTTTGAGCCCCATGATATGTCACTTGTATTATCTGATCCTAACTAGGTGAACGCCATGCATGAGAAGTTGGAGAACTTTGAGAGAAACCATGTTTGGGATTTATTTAAACCTCTACCAAACTATCGCCCAATTACCAAGTGGGTTTTCAAGAACAAACAGGGTGAGAATGGGATGGTTGTGAGGAACAAAGCGAGATTGGCAGCCCAGGGTTTCTGTCAGAAGGAGGGGATAGATTATGAGAAGACCTTTGCTCCTGTAGCTCGTTTGGAAGCCATTAGGATTCTGCTTGCTTTTGCTGCCTCCAAAGGCTTCAAACTGTAGTAGATGGATGTCAAGTCAGCCTTCCTAAATGGGTTTATAGAAGAGGAGGTTTATGTGAGACAACCTCCTGGCTTTGAGAGTGCTAAGTTTCTAGACCGGGTGTATAAGTTGAGGAAAGCCCTTTATGGTCTGAAGCCAGCTCCAAGAGCTTGGTATACTAGGTTGAAGAGTTTCCTGCTCAAGTCTGGGTTTGTAATGGGTTCAGTAGATAAGACCTTGTTTTTGTTGAGTCGTGGCGGTGACACCCTAATAGTTCAAATATATGTCGATGACATAATCTTTGGTGGTTCATCTCACGCTTTGGTGTCTAGTTTTGCTGAACAGATGAGCAGGGAATTTGAGATGGTCTTATGGGTGAGCTTCAGTTCTTCCTCGGGCTGCAGATTAAGCAAGGCCTTGAGGGTACCTTCGTCCATCAAGCCAAGTACACAAGGGATATACTCAAGAAGTTTAACATGGGTGACTCAAAACCCATGACAACTCCAATGAGTACAAACACGGCGCTTGATGCTAATGAAGATGGGCAGACAGTGGACCAGAAGGAATTTTGAGGAATGATCAGCTCATTTCTGTACCTGACGGTGACCAGACCAGACATTCAGTTCGCGGTTTGCCTTTGTGCGCGTTATCAGGCTTCTCCTAGGTCATCTCACCGTCAAGTAGTGAAGCGCATTTTCAGATATCTAAAGTTCACTCCTGAACTTAGTCTTTGGTACTCCTCGGGTTCTTCTCTTTCTCTTAGAGGGTTCTCAAATGCTGACCATGTTGGTTGCCGGATTGATCTCAAGTCAACCTCTGGCACATGCCAACTCTTAGGAACCTCTTATGTCTCTTGGTCCTCTTGAAAGCAAGCTAGCATATCCCTGTCTACCACAGAAGTAGAGTATATAGCTGCTGCTAGCTGCTGCGCCCAGCTCTTATGGATGAAAGCTACCCTTAGTTATTTTGGCCTTAGGTTTGGGAGGATCCCTTTTCTAGTGGACTCTACTTCTGCTATCTCTGTAGCTAAGAACCCCGTCTTGCACTCTAGAACCAAACACATAGACGTGAGGTTTCACTTTCTGAGAGATCACGATGAGAAGGGTGATATCAACTTAGTCCATGTAGTAACCCAAAACCAGTTGGCCAATATCTTTACCAAGCCCCTAGAGTTCAGCACTTTTGTGCGCTTGCGAGGTGAGCTTGGAGTGTGTTATCCCTTTTAGTCAGGGATAACTTTAGTAGTTTAGGTTTTGCCTTTGGTTGCTTTTGTTTTTGTTTCTTTCTTGTTTCTTTTGCATTCTGTATCATATCATGCATTACATTGTATCATATGCATTTTCACTTCACTAGCACTAGAGTTCTTTTGGAATGATAAGTTAGTATTTGCCTGTGCTAGATTGTACAGATGCTTGCTTGATCATGGTTGGTTAAGCTCTCTAGAATCTGTTGAATACTAATTGTGAGCTAATTCTTTTGCTTTCCTGAAAATCAAAAACATGATCACCACTTGACTTGGCTACCTAGCATGTGTAGCAGTGTTGAATGCTATGCTATCTTTTCATACCTGGATATGCTAGTTGTATGCCTTTGCTAAGTTAATGCCTAAGCTTTTATGACACCTTGCTTAAAGAGAAATCTGAATTACAATGTTTACAAGTGATGTTTCTTGTGCTGAAATGAACTTGGAGATAGCTTGCCTTTGCACTTTGGCATGAACTTGGACTAGGCTATGTATGACCAAAACCTTGTCTTAAGCTTCTGTTCGTTCTTTGAATCTAGGCTTGGCATTGGTTGGTAAGAAGTGGCAAGACAAGTGAATAACTCCTGACACAATATGAAACTTGCTAATGAAATACAAGTGATTAAATCTGAAATATGCAAGTATCTAAAATGCTTTTGGCTGGTTGTGTATGCTTTGGTTGAGAGTAGCACACCTTGTTTGCAATGCTAGCATCCTGCTATTCATGCCTATCTTGCTAGGTGCTATTCATGTTAGTAATGCTTTCTTTTAAACTATTCTGAAAAACATGCTAGCTCTTGATATGTGCAAGATAGATTCATGTGAGCTTGTTGCATGCTTCCTTGCACTCACTTGCTCTGTATGCTAGAACTTGTGAGTACTAGCTTTCCATCACTTCTAAGCTCTTTCTGGTACACTCCTTGCATTTCATGGCATATTTTGAGGGGGAGTTGTCTACTAGTTCAGGGGGAGTTCTATGAACCCTTGATGTATCCACTGCCAACAAGGGGGAGAAGTATTAGGGGGAGGACTCGGGAGAGACTTAGTTGAGGGGGAGCTTTGCATTCATTTTGCATTTGTGAGGATGCATTTCAGGGGGAGTTGAGCTTTTAGCATGCTCTTTGCATCGGTGCGTTGAGCCTTTTGCCTTTGTCTTGAGGAGCCGATGCTTTGTTTTCTTTTGTTATCTCATTGTGCCCTGTTTCTTTGTTTGAATTTGGTTCTTGGGCATTTTGAGCAACTTTCTTCCTTCTTTCTTTTTCGGTTTTACGCTTTTCTCTTGTCTTTGTTCTATTTCAGGTTACAGGTTGAAGGTGTTGACAATGCACTCATCAAGGGGGAGATTGAGAGCCAATGGATCGGCCTCATTGCTCTCCTGGTGTGATGAGTGATTGTCAACGAGCTCAAGTCCTCCGATGGACTGGGGGTAGATGATGAAGACCTCGATGGACTGAGGCAAAAGCCATCCAATGGACCGAAGGCAATACTCGGCGTCGGTCGGCCATGGACTGGAGAAGCTGGGTGCCACCGTGGTGCTTCAACCCGAGCGCATGGCGCGAAGGCATGCGAGGGAGGCTTTGGCGGCTTCAACTCAAAACCACCACCCAAGCTATCCAAGGCTTGGTGAGTTGAGCCACGACTTGCCAAGATAGAGAAGATGGGCCAAGTCCGGCCCAAACGGAGACTTCCTAAAGTTTTTCGGTTTCTGACTTCAAAACCGGAGGTGCAAAGGTGGATTGGACTATTGGCCACGTGGAGGACATCTGAAGATTGCGTGGAAGCTAAGAAAATGAAGTCTACATCGTGGTCATCCGTCCCCGATAGTTTGGGTTATTTTCTGTTTTAGCCCTTCCGGGTGTTTCTAGTGTTAGGGGTCTATGTGTAAAAATGCCAAAACTGAACTGGTGTATAAATAGCCTAAGAGCTGGTCATTGGAGGGCGTCTTGGCAGCTAGGTTTTCATTTCCTTAGGGTAATTTTCGTCCTCAAGCTTTGAGCTCCAAGTTTAGGAGGGTTAGGGTGAGATCTAGCCTCCAAATCAAGAGGGAAGGTGAGGGTGGTTGCTTGGAACGAGATCCTTGGGTGTAATCTGAATCTTGAGACCCATTTTGGGCCATCTAATCCAAGTGAACTCGTGCAGCAATCTTGTGTGCTTCTCCTTCCCCTTCTAGTTTGGTTTTTGGCTTCAATTCTTGGCTTTTGAATCCTTTCTTTTGCTCATGGTTTGGACTTGCAAGGACGTGGAGATTATGCCCTAGTGCATCCCAAACCTGCAGGTTTGCCACGAGCAAGTCGAACTTGAGTTTTCCCCTCTCTTGCCTAAATATTGCCATCTTCACGAGATCTGAAATTCCCGCTAATCCCGTGATCATTTTTAGTTGATTTTCTGGGAAAAGCTTTGGAATAGTGTCAAGATAGCCTGTGTAAAATCTCGTGAAGTTTGGACAAGATTTGGTCAGGTTTAGGGTTTGAGAGGACTACACGAAAAAGGTCTTCTAGATACGTTTTGGTAGCAACGCTGGCTAAAGCGTCTTTGCACAAAAGACGTAAACATGCTTTTTGACACGTTATTCAGAATGTCTCAAATTGACATGATATTACACACGATTAGAGTGTCGAAAGACATGAAGTGATGCTTGTTGTCATGTTATTTAAAACATCTCGACATGACACGTAGTTAGCTACGCTATTAACATCAATAGCATCTACACACGACATCAAAAGTGTCAAACAAACATGCATATGCATGTAAACATGTTTTTTGATACAACTTAAAAGTATCTTAAAATAACACGAATTAAGGCACATTTTCAACTGTCAATAGCATAGAGACACATATAAAGTGTATCAAATAAGCATGTCTATAGAGACATAAAGACGTTATTTGACACGATATTGAGAGGTTGAAATTCATGAATGATAAATATAAAAAGAGTGCATTACTTAACTATTCACATGTGATATGGTGGTCTAGTGGTGAGGAGGCATTATAAGAGGTGTGAGGTTTAGTAATTGCCTAGTGATTAATACTTTTTTACTATTTTTAAACACATATTAAAGCGTTTTTACAAAATGTAACAACGTCAATAGACACGTTTTATAATTGTATTTCTAACAGTGTATCAAAATGCATAGACATGCATATAATGTTTCTATGAAACGTCTCAATCAACTATATATACGCTATGGTAATCCATCTCTACAATCTTTGACATGATGCTTGCGAAGACGCTCCTACCACGCTTTAGAAAAACATGTCAATATTGATGTAGATATGAAATAAAACGTATCTATTATATAAATAAAGCGTACCTACAGGTAGATTTTCCTGTAGTGGATCAAGCCAGCCTCCTACCGAACAGTCCAGCTCTATCACCGGACTATCCGTCTCCATCGAACAGTCCGGCACAGGCCACCGGACAGTCCCTCAGGCGTCCCTGCCTCGGTCCCTACCGGACAGTCCGGCGTGTTCCACCGGACTGTCCGGCAGAGCCTAGGAGGTGGCTGTGTTGCTGTTCTCGTTGGAGTTCTTGCCGTTTAGTTTTTGCTTCGTCCTTGCCGAGTGATTCTCACCAATGGCCCATCCTCTTCGCTCTCTGTTCATCAGTGAGACGCATTTAGGTGCGGAGTGGCTACATGGATCCTCTTTTGCAAGAGACGTTTCACTTGACTGGCAATCTTGTGGTCGTTTAGTCTTGTGCTTCCGCTCGCTTAGTGTGTTCCCGTTCAGTGGGAGACACCAAGTGCTTGCTAGACACGTTTCCTTTCAGTGGACGGTGTCTAGCATTTGTTGTGTCAAGTGTGTTAGCTTGTACTAGGGGGCTGTGAGTTTGAGTTTTTAAGTGCTCCTATTTATGGCAGAACTGCCCTGCTTAACCCAGACTAAGCACACCTGCCACCTCTGGCTCACAGTGCACTTAGGCCGGACTAAACCCGGTAGTCCGTCGAGCTACCCAAAAGGGCACTCGATGTAACCATCGCCCGAGGATACCGACACCACACACATTCAGCCCTCGAAAGAGCCACAACAGTTACATCATCACAGGCATTTGAATAGAGGAAATAAGATAAAGATCTTTGCAAGCCAATATATTTAATCAAATACATGGTCAAAATACAGCGGAAGCGATCACAAAGTATATATATATATAACGGAAGCGTTTCAAAACATCTCACAGCGGATATAAAACTAAATAGTCTTCATGAAGAGATAAACAAGGCGAGTAGCACCGAGCCCACCGGTTCTACCACCTCCAATACAGTTGTCCAGTGTCGTCAGTACCTGTAATCCAAAAGTGGGGGCAAACCCTGAGTGCTAATTACTCAGTACAACTTAATGGAATTGGGCTTACGGCTGACGCAAAGCTTGCTTACTAAGAATTTGATCCTTAGCTGTTGATTTTAAACAGGATCAAGTTAACATGTGGAAGCAGGGTTTGACAACTGCTTGATTTATCATATAGAGTAGTATTTGACAGCTATAATGTTCATCATGTCAATAATACTAGTCATGAGTACAATAATAAGTTGCATGAAAGTAAAGCATGTATATTCAAGCATGTAGTATTCAAAACCATGAGTTCATAATGCAACATATTCAAGTGGATTACTACTTTGCCCGTCAGTGGTATTGGCATTCTCACACCTGGTGAGCATCAGCGATTCGAATTGATTTTTATATTCCCGAGAATAACTAGAAGCACCAGGATGGCATATGCTTACTAACTCCCAGCGTTCCACATATGGTTCCCCCATCTCCACTTATCCCATCTCAAGTTCGATGACCACTCTCGCCTGACTCCCGGAGCGCGTTGTCGTAGGAGCGTTACCACGGTCACGTCGGGTCAGCCCTCCCTTGACACCCGCCTCCGCGGCCACCTTCCTCTCAATCAGTGGGTAGGAACGTGCCCCTTTCTTGAGACGGCACAAGTAAGACTTTCACCGGTCCATTGATCCCGGATAAGCACCCTAGCAATGTTATGCCGACCAATAGGCGAACAACGACCGGCCTTATGTGACTCGGGCAGGGTCCACCATACCATTCACATCATCATCATCATTTTTCTTATATATCCATATCTCCGCCCGGTCTCGAGTTAAAACCATGAGCATCCTCATAGCTTTCATCATAGTAATATTTCTTGTGAATTTTAAAAAAATCACCTACGCGACGAGTGACTCCATTCACTCGTGTCTACTCGTACCTAGCATTACTAGGCATACTCGTCCTACATACTCTATTTTAGGTGCTAGGGCCAGGGCAGCTAAGGAGTCTAATGCAATTGTTTCCAAACAACTCCTAATGCAGATGCGTAAGCATTCATCATAATACATTTGCTGGATAAAGCATGGTCCTGCCTACCTTTGATTCACTTTAATAAAACCAACAAACTAAGCTACTGTTAGTTTGCCAGGTTGCGAGGCTTTGCCCCAGGCAACCCCTTGATCCCTTGGACAACTCCTCCTTCCAACCATGACTGATGGGCCCTCCAGGTCGTGAGTGGGTCTTAGTTGGTCTTTTGGATCACCGTTGGTTGAAGTAGTTCCACGCGCTCGTTTCTTGATCACGTATCTGCAATTAAGCGTCACTGTATGAATGCCATGCGCGATGCAGTGAATGGGATGCATGAATGACTGGCGCACACTTAGAAAATTGTTTCGTGGTTAGGCCGAAAGGTGAACAATAGACTACTCAAACAAGATCATTTTGGTGGGTATAAACCTAGCATACGCTCATACAATTAAATAGAAATAGTGCAACACATGAATCAGTTCATGAGCAAGTTATCAATTTAACTGGTTCTTTATCATTTCATGTGTAAGCAAAACATCACACCAGTATATGAGCACACATGTAGTGGGCTACTACACCATTCTCCTAGTATTAGTAATAGTAGTACCTTCATGAACTGTCAATAAGCATATCTAATCACATGGCTAACTAGTAAGTTATTTATCGTAAAGCAACCATGTTGGGTACCAAGTGGATGAAAACCACACAGGAATGATGCAAAGTTAAAACATTACTAGGTGTTTTGTTCGGAATGAGTTATTTAACATGTTAAGACTACTTTATGCACACATAGGAAAACCTGCATTAATGATATCACACATTTTGTTTATCTAATGGATTAAGGCCCTATATTAACCTCAAGTGTTTTACACAGCAAATGAGTTCATCTCTCAATCAAGTGTGGCATAGACAATAGTAGATAGCGTGCAGCTAGAAATCAACTTTCATGTATAATGATAGCAATTACAAATCAACACCGATTGTTATAATTAAACATCATATGTCTACTTTTTGAATAAAAAGCATTACTTGGGTTCATGTAGTTAGACAACTCTAATTAAGCTCAGATTTTTGGGATATCTAGATTTACACTACATTATGCTACTATCAAAATTTCAGCCATAAAGGAGTTATAAATTAATTATGAAAATCCTAGCAAGTTATCAGCCCTATAGCTTCTCAGATTTTTCATAAATTATAGGAATGGTCTCCGAAGGTGAAATTTTACCAGTGAGCTATACTTAGGGTGAACTGCATGTAAAAAAATTTACATGTTAAAACTTCCAAGTTTTGACAAGACATCTATTTTCCATATATTAATCCAGTGCAAATTAAGATGTACATATAAACAGTGTAATTAGCCTCTAGGATATATTTTCTGGACTCTATGCATTAACATTAAGCTACCAAATTTTTCAGAGAATTTTCCTAACAATCTATGACCACTTTTTCTATTTATCATTACCAATATGTACTGTTTTATCATTTTCAAATTACCATTAAAACTTAACAAGCAGGGGCTCATATTTTACCAGTGAGATACTTATACCACCCAAAGTACATAAAAAATGCTAGAGAGTCAATTTGAGCATATTCCATGTAGCTTCCAATTTCTAAGCAAATAATTGCGCATAGCACATGTATAATGGTAAAAGGTAATTAAACAGTAAGTGCTAGGGCTACAAAAATTTACATAGTGTTACAATGCCACAAGAAAGCTACTGTCCAAGTTTCATGCCATTTGGAGTTCATTTAGTTCACTTTTGACTTTTATCCTAATTAATCATGCATGCAACAAACCAATGGCAAAACAGATATTTCACACTTCCACATCATACCAATCATGTAGATCTACTCAAGAGGAGTCTAACGCAACTGAGTTTGTCCATTTTGGATTTTTATTTGATTTGTTATGAATTTCCAAAGTTCACAGCTCAATTAAACTTATTTAAATGGAAAACATCATATCTCAGGACCTAAACATAATTAACCGTAGTTTCCAGGGGGAAGCAGGGAAGATTTTATATGACTCAGTGCATAGTACTTCAAATGGATCGTGCAAAAACACAAAAGGGCAGGGGGTTTACTAGGAAACTACCATCTTCTTCTTCCTCCTTCCGCTCGGGGCAGAGGCGCGCGCGACGGGAGGAGAGGCGCGGCTGCGCCGGCAGCGGCGGGGCCGGCCTTGGAGCCGAGCGGGGCCGAGGAGGCGTTCCCGGCGATGGGCTACCTCTCGGGGTAGATCTCGTCGCCGGCGATGGAGAGGAGAGGCAGCGCGGCTACGGTGAACTGGGGGTGAACGCGCGGCGAGGCCGCGGCGGCGCGGGGTCGATCCGTCGACTCCGGCGACGGGAGGGGACGAGGACGGGCGCGAGAGCTCCGCGGAGAGACGGCGCACGCGGCGGAGGTGAAATGGAGGTATGGGGATGGCCGAAGGGAGGCTCTCCACGACGAGCCCGTGGGTGGCGCAGGTGCACTCGAGCGGCGCTCGTGGGGAGAGGTGGAGGAGGCGATGGTGGGGGACTAGAGCTTGGGGGTTCAGTGGAGGAAGGTGCGGCGACGACGGGGTGCGCGTTGGATGAAGGGGAGGCGGCCCAAGGTGACCGGCGTAGCGAGCTCGCCGCGGGCTAGGCCATGGCGTGGCCACGGCGTGCGCGCACGCGGAACGGCTAGAGCGGGCGGGGCGAGGCCGAGGAGTAGCGGGGGCGGTGGAGGAGCTCGAAGCGACCGCAGTGGGGGTGGTGGCTGGGCTAGCGAAGGTTCACAGGGGCGGCGGCGCGAGCTTCACCCGGTTCCGGCCATGGCGGCTCGGCGCTCCGCGTGAGCGAGAACAGAGGGGGTAAAGGAGATGGCGAGTGGGATCGAGGCCGGGATAGCGTCCAGGTTAAGCCGAGGGCGTGGGCGCGGCGGCATCGATCCGTGGGCGCGGCTACTGCCCGGTCGCCGGCGTCCACGCGGCGACCGCGTTATGGGCGCGGCAGCGGTGCTGACCACCGGTCAGTGACCGAAGGAGCTGGGAATTGGAAGTGTGTTTTCTCTCTTGCTGAAAATAGCCAATTTCACTCATTTATAGGCCGAATTTGGCAAAGTGCCGATTGGATGAAATGTTCTACACTTCAAACTCTACAAGTTTGTCGAAAGGCCAAATGCCAGATTCTAAGTGGAAATATGATTTACACATGAATTTATATAGCAGCCTTTAATTAGGACAGGGTACCTTTATTATTTGGGAAATTCAAAACTCATATTTCTGTGCTTTACCTCCCAAAGTGCCTCTTGACAAAATTGTTTATAATTTCGTAACACACAACTTCTTCAATTTGAACTTTGTATGAAAATGGCTGTAGGTTATAGAAACATTGAGTTTACTAAACAGGTCAGATTTGGACTGGTTTTCTGTGTTGGTAGAAAATGATACTAGACTCCATTCAAACCTCTATATGTGACCAAGCTCTAATTACCAAAGTTGTTACCCAGAACTTTATCTCCAAGTTTGATAATATAAAGTTGGCCTAAATCCCAACAGATTTTGAATCATAGACACAATTATGTTAAAAGGTTTGGTAAAACAGAAATTTCACTTTGTGTAGAGGCTTTCTTGTTTCCCACTTTTGAAGTATCAAATGAAGTCCAATCACTTCCACAATAGGTGCATTTGAAAGGTGATAAGTTCAATTCCATTTCATAGAAAGGAAGATATAGAAGTTGTATAGTGAATTCAAAAGTAATTTCAGAATACACTTGGGGAAAGCTGAAAATCTAGGGTTGGGAATTATTCTAAGTATAGACTCTCTTGGGCTGATTTCCAAGAGAAGTGTTGTGCCATTTATAATAGGTTAATGAAAGATTGAAACCATGTTCAGTGTAACAAAAGGGTAGTCCATAACATGTACAACAACTTTGACAATGGAGTTGAGCTCAGTTACTTAATGAATTTCAAAGTTTTATTAGGGCTCCAGTTTGGTCTCGATCACACTTGCTACCCTCGGAAGAAACGTTAGTTGGATTTGGTTTGATCTTTTAAACCTCTTGTCTTTAGATTTTTGAACATTGTCAAACAGAAAGGTTTAGGGCTACTTTCTTATCCGAGGTTTGGCATTTGGTGTTGAGCTCAAAAGCATGTGAGTGTTGACTTATCCAACCACGAAATGTGTGGTCTTGTATCGTGTAGAAAATTTTTGACCTAGTGATTTCTCCAGCTATTTCTTGTTCCCCTCTAAGCATGATTAAGTCTTAACCCATCATTAGCTTGTCTCTAACTGTGTGTTATGGCTCTTGAGATGCCAGGGGCATCACAACCCACACCCCTTAAAGAAATCTCGTCCTGAGATTTGGAGGAAGCGGGGTTCTACGGCCTACTGCGAAATGCAAACGGTTTTGGCATCGTTGTACCTAGGCTTTTGGAAACACGTGGTAGTATCCGATTCTACATGGGTTTTCTTTGTCAACTATCCTGTGAATGGTTAGTGCCTCCTTAACACAAGGTAGTTGCAAAGCTTCTCGAATAGGTCTAAGGTGGTCCTTCCCAGGAGCAAGGCAAGTCGTGTTGTATATGAGAGCGAATGAACAAACCGAAAAGACGGTCTGGCCAATGCGAAAACGATAGTGATTTATTCGAATAACGGAACAGGGTTATTCCCTGACTTTGACACCAAGATTTAGAAACGTGATAATATATAGGTCTTAGAACCATTAGAAGCAAGGTGTATAAAATCGGAAAAATCGAACCGTGAAGGATCTCGCGTTTTCAAAGGGTTATCAATGGATGTGTTTTTGAGACACATTTATTTTGTTTTTGATAGGCACTGCGTACACATATAAGGTATTAAATCTGAATATCTTCAAAGAGTAGGATGTGATGAAACATAGCACATCCTACGGATCGCGACAAGAAAGGTACAAGGCGCAAGGTAGGGTATATTCACCTTGACTGACCAAGAAAAGTCTAGGTATATGATGTGTGCTTACTAACGAAACAATGGACAGTGTTAGTAGGCTTAACTGAGGATGATTTTCAATGAAGAACAAAGCAACTTCTTGAAAAGGATGATATGACAAAAGCACTAGCCGAGAATAAAAGCTTAGCGCGGCGGATGGTGCTGAAGTTCACCTTTAGGAGATAAGGTTCAATATATTCCAGAAAGGAACGTAAGAGAAAGCAGTGGAAACAGAGTTAATTATCTCCACGAATTAGATGTATAGATGTCAATAAAGCGATGGAAAATGGATATGAAGATCCAACTATTGAAGTGGTGGCATGCCTTTGTATGTCTTGATACCAGCGCGCACCTAGTGACACAACCGAGTGACGGCCGTACACACGGGGTCCTAGGTTCCGTCGCGGCACCATAGACTACTCGGGCAAACACCACATCAAGAGCAGCACGACTATCCAATCTTAGGAGGTGCGAGCAATACAAGGCTATAGAAAGATACGAACAAGGAGCGGAGAGCATACGAATCTCAAAGTATGGGTGACCTGAATCAAAGAGTGAGAGGCACACAGATTTTTAAGGGTTGGAAAAACACAGGAATCATGAGAACGAGAAACATACAGACCACCAACTTTTGAGCTGTGGCGTGACATAGACTCAGAAGTACATGAATTGGCAAGAGCTCCAAACATGTGGAGTTTGAAATGCATGGAGTGCAAGAGCTTGAAATGCACGGAACAGTGGAGCTTGGAACTCTAGTCTTGCAATTGTTGAGAAAGGTATGATACCCTAGAGTTGATTCCAAGAAGTTAGGATCAAGTGGCACAAAAACCATACTTACTCAATGTGCAGCCAATACATGACAAAGTTACTACGCTAATTGGTACCTGTACGGCTTGCCTAGTCATAGGGTTTAAAAACATTTTGGTCAACAGCTAGCTTCTTCTTTCAGTCATGTCGATGCAGCGCGGAGCTTCACGTGGGTGACACCATGATGATTGTTGCCCCGATAGACCATCAATTTGGAAAATGTTGCTGGAGTCAAGGTTGATCTTGAAAGGCTCCTCTTTATCTCTAATGTCATCAACTTAAGAACTCTAAGTGTTGCTAGGGGTATGTAAGCGACAGTAGGACCTTGCCACGGCACCTTCTGGACTCATTCTTGTCTCAGTGGAGCTCCAACTTGTATCGGTGTAGATGTTGACGCTGTGTAGGTCGGGTTGATTGGAGAAAAGTCTTCGATGATGAAAGCTCGGGCATTTTTCTCAAGGACTTCTTGAAGGCTTGCTTATTGTTCCGATGGCTAGGCCTATAGAATCCTATGGACCCAGTACGTAAAGGTAAACATGTATGAACTATCCTGACTTCATCTTCAGGCTTGGCGATTCCCTTCAGTAGGATCCTCTCGAGTCACAGACGTTGAACTGGAGCCGCAGCTATGGAGTATTCTTCATCTTCATCTTCTCATCCTCTTGTTGTGATACCATTGGTAAGGGCAGCCAGGCTTAGAGCAGTGGCGATTTGATTTCAAAGCTTTATGAAAATATGCCAAAGGTGGGCCTATAAAGCTTAGCATGTGAACGATATAAATCCATGAAACAAGGCATGTGGTCTTCAGGGTTTTGGAGCATCGCCATAACTAGAATTTTGAAACATCATGACGACAACGTAGAGCATCATGGGTTACAAAGACTGAAGTTCCTGAATGTTAGAGCTCGAAACATGATGACATAAGAGTTCAGAATGCGTCCCAGGACCAACAAGATACGCTAGTCACGAGGATTGGGTACATGTTGATTCTAAGGAGCTAGGTACTGGAGACACCTATCAGCTATGAGAATCAGAATCTTTTGATTACAGCGGCTCACGATGGTCACCATCGTACGAATTGGTACCTAGCTAGTACTGCCTAAACGTAAGATTGATACGTTCAGGATGAATGCCCATTTCTTCTTTCAACCAACTTGGCGCAGTGTAGGTCTTCACGTGGGAAATGCCATGAAACAATAGTCTTGATTGTCCACCGAGTATGAGAACGTCACCAGATTCGAGGTTGATCTTGGTCGCTTGGTCTTTGTCTCTCGTGTCGCCGAACAAGAACTCGGCAGTGTCTCCTATGGAGATGGATATGAAAGGTAAACCTTTGGTAAGGCTACTCTCTGACTCGTCCTTGTCTTGGTGAAGTCCGAGCTTCCCGGAGTTGGTGTAGTAGTTGACGATGCATTTGTCCGGGTTAATCTGAGGAAACTCGCCTGCGGTGGAGTTCGCACTTTGAGCAATCATCTTGAAAGCGTCTGGTATTGTCGAATGGACGTGTGGGTCCATATGAGCGTGCCGTCGGATCCTAGTTCTTTCCCAGAGACATCATGCATAAATTCAGCTTGGCACCATTCTTGAGGCTTGGCCTGTAATATCCTCCTGGGCCGTTACCCAGTTGTCGACACATACGAACCATCTCGATTTGATCTTCAGGCTTGACAAATCCTTTTAATAGAATCATCCCGGGTCGCAGATGTTGAACTGAGGCTCCCTCAGTGGAAGACTCTCCCGCTTTTCTCTTCTTATGATCTCGAGGTATTGTTGTTTTAGCTTTAGTGGACTCCTGATAATTTGGGCATAAGTCGAAGGGCTGCGACATCTGTAGCAGGAAGAATAAGGCATGTGTCAATTCAAGAATCTTAAAAATCTTGGTACGGTCATAGTGCGGTCATATTTCCTTGCTCGAGAAAATGTAATGAAAACGAACCCATCACAACGTATGACACAATCTCTTTATCGCCCCCTTTCTAATGTGAACAGGTTGCGGTTAGCTTTTGGAAGGAAACCAAAAAAAATCTCGAGCACTCGTATTCGGAGTTTTTGCCAGATCCCTTTTGGTCAATTCTCTATTCAAAGATCTCAAACTTCAAGTTACCAGATTTTTTTTTTGGCGTAATGGTCCCGATGTGGAGTTCTGACTTAAAGTGACTGTGAGTTACCTTTACAAACACCTTTGAATCAAAACCTAAGAGGAACAATTATTTATTTCGTTATTCTCTACAGCTTTGTTATAGAAAGTTTCTAGTAAAAGCGTTTGTATTAATGCAGAAGGCACAACTTCGGCAAATGTCATAATTTCACGTCTTATAAGCACCTTATTCAACATTTCAACTAATTCGTCTTGGATTTCCGTTTACATACCATCATTAGCATCATACATGCAATTCTCATGTTAACTTGTTATTACTAACAACCATGTGTACTATAACATAGGACTCTAGTCGTTTTCAATCCAACACATAGCAAAGCACATGAGATGATATGATGCATGATTCATCCTATCCGGTCTCACACCGCCCATCCTAGGTATATTATATATAACTAGCGATACTTCGGTGACATATATGCACGTCTCTCCATAATGCAACTAGCCGTTGTCTAGTCGTTCTTAATTTCGCACGTGGTTAGTGTACCTGCAGAAGAATGCATGCTCATACATTACCACCTAGTGTGGCATCTACGCGTGACCGCTGCGTGGACAACGTTGAGTGGGCCTTTGTACCTTTTCTCAAAGCCTGACTTTACACCAGTACTGGGGATTGTCGAGAAGAAGTTGGATCCCAAAACAAAATCTAAGTGTGGCGGGTATGAAAACCTCAAACATGCCCACCACCGTTAAAGAGCTTTTACTTATACAGCATAAATGCAGGGTTTACAACCGTTCACAAATCCCAATAGCTTCCACCAGTACTGGGGATAGCTATGGCTGAAGAGTTGCTTCCCAAAGCACCGAATATGCATATGAGTTCTATCTAGGTCAGAATGTCAGCGATGTCACCTGGATAACACTAACATCCTTATACGGGCATAGCGTATACTCTCATTTTTGAATTACTTGAAGATGGGTTTTCGAAAATAGGTTTGTAAAACAAAACTTGATGATATAACTGTTGTCTGTGTATTATCGGCTCTGATACCAGCTGTGGCGGAACCTCCCTGTTTAACCCAGACTAAGCACACCTACCACCTCTGGCTCGCAGTGCACTTAGGCCGGACTAAACCCGGTAGTCCGTCGAGCTACCCAAAAGGGCACTCGATGTAACCATCGCTCGAGGATACCGACACCACACACATTCAGCCCTCGAAAGAGCCACAACAGTTACATCATCACAGACATTTGAATAGAGGAAATAAGATAAAGATCTTTACAAGCCAATATATTTAATCAAATACATGGTCAAAATACAGCGGAAGCGATCACAAAGTGTATATATATATATAGCGGAAGCGTTTCAAAACATCTCACAGCGGATATAAAACTGAATAGTCTTCATGAAGAGATAAACAAGGCGAGTAGCACCGAGCTCATCGGTTCTACCACCTCCAATACAGTTGTCCAATGTCGTCAGTACCTGTAATCCAAAAGTGGGGGCAAACCCTGAGTACTAATTACTCAGTAGGACTTAATGGAATTGGGCTTACAGCTGACGCAAAGCTTGCTTACTAAGAATTTGATCCTTAGCTGTTGATTTTAAACATGATCAAATTAACATGTGGAAGTAGGGTTTGACAACTGCTTGATTTATCATATAGAGTAATATTTGACAGCTATAATGTTCATCATGTCAATAATACTAGTCATGAGTACAATAATAAGTTGCATGAAAGTAAAGCATGTATATTCAAGCATGTAGTATTCAAAACCATGAGTTCATAATGCAACATATTCAAGTGGATTACTACTTTGCCCGTCAGTGGTATTGGCATTCTCACACCTGGTGAGCATCAGCGATTTGAATTGATTTTTATATTCCCGGGAATAACTAGAAGCACCAGGATGGCATATGCTTACTAACTCCCAGCGTTCCACATATGCTTCCCCCATCTCCACTTATCCCATCTCAAGTTCGATGACCACTCCCGCCTGACTCCTGGAGCGCGTTGTTGCAGGAGCGTTACCACGGTCACGTCGGGTCAGCCCTCCCTTGACACCCACCTCCGCGGCCACCTTCCTCTCAACCAGTGGGTAGGAACGTGCCCCTTTCTTGAGACGGCACAAGTAAGACTTTCACCGGTCCATTGAAGTAAGACTTTCCCCGGTCCATTGATCCCGGATAAGCACCCTAGCAATGTTATGCCGACCAATAGGCGAACAACGACCGGCCTTATGTGACTCGGGCGGAGTCCACCATACCATCCACATCATCATCATCATCATTTTTCTTATATATCCATATCTCCGCCCAATCCGCCTTTGCACCCCTGGTTTTGAAGTCAGAAACCAGGAAATTTTAGGACATCTCCGTCTGGGCCGGACTTGGCCCATCTTCTCTATCTTGGCGAGTCGTGGCCCAACTCACCAAGTCTTGGGTAGCTTGAGTGGCGGTTTTGAACTGAAGCCGCCAAAGCCTCCCTCGCACGCCTTCGCGCCATGCACTCGGGTTGGAGCACCACGGTGGCACCCGGCTTCTCCAGTCCATCGGAGTTGCCTCGCGGTCCATCGGAGGGCTTACACCACCGTTGCCGATCCGCCCCTCCGTGTACCGAGCTTCCATGACCGACCAACGCCGAGCATTGCCTCCGGTCCATTGGAGGGCTTTTGCCTCAGTCCATCGAGGTCCTCATCATCTACCTCCAGTCCATCGGAGGGCCTCCAGTCCATCGGAGGGCTTGAGCTCGTTGACAATCACTCATCACACCAGGAGAGCAATGAGACCGGTCCATTGGCTCTCACTTTGTTAATTTAATTTTGATTAATAATCCTATGCAATTAATTGTTGGGCTTGACCCTGATCGGTTCATGTCCATTTTAATATGGCTTTTTAGCAACATGGTTTAGGGAGCTTGAGCAATGTGCTCGTGTGCTTTTGCTACTTCTCTCCCTAAGGACCGAATCACAAAGCGACCACCTGGGACAACAGTGCTACCACAAGGCTAGAATGGGACGGACTTTGCTGATTAATTAGGTTGTTTTGGTTTGGGAGTAACTTATCTGCGGGGCGAGAGGGGAAGTGAGCTTCTATGGCCCTCGCGCTACTTGGGTTGAGTGTGCTTTACGTTATATGTATGTGCTTCTCCCCTTGGGGCTTGCTCCACGGTTGCGGAACCTGAAACCTTAGTGGTTACACCTTACCAACGCGATCTTTGTAAAGGCTTCGTAGTGCGCTCGCTAGTCATCTCATCTCCGGTAATGTGATGAACTCCTAGCGTAGCTCACGACTTGTGGTTAAAGATGTACAACCTCTCGAGAGTGTAAAACTAACATGTTAACCATGCTCACGGTTATGAGTGGCCCAGACTCTTCCCAGTGATTAGAAGGATCCTTGACTGAGGTTCCTTGGTTTTGGTTATGGTTATGATAATGGTTATATCTGTTTAATTTTATTTAATTCTTATGCAATATCTTTTAGGCTAATGGTTTTGTTACTAATTCATAGTAATTAGGCCTCAATAAAAGTTTTAAATTAAAAGCTAATGCAGTTTGTCAGCTAACCATAGAGCCTCATAGATTATGTTATATTTGTTGGGTATTCTGTACTCACGTTTGTTTCTTTATATTTATTCTTTGTTGGGGGAAAAATTCAACCGCTTCTCAGATGATGGAGGTATGAAGACTATGTGCAAGACTACGACGAGTATTAGGCGTTTCGTTCACCAGTTGACGTCCCTGTGGCGCCCGTTATCTTTATGTTTTAGGTTTCCGCTATGCTACGTTATACTCTGAGTTAAACACTTGTGTCACAGTGTAATAATGATATATTTGATGTTATGTACGTTTTTATCTTTGGCATGCGTTGTGGTATTTTGTAATTTGTCGTGTATATGCGAGACGTTTCCTGCAGCATATATATGTTGCACGGTTTTGTTCGTTGAAACCGGTTTTGTCATGTATAGGGAGCAACCTTGAAATCAACATTCAGTACATAATCCAAGCATGGGGTGTAGGACCGAGACGTGCGATTAGAGGGGGTGAATAGGAACACTTGAAAACTCAAATTCAATCCCTTGTAGTGCAAACTGAAACAACACTCACAGCAAAGCTAGACACCGTCCATTGAGAGGATACGTATCTAGCTCACAACACGTGCTTGGTACTGTCCACCGAACAGATTCGTACCAAGCACAAAGCGGAAGCACACGCTAAAACGGCTAAGACAAAGAGCGCAAAAGGAACCAACTTTGGGAAACTGCAGATTTCAGAGACACAGGGCTATAAAGAAAAATCTCAAAAACCAAGAAGCAAAGCTTCAAACCACCCAAAAAAATACTACACCTTCACAAGACAATAAGGAACAACTCCAAAAAAATTTAAACCAACTGAAGCAAGTTGTGACCACCGGACTGTCCGGTGGTTAAGCACTGGACTGTCCGGTGTTCACAGCCTGATACTCCAAAAAGATTTAGACTAAAACCCAATCAAACCAACTCCAAAAATTATGAACTTTTTAGTGAAGGTTAAGAAGGGGCCAGGGAACAACTCAACAAATTTTCAGCTCAATTGGACAATAAATAAAAATCCTAGAGCCACCGGACCGTCCGGTGCAGACCCACAGGACTGTCCGATGGTAAAAAAACTGACAGACTAACCCCAAAAGAAAAATACCAAAACTAGGTCAAAAACACATCCAAAAATTCTGAAATTTTAATGGGAGCTTTATGATTCACAGGATAAGAGCTCCACAAAGTTTCAGGCCATTTCGAGCACATTTGACCACTGAACCAATCACCGGACGTTATAGGAACCCATCGGACGATATAGCACAGACAGAAAACAGCCACCCGAAACTTGAGCTTCCAAAGTCAAAACTTGACCAAACCTTCACCCATCTTCACGAAATTTGGCACAGGCTATCCTAGCTTCTTTCCAAATCTATTCCCAAAAGATCTATGGAAAAAAACACGGGATTAGCGGAAATTTCAGATCTCGTGAAGAGGTGAATATTTAGGCAAGAAAGTGGAAAACTCAAGAACGACTTGCTCGTGGCAATCCAACGGAATTGAGATGAACTAGGTCATAATCTCTATGTCCTTGCAAGTCCAAACCACAAGGAAAACAAAGGATTCAACCTTGGCTAAAGCAAATACCCAAAAAGCCAAGGATTGAAGCCAAAAACCAAAGAGAACACGGGGAGGAGAAGCACACAAAATTGATGCACGAAACCACTTCGATTATGAGCCTCAAAAGAGGTCTAAGGTCAGATTACAACGAAGGATTTTGTTCCAAGCAACCACCCTCACCTTCCCTCTTGATTTGGAGGCTAGATCTCACCCTAACCCTCCTAAACTTGGAGCTCAAAGCTTGAGGACGAATATTACCCTAAGGAAAGGAAAACCTAGCTGCCAAGACACCCTCTAATGACCAGCTCTTAGGCTATTTATACACCGGTTCAGTTTTGGCATTTTTACACATAGACCCCTAACACTAGAAACGCCCGGAGGGGCTAAAATAGAAAAGAACCTGAAATATCGAGGACGGACGACCACGATGAAGACTTCGTGTTCTTTGCTTCCACGCAATCTTCGGATGTCCTCCACGTGGACAGTAGTCCAATCCACTTTTGCACCCCCGGCTTTGAAGTCAGAAATCGGAAAACTTTAGGAAGTCTTCGTTTGGGCCGTACTTGGCCCATCTTCTCTATCTTGGCGAGTCGTGGCCCAACTCATCAAGCCTTGAATAGCTTGGGTGGCGGTTTTGAGCCGAAGCCTCCCTCGCACGCCTTCGCGCCATGCATTCGGGTTGGAGCACCATGATGGTACCCAGCTTCTCCAGTCCATCGGAGTTGCCTTGCAGTCCATCGGAGGGCTTACACCACCGTTGCCGAACCGCCCCTCCATGTACCTAGCTTCTATGGCCGACCGACGCCGAGCATTGCCGCCGGTCCTATGGAGGGCTTTTGCCTCAGTCCATCGAGGTCTTCATCATCTACCTCAAGTCTATCGGAGGGCCTCCAGTCCATCGGAGGGCTTGAGCTCGTTGACAATCACTCATCACACCAGGAGAGCAATGAGGCCGGTCCATTGGCTCTCATGGGGAGAAGATTGTCTAGCATTTCACAAGCAATTTGTGGCAATGAGAAACAACCTGAATTCCATTGACCGGCCATGGAATGAGAAGAAGAAAGAGATTTTCCCTAGATCAATCACATCCTCCATGACGATCAAACTCGATGGACCTCTTAGCCGGTACATCATCAATTGAGACAGAGATTTAGCATCGATACTTCCTTCAACAACATTGATGAAAGTAAACCTCTCTAACAGCTATTTTCAGCACTCTTTTTAGAGGTTACTTTAAAGCCTGTTAGTGGTAGCACTTGAAACAAAGCTTTTGCCATGCTAAAATTCTAAGGTATTTGGATCTTCCATAGTGCTACCTTAAGCCAGCAACTTTACAAACAACTAGCTATCTCTCTACCTCCCCTAACCTCGGGTAAAATATTGAAATAATTAAAGACGAGGTAAAATATTAGGTAGACAATTGCATATGTCAATTTCTAACATGCAGGGAAAGGTAGAAAGAGGTTTTCCAGAGATCATGAAGGAAGATGAAAGTGCCATCATGAAGAAATCCATTCTCAACATTCTAGGTATCTCTTCACACAATGATTGGACAAGACCTTCCACTAGAAACAAAGCAAAAGTCTAAGCGGGAACAAAGGGAAACTTCGTCAATCACAGATGAAGATACGCACTCAATCAACGAAGGTTTGTTTCATCACGCCACAAGAAACAAGCTTGGGGGAGGATATGCCAAGAGGCACCCGTCCTCTAACCCAACCCATGAGAGGAAGGACCTCAATGTTTAACCAGCAATGGTTGATCACTACAAGACTTCAACAATGCTCTGCATCACTTGGGAGGTGAATGTCAGCTATGGGATTTCAGCCAGTAGACCATTGGTCCACTTCTTCACTGGAGGCAACACATGGTTTGGACAACATGAGTTATATGAAGAAAGATTACCCTAAGTGTGGAGGAATGCGAGTAGAGAGCATTCCTTAATTTCCTTAGCCATTGGTGCAACAAGATTTGCCAGAGGTCAGCAACGATCTACTCTACCCGTCGGATGCGAACAACCATCATCAACCGGAGATTGGTGGCAAGTACTAATGATACTGGAGTCAATCCCAACAACATATGTCTCCATCTTTCCCACTCAATCTGTTTGGGAATGAAAGCAAGTGATCTGTGCAAACCATAGTCATCACTTGGAAGCCTGTTCAAGTACACGTTCTCAGAAGGACCAAAGCTCTGCGAAACAGGGTCTCAAGCCTCAACAGCCTGTGATGTGCCAGTAATAGATGCAGAGGAGCACCTCTCAAGAAGTACCCCACTTCTCCTATAAGCAAGTGGAATGTTGGCCTAAACCCAAGAAGAATCCACATAGTCAACAATAGATCAATTCTATGGTGGAATGACTTGAGGGGGGGTCCCTAGAATCATCACCCTTCTTGAATGGTTCAAACGGATCCTAGTCCTTCTTCTGTTTCACAAGTATGGAGCAACGCGACCCACTTATGTCACTGGGAAAAGAATGTCAACTGAAGGAAAATGAAAAGTTGGAGTGGTAGATCCAACATAAATACAAGGAGACATTTACCAGCGGAGAGTAGTACCATCAGATTTGATGTATCTACTACTGACACTAGGAAAAAGGTGCGGATAGCAGCATTGGAGATATGACAGAAAGCCTCAAAACACTCATTACAAAATGGATAGGAGGCAAAGCTAGAGCAGAGAGGAAATTTGCCTAACATACGTGAGTATAAACAGTGGTCAAACAACATCGTCGTCACTCAGGGACCAAGCAAGCTTGAGGGAGGCAATGCCAGGTAATATTGAAGCTCAGTTTCTTAGCAATCACTTGCAAGAACTAAGCTTTGGGGAGGATCACTAGGTGAGTACCCCGAATGCTCAGTATTTCACTTCCATATCTTTAATCCTGAAAATTGTCATGACACCAAAAATATTTCTTTCTTGTACCCCAATAAAAAAAAGCTATAAAAATTTGCATAATTTGAAAATAACAAAAAGATTTGCTTTTATCATGAATAAGCTCACTCCTAGGTATAATGCTAGAATTTTGTTTATACCCTTACTTAAAGGAAACGATGAATAGTTGCTCCGTTAATTTCTTATAAGTATTTCATTTATAGCTTGACACTCTCCTGAAAATTTGAACTTATTGGCATTCGTCATGATCCTACCTTTAATTTTTAACCATGTGAAAGCAAGTGCTTTCAAACCAAGTGTAAGTTCTTGTGAGATGTGATATAATCAAAGTTTGAGTTTAACTCATCTTGATCCTAGTAAGGTGAATTCTTGGAGTTTCCTTTTTGAAAATTAAAATGAGAAAGTTTCTCAGTGGTTTGAACTACCTATCTAGAGCCAAATGCTTTACATGATGAAACTTTTACATATGTTACCTAATGTTATGTTGAGTTTTGTCAAATTTTGAGTCCTTATGAAGTAGTGGTATTTCAAGTCCCGATCAAAATCCCTGATACCCACTTTCACTTGCTAGCCTTTCTTTGTCTAATCATGGTTAAATCTACACTGGGTTCAAGCATCCACCTATACCAGATATGTCTCCACCATATCCACCATCCACTTACCCATCCACATATATATGGTCTCCATATAAATACTCGAGTCATATTCTAAAAATATCCCCAAAAATTCCCTTACAAGAGGAGACATGAAGCTATAAAAAAAAGAGAAGAAAGAAGAGAAAAAGAAAAAAAGAGAAGGATTAAAAAATGCTCCATGTACTCACATGCTTCAAAGTTGAAAGAGGGGATGCATCAAGAAGGAGTTTTTGTCCATTGACCACATCCATCCACGCACAAACACATTCTCCTTTGCTCGGGATGAGAAGTATCACAAATTTCACTAGGACCAATCTTTGACTTAACAAAACACATGACATAGGGAAGCCAACTTTATCCCTACCTTGAGCTCCACATAAGCCTTTTAGTTGATAGGGAAAAGTTTGGCCAATGGTCTGGTAGGGAACATAAAACCACTTAGTGATCGAGGGTACCATTTGAGGAACTTAGTGCTTTGATTTTAAAAATTTTCAAAACCCTCTAAGCATGAAACCAGAAAGCAGATAGAGTGTGATGACACTCTACTAAGATAGTTCCATCTCTCAACCGCCAAAGACAAGGTAAGAAAAGCTAGAAGCCCCACAGGTATAGATGAACAAGTTGGGATAAACTTATGCCAGTTTGTTCAATCGTAAAGGTAAAATGTTGGATTGTGCACTAAATACTTGCAGGACATTGACATTGAAGGAACTTTTGATCCGCCGTGTAACAACCCTACTTTTCGTAACCTAAAAATCACTACTTAAATTTTTTTTAAAAAAATTATTGTTGTACATTGCATATAAACAAATTGGGTTAGCAAATTAAATTAAGTATATAACTTGTGATATTAGTAGAAATAACTTTATTTTATGTCTCAACTTGTGTTATTCCTCTGCATCATCTTTTGGTTCTTATTGGATCTTTGTTTGGTTGTCTAATTTAAATATACTCAAATCCAAATTCAAAACAAATCAAATTAAATAGGAAAGTCACCCAAAAAATGGGAATAAATGGAAAAGCCATTTTCGGCCCGTACTGGAAATCCCAACCCAACCAGTCCAACCTACCTAAACCTCACGTGGGCCGGATAACCAGTCAGCCGGCCCAACACGGCGTACCCGGCAACCTGACCCTAACAAGCGGACCACCGGTGCCCAACCACTGACCGGTGGAGCCCACCTGCCAGTTTTCCCCTTACCTTCCTTCCACCTCACCGAGTGAGACGAGTCGAGCTCAAGTCCTCGCCGCACCACACTCGCTCGCCCTCGCCATCTTCTTGCGTGATAAACCGGAGAAGGAGGAGAGGATAGGATCCTAGCCAGATGCGCCAACTACCCATGGACTCGTGGGGCCTGGGTCACGCACACTGCGTAGAGCGGGAGCAAGGGAGAGAGTGGGGCAAAGAGGGGGTGTACCGGCCGAATCCCGCCTTAGCCGAAGCAATTCGTCGCCGCGGCCAACCCTAGAGCCCTCCTATATAGCCTAGCCGCCACACCCTCTAACCCTAGCCACCAATTGGGGACTTTCCCCTTTCCACCGCCACCGAGGGACAGCGAGAGAGGGACGAAGAGCCGAGGCCGGAGCCGGAGAAGAAGGTCAGGTGCTGTCGCCGAAGCTACGCTAGCTGAAGCCGAGGGAGGTCGCGAGCCCAGGAGGGAGCTGCGCCCTGCCCGCGCAAGGATCCCCCCGCCCGAAGCCAAGCTGTCCGCGGCGCCGCCGTACCAGAGCTGAAGCCGACACCGCCGCGCCTCGCCAACGACCTCTGCCTCCTCTTCACCGAGACGTGTACGACTACTCACTGGCGAGCCAACCACGGTGAGAAGCCATAGACCCCTTGTCCAACCCCCGCCACGGACCCGAACTCCCTGAGTCCTCTCTGTCCGCGTGCTACGTCATGACCATCCTAGAGCATCGCCTTCGTGTGGTGTCTAAAGGCCGTGAACGCCATCGTAGGGAGCCATAGGAAGCGACGTCGCGCTTGTTATCTCGCAGGAGGGGAAAACGGTGATGAGCAGCATCGCCCCGAGCCCTGGCGTCGTTCGCGCACCGTGCACGTCGTGCGCGCTGCGTGCGGCCATGTCGTGTCGCGCCACGCCCGCGGATGTGAACACCAGCAACTCCGTGAACCGGATCCTTGTGAGTAGTTAACGGCCAAAACCGACGGTTCCTTGGGCACGCTCAACCTTGCCGCGGCCGGGCAACGCCTGTGCCCGCGTGCACCCTTGCCATGGCGACCGGGCTCGAGCCTGTGAACGCCGCCGCGCCACGTCTTGAATTGGATCGTCGCCGTGTAAACCTCGCCGATGGTTTAGCCCTAGCTGTTCACTTGACCGAGCTAACGTGACCAGAGTAGCTCTGGGGCCGCGTCTTGGAACACCGTCGTAGAAGCAGACCGGAGCCAGTGCAACCCGCTGCCGTCGCGCGAGTGCAGCCAAGCAGGAGACCTTGGTCGCACCTCCTTGCCGTCTTTGAACCTAGGAAGGCCAGCCGTTGTGCCGTAGTTATGCAGGTTGGAGGAGTCGCGCCGCCATGCGTTATCACTGTCGGCGAAGGGCACTATCGTAGGAGAAGCCCATGGGGGCATACCATCGCGCACGTAGCGCGGCGTGGGAGTTGAACAGAGGGAGAAGAAGGGAGGTGTTCGGATCGGGCCGAGTTGTTTGGGCCTACCCGGATCGAGGAAAATAGAGAAGGGAAGGAGCATGGGCTCCTTTCCCCGTAGGCCTGGTAAGAGGAAGACGAGAAACACGGGCTGATCAAAGGGAAAAGGAGCCGGGCTTCGCACATGGGCCGCGCCTGGGAAAAATGGAGAAATAGACCGAGACGGAAGAAAGGGAGCGGTCCGCGATAGAAGGCCGCGCTGAGAGAGAGAGGGAGTGGACCGGGGCCACGTTCGTGGGCCCGGCGCGGGATTAAGAAGATGCAGGCTGAATTTCGGCCTGGCTCCAAGTTTTCCTACTCGTCTGGCCTTTATAATTTTTGAGAACCGAATTAAGCTTGATACATTCACAGTAAATTCATCCTAACTCCGAAAAATATGGAATCAACTCCTACTCTCATCTAAAATCATTCTCTATCACTTGGGACTAAGTCTTGTTGTTTGATTTCGCATTTTAATTGCTTATTTGGTTTTTTCTGCTAGAAACTCACTCGTAGTTTATTCAAATCCAGAGCCGAAGCACTAGGAGGATGACCCGGAGGATCCAGAGTACCTGCCTGAGGAGAATGCCGACGATCAAGGTCAGCGAACACCCCGCTTCCGTTTCCTATAGACACGTGCAACTATTAGTGTGTAGGATAAATGATTTTGCTACTGCACTAAGCCTACCCCAACTGGATATTATTTTAATTTGAGCCATGCTTTGCTATGATTAATACCCAACTACTTAAAATGAACTTGATGTGAGTTGGGTGATATGATTGCGGTAGGATGTGATAACTTTTGGAGTGTGTGGAGGGGACGGATTGAGAGCGAGATGGTGGTAAGATTGGGATGGCGGGAGTCAGCACTGGAATAATGGAAGAGACTAGAACTCTGCCCTGAGTGGAGAGAGGTGTGAGATGGTGCGCGGCCCACCGCTGAGGGTGGCAACCGACTCCTGGAAGGCTTGCTCTCGCCAGTTAAAGACCGAGTAGGGGGACATGTCGCCCGGAACTATGACTCGTGCATACCATGCGACCTCAAGCCCAGTTCTTGAACTTCCCCGGAGGGCATATGACCGTAGGCGTAAGGCGATAGTGTTAGTGATGGAGATGTGCCCGTGCGGCAATTTTCTAGACCAACTCCGAGTCGTATCGGCTCTGCCAAGAGCCGATGCTAAGTCCGATCCGAACTCAACCTTGCGGGTTTGACTCGTACGTTCGCGTATTGTACACGCAGTTAGACCTCTATGTGGACTCGGATACTTGATCCGCAAGCAATAGAATTCTAATGGGCCTTTACATGACTAAAGCCCATTAGTGGAGACTATATATATGCATCAGGGGGCGCGGCTTCGGCAGGCCTAATTGGTGCATACGTAAGCTGCCGCAGAAAAAGTTTTTGTGGAACCCTAACCGTACCCTAGTCTAATCTCTCAAGATCCGCCAGCAAGTTTGTGGTGCTAGCACGCCAGCACTCGGCGTCACCTTCCCGCACGTGTGGATACCGTAGAGACGTTGCTGTGACTGCTACGCTCATTGTTGATGCGACTTAAGTACTAAAAATACACTCTATTTTCATATGATTTTATGTCTTTTTGAGAGCTAATCTTATTATTTAGTCTTATTTTGCTAACAAATAACCCCGTTTTCGAGAATGCTCTTTGTTTTTGTGCAATATTGATTTTTGCAAAAAAATAGAGTATAATTGTAATAATTTGAGGGTTTCTCGAATAAAGGATCTATGCTACAAGTCGAGGGAGGAGAAGTGATTAATAAAAGAAGAACAATTAAAGACTAAAAGAAGGCCCAAGCTCATTATGGAGAAGGTTTTGGTGGCTAAGGATGAAGAATATGAAGTTAAAGAAGGATTATCAAGAATCCAATCCAACCCTCAATTAAATCTCGAGATATTCTCGGATTTCAGGATAGCAGCACCTTGCGGGCCCAATTCAGAGACATTAACGACGTCAAATGAAGAAAGTTTGAATACCAAAATTGTAGATCTCTTTGCGCTCTACAATTTAGAGTTCGAGTTTGCATTATTCGAAAGAGGAAGTTATGGTTGAAATACTAAAAACTGCAGAATATGGAAAGCTGATTTTGGAAAGGACTAGGACAAAGACTTCTTCTCCAAGCAAGGAAGCTTCATGGACGCCCAAGACTCTTCAAGATACATGTATATACATAGAAATAGGTGTTTTAGGACTCTTAGAACCGATCTATTAGATTCCTTGTATAGAGGACTCTCTGGAGTATAAATATATGGCCTCCCTAGAGGGAGAGGCATCGAATTCATTGTAAACCAGCGCTCCAAAGTTAGGGTTTAGGGTCTATCTTCGCAAGACTCGTCGAGAAGGAGATCTCGACGAAAGAAGGCGGCGAGAGGAGGTAGGATCAGAGGGGGTCGGCCGACCAACCCTAATGGTTGGCCGACCCTAGCTGTTCCCAGATAGTTATGAGTTTGTCTTTGGATATGTTGTTCGTCTCGTCGAGTTCGACAACTATAGACTTTAAGTTCATGATGTATCTCGAGTAACTATCTGTTTTTCTTATTTTACTATGAGAAACTTTGAGTTCGATCAATAAAATAGTATTTTTGCTATTAGTTCTTTGTTTATACATGATCTATGATCTTTGTCTTTGCAATAGTTTATCTCTACATGTGACTAGGCCTAGATTGATTAATCCATATGTCTTTTAGTAGATTTTTTTATGTTAATTAGTTGATTGAATATGCTCATACTTAGGGATGGTTTAGGTTTGCTAGTTCGTCAATTAACTGGCTACTAAAAAAATTCATCTCACCGTTTAGTTCTCATCTGTGTAATTAGTTTTATAACTAGTCAACATGCACGTGCGGCACGCGCGTATTCGTAAAAAAAATTTCAGAGGAGTGGAATAATGATAATTTATATGGCGTAGTATTTTATCAAAAGACTTTTAACAACATCTTAGCCAAACATGAGTTATTCATACCTTACAAATTCTGGTACTCATAAGTCAGACAATCGCATAGTTATGATCGTGCAAACACAGAAAGTTAAACATCAACACTAAATGCTAGAAACTGGATGTCAAGTCTGACAATACTCACAAGGGCTCTTCTACTAGGCGTCGCACTTGGGTGTCTCAGGGCGTCTCAGGCAGGCGGGGTGTCGGGCGTCTCAAGCGGTCGGGGCATCACCGGAGGCAGGACGCAGGTGTCCGGGCTGAAGTGCCGTAGCGGTGCAGGGAGCCGGAGAGCCAGGTGTCGCAGGTGCCGGGCGTCGCCAGCAGCCGTGGCGGCGGCAGGCGCACCGTACGTTGCACACGGGTGGGGCTGCCGGTCATCGCAGCCGGCCAGGGCGTTGTGCGCACGCAGGCGTCTCAGGCGAGCGGGGCGCCGTGCATCTCAGGCGGGCTGCGGCAATACAGGAAGCCGGAGAGCCTATGTCCGAGCTGCCGGATGTCGCAGGTGGTTGGGGCGCCGGTGCGTCGAAGGCGGCTGTGACGCGGGGCGTCCTCGCAGGGACTGTTCTCGACATCTGCAATTGGTATGCGTTGGATCTCGCAGGGGCTGTTGTACACAATTGAGGATTGGTACGTGCTACTGTATTTGGTATGCGCTAATCTCATATGGGCTATTTTGGTATGTGCTGATTCTCGTGCTAGATTGGTTTGCGCGGCAGATGCCGGTGGGTATGGGGTATGAGTTTGGTGAGAAAAAAAAAAAAAAGGGTGAAAACATTTTGCATCTATCGTTTTTTATTCCTTTTTACCCCTTTCCAATTCTCTCTGGCCGCGCATTGGGGCCAACGTAAGGAGTATAATGGGCCTAATTTAGATAATAAAGATTCTAAGAAAACTCGCTCTTTTAGTGTAGATTAGACTATATTTAATATTCCTAACTAATGTCCAAACATTCGAAGTGACAGGAGCTAAATTTTAGCTCATGGATCAAACGCAGGGTTAGGCTGAGTCCAATAGAGTTCTTTAAATTCCATTCTCTATCACTATTCCAACTATCCCTCTCTTTGTCTACAGTGCAGCATTTATGTCGAACAGTGCAAAACAATGTTTAGGAGAATCCCTTTAGAGTAGGCTCGTCAGGACGCCCATCCACTGTTTCAACTACCATCCTCTCTGTCTACAAAGGGCCGACTGCTGTACAATTAGTCAAATTGTGCAATCATGCAATCAGACAACTCAAACCAATAGATGTGTATCTAACGGTGGCATTACATCTTGCAAATAAACCCATTCACTTTTATAGTATCTCCGGTCGATTGCTAAAACGTCCGGCCCTCTGTTGGTCTGCCTGCGCTGCCTTGTCGGCGTCCCGCATGTGAGAGGACGCGAACAGCGGACAGTGCCACGGCGGAAGAACCTTGAAGATATGGATGGCGTGGCCGGCGAGGGGCGCGCGTTGTTGTTCAGGTCAATTGATTTGAGCGTGGACAAGGAAGACGGCAAGAACAGGAAGAACAGTAGTGATGACACGAAGCCCGGGAGCGGCGGCGGCAATGACGGGTAGGATCTTGCTCTAGGTCGCGGAGGCTAGTTTATGATTAGCACAACTGAAGAGAAAAATACAGATCCAAAGCGTTTTGTTTATCTAATCCTTGGTTTTCTCTTCGATCTACTCTGCCACAACGATCTGCGCGCATAGAAGACCACTTGGTTAGGATCCATGGATTTGTTAGGCATGAGTGTCGTTCCGTCGAGGACTCGATGGGCACATGCGACGGCATCGCGTGGAATTTCAGTCGGGGCGGGAGACTGAAACATTGAGATGATTTCTCGCTAGTAATTTTTGTTCCGCGGGTCTAAGACGAAGTGAGGGCTGTTTTGCAAAATTCCCAGATGGTCCAGGTCTTCCGATTGCATGGTTGCATCCTAACGCTAAATTGCATAGTAGTCGCTGCCCTGTTTACACTGCCGCGCACATGTATGGACACCTATTTTTGGGCACCCTGGACACCTTGGTGGCAGGATCTCGATCCATTGTCAGTCCCGCGACTCCCATCCGAGGCCACCGGGTCCGGGCCGCAGCTTCCCCGTCGCCGCCGGTTCCCTCGCGGCACCTCCCCCCCACCACCTCATCTTCGCCACCCGTCGTATTCCGCGCGTTGTCCGCAGGGCCCGACCCTTGGCCGCGGCACCGCCGATCCCGTGACCCGGAACCTGTGCCCCCCAGGGTGCAAGATCTCATCCGCGATCTGGAGCACCCACCTTTTGTTTCTCTCTATCTGATCTTGCTCGTTTTCGGAGCGATTGGCTCGAGCCTCTCTTTCCTCATGGGCGGCGGCGGCGGCGGGTTCCGGGGCAGCTGCAGAATCGGGGTCGTGCTGCTCTTCTCAGCCTGGGTCGCACTTGCGGCGCTCAGCCGGCTGCTGCGCCCGGTGCCCAACGGCTGCGTCATGACCTACATGTACCCAACCTACATCCCCATCGCTGCCGCGCCCCGGAACGTCTCCTCCGATAGATATGGATTGTTCCTTTACCACGAGGGCTGGAAGCAGATCGACTTCGCCAACCACATTAGGGGACTTAGGGGCGTGCCAGCACTCTTCATTCCCGGCAATGGAGGGAGCTACAAACAGGTGATCAATCCTGTTTAGCTAGTTTTTGCGGCATTTGGTCCAGAACTGTGTTCTGGAATCAAATGTGGCCAATTCATTGATAACAAAATTGCATTGGTTGGTTCTGTCCATGTTTGAACCTGGCATAATCATGTATTTTGTAGTATTGTGGGTGGGTATGATGTGCAAACTGAATTCTTATAAGATAAGATGCTTGACATTACACAAGCCATGCACTTGAAATTCAGTTTTTTTTGTTACTAATGCATGCACAGTAAGGACTGTTGTTACCAATGACTCGTATTTTGGCATCTAGGTCCGGTCATTGGCTGCAGAATCTTTTCGGGCGTACCAGAATGGTCCACTTGAGCCCACCTTTTATCAAGAAGCATCTAGCATGTTACAAGTAGACGAACTCAAAGATTTTTCAATGCCGTCACGATATGGCTGCATGCTGGATTGGTTTTCTGTTGACCTTGAAGGAGAACACTCTGCAATGGATGGCCGGATACTTGAGGAGCATACGGAATACGTTGTCTACGCCATTCACAGGGTAACTAGTCTCAACCTTAAAGATCTGTCCTTTGCTTGCTTATATGTCCCTTTGCTCATTCCTGTCATAATTTAACCTTCTGTTAGAATTACCAGTGAGCAGGCAAATATCCACAACATTGTATTTTTTTAAAATGTTCAAGTAACCTATGTTTTGCACAAAACATTGAGCCGTGTGCTTAATCTTGAACTGCCACTAATCTATGTTGCTGCAGTTTCCAACTTTTCATGGACATTGTAATGTTTAAGCCTTGTCGTCCAGGTTTAAATTTTAGCATGACTTGATCTTGTGCTTTTGTAGATCCTTGACCAATACAAAGAATCACATTTAGAGAGATCAAAGGGTGGTTCTCAATCCTTTCATGACTTGCCATCCAGCGTTATACTTGTTGGCCATTCGATGGGTGGTTTTGTGGCTCGAGCAGCTCTAGTCCACCCAAACTTGAGGAAATCAGCAGTGGAAACTATACTGACACTTTCCAGCCCGCACCAGTACTCTCCATCTCTATTTGTTGATTTTATTATTGTACTCCGTTGTTTTTTATTTGACGCATTTGATTTTTTTTCCAAAACTTTAACGTTCGTCTTATTCAAAAAAATTTATGCAAACATATGCAAATAACAACAAAATAAATGATAAGTAATGAAAATTTTTGATTCAATGTACAAAATAGCGCGCTATAGAATTTAGCGTCAGGCTTCCAAAAACGCTATTAGCGCACAATAGCGCACTATAGCGTACAATAGCGCGCTATTTTGTACTGCAATGGTGTTAGCGTCAAGTCTGAAAAAAACGCGCTATTTTGTACTATGGAATAAAACGAAGGATCAAAGTTTTGAAAAAAAGTCAACCGTGTCAAATAAAAAAAGAATGGAGGGAGTAGTTTTTTTGACTTGTAGGAGAGGGTGGTTTACTTGCTCCTTTAATGTGTATATTGTTCATTTGTTTTTGGGGGTGGATGAGCAAGTGTTTCTCACGTGTCACATAATTTCTTATACAGATACCCTCCCATTGCACTTCAGCCATCATTGGGTCATTTTTTCTCCCATGTCAATCAAGAATGGAGAAAGGGATACAAGACGAGTGTATCACATGCAACCAATCCAAAATTATCAAATGTTGTTGTTGTCTCTATATCTGGTGGCATTCATGATTATCAGGTATCCTTTTCACTGCTGCTGTTAATCTTATGAAGACTTGGTTATGCAGATATTATCTTCAAGGAGAAGACAGTTTTTGCTGTGAACATTTACAATCTATGACTGCTTGCTTGCCAATCAGTTGTACACCTATTGTGTGAGCACTCTTATCAAATATTAAGAGAAGAGAATCAGGTTCATTATATACTGAATCAACACTATGGAACTTATATTCCCTTTTTCCATTTTTATTTATGCCCTGTAATCTATTTATGGTGTGCCACCACCAAAGAATAAGGTGAACAAGTGTCCAGTAAATTACCACGTTCTCTTAGCTGTCTTGATATTCAATACTTTGCAAAGTAAACCCTAACCTAGTAAGGCAGATGGCGGCTACCTAAGGCTGGTGTTGGTGTGATTCTGTGATACCTCGGGTACTACGTCGGCTTCTGTTGGGTCGTGTTTGGGGCTCTGAGAGCCTCCTACTAGCCTTAGGCCCTTACAAGCATAGTTATTAGGACCGGACCGGACGTTGAACCAGCAAAGCCCTCGGTTCAGGGTTCAATTGGTTCCACCGGTTAGACCGCCGGTCCAAAGCGGTTCAAAAGGATAAAGAAGTTGACGTATAAACCAAAGATACTCATGGTGTAGTGGTAAGTTTCCACCATCCCAAGCGTCAGGTCCAAGGTTCGAACCCTGGCTGCGCCACTTTTTAGTGATTTTCAGCCTTTTCTCATCTACTGTGTGTTGCGCATCCTCCCGGCAACCGGTTCAGCCAGTCTGAAGCTCTGGTTTTTCCACCGGTTCCTGCAAAAAACCGCCGTTTCAACGGTTTTATACCGGTTCACTTGCATATCAGTCTGTTAAGCGAACCAGACCGGCCGAGGCTCTGGTTCGGTCTTTTAGCGGTTGAACCGCCGGTCCAGTCCTGTTCTAATAACTATGTTGTCTGTTGGCTATTTTATGCTCCTAGCCATTGTTGATGGCACTTAAGCACCCCCAACCTGATACTGCAAAGCGTATAGTGTTGGTGTAGCCTTCCCCAAAATGAGTATCAATGGTTGTCAATCCGTGGAAAACTATGTTTAAACTGCTCTTAATTGAGGATTAACTAGCTACTAACTAGTTCTAATAGACCTATAAAGCAAAGGGTGATTGTATGAACTATAATAACATGTCTACAACTAGACTAAAGCATCAACTAAATCAAGATCAAATAGGGATTGCACGACAAAGGGATGAGCAAGAGATATGAGACAAACTTCTTACGAACTTAGATTCCCTTAGCATAGATCTAGCGTGACACATAGGATAAACATGATCATGAATGTCATGAACTTGCTTGAACCTTTCTTCCACCCGTGTCTCCTATAGAATGGATTAATCGACGGACCAGCAAGCCTGAACCACATCTAAGAGTGAGCATATTTATCAATCAACCAACTAAAGTAAAAAGATCTACTTGAAGGCATGCAAAGTTCTATCTTGGCAAGAACATGTAGATAATTAAGCATTGCAAAGGCATGGATCAAAGATCATGTATAAACAAAGAAATCATTGCTCAAAAACAATTTCATTGATCGAACTAAGGGTATATCGTATAAGAAGAACAATGAGTTTACTCGAAGAACATCATGAACTCGAGGCACAAAATTGATGAACTCGTTCGGTTGAAGCTCCTCCTCGAAGATGAACTCGAGGCTCTAGCGTGGGTTAGCTGACGCAGAGGGGTCAGGCTCGGCTGACTCAAGGCCTTCCCGCCTCCTCTCGCTTCGCCCTTACGCTAAGACCTCCTTCTCGACTTGCTCTCGAAAGTTGGACCCTTAACCTAGCTTTGGAGCTCTGTTTGCTTCGAACTGGATGCCCTCTGCCCCTTAGCATGTCTTGTATTTATACCCTTAGGGTTCCCTCATACATTGAAAGTTTAAGGTCGATTCCAAGGTTGATCCTATCACAATTTGATCTACTTCCATGGAAACCAAGGGCCTAGATCACATGGTTCTTCATGGGCCTTCTGGAACTCTCTGGAATTGCTCCTAGGCTTCAATTATTCTTCAATTCTTGGGTCCATCCTTCTCCAACTTCTAGCTCGGATCCTTGTAATAGTAAGCCTTCATGAATATTGCATTTAAACCTCCTTTTCCTTGTGATATTCAATAAAACATAGAAACCAAGGACATACTCGAATGTGGGGTTAATTGTTAGTAATATGTGAATGATACGTATGATTTATCTCTCAAAACACATGGAAACATGTCAATATAGAGCGTAAATATCGTCGTTACCTTGCGCCAACAAGCACATGAATGCTTAATTCTCCAGGTGCCATGTTCGAACATGGACAAACATTGGTGAATATCCCAATCTTTTGGGGTCATAATGTTGGAACCACAACAGTTTCCAGAAAAACTGCTATTAGGGTTATTTCTTTGGTTGAATCTTAGTTCTGGTATCTGTAGGCTAAATTCTAGAATTTCACAGAATTTCAGATCATTTGTTTTAAGGTTTTCCATCTATTTAACTTATTTCACAGAATTTCAGATCATTTGTTTAAGTTTTTCCATTTATTTAACTTTGCAATGTTTATTGATGAGTTTGTTTTCAAGTCTTGATGCATACATGATCTCAATATTTGATTATTAAACTTTGGACAGTCACAGTCAGTCACTTTGTGACACTGACCATGTTCATTTTGGAAGTAGAGACTGATAATTGGTTATTTCCCTTTCATTTAATTCAGATTAGGTCAAGGTTAGCATCACTGGATGGAATTGTACCTTCTACACATGGCTTTATGGTAGGAAGCTCAAGTATGAAGAATGTTTGGTTATCCATGGAGCATCAATCTATCTTGTGGTGCAATCAATTAGCTGTACAGGTCAGAAACCATGCGTTATTGTTAAATTCTCTGAATGCTCTGCAGCATGTGGTAACATGACTTAACATTGTCCCAGGTTGCTCACACTCTTCTTAGCATCATAGATCCCATCAATAAACAGCCATTTTCGAGTACACACAAAAGAGTTTTTGTGTTCGAAAAAATGCTCCAAAGTGCAGTTCCTCAGTCTCTGAGAATGATGACTCATGTTCGTGGTTCTCCGTCATCAAATTTACCTGCTAATGATAACCTCGATGCTGGAGGTATAGCTCATTCTAGTGTTCATTGTTTACCTCCTCAAGTCCTTTGCAGTTAGTCAATTGGAAAGTTGACTTCTTAGATGAATTATTTATTAAATGAATAGCACATAGTTCTCGGCCGGGATCTGAAATATATGTAGAAAATGTTGAAGAACATCTTTTATCACTTTCATCAAACTAATTTTGTTTGCAAACATTTTACTGTGAAAGTAATATTTGTCACCTCTGCCAAATTAATTTCAGTTTGTGCAATGTATTAAAATGGTTTCTTTGCTATAGTTTCTATTTTCTTTCGAAGATCTTGTTTACTTATGCAACATCAGTACATCACTGCTATAACTTAGGCTGATGGAATGGTAACTTTGTATGCAGTAGAAAGAGCATTTTTTCTATCAGATGTCATGTAAAACCTTGTAGTTAATTAGAGGGTTTTATCCAAATGTAATCATATTGTTCTTATTATCTAAACATCATGACATTTTTTCATGTAGAACTACAGCAAAAGGATTTACTTCCATGCCCACCATCCACTCAATGGACTAGTGATGGCCTTGAAAAGGATCTGTATATTCAGTCAAATTCAGTTACTGTTTTAGCAATGGATGGCAGGAGAAGATGGTTAGATATTAAAAAGCTGGTTGGTGACTATTACTTATATGTCTTCTAGTGTACCACTGCTATTTATGTGTTTAAAAGTTTTGTGTCTCTTAGAAACCTTGGACATTGAACTACTGCTGCATATAATGAATTAGCTTTGACAGCATTGTTCTTTTCTCGTGCAAGGGATCAAATCGCAGAGGACACTTTGTTTTTGTAACAAATCTTTCTCCATGTTCTGGAGTAAGAATTCACTTGTGGCCAGAAAAATATCATTCACCTGTCCAAAATGAAGTCCCTGCCGGTAAAAAGATAGTGGAAGTTACATCAAAAATGGTCCAAATTCCTGCAGGACCTGCTCCAAAACAGGTAGTATTCTTAAATTGTTCACCTAATCATTCTCATTTTTCCTATATTCTATCATTGTTCATTTTGTCAGTGGTAGGGAAGAAACTGGGATGAATACGCACGGATATATGCAGATACAAATACAAATAATTATTTATTCTTGAAGCGGATTCGAGTACAGATAGTGTTGAAAATATTGACCGTAGGAAGAAAGGATTGCGTATAATGATTGAATGTATTGTATGGATCCCTTGGGCTGTATTTATATACCTAGGGTTGGCATATACACATACACTTCCATACATTCACGCGCTCTTTCATGTACCACCTCTATCCAAGGCACCCTATTACACTTCATGATCAGGCTTGCTACTAACACCGTCCACACTTACACCTGCTGAAAAATGCAATCACAGCCCAAAGTTCTGACAGCTTTTGTGCCAAGGAGCTTTTTGATGAAATTGGTCCAATGGTCCAAAAGCTCAGCATCAGCCTGTATGTGCAAAGGAAAGCATGTAATACAACAAAAAAAATATTAAGGAGAAGCTTATGATCCAATATATAAATCATTATTAGAAAATAGCAATCAACAAATATGCATTTGTGTACAGCTCCTGGGTCTGGTAACCTAAGAGAATAACCTAAATAATAAGTCAATCATGTCTGAACCACAAGTCAGGACCGCCAACAGTGATGGGGGTGAAGAAATGCAGTCTAAAGTTTTTCAGATATTAGTGAACTTAATCTAAACCGTACAAGAGATTAGGTCTTTGCAAAAGTTGCCTATATGTTATCACCAATTCGGCAAAACATTGAAGATCGAGATTGATCAAAGAACCTTTAGTATTCAATGGATTAATGGAAACACTATCTAGAACCATCTGGTCTCACAATCAGAAAATCATAGGAAGCCAAGAGATTTCTAAGCCTATGTGGTACATCTAGATTTGGTATTTGCAAATAAAACTAGATATTGAATATCGTACTAGCAAACATTTGTAGATAGAAGATGTATAGAAGAACAAAACAACCTAAAGAAAAGCACAAATCGGCTCGGATGCCTCCTCCTTGGGGACTCAGGGCGAGGCACCGCGGCCCGCTACTTGCAGATCGCGACAGAATCTCGACACGAAGCGTAGACCCCAGGGATCACAACTGGGCGCTTTGCTGGATCTCGCCGTAGATGGGAGGAGGTGCAAGCCATAGGGGTGAAGAAGGTACCGCTATGGCGCCAATGACTAGAGGAGTCGAGTGGAGGCAGAGCGGGCATGGGTGCACAGCCGCGCAGTTCTGCCGCCCGCGGACAGCTGCTACAGTAGCTAGCTCATTTCCTGCTGTCTGAGAGAGATTGCTGTCTGAGATTACAGTAGGCAGGCTAGGAGGCAGGCTGGGAGTACCAAACATGGACCAAGGCTTTGGGTGGCCGGGCTTCGGGCGGGGCGCAGCTACCAAACAGCCCCTATATACCTAGGGTTGGCAGTCTGAGAGAGATTACTGGCTGAATGTTACAACATGGTCCGTGGACCTTGGTCTTCATTCCTGCATTTTTTTAACCACCAACCAATTTTCAAATGGTACAGGCGTGCTCGCGCACATGGGTCACCAATTTTCAGCATAGTTCTCTAAATCCATAGAAATTTTACGGACAATGTGGGTCCTAGGTGTGGCAAAGCAGGGTGTAGTCCTAGAACAAAATATAGAAAAATAATATACTCCCTCTGTCTTGCAATATATCGTTTCCTGAGTTTGTCCTATGTCAGATGATCCTAACTTTAACCAAGTTTATAGAAAACAATAATAATGTTTATGATATCAAATTAGCATGATTAGATTCATTATACATTATATTTTTATAATTTACTTCTTTGATGCGATAAATATCACTAACTTTTTTTATAAACTTGGTCAAAGTTAAAAACTTAGAATTGTTTGACTTAGGACAAACCCAGGAAACAATATATTCAAGGACGGAGGGAGTACTTTTTTAAGGATTGTGAATCCTAGGGAGATGAATAGCACAAGTAAATTATTAATAACATGCAATGACTAGTGTACATATGCGCAGTAGTTCATACATATGTACGTAAGCCCTTATCTAGCACATCTAAGACGACCCATCATCTCACAAACATTACTATCTTGGTTATTGCTATTACCAATACTTGATCACATGCATATGCATATGCTACTAATGCAAAGAAACTGTATTGGCTTAGAAATCTTGCCCAATTACATGATAGTTATAGCATTCAATAAGATTTCATATGGTAACGGTAAGCTTTTGTGTTTGAGAAAACATATTTATAGGGCTTACATGATAGTTATAGCATTCAATAAGATTTCTACGTTTGTCATGGAATAAAAACGTCATTAATGATTTGTTTTTTGGTGACATTTTTTTGAAAACGTCACGGATTGTTGTGCCTTTTATGACGAAAAATTTGTGTTCATCACAAAGGTACTTCAGACAATCACTTCATGACTAAATAGCGTGAATTGTCACAAAATGACTACCCTTCTATTTTGAAAACGTCACAGATTGTTGTGCCTTTTATGATGAAAAATTTGTGTTCATCCCAAAGGTACTTCAGACAATCACTTCATGACGAAATAGCGTGAATTGTCACAAAATGACTACCGTTCTATGACATTTTCAATTTTCGTCATGACGGTTTTTGTCATTGATACTCATATTTCTTGTAGTGACCGGTTGACCCTCTGGGCATGAACCCAAATCGGTTCAAGGTGACATGCGTCATTCCTCTTAACCGACGCTCGATAACTCTCTCTCATATTATCGTAATATGGCTCACCAGTTTAATCCCTCTATAGTTTGTACAACGCTGAATATCCCCCTTTGTTCTTGAAGATTGGTACTAATATACTTGTCCAATCTTCAGGCATCTTGTTCGCTCGGAAAATATGGTTGAACAGCTTGGTTAGCTAGCTATATCTCCAAGGCATTTCCACACCTATATTGGGATACCATTTGGGCCCATCACCTTGCCCCCTTTTTTAAAGCTTCTCTAACCTCCGTTTCTTGAATCCTTACACTCAAAGCTCCTATTTGTGTTATCAAAGGAAGTCGTCCAACTGACCATAACTCATTTTGATCAATGTTGCCACATAAAATATTTTATGATCAATTATTATGTTCATTTGGTTTAATTTGCTGTCTCTATATATATTGTTTTAAGCTGACACATGTAGCTCTCTGACATTAAACATTCTAAATGTTTAAATTTTAGAAAATCACATTAATTTAAATTTAAGTTTTGGAATTATTTGATTGATTGAGTTAAATGTAGATGAACATTGAAATGTCAGTGTTCTAAACTTTTAGTTTAATTATTTAATTATTTTCTTGGAAAAATATACTGGTAAACAAAAATGTGCCCTTTTTTATAAATGTGTGCATTCTTTATAATATAATGTAATAGGACCATATGGTCCATATGATCGCATCATATCAAACAAAAATCAATCACACTTTTGACAATCATCATCATTGTGTGTTTTGCTTTGTGAGCAGGTTGAACCTGGGAGTCAAACTGAGCAACCACCTCCTTCTGCATTTCTTCTACTGGGTCCAGAAGAAATGAGTGGTTTCAGCTTCTTGACTATTTCAGTGGCACCTCGACCGGTATTCTCCTTTGCCATCTCGCACTATAATGTTTTTGGGTGTATGTAGATGTGCTTATAAGTTCTTTTGCAAGTAAACTTTTTGGAGACGGTATGTCCATATTGATCCTTTTGTAGAAAATTTGTGGCTTCTACTGAGAATATGCAATGAATAAAATGAATGTAAATTGCACCATAGGTACAAGACCTTGTGAGGTAGGTGGAACATGACAGATCTTCATATATGATTTTGTTTTTACAGTGTAGACTGGCCATTTATTTGTCCCATTTTCATATTTTGTTCTCAATTCATATAAAAATCAATATAAAAGTTGGCATATTTTGATAAGGTGTGCATATGCATATACATGTGTGCGTGTGTGCGATCAACATAAAGAATTCCAAGCAAACTCCCGCAACTGTAAAACTAGCCCCTGCAATCGTAAAAATGTGCTCATCAACTGTAAAACCGATGTAAACAACTCCAATCAAACTCCCGCAACCATAAAAAATGTACCCTCAACTATAAAACTATCCCTGCAATAGTAAAACAGTTGGAAAGAACTTTTTTTTTTTTTGAACGACGCAGGAGAGCTGCGTGTCATTTCATTAAGCAAGGAGAAAAAAAAAACACAGTACAAGGGAAGCCTAGGCCACCCCAAAAACACTTACAAAAACGGACGCGCCACACACACACTAGGAGGAACGACCAAAGAAAAAGCTAGCTCACAAGCCCAGTCGCCCCATCCTACTATGAAAGCCCTATAGCCATAAAACGCAGCCAGTTCTTGCAAAATGAGCGTAAAATGATTTGTGGTTCTTTCCTATTAGAGCTCATCCAATTACGCTTTAATAATTAGCTTTTGCTTGAACTACTCCTTTGGTTTTGCTTAAATTAATCCTTTCATCCTATGGTATGTCTATGCTGTAATATTATAAATTAAAATGTTTTAGTTATTGTGAAGAAATTTTATTATTTTCAGTGGAATGTGCAATGTTAATTGCTTGTATATAGGTTCTAATTGAGAAATAATAATACATATTGCAAGGAATAATGTTATAAGATTGCGGTTTGGGTGGTAGAAGTTACAGGGCAAATTCTTTTTTTGTATAAGTAGTATCATTTCTCATGCAATATATTACTAGGAATAAAAATATGAATGAAATAAATTTGATTAATAGAAAAGCTGGTAACAAATTTGTGTTTATATTACAGAAACATTAGACACCTGTTTTTGCCAGTGAATGCTATGTGAGCGCATATTGCTCTTGCAGGAACACATGCATGGTCATAAAAATAACAAAAGCGTGTAGAAACACAACCGTACCAAATGCATTGAATGTCACAAAGTTAGTGGTGCTTATATTACAAGAGTATTCAAATTACCTGGGAGAAGAAATTTTTCAACAAAATAACATTGGCATCCATTTGTCAAGGACCAGAAAAAACACAACATTGTCATGCTATCAAAGGAGGTCGTCGTCTGGCATGTACGCATGCATCACAGCTCTCAAGCACACCTCAGATAGTTTTGTTGCATAGGAAATCTCAGATTGTGTACAGGCAATTATATACATTACAAGAACATACTAGCCCTTTGCCTCTTCTAACAGAATGTATTAGCATCTTCTCTGACTGCATTCATCTCGAAGCCCTCTTGTGATTGGCGTTTTTAGGCAATCACATGGATTATACATAACCATTAAATATTATATTCTTAGTTAAGAACAAAATTACAATCCAGTACAAAAGTGATGTGCAGATTTGCTTGGGAGCAGAGCAGGCTAGTAGAGGAACAAATGCATCAATAATGAAAGGAAATAAAGAAATACAACAAAATTGAATATAAACAAAATGTACTTGAGTATAACAAAAAAGCCTTTGTTAGTTTGGTTTTATTAAAATTACTCCTTCACTGACTATGCAATAATATTATAGATTAAACGTAATTTTACTACCTATAGTACTCCATTTTTTTCTGACACGTTAGTATCGTACATGCCAGAATCAACTAACCTGCATTGTTAGGACCTCCAGTTGTTGAAAATTGCTAAGTGGTGGTGATTTTGCAGTCCCCTACGTGGAGCAATAACATGCAACAGATCATTGATCCTGTAGTTGCAGTACTGAAAAGCGAAGCAATTGTTATCAGCGACAGTGTAACAGACGACTAAACATGGTTTCTGACATATGAGGTTTCTATGCATGAATGATGAAGGCATATATCAATAGCTTAATGTTGATTGTTTCGTGATCACTGAGTAAAGAAATCCGAGCATATACTAGGTCGACTGTACGACAGAGTAGAGTAAAACCCTGCTAGGCAGATATTCTAAAAAAAACATCATGCAGTCCATTAAATAGATTAGGAAGAGGCACTTTATTTACAAAACATATGCTAAGGCATTCTGGTAGAGTAGCCGGATGCATGTAGAGGTTAGCTGGTTCTAGGATGCAGTTTAAATAACCAGCAAAGAAGAAAGCACCGGCTTGGCAGGTGGGCCTCCTCCACTTATGAACAAATCAACAACAACATGACATTTTTCAATCAGCACTAGTCTAGCAAAATAGTACACAGCTATTTTTCATTGGAATGAGAAATTGGATTTAAATAAGATCCTTTGGGTTAGCATCCAACTGATGGTTGAAGTGGAAGGTAACATTCTCCATCTTATGGAGAAAAGATGCAGGCAACATGGCAGCTAGAGAAAAATTCAGATCCTCATCTCCAAGGGTGGTTCTGCAGAGGAGATTGAGGCAGATTCACAGCAGCAGCATCAACCATGGGTATATTCCTCCCCATCAGCTTGCCCAGCACCAAATTGAACACCCAATCATCAATTCAATAAATTGCAGAAAAATGAAGATGGACCCCATGGGCACTTTTTTGATATTTATTACCTATCTAGTCAACCTCATATTTAATTCATATCCCAATCCCACTTGGCATCTTTGGCAGCCAGTGAATGTCATGGCCATTATTTTTTATCAATGGAAAAATATGAATGTTCTAAAGTGCTGATGGAACTTTTAAAGCCACTGTTTGTTCTAAAGTTCAGTATCCAGACAATTTCAGGTAGGCCTCCCCCTGCAGCCTCCATGGCAGTGGGACAGTTCTTCGATCCAGAGGAAGGGGCAAGTTCACTTTCTATTGGCAAAATCATCACCTCCAGCTTTGCTCCTAAAGTTAGTAACTACTAATTATCGATATATGAATTGTGATGTTTGGTGTATTGTTTGCTATATTGCTATTTAATATTGGTTGAATAATATAATTCTGGATCTTAGGAAGTATTTCTGTCAGAGGATCATCCGTTGGCTCTAAATTGGTCATTTTGTGCAAGTCTGGGCCTTCTACCAGTAACTTTGTCACTGAAAACTGCTGGATGTGGAATAAAAAATGGTGGTGACCAAATGGAAGCTGAGAGAAATAGTGAGCTTCTACTTCTCTTTTGCTCCATAAATACTGATTTTGGAGAGCATCATATTTTTTCCTACTGTCCTAGGCTTTTCTGGTAACTTTGGTGATCATAATAACTGATAACACCAAACATATACTTAACCTCTACATTATTTATGTTGAGTGATATCATAAATTGGAAAAATACACAATAAAATATAATACTCCCTCCATCCCATGAAATAAGGCATGCATTCATTTAGCACGGTCTTTAAAGTGAAAATTGGACCATTGATTTCTTTTAAAATATAGCATCAACAAATACCAAAATATCATAGTCTTAAAGTACTTGTGAATACGAATCCAAATATATAACATGCATATGCTAAAAACGTACGTTTTTGACTAAATTATCAATCAAAGATTTTAAAGCTTGACTTTTCCAAATACATGCATGCCGTATTTCATAGGATGGAGTAGCATGTAATACTATCCATCTTACTAGACTTTTATTGCTGCTGATTACCATGAATGACCGTAGTTACTCATTTATTACCTCGATGTCATTTCACATGTTTGTTTGTATTGTAGACGTTTGTAAATTGCGGTGCTTCCCACCTGTTGCTTTGGCATGGGATTCTTTATCAGGCCTACACATCTTTCCAAATATATATTCAGAGACTCTAGTGGTTGATTCATCACCTGCCTTTTGGGATTCACCCAAAGGGATGGACAAAACTACAGTACTGATCCTGGTAAGGTTATTTTTGTATGCTGTTGTGTGCAAATTACACCAAGAGGGAAGCTGATCACACTGCAAAAAATCAAATTAGTGTATGGTACATTGGTACCGCGTAAGACATATACTTAAGACCTATGGGGCACTATGCTTCATGTATAGATTACCAGCTGTTATCTGCTTCTACATGTGCATGCCACTTGACCAATCGGCCTGTGTTACCACAAGTTATCCTACGTAGTTACTGGCTGCCTTATTTTATGGTTGCAAATCCATAGTGGCTAATGGCCCATATCCATGATGGGATAAACACCGTTGGGATTCTTTGGCTTGATGGGAGATGTTGTGGCCTCGGCACTACTTGAGTGGCTGTCGGCCAGGCAAGGAAGGTGCCAGCGGTGTCAGTCCTCCGCTGAGCATAGTGTGGCTGTTATTGGCCAAGCTTGCCGATCTATGTTTGGAGAAGGGAGTATATTAGAGAGGTAGAAATAGGAGGGGTGAATTCATTTCTTAACCTCTCTTATTACAATCTTCCGATGCTTGTTGCCCTTTCTAGTGTAGTGTAGAGACCTTGAGTCCTTGACCTGCAGCCCCTTCTCGGGATGAAAGGTTGGATAAGGTGCACCAATGCACAAAAGAGGGAACTAAATTAATTTATCTTTTAGTACCCCTCCGGATATAGAAAGGTTTACTTGATTCCTATGTAATCCTGCTAATGTGCCATGCGCACCATGCCATGGCGGGCCATTGCACGAGTGCCTCTAATATAGGTTGCCAAGCCTTGCATGCTACCGCAGAGCCTTGTGGTCATGCCTTGCCCCCCAAACCGTGAAGCTGATTCCTAGAACAACTCACCTTGGTGAGGAGCTTGTGCTTGTGGTCACAAATCTGTAGCCGTTGTTATAGATGGGGATGGTGCGGTTCGAACCATCCATTTGCTGAGCCGATCCATAAAATCAATTCTATTGGGCTCCGTTTTATATCCATCAAACCAATTTGGGTCACTAGATCGTGTACACTTGAACCCTAGGGTTGAGTGGGTCGATCCGTTCGTCAGCCCTCAGCTCCTCGCTTCTTCCTTCCTGAGCCGGCAGCGGCAGTGACTACCACCCCCTCTGAGCTGCAAGATCGCACCAAGTCCCACTCGCGTGCTGCAGCTGCACCAGCCTTCAGCCTTGCAGCTTTTTCAGGCCGGAGCAAGGTGCACAAGAGCAAGTGCCAACAGACAGTCGAAGTGACTCCAATGGCGATGACGACGCGGCACAGGACTACAGGAGTGGCAAGTGATGGGTGCTGTGCTGCGGCGGGTTCCGGCTCAACGTGTCCTCGCTGAGCTGTTGCCGCTGTTGCCGCGTGGCCTGTCCGATGGTGCGGGCGCCGGTGCACTCCATGATTCGACGCGACTGCCGAGTTCAGGCGGCTGCCAGTGGCACGGCGCCCGAACGAGCTGTGCCGGTGTAGCCTCCCGTGTGCGTGGACCCATGGCAGCGGATGCTACGACGACCAGGAGAAGAGCGGCCGGGAGCAGGCGATGTGCGTCGTGTTGCCGGCAGAGGACCACAGGATGCATGGCCCCGGACACGAAGGTGATCTCATTGGTTCAATGATTTCACATTTGTCTTCTTTTCCTATACCGTGGCCTGTGAGCATGCAGCTGTGTAATAAAATGGTTCGATCCGTTTGACCCATTGGAGCACCGAACCTAGATCAAATCCACGTATGGATAGACCGATGCTCTATCTCTGCTTTGGTGGGTCAATGGTTCGCTTCCGGTTCGGCCCATGGAGCATCCACTCCCGCCGTTGTTGATCAACATGTGGCAGCCTTGGTTGTAGCCTAGGGATAAGTACACACTCGTGTGCGCGTAGTGGCCACTAGCTTGGCATCGGAAAAGCACTGTGCCGCGTCCTTAGATGTCGACAATAGAGTTGCTGCTGAACTTGACCATCCCAATGATGGTGTCATTGGGCTCGGAGATGTTGGCTCAGTCACCTATCATGTGGTTGCTTGTGCTAGAATCTATATACTAGCTTGATTCCTCTTCACGCTTGAGGTTCACATATGTTGAGGTTCAAAATAACGCTAGGCGCTAGACGGGCGCTAGGCCTCTTCCAAGCGCCTAGACGGAGTAAACGGAGATTAAACAGGATTAAGCATTTGTGTTCAATAAATATAAAAGAAAAAAAGAAGGAAATAAGGAAAACAACCCAATTGGCCTGCTCTTTTCTAGCCCAATCATCCCACTACTTGCCCTAACATCGGTGACTACTTGCCCTAACACCCCTTCGATCCCAACTAGACTCTCATTCCAGTATGTACAGGCGCTGCCACAACTTTCCTTCTCCCTTGCCGCTCTACTCCTTCTGCGAGCTGCTCCTCTCTAGCATTGGTTACATCCCTGCCTTTCTTGATCTCGTCCTTGCCTAGTATGATGGGCATTGGCCGCATCACTTGCCCTTTCCTTGCTTGGAACTCACTGTAGTGACCGTCTCACGGCTCTCCAATGAGCTCACACTGTCCCCTTGTCGTCTGCTCCGCTAGATTGCCACCCTAGTTCTCTCCTCCAGCATGGCGCACAATTTCTACTCCCATCTCTGTGCACCCTTGGTTTAATTGGACGCCTACACCCTAAACAACACGTTGGGCCTCCATTTAGCGATTACTCGTGATTAATCGACGATTACAACAACAACAACATAGCCTTTGAATCCCAAGCAAGTTGGGGTAGGCTAGAGTTGAAACCCAAACCAAACCGCTAGAAAGCGGAAAGTTTTTTTTTTATTAGGTTGCTTTCAAACAAGAAAACCAATGTTTTAAAAAATTTTGGAAAGAAGCACAAGGAAGAGCCTAATCCTTGCTCACTTAACACCATGTCCAGATCACGACATGGCGCGTCACCAAGGGGGTGACGGCCCGGCCCTTGCCCATTTAACACCATACCCGGGTTCCGATATGGCGCGTTGCTAAGAGGGTTACGCCCCAACGGTTTGTTCTTGGGTTTCATCTCCATAAGAGTAGCTGGGTTTTTATGTTGGCTCGCCACGCCTATCACAACCCTCCTCCTTTACCTGGGCTTGGGACCGGCTACGTTGACACAACATAGGCTTCTCAAGCTCCACACCTGTGACTGTTAGCAAATAATCCCGTGTTCGTTTGTGTGCAGGTTGTTCGTTTGTGTGCAGGTTCATTTGTCTAGATCCATTGCCTAGTTTTCAGCCTAGAGTTACGAATAATCTGCGGGTCATGAGGGGCATTTACTTCCTTTATTAGGAGAATATCTCAGCCTCTAGTGGCTTCAACATGTGCTATTAGGAGGAAAATCAGCAGCAGAATGGCAGCTTGGTGGCAACCACTCTACTCTACTATAGCGTGTGTTTTAGTGAGTGTTTTTCCTGGGTGTCCTTCGGACAGAACGCGTTGCTAGGCGGTTTTGCCTTTCAATTGGTATCAGTTTGGGTACTCTACGGCGGAGAATGACTCAACTGCTTCTGTTGCTCCTACACCTGTGGTGCATCATGTGGTTACAGATGTGGGGGGTGCGTTCCCGTAGCTCACCAAGCTCAACTATACTGAGTGGTCGGTGATGATGGAGGTGATGCTTGAAGTATGCGGCTCTTGGTGACTGTCACCGAAGGCGGCATGGGCAGGCTAGATGACAAGATGGCAATGGAGGCCATCTACTGCATAGTCCTGCCAGGGATGGTTCCTTCCCTTGCGAAGAAGGCTGCGAAGTAGGCTTGAACGCGCTCAAGACGATGCACATTGTCTCTGACCGCTTTCGCAAGGCGATTGCCTAGAACCTGAGGAAGGAGTACGAGGCAATCACTTTCCGCGATGGTGAGTATCGACGACTTCGCTATGCGCTTCACTGGGATCATCCACTAGCTGGAGGTCCTCGGTGACAAGGTCGACGATGACAAGGAGGTCCTCGGTGACAAGGTCGACGATGACAAGGTCATGGCCAAGTACCTGTGGGTTGCCCCGCCCAAGTTCGCATAGGTCACACCATAGTCACAAAGTTCCTGGGTCGATGGGATCGAGTGATGTGGTGCGCTAGTGGTACACTGTTTTTGAGAGGTTATTACAAGGCGGGGATGAAAATGACCTCGTGTACCCGGGTCGGGGATGGTGTTTTCGGGTCGAGGGTCGATACCATCGACCCACTTTCTTGTGACTTATGGGTCACACTCCATCGAGATGCTCCTCGACGTCTTTATGCTGTCGATCGAGGTGGTCAGAAGACAGCTCAATGCGGTAGAACACCTCCTCGACTTGGACCGACTTGGACCAAGTGCTGCCATCGATGATTGATGGCAAGCTGCTGCGCATGGAGTAGTGGCTTGCGCGCAAGAGAGGTGAGTTGGTGACAGTCACGTTCCGCTAGGGGTAGTGGTGAGAATCACTGTGGCTCCCACGGCTCAGGCAAGAAGGGCACGATTGAAGATAAGAACGCTGCCTGCAAGGACGACATGAATTGTCGCAACTGTGGCCGTAGCGGCCGTTGGACGTAGAGGAGGACGATGACGAGCCTGTGCTCATTAAGACGCATTTGTGTGCACTGAACGACGACTCCATGCCAGTGTCAACAACCATCCACCTCAACGACCGCGAGCAGAGGTGCAACTGTGGCCATAGCGGCCATGGCCATTGGGCGTAGAGGAGGACGATGACGAGCCTGTGGTCGCTAAGACGCATTTGTGCGCACTGAACGACGACTCCATGCCAGCGTCAACAACCATCCACCTCAACGACCGCGAGGAGAGGCGTTCCTCGGTGAGTCAGCCAGACACTAGTGAGCTCCGGGAGGGCTGGTACCTTGACACTAGCACCACCACCCACATGACTGGCCGTCGCGACGTCTTCTCCAAGCTTGATCGCATGGTCCAAGGAACCGTTTGGTTCAGTGACGGGTCATTGGTGAAGATCCATGGCTGCGGCATGGTGCTGTTCACGAGGCGGAACGGTGAGCACAAGGTGCTTTCCGATGTCTAAACTTCATCACGCGCTTGAAGAACATCATTAGCGTCGGCCAACTCGATGAGAGTGGCTCAAAGGTGCTGATTGAGCGTGGCGTGCTGCGCATTTGGGATTGCCAGTGCCATCTCCTCGCCAAGGGGAACCGCAGTCGGAAAGATCATGCGCCTTGACATGCCCCATATGTCTTGCGGGGCAGCACAACGACTGGTCGTGGCGCAAGCATGCCCGATACAACCACATTAGCTTCGACACGTTGTGTCAACTTGGGTGCCAAGACATGGTGCGCGGAAGGACCAAGACATGGTGCGCGACCTTCCGCGCCTAGAACACGTGGAGTAGCTTTGCGACAACTGCATCACGACAAAGCAACGTCGAGCTCTGTTTCCAGTCATGGCAAAGTACCTCACAAATGGTGTCCTCGACCTCGCCCACCGTGGCCTTTGTGGCCCCATCACACAGGCGACGCTTGGAGGGCGGCACTATTGTTTGTGTTGGTAGATGACGCAAGCTTCTACATCCGGCTTGGGCCTCTCACAGCAAAGAGTGATGCAACATCAACGATCAAGTTCCAAGCTGCTGCGGAGGTGGAGAGTGCCACAAGCTGCGTGTTCTGCGCATGGACAACGGCAGCAAATTCACGGCCGTTGAATTCGCGCGCCACCGCGCGGACCATGGTGTGCATAGACACTTCTCTGCACCGTACACGTCGCAACAAGATGATGTTGTGGAAAGAAGGAACCAGACTATTCTTGCTACTACTTGTGGCCTCCCGAAAGTTTTAGTGGAGGCTGTGAGCACGACCTCCTTCACAATCGTGTGCCGACGATGAGCCTCTATAGTAGGGGCGTGGCGTGACGTGGCCACCGCCCGTGTCGCTCGCCAGTTCCACGGGCGCCCCGCTAGAGCGTCTTGCTCGACCAAGTCAGTCTCGGTCACAGTATGTGACCCCTTTGTAAAAAAAGAAAGAAAAACATAAAAATTAAAAAATCCCGCTGCTTACTCTGCTTTTGCCCAACGCTCTCGCCGTCGCCTGTTGCTTCATCTTGCACTCTTCAGTTGTTCTTTATGTCATCCGACACGCTTCCGTCATCTAGTGTTCTCGTTAATCGTTGCCTAGTGCTTTTCGATGAGGAGACTCATCTTAGTGCAACTGGCTTACGGACGTCTTCTTGGGTTTTGGCTACTGCTCCCGTGCCTCGACTGCCTAGAGTTTCTCCATCTCTGCCTTCATCAGCTCCTCCTTCCTTTGCATGTGGAGGGTGTGGTGGTCTTCGTTGAGATCATTGTGGAAAAGATGGACATGTTGAGTCCTTTTGTTATTGGAAGAAGGAGCACAAGCCTCAGACTTGTTTTCACAATGTTTTGGTAGTGCTAGTACCGGAGACTCTCAGAGGAGTTCTGGTAGGACTGCTCATGCTATTATGCTTGCTTGCTTCGGTTCTCTACATTTCTAGGCCGAGGCTGTTTCCATCACCACATATTAGATTAACATTCAACATTCTTCTGCTCTTCATGGGGACATTCCACTTGAGTGTCTTCGTGGCAAGGCGTCTGGTTACTTTGATCTTTGCCTTTTTATTTGTGTTCCATGTACTTCTTGCCCCTCATGAGCCCACCAAGTTGACTGCTTAGTCGGTTCAATGTGTTTTTCTTGGGTATAGTGCTGAGCACAAGGGATATCGTTGCGATCCTATTGGTCGCAGCATGAGGATCTCTTGGGATGTTGTTATTGACGAGTCTCGTCCCTTTAACCTCGTCCTTCCTTGTATGCCTCATCATCCTCTTTAGTTGATCCTCTCTATTTTTTTATTCTTGATGCTCATATTGCCCGTTTTCCTGCTTCACACCTAGCCCTTCCTTCTGCAGTATCTTCTTCTTTGTCGTTGCCGCCTGTTGTGTCTTCTCCGGAGCCTTCGTCTCTAGTCCCTCACTATGCTATGAAGCCTCCTATGACACATGTTTACACGTCGTATTCTAGATTCTTCTGCTGCTTCTCTTGATACATCGGTTTCTCCTCTTGCATTTCCTCCTAATGTGGCCTCAACTTTTGGTCTTGATGTGACATCTCGTTCTAGTTCTGATGATTCTTCACCTGAGCAGCTTCTTCAATGTGGTCTTCGTTCTCGCTAGCCAGTTGATTGGTACGTTTTCAGGCCGGTAACTTGGCATGGCTTTGCTGTCACCACTCTCTTTGAGCTGACATCTTATCGTGATGCTGTTCTCCATGTAGAATGTCAACTTGCGATGGCGGAGGAGATTGCTGCTCATGAGTGTACAAGCACGTGGGATCTTGTTCTTGGTCCCCCACATGTCCGTCCTATCACCTGTAAGTGGATTTATAAGGTTAAAATCCGCTCTGATGGTTCTCAGCAGGAGTATGGGCGTCACTAGAGTGTTGCTCATATGACCACCGTTCGCACCCTTCTTGCTCTGGCTTGTGTTCACGAGTGGTCCATCTCTTTGCTTGATGTCAAGAATGCCTTTCTTAATGGTGAGTTGCGTGAGGAGGTATATATGCAGCCACCACTTGGGAATTCTGTCCCTGAGGGTATGGTTTGTCGTCTTTGGCGTTGTCTTTATCTCTCCAAACTCAGTTTGATTGATCCACCTTGAGTTTTGTGCATATTCCCTTCCTGTACCGGTGTATATACATCGGCCCTTGGGCCTCATAATGAGTACAAGTGCTATTCATAACAGTGAACAGCGGACGCGTTTCGTGCCTCGGCGCGGCCGTTCTCCATCCACACCGAGTCCTTTGCAGATTTCTTTGTGCGACCACGCGCCAGATACGACGTCTTGCAGGTTAGATGAGTTTATTTAGGAGTTAGTTGAGATTGGCTAACCAAGGGACTATGAAAGCTGGTCGGCAGGGGAGGTTTTGGCAAGAAATAAATCAATCTATTATTCCCTACCTTCCCTCTCCTCTAGTCTGCCTCCCTGCCTCCTTGTTGTCTCCATTGATCGGAGGCCTAAGGCCGACGATCGCTGCTACCTTTGCAGCAGTGGCCCTGCGCCTCCAGCTCTTCCTCTGCCACCATTTCTCGCTATAACAGGTACAAAAGATATGACCAGCATGACCTACTAGACTATGGAGCGCTACTAGCTCCTAACTAAGATATATGTATTGTACCCCTGATCCCAATCAATCAATCTTTCCGAGCCATACCATCTTTCAAAACCGATCACGGTCCAGATGCACCAATTCATTGGTCCTCTGTTTCTCTTATAGCGATACTCCTAGAAAGATGCCATGTAAGAAATTGTTTTAGCCATGCAATATGCGCCTTAGTCATTTATTTTCTAATTATATGTTAGTAAAATATATATAGTTTTGAGTTTTGATAGAACCTATACCTGTACCACTTTCCTGTGAAAAATACATCTTTTTTTTCTTCTGTGCACATTAGTTGTCAATTGCAGAAATCCAAATACATTAAATGATTTTGTAACCCCTTAAGCTATCGTATCTTTGTTAACGTATTAAAAGGACATAGTGCCAAGAACACAGATATTTAGCTTCTGGCCACCCACTTTCTTAAAAGATAAATTGCTGGTCTGAACTTGTTCCCTTTGAGGGCCTGTATATTTTTCAAGCTTTGCTTGGCTCCACTCTGTTTCTAAAGCCTGCTCCAGCTCTATCCTTCCACTTTGAGTACTTAACAAGTAAAACCTAGGTGCCCTATCATAATTTATTGAAAGAATTCCGTATTTGATCATCGAACTATCATGTGAGTTAGAATTTGGCCATCGAACTCTAAAACCGGCTATGTTTGACCATCCAACTATTGAAGCCCTATGTTTGGTCCTCGAAGTGGTTTCAAGGGTGGTTTTTTATTTTTGAAAATAATAAAAATGATTTAATCTCTTAAAATTCATAACTCATCCATTTTAATTTAGAGAAGTATGGCACTAGTACTGATTTTTTTTAAATATAATCTATCCGTTAGTACTCTGTTTAGAAATATTTGAATCTTATTTATCCTTGGCGCAGTGGTAAAGTCACGGGTTCAAGTCGTGGCGACATCCTCTTGCAGAAAATGCAGGGAAAGGTTGCATACAATAGACCCCAAGTGGGTCTGACCCCTCCTCAGACCCCGCGCAAGCGGGAGCTCATGCGCCGGGCTGCCGTTTTTTTTTTTATTATTCCTTCTAGTGTTTATGGTTCATAGTCTTGTCCATTATTTATGTTTAGAATTATTTGGATCTTATTTATCCCTGGCGCAGTGGTAAAGTTGTTGCCTTGTGACCAGGAGGTCACGGGTTCAAGTCGTGGAGACAACCTCTTGCAGAAATGCAGGGGAAATATTGCATACAATAGACCCCAAGTGGGTCTAACCCCTCCCTTGACCCGTGCAAGCGGGAGCTCATGCACTGAGCTGCCGTTTTTTTATGTATTATTCCTTCTAGTGTTTATGGTTCGTAGCCATGTCCATTATTTATATAAGTTGTTATTTTGTACTTCACTTTATGTTTGTTGCATGATTAGTTGATTGTATGATTTATATCTGGCTTATTTGAAACATATTACTTAATCATGCAACCAATGTAAAGCAAAGTTCTAGACATGTTATGCTTAAATAGGATCTATATATGGTGGAGTCCGCATCTATGAGATTTGTGCAGCCTTATTTATCCTTTATATATTCCTAGTACGTTGAATTCTTTTAGGTTCTTCTGATCTAATACAGTGTAAATGGTGGAGTCCGCATCTATGAGATTTGTGCAGCCAAATAAGCAGAGTACTAATGGATATAATGCATTTTAAGAAATATTTTATTACTACTTTCATTTTTTTTGATTTGAAATGAATTAGTTAAGAATTTTTGTTATTTTAAAAATGAAAACCACCCTTGAAACCATCTGGGTGATCAAATATGTCCGGATTTAATAGTTGCATGGTCAAACATACCTGGTTTTAGAGTTCGATGGTCAAATCCGGATTCGGGTGATGGTCTGATGGTCGAAATTAGACTTTTTCCTAATTAATTTGGAATGCCAAAATTTATAATGTGGACAGCTTCTAATAAATATTCAATTTGCAGTCTCACCGATCAGATGTTTGTGATGTCAAGTTGTGTAATATGACATTTTTATTTGTCAAGAATCTAATTGTCCATAGTAGGAGATAAAAAAGAGTGAATTCTCAAACATAAACTTGGTGTCTTGAAATGTTGTAGGCTGACCCACACTGCTCGTACAAAATCATTGCTCGTGCTTCACTAAGTGCTGCAGCAAGCAGATTCTTTTTATTGTACTCATCAGAGGTAATCATGCTGTGCCTATGTGATTTGATCGATGCATGAGTTGTATTCATAGATCGATGATGATACAATAGTTTTACTGTCTGCTACATCACTTTTATTGTTATAAAAGCTACTCCCTCCGTTTTTTTGTTTGATGCCTTTTAGTTCAAAAATTATCTAGCCGGCGATAAATATTTGAGAACGGAGGCAATATATAATATGGAATTATTGGTTGGGGTGGATACTATTGAAGATCCGAGGGTATAGCACCCGATTATGGGGTTTTGTTGTTGTATAATTATGATGTTATCATATTGGATCCTTTTCCTGCATTGCTGGTGGGTTTATACTGATGGTTTTCTTGGAGCACAAGCTTTTTGATATTTTATTTGCCCAAGGATCATTGATCCCAGTGGTAATTGATGCCCCCGTTGTTGCATTACGCTAAGTACTATTTTTTGATGCTGTCTATCACTGTAGGGAAACTATGCGATAAACCATGTAGTTATAATTAAAAAAATCATATTAATTTTACAGTGTTTTGGTTAGCTGTTTAATATAAGTCATAGGATGTGTTCAATTTCAACATTTCGCATGCATTGGTATGCAGTTATGCACAGAACACTTGAAACAAAATATTAAACCTTCACCAATTCTGTGCTTTGAGGACCGAGAAGGCGACCTAGAGGGGGGGAGAGGGGGGGTGTGAATAGGTCGATGCCTAAAACTTGCAACTCCAAAACCCTCTCTTCTCAAACGTGCAAGATCACGTTGCAAAGACAGCAGCTGACCCTAGGACACGTAGAGGAAAGCCACACGGAAGCACTCGTTCAAACGCCGATCGAAAACGATGCAAATGAGATAGCTCAACCGGGCACAGAGCATCGGACGGTCCAATGGTGCACCGTCGGACGGTCTGATGGTCACACGGTTGGAGTTTCCGAAGCACCACCGGACAAACTGGATGGGGTCACTCGAGCAACCGGGTACCATCAGACGGTTCCTGAAGTGAAGTTTAGGATGCAATAACGAAAAACAAAGGGCTGCTCGTGGATCCAAGATTTGGCACACCAAAACCGCAATCTCTCCACGTCGTTGCACTCCAAAACACTGGCAAGAGGAAGATCTCGAACTTGGTCAAGCACAAACACACCAAAAGTCTAGAGAGGGGGAAGCAAGCACACACAAAGAGCTGCATGAAATCCATCTATTATAGCCTCAAAGAGGTCTCAAGATCAGATTACAAGATGGGGATTCATTCTCCAAGCAGCCATCCTGCTGCTACCCTCTTACAATTGGGATCACTCTAATTTCAAGAAACTTTTCTTGAAGCTCTTGCTTGGATTTCGAAAACCTAGGGTTAGAGAGCCCTAAGCACCAACTAAACTAGCCAAGAGAGAACTTAGTGGCAGCCCTCTCTTGTAGAGGCCTGAAAAGATGCCTGGAAACTCAAACGGATGAACGCGATGGAGTCCTTGACCTTCTTTGCCTCGAAGCAATCTCCCGATGTTCTCCACGTGTCTAGTTGTCCATCCGTTTTGGATAACACCGGTTTTGGCGAAACCGGTAACCAGCCCCTGGTTGGTGGAACCAGGAAATGCTTTTGGGCCCTGGTTTTGATGCTCGAACCGGAAAACGAATGTGAGCTTCTCATCGGTAGAGTGATTTTACAGCTCACGACACCGTCTTGAACCCTTCATGAAGTATTTAATTGAGATTAAACTCAATTTGACTTCTCATAATTAGTAGCAAAATCAGCTTTGTCTACCAATTCATGAACCATCGGTTGAGTTTTGATACTTGAATGTTCATGAACCATCTAAGTTTCCCTTATTAGAGAGCTGTAGAAGCATCTTCTCCCCAAAAATTAGAAAGAACAAAGGATGATACCAAAACATGTGGGCAGTCTAGGAGAGACTCTGGTATTTGCATTCAACAACACCATTTTGAGCATGAGTGCCAGGGCAAGAAAGCTAAAAACTGATGAAATGCATCAAATAAATACTCACCACCAAAATCTGGATGGAAAACTATAACCGTAGTAGAAAATCATGTGTGAACCATGCGAACAAAACACTGGTGGGCAATGTTTCATTAAATAAATCGAAATATATCGAGAATGATTGTCAATAAATGACGTGATGTTTGTGACCACCCTTTGAAAAAAAAAAGGAGGGCCCAAACATCACAATGAAAAGACAAAATGGTATAGCAGAATGAGAAACACAAGATGAATATGGAAGTTGTATTTGTGTGTCAACCTTACAGCCCTTACAATGAAAGCTAGACAAAACAATTGTATGACCTAAGCAACCCAACTTTACTATGGTGGACAAACGAGACCCACAAAGGTGACGAAGACAACGGTGCCATTGGGAAAACGATGAAGCGGAGACGGATGTACCGAAAGACACATGAGCTGCATGCATGATGTGTAGGACCGAAGACCGTGACTAGAGGAGGGGTGATAGGAGCACTTGAAAAACTCAAACTCAAACCTCACGCGGCAAACTGACGCTAAAACAGACCACTAGATACCGTCTACTGCTCGGATACGTATCTAGTCAAAAGAGCGGAAGCAACTTTGCCTCGACGACCAAGGAGGTGATCGCAAGACAAGAAGGCAACGACTTACACAAAGTGTGTCTCACTTAGCCACTCCGCACCTAAATGCGTCTCACTTAAGAACAACAAGCAAAGAGTATGGGCCAGTGGTGAGGAACACAAAATGTGAGGTCGAAGGCTCGAAGCAAAGACACCCAAAGCAAAAACCTCCAAACAACACAAAAGGAACCACCTAGCGTTCACCAAGACCTCTTAGCAAATGAGGTGCTAAAGACATTAGGAATGATCCTAGACACCCCAAAAACCACTAGGAACAAGCCACAAGCCTAGGAACAACTTAAACCAAATATGGGGGCAAAAACCCTGTCAATGCCGAACTGTCCGAGATGCCCTGCCAGATTGCCAGATAGTCCAACAGGGAACTTTCAAACAGATCAGGTCACAGAGAAAAGTGCCAAAACCTAGGCAAACGAACTCCAAAAATCATGAAATTTTAACCACATCTCACAAAAATATGGAGAACAACATACTAAAAAATCAGCCCATTTGGAGGAAGTTAGGGTCACCGGACTATCCGGTGTTTGGAGCCGGACTATCCGGTGAACCTAGAAAATTGCCTCGGTTCTTGAGTTTACAAAACCTAAACTTAACTAAACCTTCTCCGATTTTCACAAAATTTGGCACAGGCTATCCAAGCACTAATCCATAGCTATTCCCAAAAATCCAGGAAAAGGATCAAGGGATTAACGAGAATTTTAGATCTCGTGAAGAGGAAAGTTTTGGGCAAGAAAAGGGAAAAACTCAAGAACGACTTGCTCGTGGCAATCCAACTGGATTGAGATGAACTAAGTCAAAATCTTCACATCCTTGCAAGTCCAAAACACCAAAAGAACAAGGATTAACTCACTGGCAAAGCAAATCACCAAAAGCCTTTGATTCACAAAATTAAGTGTATACAAGGTCTCCTATAGCCTACCACCCTTCATCACTAGCTAGGGACTCAAATTTTAGCCTAAGCTCTCCTTTCTCTCTTAAGCACTTGGCTCCATAGAAACTAAGCCTAGGGTTTTTTAATGGTGGAAGAGTCACCTAAATGACCGGCGAATTAGGTATATATAGCCTTAGACTTAGCGACGTCATTTTATACTAAGACCCCTATATTACAAATGTCCGGAGGGGCTGAAATGTAAATACAATCGGACGACTACGATGACATCTTGATCTTGATTTTCTTCTTCACCATGCTTTGCTTGGATGTACGCCACGTAGCTAGTAGTCCGGAAGCTTTCTTTGGTTTTGAAGTCAGAAACTGAGAAATTTTATTCTGCGGGCTTTCTAGCTTGACGAGTTTTGACCCACTCGCCAAGTCTTAGCTTGGGTGGCGATTTTGAGCCGAAGCCGCCAAAGCCTCTCTCACACATCTTCGCGCCAGGCACTCGGGTTGGAGAACCACGGTGGCACCCGACTTCTCGAGTCCATTGGAGTTGCCTCGCAGTCCATCGAAGGACTTACACTACCGAGCTTTCATGGCCGACCGACGCCGAGACTTGTCTCTGATCCATTGGAGGGCTTTTGCCTCAGTCCATCGAGGTCTTCATCATCTTCTACCTCCTGTCCATTGGAGGTCCTCCAGGTCCTCCAGTCCATCCATCTGAGGGCTTGAGCTTGTTGACAATTACTCATCACACCAGGAGAGCAATGAGGCCGGTCCATTGGCTTTCACAATGGATGAAAGAAAAAGCAAGGTTCTAGAATGTATGGGCTAGGAGCACCTTTACGCTGGCGGCCGGTCCTAATCACTTACATGTATCCAGTACCAAATGAATGGAACTTGATGTTCCTATGATAGATCTGGACTACATCACTGCTCTGTGGACACTCCTATGGAGCCTCACCTTCGTCTTCGTGCCACAGATGGTGTTCCTTTTGAGGATCCCACTCGCTATTGCCATCTTGTAGGCAACCTTGTCTACCTTGGCATCACTCGTCCAAATATCTCCTATGATACACTCAGTCAGTTCATGTCTGCCCCCACTAGAATCCACTATTGTCACCTTCTTCGTGTCCTTAGGTATTTTGAGGTACATTGACTGGTGGTTTCTTTTCCTGCTCCAACTCTCTTCAGCTCTATGCTTACTTTGATGCGACTTGCGGTACCGATTCTTCAGATTTTAAGTCCATCTGTGCCTATTGTGCCGTCCTTGGGTCCTCGATTTCTTGGAAGACCAAGATGCAGACTGCTGTTTCTCGTTCCAGTGCTGAGGCTGAGTTGCGTGCTTTGGCTTGTGTGACGGCTGAGGTGACTTGGCTTCGATGGTTGTTGGCTGACTTTGGGGCTGCCCTATCTTCTTCTGCGCCTATACATTGTAACAATCAGTTTTGCTTAGGATCCGGTGAAGCATCAACTCACCAAACACATTGGCATCAACTGCTTCTACATTCGGTCCGCAGTTCAAGATTTGCTTACCAACGCTCATACTCGTGCCCAACATGGTTTTATTCTCTCCAAACTGAGTGTTATAGATCCACCATGAGTTTGAGGGTGGGGTTCCTTATAACTTAGGTCTTTTTGTATTTGTAAGGTGACATGTGTACATTTGCCCTTAGAGCCCTTCTGGAATAGATGATCCACCATTTCTATGATCTCTAACAAAACGAACCTCTAATGCTTCCAATAATAGAACACAACAGCAGCACGTATGTCGAAAAGTACGCGAGTAGCAGCCAAACCGCAGAGGTACCAGCTAAACAGAGCATTTGATATAGCAGCCGAACAGCAGAGGCTTCCACAGGCCTGCATGGGGACTATGGATGAGCAACAGAAGGTATGCTGATCTGAATACAGCAGACTGGCGATGGACAGCAAGAGAAAACCAATCCGCAGATGAGTAGTGGAGAAGCTGGAGATGGCGCATGACTTTTCAAACTTCGTGCGACGGTGTGTGACATCAGAGGCTGGATGGATCGTGTCGGCGCCTGAGGGGCTGCAACCTGTCAAGCACCATGTGGAGAAGCTTCACGCAGCCGCAACACGTGCATGTGAAGGAAAAAATGTAGGAGGATTAGTTAAGTGCTAATCCTAATCCCATGTTATTAACCTTGGGGATTTCTAGTTGTAATCTGTGCATAGGACTTGATATATATAGCTTGATAATATATATTAAAACTGTAGCCTGTTTATTTGCAGATTCTTGGTTTCATGGTGGCCATCATGTTTTTTGGCCTGATGCGACAGACATCAGCATGGGAATGTGATTCTTCTGTGCCATCCATTTTGTCCGCTATAGAGTCCAATCTTCGACTCCCAAAGCCACTCATATTTATTTGTTTCATGCCAATACTTCTATTTCTTGCCCTTTTAATTTCCATGACGAAGCAAAAACCGCCATTTGGGACCTTCTTGTTAGTTACTATGATCTGCTATATTGTTGCTAATGGTTTCACTATTTTGTTGGTAATAAGTTCAAAATTGTTTCTGTATGCGGTTGCCATTCTACATGTCTTCATCAAGAGACGGTCAGTACGAACTAGTAATACCTTTTCTTGTAATTTTAAGTAGTTTTTCGCTTCCATTAGTACTCCCTTCGATCATTAATATATTATGTTTTTTAGTTCAAAACTGAACTAAAGAACATCGTATATGAATGGTAGGAGGAAGTATATTTTTTTCTTTACTGTGAAGGAGACTTTCATATTTTACTGGTGTACAAGAGCTATTAGTCTTTAAATTCTAATTGTCTTTGGAATAGAAGTGTTTCCTTTGTTCGGAGCACTATTCTTCTCTCTAAGACAGTGACCTTCATTAGAAACATATTTCTTATTGATAATGGGGGTGTTCAAATACCCCTAGCTAAAGTTTAGCCACCAAAGTCTGGCCCATCTGTTTCCAAACAGGGTAGAGCCACCAACAGCTCCCCTATCTTCCCATCTCCTATCACTATTTCAACTACCCCTCTCTCTGTCTACAGTGCAGAACAGTGCCGTAACACTACCGCATTTAATTTTAGGGGATCCATATAGGGGAACCGTTGGTTTTAGCCTAAAGTCTAGTTAATGTGCGCTAAAGTTTAGCCTTGTGTATTCAAACAACCCACATTGGGCTAAAGTTCAGAATTAGGCACCTTTAATATTAGTGCAATTGAGTAATTATTTTGTCTCTAGTAATCCAAAAATTGTTTAAGTTATTACCTATTCTCTCCGTCCACAAATATAGACAGATACGAAAAGGCTCATGTACACTTCATTAAAGACCAGTGAACAGGTTTTCTAGGCATGGGATTAATCGCATGTTATTTTGGCACTAATGCGATTTGTCACAGGATCCCTTATATTCATGGACATGTTTCTAGTTAGGACCCATTATATTTGTGGACAAAGGGAGTATTATGTTAATTGTTAAACCATGTTGACTCTTGAACATATACTTTTTGCTTCTTGTCCAGTATGACTTGATAAGTCAATTCTGCACTCACCTTAAAATCTTTCATCATTTTTCTTCCACCTAATCTTGCAACAATGATTTATAGATGGCAATCATGGAGGGATGGTGTTCAATCTGCATTTCTTCACCAATTCCTTGCTTTCCCTTTCTCATTTCCATCATTAAAGGTAAGCATTCTTCTATTAGTAAGATTATACGGACGCCTGATTATATTGTCATTGTTTTTCTTGTAGCCCCTTACATTCAGGTACTAACTAATGTCCTTTTGGAAAAGATTGTGCAGATGCTGAAGAACAATCCAAATATAACTGTAGCAGTTGCTACATTACCACTTGTCTGTTTGGTTCAGCCAGCCATTGGTCTTGGTCTGCTACTTCTCTCTCATGCCTCCTACGCTCACTCAAATCTATGCAGGTGTGTTTTAAACCTTTTAAGGATCTTTTCAATTGCTGAAATAGTGAAATGTATTAAAATTATGAGCAGAATATACCTAAGGTATGTTTTGTTTTCAATAATATCCTTGTAGTTACATTTTTTTATTTTCTTTATTTATGGGAGTAATATGTAAACATATTTTCCATACTGGTTATAGCAGTAGGGATGAGATTTATTTTATCTTGAATGCATGATCATCCACCATTTGTATTTTGTTCAATTTGTTGCTCGATGCAGCACACTATATTGGAGGTTGGAGGAACCTCTCCAAGGTGCTTTTTTTAACATCGCGGGAGAGCTGTGTGTCATTTCATTAGGAGAGAACAAACAAAAACAAACGGGGTGACTGAAAGGTCAACTCCGTGTACAAGACGGTTAAGAATAACCCTCAAAGGCCATTCACACCGCTACACCACCACACTACTAACAGGCCTGTCTAACCCCGGAGAAGAGTTGGCGCGTGAGCAGTTCCTGAAGAACCAAGGCTCCCGCCACACTCCAAAGGTTACATTCATTAGCCCCGGCTTGCATAACAGCTTGGACACAAGGCCTTCTTCCTTCAAACACACGCATTTCGATGCTTCCAAATCTCCTAGGCAATCAAGATGATTAGGGAGTTTTAAGGCCTTTCCTCAACTCTTTTGGAACCGCCTTGCTAACTCTGCACCAACTTAAGAAGTGGCAGCAGCCAGGCTGAGGTGCGAGGGCAAGCAGCAACAATGTTTGGAAGATTAAAGCCCAAACCTCCCGCGCGAACACACAAGTGAGTAGGGAGTGTTGAAGTCTATATGGCTAGGTCACATAAAGGGCAGGCAGTAGGGTGCAGGAGCCCTCTCTTAGCAAGCCTGTCAGCTGTCCAACACCGATTCTTGGCAGCCAACCAAATGAAGAGTTTGCATTTTAAGGGTGCCTAGGTCTTCCAAATGCGCCTCCAAGGGCAAAATGGTAGTGGAGAACTTTTCACTTTGATCGGCAAGAGACTGCACATCATTTCTGGAGCAACAGACTGCATTATATCAACTAAAAGAATCAATGGTTGATAGTTTGTAATCCTCATTGCTTGCCTGTGTACTTAGGAGCACATAGGCTCCCTACTTTTGCTTATGTAAGCCATTGCCATAGTTGGTAGAAGTAGAGGCACTGCGGCAGTCTTGTAGCAGTCTTGTAGTTGGAGGAAGACATGGCTACAGTAGCAGGGGTATGACTGATGTAAGGAGTTGGTACTTTGTATATACATTTTGGGTATTGAAATAGAGGCCAACAGGCTGAGGCTGCCTGCCCCTAACTTGTGTGCGCTCTCTGCCCCTCACCCTTTTTCAACCAGCAGAAGTGTGTGTGTGTGTGAGTTCTTGGTGTGTTCGTGAGTGGGTTACTTTGATCCTTAAAGGCGTGAGTGGTATCAGAGCTTGCTGAGAGGAGAGGAGTGATTGGGAGGACCCTCTGAAGATGTCGAGGAAGGGTACTTGTCATCCTCATCCGGCGGTAGCTCCCACCCGTCATTGCTCGGCGATGACGAGCAGCTGTTCTCATCAGGTCGCCGGAGGACCGTGGTGAAAACGGTGAGGGAGGTGGGGAGCGTGCAGTTCCCGCTGCTCTGTGCACGAACTACACCGACCGGGTCGTGATGATGTAGGTGATACTGAAGGCTCAGGGTCTTTGATCTGACATCAAGCATGGCACCAATGACAATCAGGAGCACCAGATGGCGCTGCAGGCGCTTCTGAAGGGAGTACCCGAGGAGTACCGCAGTACTCTCAGGAGGAAGAAGACGGCGAGGCTAGCATGGAAGAGCCTGGAGAAGATGAGGTTGGGAGATGACCGCTTCAAGAAGGCGCGGGTGTAGTAGCTCAGGCGAGAGTACGAGGTTCTCAAGTTCTGCGAAGGGAAGAAGGTCGAGGATTTCGCGCTGCAGCCGCAGGTGCTGTTGAGCGACCTCGGCACGCTGTGCAAGAAGATGGACGATGAGGTGGTGGGCAAGTACCTGCGGGTGGCGCCAAAGAGGCTCGAGCCGGTGGTCATGTCCATGGAGACCCTACTTGATCTGTTTGAGCTCACCATCGAGGATGTCACCGCGCGGTTGAGGGCGTACGAGGATCGCCTTATACCCTGACCAAAGCAGGCAGCGGAAGGCGACAAGCTCCTGTTCAGGAAGGAGAAGACCCTTTTGGGCGGCGGCGCCTCATCATCATTGGGAAGAGCGGCCGGCGGTGTGGCAAGCAGCGGCGCTGAGCTCGGAGAGGACGGAGGAAGCCGCGCCAAGGACAAGAGCCGCAAATGCTGGCGACTTGGTCATTGGGCGTTGGACTACTGTGCGCAAGCGTGGCGAGTAGGCGAATCTCACTCAGGAAGGAGAAGAGGAGCCGGCGCCGATGCTTGCGCGCATCGTGGGCGAACCTGAGGAGCCATTCCTGCTCATGGCGCAGGCGTGCGCACTGGCCAGCAGAGCTCGGAAGCTCGAACCTGAGGAGGCTCGAACGACACCGCTGCAGCTCGAGGAGCTGCGGGCGCGAATGTTGCTCGGAGCAGAGGGGAGAAGGTGGAGGCGAAGCGCTGGTACCAGGACACCATCGCTAGCAACCACATGACCGGGAGCCGAGCGACGTTTGCTGAGCTAGACTTCGCGGTGATTGGCATGATGCGGTTCGGCGACAACAATGGCACCACGATTGCCGGCCGGGGCTCCATCCTCTTCAGCTACCATGACGGCAGCCACCGCGCGCTCACCGGGGTGTACTTCATCCCAAGGAGCAGCATCATCAGCTTGGGACAACTCATCCTCTTCAGCTATCGTGACGGCAGCCACCGCGCGCTCAACGGGGTATACTTCATTCCTGAGGCTAAGGACCTGCATCGTCAGCTTGAGATAGTTGGATGAGCGAGGGTGTCAGGTGTTGATCGAGCACGCTGTCCTCCGACTCAGAGATCGAGAGCGCAAGCTGTTGGCAGCGGTGGGGCGCTCGGTGAATCGGCTCTATGTGCTCCCGTGGCACATCGCAAGGCAGGTGTGCCTGGCAGCGAAGCAGGAGGAGGAGGCGTGGAGGTGGCACGCGAGGTTCGGCCACTTCAACTTCGATGCGCTGGAGAAGATGGCCAAGAAGGAAATGGTGCAGGGGCTCCCGATGATCGAGCATGTCGGTGAGCTCTATGACAGCTGCCTCGCTGGGAAGCAGAGGATGCAACCATTCCCTAAGAAGGCGAAGTTCCGTGCCCAGGACCCCCTGGAGCTGGTCCATGGCGACATGTGCGGGCCAATCCGGCCGGCGACGCACGATGGCTGGCGGTTCTTCCTCCTGCTCTTGGATGACCATAGCCGCTACATGTGGCTGCGGTTGCTCACGGCCAAGGATTAGGCGGCCGAGGCGATCAAAGAGATCAAGGCGAGGGCAGAAGCGGAGACTGGGAAGAAGCTGCGTGTGCTGCAGGTGGACAGAGGAGGTGAGTTCACGCCTCTGGAGTTCGGCCAGTTCTGCGCGGAGGGCGTGGGACGCCATCTCTCGACGCCCTACTCGCCCCAGCAGAACGGGGTGGTGGAGACAAAGAACCAGACCGTCGTCAGCATGGCGCGGTGCATGGTCAAGGCGAAGTGCATGCCAGCGGCGTTCTAGGGAGAAGCAGTGACGACGGCGTTGTATCTCCTGAACCATGCGTCGACGAAGGCCTTGGATGGGCAGGCACCGTTTGAGGCGTGGCATGGCATGGCGCAAGCTTGACGTCTCGCACCTGCGCACTTTCGGGTGCAATGGCCACGTGAAGGTGACCAAGCCGGTGCTTTCCAAGCTTGAGGATAGGAGCAAGCCCATGGTGCTCCTGGGGCACGAAGCGAGGAGCCACGTGTACAACCTATATGACCCGGTGGAACGGCGAGTTGTGATCGCGCACGACGTGCTAGAGCTGGACGGAGCCTGAAGCAGGGGATGAGCACAGCAGCAACAAACAACACCAAGCACCTTCGTGATCGAGGAGTAAGAGGTCGAGGAGCAGGGACACGGCGAGCCACGAGGCACCCAGGGTGGCGCAGACGAGGCTCTTGCTGGCGGCGTCGGGCGGAGCGCTAGGGAAGGAATTCAACCTCTGCCCGAGGGGCAGGGCAGTTCAGCTGCCTCCTCGACAGTGTCCACGCGACCGCTGTAACCGCCGCCCAACGCGGCGGAGTACCTCGACATCGATTATGAGAGGGAGCCCGTGCGCTATCGCCCAGTGGACAACTTCGTCGGTCCAATGACACCACCTGGGTTGGCTGCGTGGGAGCTCGATAAAGGCGAAGAGCTGCTGTTTGGCAGCGCAGAGGAGCCACCCTCCTACGCCAAGGCTGAGAAGGATGTACATTGGAGGCAGGCGATGGAAGATGAGATGAACACCATCAAGGTGAATGGCACATGAGAGTTGGTTGAGCCACCGCCAGGCTATTTACCCCATTAGCTTGAAATGGGTGTACACGGTGAAGCGCGACGAATATGGCGAGGTGGTGAGGCACAAGGCGCGACTGGTGGCGCGCGGGTTTGTGCAGTGGGAGGGTGTGGACTTCGACGAGGGTCCGTGCCGGTGGCGAGGATGGATTCAGTGCGGCTGCTGCTGGCGCTGGCGGCGATGCGGGCTGGAACGTCCACCACATGGACGTGAAGTCCGTGTTCCTGAACGAGGAAGTCAAGGAGGTCTACTTCAGGCAGCCACCGGGGTACATCGTTGATGGCCTGGAGCACCGGGTGCTTTGCTTGTGCAAGGCCCTGTATGGGCTACGGCAAGCACCTTGGGCATGGAACCAGAAGCTCGACGCTGTGCTGAAGAAGTTCACAGGGTGCAGAGCATGCGCTGTACTTGCGGTGGGCAGAGCTTGGGCTGCTGGTGGTCGACGTGTACGTCGACGATCTGGTGATCAATGGCGACAATAAGGAGGAGATCGTGGCATTCAAGGTGCAGATGTAGAGCACCTTCCGCATGAGTGACCTCGGCCTGCTCACTTACTATGTGGGCATAGAGGTGGAGCAAAGAGAAGATGGCCTGCTCTGGTAAGAAGTGGTTGGAGTTCGCTAAAGCTTCTGAAGAAGATGGACGATGATAAATGGTACTCTAGGCCATGGAGGATGGGGTCGATGCGTGCTACAGCGGGCAGGTCAAGCCGCGTGGCGTCGGGGACGAGCGCGTCAACGACCGAGTGGGTGAGGCGGGCGGGGGGCGAGACGCGTGGCGGCCGGTGGTGGCCAGCGCGTTGACGGGGGTGCTCATCGGTGGGGGCAAGCACATCGGCGGCCGAGCGGGGTGAGGTGGGCAGGGGCGAGCGTGTAGGCACGGCGGCCAATGGGGGCGAGGCGCGTGGCGTGCCAAGCGAGATGAGGCGGGCGGTGGCGAGACGTGCGGCGGTGGTTGCGCAGGGCCGGCGGCGCTGGGGTGATTGTGCGGAGCCGGTAGCGCAGTGGATGGTGGTGGTTGCGTGGGGGTGGGGCCGGCGGTGCGCGTGTTTGAGGTCTGAAGCGTGGGGCGGCGTCATGGGTGGGGATTGCAGCGAGGGCCGTGGCGCGTGCTGAGGCAGAAATCGCGGATGGAAATGGTGGCGATGCGTCGGCGGTTGGGTAGGCGAGGGGGCTTAGACAACAGAGGCAAGGGGGGTGAGGGCGACAGCATGACCTTGCCTGTCTTCGGACCAATAAACGATATATGTGGACGTTGCTTTTACTTGATATCCGAAAAAATATTCGTATTCGAGGATACTTGTATCCACATTACATATCTGATCCGCAACAATATGTGTTCATTAACCGAGATATCGGCTTCTGTATCTTATTTGATAAAGTTATGTCCGAATCCGTATCTGAAAAAATATAGGATCGAATTAGGATCCCTGATATCCATATCTGTTCCGGTTTTGGCCCTACTCGTTCATGATCCATCTCCCTCATCATTGCTGCAGCTCAATATCTAATGTTGAATTCTTGTCTTGTAACAGTTTTTTAGCAGCTTCTTTTCGTAGTATCACCCAGAAAAAGGACTTGTATAAATCCAAGATGGGCGACAGTGCAGTTATGCTATCTAAGAGTAAATCAGATGGGCTCCAGCAACTTCTGCCAACGGATGATAGCCCAACAGCTACTAAAAGCTTTACCGACAGTCAACTAGAATTGTTTGATTATCGGCATGGGATCATGATCTTGCATCTTCTAGTCACACTCATGTTCGTGCCTTCACTTGTTGCCTGGCTACAGGTATGGTCAATTTTCAAGGACCTGAACAGTAGACAAATTCCTCCAAGTCTCTTGTTTCTTTACTTCTGTGTTAATCGATGATGATTCCTATCTGTTTCTTTTTGTGTACAGAGAATTGGTATGGGACAAAATTTCCCTTGGTTTGTAGATTCTGCTATTTGCATTGGTGTTATACTGCATGGACTTTTTGGATCCCAACCAAATGACAGCTGCCGTATAACTTTCAAGCTACCTGGAAGGAGAGGGCGTGAAGTTGGTCTGAGTTTCATCTACCTCCTGAGTGGCTATTATTCCTTCGTTTGCTCCATGGTGTTGGCGCCTTATAGAGCCCTGTATGCCATGGCAATCATCGGTTATATATGTTTTGCTTGCAGAATCATTGCAAGAAGAAATATGGTGACGGGTGACATTAGCTCTAGGAGTCGGAAGCACTCGCATAGACACTGACATAAACCTTGGAAAGTATAATTTTGCTAGTGCGGAAGTGAATACATTGATGTATCATAGCAGCTGTTGGTTTTTTGTTTACCCTTTCAATCCGCAAAGCATTGGTTGGATGCTTGAATAAGTTTTGCGAGTGAAAGCAGGGTGCATTTTTTATGAGCTAAAATATTGATCAGATCACAATTGTCTGGAGACTAATTGCAACCGAAAAGAGAGGTTGGCTTACTTATTGGCACTGTTACTACTTTAAATGCATCGTTTGAGTATTTTTTTTCTTTGTCTGGAGCGATGTGATGAAATGGTATCCGCAGATAAGAATGTGACGATTCCTTCCATGGATGTCAGGATCCAGGAGGTGTAGGAGATAAGTCTAGTATGAGTGGGACGTGGGCCCTTTGGTCTTTCTGAGAAGCAAACCCGGAGTAATGTGACCCAGTGGTATGTAATCTGCTACTCTAAACTTAATTTGTTATGGGATGAGAGAATTCGCCTCCGTAACCACGTGCAACGGTTGTTCTAATCCTCCCCTTCTGTTCGAGTTCTCCAAATTCTGTTCTTTCCTAATTCTTTCTTCTTAGTTGTCCACCAAACCACATAAACCATTTAGCTAGAGATTTCCGTCACATTTGGTATCAAGAGCCTTAGATTGTTTTTCTCAGTTCAATCGCAGTTCCGTATTTCATCGATTGATTCAAAGACATGATATTGTTTTGCTCTAGGATTTGAGCAGCCATTCCATGTAATTCCTTTCCATTTTGAGTCAATTTGTGGGCGTGTGGGCGATTGTGCGATTCTCATGAGAAGGGAGAACCCGGTGTCACTTTGGTTCACCTTTGTTTACAAGCCAGCGACGATATGGTGCCAAGGAGGAAACCAACGAAGTTTGAATAAATGGTGGTGTCCATGGATGAGTTCATGAAGAAGCTCAAGGGATTTGAGGCTATAATTGAGAAGACTCACGACAAGTTGAGTGGGTTTGAGGTTTGGCATGCGACTGGGGACACATCATTCGACACCTTGCTCACAAGGTTCAATGAGACGTCATGCAACTTGAGCGCTTGGAGATAGCACCACCACCACCGCCTCTTGGTCCATCTGTGCATCAACCATGGTAACCACCTCTGCCACCACCCCAGGTGGTGAAATCAGTTTGACCTCAACGCGGCTCCTTAGTCAGAGGCGACGGTGGCTCTATAACCGGTGACACTACCTGTGTTCTTGAGGGAGGGAGCGGGCAAATTGCCACGTTGTGTAACACTATGATATTAGTGGTAGGATCCTCGGAACCCGCCCACCACACCTAGTCACGGGTATGTCTTCCAATCCAAATGCTCATGGCTTTAGAGAATCTGCACCTCGAAATGTTCCATTTCCTAAGCTTTAATTTCCTAAGTTGGGTGGTCATAATCCTAGATTGTACCATGATCAATATGAAATGTATTTTTGAGGTGTATGTGATGAGCCCCAACTTGAATACACAGTTTGTTGCGATGAATTCATTGGTTTGGTGACCATGTAGTTGCAAGCAATGGAGAAATGAGGTTGGATCTCTAATTGGAATTCTCTTTGTGATGCGGCGTTGGCTCGGTTCGACCGTGATCAGCATCAACTCTAGTTGAAGCAATTGGATTCTCTGCATCAAACCACATCGGTTGTAGAATATCTTGCCAAATTTGAAGAGCCCTCACATACTATTTTGCTCTATAACACTTCCTGTGATGATGCTTTCTTTGTCACTAGATTTTTGTGTTGTCTCAAGGAAGACATACAATTTGTCATTGCTCTTCATAGACCTTAGGATGTCCAAACTGCTAGTGAATTTGCTCTATTGCATGAAGTTGAGTTTGAAGCTAGTAGAGGGAAAGCGATGCCCAGATCAAACCATAACAAAGTATGGAAATAGGCCAGAAAGTAAAAAGGACGAGATCAAGGGACCTAGCTTAGGTTCTTTGGAAGATAAGGTAACAACTCTCAAGGCCTTAAGAAGAGCTAATGGATTGTGTTTTTTGCGTCGAGATAAATGGACAGGCAAGAATTGTAATTGTCCCGCTCAGGTCCCTATACATGTCATTTAGGAGATGCTAGATATCTTTCAGATTAATGAAGGTCCTAGTTATGCTTCTGATGAGGAAGATACTAAGCAAGTATTGGAACAAATAATGGCAATTTAGCATGAGACTTATGGTAGTATTACTAATCACAAAAAGAAAACAATGAGGTTTAGCAGATGGATTGGCAAGCAAGTATTATTGATTCCAGTAGCACAGGAACATTTGTCAGTCTCCGATTGCTGGAGTAAATTTCGATCATCACTTAGTCTTTTGAGACTTTGTAGTTCACAATGACTGATGGTAGTCTTATGGTTTTTTATCAACTAGTATTGCAGTTCCAATGGCTAATTCAGGGTTGAAAGGATCTTGATGTCGCCTAGAGGGGGGTAAATAGCTAAAAATTCACCACTTAAAACAGTTCTGTCAGCTCACACCGGATAGTCCGATGGACTCTACCGGACAGTCCGGTGGTACCGGATAGTCTGGTATCCGTCACCGGATAATCCGGTGTCACACAGAGAGCTAGCTCAATTATGTAAATATGCACTAGGATACTTATTGAGCTATGGAGTGAAGTCACAAGGGTTTCTCTGGTGATGCTGAGATGTTGTGCACTGCAAACCTGCACTCACAACAAGAGCTTGCACAAACAAGTAATAGTAGCGGAAGCAAATGTAAATGCAATGACACAATACACTCAAGCTCAAAGCTTGAGGCAAGCTCCCAGCAGGGGCACAGCACACAAGACACAAGATATACTTCCCGAGGTTCGGGCACACCCGCAAGTGTCCGTACGTCCTCGTTGAGGCGCCCACCAAGAGCTCGAGTCTTTTTCAACTCACGGCCTCTCCCTCCTCAACCACCAAGGCTGAGAGGGTGGCCTCTCCCTCCTTAACCACCAAGGCTGAGAGGGTGCTCACTGCAATGCTCCGAAGAGCGGGGTAATCACCTACAAGAAATGTGCCACTCTCAAGAGAGTGACCTTCGGGATGCTCCGTCAAGGAGGAAACCTCATAGAGTAACAAAAGCGTTTGCCGGAATGCTTGCCAACTGTTCTCAGAAGCTAGGTGCTCACAATGATGCTCACTTAATCTCACTTGATCTCTCCCAACTCAATGATATCACGCTCAGGCTCAATCTCACAAAGTGTGGTGGAACCGCCCTACTTAATCCAGACTAAGCACACCTGCCACCTCTGGCTCGCAGTGCCCTTAGGCCAGACTAAACCCGGTAGTCCGTCGAGAGTACTTCAGCTCTCGATAACACCATTCGCAGAGGATCCGACATCAAACACATCGGACTCTCGAAGGAGCCACAACAGTTACAATCATCACAGGCAGTTGAAACAGAGAGTAATAGACTTTAATTTACAGACCAAATGTATGTAATCGAATACATTTCAAAATATAGCGGAAGCGATTTCAGAGTATATATATGTATAGCGGAAGCGTTTTCAAAACATCTCGCAGCGGAAACAAACTCGACAGTCTTCATGCAAAGATAAATAAGGCGAGTAGCACCGAGCCCACCGGTTCTAGCGTCCTTCAAGCAGTTGTCCAGAAGTCATCAGTACCTGTGATCCGAAGTGGGGGCAAACCCTGAGTACTAATTACTCAGTAGGACTTAATGGAAAAGGCTTACGGCTGACGCAAAGCTTGCTTACTAACCATGTGGGTCCTTAGCCATTGATTTTTAACAAAACCAGATTTGATATGAGACAGCAGGATTTGACAGCTGCTACCTCTCTTTTAACAATAACATGATCAGAAACATATATACATGTATAACTTGCATTAATAAGATCATCTTAGCATGAAATGAAACATCCATATTCAAGCATGTAGATATACAAAATCATGATTTACAAGCATAATAATATTCATGTTGATTACTACATTGGACGTCAGTGGCATTAGCATTCTCACACCTGGTGAGCATCAGCGATTCGAATCGATTTGTTAGTTCTCGGAAACAACTAAAAATGCCAGGGGTATATGCTTACTAGCCATCGCGTTCCCACGTATAGTCCCCATCTCCACTTGTCCCATCCCAAGTTTGATTCCAACCCGCCACTTCCTCGGGTTTAGCCCCCATGGAGCGTTACAACGGCCTTCCGGGTCAGCCCTCCCATAAGATAAGCGCCCCCAGTTCCATGGTAGGAACAAGTCTCTGTTCTTCGGATGACACAAGTAAGACATTCACCGGTCTATTATCCCGGATAAGCACCTTAGCAATGTTATGCCGACCAATAGGCGAACAACGGACGGGCCTTAAACGACTCGGGCGGAGTCCACCATACCTTGCCACTTCATTTTTCATAATATGCCCATATCTCCGCCCGGTCTCTATTTCAAACAGAAGTATATAATAATCTTCCATATGATTTCTGTTTTGAAAACACCTACACGACGAGTGACTCCATTCACTCGTGTCTACTCGTATCTAGCAATTCTAGGCAACTTGTCCTACGAACTCTATATTTAGGTGCCAGGGCCAGGGCCAGGGCGGCCAAGGAGTCTAATGCAATTGGTTCCAAACAACTCCTAATGCAGATGCGTAAGCATTTATCATAATACATTTGCTGGGTAAAGCATGGTCCTACCTACCTTTGAGTATTCTTATGAAAACCAACAAACTAATCTAAGTTAGTTTGTCGGGTTATGGGGCCTTGCCCCAGGCAACCCCTTGAAATAGGGACGGATAATCAGCGACCCTCCGTCTTCAGGTTGAGGGAAAACCAACTCCTGGTGAAATCCGTTGTCCGGCTTCTCGATCAATAGTAGCTCATGTGTTGATACTTCTTTCGCAGAATCTATATGCATGATATAATATGCGAGTGCAAGAGAATGCAAATACATGCATATGGTACATGTTATATGTATGACATAGAGCAACCGTGAGTGCAACGAATGCAAATAAGTATGCATGAGGTGCAAATGAAACATAATGCATGTCACGTAGCTTGTGACGAAATGACTCAAGTATTCTTAGTTTAAATACTTCCCGCAATAAGAGACTTAACACTCTACTGAGCAATCGTACGACCCACAACTTAAGAAATCATACAACCCATCACTAAAAAATCGTACAAACTATCCCCAAAAGCTAGTTCGACACATCATTCATGATATCACAAAGAACTTGCTGCAAGTATGATGCAGTAACGAGCAACATTACACCCTTACATAAAGTATACTAAGGTCCATTATAAAAGTTCATCTTTTTCCTGTGTTAAAGTACTCGTGTCAAGGTCTTAGTGTTACACAGCTCCAATTAAGCTCAATTATTTATGACATGAATACCAATAGTGCAAGAGGCTACAGTCCAAATTTCAGCTATAATGGAGCTATAATGAATTTATTAAAATGTCAACAAGTTATCAGCCCTGTATATTTCTAGATTTTTCATATTTTATAGGAGTGGGTTCTGAACTTGAAATTTCTACAGCACGCATTCCATTGCATGAACATCATATACAAAATTTAGCAAGCACAAAATCCATAGTTTGATGGGACATCTATTTTCCATATATCTAACTTATGAAAATTAAGATGTACTTGTAAACAGTGTTAATAAATTCTCCAAAAACACTTTCTGGACTCTCTATCATACTAGTAGCATACCAGATTTTTCATAGAATTATCTTTGCATTCTAAAGTCACTTTTTCCAATTATCAATTCTAGCAAGTATCATTTTGTCAATTTCAAAACAACAGCTAAAACCTACATGCACAACTTCATACTTTACCAGTGAGCTACTCATACCATATAAAGTACATAAAAAATACCAGAGATCATATTTGAGCATATTTCATGTGGCTTTCATTTTTTCAAGTGAATCAAATACACAAAACACATGCATAAGGGCAAAACAGTAATTTACCAAGCCATGCTAGGGCTACCAAAAATCACACAGTAGCTAGATGCCAGAACAAAGCTACTGCCCAAGTTTCATAATTTTTGGAGTTCATTTGGTCTACTTTTACCATTTATTGCCCCTCACAGGCATGCAACTTAAACAAGGGCAAAACAGACCTTTCACACATCCACATCATACTCATCCTATAGATCTACTCAAGAGGAGTCCAACGCAACTGAGTTTGTCCATTTTGAATTTTTTTTGAATTGTTATGATTTTCTAAAGTTTTAGCTGAAAAATGAAAAGGAAAATATTAGATCGAGGACCTATCCGTGATTAATTCAAAACCTCCAGGGCTAGCACGCAACCAAACCCAGACCTAGTGAACAGCGCATGCGAAACTCCCAAAGCATGAGGTTAGATCTGCAAAATACCAGGGCTCGGGTTAGAAATACAAAACCCTAATAGATCCAGAGGGTTATCAGCAATTTCTGCAAGACTCAGTAAACAGGATTTCATGAAACCCCAGGGGTTCAATTGCTAAGTAACCTTTGTCTACCTTGCGCAGGGGAAAAGCCGCGCGGCGGGTTGGCGCTCACGCACGCGGCGCGGCGCGGCGCGTAGAGGCCGTGTGTTGGAGCCGAGATGGCGGCGGTTGGTGTCGCCGGCGACGGGCTTCCCCTCGGTGTAGGTCTCGTCGCCGGAGACGGCGCGTGCGAGTGGCACGGGGCGGCGAACTGGAGAGGCCACGGCGCGGCGGAGCGTGGCGGCGCGGCTCGATTCCGGTCGGGTTAGGGCGCTATCGAGGTCGCCGTCGGGCGTGGGAGCTGCGTGGTGGGGTGGTGAGTCCGGTGGTGGTATCGTGGAGGCGAGGGCAGGGCCGGAAGGTCGCTGTCCACGGCGAGGGGCCGGCGGCGATGGCGGCCGCGTGAGTGCGCACGCGGAGAGGGGTGAAGGAGGCGCGGGTAGAGGCCGAGGTTGCGCGGGAGTGGTGGAGGGAGGCGCGGGGCATGCGAGGCGCGCGTCAGCGGGATGGGTGGCAGCCCGAGGCGGCCGGCGTAGTGAGCTCCGCGGCGGCGGCAATGGCGGCGGTGCACTGCGCTTGGGGAGGAAGAGGCAGAGGGAGGCGACTAGGGCGAGTGGAAATGGCAGGAGGGAGGCGACTGGGTGCCGAGGCAGGTTTTGGCCTCGTCTCTCGGCCGGAAAGGCTTCCAGGTGCGGGGGCGGGGCGTGGCCGACGTCGGCGCGGCGCGACAGAGCGCGTCCGCCGCGTGTGCGCGAGCGTGCGGGGGAGAAGGCCGGTGACGCGAGCGTGGACGCGGTCCACTGGGCCATTCCACTGGCAGGTGGGGCCAGGGCGAGGGTGGAGGGAGGGGCGTCCACGGACCAAGTGCACCGAGGCGAGGGGCCGACTGGGACCCACAGCTGACGCCGTTCCTGCTCGGATCCGAGGCCTAACGGGTGGGTCCCGCGTGTCATTGACACAAAGTGGGAAATTCAACTCCGAAAATGGAAAATCCAGTTTGACCAAGGAATGTGTTTCTGAATTTTGCTTATTTGACCAACTTACGGGCCTAATTTGAAAATGCCGTAATTGGATGAAATGTTCTAAATTTCGCGCTCTACAACTTTCTTACAAACTTTCATACCATGTTCTATTCAAAAATATGATTTAAATTTGAATTTAAACTACTGACCAAGGTTTGACCAACAGAACCCTTAAGTTTAGAAATTATAAAAGTCCATTTTCTGGTCACATTCACTCAAGAAATTTTATACCAATGTTGTTCAGAATTTCATGATCTACAACTTATTAAATACAAGGTTATGGTTGTATACCAAACAAAATTTGAAATTACTAAACAAGTCAAGTTTGGTCAGAATTCACATGCTGACAGAAAAACCCCAAAACTCTATGCAAACCCTACTGCATGTCAAAACACCAACTACCGAAGTTGTTTATCACAAAATTATGTACAAGTTTGTCAATATGTGGTTCACCCAAATCTAAATAGAATCAAAGTTATGGGCACAATCACAGAGACATATATGCAGAAAACAGGTTTCAACAAGTTGCATTTCAACCAAATTTGAACTAGGATTTAAATGCAGGCCAATGTATGATGCTTCATGATGAATGCTGCACATATAAAGAATGATTATGCACTTGAGATGCTGGAGCATCACAACCCACCCCCCTTAAAGAAATCTCGTCCTAAGATTTTTGATGTGATGTGGGTGGATAAGTTAAATGAGGAGGGGAGTGAGTTGTGTATGCATTCAAATACGAATCTGAGAATTTAAAACTATGCGACATACTCATTTGAAGTGGATGGAAGAAAACCGGGATACTTAGTTTGCAAAAATTCCTCTTATTCCCATGTTACTTTTTCTTCAGAGTGATTACTCCATTGCACTTTGTAGAAGTCAATGCCTCTTCGCCGCGTTGATCTTTGCTTTTGGTCAAGGATTTTTATAGGCTGCTCTTCATAGGTGAGGTCAGGTTCAATCTGAAGTTGGGGTGTATCTATCACTTCTTTCGGTACTTGTAAACACTTCTTGAGTTGCGAGACATAAAACACGTCATGAACCGCAGCAAGATGTGGTGGTAGCTCTAACCGATAAGCAACTGATCCACACCGTTCGGTGATTTTAAATGAACCAATGTACCTTGGTGCTAGTTTCCCCTTTACTCCAAACTAGTGTACTCCTTTCATTGGTGACACCCGAAGGTACACGTGATCGCCCTTTTCAAAAACCAAGGGTCTTCTCTTATCAGAGTAGCTTTTCTGTCGCGACTATGCTCTCTTTAAATTGCTGTGTATCATCTTTACTTGCGCTTCAGCCATGCCTGGTTTTAACGAACAGAACCGTGCAACATATATATGCGCCAGAAAACGTCTCGCATATACATGACAAATTACAGAATACCACAGCACATGCCAAAGATAAAAACGTACGTAATAATTTAATATATCATTATTACACTGTGACACAAGTGTTTAACTCAGAGTATAACGTAGCATAGCGGAAGCATAAAACATAAATATAACGGGCGCCACAGGGACGTCAACTGGTGAACGAAACGCCTAAAACTCGTCGTAGTCTTGCACATAGTCTTCATGACCACCATCATCTGAGCAGTGGTTGGATTTTTTCCCCTAACAAGGAATAAATATAAAGAAACAAGCGTGAGTACAGAATACCCAATAAATATAACATAAACCATGAGGCTCTATGGTTAGCTGACAAACTGCATAAGCTTTTAATTTAAAACATTTATCGAGGCCTATTTACTATGAATTAGTAACAAAACCATTAGCCCAAAAGATATTGCATAAGAAATTAAATAAGATTAAACAGATATAAACATTATCATAACCATAACCAAAACCAAAAAACCTCAGCCAAGGGTCCTTCTAATTACTGGAAAGGGTCTGGGCCGTTCATAACCGTGAGCAGGCTAACATGTTAGTTTTACACTCTCGAGAGGTTGTACGTCTTTACCCACAAGTCATGAGCTACGCTAGGAGTTCATCACATTACCGGAGATGAGATGACTAGCAAGCGCACTACGAAGCCTTTACAAAGATCATGTTGGTAAGGTATAACCGCTAAGGTTTCAGAGTCGCAACGGTGGTGTCCGCCTCCAAAGGGAGAAGCACATACATATAACGTAAAGCACACTCAACCATAAGGTAGTGCAGCGACCACTGATGCTAGCCTCCCCTCTTGCCCCACAGGTAAGTTACTCCCAAACCAAAACAACCTAATTAATAAGCTAAGTCCGTCTCATTCCAGCATTGTGGTAGCACTGTTGTCCCAGGTGGTTGCTTTGTGATTCGGTCCTTAGGGAGAGAACTAGCAAAAGCACACGAGCACATTGCTCAAGCTCCCTAAACCATGTTGCTAAAAAGCCATATTAAAATGGACATGAACCGATCAGGGTCAAGCCCAACAATTAATTGCATATGATTATTAATCAAAAATTAAATTAACAAAAGAACATGAGTTTGCGCAGCACCTAGCATAACTTAACCATATGCATCCCACAGGGTAGATATAGAAGGATAAAAGATAGCTAGGTAAACCTTACAGGCATACAAATTAAAATGCACATGCAGTAAATAAAAATGTTATTAGGTATTGTTTATGTTATACTTGCCTTCCTCAAAATTTATTCCTTGCTGCTGCTTAGAGGCTTCTGGAGGTTGCTCTTCAAACTCAACAGGTGGATCAACGTCTACGCACGATACACGGCACCAACAAACATACAGATGTTCACACATGCAAGCAAACAAATGCAAAAGGGTAAGAAACAGTGCATCCTAACATAAAAATAGAAGGTAAAATGTATTTAAAATTATTCTACACATTGCTACGGTCGCGTGGGCGCGAGAATCGCCGAAAACGGATTTAAAACGTGAAAGATATGGCCTTTTGAAGATGGTAGGACCTATTTGCAATTATTTTTCGAAAACCCAGGTTGAAAAGATAAAAACAGGGCCTGGTAAGAACTAGACAGGACTGCGGGTTTATATCCTCAAACCCCGGGGGTTCTTTAGCAAAACGCCGATGGCTGACCGGAAATTGACCGTGGTTGACCGGTCACCGGTTCACGGGGAGCGTCGGATCGGCGATGGACGGCCCATAACAAATGAGAAAAAAAAAGGCAGGCCGGCGGCGACCATCCGCTACGGCGGAGTCCGCCCGGGTGTGGCGGCGCGTCGCCGGAGAGTGGCGCTCCGGGCATCCCAGTGCACGAAGCGGGTCAAGAACTGGCCGGGGAGTGAGAGCGGACGTCAGGGAACCTCACCGGGAGCTTGGCATCAGCGGTGGTTCAACGGAGGGGTCGAACGGCGAGCTGAGGCGGACGGCGGCGGCAGGCGTTCGTGGAGAAGCGACGGGAGCGGCTCCGGGGCTTCAAGAACCGGTGGGAAGGGGTCGCGAAGGCCCTGCGGAGGTGGAGTAGGGGTTAATTGGACCGGAAAGGGCTTAAAGGTGGCCAAATTGGCGGCGGGGCGGCTCACCTTGCGGGCTCTGGTGACGGAAAAATCAACGGCGGCGCGGGAGCTCTAGGGGTTGAGGGTGGGTGCAGGGTGAAAAGAGTCACGGCGGCAGATCAGAGGACCCCTTCTATAGGGAACAAGATTGAGCGGGGACCTAGAATCGAATCCGACTCGATTGGGAAGGGTTCGGGCGCGAACTTGACCGAGTTCCGGTTCGGTCGATGCGGAGTTCGCGTCGAGGTCGGCACAGAGAGGAAGGAGAGCTGGCAAGCGGGCCTCACTGTGGCGGCGTGGGGCCATGAGCTAGGGACGGGGGCGGTCGGGGCCATGAGCAGAGAGACAGCGAGCGGGGCGTTCGGCCAGAGGTTGGAGGAAGACCTGACGGTGAGGGGCCACCGGTCAAAGAGAGGAGGGGGAGAGGGGCGCGATTGGGCCTGGCGATCTGCTGGACCTGGTGTGCGCGAGGAGAGAGGCCAAGGTGGGCCCGGGCGGAAGACCGTGGGGGAAAGAGAGGAGCCGGCTGGGCCGATGGGCCGGCTCGCCCTCTCTTTTTTTTCTCTTTCCTTTTCTGTTTTCTGCATTTTCTTTCCCAAAACAAAACCAAAACCAACACTAATACTCAGATAAAACCGAACTTTCAGTCCTTAATTCATACAACAAAATAACATATGCACCAGCATGAATGTACAACAAAAGTTGATCTAGGATTAATTTTAAAAATAAAGCATTAATTGCATGGCTAAGCATATAAAATCCTAAAAATTAAATAAATCATATTAAATTTATTGTAAAATACTGAAAATAAAATTAGGGTGTTACAGCTTGTGTTACCAAGTCCGGGCCAAAAGTGACATGCTCTCCAGGTTCAGACCAGTTAAGTGGAGTTCTACATCTTTTACCATATAAGGCTTCGAAAGGAGCCATCTCTAAGCTCTTTTGATAGCTGTTGTTGTAAGCGAATTCCGCCAAGGTAAGGCACTCATCCCACTTGGTGGAATAGGTCAAAGCGCAAACTCTCAGCATATCCTCTAGTACCTGATTTACCCTTTCTACTTGGCCACTGGTTTGAGGGTGGTATGCCGAACTACGAATCAATTTGGTTCCAAGAGAAAGTTGCAGTTGCTCCCAGAAACGAGGCACAAACAGCGAGCCTCTGTCTGATGTGATAGTCAGTGGAATACCATGCAAGGAGACAATTCTTGCTATGTAAAGTTCGGCATAGGTCTTGGCATGATAAATTGTTTTTACCGGAATGAAGTGAGCTGACTTTGTGAACCGGTTAATAATCACCCATATGGAATCATACCCCTTCTGTGTGCGAGGTAGACCTACAATGAAATCTATATGTATGTCCTCCCATTTCCAGGCTAGAACTGCTAATGGTTGAAGCATACCTGCCGGCTTTAGGTGAGAAGCTTTAACTCTCTGACATACGTCGCACTCGGACACATATTTGGCGATCTCCCGCTTTATGCGGGTCCACCAAAATTTCTGTTTCAGGTCTTGGTACATCTTATTACTGCCTGGGTGCATAGTGAACGGGGATGTGTGGGCTTCATCGAGTATCTTTTTTCTTAATTCCATGTCCTTAGGTACAACTAAGCGTTTCTTAAACCAAAGGACACCCTGCTCATCAAGCGTGAAACAGGCTTTCTGCTTATCACTTATGCCTTCATGGATATGTGACATGCCCTTATCTTGCTTTTGTGCTGCAATGACTAGATCTTTTATTGCTGGTTCAATAATGAGGCTATATAGCTCAGCAGGCTGCTCTGCAGGTATCTCGACTTCATCCATCTCACAACATAACACTCAATGTTGGTCGAGCCTCGATGAAGTTGCAATGAGCCTTGCGGCTTAACGCGTCTGCTACCACATTTGCTTTGCCAGGATGGTAATGAATCTCTAAGTCGTAGTCCTTTATCAACTCCAACCACCGTCGTTGCCTCATATTCAATTCAGGTTGCGTGAGGATGTATTTGAGGCTCTTGTGGTCCGTGTAGATGTGACAGGTGTTGGCTAGCAGATAGTGTCTCTAGATCTTCAATGCGTGCACAACTGCTGCTAACTCAAGATCATGTGTCGGGTAGTTGGCTTCATGTTTCCTCAATTGGCGCGAGGCGTAGGCAATTACTCTCCCTTCTTGCATCAAAACATAGCCCAGCCCATTGCCAGAGGCATCACAATACACATCAAATGGCTTAGTGACGTCCGGTTGTGCTAGCACTGGTGCAGATGTTAACAACTTCTTCAAAGTTTAAAAGGCTTCTTCACAATTCGAGCTCCATAGGTATTTTGCATTTTTCTTCGTTAGTGAGGTCATTGGCTTTGCAGTTTTGGAGAAGTCCTTAATGAAGCGGCGGTAGTAGCCTGCTAAACCAAGGAAACTCCGAATCTCAGTCACTGTCTCAGGTTGCTTCCAATTTAGAACATCCTTTACCTTGCTAGGATCAACCGCTACCCCCTTCTCAGATAGAATGTGACCTAAGAAACTCACTTCCTTCAGCCAAAAGGCACACTTGCTGAATTTGGCATAGAGCTTGTGCTCTCTAAGCCGCGTGATTACAATCTTCAAGTGCTCTTCATGTTCTTTTTCACTCTTGGAATAAATAAGTATGTCATCAATGAATACTACTACAAACTTATCAAGTTCGTTCATGAACACCGAATTCATCATGTACATGAAGAAAGCCGGTGCATTGGTTAACCCAAAGGACATGACCAAATACTCGTACAAGCCATATCTAGTCGAGAAAGCCATTTTGGGTATATCCTCTTCTCTGATCTTTATTAGATAGTAGCCAGACCTCAGATCAATTTTTGAAAAGACCTTAGCTCCAGCTAACTGATCAAACAAGATGTCAATATGTGGTAGTGGGTATTTGTTCTTGATGGTGACAGCATTCAAAGGCCGGTAATCAACACATAGCCTTTTACCACCTTGGTCCTTCTTCTCAACAAAGAGGGCTGGGCAACCCCGAGGTGAAGAGCTCGGGCGAATAAACCCTTTGTCCAACTGTTCTTGCAGTTGTACTTTCAATTCTCTTAATTCATCAGGCGCCATTCTGTATGGTCTCCAAGAGACAGGTGCTGTGCCTGGAACTAGGTCTATCTTGAACTCAACATCCCTATCCGGGGGAAGTCTCGGAAGTTCTTCCGAAAACAAATCCGGATAGTCGCAGACTACTGGGATCTTTGCAAGTGCTTGTGCGTCCCCTGGAGCATCTGCGACATTCACCGTGTGAGGCATATTTTTGTGAAGTGGAACGTGAATAACTACGTCTGTGCCACTGCTTGAGCATAACTGAACTGTTCTACTTCCCACATCTATCCTTGCATTGTGTTGCTTCAGCCAATTCATCCCAAGAATAATATCGATCCCTAGCTGTGGGAGTACCAAGGAATTGATGAACAACCTCTCCCTTCCTACTTGCAAACATAAGTCTCTCGCCATGTGATTGGTAATTGTAGCTGATCCTGCAGCTGTGATGTGGTAATCTTGCTTCAACTCAATAATATTATACCCCTGTTTCAGTGCATATGCTTTGCTGATAAAAGTGAAGGATGCACCCGAATCAAACAACACAACCATAGGGTTAGTGTTGACCAGAAAGGTGCCTGCCAGGACAGGCTCACTCTCTGGAACTTGCTTCAGCTGGCTGTACTACAATTGGCCCACCTTTGGGGCTGGTTTCTTCCCTTTGCTCAGAGGTACTGCTCCCTGAGTCTTTTGTGGTGTGTGGCAAGTTCGACTGGTATGCCCGGCTTTCCCACACTTGGTGCATGGGTGGTTGATGCCTCGAGTTGCAGGTGGCACCGAAGTAGGTGGATGCGGTGGTACACCACAGAGTGACGGGTGTTGTTGAGTCCCACTGGGTTGCTCTTGTTGCTGGGGCATGTCAATACAATATATGTGCGGCGGTGGGCGATGTACACCCGCTGCCGCTGAGACGGGCCCGATGGAGGTGTACTTGCAAGACTTTTCTTCCGTTGGTCCTCATGGGCCTCACGGAGGCGATGCTCCATGTCGATGGCGGCATCTACTAACTCGGTGAAGCTATCGTAGCGGCGCCCCAAGTGAGTCAGGAGAGTGGGATCGAACCCACCCAACAGACGGGCAGCCCTACGTGGGTCAGTGTCGACGTCTTCAGGGGAGTACTAGGACAGGCGGATGAACGACTGCACGTACTCGAGTACAGACATGCTTCCTTGTTGAAGTGCACGAAATTCCCGTTGCTTGAGCTCGACGAGGCTAGGCGGGAGATAGTGAGCCCGAAAAGCCGCACGGAACTCATCCCACGTGACCTGGTGTCCGGCTGGTTGCATTGCCAGGAATGAAGCACACCAGGCCCCCGAGGGACCATGTAGACACCGCGCTGCAAAGCGAGCCTTCTGTTGCTCACTGAGGTGGGGCAATAGACTGAACTTGGACTCAATGATCCGAAGCCAGTCATCAGCATCCAACGGGTCTGTTGCAGTGGTGAAGATTGGCGGTTGCAGCACCGCAAAGTCAGTGTAACTGATCTCTTGCGGGTCACGCTGTTGTTGCTCTTGGGCTATCAGGTAGATGAGTTGCTGGGCGACCTGAGTGGCCAACTCAGAAGGAGGTGGTGCTCCATGAGCAGCCCCCTGTGCAGATGTCTCTGGTGGGGTGACCATCTGCAGAAACAAAGCCAATCAGGTTTAGTCCAAGAACTTTTGTGCATTCGATGCGGTGATAAAAAGATCGTAGCACCATAATTATATTCTGAATACATGAAAGCATGTAAGTGAACAGAATAACTCAATTGCACATAAGGTGTTAGCCAACATCTTGTAGGTTGGGATAAGCGTATCTGCTACTGGAAACTTGGGCGTTATTTTAGATGCGGGACCTCACTTCGATCAATCTGACTGGGACAACGACGTAAGGCCGATTTACTAGTTGCAGGTGTACATGATTTCAGACTACAGGCCGGAACCAAATTGGCAGTGCAGTTTCAAACTACGATTCACTTCATCCATTTTAGATCACTCACGAGTACTGTACCTACTTCAGATGCCGTTCCAAAGTTTCAATTCAATCCTAAGGGTCTTTCCTTAAGGCTTTTAATTTAGTAAGGTGAACAGGTTCATAGAATTTAATGTTTCCCATTAGTGAAACGTGCAGAAGGTATATTTAGTTACGATTTATTTCCTTTGTCTTTTAGTAATATCCCCAAATTGACAATAAAAGATGCATGATGCATGGTTCGCCCTATTCAGTGTCACATCACATATCCTATGTATAATATAAATAGCTAACGATATCTCGGTGACATATATGCACGTCCCTCCTTAATGCAACTAGTCATCATCTCGTCGTTCTTTGTTTCGCACATGGTTAGTGTACCTGCAGAAAAATGCATGCTCATACATTACCACCTAGTGTGGCATCCACGCGTGACCCCTGCGTGGACAACGTAGAGTGGGCCGTTGCACCTTTTCCTCAAAGCCTGACTTTCCACCAGTACTGGGGATTGTCGAGAAAAAGATGGATCCCAAAACCAAATATAAGTGTGGGGGCATGAAACCACCCAAAGCATGCCCACCACCCTTAAAGAGCTTTTACTTATACAGCATGAATGCAGGGTTCACAACCATTCGCAAATCCCAATAGCTTCCTCCAGTACTGGGGACAGCTATGGCTGAAAAGTTGTTTCCCAAAGCACTGAATATGCATATGAGTTCTATCTAGGTCAGAATGTCAGCTATGTCACCTGGATAACACTAACATCCTTATACGGGCATAGCGTATACTCTCATTTTTGAATTACTTGAAAGGGTTTTCGAAAATAGGTTTGTAAATCAAAACACGATGATATGACTATTGTTTGTGTATGATCAGTTCTGATACCAGCAGTGGCGGAGCCACCCTGCTTAATCTAGACTAAGCACACCTGCCACCTCTGGCTCGCAGTGCACTTAGGCCAGACTAAACCCGGTAGTCCATCGAGAGTACTTCGTTTCTCGATAACACCATTCCAAGAGGATCCGACATCAAACACATCCGACTCTCGAAGGAGCCACAACAGTTACAATCATCAGAGGCAGTTGAAACAGAGAGTAATAGACTTTAGTTTACAGACCAAATGTATGTAATCGAATAGATTTCAAAATATAGCGGAAGCGATTTCAAAGTATATATATGTATAGCGGAAGCGTTTTCAAAACATGTCGCAGCGGAAACAAACTCAACAGTCTTCATGCAGAGATAAATAAGGCGAGTAGCACCGAGCCCACCGGTTCTACCCTCCTTCAAGCGGTTGTCCAAAAGTCATCAGTACCTGTGATCCAAAAATGGGGGCAAACCCTGAGTACTAATTACTCAATAGGACTTAATGGAAAGGGTTTACGGCTGACGCAAAGCTTGCTTACTAACCATGTGGGTCCTTAGCCATTGATTTTTAACAAAACCAGATTTGATATGAGACAGCAGGATTTGACAGCTGCTACCTCTCTTTTAACAATAACATGATCAGAAACATATATACATGTATAACTTGCATTAATAAGATCATCTTAGCATGAAATGAAACATCCATATTCAAGCATGTAGATATACAAAATCATGATTTACAAGCATAATAATATTCATGTTAATTACTACATTGGACGTCAGTGGCATTGGCATTCTCACACCTGGTGAGCATCAGCGATTTGAATCGATTTGTTAGTTCCCGGGAACAACTAAAAATGCCAGGGTTATATGCTTACTAGCCATCGCGTTCCCACATATAGTCCCCATCTCCACTTGTCCCATCCCAAGTTTGATTCCAACCCACCACTTCCCTGGGTTTAGCCCCCATGGAGCGTTACCACGGCCTTCCGGGTCAGCCCTCCCATGAGATAAGCACCCCCAGTTCCATGGTAGGAACAAGTCTCTGTTCTTCGGATGGCACAAGTAAGACTTTCACCGGTCCATTATCCTGGATAAGCACGTTAGCAATGTTATGCCGACCAATAGGCGAACAACGGACGGGCCTTAAACGACTCAGGCGGAGTCCACCATACCATGCCACTTCATTTTTCATAATATGCCCATATTTCCGCCCGGTCTCTATTTCAAACAGAAGTATATAATAATCTTCCATATGATTTCTGCTTTGAAAACACCTACACGACGAGTGACTCCATTCACTTGTGTCTACTCGTACCTAGCAATTCTAGGCAACTCATCCTACGAACTCTATATATAGGTGCTAGGGCCAGGGTGGCCAAGGAGTCTAATGCAATTGGTTCCAAACAACTCCTAATGCAGATGCGTAAGCATTTATCATAATACATTTGCTAGGTAAAGCATGGTCCTGTCTACCTTTGAGTATTCTTATGAAAACCAACAAACTAATCTAAGTTAGTTTGCCGAGTTGTGGGGCCTTGCCCCAGGCAACCCCTTGAAACAGGGACGGATAATCAGCGACCCTCCGTTTTCAGCTTGAGGGAAAACCAACTCCTGGTGAAATCTGTTGTCTGGCTTCTCGATCAATAGTAGCTCATGTGCTGATACTTCTTTCGCGGAATCTATATGCATGATATAATATGCAAGTGAGTGCAAGAGAATGCAAATACATGCATATGGTATAGGTTATATGTATGACATAGAGCAACCGTGAGTGCAACGAATGCAAATAAGTATGCATGAGGTGCAAATGAAACATAATGCATGTCACGTAGCTTGTGACGAAATGACTCAAGTATTCTTAGTTTAAATACTTCCCGCAATAAGAGACTTAACACTCTACTAAGCAATCGTACGACCCACAACTTAAGAAATCATACAACCCATCACTAAGAAATCGTACAAACCATCCCCAAAAGCTAGTTTGACACATCATTCATGATATCACAAAGAACTTGCTGCAAGTATGATGCAGTAACGAGCAACATTACACCCTTACATAAAGTATACTAAGGTCCATTATAAAAGTTCATCTTTTTCCTGTGTTAAAGTACTCGTGTCAAAGTCTTACTGTTACACAGCTCCAAGTGAGCTCAATTATTTATGACATGAATACCAATAGTGCAAGAGGCTACAGTCCAAATTTCAGCTATAATGAATTTATTAAAATGTCAACAAGTTATCAGCCCTATATCTTTCCAGATTTTTCATATTTTATAGGAGTGGGTTCTGAACTTGAAATTTCTATAGCAAGCATTCCATTACGACGAGCGAGCCCAAAGCGCCAATGCAATCGCGGAACCAACTCCCTGTGGTTACCGACCTTGTTGATGCAAGATCAGCCTGATCACGAAGATCGTTTTCTGTCCACAATCGAAGAACGAACAAGAAAGAGATGCGAGCAATCTAATTATCACTCGAAGGTGGAGTTCTGAAATACACGAGGACAGCGCAGATTTGCGCGTGTTCAAGAGTAGCTAAAGCTAATTGTAAAACAAAACTCGAGTCTGAAAAGAAATGAAGCCTCTATCTAAATAGAGGGAGAGAGGGGGGGGCGCAGCCCCTAGTGGTGGCCAGCCCTAGGCGCCCACACAAGGGCCTCAGTTGGGCCAGCGTCTATTCTTCTGGGCCTTCATTCTTCAGTAGCATGATGAAGTTTAGATCTCTTGCACAGGCCCGAGTGATTGGCCCAGATGAGGAAGAAGGTGGCGCCTGAGGAGAAGGTGCATCTGGTGGCGCTGGAAAAGGTGCTGCTGGTGTAGACGTACTGGTTTTGTAGTTGATGTCCTCATCATCCTCCCCTTCTAGAACTGAAGTCGCCCTCGACGGCAACTCCTCATCATCGCCCACATATGGTTTCAAATCTGCAACATTAAAACTAGTGGAAACACCAAACTCCGCAAGTAGGTCAAGGATATAAGCATTATCATTAATCTTGGTGAGCACCTTAAAAGGACCAGCGACACGAGGCATCAATTTAGAACGGCGCAAAGTAGGAAAACGATCCTTTCTCAAATACAACCAAACCATATCACCAGGGGCAAAAGTAACATGTTTTCTGCCTTTACTACCAGCAACCTGATACTTAGCATTAGTAGCAGCAATGTTTTGGTGTGTTTGTTCATGGATGTCAATCATTTGTTCAACATGTGCAACATCATCGATATGTGGGGCGTCCTCAGCATCAAGCAAAAACAAATCAATAGGTGCCCGAGGAATGTAACCATAAACAATTTGAAAAGGGCACATCTTTGTAAAAGAATGTGTTGCACGATTATAAGCAAATTCAATATGAGGCAAGCAATCCTCCCAACGTCTCAAATTTTTGTCTAAAACAGCCCTAAGCATGGTTGATAAAGTTCTATTCACCACCTCAGTTTGCCCATCAGTTTGAGGGTGACAAGTTGTACTAAACAGCAATTTAGTTCCCAATTTATTCCAAAGAGATCTCCAAAAATGACTGAGAAACTTAGCATCACGATCAGAGACTATTGGAATACCATGCAAATGAATAATCTCTTGAAAGAACAATTCAGCAACACTACTAGCATCATCAGTTTTATGACAAGGTACAAAATGAGCCATTTTGGAGAATCTATCAACAACCACAAAAATGCTATCCCTCCCCTTCTTAGTTCTAGGCAATCCCAAAACAAAGTCCATAGAAATATCAAGCCAAGGGGACGTAGGGACAGGCAAAGGCATATACTAACCATGGTTGCTCAATCGTGATTTAGCTTTCTGACAAGTAGTGCAGCGTGCAACAAGGTGCTCGACATCACGGCGCATCCGGGGCCAAAAGAAGTGTGCGGCCAGCACCTCGTGCGTCTTGTAGACGCCAAAGTGTCCCATGAGACCACCTCCATGCGCTTCCTGTAACAACAAAAGACGAACCGAGCTTGCTGGAATACACAGCTTGTTAGCGCGAAACAGGAACCCATCCTGCATGTGGAATTGGCCCCATGGTCTGCCATGCATGCAATGTATTAAAACATCTTAAAAATCAGCATCGTTGACATATTGATCCTTCACAGTTTGCAAGCCAAAAATTTTAAAATCTAACTGTGAAAGCATGGTATATCTACGAGACAACGCATCAGCAATGACATTTTCCTTCCCGTTCTTGTGTTTAATAATGTAAGTTAAAGACTCGATGAATTCTATCCAGTTAGCATGATGACGGTTCAGATTTGTTTGGGTATGAATATGTTTCAAAGCCTCATGATCAGAATGAATTATAAACTCGCGATGCCAAAGATAGTGCTGCCATGTTTGCAAAGTGCGAACTAAAGCATAAAGCTCCTTATCATAAGTAGAATATCTCAGGCTAGCACCGCTTAATTTTTCACTAAAATAAGCAACCGGCTTGCCTTCTTGTAACAAAACAGCACCTAGCCCAATACCGCTAGCATCACATTCAAGCTCAAACACTTTATTAAAATCAGGCAATTGCAAGAGGGGCGCATGTGTTAACTTTTCTTTCAAAGTGTTGAACGCCACCTCCTGCGAGTTGCCCCAAGCAAACGGCACACCTTTCTTTGTAAGCTCATGTAGAGGGGCTGCAATGGAGCTAAAATCACGGACGAACCGGCGGTAGAAGCCTGCAAGTCCAAGAAAACTCCGAATCTGTGTGACCGTCGTCGGTGTAGGCCAGTCCCGAATGGCATCAATCTTGCTGCTATCCACCTCTATGCCCTGTGGAGTAACAACATAACCAAGAAACGAGACACGTTGTGTGCAAAAGGTGCATTTTTCCACGTTACCAAATAAGCGAGCAGCACGCAACGCATCAAAAACAGTACTCAAGTGTTCTAAATGCTCTTCCATAGTCTTGCTGTAAATAAGAATATCATCAAAATAGACAACAACAAACAATCCTATGAAGGGCCTTAGAACTTCGTTCATCAAACGCATAAAAGTGCTTGGAGCATTAGTCAATCTAAACGGCATAACCAACCATTCATATAACCCAAACTTCATTTTAAAAGCCGTTTTCCATTCATCACCCAGTTTCATTCGAATCTGATGGTAACCACTACGCAAATCAATCTTAGTGAAAATAATGGCACCACTAAGCTCATCTAGCATATCATCAAGGCGTGGTATAGGATATCGGTAACGAATGGTGATGTTATTAATAGCGCGACAGTCGACACACATACGCCATGACCCATCTTTCTTTGGAACAAGTAAAACAGGAACTGAGCAAGGCTAAGAGATTCACGAATGTAACCTTTATCAAGCAACGCCTGCACCTGGCGCTGGATCTCCTTCGTCTCATCCGGATTTGTACGGTACAGGGCGCGGTTTGGAAGGTGGGCGCCTGGGATGAGGTCGATCTGGTGTTCAATGCCACGGAGCGGGGGAAGACCCGGGGGCAAGTCCTTGAGGAAAACATCAGTGTACTCCTGCAAAAGGTTAGAAACGGTAGGGGGAATATCCAAAGGCGGGGCAGCATCAAGTGAAACGAGCATACTAGAACAAACAAGTGCATAGCAGGGCAAGTGAGTATCACGTAGATCATCAAAATCAGCACGTGTAGCAAGTAAAACAGGAGCATGCAACTTGATTTCAGCATTAACAGGGGTGGATGGTGTAGGTGCAAGTTGCTTTGCAGTTTTTGTAGCCCGAGCAAGATCATCTTTTATAATTTGGTCAGGGGTCATGGGATGGATAATTATTTTCTGACCCTTAAACATGAAAGAATAATGATTCGAACGACCATGATGTAAACTATCAGTATCATATTGCCACGGTCTACCAAGTAACAAAGAGCGTGCTTCCATAGGAATAACATCGCAATCAGCATAATCAGAATAAGAGCCCAAGGAAAAGGGAACACGTACTGAGCGTGTAACTTTGATTTTGCCACCATCATTAAGCCATTGAATGTGATATGGGTTCGGGTGCTTACGAGTGGGCAATGATAACTTCTCTACCAAAGCTGTACTTGCCAAATTGTTGCAGCTGCCACTGTCGATGATGATGCAAATCGACCGTTCTTGTACAACGCCTTTAGTATGGAATAAAGTGTGTCGCTGATTTTTCTCAGGTTGGACAACCTGTGTACTAAGAACACGCTGTGCAACAAGACTCTCATACCTATCGGCATCGCCGGGAGCGACATGTACCTCCTCATTATCTACATGGTCAGTGGCAAGCATAGCATGTCGAGTTTCTTCGGAATCACTAGCGGAAGAGTACTCACCATTGTCACGTATGAGTAAGGTACGCTTGCTGGGACAGTCCCGAATCACGTGCCCAAATCCTTTGCAACGATGGCACTGAATATCCCGTGTACGTCCTATGGAAGGAACAGCGCCTGTGGCTGGGGGCGCTGCAGGTTTGGCCGTCCTCTCGCGCGGTGTAGTGCTAGTGGTGGATGGCGCAGGAAGAGCAGGAGCTGAGCTGGATGTCGGGCTCCGTCCTGCAAAAGAGTTAGTATATGTCTTGGATCGGCGCCCCTGCACTTCACGTTCAGCTTTGCAAGCATATTCAAACAATGTGGTCATATCAAAATATTCCTTATAATCAAGTATATCCTGAATTTCTCGGTTCAAACCACCGCGAAAACGTGCCATAGCAGGGTCATCCTTTTCAAACAGACCACAACGAATCATACCCTTTTGTAGTTCCTGGTAATATTCCTCAACAGATTGTTGACCTTGTTGAAAACACTGCATTTTATTAAGTAAATCTCGGGCATAATAGGAAGGCACAAATCTATGTCGCATAGCAGCTTTTAATTGAGTCCATGTGGTGGGAGTGGCAGTGGGATGTTTTTGTTTATATTCACGCCACCAAATTAAAGCAAAATCAGTAAATTCACAAATAGCAGCTTTAACTTAAGAATTAGTAGGAATATCATGGCATGAAAATTTCTGTTCGACCTCTAATTCCCAATCAAGATATGCGGCAGGATCATATTTGCCATTAAAAGATGGAATTTTAAATTTAATTTTAGCAAATGAGTCATTAGATGGTCGACGTACCACACGGCGGGCACGCCCACGGCGATCTCCATCTTCCTGCTCCGTGTCACCGCCATAGTCCTTCTGCAACTCCGTGAGCGTCGTGGTCAATGTATCGAGTCGTGACACGATGTCGTTGAGCGTGGTCGTGGTGGTTGTCTGAGCGAGGTCTAGCTGGTCGAACCGCTCGTTCGATGAAGTGACCGAAGAATCAAGCCGTTCATGCATCGTCTTCATGTCCGCGGCAAGTCCATCAACTAGTGTCCGCACGTCCCGCAGTTGGGCATCCGTCGTTTCGTCGTCTCCTGCCATAGTTAGCGCAAACACAAAGCAAAGCTTACGACAACAAGGGTGTGGATCAGGCGCTCACAGTAGTGCTGTTATCAAATTCTTATCCGTTCTTACCAAGCACACAGGGGTGAGCTGCAACCAACAGGTAGAACTGGCGAAAGATTGGAGGAGCGATTGCCTGGAGAAACAAAGTCTGCTCGTCGTAGAACTATGTGGAGTTCTGGGTAGGCTGCACTCAATTCAAGGGTTAGCACAATCAAACAATAATGCAAGGTTGAATTATAGTGCCAAACACGTAATCAAAACTGCTGGAAACAAAGTGCAAAAGTGGAGCAAGGGTAGGGGGGCAACGGAAAACACAAGAGAGAAGAACAAGTAGCAGCAGGTGCGCACCCCTGGGCGTCCTGCGTGACGCGCCCAGACAAAGTAACCTCCTTTCTGTGTCCCTCTTTTTTTTTTGTTGCTGTTTTTTTTTTTGGAGAAACTCACAAACCGATTATATGGGCAAAGGAATACAAATGAGCAAGTTACCACACACACTTTTTCAGGAAGGGTAGGGGTATTTCGGTAATTAAAAGATTCTCTCTCTCTCTCTCAAGATCCTGACGTCCCTTTGTATGGTAGGACTTCCGAGGCGACCAAAACTTTCTCAATGGAGGTCGATCAGGATTAGGAAATCAGGAGGCGCGATCCTTTCCTTTTTTTGCTTTCGATCAGGAGTAGGAAAATAGGAAATCAGGATACACTTTTTTTTTGCTTTTCCTTTTTTTTTTTGACTTTCCAAAGGATACACAAGGCAGGGGGAAATCAGGAGGCGCGATCCAGGGGAGAGGTGATCGGCGCGCGATCCAGAGGGGTCTGCGCGTGGTGGGTGGGCGAGCAGCAGGGTGTGATGCAGAAGGAAAAGAGATGTGGCGGCGCGCTAGGGTTCGAAGAAAAAAAAATGGCGATAGAACACAAAGTAACCAGCAACAATTGAATGCGTAAGCACACAAATTCAACAATGCGAATTATTGAAAGACAGTGCAAGGCTAAAAAGGGTGCTGGGACAAGGAATATATATTTTTGTTTTGGTTCTGTGGACTGTAGGAATTTGAAAACACTCGATAAACTCACCGATCAACCTGGAAATCTGATACCACTTGATAGAGCCGGAGTGCCCGATCTTTCGGTGAGTGGGGATAATTTCGATTTGGTGGAAGATGACCCTCACGATCCGACTACGACGAGCGAGCCCGAAGCGCCAATGCAATCGCTGAACCAACTCCCTGTGGTTACCGACCTTGTTGATGCAAGATCAGCCTGATCACGAAGATCGTTTCCTGTCCACAATCGAAGAACGAACAAGAAAGAGATGCGAGCAATCTAATTATCACTCGAAGGTGGAGTTCTGAAATACACGAGGACAGCGCAGATTTGCGCGTGTTCAAGAGTAGCTAAAGCTAATTGTAAAACAAAACTCGAGTCTGAAAAGAAATGAAGCCTCTATCTAAATAGAGGGAGAGAGGGGGGGGCGCAGCCCCTAGTGGTGGCCAGCCCTAGGCGCCCACACAAGGGCCTCAGTTGGGCCAGCGTCTATTCTTTTGGGCCTTCATTCTTCAGTAGCATGATGAAGTTTAGATCTCTTGCACGGGCCCGAGTGATTGGCCTAGATGAGGAAGAAGGTGGCGCCTAAGGAGAAGGTGCATCTGGTGGCGCTGGAAAAGGTGCTGCTGGTGTAGAAGTACTGGTTTTGTAGTTGATGTCCTCATCAATATACAAAATTTAGCAAGCACAAAATCCATAGTTTGATGGGACATCTATTTTCCATATATTTAACTTATGTAAATTAAGATGTACTTGTAAACAGTGTTAATAAATTCTCTAAAAACACTTTCTGGACTCTCTATCATACTAGTAGCATACCAGATTTTTCATAGAATTATCTTTGCATTCTAAAGTCACTTTTTCCAATTATCAAGTCTAGCAAGTATCATTTTGTCAATTTCAAAACAGCAGCTAAAACCTGCATGCACAACCTCATACTTTACCAGTGAGCTACTCATACCATATAAAGTACATGAAAAATATCAGAGGTCATATTTGAGCATATTTCATGTAGCTTTCATTTTTCCAAGTGAATCAAATACCAAAAACACATGCATAAGGGCAAAACAGTAATTTACCAAGAATACTAGGGCTACCAAAAATCACACAGTACCTAGATACCATAACAAAGCTACCGCCCAAGTTTCATAATTTTTGGAGTTCATTTGGTCTACTTTTACCATTTATTGCCCCTCACAGGCATGCAACTTAAACAAGGGCAAAACAGACCTTTCACACATCCACATCATACTCATCCTATAGATCTACTCAACAGGAGTCCAACGCAACTGAGTTTGTCCATTTTGGATTTTTATTTGAATTGTTATGATTTTCTAAAGTTTCAGCTGAAAAATGAAAAGGAAAATATTAGATCGAGGACCTATCCGTGATTAATTCAAAACCTCCAGGGCTAGCACGCAACCAAAGTGAATAGCGCATGCGAAACTCCCAAAGCATGAGGTTAGATCTGCAAAATACCGGGGCTCGGGTTAGAAATACAAAACCCTAATAGATCCAGGGGGTTATTGGCAATTTCTGCAAGACTCAGTAAACAGTTGATTTATTTCATGAAACTGCAGGGGTTCAATTGCTAAGTAACCTTCGTCTACCTTGGGCAGGGGAAAAGCCGTGCGGCGGGTCGGCGTTCACGCGCGCGGCGCGGCGCGTAGAGGCCGGGTCTTGGAGCCGAGATGGCGGCGGTTGGTGTTGCCGGTGGCGGGCTTCCCCTCGGTGTAGGTCTCGTCGCCGGAGACGGCGCGTGCGAGTGGCACGGGGCAGCGAACTGGAGAGGCCACGGCGCGGCGGAGCGTGGCAGCGCGGCTCGATTCCGGTCGGGTTAGGGCGCTATCGAGGTCGCCATCGGGCGTGGGAGCTGCGCGGTAGGGTGGCGAGTCCGCTGGTGGTATCGTGGAGGCGAGGGGAGGGCCGGAAGGTGGCTGTCCACGGCGAGGGGCCGGCAGCGATGGTGGCCGCGTGAGTGCGCATGCGGAGAGGGGTGAAGGAGGCGCTGGTGGAGGCCGAGGCTGCGCGGGAGTGGTGGAGGGAGGCGCGGGGCATGCGAAGCACGCGTCGGCGGGACGGGAGGCAGCACGAGGCGGCCGGCATAGTGAGCTCCGCGGCGGCGGCAATGGCAGCGGTGCATTGCGCTTGGGGAGGAAGAGGCGGAGGGAGGCGACTGGGGCGAGTGGAAATGGCAGGAGGGAGGCGACTGGGAGCCGGGGCAGGTTTTGGCCTTGCCTCTCGGCCGGAAAGGCGTCCAGGTGCGAGGGCGGTGCGCGGCCGACGTCGGCGCGGCGCGGCAGAGCGCGTCCACCGCGTGTGCTTGAGAAAGCGGGGGAGAAGGCCGGCGGCGCGGTCGTGGACGCGGTCCAGTGGGCCGTTCCACTGGCAGGTGGGGCCGGGGTAAGGGTGGAGAGGGGGCGTCCACGGACCAAGTGCACCAAGGCACGGGGTCGAGTGGGACCCACAGCTGGCGCCGTTCCCGCCCGGATCCGAGGCCTGACTAGTGGGTCCCGCGTGTCATTGAGGCAAAGAGGGAAATTCAACTCCGAAAATGGAAAAGCCCAGTTTGACCAAGGAATGTGTTTCTGAATTTTACTTATTTGACCAACTTAGGGGCCTAATTTGAAAATGCCGTAATTGGATGAAATGTTCTAAATTTTGAGCTCTACAACTTTCTTACAAACATTCATACCATGTTCTATTCAAAAATATGATTTAAATTTGAATTTAAACTGCTGACCAAGGCTTGACCAACAGAACCCATAAGTTTAGAAATTCTAAAAGTCCATTTTCTGGTCACATTCACTCAAGAAGTTTTATACCAATGTTGTTCAGAATTTTATGATCTACAACTTATTCAATTAGAGTTTTGCAAGATTATGGTTGTAGACCAAAAAAATTTGAAATTACTAAACAAGTCAAGTTTGGTCAGAATTCACATGCTGATAGAAAAACCCCAAAACTCTATGCAAACCCTACTGCATGTCAAAACACCAACTACCAAAGTTGTTTATCACAAAATTATGTACAAGTTTGTCAATATGAGTTTCACCCATATCTAAATAGAATCAAAGTTATGGGCACAATCACAGAGACATATATGCAGAAAATAGGTTTCAACAAGTTGCATTTCAACCAAATTTGAACTAAGGTTTATATGCAGGCGAATGTATGATGCTTCATGATGAATGCTACACATATGAAGAATGATTATGCACTTGTGATGCTGGAGCATCACACAAAGAGAGTGGTTAGGGAGTGTTTCTTAGGCCTCTGAAAGTATATGGACGTTGGAGGGAAGCAGCAACCCCAACAAGTGAGGAGGAAGGGGTATAAATAACGAACTCCCCAGAACTAGCCGTCGGCTCTGTGTCAGAGCCCCACTGGACAGTCCGATGGCCACTACCGGACAGTCCGGTAGGGGACGACTAGCCGTTGAGGTTCAAACCCCTCTACCGAACAGTCCGGTAGACTCCACTGGACAGTCCGGGGGGGGGGGGGTTTCCTAGACTAGAGGCTAAGTCATGAAGCCTTGGGTCACTAGGTAAGAAGTGTAGGTGTTTGTCACCAATAGAGATACACCTAGCGAGAGTTAAGCACAAGAAAAGATTCAGAGATCTCTCACACTCAGTGCCAAAGTCATCACTGAAGATGAAGTGGCCCGACACTCTCTGAACTAGCTAGAGTACATGTTGACTAGTGACATTGCAAGCTTAGCTTCTCTCTTGATAGTACGGCATACCAATACTCAAGATTAAAATAGGAATCTAGATGAAAACCACTTGAGTCTTGTCTTGATGAACAATGCCGTCTTAAAATAATCCAATCCAGAGATAGCCAAGCTTAGCTTCTTCTTCTGAGAGCAATTCACTTCTGAGCTGAAATAGTTGGACTTCAATAGTGAAAACATTTTCATTAGGTAGATGGAGCACATTTGTTCATTAACCATTCATTATACTTAATCTTCATGATGGTTGGCTTGAATGTGCAATAGAGAGTTTACAGGATCAGCCATTTGTCAATCGTGAGTATTTCAATCCATTATAGTGACATCCAAATGCATGAGGTGAAACCGTTGTCACTTTTCACATTATGATAGTCATGAGCCTCAAAGTGCATTAATAATAGAACACCAAAGATAACCAGCACTTGGGCAATGTATTCACTTTAATATATATCAAATTAAGATCCATTCAAGTGACCATGATGACGATGTACAATGATACCCATGTTTCTCAACCATGAGATGTATTCATTACAATTCATTCATCTGCGCTTGATTACAATTAATCAACCTGTGAAAACCTGTCAAGTCAACTCACAAAGAGATTAGACCTTTGATCGCGTTGTCACTCAATCCACCAAAACCATTAAGGAGCTTTGCTGCACTTACAATCTTCCCCTTTTTGGTGATTGATGACAACCCGATTAAAGCTTACAAGAGATAAATAAATTAAGTACATGAATCCTCAGATATTTGGTATGCTCCCCCTAAATATGTGCTTGAGTTACAAAAACTCGAATTTGAGCCACAAATGCCCAACAACACATATTTTGTGAAGGAGAGCTCCCCTATATCTCAGCATTCTAGTAACCACAAAGGAAACACAGGTGAACACAAAGAAAAATGAGAGAGGTGCTTGGTGGTGCGGCTACTACCCTTCTACCGGATAGTCTGGTAGCCATCACCGGATAGTCTGGTGATCCGGACTGTCTGGCAGGCTGTATCGGATAGTCTGGTAGATGCAGTCTGCACCCACAAAGCACAAACACAAAGCCACAAAGGTTCACAAAGACAAGCACAAAGCTTCTAGCACTGAATTAACCTTACCTTAACATTTAGTTCACACAGATCACAAAGGAGGTTTTTGAATTCATTACAAAATGAGTGTCCAACACATGACACTAGGAGTTCGATACATGGTTCAACACAAAGATACAGCTGTAAGGGAACTAGAAAGATAAAACATGCTGCAAGCGGCTTTAAAAAACTGCTCTGAATCTGCACTGAGCTGCTGCTGCCGTGAAGTCTTCCCTTCTCACTTCTCCCCTTGAAACCAAGCATTAAGCTTTAATGTACTTCTCCCCCTTTGTCATTAAGCACTAGGTAGGAAAAAGAGTACCTCAAGGCTCACTGAGTGCCCTGATCCTAGCCTGCACTGGAGCTGCCACCCTGCTGCCCAAACGGGAACTGACTGCTGCTCTGAGGAAAGGCTGTACCAGAGGAGCCCTGACCACCACTCTGAAAGGGGACTCCACTGAAGCTGGCCCTGCTGAAAGTGCCCTGCCCTCCCTGAGGCAAAGTGAAAGGTAGTGGTCCTGAGAAGCTGGAGGTGGCCATGGTGGAGTGGTAGCCGGAGTAGCCAGAGTAGGCTGCTGTCATGGCATCACTCATTTCAAACAGAGACTGAGCAACTGACTGTGCAAGGCCTCCCATGGTGTTTGAAGAGGACGGTGGAGGTCCCTATTGCTGAAACAGGTGCTGTGGAGGCTGTGAGAATTGAGGAGGCTGCGAAAACTATGGTGGCACTGAGACACCACTAGTCTGACCCTAAGCTGCACAGTAGCTTGCAAAGGGATCGTCAAACTCCTTGTTGGCGGCTCTTAGCCTAATAGATTTTACTCCGCAAGCACACGGAGACCACTGTAGCCTTTCACCCGGGAGTATTTCAAGGTATCGTATTTATCCACAGGGAAGCATTGAGATAGAGATATCAAACTATCATTCATCCAGCTGTTACTACTCTTTCACGTCAACCGATAACTAGGAAAGGTTGACACCAAACACCATGGGATACAAGCCAAGCACCGTTGGCAAGAAAACAGGTAAAGCTAGGAGGATAACGAGACAGGGACGGCTATATGGTCTTCTATCTCTGCTAGCATACAAGAGCCATCCGTGCTAAGGGTCGAAAGGATCTCAATAGAGTTATGACTTGCGTCGAGCGAAATTCCAGCACCTCGAGGGGTCAGGGGGTAGATAGTAGACCACCGAAGGAGACCCGGCTAACGCCTACGGGCCTACCGAAGGAACGGGCCTGGGATACACATGCACACTACACGCTGTCACCGAGTGGGGCTACCAAGCAAATCTGCGTGGATAGGCTGGCACACTACAAACGTGTTCAAGCGGAGCTTGAACAACAATAGTTCATCCTTGGCCAAAGGAAAGGAACTAACCAGAGCCTAGCGTATAGGTTGGATTGTAACACCGGCAAGCATAACAATGATCAATCTATTCTAGTTTAGCACAACTCAGGCCTCAACTTGGTATGCCCAAAAGGAAAAAGGTGCTTAACAGCTGCATACACACCAAGCGAGTAACTAACTAGAGCAGAAAGATAAGTGCATAAAGTATAAACATGAAGTACTTGCACTTATCAATAAAAGGAAAGTAGTGCTCAAGATAAGCAAATGAAATACATTACTGAGTACTTTCGACTAACTCTAATACAGCAGACCTTCTCTAACTCCTAAACTAAACACTGCTTTTAGAATGGAAGCCCCTCCCATGGGGAGCCTCCTAGAGGGAGAAAGAGAGTTCACATCGTGTGAAATGGTACATTTTGGAGTGGGGGGAGTGCCCCTCTACTTATAGCAGCCACAAGGTTGGTGGGGAAGCAAAGGCGGTTGGTCGAGCAGCCATGTGGGTGGTTGGCTGACCTTCCCCCAAGGTCGCCCGACCGTCCGATGCACCGCCTCACTTCTCCAACGCCTAGGATGCCTTCTGGAAGTCGGTTTCCGTTGATACATGTGTTGAACATGTCCGGGCATCCAACGTGGTAACTACGAAGGCCAACTAATGGGCTGGGCGACCAATTGAGGTGTTCGGCTGGCCAAGCCTAGGGTCGGCCGGCCTAGCCCAAGGTCGGCCGACCATCATTTCAGCCTTTCAGTAGTTCCTCGGCCCGTGTGGTGGCCTTTCGACGTTGGATTCGACTGAGGCTTGTTCCACCTTGTGTATTTGGGCTCTTGGTGACTTCCTTGGATGAATAAGGTGAAGTATGAGGCATTTTGGGAGAGTAGGTGGTTGGCCGGCCATGCCTTTGGTCGCTCGACCAAGGTCATGGTCGCCAGACCATCTCTCATAGCTCATGTTGTCAACCTTGCGACGCCCATAACTTTAGTGTCCGGACTCCAAATTGAGTGAACCAAAACTCCATTTTGATTGTTTTGACGAGCTCTTTGCAATGGATTGGTCCATGAGGCCATTTGAGATACTTCATAATGATGATATTTCCCATTCATTCTCAAGCCCTTTTATGTGACGATTCTCTCTTGCTCCATATGATGTTCTTTTGCACGGAATGTGAGCTTCTCCCTGTGATACATCGAAAAACACCAAAACTCGTGGAATTCGTCAGTGTTAGGTAAATAATGTATGGAACTTTATGTATACCCGATTTATTCACCGAGAGATTGACGGTCGAAATGGTGAAATAACGACCGTCAACACCCCCCCAAGCTTGAACTTTTACTCATCCTCGAGCAAAGCTAAGACTTAGGCTCGGCGGATCAAGAGTTGCATCGATGTCAATGTCTTGCAAGTATTAAGTGAACAAACCAACATTCTACCTTTATGTTCGAACAAACAGGCATAAGTGTACCCCAACCTTTTTATCCATACCTGTGGGGCTTTTGGCATTTCTTACCTTGTCTTTGGCGGTTGAGAGATGGAACAATCTCAGTAGAGTGTCACCGAACTCTATCTCTTTTCTGGTTTCATGCTCGGAGAATTTTGAAAATTTTGAAATCAAAGCACTAAGTTCCTCAGATGGTACCATCGATCACTCAGGTGGTTTTATATTCCTCACCAAGCCATTGGCCAAACTTTTCCCTAGCAACTAAAAGGCTTATGTGGAGCTCACGGTAGGGATAAAGTTAGCTTACCTATGTCATGTATTTTGTTAAGTCAAAGATTGGTCCTAGCGAAGTTGGTGATACCTCTCATCCTGATCAAGGATAATGTGTTTGTTTTGTGGATGGATATGGTCTATGGATAAAAACTCCTTATTTGATGAATCCCCTCTTGAAACTTTGAAGCATTTGAGTACATGGAGCTATCATTTTCTTTTTCTCTCTCTTCTTTTTTTTCACACACTTTTTTTTCTTTTCTCTCTCTTTTTTTTCGATAGCTCAATGTCTCCTTCTTGTATAAGAACTTTGGGGATATTGCTGGAATATGACTGGAGTATTTATTTGTAAGACCATATTTGTGGATAGGTATGTAGATGATGAATATGGTGGAGAAATATCTGGTGCAAGAGGATGCTTGAATCAAGTGTAGATTTAAGCATGACCAGACGAAGAAAGGCTAGCAAATGGATGTGGATGTGAGGGTTTTTTTTTATCGGGACTTGAAATACCACTACCTCATAAGAACTCAAAATTTGACAAAACTCAACATCACAATAGGAAGCATATGCAGAGGTTTTGTCATGTAAAGCATTTGGCTCTAATAGGTATTTCAAACCACTGAGGAACTTTCTTATTTTAATTTTCAAAAAGAAAACTCCGAGAATTCACCTTACTAGGATCAAGATGGGTTAAACTCAAACTTTGACTATATCTCATCTCACAACAACTTAGACTTGGTTTTAAAAGCTGCTCCTACAAGGTTAAAGATTAAAGGTAGGATCACGACAAAAGCCAATAAGTTCAAATTTCAGGAGAGTGTCAAGTTGTAAACGAAATACTTATAAGAAATTAACAGAGCAACTATTCATCATTTCCTTTAAGCAAGGATATAAACAAAGTTCTAGCATTATGGCTAGGAGTTAGTTTATTCATGGTAAAAAGCAAATCTTTTTGTAGTTTTTGAATTATGCAAATTTTTTGTAACTTTTCTTTTATTCAAGATAACAAGAAGTAAATCTTTTTGGTGTCATGGCAGTTTTCAGGATTATTTAAGATATCAAATTGATACAGAGCATTCGGGGTACTCACCGGGTGATCTTCCCCCAAGCTTAGTTCTTGCAAGTGATTGCTAAGAAACTAAGCTTCAGCATTGCCTGCATTGCCTCCCGCAAGCTTGCTTGTTCCCTGGGTGACGACGATGCTGCTTTTGTTGCTCACCTGTGCTGGGCGAATTCGCTTCTCTCTCTACTCTTGTTCTGCCTCCTCTATTTCTAAAATGACTGTTTGATGAGCAGTTCTCGTGCTGCTGTTTGGACCGTCTACAAAGTGTCGGGAGCTTGGATTTATCCGATCTGATGATACTACTCCTGTGGATGAATGTCTCTTGTTGGATCTTCCGTTCCAACATCATATTTTTGCCTTTAGCCTGACATTCTTCCAAAGTGACACTGTTTCGGTCGCGGCCAGCTGTTCATTCCCAAACAAACTACGTGGAATGGTAGAGGTGGATGTTTGTTGGAGATGTCTCCTTTGCATCCTTGGTAGTTTGCCACCAATCTTTGGGTGATGGCTACTCGCCATGTTTGTGATTGGTGTGCTGGCTCATGTTGCGCCATGCTTGTGATGTCAGGTGACTCATTGGCGCATTGACTCATGAGTAGAGTCGATCAACCTGACCTCTGGTTTGTCGTGTTGTATGACTGGCCAGGGGAAGGGAATTAAGGAATGCTCACTCGTAGTGTTCCTCCATACTTGGGTGATGTCACTACATAGATCTTATGGCACTTGCAACCTCTCACTATAGAGACATCTGGTCTTGTAGTGTTTGAGAAGTACTCTTAGGATGAGAGATAGCCTTTATGTTCGCTTCCCAAGTGATGCAGAGCAATGCAAAGCATGGTCAATGTCTTGCAGCGATCAACCACTGTTGTAGGTTGAATATCGAAGTCCTTCCTCTCAGGGGTTGGGTTGGAGGATGTATGATATCACTTGGTATATCCTCCCCCAAGCTTGATTCTTGAGTTGTCATGAAACAATCCTTCTGTTGAAGTTTTCATATTCCGCTTTGACCTTTGTTCAGATTCCAGTGGAAGGCATTGTCCAATTATAGCGCGAAGAGATACTCAAGATAGAGAGTGGATGCGTGATGGCATTTTCGTTCCTCCATTCTGATCTCCGGAAACCTCCTTCTACCTTTCCCTGCATGTTTGGGTTCGACACACGTGCTTGTCTACCTAACAAGATTTTTCCTAGGTTGGGCAAAGTAGAGGGCTGCTTAACTGATCAGGATAAGCTAACCTAAGATAGCATTATTGGAAGATATTATGGCAGCAGGATCTTAGCATGAAGGTTTGGTTTCAAGCGCTACCATGATAGCATTACTAGAAGATCCTAGCACGATGAAAGCTTTGTTCGAAGAGCTATCGCTAACTGGCATTTTAAAACAACCTCTAAAAAGAGAATGTTGAAAACAGCCATTAGAGGGGGGTTACAGGTTACTTTCATTGACATTGGGAGTAACGGTGCTAAAAATTCCATCTCGGCGGTAGGTACATCGGGTTCTTGCTCCATGTTTGGTCATTGAAATGTTGATGTAGGGGATATTCAATAAGTGCTGCTTCGTTGACTTCAAAATTTTGGTTGTTTCTCTTGAAGCTTGTCAAATGCCAGACAATTTTCTCCCCCAAGCTTGGTTTCTGCACTGAATGCTAATTCCAGACTTGCTCCCTTTCATGCTCTTATTGGGCTTGATACTTATCAAACATGACATGTGCCACCAGTCGTTGTCTGCCTTTGTGCCACACAACCATCGACTGCACGTCATGACATCGACGCTCTCACAATGCTTATGGTCATTGATTTCGTGTTTGCCTTTGTGGTGCTTAAGACGGAGCTCTGCCTGCGATTAGAGGTATCTATGCCGACCGAATTTGGGATCTACACCACAACGCCACGGGCACGCAATTCTCCCGTGGGGCAGTAGACCAGTGGCCTACTAGCTGTGCAAATTCAAGCATGGATGATAGCATAATGTGATATAGAATTTCATGCATACCTTGACATGATGCTATCATTTTCCAAAAAGGGCAAGAGGTTGAGCACGAGAATGTCGGCCATGGGGCCTCTCTTCTCGTGTGGGGAATGAATGCCTCCTGCAACAAGTTAGTGTACTACATATACAAGGGACCAAAATATGCATGAAGAGCATTAACTACTGGGCCTGTTGTTCACAAAGTGCTAGCAAAATATTTCAATCAAAACATAGCACAAACCTATTGCTAAACCATGACTTTCATCTCTCCAACTTTACTCAAAATCCTCGGTCTAAAAAAAAGGGTACATTTTCGAAACATCACCGGGATTTTTGTGTCTCCATGAAACTTGAGAGATCCAGCTAGCTCAAGGATCGCAGTTCATGAACTAGCATGGAACATCACTACCAAAGTCTACACATAGCTCATTTATCCCGACACATCGTTTGATAAAAAGAGGCTAATACAACCTAAGCACCACGCTTAATTTGAAAATTAGCCTCTAGGCACACAATGGCCCAAGCTATGCTTTCATGGTAAACTTTGGGCAGCATGAACAAGCATGATCAAGATTTACTCAATGGATAGAGCAAAACTGAAGAGAAGGTTTTCTATTTTTTTGAATTTTTAGATAAAAAGAAAGAGCAATAACAAAAGGATGAATAACAGAATAATATTCTAACTCGGCGCTTCCCCGGCAACGGCGCCAGAAAAGCTTGTTGGCGGCTCTAAGCCTAACAGATTTTACTCCACAAGCGCAGGAGACCACTGTAGCAAACCCGAGAGTATTCCAAGGTATCGTATTTATCCACAGGGAAGCATTGAGATAGAGATATCAAACTATCATTCATCCAGCTGTTACTACTCTTTCACGTCAACTGATAACTAGGAAAGGTTGACACCAAACACCATGGGATACAAGCCAAGCACCATTGGCAAGAAAACAGGTAAAGCTAGGAAGACAACGAGACAGGGACGGCTATACGGTCTTCTATCTCTACTAGCATACAAGAGTTATCCGTGCTAAGGGTCAAAAGGATCTCAATAGAGTTATGACTTGCGTCGAGCGAAATTCCGGCGCCTCGAGGGGTCAGTGGGTAGATAGTAGACCACCGAAGGAGACCCGGCTAACGCCTACGGGCCTACCGAACGAACGGGCCTGGGATACACAGGCACACCACACGCTGTCACTAAGTGGGGCTACCAAGCAAATCTGCGTGGATAGGCTAGCACGCTACAAACGCGTTCAAGCGGAGCTTGAACAACAATAGTTCATCCTTGGCCAAAGGAGGGGAATTAACCAGAGCCTAGCATATAGGTTGGATTGTAACACCGGCAAGCATAACAACGATCAATCTATTCTAGTTTAGCACAACTCAGGCCTCAACTTGGTCTGCCCAAAAGGAAAAAGGTGCTTAACAACTGCATACATACCAAGCGAGTAACTAACTAGAGCAGAAAGATAAGTGCATAAAGTATAAACATGAAGTACTTGCACTTGTCAATAAAAGGAAAGTAGTGCTCAAGATAAGCAAATGAAATACATTACCGAGTACTTTCGACTGACTCCGATACAGCAGACCTTCTCTAACTCCTAAACTAAACACTGCTTTTAGAATGGAAGCCCCTCCCATGGTGAGCCTCCTAGAGGAAGAAAGAGAGTTCACATGGTGTGAAATGGTACATTTTGGAGTGGGGAGGAGTGCCCCTTTACTTATAGCAGTCACAAGGTCGGTTGGGGAGCAAAGGCGGTTGGTCGGGCGGCCACGTGGGTGGTTGGCCAACCATCACAGAGGTTAGCCGACCAAGCCCATGGTCGGCCGACCTTCCCCCAAGGTCGCCCGACCGTCCGATGCACCGCCTCACTTCTCCAACGCCTAGGATGCCTTCTAGAAGTCGGTTTCCGTTGATGCACGTGTTGAACTTGTCCGGGCATCCAACGTGGTAACTGTGCAGGCCAAGTAATGGGTTGGGGGACCAATTGAGGTGGTCGGCCGACCAAGCCCAAGATCGGCCGGCCTAGCCCAAGGTCGGCCGACCATCATTTCAGCCTTTCAGCAGTTCCTCGACCCGTGTGGTGGCCTTCCGACGTTGGATTCGACTTGGGCTTGTTCCACCTTGTGTATTTGGGCTCTTGGTGACTTCCTTGGATGAATAAGGTGAAGTATGAGGCATATTGGGAGAGTAGGTGGTCGGCCGGCCATGCCTTTGGTCGCCCGACCAAGGTCATGGTCGCCCGACCATCTCTCACAACTCATGTTGTCAACTTTGCGACGCCCTTAATTTTAGTGTCCGGACTCCAAATTGAGTGAACCAAAACTCCATTTTGATTGTTTCGACGAGCTCTTTGCAGTGGATTGGTCCATGAGGCCATTTGAGATACTTCATAATGATGATATTTCCCATTCATTCTCAAGCCCTTTTATGTGACGATTCTCTCTTGCTCCATATGATGTTTTTTTTGCACAGAATGTGAGCTTCTCCCTGTGATACATTGAAAACCACCAAAACTCGTGGAATTTGTCAGTGTTAGGTAAATAATGCATGGAACTTTATGTATACCCCATTTATTCACTAAGAGATTGACGGTCGAAATGGTGAAATAACGACCGTGAACACTCCTCCTCAGCCTCTGACTCCTGCTCAAGCTCTCTATCTATAGAAGGGGGTGGCTGCATCTGAAGGTGCCTTTGGATGCCCTTGAGCCTGTTATCTGATATAATTTGGCAGTTACGGATCTCCCTCTTCTCAGCCTTTTTATCCTTAGCACTGAAGCATTTGAGAGCACCCATGATGGCTCTGAAAGCCTGGACCACAGGTGATGAGCTCCTCCTTCTCTCATTGGTGTACTGCCTTGTGTCTCTCCTCCTCTATGGTGGATCATCTCTCTAGCTAAATCTGAGAACCCTGCTGAGTCTGAGGCGGCACACTAGAATAGGAGGAGCATATGCATCTATAGGCACAATGGGACGTGTGGCCTTCTGAATCCTCAAGGGTCTATGCTCCTCATCATACACAAATGTGTCTCCACTCGTCATCTCAATAACCAACATGATGATGGGAGCATATGCACAACTCCTATATGGGTCAAGAGATATGGCTTTGATTTCCTCCCATATGAAGTGTGTCACACAGAACGGTCTAGCACCGTCTCTCATCCTATCCTTGGAGCAAGAGAGAGTCATCACATAAAAGTGCTTGAGAATGAATGGAAAATAACATCACTATGAAGTATCTCAAATGCCCTCATGGACCAAACCATTGCAAAGAGGTCGTCAAGATAATCAAAATGGAGTTTTGGTTCACTCAATTTGGAGTACGGACGGTAAAGTTATGGCCGTCGCAAGGTTGATAACATGCATGGGCTGTGAGAGATGATCGGGCGACCACGACCTTGGCCGGGTGACCAAAGGCATGGCCGGCCGACCTCCCACTCTCTCAAAATGCCTATGGCCCGCCACCCATGCCTATGGGCAGAAAGGCTGGAATGATGGCCAGCCGACCATGCCTATGGTCGGTTGACCACTGCACATGGTCGGCCGACCACCCCAAAAGGCCATCCAGCCCATTACTTGGTCGCCTAGCCACCACGTTGGCTTCCTGGACATGTTCAACACTTGTATCAATGGTTACCGACTTCTAGAGGGCATCCCAAGCGTTGATTAATCAAGTCGGTGCATCTTAGGGTCACCCGACCATAGGGGATGGTCGGTCGACCATAGGACTTACTACCCGGCCAACCGACTTGCTACCCCCACCGACCTTCATCGTCCTATAAATAGAGTGGCACTCCCCCCACTCCAGAATGTACCATTCACCATGTGAATTCTCTCTTTCTCCCTCTAGGAGGCGTCCCACGGGAGGTGCTTCCATTCTGAAAGCAGTGTTTAGTTAGGAGTTAGAGAAGGGTCTGCTGTATCAGAGTCAATCGGAAGTATTCTGTAATATATTTTACTTTCTTATTTTGAGCATTACTTTCCTATTATTGACAAGTGCAAGTACTTTATGTGTCTACTTTATGCACTTGTCTTCTGCTCTTCTTAGTTACTTGGCTTGGTGTGTGCGGCTTTTTAGCACCTTTTCCTTTTGGGCATGCCAAGTTCGAGGCCTGAGTTGTGCTAAACTAGAATTGATTGATCGTTGTTATGCTTGCTGGTTCTAAAATCCAACCTATACACTAGGCTCTAGTTAGTTCCTCTCCTTTGGACGTTTGTAATGTGCCATCCTACCCACGCAAATTTGCTTGGTAGCCTCACTCGGTGACAGCGTGTGGTGTGCCTGTGTAGTCCAAGCCCATTCGTTCGGTAGGTTCGTAGGTGATAGCCGGGTCCTATTTTGGTGGTCAACTATCTACCCCCTGACTCCTCGAGGGAGCCGGGATTTCGCTCGACGCAAGTTCATAACTCTGTTGAGATCCTTTCGACCCCTAGCACGGATAGCTCTTGTATGCCGGTTGAGATAGAAGACCGTATAACATTTTTTGTCTTGTTGTCCTTCTAGCTTTACCAGTTTTCTTGCCATATTTCTGCCTTTAGCCTGACATTCTTCCAAAGTGACACAGTTTTGGTTGCAGCCAGCTATTTATTCCCAAACACACTGCGTGGAATGATAGAGGTGGATGTTCGTTGAAGTTGACTCCTTTGAATCCTTGGCAGTTTGCCACCAATCTTCGAGAGATGGTTGTTCGCCATGTTTGTAATTGGCATGCTGACTCATGTTGTGCCATGCTTATGATGTCGTAGGTGGCTCATTGGCGCATTGACTCATGAGTAGAGTAGATCAACCTAACCTCTGATAAACAGCTTTGTCTTGTCGTATATCTGGCCAGGGGAAGGGAATTAAGGAATGCTCGCTCGTAGCGTTCCTCCATACTTGGGTGATGTCTCTATATATCTTATGACAGTAGCAACCTCTTACAATAGAGACATCTGGTCTTGTGGTGTTGGAGACGAACTCTCGGGATGAGAGCTATCTATGGTCTTTTGCTCACTTCGCAAGTAGTGCAGAGCATGTTCAATGTCTTGCAGCGATCAACTGTTGTTGGTTGAATGTCGAGGTCCTTCCTCTCAGGGGTTGGGTTGGAGGATGTGTGATATTACTTGGTATATCCTCCCCCAAGCTTGATTCTTATGGTGTGATGAAACAATCCTTTTATGCATATTTCTTTATCCTTGAATGAAGCTTTCCTTTGTTCCGCTTTGACTCTTGTTTTGGTTCCATTGGGAGGCATTGTCCAATCATGGTGTGAAGAGAGACCCTCGATAGGTGTTGAGAATGGTTTCTTTGTGATAGCCTTTTCATTCTTCCTTCATGATAAAGGAAGTATTGATGCTAAATCTCCATCTCAATTGACAATTGGTACTCCGGGTTCTCACTCCTTGGGATGTCAATGTAGGGGATGTCCTTTAAGTGCGGCTTCGTTGGCTTGAAAATTTGGTTGCTTCCGTAAAAAGCTTGTCAAATGCCAGGCAATTCTCTCCCCGAAGCTTAGATTTTGCAGTGAATGCTTGCTCCCTATGAAGTTTAATTTGTCATCTTGGGCTTGGTACTTGTCAGATGATGCGTGCCACCAGTCGTTGTTTGCCTATGTGCCACACAGCCATCAACTGCACGTCATGACATTCCCACCATGCTTGTGGTCATCGATTTGTTTTTGCCTTTATGGTGTTTAAGACGGATCACTCCCGCAATTAGAGACGTCATTGCCTGCCGATTTTAGGATCTACACCACAACTCCATTGGGCACGCAACTTTCCTGTGGGGGTAGTAGACCAGTGGCCTACTTGAGAGAATGGACCGGCCTCATTGCTGAGGCAATGCTCGGCGTCAGTCGGCCATGGGAGCTTGGTACACAGAGGGACGGTACGGCAACGGTAATGTAAGCCCTCCGATGGACCGCGAGGCGACTCCGATGGACTGGAGAAGCCGGGTGCCACCGTGGTGCTCCAACCCGAGTGCATGGCGCGAAGATGTGCGAGGGAGGCTTTGGCGGCTTCGGCTCAAAACCGCCACCCAAGTTCAGATGACTTGGTGGGTTGGGCTCTGACTCGCCAAGATAGAAGATTGGGCCAAGACCCAGCCCAGGAAGCGCGCAGAATAAAGTTTCCCAGTTTCTGACTTCAAAACCGGGGGAAGCTTTCGGACTACTGGCTACGTGGCGTACATCCAAGCGAGGCGTGGAGAAGAAGAAGATCAAAGCGTCATCGTAGTCGTCCGATTGTATCTTTTACATTTCAGCCGCTTCTGGGCATTCTAGAGTAAGGGTCTTAGTGTTAATTGTGTCATCAGGCCTAGGGCTATAAATACCTAAGTGGCTGGTCATTTAGGAGGCTCTCCAACTATTAGAAAACCCTAGGCTTCACTTCCACACAGCCATGTGCCTAAGAGAGAAGAGAGAGCATTAGGGCTAGGATTTGAGTCCCCTAGCTAGTGTTCTTCTCACAAGAGGGAAGGATGAAGGGTGGTAGGCTGTATGAACCTTGTATGAACTGATTTCCCATCTTCAATACATAAAGATTCCATTGAATTTCGAGCTCATGTGTGCAGCCCTCTCTTCCTCCCCCTTCTAGTTTGGTTTTTGTGTTCAATCCTTGGCTTTTGGGTGTTTGCTTTGGCCATTGGTGAATCCTTTCTTTTGCCGGTGTTTTGAACTTGCAAGGACGTGGAGATTATGCCCTAGTGCATCACAAACCGGCAAGTTTGCCACGAGCAAATCGAATTTGAGTTTTCCACTTTTCTTACCCAAAGCTTACCTCTTCATGTCATCTGAAATTTCTGCTAATCCCATGATCATTTTGAGTTGATCTTTTGGGAATAGCTTCAGAATAGTGCTCAGATAGCCTGTGTCAAATTTCATGAAGATTGGAAAGGTTTGGTCAAGTTTAGGGTTTGGGAAGCTTATTTTTCTGCGCCCACCGGACAGTCCGGTTCTACTACCAGACTCTCCGGCAGCACCGGACAGTCCGGCGCAGGTCACCAGACAGTCCGGTGTTGGGATCCAGCCTCGGTTCCTACCGGACCGTCCGACCCAGTCATCGGACTATCCAGTTCCCCCGGAGAGTCCGGTACTGGTCACCGGACAGTCCGGCAGAAGCCTGGAAGGTGGCTGTGAGCGCTTTTCGTTGATGTTTTTGTTGTCCGGCTCTTTGCTTCGACCTCGCTTTCGGTGTTCCTTGTTGCTGCCCATACTCATAGCCTGCTGTGATCCAGTATGGCGCATTTCGGTGCGTTGAGTGGCAAACAAGACCTTGTGCGTGAGTCGTTGTTTCGCTTGACTTGCGATCTTGTGATCGTTGAGTCTCGTGCTTCCGCTTGCTTGGTGTGTACCCATTTAGTGGGCGACACTAAGTGCTGCTAGACACGTTTCCTTTCAGTGGACGGTGTCTAGCATTTGTTGTGTGTAGTAGTTGTCAGTCTGCACCGGGGGTTCGTGAGTTTAAGTTTTTAAGTGCTCCTATTCACCCCCCCTCTAGTCTCACGTCTCGGTCCTACAAGTGGTATCAGAGCCGGTTAGGTTTCCTATACCTTAACCGGTGACGAAACCGTAGCGACGATGACTTACTCCGGGAAGATTCCCATCCTTGGCTCCGATGGCTATCCCTACTGGAAAGGTAGGATGAAGGCGTTCCTTGTTAGCCAGAGTCAGGACATATGGGATGCTACTCAGAGTACGACTTTTGTGGTGCTTCCAGTCGCTGAGCGTACTACGCAGGATATCGTGGCTCGGCATGAGGCAAATGCCAAGGCTGTTAACTTTCTCTTTTCCGGGCTTGGTCCTGTGGATTATGAGAGAGTGAGTCACCTTAAGACTGCGCGTGAGATATGGTCACTACTTAGTGCACACCATGAGGGTACTGCGATGATTAAGGCTAGGCTTGTGGAGACTTACCGGCGCTAATATGAAAATTTCGTCCAGAAGCCAGAAGAGTCAGTAGACGACTTGTTTGGTCGCTTTTAGTCGATCATCAACAAGTTGCGTGTCAACTCTGCCCCCGCTGAACTCCCATACATCGATCATCAGCAGGCTGTCAAGTTGTTGTATGCTTAGGACAGAAAAGTATGGGAGATCAAGGTGAACTCAATCATTGAGTCGGCAGGGTATGATACGATAGGAGTACAGGAGCTCTATAGCAAGCTCAAGGCCACAGAAGTAGATTACAAATTGAGGGATTCCCTTGCTTGTACAGGTTCTAAGAGTCTGGCCTTGGCTACTCCCTCTAGTGAGTCTGTTGCTAACCCCCTGTTACACAACTTCTCGTTTTCTGCTTTGATGTCTGTTATAGAGGAGCAGTTGGCGACACTTGGGGATGATGAGCTATGTCTGGTGTCTAGTCGCTTTCAGCGCGCCTATGACAACCGGATGAGCAAGAAGAGGGGTGAGTGGCCCAAATGCTTCGAGTGCGGAGAGGTCGGCCACTTCATCGCCGAGTGCCCCAACAAGAACGACTGCTACAAGAAGGGTAAGAGCTACTCCCGCGACTCCAACAAGTACCACTCTGGCAAGCCCAGCTTTGACAAGCACCTCTCCAGCAAGCACAACTTCGGCAAGCGTCCCTTTGGCAAGAAGAACTTCCGGAAGGCTTTCAAGAGCTACCAGAAGGACAACCGGAAGCGGGACAAGGCCTTCTTCGCTGAGATCGGGTTTTTCAGCAGCGGATATTCTTCCTCTTCGTCCTCGTCGAGCTCAAGCGATGAGGAGATCATGTACAGGAAGGACAAGAGGAACGATCAAGAAGGTCCAGCTGGCTTGTGCTTCGTCTCCACCAAATTTAGGCGCAAGAACAAGGACAAGAGGAGCTCGGTTTGCTCCATGGCGCTTGAGGACAAGGAGAACAATGATGATGGCAGCAACTCTTCTTCCGATGATGAGGTAACTCCTGAGCAAGCCTAAATCCTTCAGATGCTAGAGCAGAACAGCCATGAGTTGAAAGCCTAGGATAAGATGCTAGAGAAGGCAGCTAAGAAGCAGCAGAAGTTAAAAGCCCAACTTGCTGAGGCTTTAGAGGAGAATGAGAGGTTGAGGACTGTGAGACCCCAACCCAGTGAGATTGAGTGCCCTACCTGCGAGTCTTTCATGACGGAGCTTGGTGACCAGAGAGATAGGTATGCCAAGCGGGTAGAGGAGATAGATGAGCTGAAGGCTGAGCTAGGCAAACTCCAGTTTAAACTGGATGAGCCTACTTTGAATGGAGAGCTCGAGTGTGAGTATGGCCCCTGTCTTACTAGAGAGCTAGCTGTGTTGAAGGAGAAGTTTGAGGAGCAGCTCATGGAGCTTGAGGAGGTTAGGGCTAGACCTGCGCTGTTGGGTGCGTGTATGGTCTGTCCTACTTTGAGAGATGAGTCAGAGCAATGGAGAGCTGACTTTGAGGTGCTCTCAGCATCTACTGACAGTTGTAAGAACTGTCTAACCCTTAGGATACAGCTGGTGGATAGGGATGCCATCATTAGGAAGTTGGAGAAAGCTGCTGTGGTTTCCTCCCTAGATGTGACACTTGTGCTGCCCAGACTGTTGTTCTGGAAGATCTGAGGGAGGAGATGTTGTCTTTGCAAAATGACAACAGCAGGTTGAGAGAGGTGCTCAGTTGGGTATATGCTAGGCAACCCAAACTAGAGATGATCATAGAGAGCACCAAGAGAGCCGAGGGTGAGACGAGTGGTGTTGGGTTTGGAGAGTGCAGCACTTCGGGTGAGAAGAGTGCCCTAGTTAAGATCAAGACTGCACATACCCAGCCAGGAGAGACTGTTGATGGGGTTTACCATGAGCCACCCAAGGCTGCCCCAAAGAAGCAGTACTGAACACCCAAGCCTTCCAAGGCTAAGCTGGACAAGATTGTTGAGGAAGAGCTTAAGCCCAAGGGCAAGAAGCCAGTCCAGCAGCCTAAGGCACCCAAGGCCACATGACCTAAACCCAAGTCCTAGCCTAACCCAGTACCTAGGAGGCCTGTCTACCACTGTGAGTTCTGCCAGCGGAATGGCCACCTAGAGGAGTTTTGCTTTAGGAGGAAGCGCGTTGAGAGGCAGGGGAGAGCTTGGGGAACCAGGATCAATTCTACCAGGGTGGTAGGCATGATCCTCCCCACCGCGGTGAGAGGAGAGACCACGTTGCTAGCGGTGAGAGAGGAGGCGGCTTTCAGGCCCGTGCTCCTGGTAGTGAGAGATGCTTTGTTGGTCAAGCTCCTAGTCGTTTTCAGCGCGGCTATGGACCACGTGACCGAGGCTTTGAGAGAGCTTTCGAGGGTTCACGCTTTGGAGGTCGTGGTTACCCTGATCGACGTGATGGTTTTGTTGATTGTGCTTACCCCACTTTTGAGCAGATGGCTCGGCACTGGTACAACAGTTTTGGTACTAACCCTAGTGCCGGACCGTTTGCTCACCGTTGCTTTACTTGACTTTGCAGGATTGAGGCATAGAGGACGTGTGGATCATGTACTCCGGTTGCTCTAGGCACATGATAGGGCACCGCAAGTGGTTCTCCAGCCTCAACCCTGTAAGCACCAAGGAGTACATCACATTCGGGGACAATGGTCAAGGTAAAGTGCTTGGTGTTGGTTCTGTTTCGCTCTCTGCTAAGCTTTCCCTGAGAGAAGTTGCTTTTGTTCGGAATCTAGGGTTCAATTTGGTCTCTGTTTCGCAACTTCTCGATAAAGGATTTGAGGTTCGTTTTAAGAAGGGTGCGTGCTGCGTTCTTGATGCTGAGGAGATCCTTGTTTGCTCTTTGCTTCCTTTTGGTCAGGTTTTTAGGGTCGACCTCACATCTGTCTCTGGCCCTACTCGTTGTTTGGTTGCTAGTCCTTCTGCTGATATAAGGAAGTGGCATAGGAGGCTTGGTCACTTGAGCTTTGATCTGCTAGTCAGGTTGAGTTCAATGGGCCTAATCCGAGGATTGGCCAAGTTGAGAGCTGAGAAGGACTTAGTATGCCACCCCTGTCGTCATGGCAAGATGGTTGCCGCTTCTCAAATTCCTGTGTCTCAAGTTATGACCTCCTATCGGGTGAGCTACTCCATATGGATACAGTAGGCCCCGCTTGGGTAGCGTCGGTCAGTGGGAAGTGGTACTTGCTTGTCGTTGTGGACAACTTTTCGCGGTTCTCGTGGGTATTTTTCATGGAGTTTAAGGATGAGGCATTTGGTTTTGTTCGGGATCTGGTACTGAGGTTGAGAAATGAGAGTCATAAGGCCATGAGGGCTATCCGCAGTGACAATGGCGGAGAATTCAGAAACTCTCGGTTTGAAAACTTATGTCGTGACCTAGGTCTTGAGTACCAGTTTTCTTCTCCATATACCCCACCGTAGAACGGTGTTGTGGAATGCAAGAGCCACACACTTGTTGAGATGGCACGGACGATGCTCGATGAGCACAGTGCTCTGAGGCGCTTTTGGGCTGAGGCAGTGAATACGGTCTATTACATTGCGAACCGGATCTTCTTGCGAGCTTTCCTTGGGAAGACCTCGGATGAACTTTGGTTTGGTAGGTAGCCCAGCGTCAAGCATATGCGAGCATTTGGCTACAGGTGCTTTGTGCTTAAGAAGGCGGGGCATTTGGATAAGTTTGAGTCTCGTTGTCTGGATGGGATTTTTCTGAGGTATGCTTCCAGTTCTAGGGCTTTTCATGTGTGGATTTTGGAGGCCAAGCAAGTTGTGGAGACTCGTGAGGTTTCTTTTGATGAAACTATGCCCTGCACAATCCCTGCCTTTGAGCTTTCAGGTGATGATGAAGAAGGCACCCCCATCTTTGAGGATGAGGAAGGTGCGGTTGATGTTGGTGATACAAGAGCCACTGCACCGGCTGCGGCTCCTGCCCCCTCTGCTACGAGCTCTGATGATGTTGGAGGATCCTTGCCTACGGCTTCCTCCTCACTTCCCCGACGACAAGCTCATGCAGAGGCTGGACCCGCTGAGCACGCAGGGGAGGTAACTTCTGAGATTGTTCCATCTCGGCTGGTCCAGCGGGATCACCCTCCACACAGGATGATTGGAGACATTCACCAGCGTGTCACACGCTCTTCGATTAACTCTCTAGCCTTTTTCTCCCACTCTACATATGTTGCTTCTTTTGAGCCCCGGGATGTGTCACATGCATTATCTGATCCTAACTGGGTGAACGCCATGCATGAGGAGTTGGAGAACTTTGAGAGAAACCATGTCTGGGATTTAGTGGAGCCTCCACCAAACTGTCGCCCTATAGGTATCAAGTGGGTTTCAAGAAAAAACAAGGTGAGGATGGGATGGTTGTGAGGAACAAAGCGAGATTAGTAGCCCAGGGTTTCTATCAGAAGGAGGGGATAGATTATAAGGAGACCTTTGCCCCTGTAGCTCATTTGGAAGCCATTAGGATTTTGCTTGCCTTTGCGGCCTCTAAAGGCTTCAAACTGCAGCAAATGGATGTCAAGTCTGCTTTCCTAAATGGATTCGTAGAGGAGGAGGTATATGTGAGACAATCTCTTGGCTTTGAGAGTGCCAAGTTTCCAGACCGGGTGTATAAGTTGAGGAAAGCCCTTTATGGTCTGAAACAAGCTCCTAGAGCTTGGTATGCTAGGTTGAAGAGTTTCCTGCTCAAGTCTGGGTTTGTGATGGGTTCAGTAGACAAGACCTTGTTTTTGTTGAGTCGTGGTGGTGACACCCTGATAGTTCAGATATATGTTGATGACATAATCTTTGGTGGTTCATCTCACGCTTTGGTGTCTAGTTTTGCTGAACAGATGAGCAGGGAATTTGAGATGAGTCTTATGGGTGAGCTTCAGTTCTTCCTCAGGCTGCAGATCAAGCAAAACCCTGAAGGAACCTTCATCCATCAAGCCAAGTATACAAGGGATATACTCAAGAAGTTTGACATGGGGGATTCTAAACCCATGACAACTCCTATGAGTACAAACACGACGCTTGATGCTGATGAAAATGGGGAGGCGGTGGACCAGAAGGAATTTCGAGGGATGATCGGCTCACTTCTGTACTTGACGGCGACCAGGCCAGGCATTCAGTTCGCGGTTTGCCTTTGTGCGCGCTACCAGGCTTCTCCTAGGACTTCTCATCGTCAAGCGGTGAAGCGCATTTTCAGGTATCTGAAATTCACTCCTGAGCTTGGTGTTTGGTACTCTTCGGGTTCTTCTCTTTCTCTTAGAGGGTTCTCAGATGCTGACCATGCTGGTTGCCGGATTGATCGCAAGTCAACCTCCGGCATATGCCAACTCTTAGGAACCTCTCTTATCTCTTGGTCCTCCCGCAAGCAAGCTAGTGTATCCTTGTGTACCACAGAAGCAGAGTACATTGCTGCTACTCCCAGCTCTTGTGGATGAAAGCCACCCTTAGTGATTTTGGTCTTAAGCATGGAAGGATCCCTCTTCTAGTTGACTCTACTTCTGCTATTTCTGTAGCTAAGAACCCCGTCTTGCACTCTAGAACCAAACACATAGACGTGAGGTTTCACTTTCTGAGAGATCACTATGATAAGGGAGACATAGACCTAATCCACATAGTATCTGCAAACCAGTTGGCCGATATCTTTACCAAGCCCCTAGAGTTTGACGCTTTTACGCGTTTGAGAGGTGAGCTTGGAGTGTGTTATCCCTTTTAGTCAGGGATAGTGTGCTATTCCTTTTAGTAAGGAATAGCTTCTGTATATTGCTTTTATCTTGCTTTTATTTCTCTTTGGTTCTTTTGTATATTGTATCATATCATGCATTGCACTGTATATGTGCATTTTCACTTCGCTAGCACTAGAGCTCTTTTGGAATGATAAGTTAGTACTTACTTGTGCTAGATTGTACAGATGCATGCTTGATCATGGTTGGCTAAGCTAATGCCAGGGGTATATGCTTACTAGCCATCGCGTTCCCACATATAGTCCCCATCTCCACTTGTCCCATCCCAAGTTCGATTCCAACCCGCCATTCCCTAGCTTTAGCCCCCACAGAGTGATACCACGACGGGTCAGCCCTCCGTGAGAGTGAGCGCTCTTGGAGTCCGGTTGGACCAAGTCTCTATTCTTCGGATGGCACAAGTGAGACTTTCCCCAGGCCCATGTCCTGGATAAGCACTCTAGCAATGTTATGCCAATCAGCAGACGCACAGTGGACGGGCCTTATGCGACACGGACGGAGCCCAATAACAACAACACACACCACGAAAAGTAAACTTATGATCCGCCCGGTCTTCACTTAATATCAGCAATAATATAATAAAGTTCCATCATAGTAAGATTTTTGAGATTTGTAAAATCACTTACGCGACGAGTGACAGTGCTCACTCGTATCTACTCGTACCTAGCATTTCTAGGCATACTCGTCCTACGAACCCTATTCATAGGAGTTAGGGCCAGGGCGGCCAGGATGTCTAATGCAGTTGATTCCAAACAACTCCTGATACATATGGCTAATCATTAAGACATAAAATGTTTGCTGGGTATAGTATGATCCTGCCTACCTTTGAGTATTCTTATGAAAACCAACAAACTAATCTAAGTTAGTTTGCCGGGTTGTGGGGCTTTGCCCCAGGCAACCCCTTGAAATAGGGACGGATGTAATCAGCGACACGTCGTCTTCTTGCTCTTGGTGCAATTCGTTATTCGGCTTATCGATCAATAGCTGCTCCTGTGTTGATCCTTTCTTCGCGGAATCTATATGCATGATATAATATGCAAGTGAGTGCAACAGTATGCAAATACATGCATAGGGTACAGGTTATATGCACGACGTAGTGCAACCGTGAGTGCAACGAATGCAAATGTATGCATGAGGTGCAAAGGAAACATAATGCATATCAAGTAGCTTGTGACGAAATCACTCGAGCATACCAGTTCAAACACATTCCATAATAAGAAACTTAACAATTTTGCTAAGAAATCATACAACCCATCACTAAGAAATCATACAAACCATCATCGCATGTTATCTCTGAAGTTATCATAAATTACTGTCTTATATGTGTATATAGTCCCTATCAAATGAGATGAAAGTGTCTTTCAAAAACACCTCCATTGATAATCCTTGGAATCACAAGATGTACTTGATGGTGTGCAGCTAGCAAGAGTCTTGACAATATGCAATAACGTTGTTATTTGTGGGTAGACATATTCACACTAAATAATGAACATGCTACCTTTATGAATAAAATGCACTCATGAGTTCATGTAGTTAGACAACTCAAATTGATCCCAAACTTTTATCTCATGCAGAAACATACTACATAATACAACTGCCAAAAATTTAGGTACAAACAAGTTACAATTAATTTATTAAAATTCCAACAAGTTATCAGCCCTATAGCTTCTCAGATTTTTTATAATTTGTAGGAGTGAGTTCTGGACTTGAAATTCCTACAACAAGTATTTCATTGTATGACCATCATATACAAAAATCAGCAAGCACAAAATCCATAGTTTGATAGGACATCTATCTTCCATATAATTAACTTATGCCAATTAAGATGTACTTAGAAACAGTGTTAATAAATTCTCCAAAAATACTTTCTAGACTCCCTATCATGCTAGTAGCATACCAGATTTGTCATAGAATTATCTTTCCATCCTAAAGTCACCTTTTCCAATTATCAAGTCTAGCAGGTATCATTTTGTCAATTTCAAAACTGCAACAAAAACATGTATGCACAACTTCATACTTCATCACTGAGCTACTCATACTATATAAAATATATGAAAAATACCAGAGGTCATATTTGAGCATATTTTATATAGACTTCATTTTTCAAGTGGAATAAATACACAAATCACATGCATAAGGGCAGAACAGTCATTTACCAACCAATGCTAGGGCTACCAAAAATCACACAGAACCTAGATGCCATAACCGATGCTAGGTCTCGTCGGCCTAGACCGAGGGGTTCGGCGGAGAGGAGTACGGGAAAGGACGGCGTGGTGATGGGGAGGCTCGGGAGTGGCCGGAGCGGGCAGGCCGAAGCTCGAGCTCGGTGGCCTCTAATGGCGGCGGCCCAAAACAGAGAGGGATAGGGAAGGACGGGGAATGGGAGAGGGGAAAATGGGAGAGGGAGAGAGCAAAGTGAGGGCTCTCGCCCTTTCGGCCTGGGACGCGGGCAGGCCAGGCAGGGCGCCGCGGCGTCGGCCGTACGCCGGCGGCCGCGTGGCAGCCACTGCCTGGGCGCCAGTCGATCCCCCGGATCGACGGCCCCACTTGTCAGCGACTCGGGGAAAAAGAAAATCCCCAAAATTGGAGAAATGTGTTTCCCCTCTCTGAAATTCACCCTTTTGACCGATTTAAAAGCCGAATTTGGAAAAGTACCAATTGAATGAAATGTTCAAATCTTTGAGATCTACAACTTTGTCAAAAGCCTTGATACCAAAATCATTTTGGAAATATGAATTTCATTTGAATTTGGCTCTCCAATTTCATTTGGCCTACAGGCTAGGTTTTTAAAGAAATTCTAAAAGACCCTTTTCCAGTTGTATTCACTCAAAGAGCCTTTTGACAATGTTGTTGCCAACTCTAGGATCTACAACTTCTATAATTAGGACTTTGCCAAAATATGTTTGTAGGTTGGAGAAAAAATTGAATTACTCTACAGTTCAGATTTAGACAGGCTTTTTTATTGGCAGTAATAGGCCCACAACCCTAGGTAATCCTCATTATATGTCTAAACTCCAATTATAAAAGTTGTTCCCTTCTTGTTTGTCTATAACTTTGTTAATATGATCTTCACCTCGTTTTCAACAGAAATCATGTTATGACCCTAACACAGTAGCATTTATGCAGAAATTTGTGTTCACCAAGTTGCAGTCCACCCAAACTTTGAACCATGGATCAAATGCATGTCAAAGCACTAATTACCAAAGTTGTTCATCATGAAATCCTCTAGTCTCTTCAAATCCACAACAGATTCAAAGTTATAGTGACAAATATATAGGCCTATTCAGGATAAACTAAGTTAAATTGATTCAAATGACTTGGTCTACTCATGCACTTATGATGAAATGTTCATGAGATGATGCAAATATGTCAATGATACAAATGTAATGCACTTGAGATGCCTGGGGCATCACATTATCTGCCTGAAGCGGATCAGCAGAATGGGAGAATGTAGGCGGATGTCCCTTCATAAAATCTCCACGCCTTTCCCTCTGCTGCGGCTGTGGATTAGCTTGAATATTCTGCAGGGCCTGCACCGCATTGTTGAGAGTAGCCATCATCTACATCTGAAGTTGAAAAGACTGATCTGCTGTCAGTGGCGGTGGATTCTGCGGTGGATTGCCATTGGCCTGATTGTTATCCTTCAGTCCATTGCCTCTATTCTTGGTGTTTACCATCTGTTGGCAGCAGTTGAGACAACATCAGTAAGCAATTGTTGCACATATCCAGGGTGATAAACAACAGTGACCGATAAAGTAAAGAGAAAAAAGTAGATGGCTATTTATAACCCCCAACGATCTAATCTTAATTAATTAATTAATTTAATAAATTTAATCTTCATAGTTGTTTATACTGTGGACATATATCACAGCTAGACTACCAATTAAACAAAGAACCAAATCAAGCATAGCTCATCATGACAAACATTCACACAGCAAAACAAAGCGTGCTAACGGAGCATTATATGGTTAATCTAATTCTCATATAAAAGCACCCTCATCTATAGAACGATAGAAATACTTGAGTTAAGTTCTATATGACAGAAGAAATAAATAAAAATTTTCGAACATAATGTGAGCAATTAATCAGTGAAAATAAAATAAAGGCAAAGCATTTAAAAATTAGCAGATAAGACAAAGGAAAGTGAAGTCCTTAAATACGACTAGTTCTAACTAGGTTTTCGTCCTACAGTCAACACGACTCTGGTACCAAATTTGTCACGCCCAGTTTCAACAAACAAAACCGTGCAACATATATATGCGCCAGGAAACGTCTCGCATATACATAACAAATTACAAAGTACCACAAACACATGCCAAAGATAAAAACGTGCATAACATTAAATATATCATTATTACACTGTGACACAAGTGTTTAACTCAGAGTATAACTTAGCATAGCGGAAGCATAAAAACATAGAGATAACAGACGTCACAGGGACGTCAACTGGTGAACGAAACGCCTAATACTCGTCGTAGTCTTGCACATAGTCTTCATTACCTTCATCATCTGAGTAGCGGTTGGATTTTTTCCCAACAAGGAATAAATATAAAGAAACAAGCGTGAGTACAGGATACCCAACAAATATAACATAAACCATGAGGCTCTATGGTTAGCTGACAAACTGCATTAGCTTTTAATTGAAAACTTTTATTTAAGGCCTAATTACTATGAATTAGTAACAAAATCATTAGCCCAAAAGATATTGCATAAGAATTAAATAAGACTAAACAGATATAACCATTATAAAAATCAAAACCAAGGAACCTCAGCAAGGATCCTTCTAATCACTGGGAAGGTTTGGGCCACCCATAACCGTGAGCACGGCTAACATGTTAGTTTTACACTCTCGAGAGGTTGTACATCTTTATCCACAAGTCGTGAGCTACGCTAGGAGTTCATCACATTACCGGAGATGAGATGACTAGCAAGCGCACTGCGAAGCCTTTATAAAGATCACGTTGGTAAGGTGTAACCGCTAAGGTTTCAGGTTCCGCAACCGTGGAGCAAGCCTCAAGGGGAGAAGCATATACATATAACGTAAAGCACACTCAACCCAAGTAGCGCGAGGGCGACAGAAGCTCACCTCCCCTCTTGCCCCGCAGGTAAATTACTCCCAAACCAAAACAACCTAATTAATTAGCTAAGTCCGTCCCATTCCAGCCTTGTGGTAGCATTGTTGTCCCAGGTGGTCACTTTGTGATTCGGTCCTTACGGAGAGAACTAGCAAAAGCACACGAGCACATTGCTCAAGCTTCCTAAATCATGTTGCTAAAAAGCCATATTAAAATGGACATGAACCGATCAGGGTCAAGCCCAATAATTAATTGCATAGGATTATTAATCAAAATTAAAATTAACAAAAGGACATGAGTTTTGCACAGCACCTAGCACAACTTAACCATATGCATCCCAAATGGCAGATATATAAGGATAAAAGTAGCTAGGGAAAGCTTACAGGCATACAAATTAAAATGCACATGCAGTAAATAAAAAGTTATTAGGTGTTGTTTATGTTATACTTGCCTTCCTCAAAATTTATTCCTTGCTGCTGCTTATAGGCTTCTGGAGGTTGCTCTTCGAACTCAACAGGCGGATCAACATTTACGCGTGACATACGGCACCAAACAAGCATTCATATGTTCACACATGCAAGCAAACAAACATAAATGGTAAGAAACAGTACACCATTACATAAAAATAGAACATGATATGTATTTAAAATTATTCTACTCATCGCTACGGTCGCGTGGGCGTGAGAATCGCCAAAAACGGATTTAAAATAGTGAAGTTATGAGCTTTTGAATGTGATGGGACTTAACTGTAAATACTTTTCAAAAACCAGGGACTAAAACATAACACAGGGGCCTGGCTTTTACGGGGATGGACTGCGGGTTCATTTCAGCAAACCAGAGGGGCTCTTTAGCAAACTGCCGTTGGCTGACCGGCGTTTGACGGGCGCTGACCCGGTCTCTGGTGCCTGGGAACCGTTGGATCTTGATCCGGCGGAGGGGATTGAACGGGAAAAGGAAAGCCGGCGGTAACCATTGACCACAGCGGCGCCTCGCCGGAGCGCGGCGCTCCGAGCGCTGCGAGGCACGGCGGGGGATGGGAATAGCCGAGGAGAGGTAGGAGATCACGGCAATCTCACCTAGGGGCTCGGGAGAGGCGGAGACGCGACAGGGAGGGCCGGCGGTGAGCGGGTGCGGACGGCGGCGGTGGCGTTCGCGGAACGGCGGCGAAGAGTGGCTACGGCTCCCAAGAAATGGTGGGCGGCCTTCGTGGGGGTCCTGCGATGGTATATCAAGGATTAGTTTGGCCGGAGAGGGCTCAACGGCGGCGAATTTGGGGAGGCGGCGGTGGAGCTCACCTTCGGCTCCAATGGCGAAATCGGAGGCGGGCGCAGGCGCTAGGGCTTGAAGTGGACAATTGGAGGTGAAAAGATCACGGCGGCGGGGTTCGAAAACCCTTTTATAGGGTGGCGGCTTGTCGAATCAGACTCCAATTCGAGGAAAAGGCGGTGGTGCGCTTGGTTCGACTCGACTCGACTCGAACTCGAACTCGAGTTCCCGTCGGGGCAGCGCGGCGCACTGGCAGGCGGGCCATGCGCGCGGGGAAGGCGGAGGCGCGGGGGCACTGGCGCAGACGGAGGCGGCGATCGGGGCCATCGTGCAGAGAGAAGAGGCGGCGAGCAGCGAGAGAAGGGAGGGAGCGAGGTAGGGGAAGGAGCTGACGGGACGGGCCCGCTTGGCAGCGTCTCGAGGGCGCGGGGCCACTGGTCAGCGGGGAAAGCAAGGGTGAGGGTGCGGGTCTGGGCCGATTTGGCCTGGGCTCGGTGGGCGCGGGGAGGGAGGGAAAGACTTGGGATGGGCTGGGCAGGCCGGGGTGGCTGGTCTGCTCGTTTTTTTTCTCTTTTTTTTTCTCTTCCTTTTCTTTTTAAAACCAAGGCCAAATCAAAACTAAAATTCAAATAAATTTGAATTTCAAACCTTAGTCCATACAAGAAATAAAGCAATGAACCAGCGTGAATGTACAACAAAAGTTGACCTATGATAAATTTTAATTATTGTGAATAAAATAAATCAATAAATGCATGGCTAAGCATATAAAATCCTACAAAATTAAATAAGCCATATTAAATTTATTGTAAAATACAAAAATTAAAATTAGGGTGTTACAGAGGCAGTGAATACGGTTTGGTACATTGCGAACCGGATCTTCTTGCAAGCATTCCTTGGTAAGACCTCATATGAACTTCGGTTTGGTAGGCAGCTGTCACGCCCAGTTCTCAACCGACGGAACCGGAACAACATATATGTGCCAGGAACATGTCTCACATATATTATGATAATAGTGACATCACAGAACGTGCATAAAAGATAAAATAAAACGTTTACATAGCGTATATCATCACTTTATTACAATAAGACAACATGTCTTTAAACCAAAGTCATAGCGGAAGCGTAAACGAAGATAAAACGAGCCACCACAGGGACGTCAACTGGTGGACTGGTACGCCTAGAACTCGTTGAAGTCCTGAACATATTCTTCGAAGTCTTCTGGAGCTGAGCAACGGTTGGGTTCTAGCCAACATTAGGTTTAAAGTAAAGCAAACGTGAGCATTACATTCTCAACAAGCACAACATGAACTATGAGGCATCTAAGGTTGGCTGACACTTAGCATGAGCTTTTAGTTGGTCAAGTTTTATTAAGCGACTAATTACTACAAGTGAGTTGATAAACCATTAACCCAAGGTATAGCATAAAAGATTTAAATAACAACATTAACATTAGAACCAACTTTCAAACCCAACCAGGAACTACTAATCTGCATAAAGGATCTGGACCGCTCATAACCGTGAGCACGGCTGACATGTCAGTTTTACACTCTCGAGAGGTTGTACATCTTTATCCACAAGCCGTGTACTACGCTAGGAGTTCATCACATTGCCTGAGATGAGATGACTAGCAAGCACACTACGAAGCCTTTACAAAGATCACGTTGGTAAAAAGTAACCGCAAGGAATCAAGCGCCGCAATTGTGGTGTCCGCCTCACAAAGGGAGAAGCACACAGCACACTCAACCTAAGGTAGTGCAGCGACCACAAATGCTTACTCCCCCTCTTGCCCCGCAGGTAAGTTACTTCAAACCAAAACGATCTAATTAATCAGCTAAGACCGTCCCATTCCAGTCTCATGGTAGCACAGTTGTCCCAGGTTGTCGCTTTGTGAACCGGTCCTTATGGAGAGCGGCTATGAGCAAACCACTAAGCACATGCTCATGCCCCCTAAACCAAGTTGCTAAAAAGCCATTTTTAAAGAGACGGAAACCACTCAAGCACACAGCACAGAGGGTCACGCTTCGAGTTAATAAGCATAGCTCCATTAACAAGATTATTAACAAAAGTAACATGTGTTCGCGCAGCAACTAGCAAAACTTAACCAACATGCATCCCATCAGTGAACATATCGATGAAAGGGACTACGGTACAGTCCTTAGGGCATACAAGTTTAGACACATGCATATGAACTGATTAAATGGTTATTAGGTTGTCCAGGTTATACTTGCCTTGCTCAAACTGGTCTTGAGGCTGCTGCTCAACACCCTCAAACTGCTGCTCTTCTTCACCAACAAACTGCTCACCGTCTAAACATGTACACGGCAACATACAAGCATTTCCACGCATACATACATGCAAACAATTAACAAAAGGTGAGAAACAGTACATCATATCATAAAAACAGAAGATAAAACTGTATTAAAAACATTCTACGCATTACCACGATCGCGTGAGCGGAAGAATCACTCAAAACGGAGTTAAAACGTGAAAGTTATGTATAAAACGGGCTCCCAGGGGCATAACTGTGATAGAAACATTGAAACCAGGGGCTAGATTTGAAAAACTGAGGACCTAACCATAATTAACCGTATCCGCCGAGGGTTCTCAGGCAAAAACCCGAGGCCTGGACTGCGGGTTCAAAACCCGGAAAGCTTAGGGGCTAAACTGAAGAAAACAGGACCTAGATCTAAATATTTTTCAACAAAGATGGACCGCGGGTTGATTCCAGGCAACCGCGGGGGCCTTTCTGCGAAAGTCCCGCGGTGGACTCGGTCAGCGTGACATGGCTGCCGCGTGGCCAACCAAGTGGCCTGACAAGTGGGCCCGCGGCTGACTAGGATTACGAAGGCGACGTGGCGCGCTCTGATTGGCCCGCGAAGCGGTACGCCGTGTTCTAATCGCGGCTGTTGGCGACAGATCGGACGGCCAGGGGGAACGGGGACAGTGAGGCGCCGGCGGCGACCAAAACCCATGGTGGGGTTTCGGCCCGCGCGGCGGTGGCTCGCCGGCGTAGTGCACGCCAGGGCCTAGGGGCCGTCTCGCTGGACTAGACCTAGCGGAAAAGGGAGAGGAGGTCGAGGCAGAGCTCACCGAGGGATCGAGGGAGACGGGGAGCGGACGGCGGGGCTTGGCGACGGTGACCGGCGGATGGCTCGGGTGGCGCTCGCGGGAAGAGGCCTTGGCGTCGCGTCTCCGTGCCCAAAACGCACGGAACGGCTCCGCGAAGCTCCTGCAAAAGATTCGGCGTCGCAGCGTCTTACCGAAGCGGAACTCCGGCGGCGGATTGCGGGCGCGTCGATGCACGGGAGCGGAATTGGGGAGGTAGAGTGGTAAATGAGCTCAGGGCGACGCTCGGGGTCGGGTTTTATAGGGGTTTAGGATGCTAGAACGCGGTGTACAGAGAGGGGGTGGATGGCGGCTTTGAAAACTCGTCAAGGCGCAGTGAAGGAAAGGAGGGAAAAGGGGAAACCGGTGCGGTGGATGCAGGATTGGGGCAGTGTGCGGAGGGAAGGGGAGCGGGGCTCGGGTTCAAAATCCCCCTGCTTGAGCTCCGGTTTGGCCGAGCAGAGGAGTAAGGAAGGGCGGCGAAAATCACGGCGGGAGGAAGGAGACGAGTCTGGCAGGCAGGGCCCGGCGGTCAGTGGGCGTGGGCGCGGGGTCTGCTTGTCAGCGCGCGCTGAGGGAGAGGGAGGCGCTGGTGGGTCGGCGGCGCGCTGAGCAGGGAGGGCGGCCTGCACTGGTGGGCCGGTTTCCGGCCCAGGCGGGCGGGAGCCGAGCCGGGCCGAGTGGGCTGGCCGGCCGGGTTGCCTCTTTCCCCTTTCCTTTTTTTTTCTTTTTTTCTTTTTCTGAATCCTTTTGAAATGAGGAAGGTATAGCTCTAAATTTCTAATGATTTTGAATTTGAATCCTTAATTCAAACGACCAAGAAACAATGCACCAACATGTATGCACAAGAAAGTTAGGCCTATGATAAATTTTATACAAGTATTTATTTTAAATAAATCCTGTTAAATGCAGCTAAACACATGAGCCTTAGAAAAAATTAAATAAATTGCTTGAATTTTATTGTAAAATGCTAGAATTTAAACTAGGGTGTCACAAACCTACCCCCTTAACAGGAATCTCGCCCCCGAGATTCACATAGGTGGCTAGCAAAGAGACCAGGATTAGTTGCTCTCAACTCTTCCTCTCTTTCCCAAGTTGCCTCATCCTCCGTGTGATGTTTCCACTGCACTCTGCACATTTTGACCCTCATGTTTCTGGTAACCCTTTCAGATGTTTCAAGAATCTTCACTGGGTGTTCGGTATACGTCAGATCCTCCTGCACATCCAGACCCTCCAGTGGTGCTTGTTCTTCCGACACCCTCAAACACTTCTTTAGTTGGGACACATGGAACACATTGTGTATGCCAGATAGGTTTGATGGCAACTCCAACTTATAAGCCACTTCGCCTTTCCTTTCCACTGTCTTGAATGGACCGATGTATCTTGGTGCCAGCTTCCCTTTCATATTAAACCTCCGGATACCTCTCATTGGTGACACCTTCAAATACACAAAGTCATCAACCTTAAAGGTCAAGTCCCTGCGTCGCACATCTGCATAACTCTTCTGCTTGGACTGAGCAACTCTCAAGTTCTCACATACCATCTTGATTTGTTGTTCAGCATCCTTGATAAGGTCGGGTCCGAACACCTACTTCTCTCCTGTTTGGTTCCAAAATAGCGGTGTTCTGCACCTTCTGCCATACAGTGCCTCAAATGGCGAATTCTTTAAACTAGCTTGATAGCTGTTGTTATAAGAAAACTCGGCGTAAGGCAGACTCTTATCCCAACTGGTTCCGTACTGTATAGCACACGCCCTCAACATGTCCTCCAGAATCTGATTTGTTCTTTCAGTCTGACCATCTATCTGTGGGTGATATGCTGTACTGAACCGAAGCTTGGAATCCAAGGAGTCATGCAACTACTCCCAAAAACGAGATGTGAACTGTGAACCTCTATCAGATATGATCCGCTTAGGCACACCATGCAAGCAAACGATTCTGGAGATGTATAGCTCTGCTAGTCTGGCACCCGAATAAGTAGTGTTCACCGGAATGAAATAAGCAACCTTGGTCAACCGATCAACAACTACCCAGATCGAGTTGTAACCTTTCTGAGTCCTGGGTAACCCTACAATGAAATCCATACTTATTTCCTCCCATTTCCACTCTGGAATTTTCAAGGGTTGCAACAAACCTGCAGGTCTCTGATGTTCAGCCTTCACACGCTGACAAGTGTCACATACTGCAACATATTCTGCCACTGCTCTCTTCATTCCATACCACCAGAACCTTTCCTTCAAATCATGATACATCTTTGTACTGCCCGGGTGAATTGAGTAAGTGGTGTGGTGAACCTCACTGAGTATTAACTTCTTGATACTGTCCACATCCGGTACGCAAATCCGGTTCTTGTACCATACAGTACCCTGTTCATCTTCACAAAAGTGTGGTCCCTTGCCCACCTTGATCTGTTCCCGGATCTCCTGAATTTTCTCGTCCGTCTTCTGATGTTTCCTTATCTCTTATTCAAGGTTAGGCTCTGCTTCAAAAGTTGCTACTGTGGTGTGATGCACGAATCCCAAATTCAAACTCTCAAATTCTGCACATAGCTCAAGGGGCATCTGAAAAGCAACTGCCATGTTAATATAACTCTTTCTGCTTAAAGCATCTGCTACCACATTGGCTTTCCCTGGATGGTAATATATCTCCAGGTCATAATCTTTAATCAACTCCAGCCATCTTCTCTGCCTCATATTCAGCTCATTCTGGGTGAAGATGTATTTGAGACTCTTATGATCGGTGTATATCTCACACCGATTTCCAAATAAATAATGCATCCAGATTTTCAGAGCATGCACAATAGCTGCTAACTCCAGATTATGAGTGGGGTAATTGACCTCATGCTTTCTTAACTGGCGTGAAGCATAAGCAATCACCTTACCCTCCTGCATAAGCACACAACCCAATCCCTCCTTGGAAGCATCACAGTACACGGTGAAACTCTTGGTTAAGTCAGGTAGAGTAAGCACTGGAGCTGTGGTGAGTCTCTTCTTTAATTCATCAAATGCAGCTTGCTTCTCCTTAGTCCAAATAAATGGAACACCCTTCTCGAGCAATGATGTCATTGGTTTTGCAATCCTGGAGAAACTTTCAATAAACCTTCTGTAATATCCTGCTAGACCCAAAAATCCACGAACTTCTTTCACAACTTCTGGCACCTTCCAATCCATGACACTGCTGATCTTGCTAGGATCCACCATGATTCCACCTTTTGAGACTATATGTCCCAAGAAAGGCACTTGATCAAGCCAGAACTCACACTTGCTCAACTTTGCATACAACTTATGTTCTCTCAGCTTCTGCAAAACTAATCTCAAGTATTCTTCATGTTCTTTTTCCGTCTTGGAATAGATCAGTATATCATCAATGAACACCACAACAAACTTGTCAAGATACTCCATAAACACCTTGTTCATAAGATTCATGAAATAAGCAGGAGCATTTGTCAACCCAAAAGACATCACTGTATATTCATATAATCCAAATCTGGTAATGAAAGCAGTCTTTGGAATATCGGAAGGACGAATCTTCATTTGATGATAACCCGACCTCAAATCAATTTTTGAGAACACACATGCACCTTGCAACTGATCAAACAAATCATCTATTCGAGGTAAGGGGTATTTATTTTTGATGGTGACATCATTCAAAGCCCTATAATCCACACACATCCTTCTTGACCCATCCTTCTTATCAACAAACAGAACCGGAAAGGCCCAAGGTGAAGAACTAGGCCGAATAAACCCCTTTCCTAACAACTCATCTATATTTTCCTATATTAACTCTTGTTCTTTGGGGGCCACTCTATATTGCCTTTTGGCTATTGGTGCTGTACCAGGTAAAAGTTCTATTAAAAATTCAACATCTCGGTCAGGTGGCATACCTGGCAGCTCATCTGGAAAAACATCTGGAAACTCACGAACCACTCTAATCCCATCTGTGGGTTTAACCTCCATTTGATGCAGGTAACCAGAAGGACGGGTGTTACTGTTTGAGGATGAGTTGTTGAACTTCCTCTTCCTTTCTTCTATGTCTTGGCGCTTCCTCTCAGTGAACAGCGCCCTATCCACCAATTGATGGAAGCTAGGAAAAGAGTGATTCATCAACTGATATTGGAGCTCATCGTTTAAGCACTCCAGGAAGTATTCTTGCTTCTCCCGGTCCTCCGCCACCTCTGCAGTGGCATATCTGGCCAACTGAAGGAACTTGTCCCTATACTCGGTCACAAACATGCTGCCCTGCTTCAGGGAAAGAAACTCCTTTTTCTTCATCTTCATCAGCCCTGCAGGCACATGGTGGTTGCGGAAGTTCTCCCTGAACTGTGCCCAGGTAAAAGCTTCCCTATCCTGGAATCTGTAAGACTCCCACCAGTCAAGTGCTGCACCCCTCAGCTGTCCAAATCCATACAAAACCTTTTCCCTGTCGTTGCACTGTGCTATATCTAACTGGCGTTCCACAGCACGAAGCCAGTCATACACCTGTAGTGGCTCTGTAGCATGAGAGAAAGTGGAAGGATGGCCCTTCAAAAAGTCTCCACGCCTATCTCTAGGTGGCAGGGGTGGTGGTTGAGCTTGAGCCTGCTGGAGAACTTGCACAGCGTTGGTCATTGTTGCCATCATCTGCATCTGGAGATTATAGAACTGCTCCGGTGTCAGTGGTGGAGGGTTGGGCAGCGGGTTGCTACCCCCTGGTTACCCTGGTTAGCATTTCCACTGGCAGTGTTGCGCCTTGTGTTAACCATCTGTTTGTAACAGAGACACCGTAAGCACATAGCCAACATATGGGTACACAAGCAGTAGCGACTAAAGATAAAGTAGTAAGAGCGATAGAGTAGATATAGTGTTTTTAACCCCACGAACTAACTTTATTTGATAACATTAACTTGTTCATGCTGGGACAAATCCCCACAGCTGGATATAACACTCAACCAAAGATCCAAATCAAGCATGGTTCAAAATAACAAACATCCAGCCATCACAACTTAACTTAAGTTCCACACGACCAACTCAACACGACGACTTATTAAAACGTGCTAACGCGATACATGAGGACGACTAGTCATCCCGAGGGAGTATCCTGGTGGCACCACCTAACTCTCCCGTGCCAGGCCTCCTGCGAGGGGGAGTCTGAGCTGGGTCCACCACTGGCACCTGGGGTGGTGGACCTACCACTCGGTCCAGCTGAGCCTGAAGGTGGAACACCTCACCGTTCCGGTGATGGAGCTCCTCGGACACCCTGACGTAGGCAGTGATCAGGGCTGACACATACCGGACCAGCTTTAGCAGCTGCCGGTTGTCCTCACCCCGGATGGACGCTATCTCGTGCTCAGTATCCCCGGACTGCCGGCGGGGGAAGTAGCTGTACTGAGTCTGGCAGAGCGGAGTGTGGTAGTGCTGGCAGAGGACCCCAAGAGCCTGCTGAGCAGCATCCTCCATGGCCATCTCCATGGTCTCGTGCTCCGCAATGCTGTAGTGCCGGCGCAGCACGGTGTGTCCCCCGTGGTTGGGGTTGGGCTCCAGGACCTGCACACCGGCGGACCAGAGGGTGGTGAGGTCCGGGCGCGCTCGCTGCCGGACCTGGTAGACGACCTCATGGGTAGTGTAACCCAGGTCGTAGAGGCAGTCACGGAGTAGCCCTGGGAACTCCAGGTCGGCACCGTGGTGTGGGTGCGTCAGGTCGACCCAGGCATCGACCTCCTGCTGACCACCCTCGTCGGAAGGGACAGCCACGCGGAACGGCCACTCGGGTGCGGCAGGTGGTGGCGGTGGAGGTGCCGGTGAAGCTATAGGTGCCGCTGGAGAAGGTGGTGGTGTCAGTGCACGCGGAGAAGGAGGTGTCGGTGTCGGCAGGCGTGGCGGTGGGGCCTCCTCTCGCGCATCACCGTCGTCGTCTGAGTCGAGGTAGTAAACTACCTCCACTGGGTCCTCCTCCTCCTCCTCCTCAGGATCAGTGTCCGCCGGAAGCAGACCATTCCCCTCAAAGGGGTGTGGCGCCTGGTCCATGGGAGCGTACTCGAAGGGTGGTGGTGGCAACGGCTCGGGCAGCTCCGGGGATGGAGGCTCGATCTGCTGTGGTGGACGAGGTACTGCAGTGCGCCGTGGGGTCAGTGGTGCAACACGGCGAAGGCAGCCCCCGGTACTCTTGCGGGCGGTTTGCTTGCTGCGTGCCATGACCTATAAGGAGGATGGAGTAAGATGGAGATCAGTTCTATATGATTGAATGAATAAAGCAAAAAGTAATAATTTAACATAGAGTGAACATATAATTTGATAGCGAAAATAACTTTTTCATAAAATAGCAAGAGGGCAAAGAGGAGCAGGATCCTTAATTACGTCCGTTTCTAACTAGGCTTCCGTCCTACAGTTAACACGGCTCTGATACCACTTTGTCACGCCCAGTTCTCAACCGACGGAACCGGAACAACATATATGTGCCAGGAACGTGTCTCACATATATTATGACAATAGTGACATCACAGAACGTGCATAAAAGATAAAATAAAACGTTTACATAGCGTATATCATCACTTTATTACAATAAGACAACATGTCTTTAAACCAGAGTCATAGCGGAAGCGTAAACGAAGATAAAACGAGCCGCCACAGGGACTTCAACTGGTGGACTGGTACGCCTAGAACTCGTTGAAGTCCTAAACATACTCTTCGAAGTCTTCTGGAGCTGAGCAGCGGTTGGGTTCCAGCCAACAGTAGGTTTAAAGTAAAGCAAGCGTGAGCATTTCATACTCAACAAGCATAACATGAAATATGAGGCATCTAAGGTTGGCTGACACTTAGCATGAGCTTTTAGTTGGTCAAGTTTTATTAAGCGACTAATTACTACAAGTGAGTTGATAAACCATTAACCCAAGGTATAGCATAAAAGATTTAAACAACAACATTAACATTAGAACCAACTTCCAAAGCCAACCAGGAACCACTAATCTGCATAAAGGATCTGGGCCGCTCATAACTGAGAGCCAATGGACCGGCCTCATTGCTCTCCTGGTGTGATGAGTGATTGTCAACGAGTTCAAGCCCTCCGATGGACTGGAGGCTCTCCGATGGACTGGAGGTAGATGATGAAGACCTCGATAGACTGAGGCAAAAGCCCTCCAATGGACCGGAGGCAAGTCTCGGCGCCGGTCGGCCATGGGAGCTCGGTACACGGAGGGGCGGTTCTGCAACGGCTATGTAAGCCCTCCAATGGACCGGGAGGCAACTCCGATGGACTGGAGAAACCGGGTGCCACCGTGGTGCTCCAATCCGAGTGCATGGCGCAAAGGCGTGCGAGGGAGGCTTTGGCGGCTTCGGCTCAAAACCGCCACCCAAGTTCAAGTGATTTGGTGTGTTGGGCTCCGACTCGCCAAGATAGAAGATTGGTCCAAGACCCGGCCCAGGAAGCCCGCAGAATAAAGTTTCCCGGTTACTGACTTCAAAACCGGGGGAAGCTTCCGGACTATTGGCTACGTGGTGCACATCCAAGCGAGGCGTGGAGAAGAAGAAGATCAAATCGTCATCGTAGTCGTCCGATTGTATCTTTTCGGTTTGGCCCCCTCCGGGCATTTTTTGACTAGGGGTCTTAGTGTAATTGTATCGTTTAGGGCCTAGGGTATAAATAGACTTGAGAGGCTCCCTTGGAGCTTATCTTGGCAGCCACAATACCCTAGTTTCCCTAACCCTAGCAGCCAAGGTCCAAAGAGAGAAAAGAGAGGAGATTAGCTAGGAGATGAGTGCCTAGTTTAGTCAAATCTTGTCATTAGTGGGAGGATGATGGGAGGTAGGCTCTAGGGGGTCTTGTAAGACTTGATTTCGTGATTCAATCCAAGATTACTCCTTAAGAAATCCATGTCTTGAGCAGCTCAATTTCGTTCTCCTTTTTCCTTCCCCGTGCTTGTTCATTTTTGGTTCCAATCCTTGGATTTTGGTATGTTTCCTTTTGTATAAGGTTGGGATCTTTATTTTGCTGATATTTTGCCTTGCTATGATGTGGTGAATCTCACTAGCCAAGTGCTAGAATCATTGAACCACGAGCAAGGGCCGTTCTTATCCGATTTCAGTTTTTCGGTGTCAACTCACCTACCTCACGAGATTTGCAATTCTCGTGCATCCCTTGATCTTTTGGAGCTGATCTTTTGGGATTTGCTAGGGAAGGTCCTTAGGATTGTCCAAAATCACAACTTAACTTAAGTTCCACACGACCAACTCAACACGACGACTTATTAAAACGTGCTAACGCGATACATGAGGACGACTAGTCATCCCGAGGGAGTATCCTGGTGGCACCACCTAACTCTCCCGTGCCAGGCCTCCTGCGAGGGGGAGTCTGAGCTGGGTCCACCACTGGCACCTGGGGTGGTGGACCTACCACTCGGTCCAGCTGAGCCTGAAGGTGGAACACCTCACCGTTCCGGTGATGGAGCTCCTCGGACACCCTGACGTAGGCAGTGATCAGGGCTGACACATACCGGACCAGCTTTAGCAGCTGCCGGTTGTCCTCACCCCGGATGGACGCTATCTCGTGCTCAGTATCCCCGGACTGCCGGCGGGGGAAGTAGCTGTACTGAGTCTGGCAGAGCGGAGTGTGGTAGTGCTGGCAGAGGACCCCAAGAGCCTGCTGAGCAGCATCCTCCATGGCCATCTCCATGGTCTCGTGCTCCGCAATGCTGTAGTGCCGGCGCAGCACGGTGTGTCCCCCGTGGTTGGGGTTGGGCTCCAGGACCTGCACACCGGCGGACCAGAGGGTGGTGTGGTCCGGGCGCGCTCGCTGCCGGACCTGGTAGACGACCTCATGGGTAGTGTAACCCAGGTCGTAGAGGCAGTCACGGAGTAGCCCTGGGAACTCCAGGTCGGCACCGTGGTGTGGGTGCGTCAGGTCGACCCAGGCATCGACCTCCTGCTGACCACCCTCGTCGGAAGGGACAGCCACGCGGAACGGCCACTCGGGTGCGGCAGGTGGTGGCGGTGGAGGTGCCGGTGAAGCTATAGGTGCCGCTGGAGAAGGTGGTGGTGTCAGTGCACGCGGAGAAGGAGGTGTCGGTGTCGGCAGGCGTGGCGGTGGGGCCTCCTCTCGCGCATCACCGTCGTCGTCTGAGTCGAGGTAGTAAACTACCTCCACTGGGTCCTCCTCCTCCTCCTCCTCAGGATCAGTGTCCGCCGGAAGCAGACCATTCCCCTCAAAGGGGTGTGGCGCCTGGTCCATGGGAGCGTACTCGAAGGGTGGTGGTGGCAACGGCTCGGGCAGCTCCGGGGATGGAGGCTCAATCTGCTGTGGTGGACGAGGTACTGCAGTGCGCCGTGGGGTCAGTGGTGCAACACGGCGAAGGCAGCCCCCGGTACTCTTGCGGGCGGTTTGCTTGCTGCGTGCCATGACCTATAAGGAGGATGGAGTAAGATGGAGATCAGTTCTATATGATTGAATGAATAAAGCAAAAAGTAATAATTTAACATAGAGTGAACATATAATTTGATAGCGAAAATAACTTTTTCATAAAATAGCAAGAGGGCAAAGAGGAGCAGGATCCTTAATTACGTCCGTTTCTAACTAGGCTTCCGTCCTACAGTTAACACGGCTCTGATACCACTTTGTCACGCCCAGTTCTCAACCGACGGAACCGGAACAACATATATGTGCCAGGAACGTGTCTCACATATATTATGACAATAGTGACATCACAGAACGTGCATAAAAGATAAAATAAAACGTTTACATAGCGTATATCATCACTTTATTACAATAAGACAACATGTCTTTAAACCAGAGTCATAGCGGAAGTGTAAACGAAGATAAAACGAGCCGCCACAGGGACTTCAACTGGTGGACTGGTACGCCTAGAACTCGTTGAAGTCCTAAACATACTCTTCGAAGTCTTCTGGAGCTGAGCAGCGGTTGGGTTCCAGCCAACAGTAGGTTTAAAGTAAAGCAAGCGTGAGCATTTCATACTCAACAAGCATAACATGAAATATGAGGCATCTAAGGTTGGCTGACACTTAGCATGAGCTTTTAGTTGGTCAAGTTTTATTAAGCGACTAATTACTACAAGTGAGTTGATAAACCATTAACCCAAGGTATAGCATAAAAGATTTAAACAACAACATTAACATTAGAACCAACTTCCAAAGCCAACCAGGAACCACTAATCTGCATAAAGGATCTGGGCCGCTCATAACTGAGAGCCAATGGACCGGCCTCATTGCTCTCCTGGTGTGATGAGTGATTGTCAACGAGCTCAAGCCCTCCGATGGACTGGAGGCTCTCCGATGGACTGGAGGTAGATGATGAAGACCTCGATAGACTGAGGCAAAAGCCCTCCAATGGACCGGAGGCAAGTCTCGGCGCCGGTCGGCCATGGGAGCTCGGTACACGGAGGGGCGGTTCTGCAACGGCTATGTAAGCCCTCCAATGGACCGGGAGGCAACTCCGATGGACTGGAGAAACCGGGTGCCACCGTGGTGCTCCAATCCGAGTGCATGGCGCAAAGGCGTGCGAGGGAGGCTTTGGCGGCTTCGGCTCAAAACCGCCACCCAAGTTCAAGTGATTTGGTGTGTTGGGCTCCGACTCGCCAAGATAGAAGATTGGTCCAAGACCCGGCCCAGGAAGCCCGCAGAATAAAGTTTCCCGGTTACTGACTTCAAAACCGGGGGAAGCTTCCGGACTATTGGCTACGTGGTGCACATCCAAGCGAGGCGTGGAGAAGAAGAAGATCAAATCGTCATCGTAGTCGTCCGATTGTATCTTTTCGGTTTGGCCCCCTCCGGGCATTTTTTGACTAGGGGTCTTAGTGTAATTGTATCGTTTAGGGCCTAGGGTATAAATAGACTTGAGAGGCTCCCTTGGAGCTTATCTTGGCAGCCACAATACCCTAGTTTCCCTAACCCTAGCAGCCAAGGTCCAAAGAGAGAAAAGAGAGGAGATTAGCTAGGAGATGAGTGCCTAGTTTAGTCAAATCTTGTCATTAGTGGGAGGATGATGGGAGGTAGGCTCTAGGGGGTCTTGTAAGACTTGATTTCGTGATTCAATCCAAGATTACTCCTTAAGAAATCCATGTCTTGAGCAGCTCAATTTCGTTCTCCTTTTTCCTTCCCCGTGCTTGTTCATTTTTGGTTCCAATCCTTGGATTTTGGTATGTTTCCTTTTGTATAAGGTTGGGATCTTTATTTTGCTGATATTTTGCCTTGCTATGATGTGGTGAATCTCACTAGCCAAGTGCTAGAATCATTGAACCACGAGCAAGGGCCGTTCTTATCCGATTTCAGTTTTTCGGTGTCAACTCACCTACCTCACGAGATTTGCAATTCTCGTGCATCCCTTGATCTTTTGGAGCTGATCTTTTGGGATTTGCTAGGGAAGGTCCTTAGGATTGTCCATGCAAATTTTTGTGAAGTTTCGTTGAGATTTGACCCTGTTTCGATCGATTTTTCAAAAGGGTGTCGGGCTGTTTTTTGAGTGCAGTTTTCTGCTGAGTTAAATAGGACGGTATGTAGAGACCGGATAGTCCGGTCTGTGTGGCGGAGAAACCGAGGTTCGGCCACCTCGTGTGTGTGTCTCAGGTTTGTTTGTCCGGTCTTTTGTCTGGTTTGCCAAACCGGACTGTCCGGTCTGTAGTGTTTCTGGGCTGTTTTTTTTTTCTCTCCTTAACTTAGTACGGTCTAGGCCTTTTGGGGGGGTTCGGATAGTACGGTCTGTACTATTTTAGGCTATTTTCTTGTGTTAGTTCCTTCTCTTCTTCCTTGGTCTTTTCTCCTTGTTTCTTTGGTCTTTGGAGTGTTGTTGTTTGCTTCAAACTTGTTTTGTGTCAATCACTGCATGCCCATACTCTTCACTCACTTCTTAAGTGAGGCACACTTCGGTGCGTTGAGTGGCTAGTGTGCGACACTTGCAAGCTTTGTAGCTTGTCTTGTTTTGTTTGTGCCTTGTTGTTCTTCTGTGCTTTGATGCTGTTTTAGTGTGTTCGTCCAGGTGTAGTGTGTTTGTTCAATTAGGTTTAGTTGGTGCTTCCGCTTTTCACTCGATACGTATCTGTTCAGTGGACGGTATCGGGTGTGCAACTTTTGGGGGTTTGAGTTTGAGTTTTTCAAGTGCTCCTATTCACCCCCCTCTAGTCGCACGTCTCGGTCCTACAAGTGGTATCAGAGCCGGTTAGGTTTCCTATACCTTAACCGGTGACGAAACCGTAGTGACGATGACTTACTCCGGGAAAATTCCCGTCCTTGGCTCCGATGGCTATCCCTACTGGAAAGGTAGGATGGAGGCATTCCTTGTTAGCCAGAGTCAAGACATATGGGATGCTACTCAGAGTACGACTTTTGTGGTGCTTCCAGTTGCTGAGCGTACTACGCAGTATATCGTGGCTCAGCATGAGGCGAATGCCAAGGCTGTTAACTTTCTCTTCTCCGGGCTTGGTCCCATGGATTATGAGAGAGTGAGTCACCTTAAGACTGCGCGTGAGATATGGTCACTGCTTAGTGCACACCATGAGGGTACTGCGACAATTAAGGCTAGACTTGTGGAGACTTACCGGCGCGAATATGAGAATTTCGTCCAGAAGCCGGGAGAGTCAGTAGACTACTTGTTTGGTCGCTTTCAGTCGATCATCAACAAGTTGCATGTCAACTCTGCCCCCGCTGCCCTCCCATATACCGATCATCAGCAGGCTGTCAAGTTGCTGTATGCTTTGGATAGAAAAATACGGGAGATCAAGGGGAACTCAATCATTGAGTCGGCAGGGTATGATACGATTGGAGTAGAGGCGCTCTATAGTAAGCTCAAGGCCACCGAGGTAGATTACAAGATGAGGGATTCCCTCGCTTGTACAGGTTCTAAGAGTCTGGCCTTGGCTACCCCCTCTAGTGAGTTTGTTACTAACCCCATGTTACACAACTTCTCGTTTTCTGCTTTGATGTCTGTTACAGAGGAGCAGCTAGCGACGCTTGGGGATGATGAGTTGTGTCTGGTGTCTAGTCGCTTTCAGCGTGCCTATGACAACCGGATGAGCAAGAAGAGGGGAGAGCGGCCCAAGTGCTTCGAGTGCGAAGAGGTCGGCCACTTTATCGCCGAATGCCCCAACAAGAACGACTACTACAAGAAGGGCAAGAGCTACTCCCGCGACTCCGACAAGTACCACCTCGGCAAGGCAAGCCTTGACAAGCACCACTCCAGCAAGCACGGCTCCGGCAAGCGCCCCTTCGGCAAGAAGAACTTCCAGAAGGCTTTCAAGAGCTACTAGAAGGACAACCGGAAGCGGGACAAGGCCTTCTTCGCCGATATCGGGTTCTGCAGTAGCGGATCTTCTTCCTCTTCGTCCTCGTCGAGCTAAAGTGATGAGGAAATCACGTACAGGAAGGACAAGAGGAACGATCAAGGCGGTCCAGCTGGCTTGTGCTTCGTCTCCACCAAGTCTAGGCGTAAGAACAAGGACAAGAGGAGCTCGGTTTGCTCCATGGCGCTTGAGGACAAGGAGAACAAGGATTACGGCAGCAACTCTTCTTCCGATGATGAGGTAACTCCTGAGCAAGCCGAAATCCTTGAGATGCTAGAGCAGAACAGCCGGGAGCTTAAGGCCCAGGATAAGATGTTGGAGAAGGCAGCCAAGAAGCTGCAGAAGTTGAAAGCCCAACTTGCTGAGGCTTTAGAGGAGAACGAGAGGTTGAGGAGTGTGAGACCCCAACCCAGAGAGATTGAGTACCCTACCTGCGAGTCTTTCATGACGGAGCTCGGTGACCAGAGAGATAGGTATGCCAAGCGGGTAGAGGAGATAGATGAGCTTAGAGCTGAGTTAGGCAAACTCCAGTCCAAGCTGGATGAGCCTACTTTGAGTGGAGAGCTTGAGCGTGAGTCTTGCCCCTGTCTAGCTAGAGAGCTAGCTGTTCTGAAGGAGAAGTTTGAGGGGCAGCTCATGGAGCTTGAGGAGCTTAGGGCTAGACCTACGCTTTTGGGTGCGTGTATGGTCTGTCCTACTTTGAGAGGTGAGTTAGAGCAGTTGAGAGCTGACTTTGAAGTGCTTTCAGCACCTACTCATACTTGTGAGAACTGCCTAACCCTTAGGATGCAGCTGGTGGATAGGGATGCCACCATTAGGAAGTTGGAGAAAGCTGTTGTGGTTACCTCCCTAGACTATGATACCTGTGCTGCCCAGACAGTAGTTCCGGAAGATCTGAGGTTGCAGGTGTTGTCTTTGCAAGATGACAACAATAGGTTGAGAGAGGTGCTGAGTTGGGTGTATGCAAGGCAACCCCAACTAGAGTTGATCATAAAGAGCACCAAGAGAGCTGAGGGTGACTTGAGTGGGTTTGGGTTTGGTGAGTGTAGTACTTCAGATGAGAAAAGTGCCCCAGCTAAGATCAAGACTGCACCTACCCAGCCAGGTGAGACTATTGATGGGGTTTACCATGAGCCACCCAAGGCTGCGCCAAAGGAGCAGTACTGGACACCCAAGCCTTCCAAGGCTAAGCTGGACAAGATCATAAAGGAAGAGCTTAAGTCCAAGGGCAAGAAGCCAGTCCAGCAGCCTGAGCCACCCAAGGCCACACCACTTAAGCCCAAGTCTCAGCATAACCCAGTTCCTAGGAGGCCTGTCTACCACTGTGAGTTTTGCCAGCGGAATGGCCACCTAGAGGAGTTTTGCTTCAGGAGGAAGTGGGTTGAAAGGCAGGAGAGAGCTTAGGGGAATCAGGATCAGTTCTACCAGGGTGGTAGGCAAGATCATCCCCACCACGGTGAGATGAGAGACCGCTTTGCCGGTGGTGAGAGAGGAGGCGGCTTTCAGGCTCGTGCTCCTGGTGGTGAGAGATGCTTTACCGGCCGAGCTCCTAGTCGTTTTCAGCATAGCTATGAACCTCGTGACCGAGGCTTTGAGAGAGCTTTCGAGGGTTCACGTTTTGGAGGTCGTGGTTACCCTGATCGTCGTGATGATTTCTTTGATTGTGCTTATCCCACTTTTGAGCAGATGGCTCGGCACTGGTACAGCAGTTTTTGGACTAACCCCAGTGCCGGACCGTTTGCTCACCGTCACTTTACTTGACTTTGCAGGATCGAGGCATGGAGGACGTGTGGATCATGGACTCCGGTTGCTCTAGGCACATGACAGGGCACCGCAAGTGGTTCTCCAGCCTCAACCCCGTAAGCACCAAGAAGTACATCACATTCGGGGACAATGGTCAAAGTAAAGTGTTGGGTGTTGGTTCTGTTTCGCTCTCTGCTAAGCTTTCCCTGAGAGAAGTTGCTTTTGTTCGGAATCTGGGGTTCAATTTGGTCTCTGTTTCGCAACTTCTTGATGAAGGGTTTGAGGTTCCTTTTAAGAAGGGTGCGTGTCGCGTTCTTGATGCTGAGGAGACCCTTGTTTGCTCTTTGCTGCCTTTTGGTCAGGTTTTTAGGATCAACCTCACATCTGTTTCTGGCCTTGCTCGTTGTTTGGTTGCTAGCCCTTCTGTTGATATTTGGAAGTGGCATAGGAGGCTTGGTCACTTGAGCTTTGATCTGCTAGTCAGGTTGGGTTCAATGGGCCTAATCCGAGGATTGCCCAAGTTGAGAGCTGAGAAGGACTTAGTATGCCACCCCTGTCGTCATGGCAAGATGGTTGCCACTTCTCACATTCCTGTGTCTCAGGTTATGACCTCCTATCCGGTTGAGCAACTCCATATGGATACAGTAGGTCCCGCTCGGGTAGCGTCGGTCAGTGGGAAGTGGTACGTGCTTGTTGTTGTGGACGATTTTTCGTGGTTTTCGTGGGTATTTTTCAAGGAGTCTAAGGATGAGGCGTTTGGTTTTGTTCGGGATCTGGTACTGAGGTTGAGAAACGAGAGTCATAAGGCCATGACGGCTATTCGCAGTGACAATGGCGGAGAATTCAGAAACTCTCGGTTCGAAAACTTCTGTCGTGACCTAGGTCTTGAGCACCAGTTTTCTTCTCCATATACCCCACCACAGAACGGTGTTGTGGAACGCAAGAACCGCACACTTGTTGAGATGGCACGGACGATGCTCGATGAGCATAGGACTCTGAGGCGCTTTTGGGCTGAGGCAGTAAATACGGCCTGTTACATTGCGAACCGGATTTTCTTGCGAGCTTTCCTTGGGAAGACCTTGTAGGACCGAGACGTGCGACTAGAGGGGGGTGAATAGGAGCACTTGAAAACTCAAACTCAAACCCCCACCGCAGTGCAAACGGAAACAACGCCCACAACGAAACTAGACACCGTCCACTAAGAGGATACGTATCTAGCTCACAACACGTGCTTGCTAGAGCGGTGCTTGTCAAAGCTTGACTTCCGGAGTGGTACTTGTCGGAGTCACGGGAGTAGCTTTTGCCCTTCTTGTAGTAGTCGTTCTTGTTGGGGCACTCGGCGATGAAGTGGCCGACCTCTCCGCACTCGAAGCATTTGGGCCGCTCGCCCCTCTTCTTGCTCATCCGGTTGTCATAGGCGCGCTGAAAGCGACTAGAGACCAGACACAACTCATCATCCCCAAGCGTCGCTAGCTGCTCCTCTGTAACAGACATCAAAGCAGAAAACGAAAAGTTGTGTAACATGGGGTTAGTGACAGACTCACTAGAGGGGATAGCCAAGGCTAGACTCTTAGAACCTATACAAGCGAGGGAATCCCTCATCTTGTAATCTACCTCGGTGGCCTTGAGCTTACTATAGAGCGCCTCTACTCCAATCGTATCATACCCTGCCGACTCAATGATTGAGTTCACCTTGATCTCCCATATTTTTCTGTCCAAAGCATACAGCAACTTGACAGCCTGCTGATGATCGGTATATGGGAGGGCAGCGGGGGCAGAGTTGACACGCAACTTGTTGATGATCGACTGAAAACGACCAAACAAGTCATCTACTGACTCTTCCAGCTTCTGGACGAAATTCTCATATTCGCGCCGGTAAGTCTCCACAAGCCTAGCCTTAATCGTCGCAGTACCCTCATGGTGTGCACTAAGCAGTGACCATATCTCACGCGCAGTCTTAAGGTGACTCACTCTCTCATAATCCATGGGACTAAGCCCGGAGAAGAGAAAGTTAACAGCCTTGGCATTCGCCTCATGCTGAGCCACGATATCCTGCGTAGTACGCTCAGCGACTGGAAGCACCACAAAAGTCGTACTCTGAGTAGCATCACATATGTCCGGACTCTGGCTAACAAGAAACGTCTCCATCCTACCTTTCCAGTAGGGATAGCCATCGGAGCCAAGGACGGGAATTTTCCCGGAGTAAGTCATCGTCGCTACGGTTTCGTCACCGGTTAAGGTATAGGAAACCTAACCGGCTCTGATACCACTTGTAGGACCGAGACGTGCGACTAGAGGAGGGTGAATAGGAGCACTTGAAAACTCAAACTCAAACCCCCACCGCAGTGCAAACGGAAACAATGCCCACAACGAAACTAGACACAGTCCATGGAGAGGATACGTATCTAGCTCACAACACGTGCTTGGTACCGTCCACTGAACACATATGTACCAAGCACCAAGCGGAAGTACACGCTCAAACGGCTAAGAAAAAGAGTGCAAAAGGAACCAACTCTGGAGAACTGCAGATTTCAGACAGACAGGGCTGCAAAGAAAAATCTCAAAACCCCTCAAGAAAAGCTCCAAAAAATCCCCCAAAATTACCACACCTTCACAAGGCAATAGGGAACAACTCCAGAAAATTTCAGGCCAATTGGAGCAAGTTGTTACCACCGGACTGTCCGGTGGTTAACCACCGGACTATCCGGTGCTTACAGCTTGACACTCTAAAAAGATTCGAATCAAAACCCTATCAAGCCAACTCCAAAAATTATGAAATTTTTACTGAAAGTTAATAAGGGGCCAAGGAACAACTCCACAAATTTTCAGCTCAATTGGACAAGGAATAAAATTCCTAGAGCCACCGGACCGTCCGGTGGTTAACCACCGGACTGTCCGGTGGTTAAAAACTGACAGACTAACCCGAAAAGAAAAATACCAAAACCAGGTCAAAACACCTCCAAATGATCTGAAATTTTTATGGGAGCTTTATGATTCACTGATAAAGAGCTCCACAAAATTTCAGCCCAAAATTCGAAGGTTTGACCCCTAAACCAAACAAGACTTGAAAGTGGACAGAACCAGCAGGAAAACTGGACAGTAGGAAACTTCACACAAAAGCAATCCGAAACTTCACCAAACCTTCTCCAAACATCACGAAAATTGGTACAGGCTATCCTATCCCCATTCAAAAACTATTCCCAAAAGATCTATGGAAAAAGATCACGGGATTAGCGGGGATTTCAGATCTCGTGAAGAGGTGAATATTTGGGCAAGAAGGGGAAAAGCTCAAGAACAACTTGCTCGTGGCAATCCTTTGGGATTGAGACGTTCTAAGACATAATCTCCACGTCCTTGCAAGTCCAAAACACAAGGAAAACAAAGGATTCAACCTTGCCCAAAACAAACATCCAAAAGGCCAAGGATTAAAGCCAAAAACCAAAGAGAACAAAGGGAGGAGAAGCACACAAAGTTGCTGCACGGAACCACTTCGATTATGAGCCTCAAAAGAGGTTTTAGGTCAGATTACAATGAAGGATTTCGTCCTAAGCAACCACCCTCACCTTCCCTCTTGATTTGGAGGCTAGATCTCACCCTACCCCTCCTAAACTTGGAGCTCAAAGCTTGAGGACAAAAATTACACAAAGCAAATGAAAACCTAGCTGCCAAGACTCACTCGAATGACCAGCTCTTAGGCTATTTATACGCCGGTTCAGTTTTGGCATTTTTACACATAGATCCCTAACACTAGAAATGCCCGGAGGGGCTAAAACAGAAAAGAACCCGAAATATCGGGGACGGACGACCACGATGAAGACTTGATCTTCTTAGCTTCCACGCAATCTTTGGATGTCCTCCACGTGGCCAGTAGTCCAATCCGCCTTTGCACCCCCGGTTTTGAAGTCAGAAACCGAGAAACTTTAGTAAGTCTCCGTCTGGGCCGGACTTGGCCCATCTTCTCTATCTTGGCGAGTCGTGGCCCAACTCACCAAGCCTTGGGTAGCTTGGGTGGCGGTTTTGAGCCGAAGCCGCCAAAGCCTCCCTCGCACGCCTTCGCGCCATGCACTCGGGTTGGAGCACCACGGTGGCACACGGCTTCTTTAGTCCATCGGAGTTGTCTCGCGGTCCATCGGAGGGTTTACACCACCGTTGCCGATCCGCCCCTCCATGTACCGAGCTTCCATGGCCGACCGACGCCGAGCATTGCCTCCGGCCATTGGAGGGCTTTTGGCTCAGTCCATCGAGATCTTCATCATCTACCTCCAGTCCATCGGAGGGCCTCCAGTCCATCGGAGGGTTTGAGCTCGTTGACAATCACTCATCACACTAGGAGAGCAATGAGGCCGGTCCATTGGCTCTCAATCTCCCCCTTGATGAGTGCATTGTCAACACCTTCAACCTGTAACTTGAAATAGAACAAAGACAAGAGAAAAGCGTAAAACCGAAAAAGAAAGAAAAAGAAAAAAGTTGCTCAAAATGCCCAAGAACCAAATACAAGCAAAGAAACAGGGCACAATGAGACAACAAAAGAAAGCAAAGCATCGGCTCCTCAAGACAGAGGCAAAAGGCTCAACGCACCAATGCAAAGAGCATGCTAAAAGCTCAACTCCTCTGAAATGCATCCTCACAAATGCAAATTGAGTGCAAAGCTCCCCCTCAACTAAATCTCTCCTAAATTCTCCCCCTTGTCCATATTTTTAAATTTCTTCCCTTTGGAAAAATACACTAATCTCTCTTCAAATTTCTCTCCCTTGTTGACAATGGACACATCAAGGGTTTCTTGAACTCAACTCCCCCTGAACTAGATAACTCCTCCTCAAAATATGCCATGAAATGCAAGGAGTACAACTGAAAGAGCTCAAAGAGGATGAAAAAACTAGTAATCACAAGTTCTAGCATACAGAGCAAGTGAGGGCAAGGAAGCATACAACATGCTCAAATGAATCTATCTTACACATATCAAGAGTAAGCTTGTTTTTCAGTGTTAATGAAAAGAAAGCATCACCAACATGAATAGCACCTAGCAAGATAGGCATGAACAACAAGATGTTAGCAATGCATATAAGGTGTGCTACTCTCAACCAAAGCATATACAACTAGTCATAAGCATTTTAGAGACTTGCAAATTTCAGATTTAAACATTTGTATTCATAAGCAAATTCTTTTTGTGCCAAGGGTTATTTACTTGTCTTTTGCCACTTCTTACCAACCAATGCCAAGTCTAGGTTACATAACCATCAGAAACTTAAGACAAGGTTTTGGTCATACACAGCCTAGTCCAAGTTCATGGCAAAGTGCAAAGGCAAGCTATCTCGAACTAGATCAGTGTGACAAGCAAATCCACTTGGATCTTTCTCAATTCATCATATAAGACACACTTGTAAGCATTTTTATTCAGATTTCAATTTAAGCAAGGTGTCAGAAAAGCTTAGGTATTAACTTAGCAAAGGCATACAACTAGCATATCCAGGTATGAAAAGATAGCATAGTATTCAACAATCCTACATATGCGAGGTAGCCAAATCAAGTGGTGATCATGGTTTTTGATTTACAAAGAATAAAATGACTTAGCTCACAATTAGTATTCAATAGACTCAAAGAGAGTTTAGCCAACCATGATCAAGCAAGCACTGTACCATCTCGCACAAGCAAGTACTAACTCTGCATTCCAAAAAAGCTCTAGTGCTAGTGAAGTGAAAATGCATATGATACAATGCAATGCATGATATGATACAATATGCAAAAAAGACAAAGAGAAATAAAAGCAAGATAAAAGCAAAATTTAAACTACAAAAGCTATTCCTTACTAAAAGAAATAGTACTCTATCCCTGACTAAAAGGGATAGCACACTCTAAGCTCACCTCTTAGACGCGTAAAAGCGTCAAACTCTAGGGGCTTGGTAAAGATATCGGCCAACTAGTTTGCTGATACTACATGGATCAAGTCTATATCTCCCTTCTCATAGTGATCTCTCAGAAACTGAAACCTCATGTCTATGTGTTTGGTTCTAGAGTGCAAAACGGGGTTCTTAGCTACAGAAATAGCAGAAGTAGAGTCAACTAGGAGAGGGATTCTACCAAACCTAAGGCCGAAATCACTAAGGGTGGCTTTCATCCATAAAAGCTGGGAGCAGCAACTAGCAGCAACAACATATTCTGCTTCAGTGGTGGAAAGAGCTACACTAGCTTGCTTGCGGGAGGACCAAGAGACAAGAGAGATTCCTAAGAGTTGACATATGCCGGAGGTTGACTTGCGATCAATCCGGCAGCCAGCATGGTCAGCATCTGAGAACCCTCTAAGACAAAGAGAAGAACCCGAGGAATACCAAAGACCAAGCTCAGGAGTGAATTTCAGATACCTGAAAATGCGCTTCACCGCTTGACGGTGAGAAGTCCTAGGAGAAGCCTGGTAGCGCGCACAGAGGCAGACCGCGAACTGAATGTCTGGCCTGGTCGCCGTCAGGTACAGAAGTGAGCCGATCATCCCTCGAAATTCCTTCTGGTCCACCGCCTCCCCATCTTCATCAGCATCAAGCGCCGTGTTTGTACTCATAGGAGTTGTCATGGGTTTAGAGTCACCCATATTAAACTTTTTGAGTATGTCCCTTGTGTACTTGGCTTGATGGACGAAGGTACCCTCAAGGCCTTGCTTGATCTGCAGCCCGAGAAAAAACTGGAGCTCACCCATAAGACTCATCTCAAATTCCCTGCTCATCTGTTCAGCAATACTAGACACCAAAGCGTGAGATGAACCACCAAAGATTATGTCATCAACATATATCTGAACTATCAGGGTGTCACCACCACGACTCAACAAAAACAAGGTCTTGTCTACTGAACCCATCACAAACCCAGACTTGAGCAGGAAACTCTTCAACCTAGCATACCAAGCTCTAGGAGCTTGCTTCAGACCATAAAGGACTTTCCTCAACTTATACACCCGGTTTGGAAATCTAGCACTCTCAAAGCCAGGAGGTTGTCTCACATATACCTCCTCCTCTATGAACCCGTTTAGGAAAGCAGACTTGACATCCATTTGCTGCAGTTTGAAGCCTTTAGTGGCCGCAAAGGCAAGCAAAATTCTAATGGCTTCCAAACGAGCTACAGGGGCAAAGGTCTCCTTATAATCTATCCCCTCCTTCTGACAGAAACCCTGGGCTTCCAATCTCGCTTTGTTCCTCACAACCATTCCATCCTCACCCTGTTTGTTCTTAAAAACCCATTTGGTACCTATAGGGCGACAGTTTGGTGGAGGTTCAACTAAATCCCAGACATGGTTTCTCTCAAAGTTCTCCAACTCCTTATGCATGGCGTTCACCCAGTTAGGAACAGATAATGCATGTGACACATCCCGGGGCTCAAAAGAAGCAACATATGCAGAGTGGGAGAAAAAGGCTAGAGAGTTAACCGAAGAGCGCGTGACACGCTGGTGAATGTCTCCAATCATCCTGTGTGGAGGGTGATCCCACTGGACCTGCCGAGATGGTACAATCTCGGAGGTCACCTCCCCTGTGTCCTCAGCGGGTCCAGCCTCTGCATGAGCTTGCTGTCGGGGGAGTGAGGAGGAAGCCGTGGGCAAGGGTCCTCCTTCGTCATTTGAGCTCGTAGTAGAGGGGGCAGGAGCTGCAGCCGGTGTAGTGGCTCCTGCATCACCATCATTAACTGCACCTTCCTCATCCTCAAAGATGGGGGCGCCTTCTTCATCATCACCTGAAAGCTCAAAGGCAGGGGTTGTGCAGGGCATAGTTTGATCAAAAGAAACCTCACAAGTCTCAACAACTTGTTTGGCCTCTAAAATCCACACACGAAAAGCCCTAAAACTAGAAGCATACCCGAGAAAAATCCCATCCAAACAACGAGACTCAAACTTATCCAAATGCCCCGCCTTCTTCAGCACAAAGCACCTGCAGCCAAACGCTCGCAAATGCTTGACGCTGGGCTGCCTACCAAACCGAAGTTCATACGAGATCTTCCCAAGGAAAGCTCGCAAGAAAATCCGGTTCGCAATGTAACAGGCCGTATTCACTGCCTCAGCCCAAAAGCGCCTCGGAGTCCTATGCTCATTGAGCATCGTCCGTGTCATCTCAACAAGTGTGCGGTTCTTGCGTTCCACAACACCGTTCTGCGGAGGGGTATATGGAGAAGAAAACCGCCACCCAAGCTACCCAAGGCTTGGTGAGTTGGGCCACGACTCGCCAAGATAGAGAAGATGGGCCAAGTCCGGCCCAGACGGAGACTTCCTAAAGTTTCCCGGTTTCTGACTTCAAAACCGGGGGTGCAAAGGCGGATTGGACTACTGGCCACGCGGAGGACATCCAAAGATTGCGTGGAAGCTAAGAAGATCAAGTCTTCATCGTGGTCGTTCGTCCTCGATATTTCAGGTTCTTTTCTGTTTTAGCCCCTCCGGGCGTTTCTAGTGTTAGGGATCTATGTGTAAAAATGCCAAAACTGAACCGGTGTATAAATAGCCTAATAGCCGGTCATTAGAGTGAGTCTTGGCAGCTAGGTTTTCATTTGCTTTGTGTAATTTTCGTCCTCAAGCTTTGAGCTCCAAGTTTAGGAGGGTTAGGGTGAGATCTAGCCTCCAAATCAAGAGGGAAGGTGAGGGTGGTTGCTTAGGACGAAATCCTTCTTTGTAATCTGACCTAAGACCTCTTTTGAGGCTCATAATCGAAATGGTTTCGTGCAGCAACTTTGTGTGCTTCTCCTCCCTTTGTTCTCTTTGGTGTTTGGCTTCAATCCTTAGCCTTTTGGGTGTTTGTTTTGGGCAAGGTTGAATCCTTTGTTTTCTTTGTGTTTTGGACTTGCAAGGACGTGGAGATTATGTCTAAGAACATCTCAATCCCAAAGGATTGCCACGAGCAAGTTGTTCTTGAGCTTTTCCCCTTCTTGCCCAAATATTCACCTCTTCACGAGATCTGAAATTCCCGCTAATCCGTGATCTTTTTCCATAGATCTTTTGGGAATAGTTTTGGAATGGGGCTAGGATAGCCTGTACCAATTTTTGTGATGTTTGGAGAAGATTTGGTCAAGTTTTGGATTGCTTTTGTGTGAAGTTTTCTGCTGTCCAGTTTTTCTGCTGTTCTGTCAACTTTCAAGTCTTGTTTGGTTTAGGGGTCAAACCTTCGAATTTTGGGCTGAAATTTTGTGGAGGCACGCCTTCGCGCCTTGCACTCGGGTTGGAGCACCACGGTGGCACCCGGCTTCTCCAGTCCATCGGAGTTGCCTCGCGGTCCATCGGAGGGCTTACACCACCGTTGCCGATCCGCCCCTCCATGTACCGAGCTTCCATGGCCGACCGACTCCGAGCATTGCCTCCGGTCCATTGGAGGGCTTTTGCCTCAATCCATCGAGGTCTTCATCATCTACCTCCAGTCTATCGGAGGGTTTGAGCTCGTTGACAATCACTCATCACACCAGGAGAGCAATGAGGCCGGTCCATTGGCTCTCAGACCTCGTATGAACTTCGGTTTGGTAGGCAGCCCAGCGTCAAGCATTTGCGAGCGTTTGGCTGCAGGTGCTTTGTGCTTAAGAAGGCGGGGCATTTGGACAAGTTTGAGTCTCGTTGTTTGGATGGGATTTTTCTAGGGTATGCTTCTAGTTCTAGGGCTTTTCGTGTGTGGATTTTAGAGGCCAAGCAAGTTGTTGAGACTTGTGAGGTTTCTTTGGATGAAACTATGCCCTGCACAACCCCTGCCTTTGAGCTTTCAAGTGATGATGAAGAAGGCATCCCCATCTTTGAGGATGAGGAAGGTGCAGTTAATGATGGTGATGCAGGAGCCACTGCACCGGCTGCAGCTCCTGCCCCCTCTGCTACGAGCTCAGATGATGAAGGAGGACCCTTGCCCACGGCTTTCTCCTCACTCCCCCGACAGCAAGCTCATGCAGAGGCTGGACCCACTGAGGACGCAGGGGAGGTGACCTCCGAGATTGTACCATCTCGGCAGGTCCAGCGGGATCACCCTCCACACAGGATGATTGGAGACATTCACCAGCATGTCACACGCTCTTCGGTTAACTCTCTAGCCGTTTTCTCCCACTCTGCATATGTTGCTTCTTTTGAGCCCCGGGATGTGTCACATGCATTATCTAATCCTAACTGGGTGAACGCCATGATGAGGAGTTGGAGAACTTTGAGAGAAACCATGTCTAGGATTTAGTTGAACCTCCACCAAACTGTCGCCCTATAGGTACCAAGTGGGTTTTCAAGAACAAACGGGGTGAGGATGGAATGGTTGTGAGGAACAAAGCGAGATTGGTAGCCTAGGGTTTCTGTCAGAAGGAGGGGATAGATTATGAGGAAACCTTTGCCCCTGTAGCTCGTTTGGAAGCCATTAGGATTTTGCTTGCCTTTGCGGCCTCTAAAGGCTTCAAACTGCAGCAAATGAATGTCAAGTCTGCTTTCCTAAACGGGTTCATAGAGGAGGAGGTATATGTGAGACAACCTCCTGGCTTTGAGAGTGCTAGATTTCCAGACCGGGTCTATAAGTTGAAGAAAGCCCTTTATGGTCTGAAGCAAGCTCCTAGAGCTTGGTATGCTAGGTTGAAGAGTTTCCTGCTCAAGTCTGGGTTTGTGATGGGTTTAGTAGACAAGACCTTGTTTCTGTTGAGTCGTGGTAGTGACACCCTGATAGTTCAGATATATGTTGATGACATAATCTTTGGTGGTTCATCTCACGCTTTGGTGTCTAGTTTTGCTGAACAGATGAGCAGGGAATTTGAGATGAGTCTTATGGGTGAGCTCCAGTTCTTCCTCGGGCTGCAGATCAAGCAAGGCCCTGAAGGAACCTTCGTTCATCAAGCCAAGTATACAAGAGACATACTCAAGAAGTTTGGGATGGGTGACTCCAAGCCTATGACGACTCCTATGAGTACAAACACGGCACTTGATGCGGATGAAGATGGAGAGGCGGTGGACCAGAAGGAATTTCGAGGGATGATCGGCTCACTTCTGTACCTGACAGCGACCAGGCCGGACATTCAGTTCGCGGTCTGCCTTTGTGTGCGTTACCAGGCGTCACCTAGGACTTTTCACCGTCAAGCGGTGAAGCGCATTTTCAGGTATCTGAAATTCACTCCTGAGCTTGGTCTTTGGTACTCCTCGGGTTCTTCTCTTTCTCTTAGAGGGTTCTCAGATGCTGACCATGCTGGCTGCCGGATTGATCGCAAGTCAACCTCCGGCACATGCCAACTCTTAGAAACCTCTCTTGTCTCTTAATCCACCCGCAAGCAAGCTAGTGTATCCTTGTCTACCATAGAAGCAGGGTACATAGCTGCTGCTAGCTGCTGCTCCTAGCTTTTATGGATGAAAGCCACCCTTAGTGATTTCGGCCTTAGGTTTGAAAAAATCCCTCTTCTAGTGGACTCTACTTCTGCTATTTCTGTAGCTAAGAACCCCGTCTTGCACTCCAGAACCAAACACATAGACGTGAGGTTTCACTTTCTGAGAGATCACTATGAGAAGGGGGACATAGACTTAGTGCATGTAGCTTCTGAAAACCAGTTGGCCGATATCTTTACCAAGCCCCTAGAGTTTGGCGCTTTTGTGCGCTTGAGAGGTGAGCTTGGAGTGTGCTATCCCTTTTAGTCAAGGATAATGTGCTATTCCTTTTAGTAAGGGATAGCTTCTGTAGTTTAGTTCTGCTTTTATCTGGTTTTTATTTCTTTTTGCTTCTTTTGCATATTGTATCATATCATGCATCACATTGTATCATTTGCATTTTCACTTCACTAGCACTAGAGCTCTTTTGGAATGATAAGTTAGTACTTGCTTGTGCTAGATTGTACAGATGCATGCTTGATCATGGTTGGCTAAGCTCTCTTGAGTCTGTTGAATACTAGTTGTGAGCTAAGTCATTTTATTCTTTGCAAATCAAAAACCATGATCACCACTTGATTTGGCTACCTAGCATGTGTAGGATTGTTGAATGCTATGCTATCTTTTCATACCTGGATATGCTAGTTGTATGCCTTTGCCATGTTAATGCCTAAGCTTTTATGACACCTTGCTTAAATTAAAATCTGAATCAAAATGCTTACAAGTGGTGTCTTATGTGTTGAACTGAGAAAGATCCAGGTGGGTTTGCTTGTCACACTGATCTAGTTCGAGACAGATTGCCTTAGCACTTTGGCATGAACTTGGACTAGGCTGTGTATGACCAAAACCTTGTCTTAAGCTTCTGGTGGTTATATAACCTAGGCTTGGCATTGGTTGGTAAGAAGTGGCAAAAGACAAGTAAATAACCTCTGGCACATAAAGAACTTGCTTATGAATACAAATGTATAAATCTGAAATTTGCAAGTCTCTAAAATGCTTATGGCTGGTTGTATATGCTTTGGTTGAGAATAGCACACCTTGTATGCATTGCTAGCATCTTGCTGTTCATGCCTATCTTGCTAGGTGCTATTCATGTTGGTGATGCTTTCTATTCGATAACCCTGAAAAACAAACTTGCTCTTAACATGTGTAAGATAGATTCATTTGAGCTTGTTATATACTTACTTGCCCTCACTTGCTCTGTATGCTAGAACTTGTGATTACTAGCTTTACATCCCTTCTGAGCTCTTTCAGTTACACTCCTTGCATTTCATGGCATATTTTGAGGGGGAGTTGTCTAGTTCAGGGGGAGTTGAGTTCAAAAAACCCTTGATGTGTCCATTGTCAACAAAGGGGAGCAATTTGGGGAAAAATTAGTGTATATGGACAAAGGGGGAGAACTCAGGAGAGTTTTAGTTGAGGGGGAGCTTTGCATTTATTTTGCATTTGTGAGGATGTATTTCAGGGGGAGTTGAGCTTTTAGCATGCTCTTTGCATCGGTGCGTTGAGCCTTTTGCCTCTGTCTTGAGGAGCCGATGCTTTGCTTCTTTTTGCTTCAAGTTGCCTTGTGTTTTGCCTTTGTTGGGTTTTGGACAGCTTGAGCATTTCTTTTATTTTCTTTCTTTTTCGGTTTTACGCTTTTCTCTTGTCTTTGTTCTATTTCAGGTTACAGGTTGAAGGTGTTGACAATGCACTCATCAAGGAGGAGATTGAGAGCCAATGGACCGGCCTCATTGCTCTCCTGGTGTGATGAGTGATTGTCAACGAGCTCAAGCCCTCCGATGGACTGGAGGTAGATGATGAAGACCTCGATGGACTGAGGCAAAAACCCTCCAATGGACCGGAGGCAAGTCTCGGCGCCGGTCGGCCATGGGAGCTCGGTACACGGAGGGGCGGTTCGGCAACGGCGGTGTAAGCCCTCCGATGGACCGCGAGGCAACTCCGATGGACTGGAGAAGCCGGGTGCCACCGTGGTGCTCCAATCCGAGTGCATGGCGCGAAGGCATGCGAGGGAGGCTTTGGCGGCTTCGGCTCAAAACTGCCACCCAAGTTCAAGTGACTTGGTGGGTTGGGCTCCGACTCGCCAAGATAGAAGATTGGGCCAAGACCCGGCCCAGGAAACCCGCAGAATAAAGTTTTCCGGTTACTGATTTCAAAACCGGGGGAACCTTCCGGACTACTGGCTACGTGGCGCACATCCAAGCGAGGCGTGGAGAAGAAGGTGAGAACATACAAACATTTCCACGCATACATACATGCAAACAATTAACAAAAGGTAAGAAACAGTACATCATATCATAAAAACAGAAGATAAAACTGTATTAAAAACATTCTACGCATTACCACGATCGCGTGAGCGCAAGAATCACTCAAAACGGAGTTAAAACGTGAAAGTTATGTATAAAACGGGCTCCTAGGGGCATAACTGTGATAGAAACATTGAAACCAGGGGCTAGATTTGAAAAACCGAGGACCTAACCATAATTAACCGTATCTGCCGAGGGCTCTCAGGCAAAAACCCGAGGCCTGGACCGTGGGTTCAAAACCCGGAAAGCTTAGGGGCTAAACTGAAGAAAACAAGACCTAGATCTAAATATTTTTCAACAGAGATGGACCGCGGGTTGATTCCAGGCAACCGCGGGGGCCTTTCTGCGAAAGTCCCGCGGTGGACTCGGTCAGCGCGACGTGGCTGCCGCGTGGCCAACCAAGTGGCCTGACAAGTGGGCCCGCGGCTGACTGGGATTACGAAGGCGACGTGGCGCGCTCTGATTGGCCCGCGAAGCGGTACGCCGCGTTCTAATCACGGCTGTTGGCGACAGATCGGACGGCCAGGGGGAACGGGGACAGTGAGGCGCCGGCGGCGACCAAAACCCATGGCGGGGTTTCGGCCCGCGCGGCGATGGCTCGCCGGCGTCATGCACGCCGGGGCCTAGGGGCCGTCTCGCTGGACTAGACCTAGCGGAAAAGGGAGAGGAGGTCGAGGTGGAGCTCACCGAGGGATCGAGGGAGACGGGGAGCGAATGGCGGGGCTTGGCGACGGTGACCGGCGGACGGCTCGGGCGTCGCTCGCGGGAAGAGGCCTTGGCGTCGCGTCTCCGCGCCCAAAACCCAGGGAACGGCTCCGCGAAGCTCCTGCGAAAGATATGGGTGCGGTTAGAAGGCCGGAGAGGACACCCCGACGGTGAATTCGGCGTCGCAGCGTCTTACCGAAGCGGAACTCCGGCGGCGGATTGCGGGCGCGTCGATGCCCGGGAGCGGAATTGGGGAGGTAGAGTGGTAAAGGAGCTCGGGGCGACGCTCGGGGTCGGGTTTTATAGGGGTTTAGGACGCTAGAACGCGGTGTACAGAGAGGGGGTGGACGGCGGCTTTGAAAACTCGTCAAGGCGCAGTGAAGGAAAGGAGGGAAAAGGGGAAACCGGTGCGGTGGATGCGGGATTAGGGCAGTGTGCGGAGGGAAAGGGAGCGGGGCTCGGGTTCAAAATCCCCCTGCTTGAGCTCCGGTTTGGCCGAGCAGAGGAGTAAGGAAGGGCGGCAAAAATCACGGCGGGAGGAGGGAGACGAGTCTGGCAGGCGGGGCCCGGCGGTTAGTGGGCGCGGGCGCGGGGTCCGCCTGTCAGCGCGCGCTGAGGGAGAGGGAGGCGCTGGTGGGCCGGCGGCGCGCTGAGCAGGGAGTGCGGCCTGCGCTGGTGGGCCAGTTTCCGGCCCAGGCGGGCAGGAGCCGAGCCGGGCCGGGTGCCTCTTTCCCCTTTCCTTTTTTTTCTTTTTTTCTTTTTCTGAATCCTTTTGAAATGAGGAAGGTATAGCTCTAAATTTCAAATGATTTTGAATTTGAATCCTTAATTCAAATGACCAAGAAACAATGCACCAGCATGTATGCACAAGAAAGTTAGGCCTATGATAAATTTTATACAAGTATTTATTTTAAATAAATCCTGTTAAATGCAGCTAAACACATGAGCCTTAGAAAAAATTAAATAAATTGCTTGAATTTTATTGTAAAATGCTGGAATTTAAACTAAGGTGTTACAGCAGCCCAGTGTCAAGCATTTGCGTGCGTTTGGCTGCAGGTGCTTTGTGCTTAAGAAGGCGGGGCATTTGGACAAGTTTGAGTCTCGTTGTTTGGATGGGATTTTTCTGGGGTATGCTTCTAGTTCTAGGGCGTTTCGTGTGTGGATTTTGGAGGCCAAGCAAGTTGTTGAGACTTGTGAGGTTTCTTTTGATGAAACTATGCCCTCCACAACCCCTGCCTTTGAGTTTTCAAGTGATGATAAAGAAGGTACCCCCATCTTTGAGGATGAGGATGGTACGGTTGACGTTGGTGATGTAGGAGCCACTGCACCGGCTGCAGCTTCTGCCCCCTCTGCTACGAGCTCTGATGATGATAGAGGACCGTTGCCTACAGCTTCCTCTTCACTCCTCTGACAGTAAGCTCAAGCAGAGGCTGGCCCCACTGAGGACGCAGGGGAGGTGATTTCTGAGATTGTTCCATCTCGGCAGGTACAGCAGGATCACCCTCCACACAGAATGATTGGAGACATTCACCAGCGTGTCACACGCTCGTCGGTTGCTTCTCTAGCCTTTTTCTCCCACTCTGCATATGTTGCTACCTTTGAGCCTCGGGATGTGTCACTTGCATTATCTGATCCTAACTGGATGAACGCCATGCATGAGGAGTTGGAGAACTTTGAGAGAAACCATGTCTGGGATTTAGTTGAACCTCCACCAAACTGTCGCTCTATAGGTACCAAGTGGGTTTTCAAGAACAAACAGTGTGAGAACGGGATGGTTGTGAGGAACAAAGCGAGATTGATAGCTCATTTGGAAGCCATTAGGATTTTGCTTGCCTTTGCGGCCTCTAAAGGATTCAAACTGCAGCAAATGGATATCAAGTCTACTTTCCTGAATGGGTTCATAGAGGAGATATATGTGAGACAACCTCCTAGCTTTGAGAGTGCTAGATTTCCAGACTGGGTGTATAAGTTAAGGAAAGCCCTTTATGGTCTGAAGTGAGAGCCAATGGACCGGCCTCATTGCTCTCCTGGTGTGATGAGTGATTGTCAACGAGCTCAAGCCGTCCGATGGACTGGAGGCCCTCCGATGGACTGGAGGTAGATGATGAAGACCTCGATGGACTAAGCCAAAAGCCCTCCAATGGATCGGAGGCAATGCTCGGCGTCGGTCGGCCATGGGAGCTCCGTACACGGAGGGGCGGATCGGCAACGGTGGTGTAAGCCCTCCGATGGACTGCGAGGCAACTCCGATGGACTGGAGAAGCCGGGTGCCACCGTGATGCTCCAACCCGAGTGCATGGCGCGAAGGCGTGCGAGGGAGGCTTTGGCGGCTTCGGCTCAAAACCGCCACCCAAGCTACCCAAGGCTTGGTGAGTTGGGCCACGACTCGCCAAGATAGAGAAGATGGGCCAAGTCCGGCCCAGACGGAGACATCCTAAAGTTTCTCGGTTTCTGACTTCAAAACTGGGGGTGCAAAGGCGGATTGGACTACTGGCCACGTGGAGGACATCCAAAGATTGCGTGGAAGCTAAGAAGATCAAGTCTTCATCGTGGTCGTCCGTCCCCGATATTTCGGGTTCTTTTCTGTTTTAGCCCCTCCGGGCGTTTCTAGTGTTAGGGATCTATGTGTAAAAATGCCAAAACTGAACCGGTGTATAAATAGCCTAAGAGCTGGTCATTAGAGGAGTCTTGGCAGCTAGGTTTTCATTTGCTTTGTGTAATTTTCGTCCTCAAGCTTTGAGCTCCAAGTTTAGGAGGGTTAGGGTGAGATCTAGCCTCCAAATCAAGAGGGAAGGTGAGGGTGGTTGCTTGGGACGAAATCCTTCATTGTAATCTGACCTAAGACCTCTTTTGAGACTCATAATCGAAGTGGTTTCGTGCAGCAACTTTATGTGCTTCTTCTCCCTTTGTTCTCTTTAGTTTTTGGCTTCAATCCTTGGCCTTTTGGGTGTTTGTTTTGGCTAAGGTTGAATCCTTTGTTTTCCTTATGCTTTGGACTTACAAGGACGTAGAGATTATGTCTTAGAACATCTCAATCCCAAAGGATTCCCACGAGCAAGTTGTTCTTGAGCTTTTCCCTTCTTGCCCAAATATTCATCTCTTTGCGAGATCAGAAATTTCCGCTAATCCCGTGATCTTTTTCCATAGATCTTTTGGGAATAGCTTTGGAATGGGGCTAGGATAGGCTGTGCCAATTTTCGTGATGTTTGGAGAAGATTTGGTCAAGTTTCGGATTGCTTGTGTGTGAGGTTTCCTGCTGTCCAGTTTTCTTGCTGGTTCTGTCCACTTTTAAGTCTTGTTTGGTTTAGGGGTCAAACCTTCGAATTTTGGGCTGAAATTTTGTGGAGCTCTTTATCAGTGAATCATAAAGCTTCCATAAAAATTTTAGATCATTTGGAGGTGTTTTGATCTGGTTTTGGTATTTTTCTTTTAGGGTTAGTCTGTCAATTTTTAACCACTGGACAGTCCGGTGGCTCTAGGAATTTTATCCTTGTCCAATTGAGCTCAAAATTTGTGGAGTTGTTCCTTGGCCCCTTCTTAACCTCCAGTAAAAATGTCATAATTTTTAGAGTTGGTTTGATAAGGTTTTGGTCCGAATCTTTTTGGAGTGTCAGGCTGTAAGCATCGGACAGTCCGGTGGTTAACCACCGGATAGTCCGGTGGTAAAAACTTGCTCCAATTGGCCTGAAATTTTCTGAAGTTATTCCCTATTGCTTTGTGAAGGTGTGGTAATTTTAGGGGAATTTTTGGAGCTTTTCTTGAGGGGTTTTGAGATTTTTCTTTGCAGCCCTATCTGTCTGAAATCTACAGTTCCCCGAAGTTGGTTCCTTTTGCGCTCCTTTTCTTAGCCATTTGAGTGTGTGCTTCCGCTTGGTGCTTGGTACGTATCTGTTCAGTGGACGGTACCAAGCACGTGTTGTGAGCTAGATACGTATCCTCTCAGTGGACGGTGTCTAGTTTCGTTGTGGGCGTTGTTTCCGTTTTGCACTGCGTTGGGGGTTTGAGTTTGAGTTTTCAAGTGCTCCTATTCACCTCCTCTCTAGTCGCATGTCTCGGTCCTACATGAAGCAAGCTTCTAGAGCTTGGTTTACTAAGTTGAAGAGTTTCCTGCTCAAGTCTGGGTCTGTGATGGGTTCAGTAGCCAAGACCTTGTTTTTGTTGAGTCGTGGCGGTGACACCCTGATAGTTCCGATATATGTTGATGACATAATTTTTGGTGGTTCATCTCACACTTTGGTATCTAGTTTTGCTGAACAGATGAGCAGAGAATTTGAGATTAGTCTTATGGGTGAGCTCCAGTTCTTTCTCGGGCTGCAGATCAAGTAAGGTCCTGAAGGAACCTTCGCCCATCAAGCCAAGTACACAAGGGACATACTCAAGAAGTTTGAGATGGGTGAATCCAAGCCCATGACAACTCCTATGAATACAAACACGGCGCTTGATGCGGATGAAGATGGGGAGGCGGTGGACTAGAAGGAATTTCGAAGGATGATCGACTCACTTCTGTACCTAACGGCGACCAGACCGGACATTCAGTTCGCGGTCTGCCTTTATGCGCGCTACCAGGCTTCTCCTAGGACTTCTCACCGTCAAGCGGTGAAGCGCATTTTCAGGTATCTGAAATTCACTCCTGAGCTTATCTTTGGTATTTCTCGGATTCTTCTCTTTCTCTTAGAGGGTTCTCAGATGCAGACCATGTTGGCTGTCGGATTGATAGCAAGTCAACCTCCGGCACATGCCAACTCTTAGGAACCTCTCTTGTCTCTTGGTTCTCCCGCAAGCAAGCTAACGTATTTCTGTCTACCACAGAAGCAGAGTACATAGCTGTTGCTCCTAGCTCTTATGGATGAAAGCCACCCTTAGTGATTTCGGCCTTAAGTTTGGAAAAATCCCTCTTCTAGTTGACTCTACTTATGCTATTTCTGTAACCAAGAACCCCGTCTTGCACTCTAGAACCAAACACATAGACGTGATGTTTCACTTTCTAAGAGATCACTATGAGAAGGGAGACATAGACTTAATCCACGTAGTATCTGCAAACCAGTTGGCCGATATCTTTACCAAGCTCCTAGAGTTTGACGCTTTTACGCGTGCGAGAGGTGAGCTTGGAGTGTGCTATCCCTTTTAGTCAAGGATAGTGTGCTATTCCTTTTAGTAAGGAACAGCTTCTGTAGTTTAGTTTTTGCTCTTGTCTTGCTTTTTATTTCCCTTTGTTTCTTTTGTATATTGTACCATATCATGCAATGCATTGTATCATATGCATTTTTACTTCACTAGCACTAGAGCTCTTTTGGAACGATAAGTTAGTACTTGCTTGTGCTAGATTGTACAGATGCATACTTGATCATGGTTGGCTAAGCTCTCTTGAGTCTGTTGAATACTAGTTGTGAGCTAAGTCATTTTATACTTTGCAAATCAAAAACCATGATCACCACTTGATTTGGCTACCTAGCATGTGTAGGAGTGTTGAACGCTATGCTATCTTTTCATACCTGGATATGCTAATTGTATGCCTTTGCTAAATTAATGCCTAAGCTTTTATGACACGTTGCTTAAATTGAAATCTGAATCAAAATGCTTATAAGTGGTGCCTTATGTGCTAATTTGAGAAAGATCCAGGTGGGTTTGTTTGTCACACTGATCTAGTTTCAGATTGCTTGTCATTGCACTTTGACATGAACTTGGACTAGGCTGTGTATGACCAAAACCTTATTTTAAACTACTAATGGTTCCTTGAGCCTAGGCTTGGCATTGGTTGGTAAGAAGTGGCAAAAGACAAGTAAATAACCTCTGACACAAAAAGAACTTGCTTATGAATACAAATGTTTAAATCTGAAATTTGTAAGTCTCTAAAATGCTTATGGCTAGTTGTATATGCTTTGGTTGAGAGTAGCACACCTTGTATGCATTGCTAGCATCTTGTGTTCATGCCTATCTTGCTAAGTGCTATTCATGTTGGTGATGCTTTCTTTTAAACTACCCTGAAAAATATACTAGCTCTTGATATGTGTAAGATAGATTCATCTGAGCTTGTTATATGCTTCCTTACCCTCACTTGCTCTGTATAGTAGAACTTGTGATTACTAGCTTTCCATCCTTTTTTAGCTCTTTCAGTTACACTCCTTGCATTTCATGGCATATTTTGAGGAAGAGTTGTGTAGTTCAGGGGGAATTGAGTTCGAGGAACCCTTGATGTGTCCATTGTCAACAAGGGGGACAGATTAGTGTACCTCCAAGGGGGAGAAATTTAAAAAAAATATATGGACAAAAGGAAAAACTCAGGAGAGATTTAGTTGAGGGGAAACTTTGCACTCATATTGCATTTGTGAGGATGCATTTCAGGGGAAGTTTGAGTTTTTAGCATGCTCTTTGCATCGGTGCGTTGAGCCTTTTGCCTCTGTCTTGAGGAGCCAATGCTTTGTTTTCTTTTGTTGTCTCATTGTGCCATGTTTCTTTGCTTGTATTTGGTTCTTGGGCATTTTGAGTAACTTTTTTCTTTCTTTCTTTCCTTTTCGGTTTTACGCTTTTCTTTTGTCTTTGTTCAATTTCAGATTACAGGTTAGAAATTTGTTGACAATGCACTCATCAGGGGGGAAATTGAGAGCCAATGGACCGGTCTCATTGCTCTTCTGGTGTGATGAGTGATTGTTAACGAGCTCAAGCCCTCCGATGGACTGGAGGTAGATGATGAAGACCTCAATGGACTGAGAAAAAAGCCCTTCAATGGACCGAAGGCAATGCTCGGCGTCGGTCGGCCATAGGAGCCCGGTACACAGAGAGGCGGTTCGGCGACGGTGGTGTAAGCCCTCTGATGGACCGTGAGGCGACTCCGATGGACTGGAGAAGCCGGGTGCCACCGTGGTGCTCCAACACGAGTGCATGGCGCGAAGACGTGCGAGGAAGGCTTTGGCGGCTTCGGCTCAAAACTGCCACCCAAGGTCAGATGACTTGGTTGGTTGGGCTCCGACTCGCCAAGATAAAAGATTAGGCCAAGACCCGGTCTAGGAAGCCCGCAGAATAAAGTTTTTCGGTTTCTGACTTCAAAACCGGGGGAAGCTTCCAGACTACTGGCTACGTGGCGTACATCCAAGCGAGACGTGGAGAAGAAGAAGATCAAAGCGTCATCGTAGTCGTCCGATTGTATCTTTTACATTTCAGCCCCTTTCGGGCATTCTAGAGTAAGGGTCTTAGCGTTAATTGTGTCGTCAGGCCTAGGGCTATAAATACCTAAGTGGCTGGTCATTTAGACGACTCTTCTACCATTAGAAAACCCTAGGGCTTCATTTCCATACAGCCATGTGCCAAAGAGAGAAAGGAGAGCTTGAGGCTAGGTTTTGAGTCCCCTAGCTAGGGTTCTCACATCAAGAGAGAGGATGAAGAGCGGTAGGCTGTAGGAATCTTGTATGAACTGATTTCCCATCTTCAATATATCAATTCAGCAGCAATTGGAGTGCTTGTGTGCAGCTCTCTCCCTTCCCCTTCTCTAGTTTGGTTTTTTGGCAAATTCTCAATGGTTTTTGGTGCTTTGCATTGTCTACAAGTTTTCTCCACTTCTTTTGGTGTTTTGGACTTACAAGGACGTGGAGATTATGACTTAGATCATCTCAAACATTCAGGTTTGTCACGAGCAAGTCGTTTTTGAGCTTTTCACTTTCTTGCCCAAATATTCAACTCTTCACGAGATCTGAAATTCCCGGTAATCCCTTGATCTTTTTCATAGATCTTTTGGAAATAGCTTTGAAATGGAGCTAGGATAGCCTGTGCCAATTTTCGTGAAGTTTGGAAAAAATTTGGTCAAATTTGAGGATTGGGAGCCCAAGAACAAAGGCTGATTCTGGTACCATCGGAACATCCGGTCGGACCACCGGAATATCCGGTAGCTCCTACCAGAACATCTGGCTGTTCGGCCTCGGGCCGGTCTACCGGAACATCCGGTAGAACTCACCGGAACATCCGGTAGCACCTATCGGAACATCCGGTGTTCCCAGGCAGCCCTGCCCTTCTTTGGTGTTTTTGGTGTTTGGCTCTTTGCTTCGACCTCGTTTTTAGTGTTCCTTGCTGCTGCCCATACTCTTGACTTTTGTGAACTAGTAAGGCGCATTTCGGTGCGTTGAGTGGCGAACAAGACACTAGTGCGTGAGTCGTTGTTTCACTTGACTTGCGATCTCGTGATCGTTGAGTCTTGTGTTTCCGCTGGCGTGGTGTGTTCCCGTTCAGTGGACGACACCAAGTACTACTAGACACGTTTCCTTTCAGTGGACGGTGTCTAGCGTTTGTTGTGTGAAGTGTCTGTCAATTTGCACCGGAGGTTCGTGAGTTTGAGTTTTTAAGTGCTCCTATTCACCCCCTCTAATCGCACGTCTCGGTCCTACAAGCGATACAATTCTATTTAAGCAATCACATTTAATGGAACTATGGAAGGGTTACAAAGCTCAATTGGAATGCTCACAGACACAAACACACAAAAAGAAGAGACAGAGGGAGAGAGAGAGATGTGTGTGTGAGAGAGAGCGCGCGGCGCGGAATGAATGCAATCGAATAAGTCTTAGGCAACCTTTAGTAGCAGAAATTGTCACAGGGTATAACAAAAGTTGAGTAAATCGAGACGATATCTTACTATTTCTAATTGGAGGTTCCTTTGAAGGCCTTCACGTTAATCTTTACTAGAAGAGCTAGAAAAAAAAAAGATAAATCATAGTAATTCTCACAAAAATCAGAAATATCCGGCTATCCATCACGTAGATCTAATAATAGTAGCCATTAAATTTATTATATTTTCTAAAAAATTAAACCCATGCTATTATGAAAGATGAAATAAAATAACCGCCTAAATTTATATAAATTACCCACCATACCATTATGAAATACAAATTAAAATAACTCGCTAAATTAACATAAAAATTATCCACCATACCATTATAAAATACAAATTAAAATAATTCCTAAATTTACATAAAAGTTACCAACCATGCCATTATAAAATGCGAATTAAACTACCCCCTAAATTACATAAAAATTACCAACCATGCTATTGTGAAATATGAATTAAATAATTTCCCTTAATTTGCATATAAATTACTCACCATACCGTTATAAAAGATGAATTAAAATAAGACATAAATATGTATATAAATTACCGAATATATCAACATGAAAGATAAATTAAAATAATTCATAAATTTACATATAAATTGTCTAGAATGTCATTATAAAAGATAAATTAAAATAATCACCTCTAATATTACTTTGGACTAAATCTATAACTTCTAAAGTCTAACATGTTATTAAAAATTAAATCTACATCTTTTAAAACTCTAACCCCCGCGAGAGCACGGGTTGATGGACTAATATAACAAAAACAAAACCATCATGTTGCCTTTATGTAATCATATAGAAGTGACGTTGAGAAAAACTGTAATATTATGAACAATGACTTAATGGCAAGCAAAAATTCTTCACACACGCTGTTATGGTACGAAAATTGATTGCTGGATCGGAATTACATTGAAGGTCTTGACCACTTTGTTATCAAAATCTAGCATCCAAGTATCCCCTTGCCTTCAGTAGCACCCGCAACTTTCTGCTAACCTAAGCTCTATTCACACGAATGGGTTGTCCTTCCAATTCCTGAAACCACATTTTAATTGTAGAACAATAAGACATCAGTCTCAAGCTCTTGTCTAAAGTTTGACATCAATAGCCATGCCAATTTTAAGGCATCTGTTGAACAGAACAGCAATCTAGTAGTTCATGGTTTAATTCATGTGCGGAAACACCAAAATAAAATAATGGACAGGACCAGGATATAAATATCAATATCATCAAATAAGGTTCTTTCAGCATGATATGTTCGAACACCATGGCATCAGTTGACGTCCTTAAAACCATGTAACTCTAACTAGTCTGTGTACATTATACTCATATGGTTAATTCCATCTATGCTTCATGGCAAAATGATAAGATAGAGATTGCAACACAGCATTTTTCTTTTGTTTGGTATATGGTGACTATTTTATGAGGTAGCAAACAAAAGGAAGAAATGAATAAAATATGCAAGAGGTTCTTTCAGCATGATATGTTCGAATACCATGGCATCATTTGACGTAGTTAAAATCATGTAACTCAACTAGTCTGTGCACATAATACGCATAAAGCTAATTCCATCTATGCTTCACCAAAATGATAACATAGAGATTGCAACGCAGTATATATCTTTTGTTTGGTACAAGGTGGTTATTTTATGAGGTAGCAAACAAAAGGCACAAATGTATAAAATATGCAAGAGAAGCTTACCACGTTATTGAAAGTGGCAACAGCGGCTTCAACTTCTTCCTCAGAAGAGAAGGTGACAAATCCATACCCCTTTGACTTTGAAGTTCCGGGAATGTGGGAGACTGTAGCACTGAGTATCTGCCCCTTTTCAGAGAAGAAGTTTTTAAGAACTTCGGTTGTTACAGTCTTCGCAAGATTTCCTACGTAAACCTTGTACTGACTATCCACAAATACAGGTTCCGGCTCTGGTGCCGATCGATCAATGTTTGGTAAGAAGCTCTCTGTGACGTTCACTTTAATTTTTCTACCACCAACCTCCTGGTACAAGAAGCAGGAGTATGAGTCATACCGCAGCTGCATTGCCCTTAAGTTCACAAATATGCACTGGAGCAGAATTTCAAATGAAAGACTGTAAGGTTGGATGCTTACCGTCCCATTGAGAGCCTCAATTGCAGCATTGGCCTCTTCAGCAGTGCTCATTGTGACAAATCCAAACCGCCGGCTACGATTGGTATATTTGTCATACATAACCTGCACAAAAATATTTCAGTTTCTGCAGACCTAAATTATTGGAGCATAAGGAAAGAAACTCATCACACACATCGTTGTTTATTGGTGTAGCAATTCTGATAGCACCAAAACAAGCAACCAAAACACACACTGATTACCATTTCCGAGAGTAATGCTCGAGCAAGAACTAAATCAGATTGTATTTGGGCGAAAAACTGAGTAGGAAAGACAAGAACGAAGAAAGACTAGAAAATGGCACAGGTCTGGTCTCTGAATGCGATATAAGGCTCTGCAGAAGGAGCATGCTGTGTTACCTCGGCCCGCTCGATGGTGCCGTGCGCCGCGAAGATGTCGCGGAGCTCGTCGTTGGTGACGGTCCGTGGGATATTCCCTACGTAGAGCTTCCGCGTCGCCACCTGCTCCGCCGCTTCGAGAACCGCCGAGGAGGCGGTCACCCGCAGCGCCAACCTCCGGCGCCGCGCCTGCGGCGCGGATACAATCCGGGTGGAGATGCGGATGGGGGTGGAGACGGACACGGATACGGAGGCATGGATCCGGCAACGGCGGTGGAGGTTCGGAGGAGTAACCAGAGAGGAAATGGTGGTCGCCATGGGAGGGGAGAGGAGTGCAGCAAGAAGCGAGGAGCCGAGGAGGGAGACGAGCGTTATCCGTTGTCGCGCGTGGGCTTCATGTTTAGAAGATAAAAAGCTCTCCGGTCTCAGCTCATCTGCATTTGGCGATTCACTTTTTTGTCTCACACACGAATAAGCGCTCTATTTTTTTAGAAGTAGCAGCTAAATAGTATTGGATCGCATCCAAACAGCTGTACTAACGTGTTTGATACAAACCAATTAGTTTATTGTGATTTTCTGTAACAAATTATAGTTGGGTGTATCCAAATGGGGCATAACAATAAATTGTTCCGAATCAAGATAAAAATCTTTATCACCCTCTGACGTATGGAACTTTAATTTTCATAGGAATCACCCATCAAGGCCTCATGGGGAACCACAATTTTCATAGAAATCGTGTATAAATTTCGCGAGAAACAGTTCAATTTTACAGGGAAAACGTAGAAACAGAAATTTTTTCCCGCATTTCAAAGGAGACCTGAGATGGTTTTATAGGTAGTTTTGTCTATATGGCATTACATATGGATATGGATATGGACAGTGACACGGCAAATATATATTTTAAAGTAGCGCGGTAAAAATATGTTTTAAAGCCATGACGGCTCGATATCATTGACTTCAGCATCAGCTTTCATCCTTGTCAACTAACTTGACTGAGTCATCATATTCATTTATGGCATTACTTAATTTGCACCACCTCCACCATGTCACCCCTCACGTCCCCACAACTTGTGCAACACCTCTTTTTTTTGGCAGCCTTGATAGCTCTCATCCATCACGACTATCCTACACATGGTACCTTATTTGTGGCTCCACGTTCACGTCCTTATGCTTGAGTACCTCAACATCTGCACAAAGGGTTATCATTTGCATGAGCTACTTGTCACTTTCTTCTCCGATCATTCCTTTGCACAACGACAGTTGCAACTGTGGGGGTGTCAATTCTTAGGCTTCTTCTCAATTCTTAACGCCATGCTAACGCTGTGACTGTGATGGCATGTTAGAGAAGTAATCGTATATGTCTAGGAGTCATATGTGTTTAGCCACCGTATGTATCCGAGGAGAAGCCTGCCTCCAATTGTTGTACTCCTATATATACTGACATGAGGACTCAATGCAATACATCCATATATTGTGTGTAGTCTCTATCCTACAATCATGAGTGGGTCTGTCATTCACTAAAATAGTGCCTTTTTATCTTAGTAGAGGAAAGCTAACTTTTAGTGTTCAGACACGAATGGTAAGCTTCATCTACAACAGAGGACAATGCATTGCAACCATTTAATGATATTGCTTATTACTTGAAGGATTCTTGGATTTGAAGAAATCACACAACATCCAGAAAGGGAGTTTCCATGCTTCTTGCAACCATACTTTATCACCACATAGGAAATTTCCAATCAAGAATAAGATGTAGAACTGAGATTATCACCCAACTCACGGCTCAAGCACATCGTCACATAGAGACAAGCAAAATACTAGTTCCTAGTAAGGAGTATAGGTCGATGTATGTCTGAATCTTAGTTCATGTTTGTAAGTGTAGAGAGAAACATAGCCTCTAAATGTATATGTATAGTTTTGGTGATTAATGAAAACAATAGTTACGTTGCAAATGAGTTCATGGCAGGAAGTACCGTTGAAAGATCGAGATTACCGGCTAGAGAGGGGTGAATATAAGGTAACAACTAAAAACAAAGACACTAGGCAAATTTTATTAGAGCCACAAGAGTATTAAATCTTCTGGCCTATGTTGAGCTAAGTGGGTTTGGAACCTAGGGTCATAATAGCAGTTCAATCTCTAGTAATGTAAAGCAAAAAGAAACGCTTGAATGTAAATGAGTAAGAGAAAGCTCACAACACAAGGAACAAGATTTTTCCCGTGGTCTCGGTGACTTGCCGATCCCCACTAATCCACGTTGAGGTGGATTCAATGAAATCCTACAGCTCGCAACTAAGAATCCACTTGGTCAACCAAGAATCCACTTGGCATACGAGCCGGCTCGGACCAATGAACCTCTCCAAACCTCGATATCCACTAGAGTTGCTTTTCACCACTCCGGTGAGGCAAGCACAAAGTCTCTCACAACCACCACCGGGGCTCCTCCACAATCTCCCTTGGAGAGCTCCACGGCAGCCACCACTAAGCCGTCTAGGAGGCGGTTGTAACACCCTAAATTTCATTTTCAGTATTTAAAATAACTAAAATGTTTTTCACAATTTATTAAGGAGTTTTTCTTGTTTAGAATGAGCATTTAAATGGTTTTATAAAACAAATAAAATAAATTTAGGCCAACTTGTTATTGCATTCATGCCGTTGCATTGGTATTTATATTGAGTGGTTGCCTAAGGATTCGAGTTCAAATTTTATTTGAATTCATAGTGTGTTTAAACCTTCAAAATAAAGGAGTTTGCGAACATTTCAAAATAAAGGCCAAAAGTCCCTTCCCTCCTATATTCACCTGCGCTTTTGGCCTAGCTCTTTCCCTCCTCTTTTTCGGTCCAGCTGCCAACCGAAATCCTCATTCTTCCTCTGCCCTCGCCTCGTCTCTTTGTCGTTTAGTCCACCCTCATTCTCCCTTTGTCATACAGGTCCCACTCGTCACGCTTCTCCTTTTCCCGCGTGTCAAGCTTCTCTTCCCCTTGCCATCCATCTTGCCGACCATCTCATCACTCCATGCTTGGCTGGCATGTTTCGAGTGTTAAAATCCTTGTAAATATCTTTGTTCCTCGTCAAGTTGTTTCTGAGAATTTTCCGAATTTATCTGGAAATGTTTTCCTTTTTCCTAGAGCAAACTCCATTTATTGGAGGCTTTTCTGAAACTTTTTATGAGCTCCAATAAATTGAGTTCATTGGGTACCAAAACATTTCTATGAATCTTTGCAGAATTTTTTGGAGCCATCGGAATATTTTTCAGGAGATGAATGGTAATTCTAGCTTTTCTGGAATTATTTTAATACCCAAATTCAATATTTTGAAAATTAGTCCAAACCAACTCGGCCCAAACCCGTGCAAATATATACTAACCCGGATCCCCTCGTCATCCTCTTTTTAGAACCGATCTCTGTTTTTCAATTCCGAAACCCTAACTCCCTAGATCTAAGAGAGAAGGTGAAAGGTTGGTCCAACTCCGGCGAAGGTTCGGCATGGATTTTCTCTGTGTCTGTGCATCTCTGGCGAAATCGGAAGGCATCACCGCGTTCCTCTCATCTATATCTTCATCGACATAGTTTACTCGACGGTCAATGATGCTTACTCGACGGTCGTGTAGTGCCTCATTGCTCATTTGGCAGATGCACTTGGATGAGGGCTAACAGCGCTTCGAATCGTGAAAGAAAAACCACCTTTTCAAAAGCTGTTTTGAAAGAGTTGAATTTCAAGTGGCGGACTGTTCGGCCCTGAGTGGCGGACTGTCCACAGTACAGAGGAAAAATCCACCAGAGTCGGTCTGGTTGCTGATGATTTTTTGAGCCTCAACGGCGGACAGTCCGGCCTTGGAGGGCGGACTGTCCGCAGTACTAACTGGAACCTAGACTAGGGAGTTGTGTTTTCTACCGGGGGTTGTCAACTTGAATGACGGACTGTCCAGGCCCTAGGGCGGACTGTCCGCCGGTCACTTGAACCGGCATTACCAGAGCACCAGAGTCCCTGTTTTTCAAAACGGTTGAATGGCAGACTGTCTGGGCCTTGTGAGGTGGACTGTCTACCGTACTAATTTTGGGCGGCTCTGCCCAGCATTAATTGCAAAACTAGCTGTTGGTTTTCAAGTGCGGACTGTCCGAGCTTTGTACCGCGGATTGTCCGCAAACTCCCAGTTTTCATGAGTTTTACACATAACGGCTAGTAAAGAAAGGGGGAGGTATATATATAGTGGGTGACCGGTGCTTGGGTACCACTCTTGGCCATTTGGAACACCTATTGAGCACTCTTGAGCTTTCTCCCACCTCTCTCTCACTCACATTGCTTGAGATTGCATTCTAGTGAGATTGAGAGGATCCTAGTGCTTGGGATTGTGTGTTTGAGCTTTGAGGCACTAGGAGACCATCAAGCAAGCATCATCGACTTGTTACTCTTGGAGGTTGCCGCCTTCTAGACGGCTTGGTGATGATTCCCCGTCGAGCTCTTCAAGAAGATTATGAAGAAGCCGTGGTGGTAATTGTAAGGGGCTTGGTGCTTGCCTCACCGGAGTGGTGAAAAGCAACCTTAGTGGAATCGAGGTTTGAGAGGTTCACTGACCAATCCGGCTCAAAGATCAAGCGGTGTCTTGATAGAGGAGCGGTTGGTTGAATCCACCTAAACGTGGATTAGGGGTGACCGGCAAGTCATCGATACCACGGGAAAAATTCGTTCTCTTGTGTGGTGATCTCTTTGCTCATATTACTTTCTTGCATTTACTTTGAGCTTTTACTTTACTAGAGATTGGATTGCTATCTTGTCACCCTAGGTTGCAAACCCACTTAGATTAACATAGGCTAGAAGATTTAATCCTCTTGTGGTTCTAATTAAATTTGCCTAGTGTCTTTGATTTTATTTAAAACCGTCTATTCACCCCCCTCTAGCCGGAAATCTCGATCCTACAAGAAGTGATGCCTAACATCAATATGCTTGGTTCTTGAGTGTTGTACAAGATTTTAGCCAATTTCATGGCACTTTCATTATCACACAAGAGAGGTATTTTGTTGAAGTTAGCACCATAATCCAAAAGAGTTTGTTTCATCCATAACAATTGAGCACAACAACTTGCAGCTGCTATATATTCCGCTTCGATGGTTGAGAGAGAAACTGAATTTTATTTCTTTGAAGACCAAGAAACAAGAGATCTTCCAAGAAATTGAGAACTTCCCAAAGTACTCTTTCTATCAACTTTGCACCCCGCATAATCGGAATCCGCATAACCAATCAATTCAAACTGAGCACCTTTAGGATACCATAGCCCAATATTTGGAATGTGCTTCAAATACCTCAAAATTCTTTTCACAGCCATCAAATGAGCTTCTTTTGGAGAGACTCAGAATGGAGCACACAAGCAAGCACTAAACATAACATCGGGCCTAGATGCGGTGATGTAGAGCAAACTACAGTGGCGGAACCTCCCGGCTTAATCCAGACTAAGCACACCTGCCACCACTGGCTCGCAGTGCACTTAAGCCAGACTAAACCCGATAGTCCGTCGAGAGTCCTTCGGGCTCTCGATAGCACCATTTCCCGAGGAACCGACATCAAACACATCCGATTCTCGAAGGAGCCACAACAATTACATCATAACAGGCAGTTGAAATAGAGAATAATAGACTTAATTTACAAACCAAATACATGTTCAAATATAGCGGAAGCGAATTCAGAGTATATATATGGCGAAAGCGTTTCAAAATCTCGCAGCGGAACCAATATACTTAAGTAGCCTTCACGAAGAGATGAACAAGGCAAGTAGCACCGAGCCCACCGGTACTACCACCTCCAACAGAGCTATCCAGATGTCGCCAGTACCTGTAATCCAAAAGTGGGGGCAAACCCTGAGTACTAATTACTCAGTAGAACTTAATGGACGGGGCATACGGCTGACGCAAAGCATGCTTACTAATCATGTGGATCCTTAGCTGTTGATTCCTAAACAAAGTCATGTTGACATAAGATAGCAGGATTTGACAGCTGCTATCCATTAATCATGAAGATCATTTATATCATAAAGTAAATACTTGCAGGAAAGTAAAACATGAACACATGTCCCGTCCCAAGATTCACAGCGCCCCCACCGAACCCTTGGAGTAGCCGTCACAGGAGAGATACCACGGTACGTCGTGTCACCCCTCCCTCGACCTCAAAGCATCTCAGTCCATCGACCTCCTATCAGTGGATGGGCAGCACCATGAATAGTCGGACGGATCATACACATCCAAGCATGTTGTAATAAAAAGCATGATTTAATCAACATGTTACAGTTATTACTACGATGTCCGTGTGTGATATCTGGCATTTTCACACCTGGTGAGCATCAGCGATTCGAATCGATTTGTTAATTCCCGGGAATAACTAAAAATGCTAGGTGATATATGCTTACTAGCCATCGCGTTCCACACAAATATCCTCCATCTCCATTTGTCCCATCCCAAGTTCGATTCAATCCTTCTGTTGTTCCCAGGTTGTGCCGCCTTAGGAGCGATACCACGGTCACGTCGGGTCAGCCCTCCCTCGACTACAAGCTCCCCAAGGTGTCACAGTAGGAGTCTGTCTCTATTCTTCGGATGGCACAAGTGAGACTTTCACCGGTCCATTATCCTGGATAAGCACTCTAGCAATGTTATGCCGATCAGCAGGCGAACAGCGAACGGGCCTTATGCGACTCGGGCGGAATCCAGTGCACAATACCATAAACAATAAATAACTCATAAAATCTCCGCCCGGTTTCCATTTAAAACATAAGCATGTATAATAACTTTCATAAGTGAGATTTCTGCACATTGTAAAGTCGCACCTACGAGACGAGTACAATCACTCGTGTCTGCTCGCACCTAGCATTACTAGGTACTCGTCCTACGAACTCTATGTATAGGTGCTAGGGCCAGGGCGGCCAGGAAGTCTAATGCAGTTGGTTTCAAACAACTCCAAATGCATATGCGTCATCATCAACAAGATTTGTATTAGCTGGGAGAAATCATGGTCCTGCCTACCTTTGAGTATTCTTATGAAAACCAACAAACTAATCTAAGTTAGTTTGCCGGGTTGTGAGGCTTTGCCCCAGGCAACCCCTTGAAACAGGTACGGATGTAATCAGCGACCTTTCGTCTTCAGGTTGCGGAAAGGCCAATTCCTGGTGCAACCCGTTGTACGGCTTCTCGATCAATAGTGGCTCTTGTGTTGATCCTTCTTTCGCGGAATCTATATGCATGATATAATATGCAAGTGAGTACAAAATAATGCAAATACATGCATATGGTACAAGTTGTATGTATGACACTGTGCGATAATGAGTGCAACGAATGCAATTGTATGCATGAGGTGCAAATGATACATAATGCGTGCCAAGTAGCTTGTGACGAATTGATTCGAGTACTCTTAGTTTAAACACATCCCATAATAAGAAAACTTAACAACTTTCCTAAGAAATCGTACAACCCATCACTAAGGAATCATACAAATCATCACCATATTTTATCTTTGAAGTTATCATGAGTTACTGTCTTCTATGTGTACACAGTCCCTATCAAATGAAATGAAGTTGTCTCTTGAAAACACCTTTATGAATATAATGCACTTATGAGTTCATGTAGTTAGACAACTCAAATTGATCTCAATTTTTTACCACATGCAGAAACATACTACATGATGCTACTGCCAAAATTTCAGCTACAAACAAGTTATAATTAATTTCTTAAAATTACAATAAGTTCTCAGCCCTATTGCTTCTCGGATTTTTCATAATTTATAAGAATGATTTCTGGACTTGAAATTCCTACAGCGACCATTACATTGCATGAACATCATGTACAAAAATCAGCAAGCACAAAATCTACGGTTTGATATAACATCTATTTCCCATATAATTATCTAGGTCTATTTTAAATGCACATCAAGACAGTACTTACAAGCTTCACAAAGATACTTTTTAGAACCTATGCATCGTTAGCAAGCTACCAAATTTTTCATGGAATTAATTATACATCCTAAGACCAATTTTCTTTTTTATTTAGTTAAGCATGTGACACTTTGTCATTTTCAAATCACTATTCAAACTTAACATGCAAGGCTTCAAACTTTACCAGCAAGCTATATGCAGCATAAGGTGTGTCCTAAAAAATCTAGTATAACATTTGGAGCAAGTTTCATAATACAAGTACTTCCCATGCATTTCTATTGCAAAAACTTAGGCCTAGGGGTAGATCAGTCATTTAATAGCAAGTGCTACTGCCACAAAAATTCACATCGTGCCTAAATATCATACTAAAGCCACTGTCCAAGTTTCAACATTTTAGGAGTTCATTTGGTCCACTTTTACCATTTATTTACCTACACCATGCATGCACTAGACCAGGTGCAAATCAGATTTTTTACACATCCACATCATAACCATTCAATAGATCTATTTAAGAGGAGTCAAATGCAACTGAGTTTGTCTTTTTAGGATTTTTCTTTGATTTGTTATGATTTTCCGAAGTTCCCAGCCGAAATAAATGTATTTGAATAGGAAAACAATAGACCTAGGGACTAAACGTGATTAACCATAGCTTTCAGGGGCTAGCAAGTAAATAGTCTTAGACTCAGTCAACAGTATACGCTAATTCCACAAAGCTTAGGGCTAGATATGCAAAATTGCACGGCTCGGGTTAAATTGTGAACCGCCAGTAGATCTAGGGTCTAACCTGCAAGTTTTGCAAGACACAATGAATAGTCAAATAATACGCAGAATCTAGAGGGGTTTAAATGCAAAATGAGGTCTTCTTTCTTCTACCACGGGCAGGGGAGGAGGGCGCGGCGCGACCGGGCGTTTAGCAGCTTGCGCCGGCGGCGTGGAGCTTGGACTTGAAGCCGAACGGGGCTCTGGAGGTCGACTCGGCCTCGGGGATTGTTTCCCCGAAGATCTGGGCGCGCGAGGTGGACAGGAGAGGCGGTGTGGCGGCGGTGAACCCGCGGGCCACGGCGCGGCGGTGCGCGGCGGCGCGGACTTGATCCGGCGAGGTAGGGTGCGGTAGGAGCCACCATTGGGCCCGAGAGCTGCGCGGTGGAGCGACGAGTCTGGAGGTGGGGTCGGGGAGGCGAGGGGATGGCACGAAGGAGGTCGTCCACGTCGACCTCGAGCTCGGGCTGAGCGGCAATGGTGACGGCGTGCGGGGAAGAGTGCTAGAAGCACCGGCGGTGGACGAGGGTTTGGGGAATAGGTGGAGGACGGCGAGGCGAGTGTGGTGCGCGCGGTATGGTGGCGAGTACAGCACGGGGAGGGCAGCCGTGCGAGCTCGCGCTCGGGCGGCTATGGCGGCTTGCTCCTGGGCGCAAGGAAGCGAGGGGAAAAGGCAACGCCGAGGGCGCGGGGTAGAGGAGTGGGGAGGTGGAGAGCACGTGGACGTGGCTGGGGAAGCGTCTAGGTGCAGGCGGGGTGAAGGCGCGGCGCGGGGCAGGACGCGGCCTCGGCGCGGGCTCAGCCGGCCGGCGTCGAGCGCGTGGCGCGCGCTGTCCGGGCGCGCTCGCCGCGTGGGGGAAGCCGAGCGCGAGAGAGGGACGGCGGCGCGGGCGTGGACCGAGTCCATGGACCGGAGACACAGCCGGGTGGGACCGGGGCGACGGGGAAAGGGGACGGTCTGTGGACCTAGTGCGTGGATGACGCGTGAGGGCGAGGCCCACCGTCGTCGCGTTCCAATCCCGCGGGCGGGAATCGACGGGGGTCTGGCGTGTGGGACCCGCGCGTCAGTGACATAAGGAAGGAGGGAAAATCCCAAAAATGGAAAAATGGAGTTTGACTGCAGATACACTTGTTTGAAGATCACGTTTTTGAACAGGTTAGAGGCCAAATTTGAAAATATCCCAATTGGATGAAATGTTCTAAATTTGTTTCTCTACATGTTCTTTATAAACTTGTATACCATGTTATATTCAAAAATATGGTTTAAATTCGAATTTAAGCTACTGACCAAGGTTTGACCAACAGAACCTTCCAGTTTAAAAATTCTAAAAGTCTATTTTGTAGGCACTTTCACATAAGGAGTTTTATACCAATGTTGTTTAGAATTTCAAGATCTACAACTTTCTCAATAAAATAATTCCAAGATTTTGGATTTAAGATGAAGAAAATTTAAATTTACCAAACTGGTCATGTTTGGACAGAATTCACATGCTTACAGATAAAGCCCCAAAACTCTATGCAAACCTTAATGCATGTCAAAGGCCCAATTACCAAAGTTGTTCACCATGAAATTGTCTACAAGTTTGTAAATATGAGTTTCACCCAAATCTAAATAGAATCAAAGTTATGGGCACAATCACAGAGACATATATGCAGAAAACAGGTTTCAACAATTTGCACCTCAGCTAAATTTGAACTAGGGTTTAGATGCATGTCAATGTATGATGCTTCATGATGAATGCTGCACATATGATGAAAGATTATGTACTTGAGATGCCGGAGCATCACAACCCACCCCCTTAAAGAAATCTCGTCCCAAGATTCTGATGTGATGTGGGTGGATAAGTTAAATGAGAAGAATGTGCATGGTGTATGAATTTGAAACTTTTGAACTGCTGTGACGTACTCAATTTGATGTGGAGGGAAGAAAATCAGGATATTTTGTTCTCAAAAATTCTTCTTGCTCCCAAGTTGCCTCTTCTTCGGAGTGATTACTCTAGTGCACCTTATAGAAGTTAATAGTTCTTCTTCGTGTTGATCTCTGCTTTTGGTCAATGATTTTTATGGGCTTCTCTTCATAAGTGAGGTCAGGTTGGATCTGAATTTGAGAGGTATCGATCACTTCCTCTGGCACTCGTAAACACTTCTTGAGTTGCGAGACATGAAACACGTCATGAACCGCAGCTAGATGTAGTGGTAGCTCTAACCGGTAAGCAACTGGCCCACATTGCTCTATGATCTTGAATGGACCAATGTACCTTGGTGCTAGCTTCCCTTTAACTCCAAACCGATGCACCCCTTTCATAGGTGACACCTTGAGATACACATGATCATCCTTCTCAAAGATTAGCGGTCTTATCCTCCTATCTGATTAGCTCTTCTGCCTAGATTGTGCTCTTTTCAGATTGTCGTGAATGAATTTTACTTGTTCTTCTGCCTGTGTTACCAAGTCTGGGCCGAATGTGACACGCTCACCTGGTTCAGACCAGTTGAGTGGCGTTCTACACCGTCTACCATATAGGGTCTCGAAAGGAGCCATTTCTAAGCTCTTCTGATAGCTGTTGTTGTAGGCGAACTCTGCCAAGGGGAGACATTCAACCCACTTGGTGGAATAAGTCAAAGCGCATGCCCTCAACATGTCTTCTAGGATCTGGTTCACTCTCTCAACTTAGCCACTTGTTTGGGGATGGTATGCTGAACTGCGAATTAAATTGGTCCCGAGAGCAATTTGCAATTGCTCCCAGAAGCGGGACACAAATAGCAAACCTCTATCCGAAGTGATATTTCGAGGAACACCGTGCAAAGAGACAATCCGGGCTATATAAAGTTCAGCATATTGTTTCGCCCAATAGGTGGTCTTGATAGGGATGAAATGTGCAGATTTTGTGAATCGGCCAATGATCACCCATATGGAATCATACCCCTTCTGTGTGAGAGGCAATCCCACAATGAAGTCCATGTGTATATCCTCCCATTTCCAGGCGGGAACTGCTAGAGGCTAAAGCATACCCGCAGGCTTTAAGTGGTCGGCCTTTACCCTTTGGCACACATCACACTTAGACACATATTTCACGATCTCCCGTTTCATACTGGTTCACCAAAATTTTTGCTTCAGATCTTGGTACATCTTGTTGCTGCCCGGGTGCAAGGTGAACATAGAGGCGTGAGCTTCATCTAGGATTTTCTTCCTCAGCTCCCTATCCTTTGGTACCACTAAGCGGTTTTTGAACCACAAGACTCCTTCATCGAGCTTGAAACAAGCCTTCTTCTTGTCATTGATCTCATCTTGAATATGTGCCATGCCCTTATCTTGCTTTTGTGCTGCTATGATTTGATCCTTGATGGTTGGTTCAAGAACAAGATTGTAAAGTTCAGCTTCCAATGCTGTTGGCATTTCTATGTCCTCAATCTCACAGCATAGCACTCTCACTGTTGGACGAGCTTCAATGAAGTTGCAATGAGCTTTACGGCTCAATGCATCTGCTACTACATTAGCCTTACCGGGGTGGTAATGAACCTATAGATCATAATCTTTTATCAACACTAACCATCGTCTTTGCCTCATATTCAACTCAGGTTGGGTAAAGATGTATTTGAGACTCTTGTCGTCAGTGTAAATGTGACAGGTGTCGCCTAGCAAGTAATGTCTCCATTTCTTCAGCGCATAAACAACCGCAAGTAGCTCAAGATCGTGAGTTGGGTAATTCACCTCATGTTTCCTCAGTTGGCAGGATGCATATGCAATCTCCCTTCTTGCATCAGAACACAACCGAGGCCGCTATCAGAGGCATCACAATACACGTCAAACGGCTTGGTGATGTCTGGTTGAGCAAGAACAGGTGCTGAAGTTAGGAGTTTCTTCAACGTCTCAAAGGCTTCTTCGCATTTTGGACTCCACGCAAACTTTGCATTTTTCTGGGTCAACGCTGTCATAGGCTTTGCAATTTTTGAGAAATCTTTGATGAAGCGTGCCATCTTACCCACGCAGATCTGTTGGTAGCCTCTCTAGGTGACAGCTCTAGAGGTCTCAGTATTCCACCCTGTCGTTCAATAAGCCCGTAGGCGTTAGCCGGGTCTCTTTCGGAGGTCTACTATCTACCCCTTGACCCCTTGAGGCGCCGGAATTTCGCTCGACGCAAGATCCTAGCTTGTATCCAATTAACTTAGTTCAACCGCGAATACTCCTCTGCAGCGGTTAAGTAGTAGAGTTTGGAAATCTAATCTCACTCGTTGTCCTCCCAGGCAACTACCTAAGTGTTAGGCTTCTTTAGTCCCTGTTTTACTCTTCCCACCATACACTATTTTTATATCTTACCCCCATTGTAAGTTTAGCTGGTAGTTTATCTAAGTTATAGTACTGTTTGAAAGTTCGACATTTCATTTCACCTATTCGCCTTTGCTTCCCTGTGGATTTTTACGATACTCGTAATACTCTGAGTGAAAAAGCTACAACGAATCTCCGTGCGCTTGCGGAATAAAATCTGTTACGCTAAGAGACATCAACAAGCTTTTTCTGGCGCCACTGCCGAGGAAGCAATTGGCAATAGAAGTTTGATTTGTTCGAACCTAGGTACTTATAACTTGATAACATACCGCTATTTCTTAGCGGGCCTATTTGCCTCTGTCTACTTTATTGTTGGGTGACAGAGAGGTGTATGACCTGTTTTGACCTACCGGCAAACTTCTACAACAATCCGGAGTCACTGCTCAGAAGGAGAGTCCGTCAGAAGACGATCCACGGGCAGAGGCCTGTGCCAGCTATACTGGAGTTTGGATCATCAAGCGCAACCGACACGACACACATGGCTGTGAAGACCATTCGCTAGTTCTCTGTCCCATCCAGTAACAACATCCCTACGGGGCCAAGTGTGAATGTTGGAGATGGATTCAAGCTCAAGCTTGGTGTCATCCACATGGTCCAAGCTAGCCCATTCTGCGGATTGGCGTCGGAGGATGCAAATAGCCATCTCCAGTAATTTCTGGAGATATGCAGCACTTTCACTATCAAGGGTGCAACCACCGATGCTGTTCGGCTTCGCCTCTTCCCATTCTCATTGATTGGGAAGGCGAAACAGTGGTTCTACCTAAACCGCAACAACTTGACGACTTGGGTGGCATGCTCCAATGCCTTGCAAAGTACTTCCCTCTGGGGAAGACAAGCTCACCGAGGAACCGAATCTCGAGCTTCAAACAGCTCGCTGATGAGTCCGTGGCGGAGGCATGGGAGAGACTACAAGAGTACATCGCCGCCTGCCCCCACCATGGTATGGAACAGTGGTTGATAATCCAGAATTTCTTCCACGGACTACACCGGTCCGCGCAAGAACATCTCGATGCAGCCGCTGGAGGATCATTCTTATCCTTGAGCGTTGCCGCTACCCGCACTCTCATCGAGAAGATGGCAAGCAACCAAGGATGGAAAGAGGAGAGGGCGAACAATTAGCCCCGTGGAGTTCACCATATTGATGGCTCCGACATGCTTGCCGCCAAAATGGACCTCCTGCTAAAGAAGCTGGAGGGCACTCCTCAAGCTGTGCCGGTCTAGGCACTGGATTCTCGCATGACTTGCGAGCATTGTGGGAACACCGGCCACACGGGGAATAGCTGCCCCAAAAATGGATCGGAGGACGTCAACTTCATCAACAACAATGGCTTCAGCAACGGGCCTCGTCCTCAACCAGGTTAGAATTCATGACCCAACTTACCTTTCGCTGGTCAAGGTATGTCTTCTAACAGTTCTCAGCAGTTTAATAAAAATCCTTTTGATCAAAAAGCTGTGAACGATAGCATTAGTAAGAAGTTCCATGCGAATGATAGAGTCCTTGAATCTTTGTCAAATCAATTGGAAACTCTGAATAGTGCCATGAAGAACCAGCTGAGCTTTAATAAAATGCTAGAAACCCAGATAGTTTAGCTTGCCGCCGCTCTACCTAGTCCTACTTCGGGGAAGCTTCCGGGACAGCCCGAGCCACCCTCGAAGGAACATATAAATGCTGTAACCACTAGGGGTGGAAGGTCTACACAAGACCCCCCCACATCCTAGAGCTGCAGGAAAAGAACAGGGAAAGCAAGCCGCACCAGAGGAGGAAGATGAGGTGGATCATGAACCACCATTGGTGAAAGAAACACCAAAGTCAGCTCCGCATGAGTTTTATGACAGCACAGTGCTCCCTTTTCCTCAAAGGTAGAAAAAGGCATCAGTCGACGATCAGTTCGGCAAATTTGTTGAGGTAATCAAGAAATTATATGTTAATATCCCATTGCTAGATGCGATGCAGGTGCCTACATATGCTAAGTACCTGAAGGACATCCTCACGCCATCGACCGAAGTTGTGCACCTCACGGAGGAGTGTAGCGCTGCTATACTCAACCAGCCGCCTAAAAAGAAGAAGGATCCTGAGAACCCCTCCATATCATGCTCAATCGGAATCCAGAACTTTGATCAAGCTCTCTGTGATCTGGGAGCAAGTGTCAGCGTCATGCCCAAGGTAGTCTTTGACAAACTTACACATGCTACACTTGCCCCTACTGCTATGTGTCTGCAGCTAGCGAATCAATCGATTCGCTACCCCCATCGGGATCGCCGAAGACGTCCCGGTGAAAATCCAGAACTTCGTCATCCCGGTGGATTTCGTGGTACTAGACATGGAGGTAGACATGAAGACGCCGCTCATCCTTGAGCGACCATTCTTAAGCACTGCTGAGGCCAACATTGATGTTGGAGCTGGAGAAGTCCACCTCAACATCAATGGCAGACGGGAGATGTTCGCCTTCAAACCAAAGGTCGAACAGTGCCGACAGGTAAAAACTTTCAAATTTAAGTATCAGGCACCCCGGGAAACACCAAGAGAGAAGATCGAACTTTCGCCAAGCAAGCCGAAAATGGACTCTCTCCTCGTAGCCTTGGAAAAGCTCTATGTACGATGGAGAAGCTCGCAAGCTCAAAGCTGATCACAGAGCCGAGTCACTGAGACGTGCCTCACTGGCCCAGCCGCCGATAAAGGACTCAGAGGGCAAAGCTCCTGAGACAAAGGTCACCGCCAAGGCAACGAACACATCTCAAGAATAGCGAAAGAAAGAGGAAACACCAAAGCCAAAGCCAGAAAAGAAGATCAAAACTCAGAAACACAAGGCTGTGGCAACCAAGAAGGTTTGGCGAGAAAAGGCTGCAGCACAGACGGCCGCTAAGTCTCCGTCAATCGCTGACTGAAAACCAAAGGTATGACTTGCCCTCGCTAGGAGGTAAACTGGCTTTATCCCCCGCTGCATATTTAATTTTCCACGTTATAATTTTCCTATCTTTCATGCACTTACTTTGAATTTCACCATTGCATGTTCAATTTTCATCAAAATTTTTGCTTAAGTTAGCATTTGGTTAGTTCTATTTTGTGGAAAAAAAATATTTTGGAGCCGCCCGGCCCCACCAGGGGCCAGCCGACCCCCCTCTCTCTCTGCTCCACCGAGCTAAGTGCCGAGGGCAATGGGTGCAGGCTGCCTGGCTCCTGCCGGTGCCGCCCGGCCTCCTCTGTTCCTCTTCTGCGCGCGCACGAGGCAAGTGGCCAAGCCACCGACGCTGCCCGGCCTCCCACTGACGCCGCCCGGCTCCCCTTCGCCGTTCAAGTCCCATCCACCAGCAGGCCTAGGAGCCTTAGGCTCCTGCTCCTCCCACCGAAGCCGCCCGGCCCCCTGCTGGCGCCGCTCGGCCTGGCCCCTGGCCACCCGGCCTGCCTCTGCTACCCTTCTGCTCCCTCTCGCGCCTATAAATGAGTGCATGCATGCACTTCTCCCTCGCACGACTCAGCAACGTGAGCAACTCCTTTCTCCCCCCTAAACACTCTCTTAAGCAATAGTTTAGCACTTAGTTTTAATTCCAGCACTTAGTTGAAATTTTGCCCAATAAAATAAGTGCTACACCCTCGGTTTTTGGACGTTTTGTGGAGGCTCTGCCCCGCAAGAACGACTAACTCTTAGACAACTGACTTCTAGATGACTAACCGCTAACGCTAATCTTTTGTGTCTGCTTTGTCCCTTGTGTAGTGTATTGTCTGCTTTTCGCAGGATGTCTTCTTTCTTCAGGAAAGCGAAGAAGGCCCTGAGCAACACAGGGAAGGGACTGCACCTGAAGTTCCCGTCTTCGTCGGACGAGCGCTCTCGCTCTCGTTCACAAAGCGGAAACTCCAGGACCCCAGCAGCATCCGGCAGGACTCCCGCAGTGTCCGACAGGATGTCTGTCAGCGGTACATGCAGCCGCCAGGACCAGGAGTAAGATGAATGAGTTTCTTCTCAGCAACAACCGCAGCGCCGACTAATGAACCTGCAGGACATCGACATCCAAGGCGATGAGGAAGCCCAGGTGTTACAAACTCTTACCACCAGGACCTTTGGGAGACCAAGTGCTTCGACGCCTTCTTCCTCGTCGAGATAGGTATGTTGGACCCGTTCATTAAAGCCTTTGATTATGTAGGTTGGTCGGATTTTGCTAACATTACAGAGGAAGGATCCGTCCTTCTCACACAAGAGTTCTTGATGACTCTCCGCGTGGATAAGCGTACAACAGGTCCGTTTATAAATTTCCGCATGTTCAATACTGAATTCTTTGTCTACCCGCGGCAGTTTGCCGACCTTCTGGGTTTCCACTCCAACTGTTCGTTGAGTGACCCAGCCGGCTATGATATGAAATCTTTTTGGGTGGAAATATGTGGAGAGTACGGGAAGGGGAAACACAGCACCACCAAAATTCACGATCCCACTCTGAGACTCTTAGCTCGCTGGGTCTCGCTCATCGTCTTTTCCAAGAGGCGAGGTTCGTTGTGCACCCAACGAAGGCCTCAAGTGCCTCTATGCCATGGTCAAAAAGAAGCGCTATGCTCCGGTCCTCGACATTGTCCACCACTGGATGGGCATGAGAGCGACCAACACCCCTATAAGCATCACTTCCTATGTCACCAGGATAGCAGCCAACTTGGGCCTCCTAGAGAATGCCCAGCTTGACTACCTTCCCGACGACACATCACACTATGTGGGGGAGCAGCATTTTGTCCAGGCACATTTCATGAGGCGAGACGCCGTAACTGGGAGACTGATCATGACATGGTTCGGGCATAGTCTTGAGCTGCCGCTTCTAGCACCGCAGTTCGACATGTACACCATTAGAAGCCTAACCATGTAGCTAGATGTGGAGGCACCACGCCAAAGCATCGGCGGCGTCATGACCAGAGCCCAGCGACGGCGAGCGGAGAAGTCACACCACAGAGCCCGAGGAGAGGATTTTGAGGAACCCATCCATGCTTCCATACCATCTGAGCCATCCTGGTACTTCTCCAGTACCGGTGGGGAGAGTTCCTACCAGCCTTCCCATAGTACACAACACTACGAAGGCGGTAGTGCATCACGTGCGCTCAGTAGAGACCTAGGTCACTTTGCTTTAGCCCGGTACCACACACCTGATATGGCCGACATCAACTCCGTAATGGGGGGATGAACTTGGGCCAGTACAATCAGAGGCTGTATCAGCAGGTAGGTGACATCTACCAACGCACGGAAGAAATGGGTCAACAGCTCCAAACCAACACGGAGATGCTCCAGAACTTGAACGAGCAAGTTGGAGCCGGCTTCCTCAATGCTCAGAACTTCTACAACTACAACTACCAAAACCCTAGCTTCATTGAAGCTTAGGGGGGATGGTAGACTGTTATGAGCATGCCTCCTCACGCCTATGTCCCCTCAAAGTAAGGTGTCCCCGTCTCTTGTCCTTGTCTCCTCCCATGTGTACCAGCAGTATCCTTGTCCGACCAAGCAGCAGCATTACCCGTTCTACCAGTACCAGCAGTACCCCGTTCGACCGAGCAGCAGCAACACAGTCCTACCGAGGTAAGTACTTTAAATAATGTTTTATATATTTCCTTTTTTATTGCTTTATCTTAAAAAAATGAAGAAAAAAGGTGTTAATAAAAGCAACTCCCAACTTTGATGCATATATCTTTCATATGGAAATGATGAATAGTTGCTCTATTATGTTCATGCTTAGTTGTTTATGCATGTTCTACACTTAGCTTAATTTCGAGCTTGTGTGTATAAGTTGAAAACTTGATCTTGTACTTAGTGGATGCCATTTGCATAACTTTGTCTTAGTTGTTGTGAGAAATGATATGGCTAAGCACTAGGTTTTCTCCATATGTCTCTAGTAAGATAAACATCTTAGGTTTATTCTTTTGAAAATATGAAATGAAGTTCCCCCATCGGTTTTGAACACCTACCAGAGCCAAATACACTGAAATATCTGAGCCTAGCCTGTTTAAACTACTTAAAGTTGTTTTGAGTTTTGTCAAATTTTGAGTCTCTTAGAATGGAAACATCTCTATCTTGTGAATTGTTGGAGCAAAAATCCACCACCACAAATGCATTTACCTATCCTGGGTATGCATTCATATATCTCCAAAATAATACCCTCATCCTTACTCCTTCCAATCAAAAAGAGGTAGAGTATGGAGCCAACAAAAATATGAGAAAAAAAGCATGCTAGTCAAGCATGGCAAAAATATGAGAAAAAGAATAGCATACTAGTCAAGCATGGCAAAAAGAGAGAAAAATATAAAGAGGCTCCATATTCATACCTATCAATCAAAAAAGGAGAAGGAAAGAAAACAAAGAGATTGATCCATCCATCCACCAAATAAAGCTCCAACAAATGAACAAGGCTAGATGATGTAGTACATTTCTTTGGTCCAATTTTTGGCTTTGCAAAACAAACAACTTAAGTAAGCTAAGTTCTTCCATGACCCTGAGCTCCACATAAGCCTTAGTATAGAAAGTTCTTAGCCATGCTCTTGGTTTCAAATGTGAGGATACACTTTGAGCGATCAAGAGTACCTTTGGGAAAACTTGTTTTTTTTAAAAAAATCTTTAAAAAAACACCTGAGATGTGAATCCCAAAAGACATGCTTAGAGCTGAACTTGAAGCTAAGTCGTTCTTTCTCTCAACCGCCCAAGACATCGTAAGACAAAAAGATGCACCTCAGGTATGAGTGAGAGTGATCATTGCATACACTATGGTTCGAGATAAAAGCATGAGTGTCGTCTGTGCATAACTCCTATTTATGAGCATTGATATTGCAGCAACTCCTGATCCATAATCCATCTTGGCTTTACTCGAGGACGAGCAAAGGTCTAAACTTGGGGGGTGTTGACGGTCATTATTGCACTACCAATGACCGTCAACTATCCATGAACATAAAGGAAAACATGCCAAAGTATGGATAAACCTGTACTACTAACACAATTTCACAAGTTGTGTTGAATATTTGATTGTAGGTACAAAGATCAGCAGAAAACAGGCAAATTTGGCTAAGTCACAGGGTCACTAGCGAGTGGGCCAGGTCGCCCGGCTCCAAGCCAGGTCGCCCGGCACCATGCCAAGCCGCCCAGCCTGACTCAGGAGCCAAATCAGCTCATCTTCGACCTGCATGTGCCTAAGTATCGTGTCAACACACTTGTGAAGTCCAAAGGCCGAATGCACCACGTCAAGTATCGGAAGGCTTGCCACATCACCGATCCAACACTTGGATTGGTGAAGTCAGCAATCCTAGACACTTCAATCCTGCGGCTAAGGAAGAAACACAAGTGAAGATCAACGGTTGAGGGAAAAGCATACTTCTAACCGCCATAACCGCCGTCAACCAACTTGGGGAGGCAATATGAGCCATAAGATGGAGAAAGGCGGTGGATCCGACGGTCAACCAGGCCGTTCGGCTTGGGGTGGAGCCGCCTGGCCCCACCTCGGCGCCTTCCGGTTGTAACCGCCTCTCTAACCGACACACCGACCTTGAAACCTATAAATACCCCCTAGACTTCACTTGTAGAGCATGGAAGTTGAGTAGCTCACACTATCACTTAGTCTTGTATCACTAGGTTAGTCCTGGGAGTTAGAGTGTTGAGTCTAAACTTTTGCCTCAGGGATGCCGGAGTCTTCTTCGAGTCTCGGTAAAGCTCTTGTATCTTTCTATCTTTATACTCGTTACTCCAGTATAATATATTTCATTGTTCTATTTTTTGTTATCCTTTACTTTACTTCTTAACGCTTGCCTAGTGTGGTGTACCTTTATTGCACACTAGATCTAAGGCTTAGATTTGTGTTGTTCTTAAGTTATTTGAATCCTGTTTGACTTGCCGGTGCTATAAGTTTGTCTTAGGCTTTTGATCTAAGATTAAGTTAGTTCTCACCCTCTGATCAAGGAAGAGCTTTAGTGCTCAAGTTCTCACTTGAACACTCGTATAGCGTGCCATCTTACCCACGCAGATCTGGTTGGTAGCCTCTCTAGGTGACAGCTCTAGAGGTCTCAGTATTCCACCCCGTCGTTCGGTAAGCCCATAGGCGTTAGCCGGGTCTCCTTCGGAGGTCTGCTATCTACCCCTTGACCCCTCGAGGCGCCGGAATTTCGCTCGACGCAAGATCCTAGCTTGTATCCAGTTAACTTAGTTCAACCGCGAATACTCCTCTGCAGCGGTTAAGTAGTAGAGTTTGGAAATCTAATCTCACTCGTTGTCCTCCCAGGAAACTGCCTAAGTGTTAGGCTTCTTTAGTCCCTGTTTTACTCTTCCCACCATACACTATCTTTATATCTTACCCCCGTTGTAAGTTTAGCTGGTAGTTTATCTAAGTTATAGTACTGCTTAAAAGTTCGATATTTCATTCCACCTATTCGCCCTTGCTTCCCTGCTACTCGAAATACTCTGAGTAAAAAAACTACAGCGAATCTCCGTGCGCTTGTGAAGTAAAATCTGTTACGCTAAGAGACGTCAACAGCTACTTTTGTGGAATTTGCTATTGCCCACACTTCTGATGATGAGGTAACTCCTTAGCAAGCCGAAATCCTTAAGATGCTAGAGACAGCCGAGAATTGAAAGCCCAGGATAAGATGCTAGAAAAGGCAGCTAAGAAGCTACAGAAGTTGAAAGCCCAACTTGCTGAGGCTTTAGAGGAAAACGAGAGGTTGAGGAGTGGGAGACCCCAACCCAGTGAGTTTGAGTGCCCTATCTGCGAGTCTTTCATGACGGAGCTTGGTGACCAGAGAGATAGGTATGCCAAGCGGGTAGAGGAGATAGATAGGCTTAAAGTTGAGTTAGGCAAACTCTAGTCCAAACTGGATGAGCTGTGGCGGAACCTCCAACTTAATTCGGCTCAAACACATTTGCCATCCATTGGCTCGCAACATGCTTGAAATGGACCAAGTCCGGTCGTCCGTCGAGGTCGAGTACCCCGAAGGACCCTCGATAAACCATATTTTCCATTTGACCGACAACATGCACGTAAAACTCTTAATGGAATCACAACAATTACAACAACTCAGACAGTTTACGAAATAAGTAGAGTTATTTTACAATACACTAGTTCAAATAATTATACAACCATAGTCGAAAGTATTTCGAAACCAAGTTCCAAGTTCTCTCGCAGCGGAAATTTAAAATAGTACTACATTACTTGCATCGCAAACTCTTGCAAAAGACATAAAATCGTGCCCACCGGTGTCATTCTTAGTCATTCATCATGACATGCCATTACTCATCGGGTGCCACAAAGGAGGCATCACATCTATAGCAAAAGTCATTAGGATCACCTAAAAAGAATTTAAGCAACAACGGTGAGTACGTGTGGTACTCAGTAGGACTTACCCATAGGTCTTATATGCCCGACTCATTTAAAGATATGCATGGCTTTATGTGGACTGGCTGACCATCCCGCACTAAGCAGCTTACTATTTATTTGTCCTTAGCTTTTCAGAGTTAGATATCAATGGTTATCATCTTAAATCAACTACACATGATTCATATGATTCAAAAAAAATAATTTAGTACTTTGATAAATAAACATGTCATACGAAAACAATTATAAACGAAAGCATGAATAACAGAGCATCTTTTTAATTTATCAAGTTCCCAAATACTTCTACGTTGGACGGCAGTGATACAACAAGCTCGACATCTGGTGAGCCACAGCGATTCGAATCGATTTTAATTCTCGAGGATATTCCAAACCGCACGGCATATGCTTACTTCCCGTAGCTTTCGCACATATACCTACCCCAAAACAATTACAACCAAAGTCAACCAAAGTCTAATTTGCACTTGCCGAACCCCCAGGTTATTGCCCCCACGGGGATTCGCGGCCATCACCGGCCCCCGTGAGTACGAAGCTCCTCTAGGTCTCACTACCTCCAATCTCAGCTGGCAGGTAACAACCCAACTCTTTGGTGCTCTCGAGAGGGGCTTCGAGCACTATGCGTTCTGGTAAGAGGAAATGCCGATCCCAAGCGCACAACGAACAAGCCTTAATTGACACAAGCGGGGTGCATGCATAACAAAATCATAATAACATAAACATCGCATCATCATCATATGCCCTGCCCGGTCTCATGTGAACAATTCATCGTACTTTCATCATGTTCGTTTTAATTGTTGGCAAAATTTTACTTGATCGACGAGTGACTCCATTCACTCGTATCTAGTCGATCCTATAACTAAGCATAAAACCGCTCTATTCGTTCTAGCAGGATACTAAACAAGGTATACTAAAGATTATTTATGCATGTGGATTTTCAAACAACTCCTGAATCTAATGCATTTTAAAAATAGAATGATAGGACTCTCTACATAGGAGTATCCTTAGGAGCCTACCTTTGCGTAGTTCTAAAAAAAACCAACAAACTAAAATAACGTTAGTTTGCCGGGTTGTGGGGCTTTGCCCCAGGTAACCCCTTGGAACAGGGATGGATTTAACCAGCGATACGTCGTCTTCGTCTTCATAGAAAAACCAAACTCCTGCTTGAGATATTACTGTAGTCAGCAATCCTATATGCACGATATGAATGCAAATGCATGAACATGAACAGATCAACATTTAAAATGATGAAAGGTATAAGTTAAGCAATCATTAGCAAGGGCATGTTTAAATTAAGTCCTTATATTTCATTCTTATGTAAGCAAATGGTGATCAAACACTTCAGCAAGCATGTGTGTAAAATTATCAGCTTTAAAAAGTACCAAAACATTTAAAACAGAATCACACAAGTATAGACTAAGCACACCCATATTAGTACTTCATTTAACCAAAAATTCATTTAATGAAGCTATCAAATAACAAGAGAATAGCTAAATATAAGAAGCTAGTGAGCAAAGTTGATGTATACCTTAATTCCGGACTAATAAATTTACATTGATATTTTTCTTAGGAGCACAGTAAGGTAATTTGTGGCAGGAAATGTAAAGCAGAAATGAAAGTATTAGTTTCTATTATAAATGCCCAATGTATGTCATAGTTTTTATTTTTCATGTCTGGAGATTTATAAGCCCAATGGTTATGAAACTTTTACTACTGGCACATATACTAGATAAAAGTCTCCCGTTAAATTTTCATAATTTTCAGGGCAGTACAACAGAAATAAAAAATCCGACATTTAAATTACCAAGTGAATTTGATATTTTCATTCCAGGAGTTTTGCTTGGGTTCTGGTGCTCAAAACTTTTTGTAGCAGAATAATATAGTAATACTAATTTACTGTAATTATTTGGAAATTTATAGCCAAATATAGATGAGTGCCAATTTTTCACATGCTTTATGGAGTAAATTTAACATGCAGGAGTAAACTGGTCATCTTATGCCAATGTGTATTTTTACAGGACACTACAGAGACTGTCTTGCATGTCAAGAATTTCTCATGATCTATTTATCAATCCATTTGCGGTTACACACTTACTTAACTAGCTAGAAACAGCATACTATAAATATTTCAGGATTTATGGAGTACTACAGAAATGCTTTTATCCATTAGCGTCACTTTCATAGTTTATTTAAAACCAAAGGTATTCCGATCATCTTGCATGTAAAGATCATATCCACTGTTTAGATCTCGAAAATATGAACCTAACAAAGTGGAGTTTGCACCCATTGGAGTTTTCTGTGATTTAACATGGATTTTATAAGTCTATACATGAGTTGCACATCTATTTACTCAAAAAAAAATCAAAACGAGCAATGCTTAAAACATGATTTACCATGGTGGACAGGGACTAACATGGAAGAGTTACAAGACTCAGTGCACAGGAAAATAAAAAGGGGAAAAGAACAGGGAGCTGCGAGCGAAATGCCCTTCTTCAACCTCTAGCTGCGGCGTGGACGTGGCTGCGCGTCGAGGAGGGGAGCGGAGGCGGAGCTGGCGGCTGAGGCTTGTCCGGGGCGGAGCAGCGACGTGGTGCACAGCCGCGGCGTCTTGGCGCGGTAGGCGCGCGACGCGCGGGCGCCGGTGCGCAGCGCTCGAGGGCGGCTCGCGACGGAGGCAGTGGAGCACGGCAAGGCGGAGTGCGGAGGACAGCAGTCGGTGGTGAGCTAGGAGGGCTGCACGCGAATGGAAGAAGTGAGAGACGGAGTTGGGCGAGGCGAAAGAGGGAGAAAGAGGAGCTCTGGCTTCTTTTAATGGCGCCCGAGCGGAGTGAGCGAGGCCGGGTGGGATGGTACAGAAGGAAGGCGCCGCGTGTGTCTGTGCGTGTCGAGCGAGACATGGACGGGCGGCGCGTGGCGTCTGGGCGACGGCGACGAGACGGTGGGTGCCCGAAACAGGCAACGGGGTGGTTTGGGCGATGGCGGCGGTTTCCATCGGGTGAGGTTTGGCTGGATTGGAACAGAAGCGTGCACGTGGGGACGTTTTCGACGACCTTTTCTCACGGTTACGTCCATCAACAATCTAACGTCACAATACAAAAACTGTAGATTGTTTACAGGCCTACATCTTTTATATAAACATTTAGGTTCAAATCTCTACTATTTGAAATTTACAAGACCCCAAAGTTCAATCAATTTGGACACTTTCGTTTTGGAAAGTTCAGAGTTTCAGTGTTACCAATGCCCTTAATTTCGACTGGCTTTGCCTCAGCTTTTCTACGAAATTTGTACAGGACACGAGCAAACCATCTATACAAAACTTGTTGGATGGGTATTGGTCTATAAACTTTCTATGGACATCTAAGTCCAAAATGCAATGGATTTAGAGTTATAGGCACTAAACTTTGGTCTATTCAATGCAATTTGAGAAGCAAAATTCAGAGTTCAGGTGCAGTTTTCCGAGAGCAGCGCGGTGCGAACTTGGCGTCGATTTTCATACCTATTCGTGCAGCTACGGCCCAAACTCCCAATACAAAGTTTGTTTTGGTATTTATGTCTACAACTTTGTTTCGTACACTAAGGTTCAAAACCCTGCGGTGGTTTATAAGATACAGCGTGTTGAAATTCGGTGAGTTTGGTCATATTGCTTGAAAATTCAGAGTGCTAGCCGTTCAGTTTGGTTTGTATTTGACTAACATTGTCACAGATTTTTATCAATATTTTTCTACATAACAGGCTCACGATTTATATGTAAAAGTTGTTCTATATGAAAGTAAGTTTCTACCAGTTCAATTTCTATTTTAAACTATACCCCAAAACAATAGCAGCGCACAAAGATTTCAACCAAAAATTGAACCTAAGTCACGTTGAAAGCGTTTTGACAAGACCCTTAGTGTAAATGTACATGAATTAAAATGATGAACATGAAAAGCAAGTGGATTTGCCTTTTGAGATACCAAAGGTATCACAACCCTCCCTCCTTAAAGAAATCTCGTCGCGAGATTTAAGAAAGAAGTAAGGGTTAAAAGATAGTTAGGGAGGGAAATTGTTTTTCATCGATCGTGTCTAATTGTGTTTTTTTTTTTGCAAGATATATGTTTCTATGGGATTTTGAATCTTTTCCCTTTACTCTTAGCTTCATAAGTGATTTGCTTATTGCTTCCAAGTTGCTTTGTCGTTTGGATAGAAATTTTTCGTTTTTTTTTTTTTTTTTTTGAGAAATGGTTTGAGTTGGAGTAGGTATTTTCTCTTGATCAATGACTTGAGTTCTCTCGATGCATTTTGTTGTGCCTGGGTTTTATATTGACAGTTTATTTTAACTTCTCTAGGTATGATGTTCTTACATAGGGACAATAATAACATTTTTTTTTGTGAGAAGGGTTGGTCCGCAATAACTAAAGCTTCTTTGCATTGAGAGTGTAAGCTATCGATATTCTGAACGCTAAAGAGAAAATTTGATTCAAGAATTTCGAGCATTGGATTTAACTAGCTTGATTGAACTCGAGTTTTGAGGTTTAAATGGTGCTTCCTCCACCCTTTGGTTCACCTTGGTCTTCTTTGATGCCGATTGTGTGGGCATACAAGGTCCCAAAATTTCTATGTTAGGTGTGTGGTTGTTGATGCTACAAGTTTTAACTAAATAGATAATTTATCTACGTTCACGAGTAAACTAACTTATAATTGTTATCATTGGTGTTATTACTATCACCTACGGCAAATATGTTTAAAAAAACATGCAAGGAAATGGAGGATTTTAAACATGCTATCGCTTCAAGTTTCCTTAAAAACAACAACAACATGAAGCTTGTATGAATAGATGTAAATTGCGCCGTGCTAGGATTTTTTTTTTTTGATATTTTTACGTTGAGAAAATGGTGCATGTCATAGTGCATTTACGCATAAATGCATATACTCCATGTCATGGTGCTTACGCATGATGAATGACACATGCAGAATGAGTATGACATGGTGCACACACAATGATTTATGTTTTATGATGCACATGGATGATGCATATAACCGATGCCATGGTGCATATGCCCAATGGAATGATGCTCGATGATAATGATATGAAGCACATGCAATGACCATATTGTGATGCATGAATCGCGTACCCATGGTATCCCAATTTCTAGGTGAACATTAAAATTTCATTAATATTCAAGGATCCCATTTTTTTTTTGAGCTTGAAGTGAAATTATACCCATGCAAATCTTGATACCAGTGTGTACCTAGTAGCACAACCATGTGACGGCCATACACACAAGGCCCTAAGTTTCATCGCGGCACCATAGCTTGCTTGGGTAAACACCACATCAAGAACAAAGCCACCATTTAAAATTTAGATGCCGCGGATGGCAATAAAAGGGATAAATCATAGAATTGAAGGTAGCCACCCGCATGCATAAGTCAATATGTTCATTCTGTTTGCTTTGGATTATGAGACATTATTTTTGTTTTGGCCCCGAATGTATGTCGTGCAAGAGCAATTGTAAAAATGCAGATGATTGGCAAGGTAATGCAATTATGATGCATAGAGTCAAAAGGCAACATCTGCATGTCATTTTATGATGTATAAGTGTTGTTAAGGTGATTATACATGATGGCTCATTTAGAAACGTTCATTTAGTCCCAAGTTGAAGTGCTTTCCTAACGACTGAGATAAGGCTTAGTCATACTCCACATACATTGCAAGGTTGCAATGTTTAATTGATCCATATCCTGATTATGCTCAAGAACTCTATCCGCTTTAATCAGAAGAATAGGACGACGTGCAACACCAACCCTGGTGGAAAAAATGATCTATCCTGGACCACCTATTTTTCCCTCCTGTGCAAACCAGGTCTACCAAACTATACTGTACAGCCTGATAGTTGCCATGCGCTTCGGTCTTAAATTTAACCTGCTAGTTTCTCTTACTGGCCCATGAATAATTTGTCTTGGTTGCAGCATGAGCACCGGTGCGGTGTCATCTTGCGTAGGAAACATCGATTAGACCATTTACTGCAACATACAAGAGAGCTGAAAATTTCCGTTTTCAACGCCTAGGGAAATTTTGATTTTTGAAAAATAGTTTCGTTGGTAGTATCACGAAAGATCTGAAAAAATATTCAGGTAGATTACGGAGAAAATTTGTTGGATGGGCAGCTAGAAAGGGAAGACCAATTTAATTTATTTGTGCATTAATTACATACTGAATCTTGAAGTCATTTCTTTTACTTCACACTGAACCTTCCAATGGCACGGCAGATGAAAGTTTGCATGAATGGGGCTGTGATGAAAGCAGCAGATTGTTAAAGACAATTTCAGTGGTGACAGATGTTTTCAAACATACACCAAATGCCTTGTACAGATCCTTTTGCTAACTATAATGTGAATACTAATGGAAACTAACAATTTTGATGACCAAATTAGGTTGTTGCTACTTTTTTTTATGTGATTCCAGTAATACAAACTAACCTCTCGTGATCACTTACCTTTAACATGTATTTATCGAATTTAAGATGTTTTTTTTGGAAGTTAATCACATCCCATGGTTACGGAAATTTACATAATGGATCCCCTACATGGAAGTGTCCGGTCTTTTTTTTTTTCCAGAGCTGTAAAAAAAAATCTTTTTCAGTGTACTTTTAACGTGTCAATTGCAACAGAAAAAAAACCCCATATATCAGAGGCTAAACTTTTCATTACCGTCTCTTCACTTGCCTAGAAAAATATTTGGAAAAAAATCATTATTTTTGAAGCAGTATTCTGGTTTCACATTTTTCACAGAGAATAGTTGATTCAGGAAAAACTCGAAATACAAAGTTTGTTTTGAATTAAATTATCTACAACATTGGTATAGGACGTTTTAACTGAAAGGGACACAAAAATATGTAAACTTTAGAAACAAGAGAGAAAGGTCCGATTGTCTAGATTTGGGTTTCTTGTTAACTTTCAGTTGTTGGTCTGGTTAGAAGTGTTTTCATAACTTGGTCAAAATATAAAAATGGTTATAAACTTCACATAACTTTGGTATAGATTTTTATATCAGTTCTGTTTAGCAAATGTGAAAATCTTCTAGCTTATCTGTTGAATGAGGCTCCAGATTTCAATAAAACAATAAATGGACCCAAATACCAGCATGTCCAACTAGATGTCATAATAGAGAAATTGTTCACTAAGTTCTTACCTACTACAACTTTTGTATAGAAAATGTTTGCCTAAAATAGATTAACATGCAAATAAAAAAAAATAACAGAAGGTCACATCGGTGCAGATTTTTATCGCAGGCTTGTTTTAGTGTGTACATCAAAATCTAAACATCTCCGGAAAAAGAGTTCTATATCAAAGTGAAAAAAAATTGCCATACTCTATAAATTTGGTATACAAATCATCTAGACTTTCTGTTTTGAAAAATGCTTAAGAATTCCATTTAACAAACTGATGTCAGTGTGTCCAAAATTATGCCCCTTCTTTGCATAGTAATAGTTCAATTTTTCAAGCATTTTCACATGAAGTTTGAAATACCAAAGTTGCTCCCATTGTTATTACCTACAATGTTGGTATATTATGTTTCCGGCCCCCAAATGTGCTTGTAAGACACTGAAAACTTGGAAAATACTATGAGAGGTTCAGTTTAGGCTGAACGGAGATTTAGACATTTACTTTATAGCTTCTATAAATAAGGCACATTCAAACAAAGCATACAACAGAACGTTGTTGAAGTTTGTATTATCTACAATTTAGTATATAAAGTTTTGATCAAATCACTTTTGTAAGTTGGATCAATTTGTAAGTTTATTGAAGAAGGTTGATTCTGTCCAGAATTTGAATCTGAATTTTTTTGACCATAACTCAAGAACCAAGGGCTTCTAGGGAAAACATTTTATAGGAAAGTTGTTCTACCAAAGGTACTCTACAAATTAGGTCTGCAAAGTTTCCACCCAATCATTCCGGATTTTGAACTACACTACAATATAGTGGCAGCAGTCCCAAATCCCAGAAATTTGACCCTGACTTTATTTGCTTGTAATTCCTAAAGCAAGCTTATTCAGCGAAGACTTTCTATATAAAAGTGGTCATAATTTGTATTCCCTACAACTTATTTATACAAAGTTTATGTTCAATCACTTCAGTTATTGAGCTATCAACACCAACAATTTTAAGTTTCGTATATTCTGACACGAAAACTCGCAACTTAAAGCACACGTGCTTAGCACAACACACACAATGTGTTTTACATGATTATTAGTTTAGCACATCAACAATTATCAATTATGGTCATCCAAACATACATGTTGCGGGCATAATTTGAAAGACATTCATATGCACATATATCTTAACTTACAGAATGAATTATTAGAAGTTGAGAAGATCGATGAGAACGATATGATGCATGAACCGTCTTATTTGTCCTCACCAAGCCTTAATATTCATAGCTAACGGTATCGTTTCGGTGGCATATCTATTTACGTGCTCTCTCTAATGCAAGCCTTATCGATTTCTACTCGATTTATTCTACACGTTTCGGGGTTAGAGTACCTGCAAAAGAGATGCATATGCTCATTCACATTCATACATTACCACACTAAACCTAAAGGTGGTATCCACAAATCTCTTAAAACCATGCCTTATGGACAACGTGGTGGTGCCATTTCTTCCAAACACACACCCAACGTTCCTCCTTGAGAATATTGAGATTTTTGAGGAAAAGAAAAAAAAAGAGAGAAAGACCAAGTGGTCGGCTAAAAAAAGAGAGAGAGAAGCTCCTCAATAAATTTCTAAGTCTTAGTTTTATATACGTGACTTTTATATTGTCCATATACTCCAGAAAATATTCCTACCATGTGCAATCCAATAGCAGGGACTTCATTTGTGCCTTGACATTATTTATTTATTTGCATATGTCCACTTTTCTAAATTTTTCTTCTTATCTTTCATCAATTATTTTCCATGACCTTTTTGAGAAATCTCAGTAATACCAGCAGATTCTTTTTTTATTTTGACAACATAGTGAGATTAAATTTTGATTAGAATTCTTACCAAGCTCCAGATAAGCCTTAACTTATATTTATAGTTATAGGAAAACCATTTATTTTGGAGAGACCGGAAAGCTGAGTGTAATTCTTAGGCCTTATACAAAAATTGATCTTTAAAATTTGATTTTCTTTGAAAATTATTATTGAAACAGAAAGGAGATTTGTAATTGATGAAATTGATTTCTTTCTATATTTATTGTGGGATATGCTTAAATGAATGTCTATTTATTTATATAATTGCTGGTCCAAACTTGAAAAAGAATTGAGAGTTTAAATTTAGTTTGATTATTTGATCTTAGATTGTAAGTAAACTTCATTTTAAAATTTGACTTACTCGAGGACGAGCAAGGTTTAAGAGTGGAGAAGTCGCGGCACATACCATTGGTTGTCGGGATTCATCCCTCGAAGCTTCAACCAAGGTGGTCAGGAAGATACCCCTAAAATTGGTAATACCCTTGGTTCTGGTCGTAGATGCATTCAACTGTTGCTCTTGTTTCCAAAAGCATGTTATGGCTAATGTCTTGCTGTTGATGGATCTCCTGCAGGCTATCCATCGTCCCCAAGGTATGGTGGTGTTGAAGGTCCAAGTTTCCAAAAATGGAACCTAGGGCCCTGTCGATTCTGTCAAATTCGTAGCGAGCAGATGCGGAGTGACCTGTAGCTGCATCATTATTATTAACATAGGATGGCTCACCTCCGCTGTAGTACTGGCTTGATTGTGTCGGGTGCGCTGAGGGTACAACAGAGTTCCACAAACTGTGTCATGATTCTGCCTGGTGTTTACGCAAGATTTTGACTAATATTTTATATCATTTTATGTGATTTTTCACTAATTTTGAGCGTCAACTATATCTTTTACTAATAATTATCACCGATTATTGTGGATTTTGCAACATTGTCTTGAAATTTCGCTATACCTAATTTTTGTAGATTTTTGAGCTATTTCTCACAAAATTTATCATAATTTACGTCGAGCGAGAAAAGACCTCTAAGATAGAATTATAGAAGGTGATAAACAAGAAAGAATGATTGACTCATTGCCCCATGAGTTGATCAAAGCTTCATATTCGGAAAACTTTTGGAAGACATCATGAGCTATGATGGACTACAAGCTTTTGGAAGCATACAAGGGAAAGACATTTCATATCTATCCAAAAATAGAAGAATTCATCAAGCCTCGGCCAATACTGATGATTGCAGAACTCTACGAGTCCAAGTAATATTGTAAAGTTATTTCTTGATCAATAAGGAGCGACCCCGCAAAAGATGGAAGGAAACGGACCAAGGATGGGTCCGGGTCGGCCGACCCTACCCCCCCAAAGTCGGCTGACCCAGGGACTCTGGATGTCGGTTGCCGATTTCCTTTTTCCCATGTCTTCTCTAGGGTATAAATAGCGAGTCTCGGCCATGAGACGAGGCATCCAATTCATTATCAAGGAGCGGAGGCGATGACAAGGGGGACCATAACCAGAGGAGAGCAGAGGATCGAGTTTCTAGGCTAGGTTTAGAGTTCTTCTAATTCGTAGAGGTGATTAGAGGCCATGCACGGTAGTCTAATTATCTAGCTTCAGAGGTCTATTTGTATCATCGAGGGAAGTTATGATCATGGCTGTACATATGATACAATTTATCAATGAAGCATTGTTCTTGTCTAATTATCATGTTCTTGTTCTAGTTATACTTGTTCTAGCTCTAATTAACTTTAGGTCTAGAAGCATATTGATTAGATCATGTCATTAAGGGTTATATTCTTCTAACATTCTCGATCGTTATTCTAGTTTACTAATGATTATATCTAGTTATTGTAATCATGGTGATTAGAGGTTCCAGTTGTACTAATTATGTTATTAGATTATGTGAAGTAATTAGAAGCGCGTTCTCTAATTATGTATGTCCGTTGAGAGTTTTTCGTCGATTACCTGGTTGCTAGTGACAGTAGAACTAGAGAAAGGTTAAACTCGATCTAGGGGATTAGATTTTTTTTTATCTTGATTTCATCATGCTTTGAAATTTATGCTTGATCAATGCTTGTTTCTACCTTGAGCTACTAGATATCTCGATATCTCGCTTTTTTAATCTAGTTGTGGCACCCGTTTATCATGCATGTCTTGGATCCAATTAGAGCTTGATTAGACTCTAGTTAAGGCCCCGACTAAGGTGCAAGCATGGCCCCTGTGCAAGCGTTCAAACATTTGATCCCATGCGCACGATTACCATCGAACGGTGTCTTGTATTTTTGCACATAAGCCCCCACTCTAACACTTTTCAGATGCAAAGCCAAAATGCTAATCACCCCTTGATGATGAACCAGTTCCTTAGCAGACCGACAACTGCCAGGTCCGCCGCCCCCTCGCTCGGGTCATCCTGTAGGGGGATCCACCGACGTCTAGGCTGGGTGACATCCTAGTCCTAGGCCACCGCAAGGGGTGTGGTAGGTGACCTATGCCGCTGCCCGTGCCCCGTGGTGCCCTTCCAAGCATGCCACTACCGTGACAGGTCATCGCCGGTCGCGGCTCCGAGTGCGTCGCCATTGCTGGAGGTGGCATGCGTCTTGTTTGATTAAACCACTGCTTGTTACAATGAGGAAATTATAGAGTACGATTGGTGACCTGTATGGCAATCAGAGCCACGGCTGCGGTGATCACTAATCACTCCAGGGCTGCTGACTAGATCAAGCGTAGGGGCAGGTGGTGGTGATCGACCACGTCAGGTGGTGTCCGCGAAGGTCAATCAGGGGTATTGGCTGGACAAAGTCGGCACCAGAACTTGGATCGCGGAAGAGATCAGCCGAGGACGACCGGAACAGAAACAACGCCATGATGTTTTGATGAAAGATCAATTACTACAAGGGAGTTTTGGCGAAATTGCATTGGGCCTGAGGTCTGTTCGTAGGGGTGCTTTTTGCTTAGTTACAAGCCACCGTACGATTGGAATCTCACGTCCCAAGAGCGCCGCTTGCACGCGTGCACGCAATAGCTGATTGCATGGCAGTCGCCCCCTCTGGTTAATACCCTTTGATTAGTGTTCTAGTTCTGTTCTAATTGCTTATATTATTATATAATTAGTATATTTGATGCCTAGTTTAGACATAGTTTAAGGACTGGTTTAGAGATAGATTTAGGCTTCCTTTTTACCTTTAGTTCATCCTAACTCTAGTTAATTAGTTCTCGATTAGTTAATTTTCTAGATTGACAAAACCCATGATACTCATCCTGGGGAAAGCTACATACGATACTGTCACTTGCAGTATAAGGTTTGTCGTGCTTAAGTGCCGTCAACACCTGGTTCCCCCAGGCGGGTGTGCCTCCTTGGTTGTCCCAAGAGGGTCCAGTGCCTTGATGAACCAAGAAGGGTCCAGTGCCTCGATGAGCCCATGCAGTCTCGGCGCCTAGTTCTTGTGCATCTTCGTATGCCTTGCGGATTCTTTCTTCAGCTCGACGTCGCTGGGCACGAGTCATGACTCTAGAGATACTATTCCTTGATCCTCCGGTTTCTAGCTGCATGGTTAGTGTTCTCACAGAATACAATTTGAACTGTGGTGCCGAAAGCGGTAGCTCAAACTCATAGCCTTTAAACATCATGATATAATTTCCATGTGCATCTTTTTTCAGAAAATGTGCATGAGTGAAGTGCTACTCTTTGACTATGCGTGAAGGATAATTAGGCATAAATGACACGAAAGCATTTGCTAATGCTCCCAACCAATTGGCGATCCTTGTCACAAACGACGTGATCGAAATGGTGTTGCCATCGTGAACTAACCCTTGCTGGTGATAAAGCATGCTAAGAACAGGGACAAATTTCTGCTTTCTCCACATAGCATAGAGGCAATTAACATCGTCTGCTATGACACAACGGGTGTCATCTTTAAGAAAACAACCATGGTGAGCCAACGTGCAAGAAACCACATGGAGAGTCAGCCCGAGCTAACTCTAAAACTCTACTAAATTAAATCCTACAGGGTCTTCGTCCACAGAGCAGCGTGGTGAGAAGTTAAAAAATTTGCTAAACTGACGCAGTGTAAGCTCATATTCAGAATTCATGAGTCAGAAACAGACAATTGTGCCTTCTTGGGGAATTCCTTTGTGAGGAGCACAATCCCTCCTTCCGGGGTTTCTACGAAGTTTTCCCAGCCGACAGCTCTGAATACTTCGTTGAATTCACCCTGCATGCCGATGTTGGCTAGGACATCCTCGTCGAAGCACTTGGTCAAGGTGTAAGATTTCTGGTGAAGAAGCCTTAGCGTCTTTCCCTCATCCTGATTTCGAGGCACGATGTGCGAGTCGAGAAGTAGCACCAGGCGGTTGGTGGATGACATTGGGATTTCCTCTGGTGCCTCCGTGCTCAAGGACATCTCAAAAGCGGAATGCCTTCTTCTCAGGATGGATCCCTCGGAACAGGACCAACGGATGTGCTACCCCGCCTTGCTAATGGCCTTCTTCGCCTTCTTGAACACTCGATTCATCCTGCAAGATAAGCACAAACACACGATACCCGAGGGGAACGACAAAAATAGTATAAGCATTAGCCTGTTAGTCGTCCCAAAATTAGCGTCCTTGTGGGGTAGAGCCTCCACAAAACATTCTCGTTCCTGAAGAAAATTGAGTGGACGTGGCTAAAATTTTATTTGGCTAACCAAATTTTATTCAGGCATTATTTTAACTAAGCATGAGAGGTTAATTAAGCACTAAACAAGATAATTTGAGAGGAAGAGAGAGAGAGAGTGCAGTGTGTTGCTGCTTGGTGCACTGAGAAAAGGAGCAAGGGGTGTTATTTATAGGGTGAGATGGGCGAACAGGGAGGTCGGCCGCCCATCATGGGTGATCGGGCGGCCATGACCCCGGTCGGCCGGCCATTGCAGGTGGTCGGCCGGCCACTCTCTTTTTTTTTTCAAAATGCAGATCGTAAAATAAATTGTGTGCACGAACTATATTAATGCAAGGCAAAAAAAATTTTAATATGCCATGGAGTGTGAAAAATCAAAATTGGTGGGAAATAAATATGCTGTCGGAAGATAATGCCAGTTTTACCTCTTGGCATGGGTGAACCATCTACCACCTTCTCGAATGTCATACACACGTACGTACGGAGTGTTGAGTGGTATTTTTGCGTGCCATCCTAGTGGCTCAATGGCGCGCTTGCTCATGTCACACATTTGGTGGTTTGACGTAGGTGGCTCATTGGCGTGTTGGCTCATGTAACGCCCTTGATTGGTTGACATAAGTGAACCATGGGCGCCGACCTTTTTCACAGGAGCTTTGCCTCCTGCTTCCTAGGTTCTGGAGGTAGCTCTTGCATTCTTTCGGTCTCATTCTTCCTGTTGTTAGATGGCAGACTCGTGGTCTAATTTCTGTTTCATGAATATACTGTGATGCTCCAGCATCTCAAGTGCATTTACATCATTCATACATACAACATTCATCATATTCATCATGTCATGACATAGGTGTGAACTTCATGGTCAAATTCGATTGAAATGCAACTTGTTAAACCCAGTTTTCTGCATGTATGCTTCTGTGATTGTGAGTATAACTTTAGTTCAATTATGAATTAGGTGAAAGTTTTTATACCAAACTTGTAGACAATTTTGTGGTGAACAACTTTGACAATTAGGGCCTAGTCATATAATGAGGTTTACATGGTGTTTTGGATCCTTTTCTGCCAACACATGAAATCTGTCAAAACCTGACCTGTGTAATAAATTCAAATTTCCTTGATCTTACAACCATAACCTTGCAATGGTTTTATTGAGAAAGTTGTAGCTCATAAAATCCTGAAGAACATTGTTATAAAACACTTTGTATGAAAGTGGAGAGGTGGGGCTATATGTGATGAACGCGATGACTAGTAAGCATATACCCCCTGGCATGATAGTTATTCCTGAGAATTAAAATCGATTCGAATCGCTGATTCTCACCAAGTGTGAGAATGCCAATGCCTTTGACGTTCATTGTAGTAACTACTCTGATATGATGTATTACTCATGTTTTCCAATTCCCCATGTTTGGTTATGTATGTTTACATTCATGCAAGTATGATTATCATGGCGATATTTGCAATTGCATAAACTTATTACTTTATGTTGATACACCACTATTTAAAATCAACAACTAAGGATCCACTTATTAGTAAGCAAGCTTTGCATCAGCCGTAAGCCTTTCCATTAAGTTGTGGCGGAACCGCCCTGCTTAATCCAGACTAAGCACACCTGCCACTTTTGGCTCGCAGTGCACCTAGGCTAGACTAAACCCGGTAGTCCGTCGAGCTATCCAAAAGGGGCACTCGATGTAACCATCGCCCGAGGATACCGACATCACGCACATTCAGCCCTCGAAAGAGCCACAACAGTTACATCATCACAGGTAGTTGAAGTAGAGAATAGGTAAACTTAGTTAACAAACAGAAGATAGATAGTCAAATACATGTTCAATTATAGCGGAAGCGATTTCAAAATATACCTTTATAGCAGAAGCATTTTCAAATCATCTCGCAGCGGAAACAAACTCAATTTGTCTTCAGGTAGAGGATAAACAAAGTGAGTAGCACCGAGCCCACCGGTTCTACCCTCCTTCAAGCGATTTGTCCAATAGTCATCAGTACCTGTAAGCCAATAGTGGGGGTAAACTCTGAGTACTAATTACTCAGTAGGACTTAATGGAATTGGCATACGGCTGACACAAAGCTAGCTTACTATCACGTGGATCCTTAGCCGTTGATTTTAATAAACATCACATTAACCATGTGTAGCAGGATTTAATAGCTGCCTACTCCATCATGTATCAAAAACCATCATCACATATCTTTTTCATCATAGCATTTATGATATATCTTGCATAAAGGTAAAGCATACAATACAAGCATTTTGGAATTTGAAAGCATGTATTAACAAGCAGTAAATATTCAAGTAGTTACTACGTTCAGACGTCAAAGGCATTGGCATTCTTACACCTGGTAAGCATCAGCGATTCGAATCGATTTGTAGATTCTCGGGAATAACTAAAAATGCCAGGGGTATATGCTTACTAGCCATCGCGTTCCCACATATAGTCTCTATCTCCACTTGTCCCATCCCAAGTTCGATTCCAACCCGCCACTTCCCCGGGTTTAGCCCCCATGGAGCATTACCACTGCCTCCTGGGTCTGCCCTCCCATGAGATAAGCGCCCCCAGTTCCAGGGTAGGAACAAATCTCTGTTCTTCGGATAGCACAAGTAAGACTTTCACCGGTCCATTATCCCGGATAAGCACCTTAGTAATGTTATGCCGACCAATAGGCGAACAACGGATGGGCCTTAAACGACTCGGGCGGAGTCCACCATACCTTGCCACATCATTTTTCATAATATTCCCATAACTCCGCCCGGTCTCTATTTCAAACATAGCATATAATAATCTTCCATAAGATTTCTGTTTTGAAAACACCTACGCGATGAGTGACTCCATTCACTCGTGTCTACTCGTACCTAGCAATTCTGGGTAACTCGTCCTACGAACTCTACTATGTAGGTGCTAGGGCCAGGGCGGCCAAGGAGTCTAATGCAATTGGTTCCAAACAACTCCTAATGCAGATGCATAAGCATTCATCAAATACATTTGCTGGGTAAAGCATGGTCCTACCTACCTTTGATTGTTTGTATGAAAACCAACAAACTAATCTAAGTTAGTTTGCTAGGTTGTGAGGCTTTGCCCCGGGCAACCCCTTGAAACAGGTACGGATGTAATCAGCGACCCTTCGTCTTCAGGTTGGGGAAGAACCAACTCCTGGTGCAATCCGTTGTACGGCTTCTCGATCAATAGTGGCTCTTGTGTTGACCCTTCTTTCGCGGAATCTATATGCATGGTATAACATGCAAGTGAGTGCAAGAGAATGCAAATACATGCATATGGTACAGGTTATATGTATGACATGGTGCGACCATGAGTGCGATGAATGCAAATGTATGTATGAGGTGCAAATGAAACATAATGCATGTCAAGTAGTTTGTGACGAAATGACTTAAGTATACTTAGATCCAACACTTTCCATAATAAGAAAACTTAACCATCTTTACTAAGAAATCGTATAAACCATCACTAAGAAATCATACAAACCATCATATACAAAACTAGCAAACACAGAATCCCTGGTTTGATAGGATATCTATTTTCCATATAGTTTTTTAAGTCTATTTTAAGTGCTCATGCAAATAGTGCACACAACTTCACAAAATTACTTTTTGGAACATATATATCATCAGCAAGCTACAAAATTTTCCATGGAATTAATTATGCGTCCTAAGGCCACTTTTTCCTTTTATTTAATTAAGCATGTGACACTTTATCATTTTCAAATTGCTACTCAAAGTTAACATGCAGAGCCTCAAACTTTTCCAGCAAGCTAAACATAGCATAAAGTGTGTCCCAAAAATCTAGTACAACCTTTGGAGCAAGTTTCACATGGTAAGTACATCCCAAGCATTTTTATTGCAAAAACTCAAGCCTAGGGGTAGATTAGTCATTTAACAGCAAGTGCTACTGCCACAAAAATTCACACAGTGCCTAAATATCATACTAAAGCCACTGCCCAAGTCTCAACATTTTAGGAGTTCATTTAGCCCACTTTTACCATTTATTTACCCTCACATGCATGCAATTTAAACAAGGGCAAAACAGACAATTCACACTTCCACATCATACCTATCATGTAGATCTACTCTCAAAGAATCCATAGCCACTGAGTTTGTCCATTTTGGATTTTTCTATAAATTGCTATGATTTTTCAAAGTTTACAGCCAAAATAACGCATTTTAATAGGAAAAACCATAGACCCAGGGACTAATCCGTGATTATTTCAAAACATTCAGGGCTAGAAGACAATTAAACCCAGACCCAGTGAACAACGCATGTGAAACTCCTAAAGCTCGAGGTTAGATCTGCAAAAATGCGAAGGTTCGGGTTAAACTGCGAGACCCTAATAGATCTAGGGGTTATCGGCAATTTCTGCAAAGACTCAACAAACAGTGGATTAGTTTCACGAAACTCCAGGGGCTCAAATGCTAAATGTTCATCGTCTACCTCGCGCAGGGGAAGTCTGCATGGCAGCCCGGCGTTCACGCGCGCGGCGCGGTGCGTAGAGGCTGCGTCTTGGAGCCGGTTGGACCGGGGTTGTGTCTCTCGCGACGGCGAACCCGACCCTCTAGGTCTCGTCGTCGGCAGGGAGAAGGAGAGGTGGGACGACGGTGGTGAACCGGAATGGCGAAGTACTTTCATTTCGACAACGAGAGAGAGAATCCTTGGGGGCAGCATGGGCATGCTTCAATCGCCTGACATCCTCAGGCCCAGACTTGGCTATTCCCGAGGCAATGCTACTACAGGACTTTGTGCGAGGTCTCTCACCTGGTGCTGACCTTTGCCTCGATCTAGCCTCGGGAGGATCGTTCTCACACCTAAAGCCATGCGAGGGTCGAAAAATTCTCGACAAAATTCTCGAGAAGGCTTCTGACCTCGGCACTCTAGAAGAACAACCTCCACAGAAGCCACCCAGCCAAAATCCTACTGAAGAGCGACAAATCATACATCATCCCACTCCACCACCACCATCTCCCCGAATCGAAGAAATCCCAGAACCATCGTCACGGCAAACTGAGAGGGTCAGTTTACCCTTGACGATCCCTCCGTCGGCACCTCCGTTCTCTTTTGAGGACGAAATATTCATAGAGTTTGGCAACGCCTCTCGGTTGCCTAAACAAGACTGACGCTTCACTAGGGCCTCCAAACCGTCATACATATTACTAGACCAGAGAAAACATATGAAGGAGGACCTACTCTGGCTTTCAGCAGCAATCAATCGGGATTGGCTAGAGGTGAGACGCCTGGACACAAAAGCAATCAAATTCTATCCAGATCCCAGCGTCATCCCTGGCCAGGTATCAAGGCTTCAACCGCAAGACATCATATACGTCCCACATATTGGAGTGAACATAATTCCTAAGTATATGATGGACAATCATTTTCCCGTTGAGCCACTATCAAAATCAGCCATCCGTTTGAAATGGACAGATGGCAGATATTTGGAATGCAAAGGTGTGCTCCGGGTAGTACCAATAACCTTGCGGGATACCCAGGTGTTCTTGGACTTCCATGTCTTTGACATTCCCGAGGGATCCACACCATTGATTGCGGTAGGGATCCCAATCGCAGCCCTCACTAGCTCAGATATATATAGAGGAAGATTGCAGCTTCAGTTGGGCAATGAAGACATCAACGTGAAGATCGACAGATCACTCAATGCCAAAACAGAAGCGAAGCCAGAGATTGACCCCATGGAAGAAGTGATGAGCCTTTCACTTGAGGTAATGGGTCAATACAAAAGCCTAGAGGAAGAGGCTATTAGCGACTTTAGTGCGGAAGAGGAACCGTTCGAGTTCGACGAACTTGGTGAATCGTTGCGGCCCGAAGCTCCGAAAATTGAGCTCAAACAACTTCCGCCTGGCCTGAAGTACGCCTTCCTCCACGGGAAAGAGGACAAACCGGTGATCATCAGCGACAAGCTGACAGAGAGTCACTACAAGAAACAGGAGAAAAGTCGTCGGTTTATTTAAGTTCGTCGGGTAAGACTCGGCCGATGAACTTAACAGGCTTAAATTCATCGGCCCGACTGGTACCGACGAAGTTAATTTAAGTTCGTCGGTCTATGAAATAAAACCCACGAATTTAGTTAATTCGTCGGCTCTCAGATCAGACCGACGAACTTATTACCAGTGGCCCACTTTGGACAATACCCTAAAAGCGAATCTCGCTGGGGCAGACGCCGCTAGCCGCTCGTCCCCATCCCTTCCCAATCGCGCCGCCACCCCACCCCCAACCGCGCCGCCGCCCGCCTACGCCTCTTGAGCCGTCGTCGCCCAACACCGCGCCGCTGGATGGGCGTCGCCGCCGCGCCGCTGGACGGGCGTCGTTGTGCTTGAAGAGATTACCTAGAATTAGAGCCACAGCTTGGTCTTCTAGCAGCGACGTAGCTTAGTCAGGCGCGGCTGCCCCAGCACCCCCACGACCAGCGCGGCCTGGCCGGCACCCCCGCGACCGCCGCGGCCTGCCACGGCACACCAGCGCGAGCCGCGCACCAGCTGTGGCCGACCCCAGCTCCCCCGCGACCGGCGAGAGGGGACCCCGTCGGGACGCTCTCGCAACTGCCCGCCGGGACTGCCCGACAGAGCAAGGAGGCCTCGCCACCGGTGAGCGGACCGTCCACATGCCCAGCGTCCTAGATCCGCGAGCGCGACCCCCACGCCCAGTGCCGCCGCCACCCGCGCGAGTTAGGGTTGGTGTTGAGAGTATGCGATGGAGGAGGGTGGAGGATGGTGTATATGTATAAGTCAGGGGTAAAAAAGACCTTTTCCATCTAGGTTTTTCATCTTTTCATTTTATTTATTTGGTAAAACCTGTGCAAGTCCACGGCGTGGGAAAACAGGGGCAGACGGAGGATTCGTCTTTGAAATACAGTGGTAAATATGCAAACGGTGAAAAATAGGGGTAAACTTGCAGTTGTAGTTAGAAATCGGGGCAGTTATGCAAATTACCCTTGAACAAATGTCGTTCAATGGTGATTCTCATGATGAATGTAGCAATAGGATTAGTCAGTTTGAGTACAGTTTGGTAAATGTGATACGATTGTTGTTCATTTTGTTCAGATAATGGTACTAAGGCTGTTTAGATCCAATGCAGAACACCCCTTGCCTTAGGGCTGTAATCATGCACTGCTGTTAGAATTGGATCAGCACTGGGCTAGGGCAAAGTGCTAATCTGCTGCAATTATATCTCTGGAAGCTGAAAAGGTGATGTTCTTGTCTACTTGAATCCACTCTGCACAATACTGTATAGCATTATTAGATCTCATTTCCTATATCCTTTGCCTAATTAAATTGATGTACAAGTACTTACTGAAATAGTCATATGTGCAGCACGCTTTAGCTGCTGGATATAATATTTCTATCATTCAGTTTCTGTTCCAAGTAAATTTGCAATTTGTATCGACCTGTTGTTTAAGTACCAATTGGATGCATTGAGAAAGCATATGGCAGTAATGTATTAGTACAAACTAAGAACATGTCTGCAATAGGAATTAAAATAGGTATCAAGTATGCCCTTTCATTTGTAAAAGTTTCATTTCTAGATGAATACTGATGCTGCTCCTGCTCTGTACATATTGTTTGTTCAGGCACGGAAATGCTTTATTTGGCCATTGCCACAAGGTTCATCTGTAGTTCTGTACATACTATCAGTCACCACATATTCATGTGGATTAACTTATGTGACTGCTCTGTATGCTCCATCAGATTTAAGTAACGGGCCATTTATTTTCTTGCAGACAAGTGCTTCTCTGAAATTCACGGTATTAAACCCAAAAGGGCGCATTTGGACAATGGTTGCAGGTGGTGGTGCTAGTGTCATATATGCTGATACAGTAAGCATGAATTTCTTGCATACCCTCCAAGTTACTTTGGACCTTTTGATACCTTCTCATGTTAACTTAAGATAAAAAAAGAAACTGTATGTAGCGATAAAACATGCCATCTGCGAGTTGTATAGCGCAGTAATCCCATCGTTCCTCTTGTATACCAGGTTGGAGACTTGGGATATGTTTCGGAGCTAGGAAATTATGCAGAATACAGTGGAGCTCCCAACGATGAGGTTCTGCAGTATGCTAGAGTGGTTCTGGATGTAATAACAGTGAACCTTTCATCTGTCTATCTGTTGCAGTATGCTAGAGTGGTTCTGGATGTAATAACAGTGAACCTTTCATCTGTCTATCTATTCTGTAGTTTATCTCTCTGTTCAGAGCTAGGAAATGATGAACTATTGTTGAATTCTGTGTGGTATGATATATATATATGAATTTTGCATGTGTATGACTGAAACTTCAATTATGTAAGTTTGTGATTTTCTGGGTTTCCTGATGGAATGACTGTTGGAATGGAAAATACAAAAAAAAAAAAAAACAGCAATTAAATTCGTCGGCCAGAAGAACCCCACGAACTTAACTAATGGCTGGGGCACAACTAAGTTCGTGGGCCACAATTAGCCGACGAATTTAAAATAAGTTCGTCGGTCTGGGCTCCCCAACGAATTTAAAGCCGGCCTCCTATTAAGTTCATCAGCTCTACCAAAACCGAGGAACTTAACCTAAGTTCGTTGGGGCCGACGAACTTAACTGAATAAATTCGTGGAGTTAAGTTTGTCGGATAAGTTCGTCGGCCGGCCCACGAACTTAGCCTAGGTTCGTGGGTTTGGGCCTAAATTCGTGGGTTTCTGGCCCACGAATTTTCTTTGTTTTTCTGTAGTGAGTGAGAGCCGACGATTGCTTTCTGTTCTGGAGAAGTATAGTACTGTGCTTGGATACTCTCTCCAAGACCTGAAGGAATCAGTCCCAACCTATGCACACACCGCATACCTATGGAGGTTGACCACAAACCCACGCGGGAACCTCAGCGCAGACTGAATAATGCGATGCGAGAAGTAGTAAAGAAGGAAGTGCTCAAACTCCTACACGCGGGTATCATCTACCCCATACAAGATAGTGAATGGGTCAGCCCCGTACAAGTTGTGCCTAAAAAGGGAGGGATGACAGTTGTCAAGAACCAGAACAATGAATTAATTCCACAGAGAACTGTCACCGGTTGGCGGATGTGTGTTGACTACAGGAAACTGAATACCGCCACCAGAAAGGACCACTTTCCTCTTCCCTTCATCGACGAAATGCTAGAGAGGCTGGCTAATCACTCTTTCTTCTGCTACCTCGATGGTTACTCTGGCTACCACCAGATTTTGATTCACCCGGAGGACCAGAGTAAGACCACTTTCACATGCCCGTATGGAACGTTTGCCTACCGGCGAATGTCGTTCGGGCTGTGTAATGCTCCAGCATCATTCCAGCGGTGCATGATGGCAATCTTCTCCGACTTCATTGAAAATATCATGGAAGTTTTCATGGACGACTTCTCAGTCTATGGCAAGAGCTTTGACCAATGCCTTGAAAACTTGGAAAAAGTTCTGCAGAGATGCAAAGAGGTCGATCTGGTGTTAAACTGGGAAAAATGTCATTTCATGGTCAGAAAATGTATTGTGCTAGGCCACAGAATCTTAGAAAGAGGCATTGAGGTAGATTGTGCAAAGATTGAGGTCATTGAACAGCTACCTCCGCCTATAAACATCAAGACCATCCGAAGCTTCCTAGGCCATGCTGGGTTCTACAAGAGATTTATCAAAAACTTCTCCCATATAGCCCGGCCTCGGACTAATTTGCTAGCCAAGGATGCTCCCTTTGTGTTTGATGAGGAATGTCTCGAAGCTTTTCACAAGCTCAAAGAAGCACTGGTCACAGCACCCATCATCTAGCCGCCTGATTGGAACAAACCATTTGAAATCATGTGTGATGCAAGCGATTACGCTGTTGGAGCAGTACTGGGCCAAACCAATGATAAGAAGCACCATGCTATCTCTTATGCGAGCAAAACTCTTACTAGCCCGCAACTGAACTACTCGACCACCGAGAAAGAATTACTAGCAGTGGTCTTTGCAATTGACAAGTTCAGATCATACTTGGTTGGAGCAAAAGTAATCATCTACACAGATCATGCAGCTCTCAAATACCTCCTTACCAAGAAAGATGCAAAGCCACGCCTGATCCGGTGGGTCCTGTTACTCCAAGAATTTGACATTGAAATCAGAGACAAGAAGGGAGTAGAAAATTTAGTTGCAGATCATCTCTCACGGATGAAATTTGAAGAAACATCTCCCTTGCCGATCGATGACTACATGAGAGATGATCAGCTCCTTAAGGTGACAACAGCCCAACCTTGGTATGCTAATCTGGTGAATTACAACGTTGCTGGCTACGTCCCTAAGGGAGCAGACATGAGGAAATTGGCCCACGACAGCCGATTCTATCTCTGGGATGACCCCTACCTATACAAACTCTGCGCAGACGGACTCCTATGTCGCTGCATTCCAGCTTGTGAAGCACCGCAAGTCCATGCATCCTCTTACGGAGGACACTATGGGGCTTATCGGACTCACGCAAAAATCTAGCAAAGTGGGTTTTACTGGCCCACTATGTATGAGGATGCAAAAGAGTTCGTGTGATGGTGTCCAAGGTGCCAGCGCCAAGGAAATATAAATCCAAGAGATGCTATGCCACTCACAAGTAATCTTCAAATTGATGTATTCGACGTGTGGGGCATAGATTTCATGGGACCTTTTCCCAAGAATGGAGATAAGGAGTATATTCTGGTCGCAGTGGACTACGTGTCAAAATGGGTAGAAGCACTGCCATGTCTCGCAGCGGACTCAAGACACTCCATAAAGATGTTCTGGGAGACCATCTTTCCTCGCTTTGGAGTACCACGGGTCATTATCAGTGATGGAGGCGCACACTTCATTGACAAGCGCTTCAGGAAGTGTCTCGCTGAACTCGGTGTGGACCACCGTGTTGCCACCCCTTATCATCCGCAGACAAGTGGCCAAGCTGAGACGTCGAACAAACAAATCAAGAACATATTGCAAAAGACAATCAAAGCTATGGGAAAAGAATGGGTATCCAAGCTACCCGATGCTCTCTGGGCATATCGCACAGCATATAAGACTCCCATTGGCATGACACCATACCAGATGGTGTACGGCAAGACTTATCATCTTCCAGTGGAATTAGAGTTCAAATCTCACTGGGCGGTAAAGAGGTGGAACATGGATCTCCAATCGGCAGGCATAAGAAGGCAAATTCAACTGGCCGAGCTGGAGGAATGGAGGGAGAAGGCATACCACAGTGCCAAGCTATACAAGGAGCGCACCAAGATGGCACGATAAGCGGATCAAGATCAAGACATTCAAATCAGGAGATAAGGTACTACTCTTTAACTCCCGCGTTCGTTTATTTGGTCATGGTAAGCTTAGAAGTAAGTGGGAAGGACCTTTTACGGTCCTTGAAGCCACCGATCACGGCGCCGTTACCCTCCAGGATGATGATGGGAAGGTTTTTTAGGCGAATGGGCAACGCCTTAAAATCTTTCTTGAGCCCGAAGTGCCTACACTCGAAGAAGTGGACGTCTTCGAGCTGCATGAGGTAATCTGATCACGCGTCCATGGTCGAGCTCAGACAATAAAAGAAGCCATGTACACTACTTTCTTTTCTCCCTGAAAATTCTATCTAATCTCATCTTATTCTCCAAAATCTCAACAAAACCGCTGTTCTGGACGCATAGTTAGATCCACAATGCACCCTTGGGCCAAACCTCAACTCGCGGCATGCCTGGCCCGAGTTGGGCAGGGTCACCCGGCCATCTTTGGTGGCCGCCCGACCACTTAGGTGGGTCGGCCGGCCATGGAAAAGAAGCCCAGCTGTTAGGGCTCAGTCGCGTTACTTTGGGCCTAGACGCCCGACCCTAAGGGTGGGTCGGCCGGTCATAGGTGGTCGTCGCCCGACCACCTCCTTTTGCCGCCCGGCCACCGAAAACTCAAATTTTGAGTTGGGAGCGTCGATCTAGTATCTACGGGGCTGTTGAGTGGATGAGGGCGTTTTTCTCCGACGTTTTAAGGACGAGGAGTCATCTTCTTCCCCATCTACACTCCACCTTCATCTCCACTCAACCATGGCACCTCTCTCCCCTCGGGGCAAGGGCAAGGTTGCCATCTCCATCTCATCCGACACCACCACAACCTACAACCCCGCTTCCATGGACTCACCGCAACCTCTCCAAGGCATCCCGTTCGAGGAAAGCCTAGAAACATCGGTCCAGGAGTCGCCCTGGCCGACGGGGCTCGGTCCCCATGGCCGCCCGGCCATGGGTGACTCACCCCGTGGCTGCCTGACTACCCGTGATGGCCGCCCTGACTCCCCACGCCGTTCCCACAGCGTGGACAAGCCAGGGAGGGCCGTCCGTCTCCACGTCCCACCATGGGGGTGATCGCCCCGGTGAACTGTGTCAAGAGCCTCTTCCAAGAGGAGGCCGCTGGACCATCCAAAGAGCCGGTCTTTCCTAGCCCGTCCACCCATACCCTCCGTGGGATGAAAACTCCTACGGGTGGGTATGCTAAGGTGTTCATCCCTAGGGTTCCAAAGCCCGATGCCTCCATTGATGAGTCCATTGACTCAACGCCACCACGAAGGACGGTGGAGAGGGTGGCCAGGATGCCTTCAATCAAGGGGCTGCCCGGGCAATTCGAGGACTCCTCGGATGAGAAGAAGGAGGAAGAGGACACGGTGGCATCGTTAAGGGAGGAGCTAGCAGCGCTCAAAGCTAAGTTTCAGAACTTAGAAGAGCGCTGTGCTGAGGGCGAGCTTTGGCGGATGGAGATCGATGATAAGATCAACATCCTTAGGAAGGGTCTCTCCGCCAATGTTCGCCGTCTTGCGGATGCAACTGGGCGCCGCGATCTCTATGATCCTCCTGCACCATAGGCGCCCGGTGCATCTAGTTATCATAGGCGCATTTATTTTCATCCATTCAATTCTTAGGTTGTTTTGAACTCATTCATTAATGTAATAAGCGCCTTATTTTTGTTTCATCCTATAAAGTAGATTTATTTCCCTTCCAATAATGAGTTTGAGTAGAATGGGCAAAGCCATTCGACTCCCTGTCACTTACCCTGCAGAAAACACGAGCAAAACACGACGTACAGGGTACAACCTCGCTACTCAGAAATTTTCAGGGGAATTGGGCAAAATGCAGTGGCCGCCCGACCACACAAAGTGGCCGCCCGGCCACCTATTTTTCACGAAAACGCGTCGCGCGGACTTGTCACGTCTCCCCAAGGCTCCCTCAACAAAATGCACCAGCACACGGGTCGAACACCCAGAGTTGGGTGGCTGCCCGACCACCTCTATGGGTCGGCCGGCCACCTATCAGGGTCGCCCGACCCTCTCACATGGTCTCCCGACCATGGTATTGGGCTGGACGGCCCATCAACACGTCGAACCCGCGCCAGGAGGTTAGGTATACATGTTACATTCATGTACCTCCAATTTTTATTTGTGCTTTACACATGAACTTGATCAAATCATGCTCTACATGTTCATAATGTCACATCTTACTTGTGCTTGCACCTTTTTATTTCCTATGCTAGAGTAATCTTACCTTTGGATATTATCATGATTAGGGACCCACTTGAGTTTAGATTGTTGATCCATGTGAGATAAGTTAATTAGAGGAAACTAAAGAAACTTTCCATATGAGAAAGAGTTTTATTTTGCAAAACAAAATAAGGGCTTCATCTTTGATGATCTCAAGTTCCTGTCCTACCAGTGCCACATATGAAAAGAAAACTTGTATATTCTTGCTACCTTGATTGTTTTGAGTCTTATCAAACCTTGTGCTATTATAAGAGTTTGAATCAATTGAGAATTTTTGGCCTTCACACGCACGTTCCATGAAATAAAGTCTCTCAAAAAGGTGTGCAATACGATGTCAATGACCCCATTCAGTTCTGTTTGAAAAGAAAGAGAGGCATGGAAGTTCGAAAAAAAATAGTGTGAAAGAAAGAAAAGTATGAGAAAAAAAATGATGAGAAAGAGAAAAGAAAAGAACTCCATGCCCTCTACTCAAACATGGGACTCATATCAAGCACCACAAGAGACAAGATCCGTACACTACACTTGCACTCGGCCAAATCTCATTTGATTATGAATTCTTTCTTGACACTTGATTTGATTCGACAATATAAGCATGACAGGAAAGCCTCATTCTCCCCACTACCTAGAGCTCCACAAAAAGCCTTAGTAGTATAGGAGGTGAGAAATACAAGATGTTGGCAAGGACACCTTGTCCTATGAGTGATCGAGAGTTGGACTTGAGATCAAAAGAGTTGGTATGCCCTACTTTTGAAAATCTTGAAAACCTCTTTACTCATGTGGCTGGTAACCTGAAGTTAACTTTGATACTCTTATTCCATGCTTCAACATTCTAAAACCCAAGTGTAGACACCACTGAAATCCTAGGCGAGATGAAATAGTTGGAAGTACTCTTGTGTTTGCTATAGTGGATGATGATGTTATGCCTTTCCCACTTATGCTTAACTCTACTCTTTGCTCGAGGACGAGCAAAGGTCTAAGTGTGGGGGGGTGTTGGCGGTCGGTAAAATCCATTTTCGACCACCAATACTTCATGTTTGAGGGCATAATTTATCAAGGTTTCATGTATTATTAACTGGTTCCACGAGTTGTGTACAAAAGTTGGATGCAGGAGCATGTCACGTCCAAATTTACGAAAGAATGTACAAAATGTGGACAAGAAGGCAAGAAAGAGCTAATGGGCTAAGGAGCATGGCCGCCCGGCCATCTCCCATGGCTGCCCGGCCACCTACCATGGCCGGCTGGCCACCCCCCGTGGCCGCCCGGCCACCGGGGAAACCCAGACAGCATCTAGGCCCACTCAGCCTAAGTGAGGTGGCCGCCCGACCCCTTACCATGGTCGCCCGGCCACGTCATCAATCCGAACTTTCGACCTGCGTGCAAAGAAGCACAAAAGAAGTTAAATGCAACAGTTGGATCAGGAATCCAATGCATCCAAGGGTCGAAAGAACATCATGCAACGGATCGGTGATGTCAGTAATCCAGGGCAATGGCCGCCCGACTAATGAGAGTGGTCGACCGACCACCCCACCGACTCATTTTTCACGTGTACCGACTCCAATAACTACCAAACGACTCCAGGAATGCATATCAACCGTTGGATGGTCAAAGGAGGCAAGATGAGTGGCCGCCCGACCACCCTTGAAGGTCGGCCGGCCACCCCCCTGGCCGCCCAGACACCGACCTACCTCCACTACCGACCTAGAGCACCTACAAGTACCCCCCTCGGTCTCCAAGCTATAAATACCCCTAGGGAGGTCATTTGCAAGGTGTGGTGGATCAAGAGAATACAAGTGTGGTTGTGTAGTTCAGTGTAGAGTATAGTAGTGAACCCACCCTTGGCATTGTAGAGAGAGCCAAGTTGTATCAAGAGTGAGTAGTGAGTTGTAGAGTGAAGGAGTCGGATTTCTCTTCGGTATTCTATTCCTGAGCTCTCAGTCTCAGAGGGATTATTACTTTATTTCTAGGATTGAGTAAAGTTCCTTGTTCCCTTCTTTATTTATTTCATACTTACTTTATTTACATACTCAGTACTTTGCTTAGTAGTTTACGGGTGCCAAGTGTGCTCTGTGTAGTTTAGCTATACAATTGTGCTTGCTCTCTGGCTTCGAACCAGAGCAGTAGTAAACTCGGTTGTATAGACGTGGTGTCTAGACTAGAGTTTACCTTGGAAGGTGTCTTGTCCCACGCAGTTTTGGTTGGTAGTCCCATCTGGTGACAGCGGGTGTGTGTCCTGTGTAGTCCAACCCCGTCGTTCGGATAAGTTGTCATCGACGCATAGCTGAGTTCTATAGTACCCGCCTTTCTCATCTGGGTTATCAGCACTCTGGTGCCCGGAAGTGGTTCTATAGCCTCGGTGTCCAAGTAAACCTGCTGAGTAGAATACTAGTTTGTCTAGTAAAGTTAAGTTGTTTTATTTAAAGTAGTGAACCTGCCTTCCTCTGTCTTTTATCTCTACAATTGCTGGTTTCACTGTTCGTTCCTACCTTTCTACGTTGAGTTACTCCTCGTTCCTCGTGGATTTCGATACCCTAGAATACTCTTGGGTGAAAAGCTACAACGTGTTTCCGTGTGCTTGCGGAATTTATTCAGTAGGCTAAGAAACGCCAACAGTGAGCTGATTTTGTGAATCAGTCAATGATCACCCATATGGAATCTTACCCCTTGGGAGTGCGAGGCAAACCTACAATGAAGTCCATATGTATGTCCTCCCATTTCTAGGTTGGAACTACTAGAGGCTGAAGCATACCCGCTGGCTTTGGGTGGTCAGCTTTCACTCTTTGACACACGTCGCACTCGGATACATATTTGGCGATTTCTCGTTTCATACGAGTCCACCAAAACTTTTGCTTCAGATCTTGGTACATCTTTTTGCTGCTCGGGTGCAAGGTGAACATGGAGGTGTGAGCTTCATCTAGGATTTTCTTCCTTAGCTCCATGTCCTTTGGTACCACTAAGTGGTTTTTGAACCACAAGACTCCTTCGTCAAGCTTGAAACAGGCCTTCTTCTTGTCATTGATCTCATCTCAAATATGTGCCATGCCCTTATCCTGCTTTTGTGCTGCTATGATTTGATCCTTGATGGTGGCATTTCTATTTCCCCAATCTCACAACATAGCACTCTCAATGTTGGATGAGCTTCAATGAAGTTGCAATGAGCCTTACGGCTTAATGCATCAGTTACTACATTAGCCTTGCCAGGGTGGTAATGAACCTCTAAGTCATAATCTTTTATCAAGTCTAACCACCGTCTTTGCCTCATATTTAATTCAGGTTGGGTAAAGATGTATTTGAGACTCTTGTGGTTAGTGTAGATGTGACAGGTGTTGCCTAACAAGTAATGTCTCCATTTCTTCAGCGCATAAACAACTGCAAGTAGCTCAAGATCGTGAGTTGGGTAATTCACCTCATGTTTCCTCAGTTGGCTGGATGCATAGGCAATAACTCTTCCTTCTTGCATCAGAACACAACTGAGGCCACTACTAGAGGCATCACAATACACATCAAATGGCTTGGTGATATCTAGTTGAGCAAGAACAGGTGCTGAAGTTAGGAGTTTCTTCAATGTTCCAAATGCCTCTTCGCATTTTGAGCTCCATGCGAACTTTGTATTTTTCTAGGTCAACGCTGTCATATGCTTTGCAATTTTAGAGAAATCTTTGATGAAGCGGCAGTAGTACCCCGCTAAACCAAGAAAACTGCGTATCTCTGTCACGTTTTGTGGCTGCTTCCAATTCAGCACATCTTCCACCTTGCTGGGATCGACAGCCACTCCCTTCGCTGACAAGATATGGCCTAGGAATGCCACTTCCTTTAGCCAAAAAGCACACTTGGTGAACATGGCATAGAGTTTATCTTCTCTAAGGCGAGATAGCACTATTCGCAAATGCTCTTCGTGTTCCTGCTCATTCTTGGAATAAACCAAGATGTCATCAATGAATACTACCACGAATTTGTTAAGCTCATTCATGAACACCGAGTTCATCAGGTACATGAAGAAAGCCGATGCATTAGTCAACCCGAAGGACATGACAAGATACTCGTAAAGCCCATACCGCGTGGAGAAAGCAGTCTTTGGTATGTCTTCCTCTCGGGCCTTAATTTGATGGTACCCGGACCTAAGATCATTCTTGGAGAAAACTGTGGCTCCCCCAAGTTGATCAAATAGAATATCAATGTGTGGCCGTGGGTACTTGTTCTTGACTGTAACAGCATTCAACGGTCGATAGTCCACGCATAATCTCTTACCACCTTGGTCTTTCTTCTCAACAAAGAGGGCGGGACAGCCCCACGGTGACAAGCTGGGTCGAATGAACACTTTGTCTAACTGCTCTTGTAGTTGTGTTTTCAGTTCTTTCAGTTCATCAGGCGCCATTCTATACGGCCTCTTGGAGATAGGTGTCGTGCCTGGAACCAGGTCTATTCTGAACTCTACATCCCTATCTGGCAGTAGTCCGGGAAGTTCTTCTGGAAACACATCCGGATACTCGCAAGCTACAAGGATCTTTGCAAGTGCTTGTGCTTCAGTCCGAGCTTCTGGAACATTAACCGTGTGAGACTCATGCTCATGAAGTGGCACATGAATAATCACATCGGTCCCACTGCTTGAGCGCAACTGGACGGTTCTACTCCCAACATCTATCATAGCGTTGTGTTGTTTCAACCATTACATCCCAAGAATAACATCAATCCCTAGTTGTGGGAGTACTAGAGGACTGATGAACAAACTTTCCCTTCCAACTTGCAAACGCAAGTCCCTCACTATGTGATTTGTATTTATAGATGACCCTGCGGCTGTGATGCGGTATTTCTGTTTCAACTCTGTAATCTCATACCCATGCTTTAGTGCATATGCTTTGCTGATGAAAGTGAAAGTCGCTCCAGAATCAAACAGAACAACCGTAGGGTGGTCATTGACAAGAAATGTGCCTGCCAGGACAGGTTCACCCTCTGGAACTTGCTCGAGCTGACTATAGTGCAGTTGGCCCATCTTTGGGGCTGATCTCTTCCCTTCGCCCGTAGGCATTGATCCTGAAGTCTTTCGGTGCAAGTGACAGGTGCGACTGAAATGTCCGGCCTTCCCACATTTGAAGCAGGTATAGCCGGTGTTTGGTTTGGCGGTTGACACTGGAACAGGTGGAGGAGGTGGTACATGGCAGGACAACATGTGTTGTTGTGCCCCACTGTGTTGCTCTTGTTGTTGAGGCTCCTCGAGGTAAAATATTTGCAGTGGGGATTGATGCTCAACTCGTTGCCGCTGAGATGGACTCGAGGTGTCCTTGCAAGTCTTTTCCTTAGCTGGTCCTCATGGGCCTTGCGGAGGCGATACTCCATGTCGATAGCGGTGTCTACCAACTCGGTGAAGCTGGCGTAGCGGCGTCCCAAGTGAGTCAGCAGAGTGGGATCGAATCCACCCAACAGACGGGCAGCCCTACGCGGGGTCGGTGTCGATGTCTTCAGGGGAGTACTGCGACAGGCGGATGAGGGCCTGCACGTATTCGAGTACTAACATGTTCCCTTGTTGAAGTCCACGAAATTCCTGTTGCTTGAGCTCGATGAGGCTAGGCGGGAGATAGTGAGCCCGAAAAGCTGCTTGGAACTCATCCCACGTGACCTGGTGCCCAGCTAGCTGCATTGCCAGGAAAGAAGCACACCAGGCCCCCGAGGGACCATGTAGACACTGGGCCGCGAAGCGAGCCTTCTGTTGCTCAGTGAGGCAGGGCAGTAGACTGAACTTGGACTCGATGATCCGAAGCCAGTCATCAGATGAAGATTGGTGGCTGTAGCGCCGCAAAGTCAGTGTAGTTGATTTCTTGCGGGTTGCGCCGTTGTTTCTCTTGAGCTATCAAGTTGATGAGTTGCTGAGCGACCTGAGTGGCCAACTCAGAAGGAGGTGGTGCTCCATGAGCAGCCCCCTATGCAGATGTCTCTGGTGGGGTGACCATCTGCAGAAATAAACCAAGCAGGTTTAGTCCAAGAACTTTTGTGCGATCGATGCGGTGATAAAAAGATCGTAGCACCATAATTATATTCTGAATACATGAAAGCATGTAAGTGAACAGAATAACTCGATTGCACATAAAGTGTTAGCCGCCATCTTGTAAGTTTGGGCAATCGTATTCGCTGATGGAAAGCTTGTGCGCAGTTTACATGCAGGACAATACTTCTGAGCTTCGTCGATATGGGTGTCCAAACGACAAATTTGGGTGGAAGTCCAAATACACAAGTGGTCCAATGACTAGGCCCCTACACCCTTCTTATAGGTCACTTCTACAAATGAGACTGGGATGATGGTGCAAGGTCAATTTGCTAGCTGCACTCAGGTTCCTAGCTCCACCTAAGACAGTCACTGGTTTAAAAATCAACTGTTATTCTTCTGTGCAAGTTCTCAGATTAGGTGGGTGAAACATGAGGAGTGTTGTCTTCATTCTTACTTGATTTCTCTTTCGACTTTTAAAGAACAAGGTTGGTAGAAAGAGCAAACTTAAGGTATAGATGAGAGAAGCCTGAATGCCATGATGCATGATTCGTCCTATTCGTTCTCACATCACACCACTTGTACATTATATATAGCTAGCGATAATTCGGTGACATATATGCACGTCTCTCTTTAATGCAACTAGTCGTTCTTAGTTTCGCACGTGGTTAGTATACCTGCAGGAAATGCATGCTCATACATTACCACCTAGTGTGGCATCCACGCGTGACCGCTGCGTGGACAACGTAGAGTGGGCCGTTGCATCTTTTCCTTAAAGCCTGACTTTCCACCAGTACTGGGGATTGTCGAGAAAAAGGTGGATCCCAAAACCGAATGTAAGTGTGGTGGGTATGAAAGCCCAAAGCATGCCCACCACCCTTAAAGGGCTTTTCCTTATCTAGCATGAATGCAGGGTGTACAACTATTCGCAAAACCCCGATAGCTTCCTCCAGTACTGGGGATAGCTATGGCCGAAAAGTTGCTTCCCAAAATGCCGAATATGCATATGAGTTCTATCTAGGTCAGAATGTCAGCGATATCACCTGGATAACACTAACATCCTTATACAGGCATAGCGTATACTCTCATTTTTTAATTACTTGAAGATGGGTTTTAGAAAATAGTTTTGGAAACCAAAACTCGATGATATAACTGTTGTCTGTGTATGATCGGCTCTGATACCAGCTGTGGCGGAACCGCCCTACTTAATCCAGACTAAGCACACCTGCCACCTTTGGCTCGCAGTGCACTGTGCACCTAGGCTAGACTAAACCCGGTAGTCCGTCGAGCTACCCAAAAGGGGCACTCGATCTAACCATCGCCCGAGAATACCGACATCACACACATTCAACCCTCGAAAGAGCCACAACAGTTACATCATCACAGGATGTACATGGACTAACCCTTGCTACTAATGAGTTCCACAAATATATGGACTAAACAAGTAAAATATATGGACTAACCCTTGCTACTAATGAGTTTCACAAGATGTATATGAATATTTGGATGCAGGTACCAAAAATCACTCAAAAAGGTTGGAAATGCACCAAATATCAAAGATGGGCAACATTGGTGACTGGGACATGGCTGCCCGGCCATACACCATGGCCGGCCGACCATGGTTGGTGGCCGCCCGACCACCCTCCAGGGTGGAATTGGGTCCACGACCACATGGAATGGTCCCTTGACCACTTTATGTGCCATGTCATCGATCCGGTGTCAAACAAACACAAAATGGTGAAGATCCAACCATACAAGAGAGCATCCAATGTATCAGAGGGTCACAAAGTGTTGGGACGAGGATTGGTGATGTCAAGGATCCGAGGAAAGCAACATGCAACAAATCGGAGGCAGATACGTGGCCACCCGACCACGTGCCATGGCCGGCCGACCACCCCTCGACGCATTTTTCACGTGCAACCAACCCTCCTAACTGCCAACCAACATGGGGAAGCAAGATCAGCCGTTGGATCAACTAAGGTGGTGGATCCCATGGCCGCCCGGCCATGGGGGGTGGCCGCCCGACCACCCACCTAGGTCGGCCGGCCACCGGCTTGGTCCCTCCACCGACCTAGTACACATATAAATACCTCCCTCACTTTCTAGGCTATAAATAGACCCCAGGAGCTCATTTGCAAAATATGGAGTTGAGTAGAGAGTTCTATCTTAGAGTGCTTCACTCTTTTCTTAGTAGTTAGGATAGTCCTGGGAGTTAGAGTTGAGTCGAGCTTTGCCTCGGAGTCTCCGGAGTTATCTTTGAGTCTGTGGTAAAACTCTTGTATCTTTTGGATTCAGATTATCTTCAATATAATTTAGTTATATTTTACTTTATTTCTATTTCCTGCAAGTGTGGTGTACCTTTATTTTTGCATAGTTGCTAGGCTTAGATTGTGTTTCACTTAGTTATTCAAGTCTTGTTATTCTTGCGGGTGCTATAACTCAACCCTAGACTTAGACGCTAGGCTCTGGATAGATCCACTCCTCTAATCCAGGAAGATCTATCATTGTTCAAGCTTCGCTTGAACATGTTTCTGGCTTGCCATCCTCTCCACGTAACTTTGCTTGGTAGCCCCACTCGATGACAGCGTGTGGTGTGTCTGTGTAGTCTAGGCCCGTCGTTCGGGTGGCCCGTAGGTGTTAGCCAGACTCTCTTTCGGGACCTACTATCTACCCCCTGGTACCCTCGAGACTCTGGAATTTCGCTCGATGCAAGACCCTGACTTGTTTACTTGAATAGCTTAGTTATACACGGATAATCTTTGCAGCCGATTAGAATAGAGTTTGGTGACTTTATCTCACTCGTTGTCCTCCCAGGCAACTATACCTTTCTGCAGATAGCTTAGATAGTTATCCTCCTCCACCATACACCTATCTTTATCACGTTTACCCTTGTTCAACTACTAGTTGGTATAATTTATCCAAGTTTACAGTTCATTCAATTTGAGTTTATTCAATTACACTCTTGAGCCTACCGCTTCCCTGTGGAAATTTACGATACTCGGAATACTCTGAGTGAAAAGCTACAACGGTCTTTGTGCGCTTGCGGAGTAAAACCTGTAAAGGCTAAGAGACGCCAACAAGCTTTTCTGGCGCCGTTGCCGGGGAAGCAATTGGACAAGAGATAATTGATATCTCATTTCGAACCTGTATACATGATAGGTTTTACCGCTAGTTGTTAATAGGCTCACTTTGCTCTGTTGTTTTGTTGTGGTTGCAATAGAGAGGTGTATGACCGGTTTTGACCTGCCAGTAAATTTCCACGACAACCCAGAGTCACTGCTCTGGAAAGTCCGTCGCAAGACTATTCACGGACAGAGACCTGTACCCAGGGAGCTAGAAACAAGTACTTCAACTAGTACTCTATGTTTCACCACCATGGCCGAAAAGACTATTTATGAGTTCTCCATCCCCTCGAGCAGCAATATCCCCAAGGGACCTGAGGTGCAAGTAGGGGAGAACTTCGAGCTCAAACCGGGAGTGATACACTTGGTTCAAGCTATCCCTTTCTATGGACTGGCTACGGAAGATGCCAATAATCATCTGCAGCAATTCTTCGAGATCTGCAGTATTCAACATGAAAGGAGCATCGCCTAACGCCGTCAAGCTTCGTCTCTTTCCCTTCTCTCTTGTTGGGAAAGCAAAACAGTGGTTCTACCTCAACCGAGCAACACTCAACTTGGAACGCATGTTCCGATGCATTCTTGGCGAAGTATTTCCCACTAGGGAAAAACAACGCATTGAGGAACAAGATCTCGAGCTTCCAATAGCTCGCAGATGAAACCGTGGCTGAAGCTTGGGAATGACTGCAAGAATACATTGCAGGCTGCACCCACCATGGAATGCAAGAGTGGCTGATCATTCAGAGTTTCTTTCATTGGCTCAACCACTCAGCTCAAGAACACTTGGATGCAGCCGCTGGAGGATCCTTCCTCTCCTTGAGTATCTCGGCGGCCAAGAATCTCATTGAGAAGATGGCCACCAATCAAGAATGGAGAGAAGAGAGGTCTAGTACCCGTTCCCGTAGCGTCCATCAGATCGAGAGCACTGACATGCTCGCTGCAAAGATGGAGTTGCTGTTGAAGAAGCTAAACGATGCTCCAGAAGCCGCTCCGGTGCACGCCCTCGACTCTCACATGACTTGCGAAGTCTGTGGGAATATATGACACTCAGGGAACAGCTGCCCTGAGAGGCAACCCGAAGATGCGAACTTCATCGGTAACAGTACCAATGGCTTCAACGGGAATTGTCCTCAGCCAGGATGGAATTCACGACCAAATCTCCCTTCCTCTGGGCAAGGTAACTCTTCAAGTTCGCATCAATTTTCTAAGAATAATTATAGTTTCGATCAAAAAGCTGTGAATGATAGCATTAGTAAAAAGTTCCATGCTAATGATAGGTTGTTTGAATCTATATCTTTGCAAATGGAAACTTTGAATAGTGCTATGAAAAACCAATTTAGCTTCAATAAAAGGCTGGAAACTCAGATAGTTCAGTCGGCTGCTGCTCTACCTAACCCAAATGCGGGCAAGCTGTCTGGACAACCTGAAGCTCCTGCCAAGGAGCACATAAATTGTCACACCCTGTTTTTAAAAACACAAACCAGAGCAAAACTATATGTGTGTCAGGATCTAATCTCACATATATAGAGACAATAAACAGTGATATAACAGAACATGCTTTATTATATAACGTTAAACAACATTTACATAAAGGGAGATAGGTGTTTATACCCTTACTTCATAGATCAATTGTGATTTTACCCCTATTTTTTAAACTTTGTGATTTTACCCTTACAATCTGAGGATGAAGCTACCGTTTACCCTTGTTTTAGACGTCCGTTCGATGTTACTGTACCAAATGGGTCAAAGAAAAACAAAAGCAAAACAAACACATGGAAAATGACACACATACCCCTTATCCATCCAACCCTGCTCCTCTCTCTCCCCAAATCCCATCTGAGCGGTTCAGCCTGCCCCTGCTCGGCGGCGCGGACCCCGTCCCGGCGCGGGCCCCGTCCCTCAGCGGCGCGCCCTCCCTACCGCGGCTACCGGTGCTGCTCGGCGGCGCCCCCTCCCCCGGCCTGACGCTGCTCGGCGGCGCGCCCTCCCTGCCGCTGCTCGGCGGCGCCCCCTTCCCCAACCCGACGCGGTTCAGCGGTGCGTGCTTGCAGGCGGCGCATGCCAGCACTCTTCCGCCACCTCTTCTTGGCGCTATGGTACTAGATTTAAGGCGGGCGGTTGGTTGATCGATCGATCTATTGAGGGCATCAGAGACAGATTCTAGCTGCCAATGCCTCCGTCGCCCAGCAGGACGTGCACGGGTCCATCGATGGCCCCGCCGTGACGCCTGTCAGCCGGGGGAGCTGCTGGCAGTGTTAGGCCCATCGGGGAGTGGCAAGTCGACGCTGCTGCCCATCCTGGGCGAGCGGCACGCTGGGACAGTTCTGGCGCAGGACGACATGCTGCACCCGCACCTCACCGTGCGCGAGACGCTCGTCTTCTGCGCCATGCTGCGGCCTGCGGCTGCCGCGCGCCGCGCCGCGGGGCGCCAAGGCGGCGGCCGCCGAGGCCGTGAGCTAGCCCTGGGCGCCTGCGCTGACACCGTCGTGGGCAATGCATTCGGGCGCGGCGTGGGATTCAGGCGGCGAGCGCAAGCGCGTCAGCATCGGCCACGAGCTGCTTGTCACCCCCAGCCTGCTCATCCTCGACGAGCCCACCTCCGGGATCGACTCCGCCGCCGCCGCGCGCCTCGTCACCACGCTCGCGCGCAGGGGCCGCACCGTCGTCATGTCCGTGCAGCAGCCCTCCCGCGCGTCTACTGCATGTTCGGCTCACCGACAGCAGCTGCCTCTACTTTAGCCTTGGCCGCGACGCCGTGGACTACTTCCCCGCTCTCTCTCCTCCCGCCACGGCTCCCCGGAGTAGGCACACGCGGCTCCCCTCCCCGGCGAGGGGCGCGGCTCCCTTGGCGTAGGCGCCCTTTCGGAAGGGCGCGGCCTCCCGGCGGGCGCATCTCCCTCGGCGCGGCCTCCCCCGGTGAGGACGCACTGCCCGGCCGCTCCTGCTCTCCCGGCCTGACGGCTCCTGTTCTCCTGGCGAGGGCACAGGAGGCTCGGCCCGGCGGCACGGCTCTACCGGCGCGGGAAGACGGCATGGGAAAGCAAGGGAAAATCATGTGGGCACGGTTGTCTTTTGGCACAGGAATTGACACCGTTAGGAGGTGTTAAGTAAATAGGGGCAAACTCTGTCTTCGATTTGAAATTGTAGGGGCAAATCCACAAAGTTGGAAAAATGAGGATAAAATCACCATTAGACACGAAACTAAGGGTATAAACGCCAAAGCCCCTTACATAAAACATACACAAAGTAGCGGAAGCGTAACTAAATCTTCGAGCCATCCAGAGGGAAACCAACTGGGGGTCGCACGCCTAGAACTTCACGAACCTTCATTTGTACACCTTCAGGCCTTCATCTTTCTGAGCAACGGTTGGAATTTTCCCCTCAACAAGGAATAAATATAAAGAAGCAAGCGTGAGTACATCTTGCACTCAACAAATATAACATAAACCATGAGGCTCTAAGGTTAGCTGACAGACTGCATTAGCTTTTAATTGATTACTTTTATTAAAGCCTAATTACTATAAATTAGTAGCAACTCTATTAACCCAAAAGATATTGCATAAGAATTAAATAAGATTAAACAGATATAACCATTATCAAAAAAACCATAACCAAAACCAAGGAACCTCAGCCAAGAATTCTTCTAATCACTGGGAAGGGTCTGGGCCGCTCATAACCGTGAGCACGGCTAACATGTTAGTTTTACACTCTCGAGAGGTTGTACATCTTTAACCACAAGTCGTGAGCTACGCTAGGAGTTCATCACATTACCGGAGATGAGATGACTAGCAAGCGCACTACGAAGCCTTTACAAAGATCACGTTGGTAAGGAGTAACCGCTAAGATTTCAGGTTCCGCAACCATGGGGCAAGCCTCAAGGGGAGAAGCACATACATATAACGTAAAGCACACTCAACCCAAGTAGCGCGAGCGCCACAAAAGCTCACCTCCCCTCTTGCCCCGCAGGTAAGTTACTCCCAAACCAAAACAACCTAATTAATCAGCTAAGTCCGTCCCATTCCAGCCTTGTGGTAGCACTGTTGTCCCAGGTGGTCGCTTTGTGATTCGGTCCTTAGGGAGAGAACTAGCAAAAGCACACGAGCACATTGCTCAAGCTCCCTAAACCATATTGCTAAAAAGCCATATTAAAAATGGACATGAACCGATCAGGGTCAAGCCCAACAATTAATTGCATAGAATTATTAATCAAAATTAAATTAACAAAGAATATGAGTTTGCGCAGCACCTAGCACAACTTAACCATATGCATCCCAAAAGGTAGATATAAAAGGGTAAAAGTAGCTAGGCAAAACCTTACAGGCATTCAAATTAAAATGCACATGCAGTAAACAAAAAGGTTATTAGGTGTTGTTTATGTTATACTTGCCTTCCTTTAAAGAGACGCTACTCAGAGTCTTCAGGATGTTGATCTGAATGTTGCACTTGAGATTGCACATGAACAAAATCATCGTCTACGCGTTCATCGGGGCACCACACCTGCACACAGGTTCACACATGCAAGCAAACAAATATAAATAAGCTAAAACAGTACATCATACATCAAAAACAGAAGATAAAAGGTTCATAAAACTGTTCTACTCATCGCCACAAACTCGTGGGCGCAAGAATCGTCGAAAACGGATTTAAAACGGGGAAGTTATGCCCAAAACAAGATTTCAGGGGCATAACAGTGGAGAAAAACTAAACTATAGGGGCTAATTTTTGGAAAACCGAGGGCCTCAATGTAATTAAACTTAACCGCTGAGGTCTAACTTGCAAAAACTGCAGCACTAGGACTACGGGTTACATATTTGAAAAGCTCAGGGGTTAAAACGTTAAAACGAGGGCCTTTTGTTAAATACATTTGAACATAGGTGGAGCTCGGCTTTAATTGCAGAAAAGACTGAGGGGTTTTATGCAAAAACGATATGGTTGACCGGTCCAGCGCTCAAGCGGTGGGTGACTTGGCTGGTGACTGGCCGCCACGTCATCATTGACATGTGGACCGCTGCCGAGTTAGATTACGGAGTGGCACGTGGCGCGTCGTGGTTGGATGGTGAAGGGGTATGCCCCGATCTAATCTTGGCCGTTTAGATCGGATTAGGTGGCTGGGATGAAAGGGAAAGATGGGCACCATGGGCACCGACGGTGACCACCAACTGCGGTGGCATTCGAATGCCCGCGGCGGCGGCTCACCGACGCATAGTGCTCCAGGCTCGGGAGAGAGCTATAGACGACTAGAGTAGGACCGGGAGTGAGAGGGGAAGGCAGTGAAGCTCACCATGGGCTCGGGAGCGATGGATCGAGGACAGAGAGGACCAGCGACGAGAAGAAGCGGACGGCGGAATCGGTGCTCGTGGTACGGCGATGGGAAGCGGTCTCCGGCGTCCATGAACTGGTGGGTTGGCTCCGTGTATGATCTGCGAGGCCGAGGAGTGGGTTAACGGGGCCGAAACACCACCAACGGTGGTCAATTTGGCGGTGGCGGTGGACTCACCGTCCGGCTCAGGTGACGGAAATTGGCAGCGCTGTGCGGGGCTAGGGTTTGGTCCCGGTGGCTTGTGGGGAAAAGGGGGCCAAGGCGCACCTCAGGTCCATTTATAGGGCTGGGGCGGCACGGAACAGCGGATTGAGTCCGATTCTCGCGGGGATGGCGGCATGGTTCTATCCGGACTCGTTTCCGTGCCAGCCTCGATGTCTAGCGTGAGCCGCGGAACAGAGCGGGCATGACGGGAGGGCCCGGCCTCGTCAGCCTGCCGGTGCGCGTGGCCATGGCCAGAGAGAGGAAGGGGCGGGGGCATTGCCAGCCGGAGGCGGCATCTCGGTCCACAGGCAGTGTGGCGGAACCGCCGATTTAATACGGGTTAAGTACACCTGCCACCATTAGCTTGCAGTGTACTTAGACCGTACTAAACTCGGTCGTCCGTTGAGAGGCCTTCGGCTCTCGATAACACCATTTCCCAGAGGAACCGACATCATACACATCCGACTCTCGATGGAGCCACAACAGTTACATCATCACAGGCAGTTGAAATATAGAATAGATAGACTTAGTTTACAAACCAAGAATGTATATAGTCAAATACATGTCCAAAATATATATAATGCGGAAGCGTTTTCAAAACATCTCGCAGCGGAAACCAAATACTTAAGTAGTCTTCATACAGACGAACGAGGCGAGGAGCACCGAGGCCACCGGTGCTACCCTTCTCCAAGCAACTATCCAAATGCCGCTAGTACCTGTGAGCCAAAAGTGGGGGCAAACCCCGAGTACTAATTACTCAGTAGGACTTAATGGACGGGGTTTACGGCTGACGCAAAGCTCAGCTTACTAGCAAGTAGGTCCTTAGCCATTGATTTTAAACTGTAAACTGTTGCCATAGGATAGCGGAATTTGACAGTCGCTATCCTTTAATCATGATTATCCACTATGTTTTAGTGTCATGCTATAGCGGGATTTGACAGCCGTTAGTCCTTATCCTGAATATCATTGGTAATATAAAGTGAATAATTTGCATGAAGTAAAGCATGTATATCCATTGTGTAGTATCAGATCATCAATTCCATAAAACATCATGCCTCAAACAGTTCTACGTTGCCCGTGTGCGGTATTAGCATTCTCACACCTGGTGAGCATCAGCGATTCGAATCGATTTTTTATATTCCCGGGAATAACTAAAAAATGCCAAGGACCCATATGCTTACTAACACGACGGCTTTCCCACGTATAGTCCCCCTTCTCCACTTGTCCCATCCCAAGTTCGATTCACTCCCACCTGACTCCCGAGATGTGCCCTCATGACGAGCCTGCCGACATCTCGGTCTCCCCGTCATGAGTACCAAGCTCCCCCGGGCCACCTTCCTCTTAACCAGTGGGTAGGAACGTGTTTCTGTTCTTCGAACGGCACAAGTAAGGTTTCACCGGTCCCATTTCCCGGATAAGCATTCTAGCAATGTTATTCCGATCAGCAGGCGAACAACGAACAAGCCTTATGAGATACGGGCGGAGTCCGCCATACCATCACACCATTTTTCAACATAGTAATCCCATATCTCCGCCCGGTCTCAATTGAAAGCATAACGTAGCAATAATAAATTCATAGTAATGAGAATTCATCATTTGAAAGTAAACCCTACGAGACAAGTGACAGTGCTCACTCGTGTCTACTCGCGCCTAACCATTCTAGGCACTCGTCCTACGAACCCTAAGTATAGGTTCTACGGCCAGGGCGGCCGGGAAGTCTAATGCAATTGGTTTCAATCAATCCTAATGCATATGCGTAACTCAAAATACTTTGTTCGTTGGGATTTGCATGGTCCTGCCTACCTTTGCTTGTTCTTAGGAAGCCAACAAACTAAACTAAGTTAGTTTGCCGGGTTGTGGGGCTTTGCCCCTGGCAACTCCTTGAAACAGGGACGGTTTACTCGGCGACACACCGTCTTCTGGCACCGGGTGCATGGGCTTGTCTTCCGGCTCCTGGATTAGCGACTACTTCTGTGTTGGTCCATCGTTCGCGGGATCTATATGCATGACATAGTGCAACATGAGCGCAATGAATGCAAATGCGTGCATGAGATGCATAAGAGATGTAATTCACGGGAATTATTATCTAGGCAACTTAGTTAAGTATTTTTTATGTAAAACTTACTCCACACGAAAGAAACTCAGATCATTACTAGGAAATTATACAACCCATCACTCAGCAAAGGACTTATCATGTAAAGTATACATCAAAACACACTCAATATAAAAGACAGCTAGCAGTAGCTACTTTACACTAAGTACTTGTATGGAAGAGTATAATTAGGTTCATACCCCATTACCAATATAAACATGCTCATTTTATGAATTAAAATACGCTTCCGAGTTTAAATAGCTACATAGCTCCTAATGACTTCAAACTTTTAAGCATGTAGACACCATGTACAGGAGTCTACTGACAAAGTTTCAGCTCAAATGAAGCTATACTGAATTTATTAAAATTCTATCAATTTATCAGCCCTTTATCTTCTCAGATTTATAATTAATTACAGGATAGGTTTTTGACCATGAAACTTTGGCAGTGAGCATAAAACAGCATAGACTACTTATACAAAAATTTACAAGTGAAATACTCTCCATTTAACTGGACATCTATTTTCCATATTTAAATATAGCGACAATAAACACTATATACTTTTTGAGAACTAGACATCATGCATAAGCTGCCACATTTTTCGTGGAATTTTCTTAGCACCCTAAAGCCATCTTTTCCATTTCTCAAGTTTAGCAAGTAATATTTTGCTATTTTCAAATCACCATGCAAAACCAACATGCATGGCCTAATTTTTGGACCAGTGAGCTAAACATGCCATTCCTAGTTCAGGAAAAATACCAGGGGTTCATCTTTGGCATCTTTTATATAGCACCTACTTCACATTACAATAAATACATATATCTATCATGGTAATGGAAAAACATCATGTAAATGAGCAATGCTAGGGCTACAAAAATTCATACACTGTCCAAATACTCTAGACATGCTACTGTCCAAGTTTCATAGCATTTGGAGATCATCTATATCCCTTTTGGTATTTACTTTGCTTTAACATGCATGCAACCAAACCAGGGGCAAAATGGTACATTCATAGATCCACATCATACCTATCTTATAGATCTATTTACAAGGAGTCCAATGCAAATGGGTTTGTCCATTTTGAATTTTTATTTGATTTGTTATGATTTTTCAAAGTTCAAATCGAGAAAAAGCAAAAAGAAAAAGAAAAACCCTAGGTCTAAGGACCCCTATGCAATTAACCTATAGATCCAGGGGCTAGCTTGCAAGATCTGTGAGACTCAGCCAAACTGCGGGAGGACCGAAACATAAAATGAAGAAAACCGAGGGGCCAGATCTAAAATATCCCGGCCCCTTCTTCCTCCTCTCGCCGGCCGCGGCCGCGCGGCGCGGCGCGTGCGCGCCGGCGAGCTGGGGCTCGCCGGGGCCACGACGTGGGGCGCCGGAGGTGTGCGGGGGCGAGGGCTACCACCTGATGTAGCTCTCGTCGGTGGCGGAGGTGAGGTTGAGGCGGGAACGGCGGTGAACGGCGGCGGCGTCGGCATGAACCGGCACGTCGCGGACGGCGAGGTCGATGCCGATCTCGTTGGGGAGGGGGGGAACGACGACGAGAGTTAGCGGGGGAGGGGCGGCGTGGAGCGGTGGTTGCAACGGTGGCGGTCTCGGAGCGAGAGGTGGCCGGACGGCGGCGGCGCGAGCTCGACTCCGAGCTCGCTGCCGTCAATGGCGGCTCGGCTTGGGGCGCGGCGCGCGGCGTGGAAACGGGACGGGAGAGAGTGAATGTTTAGGGTTTCGGAAGGGGGGTGCGCGCGCTCCGTTTTAACGCGCGCGGGCGGCCGGCCGGTGGCTCGCCGTACTCCCTGTACGCCGGCGAGCCACGCGGCGCGGCTCGGTTCACGCCGTGCGCGTCGCGCGGATCGCGGGCCCCACCCGTCAGCGGCTGAGATTTTAGAAAAAGAAAAAATGTGTTTCCTCTCTCTCAGTTTTTCGCCTTTTTAACCTACCTAGAGCCTGAATTTGCAAATGTGCCAATTGAACGAAATGTTCTACTCTTCAAGATCTACAACTTTGTCAAAATGAACAACCCTAAAATCCAAGTGGAGATATGATTTAAATTTGAATTTACATACCAGCCCCCATTTGGGACAGGGGACCCTTATTGCTTAGAAAATTTAAAACTCTTATTTCTGGGCACTATCACCCAAAGTGCCTATTGACAATATTGTTTATAATTTCAAAACCTACAACTTTTCCAATTGGAGTTTTGCATGAAAGTGAATGTAAGTTAGAGGAAATTTGAATTTACTAAGCAAGTCAGATTTGATTTGGTTTTCTATGTTGGTAAAGGATGACCCTAATCACCATGCAAACCTTAACAAATGTCCAGACCCCAATTATCAAAGTTGTTAAACACCTCTTTGTCTACAACTTTGGTAATATAAGTTTTACCTAGATCACTATAGAGTTTGAACTACACACACAAGCATGTTCAGAGGGTTGGCAAAACAGCCGACTTGCTTTATGGAGAGTCTTTCTTGTTTCCAACTTTTGAGGTATCAAATGAAGTCCAAATACTCCCACACTAGGTGCATTTGAAAGGTGATAAGTTTAGTTCCACTCCACAGAAAGGAAGATTTTGAAGTTGTATAGTGAAACCAAAGGAAATTTCAAATGCAAATTTGGGTTAAGCTGAAAATTCAGACTTGAGAAATTTTCTAAGTGTGACTAAGTCTTAATTTCACCATTAGCTTTCGTATAATTGTGTGTTCAGGCTTCTGAGATGCCGGGGGCATCACAACCCACCACCCTTAAAGAAATCTCGTCCCGAGATTTGGACGAAGCGGGGTTCTACTGCTTACTGCAAAATGCAAATGGTTTTGGCATCGTTGTTCGTGTGCTTCTGTCACACATGGTAACACTTAATCCTTTATCAATTTGCTTTGTTAACTGGCTCGTGAATGGTTAGTGCCTTTTTAACACAAGGTAGTTACAAAGCTTTTGAATACGTCTAAGGTGGTCCTTCCCAGGTGCTAGGCAAGTCGTGTTTTATATGAGAGTGAATGAACAAACTGCAAGGACGGTGTGGTCATGGTGCGAAAACGACAGTGATTCATTCGAGTAATGGAACAGGGTGACTCCCTGACTTTGACACCGAGATTTGGAAACGTGATAGATATATAGGTCTTAGATCAGTAGAAGCGAAGGGTACGAAATCGGAAGACCGAACCATGAAGGATCTTGTGATTCCAAGCGTTATCAATGGATGTGTTTGTGAGGGACACATTCATTTTGTTTTTGATAGAGACTGCGTACACATATAAAACAGTTATTCCAGGTAAATTCAAAGGAAAGGAGTTATGAGGTTCAACACATCTTGTCCTTGGCAGCGAGAAAAGGGTACGATGGTTAATCTAGACTTGACAAGGTGATGGTTTGTACGATTTCTTAGCGTTGGACACAACTGACCCAATAAGGTCTGGGTAGACGATGTGTGCTTACTAACAAGTCGTCCTGCAGGATTAGTAAGTTCACCTTCGAGGATAATTCTATAGAGGGAGAAATACTCACAAGAAGGGGTGTGGCTGCAACGACAGCCAAGAACAACAGCTAGTGTAGAAGGCGTCTTTAGAATTCACCCTCGAGGAACTAAATTCGTCGAGTCGAGGAAAAGATACAAGTTAAACAGGGGAGCGGAGTTGACCGTTTCCATGAATCAAAGAAGTCATGGTTAAACTAAGAGGAAAAATGTAACCGCTATTGGGATTGTGGTAGTCTTCTTCCATGAGTCGCGAAAGTAACGTGAAACAATACAACGGAAGTAGGTGAACAAGGAACGAACGTAGGATTGTTCATTTTCATAGATCAATGGAAGACAGGGTTAACCAACCGTAATGAAGAATATGAACGAGTCGTGGGGTTGAGGTGTATCACTCCCACAGATCAAGAAAGGCAAGGTGAAACAAAGCAATGATATGATATATTACAGGGGCGGAAATAGAGTCGATCGTTTCCGTGAAGTGGGTGCATAAAAATCACCAATGGGTGGGAGATGGATGTGAATGTTCCATGATTTGAAGCGGTGTCTCGCCTTTGCAGATTTCGATACCAGCGTGCACCTAGTGACATAACCGGGTGACGTCTGTACACGCGGGGTCCTAGGTCCCGCCGCGGCACCATAGATTGCTCGGGGAAACACCACATCAAAGGGGGTCTAACCGTACCATTTCCAGAACCATAGGGATCGCAAGGTCATGACACGGAAATGAATTAGAGGTTTGACGATAGCATTAGAGCTTTGGGACCATAAGGCTTAACATGTGGACGTTGGAAATCCACGAAACGAGGCATATGGTTTTCAAGGTGTTGGAGCATCACAATAATTAGAATTTGAAACATCACGACGATAACGTAGAGCATCGTGGTTTACAAAGACTGCAGTTCCTGAATGATTAGAGCTCGAAACATGACGACTTAAGAATCCAGAATACATCCCAAGGCAACAAGATGCGCTAGTCGCGAGGATCGGGTACATGTTGATTCTAAGGAGCTAGGTACTGGAGACACCTATCAGCTATGAGAATCAGAATCTTTTGATTACAGCAGCTCATGATGGTCGCCATCGTACGAATTGGTACCTAGCTAGTACTGCCTAAACGTAAGATTGATATGTCCAGGGCGAATGCCCGTTTCTTCTTTCAACCAACTTGGTGCAGTGTTGGTCTTCACGTGGGAAACGCCATGAAACAACAGTCTTGATTCCCCACCGAGTATGAGAGCGTCACCAGATTCGAGGTTGATCTTGGTCGCTTGGTCTTTGTCTCTCGTGTTGCCGAACAAGAACTCGGTGGTGTCTCCTATGGAGATGGATATGAAAGGTAAACCTTTGGTAAGGCTACTCTCTGACTCGTCCTTGTCTTGGTGAAGTCCAAGCTTCCCGGAGTTGGTGTAGTAGTTGACGATGCATATGTCCGGGCATCTGAGGAAACTCGCTTGCAGTGGAGTTCGCAGTTTGAGTAATCATCTTGAAAGCGTCTGGTATTGTCGGGGCTGGTGCTCCATCGAATGGACGTGTGGGGTCCATATGAGCATGCCGTCGGATCCCAGTTCTTTCCCAGGGACATCATCCATAAGTTCAGCTTGGCACCATTCTTGAGGCTTGGCCTGTAAAATCCCCCTGGCCCCTTACCCAGTTGTCGACACATACTAACCATCCCGATTTGATCTTCAGGCTTGACAAATCCTTTTAATAGAACCATCCTGGGTCGCAGATGTTGAACTGAGGCTGCCTCGGTGGAAGATTCTCCCGTTTTTCTCTTCTTTTGTTCTCGAGGTATCGTTGTTTTAGCTTTTGTGGACTCTTGGTAATTAGGGCATAAGTCGAAGGGCTGCATCGAGGGTTGCGACATCTGTAGCAGGAAGAATAAGGCTCCCATCAATTTGATAGTCCCATCAATTTGATAGTTTCAAAGGCCAAATGTGGTCATATGGCAATTTGTATTCATGTGCCATTTAGGTTACGTCCCGAACTTCATCTTCTAAACTTCGTACTTGCTAACTAGATTTAAGCTTTGACTTAAAATGATTGTAAGTTAATGCCCAGAGTATTTTGCCGAAGGGTCATTATAGATAAGTTTGTTGGTTGAATTTTTCCCACTACAACTTTTATATAATACTTGTTTTAAATGGATATAAGACACGTCCTAAACTGGTACCTCTCTCGTATTCACTTTCAGAGCAAGTAATCTATACATAAGTTGTTAGAAATTTCTTGTACTGCTAGGTTCTTATAATAAGTTTCGTTGATTCTATTTGCAATTTGAAATACATCTTAAAACAGCAGACAGGATTCATATGCAAATTGTTACTACCCAACAAGTATACTTATAGATGCAGTAAGAATCTAGTTATCTTCAAGCAAATACAAGTAAGGCACATGAGATGAGATGGAATGATGTATGCTCGTCCTATCCGTCTCACATCACACTTCCTATGTATACAACTAGCGATATTCGGTGACATATATGCACGTCTCTCCTTAATGCAACTAGTCGAGTCCTAGTCGTTCTTAGTTTCGCACGTGGTTAGTGTACCTGTAGAAGAATGCATGCTCATACATTACCACATAGTGTGGCATCCACGTGTGACCGCTGCGTGGACAACGTTGGTGGGCCGCTGCACCTTTTCCTCAAAGCCTGACTTTCCACCAGTACTGGGGATTGTCGAGAAAAAGATGGATCCCAAAACCGAATGTAAGTGTGGTGGGTATGAAAGCCTCAAACATGCCCACCACCCTTAAAGAGCTTTTACTTATACAGCATGAATGCAGAGATTACAACTGTCCGCAAAACCCAATTGCTTCCACCAGTACTGGGGACAGCTATGGCCGAAAAATTGCTTCTCAAAGCACGAATATGCATATGAGTTCTATCTAGGTCAGAATGTCAGTGATGTCACCTGGATAACACTAACATCCTTAATATGGGCATATCGTATACTCTCATTTTTGAATTACTTGAAAAGGGCTTTCGAAAATAGTTTTGTAAACCAAAACTGGATGATATAACTGTTGTCTGTGTATGATCGGCTATGATACCAGCTGTGGCGGAACCGCTGATTTAATACGGGCTAAGTATACCTGCCACCATTAGCTTGCAGTATACTTAGACCGTACTAAACCCGATCATTCGTTGAGAGGCCTTCGGCTCTCGATAACACCATTTCCCAGAGGAACCGACATCATACACATCCGACTCTCGATGGAGCCACAACAGTTACATCATCACAGGCAGTTGAAATATAGAATAGATAGACTTAGTTTACAAACCAAGAATGTATATAGTCAAATACATGTCCAAAATATATATAATGTGGATGCGTTTTCAAAACATCTCGCAACGGAAACCAAATACTTAAGTAGTCTTCATACAGATGAACGAGGCAAGGAGCACTGAGCCCACCGGTGCTACCCTTCTCCAAGCAACTATCCAAATGCCGCCAGTACCTGTGAGCCAAAAGTGGGGGCAAACCCTGAGTACTAATTACTCAGTAGGACTTAATGGACGGGGTTTACGGCTGACGCAAAGCTCAGCTTACTAGCAAGTAGGTCATTAGCCATTGATTTTAAACTGTAAACTGTTGCCATAGGATAGCGGGATTTGACAGTCGCTATCCTTTAATCATGATTATCCACTATGTTTTAGTGTTATGCTATAGCGGGATTTGACAGCCGTCAGTCCTTATCCTGAATATCATTGGTAATATAAAGTGAATAATTTGCATGAAGTAAAGCATGTATATCCATTGTGTAGTATCAGATCATCAATTCCATAAAACATCATGCCTCAAACAGTTCTACGTTGCCCATGTGCGGTATTGGCATTCTCACACCTGGTGAGCATCAGCGATTCGAATCGATTTTTTATATTCCCGGGAATAACTACAAAATGCCAAGGACCCATATGCTTACTAATACGATGGCTTTCCCACATATAGTCCCCCTTCTCCACTTGTCCCATCTCAAGTTCGATTCACTCCCACCTGACTCCCGGGTTGTGCCCTCGTGACGAGCCTGCCGACATCTCGGTCTCCCCGTCATGAGTACCAAGCTCCCCCGGGCCACCTTCCTCTCAACCAGTGGGTAGGAACGTGTTTCTGTTCTTCGGACGGCACAAGTAAGGTTTCACCGGTCCCATTTCCAGGATAAGCATTCTAGCAATGTTATGCCGATCAGCAGGCGAACAGCAAACGGGCCTTATGCGACTCGGGCGGAGTCCACCATACCATCACACCATTTTTCAACATAGTAATCCCATATCTCCGCCCGGTCTCAATTGAAAGCATAACGTAGCAATAATAAATTCATAGTAATGAGAATTCATCATTTGAAAGTAAACCCTATGAGACGAGTGACAGTGCTCACTCGTGTCTACTCGCGCCTAACCATTCTAGGCACTCGTCCTACGAACCCTAAGTATAGGTTCTACGGCTAGGGCGACCGGGAAGTCTAATGCAATTGGTTTCAATCAATCCTAATGCATATGCGGAACTCAAAATACTTTGTTCGCTGGGATTTGCATGGTCCTGCCTACCTTTGCTTGTTCTTAGGAAGCCAACAAACTAAACCAAGTTAGTTTGCCGGGTTGTGAGGCTTTGCCCCAGGCAACCCCTTGAAACATCGGCGACACGCCGTCTTCTGGCACCGGGTGCACGGGCTTATCTTCCGGCTCCTGGATTAGCGACTGCTTCTGTGTTGGTCCATCGTTCGTGGGATCTACATGCATGACATAGTGCAACATGAGCTCAACGAATGCAAATGCGTGCATGAGATGCATAAGAGATGTAATCCACGGGAATTATTATCTAGACAACTTACTTAAGTATTTCTTATGTAAAACTTATTCGACACAAAAGAGACTCAGATCATTACTAGGAAATTATACAAACCATCACTCAGCAAAGAACTTATCATGTAAAGTATACATCAAAACACACTCAATATAAAAGACAGCTAGCAGTAGCTACTTTACACTAAGTACTTGTATGGAAGAGTATAATTAGGTTCATACCCCATGTCATGTGGGGACGCACGTATACCAGGCGCCGTCGGGCTAGGGACGTGCGTCGGGAAGCTGAGCGCGCGGCACACGCGGCTGCGGAAAGTGGCTAAGTTAGGAAAGATAGGATTGGTTGCTATTTTAGTTCCTACAATTTAGGACTGTTTCCGGCAAGGCCTTGGGCCATATATCCTTGTAACCGCACGTTGGTTGGATTAGGAAAGATTTATCTCCAATTCCTCTCTTCCTCTTTTCCCAAGCAAAGCCTACGGCAGAGGGGCAAAACCTCGCCGGAGAAGACGGATCGCGGCTACGAACTATGTAGCCGGGGTCCAGCTACCCGAGGGTTTGACGCCCTTGACAACCTGGTATCAGCTTCCAGTCGTTCCTCGTCTTCCCCTTCCGCGCCACCGCAACAATCCGCCGCGTCCGCGCCAGCACCCAACCCACCCAACTCGCCGCCATCGACCGCCGCATCGGCCACCCCAACCATGGCTGATTCGTCCACCGCCAACCTGGCCAAGATGATCGAGAACTTGGCCACCACTGTGACGTCCCTCCAGGCGTCCGTGGTCCAGCTCCAGAAGGACAAGTCCTCCTCGTCATCGGGCGACTCCAGGGGTCACGATGGGCAGCACCTCCAGGATCGACCACCGCGGTTCTAAAAGCTTGATTTTCCCCGCTACGACGGCAAATCCGACCCGCTGATCTTTATCAATCGCTATGAAACGTATTTCCATCAGCAGCGGATCATGGAGGAGGAGAAGGTCTGGATGGCCTCCTACAACTTGGAGGAGGGCGCATAGATGTGGTACGTCCAGGTCCAGATGGACGAAGGCACACCGTCGTGGCGTCGCTTCAAGGAGCTACTACACTTGCGCTATGGGCCGCCGCTGTGCTTGGCTCCGCTGGCCGAATTGGCAGAATGCCGGCGCACGAGCACGGTCGCTGAATATCAGGACCGCTTCCAGGCGCTCCTGCCGCGGGCGGGTCCGCTTAGAGAAGAGCAGCGGGTCCAGTTGTTCACGGGAGGGCTCCAGCCGCCTCTCAGCATCGATGTGCGGATCCAGAACCCACAGTCCCTCGCCGTCGCTATAAGCTTGGCCCGGCAGTTCAAGCTACGGGAGCAGTACGCCGCCCCGGCGCCTCGGGCTGTGCCTCGGCCGTTGTTGGCCGCGCCGCCTCCCCGCCTGGCCCTGCCAGCGCCGCCTCAGGGGGCCACATCGGTCACCGTTGAGGGCCGCCAAATCAGGCGCCTCTCCCAGGCGGAACAGGAAGACCGCCGCAAGAGGGGCCTGTGCTACAACTGCGATGAGAAATACACGAGGGGCCACAACCGGGTCTGTCAACAGCTCTTCCTCCTAGAGTGCGTCGAGGCCGATGACGATGACGACGCTCCCGCGGCGGAGGAGGAGGCTGGGGCGGAGGACACGCCTGTCTTCTCCTTACAGGCCCGCTGGGATCTCCCCCGCGGCCACGATGCAGCTCCGGGTCGCGCTCGGATCTGCCTCCCTCGTCGCGCTTCTGGACTCCGGCAGCACCCACAACTTCATCTCGGAGGCAGCGGCCAGCCGCTCAGGTCTTCCGTTGCAGCCACGCCCTCGCCTTACTGCCATGGTCGCGAACGGTGAGCGCGTCCGCTGCGTTGGCGTCCTCCGCGACGCACCGCTGCGGGTGGACGGCGACTCCTTCCCGGCCGACCTCTACGTCATGCCACTGGCAGGTTATGACGTGGTCCTGGGTACCCGGTGGCTCGGTGCATTGGGGTCGATCGTGTGGGACCTCAATCAGCGCAGGATGTCGTTCCAGCGCAACGGCCGCACCACCTGCTGGTCGGGCGTGGCGGTTCCCAACGCGCCGGGCCTCGGCGCCACGGTGGCCAGCGACTCCCTCCTGGACGAGCTGTTGGCCTGCTTCTGCGACGTCTTCGCCGATCCCACAGGTCTTCCGCCGCGGCGCGCCCACGACCACCACATCACCCTCAAGGCGGGTGTGCAGCCGGTCGCTGTTTGCCCGTACAGGTACCCGGCGGCCCACAAGGACGAACTCGAGCGGCAGTGTGCCGCCATGATCGAGCAGGGCATCGTCTGTCGCAGCGACTCGCCATTCTCCTCGCCGGTTCTCCTCGTCAAGAAGCCAGACGGCTCGTGGCGTTTCTGCGTCGACTACCGTGCCCTGAACGCCCTCACCGTCAAGGATGCGTTCCCCATCCCCGTGGTCGACGAGCTCCTGGATGAGCTCCACGGGGCACGGTTCTTCACCAAGTTGGACCTGCGATCCGGGTACCACCAAGTGCGGATGCGGCCGGTGGACGTCCACAAGACCGCCTTCTGCACTCACGACGGCCTGTACGAGTTCTTGGTGATGGCATTTGGGCTCTGCAACACTCCGGCGACATTCCAAGCCCTTATGAATGATGTGCTCCGCCCGTTCCTCTGCCGGTTTGTGCTTGTGTTTTTTATGATATTTTGGTCTATAGCAAGACGTGGGCCGACCACCTTCGGCACGTTCGGGCCGTGCTTTCCGAGCTTCGACACCACCAGCTCTACGTCAAGCGCACCAAGTGTGCATTCGGTACCGCCTCCGTCTCCTACCTCGGCCACGTCATTTCGGAGGCGGGCGTCGCCATAGATCCGGCCAAGGTGCAGGCCATCCACGACTGGCCGGTGCTGCGTTCGGCCCGGGCGGTCCGCGGTTTCCTCGGCTTGGCCGGGTATTACTGCAAGTTCGTCCACAACTACGGCACCATCGCCGCGCCGCTGACGGCCCTCCTCAAGAAGGACGGCTTCTCCTGGAACGAGGCCGCAGCCGCCCGTTCATCGCACTCAAGGACGCGGTCACCTCGGCACCTGTCCTCGCCATGCCGGACTTCAGCAAGCCTTTTGTCGTCGAGTGCGACGCTTTGTCTCACGGGTTCGGCGCTGTACTCGTCCAGGACGGCCACCCGGTCGCCTTCTTCAGTCGACCCGTCGCGCCCCGTCACCGTGCCCTCGCCGCCTACGAACGGGAGCTTATTGGCCTCGTCCAAGCTGTCCGCCACTGGAGGCCGTATTTGTGGGGGCACTGCTTTCTGGTAAAGACTGATCATTACAGCCTCAAGTATTTGCTTGATCAGAGGCTCGCGACGATTCCACAGCACCACTGGGTGGGCAAGCTATTGGGTTTCGACTTCACCGTCGAATACAAGGCCGGTGCTGCGAACGTGGTGGCTGACGCGCTCTCCCGCCACGACACGCCGGAGGATGGGGCCGTGCTGGTCCTCTCGGCCCCGCATTTCGACTTCGTCGACCGCCTTCGTCAAGCGCAGCTGACTGACCCCGCGCTTGTCGCCATCCAGGAAGCAGTGCGCGCGGGCTCTCGAGGGGCGCCTTGGGGGCTTGTGGATGGCATGGTCCAGTACGCCGGCCGCTTGTACATTCCCCCGGCCTCGCCTCTTCGCCAAGAAATCCTGGCGGCTGTCCATGAAGAGGGCCACGAGGGGGTCCAGCGCACGCTTCACCGACTCCGGCGCGATTTTCACTTCCCTAACATGAAACAGGTTGTGCAGGACTTCGTCCGGGATTGCGCCACATGCCAGCGGTATAAGTCGGAGCATTTGCACCCGCGGGCCTTCTTCTGCCGCTGCCCGTTCCTCAGGGAATCTGGACGGACGTCGCACTCGACTTTGTCGAGGCACTGCCGCGCATCAGGGGCAAGTCCGTCATCCTAACGGTGGTGGACAGATTCAGCAAATATTGCCACTTCATCCCATTGGCACACCCGTACTCCACCGAGTCCGTCGCCCAAGCGTTCTTCGCCGAGATCGTCCGTCTGCATGGCGTTCCGCAGTCCATGGTGTCGGACCGTGACCCGGTCTTCACTTCGACGTTCTGGCGTGAGCTCATGCGACTGGTGGGCACCAAGCTGCACATGACTATTGCCTACCACCCCCAGTCCGATGGGCAGTCCGAGGCCGCCAACCGTGTCATCATCATGTACCTGCGCTGCCTCACAGGAGATCGGCCGCGGCAGTGGCTACAATGGCTCCCCTGGGCAGAGTATGTCTTCAACACGGCGTACCAGACCTCGCTGCGGGACACGCCGTTCCGGGTCATATACAGGCGTGATCCGCCGTCCATTCGGTCCTATGAGCCGGGGGACACTCGGGTGCCTGCTGTTGCCAAGACCATGAAGGAGCGCCAGGAGTTCCTCGCAGATGTCCGCTTTTGTCTTGAACAGGCGCAGGCGGTCCAGAAGCGGCACTACGACAAGTCGCACTGCGACGTCGCCTACCAGGTAGGCGATTGGGTTCTTCTCCGCCTCCATCATCGCGCGGCAGCTTCACTGCCTCAGGCGGCATCCAGCAAGCTCAAGCCCCGCTTCTTCGGGCTCTACCGCGTCACGGAGATCATCAACAACGTCGCTGTCCGACTCGCCCTGCCGCCACGAACACGCCTCCACGATGTCTTCCACGTGGGTCTCCTCAAGAAGTTTCAGGGAATGCCGCCGGAGTTCCCCCCGCCCTTGCCGCCCCTTCACCATGGTGCGGTGGCTCCGGAGCCTGAACGTGCTGTCAAGACGCGCATTGCTCGCGGGGTGCGCCAGGTCTTGGTGCAGTGGAAAGGCCATTCTGCTGCTTCAGCAACGTGGGAGGACATCGAGCCATTCGTCGCCAAGTATCCTGCGTTCCAGCTCGAGGACGAGCTGCGTCTCGAGGAGGGGAGAGATGTCATGTGGGGACGCACGTATACCAGGCGCCGTCAGGCTAGGGACGTGAGTCGGGAGGCTGAGCGCGCGGCACACGCGGCTGCTGAAAGTGGCTAAGTTAGGAAAGATAGGATTGGTTGCTATTTTAGTTCCTACAATTTAGGACTGTTTCCGGCAAGGCCTTGGGCCATATATCCTTGTAACCGCACGTTGGTTGGATTAGGAAAGATTTATCTCCAATTCCTCTCTTCCTCTTTTCCCAAGCAAAGCCTACGGCAGAGGGGCAAAACCTCACCGGAGAAGACGGATCGCGGCTACGAACTACATAGCCGGGGTCCAGCTACCCGAGGGTTTGACGCCCTTGACACCCCATTACAAATATAAACATGCTCATTCTATGAATTAAAATACGCTTCCGGGTTTAAATAGCTACATAGCTCTAAATGACTTCAAACTTTTACAGCATGTAGACACCATGTACAGGAGTCTACTGACAAAGTTTCAGCTCAAATGAAGCTATACTGAATTTATTAAAATTCTATCAATTTATCAGCCCTTTATCTTCTCAGATTTATAATTAATTACATGATAGGTTTTTGACCATGAAACTTTGGCAATGAGCATAAAACAGCATAGACTACTCATACAAAAATTTACAAGTGAAATACTCTCCATTTAACCGGACATCTATTTTCCATATTTAAATATAGCGACAATAAACACTATATACTTTTTGGGAACTAGACATCATGCATAAGCTGCCACATTTTTCGTGGAATTTTCTTAGCACATTTTTGGACCAGTGAGCTAAACATGCCATTCCAGTTCAGGAAAAATACCAGGGGTTCATCTTTGGCATCTTTTATATAGCACCTACTTCACATTACAATAAATACATATATCTATCATGGTAATGGAAAAACATCATATAAATGAGCAATGCTAGGGCTACAAAAATTCATACACTGTCCAAATACTCTAGACATGCTACTATCCAAGTTTCATAGCATTTGGAGATTATCTATATCCCTTTTGGTATTTACTTTTTTTTAACATGCATGCAACCAAACCAGGGACAAAATGGTACATTCACAGATCCACATCATACCTATCTTATAGATCTATTTACAAGGAGTCCAATGCAAATGAGTTTGTCCATTTTGGATTTTTAATTGATTTGTTATGATTTTTCAAAGTTCAAACCAAGAAAAAGCAAAAAGAAAAAGAAAAACCCTAGGTCTAAGGACGCCTACGCAGTTAACCTATAGAGCCAGGGGCTAACTTGCAAGATCTGCGAGACTCAGCCAAATTGCGGGAGGACCGAAACATAAAATGAAGAAAACCGAGGGGCCGGATCTAAAATATCCCAGCCCCTTCTTCCTCCTCTCGCCGGCCGCGGCCGCGCGGCACGGCGCGCGCGCGCCGGCGAGCTGGGGCTCGCCGGGGCCATGACGTGGGGCGCCGGAGGTGTGCGGGGGCGAGGGCTACCACCTGGTGTAGCCTCGTCGGCGGCGGAGGCGAGGTTGAGGCGGGAACGGCGGTGAACGGCGGCGGCGTCGGCGTGAACCGGCGCGTCGCGAACGGCGAGGTCGATGCCGATCTCGTCGGTGAGGGGGGGAACGACGACGAGAGTTAGCGGGGGAGGGGCGGCGTGGAGCGGTGGTTGCAACGGTGGCGGTCTCGGGGCGAGAGGTGGCCGGACGGCGGCGGCGCGAGCTCGACTCCGAGCTCGCTGCCGTCAATGGCGGCTCGGCTTGGGGCGCGGCGTGCGGCGTGGAAACGGGACGGGAGAGAGTGAATGTTTAGGGTTTCAGAAAGGGGGTGCTCGCGCCCCTTTTTGACGCGCGCGCGCGGCCGGCCGGTGGCTCGCCGTACTCCCTGTACGCCGGCGAGCCACGCGGCGCGGTTCGCGCCGTGCGCGTCGCGCGGATCGCGGGCCCCACCCGTCAGCGGCTGAGATTTTAGAAAAAGAAAAAATGTGTTTCCTCTCTCTCAGTTTTTTGCCTTTTTAACCTACCTAGAGCCCGAATTTGCAAATGTGCCAATTGAATGAAATGTTCTAGTCTTTAAGATCTAAGTGGAGATATGATTTAAATTTGCATTTACATACCAGCCCCCATTTGGGACAGGGGACCCTTATTGCTTAGAAAATTTAAAACTCTTATTTCTGGGCACTATCACCCAAAGTGCCTATTGACAATATTGTTTAGAATTTTAAAACCTACAACTTTTCCAATTGGAGTTTTGCATGAAAGTGACTGTAATTTAGAGGAAATTTGAATTTACTAAGCAAGTCAGATTTGATTTGGTTTTTTGTGTTGGTAAAGGATGACCCTAATCACCATGTAAACCTTAACAAATGTCCAGACCCCAATTATCAAAGTTGTTAAACACCTCTTTGTCTACAACTTTGGTAATATAAGTTTTACCTAGATCACTCTAGAGTTTGAACTACACACACAAGCATGTTCAGAGGGTTGGCAAAACAGCCGACTTGCTTTATGGAGAGTCTTTCTTGTTTCCAACTTTTGAGGTATCAAATGAAGTCCAAATACTCCCACACTAGGTGCATTTGAAAGGCGATAAGTTTAGTTCCACTCCACAGAAAGGAAGATTTTGAAGTTGTATAGTGAAACCAAAGGAAATTTCAAATGCAAATTTGGGTTAAGCTGAAAATTCAGACTTGAGAAATTTTCTAAGTGTGACTAAGTCTTAATTTCACCATTAGCTTTCGTATAATTGTGTGTTCAGGCTTCTGAGATGCTGGGGGCATCACAGGAAGGAGGTAGGGGACGACACTGACTGCCGGGGCCCAATGGTCAGTGTCTCCGGGCGTCGTGGCCCACAAGGCATAGAGAGGCCGAGTGAGGGAGGCGGGTGGCGTACGGGATGGCTACTGGGCTGGCTCGCTTGGGCTCTGCAGGCGCGGGAGCAGGCCGGCCCAAGGTGGCAGGCAGGCGGGCTAGGGGATGGAGCAGGCCGAGGTAGGCTAGCTCGGCCGGTTGGGCTGCCCTGTTTTTTTTCCTTTTCTTTTCCTTTTGAAAAAAAGACGAAAACCAATCTAAAATTCAAAGCAAATTTGAATTTAAATCCTTAGGCAACCACTCAACATTAAAAAAAAATCAATGCAACAGCATTAATGCAACAACCAAGTTGGCCTAAGTTAATTTTTATTTGTTGTAAACTTTATTTTATAAAATCATTTAAATACTCATTCTAAACACGAAAATCCTTAATAAATTGAGAAAGCATTTTAATTATTTTAAATACTAAAAATGAAATTTAGGGTGTTACAAATCTACCCCCCTTAACAGGAATCTCGTCCCCGAGATTTGGGTCGGCTTGCAAAGAAGACATAGGTACGTTGTTCTCAACTCTTCTGCCTGCTCCTTTTCGTCCATGGCCATCCATTTGATTCTCCAACACGGTGCATGTCATTGATTGAGTAGAAGGGAGCAAAAGAGAGTATATGGTTTACCCCAACGATCTATGTTTATTAAAACATAGCTTTTTTTAAAAAACATGTTTAAGTCATGGGCATAACTCCACAACTCAAACACACACAATACAAAGAACCAAATCAATCATAATCATAATGACAAACATCACAAACACACCACATTACATCGCATCTAGTCGATCTTAAAACTGTAAGGTGGAACCTACTAAAACTTTCAACTTATCAACAACCAACTACCGATTGAGCATAAGAGAAGTAGAGACCGTTCTAAAAGAAAAGATCAACAAGACAAGAAGAAGAGAGGTGAAAAGATATAAGACAAGGAGGAGATAAGTAAGCAAAAGATAAGGGATAGAAAGGATAGAAAGGCCAAGGATCATATATATAGGAATTTTGTCCTTAAAACGACCGGTTCTATCTAGGCTTGCGTCCTACAGTCAGTACGGCTCTGATACCACGTTGTCACACCCTGGTTTTAAAAAACACAAACCAGAGCAAAACTATATGTGTGCCAGGATCTAATCTCACACATATAGAGACAATAAACAATGATATAACAGAACATGCTTTATTATATAACGTTAAACAACATTTACATAAAACATACACAGAGTAGCGGAAGCGTAACTAAATCTTCGAGCCATCCACAGGGAAACCAACTGGGGATCGCACGCCTAGAACTTCACGAACCTTCATTTGTACACCTTCAGGCCTTCATCTTTCTGAGCAGCGGTTGGAATTTTCCCCACAACAAGGAATAAATATAAAGAAGCAAGCGTGAGTACATCTTGCACTCAACAAATATAACATAAACCATAAGGCTCTAAGGTTAGCTGATAGACTGCATTAGCTTTTAATTGATTACTTTTATTAAAGCCTAATTACTATAAATTAGTAGCAACTCTGTTAACCCAAAAGATATTGCATAAGAATTAAATAAAATTAAACAGATATAACCATTATAAAAAAAAAACATAACCAAAACAAAGGAACCTCAGCCAAGGATCCTTCTAATCACTGGGAAGGGTCTGGGTCACTCATAACCGTGATCACGGCTAACATGTTAGTTTTACACTCTCGAGAGGTTGTACATCTTTACCCACAAGTCGTGAGCTACGCTAGGAGTTCATCACATTACCGGAGATGAGATGACTAGCAAGCGCACTACGAAGCCTTTACAAAGATCACGTTGGTAAGGAGTAACCGCTAAGATTTCAGGTTCCGCAACCATGGGGCAAGCCTCAAGGGGAGAAGCACATACATATAACGTAAAACACACTCAACCCAAGTAGCGCGAGTGCCACAGAAGCTCACCTCCCCTCTTGCCCCGCAGGTAAGTTACTCCCAAACCAAAACAACCTAATTAATCAGCTAAGTCCGTCCCATTCCAGCCTTGTGGTAGCACTGTTGTCCCAGGTGGTCGCTTTGTGATTCGGTCCTTAGGGAGAGAACTAGCAAAAGCACACGAGCACATTGCTCAAGCTCCCTAAACCATGTTGCTAAAAAGCCATATTAAAAATGGACATGAACCGATCAGGATCAAGCCCAACAATTAATTGCATAGAATTATTAATCAAAATTAAATTAACAAAGAATATGAGTTTGCGCAGCACCTAGCACAACTTAACCATATGCATTCCAAAAGGTAGATATAAAAGGGTAAAAGTAGCTAGGCAAAACCTTACAGGCATTCAAATTAAAATGCACATGCAGTAAATAAAAAGGTTATTAGGTGTTGTTTATGTTATACTTGCCTTCCTTTAAAGAGACGCTGCTCAGAGTCTTCAGGATGTTCATCTGAATGTTGCACTTGAGATTGCACATGACCAAAATCATCGTCTACGCGTTCATCAGGGCACCACACATGCACACAGGTTCACACATGCAAGCAAACAAATATAAATAAGCTAAAACAGTACATCATACATCAAAAACAGAAGGTAAAAGGTTCATAAAACTGTTCTACTCATCGCCACAAACTCGTGGGCGCAAGAATCGTCGGAAACGGATTTAAAATGGGGAAGTTATGCCCAAAACAGGATTTCAGGGGCATAACTGCGGAGAAATACTAAACTATAGGGGCTAATTTTTGGAAAACCGAGGGCCTAAACGTAATTAAACTTAACTGCTGAGGTCTAACTTGCAAAAACTGCAGCACTAGGACTGCGGGTTACATATTTGAAAAGCTCAGGGGTTAAAACGTTAAAACAAGGGCCTTTTGGTAAATACTTTTGAACATAGGTGGAGCTCGGCCTTAATTGCAGAAAAGACTGAGGGGTTTTATGCAAAAACGATATGGTTGACCGGTCCAGCGCTCAAGCGGTGGGTGACTTGGCTGGTGACTGGCCGCCACGTCATCACTGACATGTGGGCCGCTACTGAGTCAGATTATGGAGTGGCACGTGGCGCGTCGTGGTTGGATGGCGAAGGGGTATGCCCCGATCTAATCTTGGCCATTTAGATCGGATCGGGTGACTAGGGATGAAAGGGAAAGATGGGCACCATGGGCACCGACGGTGACCACCAACCGCGGTGGCGTCCGCCTGCCCGCGGCGGCGGCTCACCAACGCGTAGTGCTCCGGGCTCGGGAGAGAGCTATAGACGACTAGAGTAGGACCGGGAGTGAGAGGTGAAGGCGGTGAAGCTCACCATGGGCTTGGGAGCGATGGATCGAGGACGGAGAGGACCACCGACGAGAAAAAGCAGACGGCGGAATCGGTGCTCGCGGGATGGCGACAGGAAGCGGTCTCCGGCATCCATGAACTGGTGGGTCGGCTCCGTGTATGATCTGCGAGGCCAAGGAGTGGGTTAACGGGGCCGAAACACCACCAACGGTGGTCAATTTGGCGGTGGCGGTGGACTCACTGTCTGGCTCAGGTGACGGAAATTGGCAGCGCTGTGCGGGGCTAGGGTTTGGTCCCGGTGGCTTGTGGGGAAAAGGGGGCCAAGGCGCACCCCGGGGTCCATTTATAGGGGCTGGGGCGGCACGGAACAGCGGAGTGAGTCCGATTCTCGCGGGAGGGGATGGCGGCATGGTTCTATCCGGACTTGTTTCCGTGTCAGCCTCGATGTCTAGCGTGAGCCTCGGAATAGAGCGGGCATGACGGGAGGGCCCGGCCTCATCGGCGTGCCGGTGCGCGGGCCCATGGCCAAAGAGAGGAGGGGGCGTGGGCATTGCCAGCCGGAGGCGGCGCCTCGGTCCACAGGTAGGAGGTAGGGGACGACACTGACTGCTGAGGCCCATTGGTCAGTGTCTCCGGGCGTCGCGTGTGGCGGAACCGCCCTGCTTAATCTAGACTAAGCACACCTGCCACCTCTGGCTCGCAGTGCACTTAGGCCAGACTAAACCCGGTAGTCCGTCGAGAGTACTACAGCTCTCGATAACACCAAATCCCAGAGGAACCGACATCAAACACATCCGACTCTCGAAGGAGCCACAACAATTACATCATCACAGTCAGTTGAAATAGTGAATAATAGATTTAATTTACAACTCAATTGTATGAAATCAAATACATGTTCAAATATAGCGGAAGCGAATTCAGAGTATATACATAAAGCGGAAGCATTTTCAAAACATCTCGCAGCGGAAAAATATACTTGAGTAGTCTTCAGGAAGAGATGACAAGGCGAATAGCACCGAGCCCACCGGTACTACCACCTCCAACACAGTTGTCCGGAATCGTCGGTACCTGTAATCCAAAAGTGGGGGCAAACCCTGAGTACTAATTACTCAGTAGGACTTAATGGACGGGGCTTACGGCTGACGCAAAGCATGCTTACTAATCATGTGGATCCTTAGCTGTTGATTCTTAAACCAAGTCATGTTGACGTAAGATAGCAGGATTTGACAGCTGCTATTCATTAATCATGAAGATCATTTATATCATAAAGTAAATACTTGCAGAAAGTAAAACACAAACATATGTCCCGTCCCAAGATTCACAGCGCCTCCATCCCACCCCTTGGGAGTAGCCGTCTCAGGAGCGATACCACGGTACGTCGGGTCAGCCCTCCATCGACCTCCAAGCACCTCCCAAGTCCATCGACCTCCTAGCAGTGGATGGGCGACACCCTGAATAGTGTGACGGATCATACACATCCAAGCATGTTGTATAAAAAGGTGTGACTTGGTAAACAGCATGTTACAGTTATTACTACGTTGCCCGTGTGCGATATCTGGCATTCTCACACCTGGTGAGCATCAGCGATTCGAATCGATTTGTTAATTCCCCGGGGATAACTAGAAATGCCAAGTGATATATGCTTACTAGCCATCGCGTTCCACACATATATCCCCCATCTCCACCTGTCCCGTCCCAAGATTCACAGCGCCCCCACCTAACCCTTGGGAGTAGCCGTCTCAGGAGCGATACCACGGTACGTCGGGTCAGCCCTCCATCGACCTCCAAGCACCTCCCAAGTCCATCGGCCCCCTATCAGTGGATGGGCAGCACCATGAATAGTAGGACGGGGCCGGTAAGACTTTCACCGGTCCCACGACCCGGATAAGCATTCTAGCAATGGTATGCCGATCAGCAGGCGAACAGCGAACGGGCCTTATGCGACTCGGGCGGAGTCCACCATACCTTGCCACATCATCATTTTTCTTATAATATTCCCATAACTCCGCCCGGTCTCTATTTAACATCAGCAATAATAATCATAAATTGTGTCATAGTAAGATTTCTGAGGTTTGTAAAATCACCTACGCGACGAGTGACTCCATTCACCCGTTTCTACTCGTACCTAGCAATTCTAGGCACTCGTCCTACGAATTCTATGTATAGGTGCTAGGGCCAGGGCGGCCAGGATGTCTAATGCAGTTGGTTCCAAACAACTCCTGATGCACATGCCTAATCATCAAGACATAAGATGTTTGCTGGGTATATATGGTCCTGCCTACCTTTGTTTTACTTTAAGAAAACCAACAAACTAAGCTACTGTTAGTTTGCCGGGTTGTGAGGCTTTGCCCCAGGCAACCCCTTGATCCCTTGGACAACTCCTCCGTCCAAACACGACTGATGGGCTCTCCAGGTCGTGAGTGGGTCTTAGTTGGTCTTTTGGATCACCGTTGGTTGAAGTAGTTCCACTCGCTCGTTTCTAGATCACGTACCTGTAATGAGCGCCACTATATGAATGCCATGCATGATGCAGTGGATGAGATGTACGAATATCAAGCACACACATTGAACAGTCATTGCATGGTTAGACAGAAAGGTGATCGGCAACCATTCAAACGAGATCACCCTTGTGGACATAAAGCTAACATAACACATATAATTAGAGACACGCAATACAACACTCGAACTAAGGCATGAGCAAGGTATCAATTTAGATTGTTTGTTATCATTTCATGTGTAAGAAAAAACGTCACACAAGTATATGACTACACATGTAGTGACTTACTATACCATTCTCCTAGCATGAGTCACAGTAATACATCCATGAACTGATAACAAGCATATCCAAACACATGGCTAGTTAGTAAGTCATTTATCGTAGAGGAATCATGTTGGGTACTAAGGGGATGAAACCACACAATGATATCTCAAGGTTAAAACATTATTCGGTGTTTTGTTTGGAATAAGTTATTTAACATGGAAAGATTACTTCATGCACACATGGGGAACATTTACTAATGATGTCACACACTTCGGTTATCTTATGGATTAAGGCCCTATATTAACCTTAAGTGTGTTACATAGTAAACGAATTAACCCCTCAATCAAGTGTGGCATAAACAACAATAGATAGCTTGTAGCTAGACATCAACTCTCATGTATAATGATAGCAAATGCAAATTAACACCGACTGTTATAATTAAACATCATATGCCTACTTTATGAATAAGAAGCATTACTTGTGTTCATATAGTTAGACAACTCTAAACGAGCTCAGATTTTTATGACATGTAGATTTATACTACATTAGGCTACGTTTTAGGACAATTGGAGTTATAATTATTTTATTAAAATTACAACACATTCTCAGCCCTACACATTGCCAGAATTTTCATAAATTATAGGAATGATTCCTGAAGGTGAAATTTCACCAGTGGGCTATACTTGGTATGAACTGTATGTACAAAAATTTGCAAGTTAAAACTCCCAAGTTTGACAGGACATCTATTTTCCCTATATTATCCCTAGGTGAATTTAAGATGCGCATATGAACAGTGTGAATGGCCCTCTAGCATATACTTTCTGGACTCCATGCATCAACCTTAGGCTACTAAATTTTTCAGAGAATTATTCCTAGCAAGTTATGACCATCTTTTCTATTTATCATTTCCAACATGCACCATTTTATCATTTTCAAATCACCATTAAAACTTAACATCCACGACTTCATATTTCACCAGTGGGGTACTTATACTATCCAAAGTATATGAAAAATGCTAGAGAGTCAATTTGAGCATATTCCATGTAATCTCTAACTTCTATGTTACATAAATGCACATAACACATGTATAAGGGTAAAAGGGTAATTAAACAGTAAGTGCTAGGGCTACAAAAATTCACATAATGTTATAATGCCACAAGAAAGCTACTGTCCAAGTTTCATCCCATTTGGAGTTCATTTAGTCCACTTTTGACTTTTATCCTAATTAATCATGCATGCAACAAACCAAGGGCAAAAGAGACATTTCACATATCCACATCATACCCATTCGATAGATCTATTCAAGAGGAGTCTAATGCAACTTAGTTTGTCCATTTTGGATTTTTATTTGATTTACTATGATTTTTCAAAGTTTCAGCCCAAAAAAATGCATATTAAACATTAGATCTATGACTTAAACGTAAATAACCATAACTTCCGAGGGCTAGCATGCAATATCTATCAGACTCCTTCAACAGCGCTCAGGACTTAAACATAAAAACCCAAAAACACAGGGGCTAGATTGCAAAACCATCACCCCTTTCTTCAACCTCTCGCCGGGGACGAAGCACGCGCGGCGGCCGACGTTCTCGCGCGGCGCACGGCGCGCAGAGGCGCGGTCTTGATGCCGAGAGTATGGCGTCCAGTGTTCCCGGCGACGCCGAACCCGAAGCCCTAGCTCTCGACGAGGGAGGCGGTCGGGGCGGCCCGGAGACACGCGTGAACCGGGAGACGGCAACGGCGTCCCGGACGGCGGTGTGGGCGCGGATCCGGCGAAGGAGGGGCGGAACGGTGGCGACGGATAGTGCGCCGAGTCCGTGAGGCCACGGCGGGGGTGGTGGAGGTGGTCTCGAGGCGAGGGGAGCACTGGAGGTGGTGCGCGGCGGTGGCGAACCGGCGGCGCGGTTCACGCCGAGGACGTCGCGGGCAAGGTGGATCTCAGCGGTGAGGAGGGGAACGACGACGAGGCCAGAGTCTACGGGTGCGCGGCGGAGCGGCGAAGGTGGCGGTGGGGCTCTTGAGGTGCGGAAGGGTCGGATGGCGGTGGCGCGAGCTCAAAATCCGAGATCGGGGACTCCAATGGCGGCGTGGACGGCATGGCTCGGGAGAGAGGCAGGCAGGGCAGGGAGAGGCAGGGGAGTGTGGCGGGGGAAAGAGAAGAGCGAGGCGCTTCACCCTTGACTTAAGGACGCGGTCCACGGGGGCGATCCACGGCGGGGGCGCGTCGGCCGTACGCCGGCGTCCACGCGGCGTTCGGCGGCCGCGACAGGGTGTCGCCTCTGACGCGTGGGCCCCTTATGTCATAGACTCCAAACAAAAACAATATCAATTGTGTTTTCTCCCCCACTGTAAACGGCGTTTTTAACCTAGTTAGAGTCCGATTTTGGAAAAAGTCTAATTAGACAAAATGTTCTACTCTTCAACTTCTTTAACTTTCTCAAAAGGCTCAGCACCAAAATTTGAATGGAAACATGAGTTTCATTTGAATTTATCTCTCAAGTTCCAATTTGACTCACTGACCAGGTTTATTGCAAAATTCTAAAACATCCCCTTCCATTCGTTTTCACTCAAAGAGCTTATTGACAAAGTTGTTGTTAACACCAGGACCTAAATTTTTTCTAACTAGGGATTTGTCAAAATATGAGTGTAGGTTGGAGAAACATTTGAATTTCCAAGCAGTTCAGGTTTCGGCTGGTTTTCTTAGCTGAGAGAAAGGAACCCAAAACTCCATGTAAACCCCATTATATGTCTAAGCTCCAATTAGAAAAATTGTTCATCACATTCTGAACTACAATATTGGTAATGTGAGTTTCACCTAGATCATAACAGATTTTGAACTACAAGCACAAGCATGCTCAGCGGTTTGGCAAAACAGCATTTTTACTTCTTGTGGAGTCTTCCTTGTTTTTAACCTTTGGAGTATTAAATGAGGTCCAAACACTTCCACACTAGATGCATTTGAAAGGTAACAAGTTTAATTTCATTTCATAGAAGGGAAGATTTTGAAGTATTATAGTGAAATCAAAAGTAATTTCAAAGTCAACTTAGGGAAAAGCTTAAAAATCCATACTTGTGAAAATTCTAAGTGTGGGTTGATCTAGTTGTTTCCATGAGATATTTGGGTGAAAATTTGAGTGAGTAGACGATAGCTTTGATCCCTGCTCAGTGTAGCAATAGGATAGTCCATAACACGTACAACAAGTTTGGCAACGGAGTTGAGCTCGAGAGCATGTGAGTGTCGACTTATTCAACCACGAAATGTGTGGTCTTGTATCTTATGTAGGAAATTTTGATTTAGTGGCTCCTCCACATGTTTCTTGTTAATCACTAAGCATGATTACGCCTTAATCCATCGTTAGCCTTCAACTAACCGTGTGTTAAGGCTTCTGAGATGCCAGGGGCATCACAACCCACCCCCCTTAAAGAAATCTCGTCCCGAGATTTGGAGGAAGCGGGGTTCTAGGGCTTACTGCGTAACGAAAAAGGTTTTGGCCTCGTTGATCGGGTGCTTCTGTCACACCTGGTAACATTAAATCCTTCATCGATTTGCTTTGTTAACTGGCTCGTGAATGGTTAGTGCCTCTTTAACACAAGTGAGTTACAAAGCTTTTGAATACGTCCAAGGTGGTCCTTCCCAGGTGCTCGGCAAGTCGTGTTTTATATGAGAGCGAATGAACACTCCGCAAAGACGGTGTGGCCAATGTGAAAACGGCAGTGCTTTACTCGAATAATGGAACAGGGTTACTCCCTAACTTTGACACCAAGATTTTATAAACGTGATGAATATATAGGTCGTAGAACAATTAGAAGCAAGGGGTACACAATCGGAGGACCGAACCACGAAGGCTCTTGGGATTCAAAGGGTTATCGATGGATGTGCTTTTGAGAGACACATTCATTTCCTTTGATAGGGACTGTGTACACATATAAGATATTAAATCCGAACATTCTTCAAGGAGTAAGATGTGGTGATACATAGCACATTCTACTCATTGCTTTGAGAAAGATGCCGTGGAAAAAGGATAGGACATATTCACCTAGATAAGGTGAGGGTTTGTATGATTTCATAGAATTGATCAAGACTGGTCAAGAAATATATAGGCAGAGAGCTTGTGCTTACTAACAGAACACTTATCAAGGTTAGTGAGCCCAACTTTGAGGATAATTTCAAAAGAAGAATGAAGCAACTCTTGAAAAGGACAATGCGCTGAAAGCATTAGCCGAGAACAAAAGCTTAGTGCAGTGGATGATGCTGAAGTTCTCCTTTAGGAGATAAGATTCAATATGTACGAAGGAAGAAATCATAAGATAGAGTGGTGGAAACAGAGTTGATTGCTTCCCACAAATTAAGAGAGGCAAATTGGAAGAAGGCAATGGAATGATGTAGCAAAACAGTGGAAATGGAACCAGGCATTCCCACAGATACGGACGTTAAAGCTGATCCAGGTAAGCATAAAGGAGTCCGAAGCTAGGACCAACGGTTGTCATTGTACCATAGAGATAGAATTTATCATCCCCATGAAGCACGACTGGCAAGGATAAGCAAAGCAACGAAAAGATGTGGACAAGTGGAACCATAGAATTGACCCGTCTCCATGGATCGAGAAAAACATGGTTCAACAAGGCAAGGGAAAGGTGTGAACGACAGTGGGATTAAGGTGGATCTTTCCCCACAGACCAAGAGAGGCAAGGTGAAACTAAGCAATGAAATGATACGAGGTGGCAGTGGAATTAGAGTAAATTATCTCCACGAATGAGATGTATAGAGGTCAACAAGGCGTTAGAAGATGGATAGGAATGTCCACAATTGAAGCGGTGTCATGCCTTTGCATGTCTTGATACCAGCGCGCCCCTAGTGGAACCGAGTGACAGCCGTACACACGGGACCCTAGGTTCCGTCGCGGCACCATAGACTGCTCGGATAAACACTACATCAAGAGCGGCACAACTATCTGATCTCAGGAGATGCGAACAATATCAGGTCTTAGAAAGACATGAACAAGGAGTTTGGAGCGTATGAATCTCAAAGTATGGATAACCCGAATCAAAGAGTTGAAGGCACATAGATTCCAAGGGTTGGAAACACAAGAATCATGAGAACGATAAACATATGGACCGCCAACCTTTGAGTCGTGGTGTTGCATGGATTTGGAAGTACATGAATTGGCGAGAGCTCAAAGCATATGCACCACCAGAGTTCGAAATGCGGGGAGTGCAGGAGCTTGAAATGTACGGAATGGTGAAGCTTGGAACTCAAGAAATTGCAATTGTTGGTAAAGACATGATACACTAGAGTTGATTCCAAGGAGTTAGGCTCGAGTAACACAATAAACCATATTTACTCAATGTCTGGCCAAACATGGTTACCTACGCAAATCGATACCCGTACGGTTTGCCTAATCGTAGGTTTTAAAACAATTGGGTCAGAAGCGAGCTTCTCCTTTTATTCATGTTGATGCGGCATTGAGCTTCATGTGGGAGACACCATGGTGTTGAATCTTGATTAAATGCCAAATCTGAGGACGTTGCCGAAGTCGAGGTTGATCCAGGATGCTTTCTCTCTATCACCTATGTTGCCAGATAGGAACTCTATATCGTTGCCTAGGGACATGTGAGCGACGGTCAACTCTCGATCGAGGCTTCTTCTAGACTCGTTTCTGTCTTGGTGGAGCTTCAACTTGTTGCGTCGACGTAGATGTTGATGCTGTGTATGTCGGTTTGATTGGAGAAAAGTCTTCGGTGATGAAGGCTCGGGCATTCTTCTCGAAGACTTCTTGGAGGCTTGCTTATTGTTTCGATGGCTAGGCCTACAGGATTCTATGGACCCAGTACGTAAAAGTAAACATGTACGAACTACCCTGACTTCATCTTCAGGCGTGGTGAGGCCCTTTAGTCGAATAATCGCGTGTTGTCGATGTAGGAGTCGATATTTCGTTTGTTGGGTCGACTGGAGAAACTCGTCCCGCTCCGGCGATGTGTGTTGGGAAATCTTCTTTGTATGCTTCGGTACATCAGGGGCTTGTGCGTCATCCTTGTGGTTGTAGACATGCCTACCGAGTCATAGGCAAACTAGGACCTAGATGATAACACGTCCGATTGTCTGGACTTGATCTTTGGGCTTGTAGAATCTTATTAACTGAAGCATCCTAGGCCGTACATGTTGAATCGAAGTAGTGTTTATGGAGTATTCTTCAGCTCCGCCTATTCTTCACTCTTCTTGTGATATCTTTGACGAGGTCATTAAAGCTTAAGTCAGTGGCGACATGGCTTTCGAAAAAATCTTTTGTAGAGCTCAAGAAAATATGCCAAAAAGGGGAGACTACTACCAATTCTGGGACCTGATTACTACCTTTTCTTCTAACGCGTACAGCTTGCAGTCAACTACCAGAGGTGAATTTAGATAGTCTGCAAAAGATCAGGAGGCCATGGTCATACCTAAGTTTGTTCTCTATGACTTTGGTATAGAAAGTTTTCTTTAAACGTCTTTAGAGTATCACCAGATTTGAAATTTCAAACTGTAGGTCGCATAAGTGCAGATTTCGGCTTTTAACATGTTTTAAGTTGGGCTTTGAATCCTAAGCATTTCCAGAGAAAACATTGTATAACAAAATTTTTTTGTTCTACAATCACCTTATGTAAAACTTGTACCAATTTTGTTTGCACCTAGAACTTCACACCAAAACAGTAGCAACGCACATACAATTCGCGTCCCAGACACATTGCTTCTAATCAAACGCGTAGCAAGGCACATAGATTAATGACATATGAATCTTGTTACTTTCAATCACACACATACCAAAGCACAGAAGATGAGATGGAATGATGCATGATTCGTCCTATTCGGTCTCACATCCCACATCCTATGTATAGTGTATATATATAACTAGCGATATTTTGGTGACATATATGCACGTCTCTCTTTAATGCAACTAGTCGTTCTCTAGTCGTTCTTAGTTTCGCACGTGGTTAGTGTACCTGCAGAAGAATGCATGCTCATACATTACCACCTAGTGTGGCATCCACGCGTGACCGCTGCGTGGACAACGTTGGTGGGCCGATGCACCTTTTCCTCAAAGCTTGACTTTCCACCAGTACTGGGGATTGTCGAGAAAAAGGTGGATCCCAAAACCAAATGTAAGTGTGGTGGCCATGAAAGCATCCAAAGCATGCCCACCACCCTTAAAGAGCTTTTACTACGGGGCATGAATGCAGGGTTTACAACCATTCGCAAATCCCAGTAGCTTCCACCAGTACTGGGGACAGCTATGGCCGAAAAGTTGCTTCCCAAAGCGCCGAATATGCATATGAGTTCTATCTAGGTTAGAATGTCAGTGATGTCACCTGAATAACACTAACATCCTTATACGGGCATATCGCATACTCTCATTTTTGAATTACGTGAAAAGAGGCTTTCGAAAATAGTTTTGTAAACCAAAACTTGATGATATAACTGTTGTTTGTGTATGATCGGCTCTGATACCAGCTGTGGCGGAACCGCCCTGCTTAATCTAGACTAAGCACACCTGCCACCTCTGGCTCGCAGTGCACTTAGGCCAGACTAAACCCGGTAGTCCGTCGAGAGTACTACAGCTCTCGATAACACCAAATCCCAGAGGAACCGACATCAAACACATCCGACTCTCGAAGGAGCCACAACAATTACATCATCACAGTCAGTTGAAATAGTGAATAATAGATTTAATTTACAACTCAATTGTATGAAATCAAATACATGTTCAAATATAGCGGAAGCGAATTCAGAGTATATACATAAAGCGGAAGCATTTTCAAAACATCTCGCAGCGGAAAAATATACTTGAGTAGTCTTCAGGAAGAGATGACAAGGCGAATAGCACCGAGCCCACCGGTACTACCACCTCCAACACAGTTGTCCGGAATCGTCGGTACCTGTAATCCAAAAGTGGGGGCAAACCCTGAGTACTAATTACTCAGTAGGACTTAATGGACGGGGCTTACGGCTGACGCAAAGCATGCTTACTAATCATGTGGATCCTTAGCTGTTGATTCTTAAACCAAGTCATGTTGACGTAAGATAGCAGGATTTGACAGCTGCTATTCATTAATCATGAAGATCATTTATATCATAAAGTAAATACTTGCAGAAAGTAAAACACAAACATATGTCCCGTCCCAAGATTCACAGCGCCTCCATCCCACCCCTTGGGAGTAGCCGTCTCAGGAGCGATACCACGGTACGTCGGGTCAGCCCTCCATCGACCTCCAAGCACCTCCCAAGTCCATCGACCTCCTAGCAGTGGATGGGCGACACCCTGAATAGTGTGACGGATCATACACATCCAAGCATGTTGTATAAAAAGGTGTGACTTGGTAAACAGCATGTTACAGTTATTACTACGTTGCCCGTGTGCGATATCTGGCATTCTCACACCTGGTGAGCATCAGCGATTCGAATCGATTTGTTAATTCCCCGGGGATAACTAGAAATGCCAAGTGATATATGCTTACTAGCCATCGCGTTCCACACATATATCCCCCATCTCCACCTGTCCCGTCCCAAGATTCACAGCGCCCCCACCTAACCCTTGGGAGTAGCCGTCTCAGGAGCGATACCACGGTACGTCGGGTCAGCCCTCCATCGACCTCCAAGCACCTCCCAAGTCCATCGGCCCCCTATCAGTGGATGGGCAGCACCATGAATAGTAGGACGGGGCCGGTAAGACTTTCACCGGTCCCACGACCCGGATAAGCATTCTAGCAATGGTATGCCGATCAGCAGGCGAACAGCGAACGGGCCTTATGCGACTCGGGCGGAGTCCACCATACCTTGCCACATCATCATTTTTCTTATAATATTCCCATAACTCCGCCCGGTCTCTATTTAACATCAGCAATAATAATCATAAATTGTGTCATAGTAAGATTTCTGAGGTTTGTAAAATCACCTACGCGACGAGTGACTCCATTCACCCGTTTCTACTCGTACCTAGCAATTCTAGGCACTCGTCCTACGAATTCTATGTATAGGTGCTAGGGCCAGGGCGGCCAGGATGTCTAATGCAGTTGGTTCCAAACAACTCCTGATGCACATGCCTAATCATCAAGACATAAGATGTTTGCTGGGTATAGTATGGTCCTGCCTACCTTTGTTTTACTTTAAGAAAACCAACAAACTAAGCTACTGTTAGTTTGCCGGGTTGTGAGGCTTTGCCCCAGGCAACCCCTTGATCCCTTGGACAACTCCTCCGTCCAAACACGACTGATGGGCTCTCCAGGTCGTGAGTGGGTCTTAGTTGGTCTTTTGGATCACCGTTGGTTGAAGTAGTTCCACTCGCTCGTTTCTAGATCACGTACCTGTAATGAGCGCCACTATATGAATGCCATGCATGATGCAGTGGATGAGATGTACGAATATCAAGCACACACGTTGAACAGTCATTGCATGGTTAGACAGAAAGGTGATCGGCAACCATTCAAATGAGATCACCCTTGTGGACATAAAGCTAACATAACACATATAATTAGAGACACGCAATACAACACTCGAACTAAGGCATGAGCAAGGTATCAATTTAGATTGTTTGTTATCATTTCATGTGTAAGAAAAAACGTCACACAAGTATATGACTACACATGTAGTGACTTACTATACCATTCTCCTAGCATGAGTCACAGTAATACATCCATGAACTGATAACAAGCATATCCAAACACATGGCTAGTTAGTAAGTCATTTATCGTAGAGGAATCATGTTGGGTACTAAGGGGATGAAACCACACAATGATATCTCAAGGTTAAAACATTATTCGGTGTTTTGTTTGGAATAAGTTATTTAACATGGAAAGATTACTTCATGCACACATGGGGAACATTTACTAATGATGTCACACACTTCGGTTATCTTATGGATTAAGGCCCTATATTAACCTTAAGTGTGTTACATAGTAAACGAATTAACCCCTCAATCAAGTGTGGCATAAACAACAATAGATAGCTTGTAGCTAGACATCAACTCTCATGTATAATGATAGCAAATGCAAATTAACACCGACTGTTATAATTAAACATCATATGCCTACTTTATGAATAAGAAGCATTACTTGTGTTCATATAGTTAGACAACTCTAAACGAGCTCAGATTTTTATGACATGTAGATTTATACTACATTAGGCTACTGTCAAAGTTTTAGGACAATTGGAGTTATAATTATTTTATTAAAATTACAACACATTCTCAGCCGTACACATTGCCAGAATTTTCATAAATTATAGGAATGATTCCTGAAGGTGAAATTTCACCAGTGGGCTATACTTGGTATGAACTGTATGTACAAAAATTTGCAAGTTAAAACTCCCAAGTTTGACAGGACATCTATTTTCCCTATATTATCCCTAGGTGAATTTAAGATGCGCATATGAACAGTGTGAATGGCCCTCTAGCATATACTTTCTGGACTCCATGCATCAACCTTAGGCTACTAAATTTTTCAAAGAATTATTCCTAGCAAGTTATGACCATCTTTTCTATTTATCATTTCCAACATGCACCATTTTATCATTTTCAAATCACCATTAAAACTTAACATCCACGACTTCATATTTCACCAGTGGGGTACTTATACTATCCAAAGTATATGAAAAATGCTAGAGAGTCAATTTGAGCATATTCCATGTAATCTCTAACTTCTATGTTACATAAATGCACATAACACATGTATAAGGGTAAAAGGGTAATTAAACAGTAAGTGCTAGGGCTACAAAAATTCACATAATGTTATAATGCCACAAGAAAGCTACTGTCCAAGTTTCATCCCATTTGGAGTTCATTTAGTCCACTTTTGACTTTTATCCTAATTAATCATGCATGCAACAAACCAAGGGCAAAAGAGACATTTCACATATCCACATCATACCCATTCGATAGATCTATTCAAGAGGAGTCTAATGCAACTTAGTTTGTCCATTTTGGATTTTTATTTGATTTACTATGATTTTTCAAAGTTTCAGCCCAAAAAAATGCATATTAAACATTAGATCTATGACTTAAACGTAAATAACCATAACTTCCGAGGGCTAGCATGCAATATCTATCAGACTCCTTCAACAGCGCTCAGGACTTAAACATAAAAACCCAAAAACACAGGGGCTAGATTGCAAAACCATCACCCCTTTCTTCAACCTCTCGCCGGGGACGAAGCACGCGCGGCGGCCGACGTTCTCGCGCGGCGCACGGTGCGCAGAGGCGCGGTCTTGATGCCGAGAGTATGGCGTCCAGTGTTCCCGGCGACGCCGAACCCGAAGCCCTAGCTCTCGACGAGGGAGGCGGTCGGGGCGGCCCGGAGACACGCGTGAACCGGGAGACGGCAACGGCGTCCCGGACGGCGGTGTGGGCGCGGATCCGGCGAAGGAGGGGCGGAACGGTGGCGACGGATAGTGCGCCGAGTCCGTGAGGCCACGGCGGGGGTGGTGGAGGTGGTCTCGAGGCGAGGGGAGCACTGGAGGTGGTGCGCGGCGGTGGCGAACCGGCGGCGCGGTTCACGCCGAGGACGTCGCGGGCAAGGTGGATCTCAGCGGTGAGGAGGGGAACGACGACGAGGCCAGAGTCTACGGGTGCGCGGCGGAGCGGCGAAGGTGGCGGTGGGGCTCTTGAGGTGCGGAAGGGTCGGATGGCGGTGGCGCGAGCTCAAAATCCGAGATCGGGGACTCCAATGGCGGCGTGGACGGCATGGCTCGGGAGAGAGGCAGGCAGGGCAGGGAGAGGCAGGGGAGTGTGGCGGGGGAAAGAGAAGAGCGAGGCGCTTCACCCTTGACTTAAGGACGCGGTCCATGGGGGCGATCCACGGCGGGGGCGCGTCGGCCGTACGCCGGCGTCCACGCGGCGTTCGGCGGCCGCGACAGGGTGTCGCCTCTGACGCGTGGGCCCCTTATGTCATAGACTCCAAACAAAAACAATATCAATTGTGTTTTCTCCCCCACTGTAAACGGCGTTTTTAACCTAGTTAGAGTCCGATTTTGGAAAAAGTCTAATTAGACAAAATGTTCTACTCTTCAACTTCTTTAACTTTCTCAAAAGGCTCAGCACCAAAATTTGAATGGAAACATGAGTTTCATTTGAATTTATCTCTCAAGTTCCAATTTGACTCACTGACCAGGTTTATTGCAAAATTCTAAAACATCCCCTTCCATTCGTTTTCACTCAAAGAGCTTATTGACAAAGTTGTTGTTAACACCAGGACCTAAATTTTTTCTAACTAGGGATTTGTCAAAATATGAGTGTAGGTTGGAGAAACATTTGAATTTCCAAGCAGTTCAGGTTTCGGCTGGTTTTCTTAGCTGAGAGAAAGGAACCCAAAACTCCATGTAAACCCCATTATATGTCTAAGCTCCAATTAGAAAAATTGTTCATCACATTCTGAACTACAATATTGGTAATGTGAGTTTCACCTAGATCATAACAGATTTTGAACTACAAGCACAAGCATGCTCAGCGGTTTGGCAAAACAGCATTTTTACTTCTTGTGGAGTCTTCCTTGTTTTTAACCTTTGGAGTATTAAATGAGGTCCAAACACTTCCACACTAGATGCATTTGAAAGGTAACAAGTTTAATTTCATTTCATAGAAGGGAAGATTTTGAAGTATTATAGTGAAATCAAAAGTAATTTCAAAGTCAACTTAGGGAAAAGCTTAAAAATCCATACTTGTGAAAATTCTAAGTGTGGGTTGATCTAGTTGTTTCCATGAGATATTTGGGTGAAAATTTGAGTGAGTAGACGATAGCTTTGATCCCTGCTCAGTGTAGCAATAGGATAGTCCATAACACGTACAACAAGTTTGGCAACGGAGTTGAGCTCGAGAGCATGTGAGTGTCGACTTATTCAACCACGAAATGTGTGGTCTTGTATCTTATGTAGGAAATTTTGATTTAGTGGCTCCTCCACATGTTTCTTGTTAATCACTAAGCATGATTACGCCTTAATCCATCGTTAGCCTTCAACTAACCGTGTGTTAAGGCTTCTGAGATGCCAGGGGCATCACATCGCGGCCCACAAGGCATAGAGAGGCCAAGTGAGAGAGGCGGGTGGCGTGCGGGATGGCTACTGGGCTGGCTCGCTTGGGCTCTGCAGGCGTGGGAGCAGGCCGGCCCATGGAGGCTGGCAGGCGGGCCAGGGGATGGAGCAGGCCGAGGTAGGCTGGCTCGGCCGGCTGGGCTGCCCTGTTTTTTTTTTCCTTTTCTTTTCCTTTTGAAACAAAGACGAAAACCAATCTAAAATTCAAAGCAAATTTGAATTTAAATCCTTAGGCAACCACTCAACATTAAAAAAAGTCAATGCAACAGCGTTAATCCAACAACCAAGTTGGCCTAAGTTAATTTTTATTTGTTGTAAACTTTATTTTATAAAATCATTTAAATGCTCATTCTAAACACGAAAATCCTTAATAAATTGAGAAAATATTTTAATTATTTTAAATACTGAAAATGAAATTTAGGGTGTTACATAAATGCAGTAACCACTAGGGGTGGAAAGTCCACACAGGATCCCCCATCTCCTAGTCAAGCACGTAAAGCGCAGGAGAAGACTGCCGAGTCAGAAGACAAGATTAGAGATGAAGATACACCAGGCAATGAGGAAAAACCAGCATTGAAACATCTACCCCACGAGTTTTATGACACCACGGTGCTACCATTTCCTCCAAGAAACAAGAAGGCTGCCACTGACGAACAATACAATAAGTTCGTTGAGGTCATTAAAAAGCTTTATGTCAACATACCCCTGTTAGATGCTATGCAGGTACCGACATATGCCAAGTACTTAAAGGATATCCTCAACAATAAGAAACCCCTACCGTCAACGGAAATTGTGCACTTAACGGAAGAGTGTAGCGCAGCTATACTAAAAAAAAAGGACCTTGGAAGCCCTACCATCTCATGCTCGATTGGTACCCAGCACTTCGATCAAGCATTGTGTGACCTTGGAGCCAGTGTCAGCGTAATGCCGAAGGTCATCTTTGACAAGCTGAATCATGACGCACTTGCTCCCACAGCTATGTGTTTACAGCTTGCGGATCAATCCGTCCGTTACCCCGAAGGAGTGGCAGAGAACGTTCCGGTGAGAATCCGGAATTTTCTCATTCCAGTGGACTTCGTGGTGCTGGATATGGAAATTGACTCAAAAACCCCACTCATCCTTGGGCGACCGTTTTTGAGCATCGCCGATGCAACAATCGACGTTCGAGCAGAAAAGGTTCACCTGAACATTAACGGAAAGAAAGTGGAACAATACAACAAGGTGAAGACTTTCAAGTGCCAGGCCCCCAAGGCCAAGACCGGGACCAATTCATCAAATTCCAAAGAAGACAGTCTCATGGCATTTATGCTGAAGAAATTGAAAATCGAGACTGAAATTCAACAAATAGAGTATGAGAGGGCAATGCAAAGTAGAAGATCGAGAAGCCAAGAGACGAGGTGCGACAGGCCCAGAACTGCATTAGGAGGCAAAGCTCCTGAGAAAAGACACGGTGCTGAAAGCAAATTGACTACGCCAAAGTGGCCAACCAAACCAGCACCCGAGAACAAGGTCGACGCCGAGGACAAACTGACATCAAGGCGGTGTAGAAGAAATAGAATAGAGTGGAAGGCAGCTCCCAGCTATAGTTTCTATGAAACTCCGAAGGGCAAGATATGGGCTCCCCTCACCAAAAGGTAAATTGGCACACTACCTATCGACGGCATATTTACTTTCCCGCCAAGTTTAATTTTTTTAGCAGTCCACTGCATGTTTAATTTTTGCACGTCCAATTTTAATTTTTGCATCAGTTTACTTTCTGAAAGCTGTGCATTTTTCAAAAAAAAAATTCTTGGGTGGCCGGCCGACCAGGCCACTCACCCCTTTGCTCTCATTTTCTCCTCCTCTCCTCTCCTTTCACCCTTCTTTACCCTTTACCAAAGCAGGCACCAGGAAGAGGCACCACCCTATGGCCGGAGGTGTGGGCCGCCCGGCCATACCCCCTGCCTCTCTTTTCCTTTCCTTTTGCTAATCACCTTCCTCTCTTCCTTTTGCTAATCAATCTCTCTAATGGAGGCACCACTTCCGTCACTTGACCAGGCTCTTGCACTTTCGGTGCATGCATGCATACCTGCTCCACCTTGCCTCTGCTTTTGGAGCACCACTACACCCTCCTATCCCGTCTCACCAGTGCACACCGCACTGGAGGCTGCACTAGGGCCAGCCGACCCTCAATGGTGGCCACCCAACCACCTTCCTGGCTGCCTTTGGAGCACACTACCGCCTGCACTCAAGCACTCTCTGCACTCATGCGCAAAGATGGCTGCCCGGTCTCCCACCATGGCCGCCCGGCCAAGGTTAGTGGTCGCTCGGACCCTCCACCTCCTCTCTTTCGGTGCACAACCTTCCCTCAGCTCGCCTGCACGAAGGAGCTAGTGCCCTGGCAACTTTGGCATGGCCGGCCAACCGGCCACACTGGCCGCCCGGCCACCCTGCCCCTCCTACGTCGCCTATAAATACGTGCACTCACCTCCTAGCTCAGTGCACTACGCAGCAACACCCTTCTCCCTCTCTAATCTCTCATTTAGTGCTTAATTAAGCTCACTAGCTTAGTTAAAATAATGCTCGAATAAAATTTGGTTAGCCAAATAAAATTCCGGCAACTCTCTCTCTCTCTTTTGTGAAGCAAGACGAGAACGTTTTTTGGAGGCTCTGCCCCACAAGGACGCTATTTCTTTAGACGACTAACCCGCTAACGCTAATATTTATTGTTGTCTATCCTTCGGGTATCGTGTATTTTCTGTGTGCCTTGCAGGATGAAGAACGCATTTAAGAAGGCGAAGAAGGCCATTAGCAAGGCAGGACAACACATCCGCTGGTCATCCTCGGAAGGTGGCTCCGGCTCGGCAAGCCAGCATGCTGCCTCTGAGAGGATGTCCATCAGCACGGAGGAGCCTAAAGAATTCCAGACATCATCCACCCACCGGCTGATACTTATCCTCGATTCGTAGCTCGTGCCGCGTGGTCAAGATGAGGCCAAGGCATTAAGGTCTTTAAACCAAAAAACTTATGCCTTGACCAATGCTTCGACGAGGACCTCCTCGTCGACACCGGCATGCGGGAGGAGTTCAACGAGGTGTTCTATGCCATTGGGTGGAGTGACTTTGCAGAAATCCTAGAGGGAGGAATCATCCTCCTCACCAAAGAATTCCTCATGACGCTCCGCACCGACACCCGAAGAGACGGTACGTACATTTGGTTCCACCTTTTCAATACTGATTATGAGCTTACTCTGCGCCAATTTAGCAACTTGCTTGATTTCTCGCCTCAATGCACTTTGAGTGAGGATTTAGCAGGGTTTAATTCAGCAAAGTTTTGGAAAGAATTGGTAGGACCAGATGCTCCTAGGAAAAAGAGCATCGCTTACATTAGGCACCCCACTTTGCGGTTTTTATCCCACTGGCTCACCATGGTTGTTTTCCCATGGGATGATACCCGCTGTGTCACAGTAGAGGATGTTAGGTGTCTCTATGCCATGTGGAAGAAAATAAAATTTGCTCCTACACTTAGCATGGTCCGCCACTGGCAAGGACTAGCTCAGAGTGGTCACATCATCTTGATCACGTCATTCGTGACAAGGATCGCCAACGGGGTGGGAATGCTAGCAAATGCTACCGTTTCCTTCATGCCAAATGACCCTACACAAGTAGTCAAAGAGTCACACTTCATCCATGCACACTTTTTGAGGAAGGACACAAACGGGAATACATCATGACGTTTAGAGGTTGCGACTTTGAGCTACCACTCCCAGCACCGCAGCTCAAATTATACTCTGTGAGAACACTAACCATGTAGCTGGAGCCCGAGCCAGAACCAGGAAGAAACAATATCTCCGGAGTCATGACTCGCGCCCAACGACGCCGAGCAGATGAGCAAATCCGCAAGGCCAACGAGGATGCACAGCAGCCAGGAGCCACACCTACATGGGCTAATCCAAGCACGCCTACTTGGGAAGCCAACCCACAGGGTTCCTGGCACAGCTCATGGAACTCCATTGTGCCCTCCGTCAACACGACACCGTCATATCATAGAGAAGGTGAGTACTCTTATGGTCATGGTGCAGGTCCATCCCATTCTGCCCGCTACACTGGTGATGAACTCGATGGGAACTTCACCGCCCTCTTCGGGGCGTTAGATCTCCAAGAGCATCTCACCTTGGGGATGATGGACAACATCGCCGACATTCAGCAGCAACAAGGAGTCTACCACAACTTGATCCTGGAGACGAGAGAGACTGTCAACCGCATGCAAGAGCAGAACCTGATGTACTACAACTGGAAAGGGTTCTTTCCCGAGTGAGCTTCTTTGAAGCTTGGGGGGAGAACCCAACAGCTAAGGTATGTGTGTTCCATCATCACCTTGTTCACCCATGTACCTTTTCCTTGAACATGTCTAGTTCTATCTGCCTTACCATAAGAGAAGTGCCCATTGTATCTTTTAATTCTGTTATATTTAAAAAAAAGTGTGTATCCTAATAAATAACTCCCATGCTTAATTGTTAAATTCACTTGCTAGCTTCGTTTTAGAAATGATGAATAGTTGCTCTATCAAGTGAATGGTTTAATTCTTGTATGACAACTTATGCTTAGCTTAGTCCTATGTTGATGAATAAAGATAAGTAAACCGAAAGTTTTACCTTCTGGATGCCATTTGTGATAACAAGCCTAAGTTATTGTGAGATCATGATATGACTTAAATGTGGGATGATCTTTCATGTTCCTAGTAGGATGAACGCCTCAGGTTTTATTTTTTGAAAATAACAAAATAAAGCTCCCCATGGTTACAAGGTCCTACCAAAGCCATATATGCTTTACATGTTCAAAACCAGCTACAAAGAGCTACTTAGATATGTTTTGAGCTTTGTCAAATTTTGAGTCTCATTGAGTAGAAATATCATCTTCTGTTGATAGCTGGAGTATAAAATCAAATGCAAGTGATCCATTTCGGACTTTGCATCCACCAAAAGTCTCCAAATACTTCTCATAATCTCATAGCCTTCAAATTTCAAGGAGTAAGGGTATGGAGCCAAAAAGAAAAGTGTGCAAAAGCATGGCAAAAAGAAAAGTAAAAAAATGCGTGCAAAAGCACGGCAAAATGAAAAGCATGCAAGTTCAAGCATGGCAAAAAGAAATAAAGGCTCCATATCCCCTCCAAATCTATACAAGGCTATAGGGATGAAAGTCTAGAGAAGGAGACAACTTGTGCCACCACTCATACTCCAGTGATCAAACAGAAGAAATGATAGAGTACACTCTTTGGTCCAATATTTGGCTTAGAAAAATAAACATTCTAAGTGTGCCACATTCTCCCCCACCTAAAGCTCCACAAAAGTCTTAGTGTAGGAAAATGTTGGCCAAAATCATGGCCTTTGGTGAGGAAACACTTATGAGCGATCGAGAGTACCAAGGGGAAGCTTATGTTTGTTTTTGAAAATATTGAAAACACATGAGAAGGACATCCAAAAAGAATAAGTTAGAATCAATCCTGCAAACAAGTCGTTCTGTCTCTCAACCGCCCAAGGCAAGGTAAGCAAAAAGATGCACCACAGGTATAACGCAAGGTGAGCTTTGATTATTTCACTACTTGGGGCAAAAGTTTGAGTGTTGAGTTGCATATAAGAAGTTTCCTTTTCTTTCGATATTGCAGCAACTCCTGATCCACTTTCAGTCTTAGCTTGGGGGGTGTTGACAGTCGTTATCTCACGATTTCAACCGTCAATTATCCACCAAATAAAGCTAAACAAGTGAAATATATGGACTAACACATGCTACTAATGAGGTCCACAAGATGTACATGAATATTTAGATGCAGGTACCAAAAATCACTCAAAAAGGTTGGAAATGCACCAAATATCAAAGATGGGCAACATTGGTGACTGGGCCATGGCCGCCCGACCATACACCATGGCCGGCCGACCATGGTTGGTGGCCGCCCGACCACCCTCCAGGGTGGAATTGGGTCCACGACCACATGGAATGGTCCCTTGACCACTTCATGTGCCATGTCATCGATCCGGTGTCAAACAAACACAAAATGGTGAAGATCCAACCATACAAGAGAGCATCCAATGTATCCGAGGGTCACAAAGTGTTGGGACGAGGATTGGTGATGTCAAGGATCTGAGGGAAGCAACATGCAACAAATCGGAGGCAGACACATGGCCGCCCGACCACGTGCCAAGGCCGGCCGACCACCCCTCGACGCATTTTTCACGTGCAACCAACCGTCCTAACTGCCAACCGACATGGGGGAGCAAGATCAGCCGTTGGATCAACGAAGGCGGTGGCCGCCCGACCACCCACCTAGGTCGGCCGGCCACTGACTTGGTCCCTCCACAGACCTAGTACACATATAAATACCTCCCTCACTTTCTAGGCTATAAATAGACCTCGGGAGCTCATTTGCAAAGTGTGCAGTTGAGTAGAGAGTTCTATCTTAGAATGCTTCACTCTTTTCTTAGTAGTTAGGATAGTCCTGGGAGTTAGAGTTGAGTCGAGCTTTGCCTCGGAGTCTCCGGAGTTATCTTTGAGTCTGTGGTAAAACTCTTGTATCTTTTGGATTCAGATTATCTTCAATATAATTCAGTTATATTTTACTTTATTTCTATCTCCTGCAAGTGTGGTGTACCTTTATTTTTTCATACTTGCTAGGCTTAGATTGTATATCACTTAGTTATTCAAGTCTTGTTATTCTTGCGGGTGCTATTACACAACCCTAGACTTAGACGCTAGGTTCTGGCTAGATCCACTCCTCTGATCCAGGAAGATCTATCGTTGTTCAAGCGAAGCTTGCCATCCTCTCCACGCAGCTTTGCTTTGTAGCCCCACTCAGTGACAGCGTGTGGTGTGCCTATGTAGTCCAGGCCCGTCATTCGGGAGGCCTGTAGGTGTTAGCCAGACTCTCTTTCGGGACCTACTATCTACCACCTGGTACCCTCGAGACTCTGAAATTTTGCTCGATGCAAGACCCTGACTTGTTTACTTGAATAGCTTAGTTAGACATAGATAATCTTTGCAGCCGATTAGAATAGAGTTTGGTGACTTTATCTCACTCGTTGTCCTCCCAGGCAACTATACCTTTCTACAGATAGCTTAGATAGTTATCCTCCTCCACCATACACCTATCTTTATCACGTTTACCCCTGTTCAACTACTAGTTGGTAAAATTTATCCAAGTTTACAATTCATTCGATTTGAGTTTATTCAATTACACTCTTGAGCCTACCGCTTCCCTGTGGAAATTTATGATACTCGGAATACTCTGAGTGAAAGGCTACAGCGGTCTCCGTGCGCTTGCGGAGTAAAACCTGTAAAGGCTAAGAGACGCCAACATTCCTTAGCCTAACAAAGATAAATTTGCAAGCATACGGATAGAGATGTAGCTTTCACCTAGGAGTATTCCAAGGTATCAATTTCCATAGGGAAAAGAAGGTATTCCAAGGTATTCTAAAGTATAGTGACCATGATTCTAGTCTGACTAGGACAAACAAGAGGAAAAAGAAGGTAAGAGGATAAAGAGGGTTTTCTACTTTAGTTCTAGTAGCCAATATATGCAAACAAATCTTTAACCTAGCTTGCCAAACTACTTCGGACACCAAGGCTTATAGAACCACTAGAAAGTCCAGAGTGCTGATGGGGTCTCAACTAAGAAGGAGGCAGGTTATATAAGCAAGGGCTATGCATCGATGAACGACCCGGGCGACGGGGTGGAATACATAGGGTACACGCTCACTGTCACCAAGCGGACCTACCACCAAAGTTTTATGGGATTGCACACTAACTAAGGTAAACCTCTAGATTAGATACCATGTCTACTTCTAGTGGCTTTCTACTTCTATTTCCGCAGAAAATAGAAGCAAACACTGCAGATAGACTTAACTATAGAGAGTGAACAAGGAACCCGCAGTTGGACAAGCTAAAGCTAAGATTGAAAGTTAGACTTAAACTAAGTAAAAGCTTGGAACTTTATTTGAACTTGAATTCAATTCCTCCAAGGTACAAGCTAGAAGAGAGAAGCCAACACAGGGCTTCTCTCCCTCACTCTCACCTCGCCACTCTCCCTATTCTAAGTATAAGGTAAATAGGACTAAGCCTATGGTCGCCTTCTTCTCCCTGCTTCTTTTTGTCATCCAAATGAGCCCCCCGGGGTCCTTTATATAGCTTCCCAAGGTCGGTGCTTGAGAGGAGGGTACTTGTAGGTGAAGTGAGTAAGGTGGTTAGGCTACTTGGCCTCCCTTATGGCTGCCCAACCACCCTCATGGCTGCCTGGCCAATGGATGCACTGACTTTCAATCGTGCACTTGTGAATTGGCCTTCCCAAGTTGATTGCATGCTTTCCAAAGCGGTGGGCATGAATTGGTTGCAGAGACTAGGCTAGCCGGCTACTCCCTTAGGCCGCCAACCCTTGGTTAACTACCTTTGATGTTGGATGGTGTGGATGTACTCTAAGTGGAAGTTGACAGTTAGTTGCAGTCGGTAAATATAGAAAGATGGTCCAATAGATCCATATGTTGGCCCTTCTGACCTTGGGCTCTACTTGGGCTTGTTCCCTTGGGTGTATATGGGACCTTGGTGACTCCCTTGGGTCACAGAAGTGAAGAGTGGGCCATTTGGATGGAGTGTGGGGCCAGTCGGCCGCCCCTTAGGTGATCCAAACTTGGGAGTTCTGTCAGTTTTTCTGCCAAACTTGCAATGGCCGTAACTTTTGCATCTGGACTCCGAGTTAGGTGATCCAAAAGTCCATTTTGATCACCTTGATGAGCTCTTCAACATGGTGTATTGAAACATGTGATTTGAAAAACTTTTCTGCCATATACAAGTGATTCTTTGTTTCTTCCTTAGAGTTCTATCGAGATGGGCCCTCGTTTCTGTGGCTTTTGTTGCTCATTCACCATTGAAGGTATTTGTGCACCAAATGACCTATATTCCTTGCAAAACATGTAGATGCACAAAACTTGTGGAACTTGTGAGATCAAATAATAAATTCTCATTGTTACCATCTCAAATTCCATCTATATTTGCAATTATTGGTGGTCAAAATTGTTTATAATGACCGCCAACACACCTCCAGGCTTAGGACTTTGCTCGTCCCGAGTAAATGTTAGAATTATGAGCAAGGAACAAATAAAGAACTAAGGTGGACTTGATGCACATTTTCTCAAGATATTAAGCTAGCATAAAATATATTCCAAAATGTTACTCATACCTATGGGGTTTGAAGTGGCTATGACCTTGCCTTTGACGGTTGAAAGATGGAACAATTCGAAATGAAAATGTCACACCCAGTTTCCAACGAACAAAACCAAGCAATTATATATGCGCCAGGATCGAGTCTCGCACATACATGACAAATTATAAAAGTACCACAGACACATGCCATAAAAACGTACATAACATTAAATATATCATTATTACACTGTGGCACAAGTCATTAACTCAGAGTATAACGTTGCATTGCGGAAGCATAAAACATAACGATAACGAGGGCGCCACAGGGACGTCAACTGGTGAACGAAACGCCTAGAACTCATCGTCGTAGTCTTGCACATAGTCTTCAATACCTCCATCAACTGAGCAGTGATTGGATTTTTCCTCCAACAAGGAATAAATATAAAGAAGCAAGTGTGAGTACAGAATACCCAACAAATATAACATAAACCATGAGGCTTATTTACTATAGATTAGTAGCAACACTATTAGCCCAAAAGATATTGCATAAGAAATTAAATAACATTAAATAGAGATATCCATCACCATATCCATACCAAAACCAAAGAACCAACTAATCACTAGGAAGGGTCTGGGCCGCTCATAACTGTGAGCACGGCTAACATGTCAGTTTTACACTCGAGAGAGGTGGCGCATCTTTACCCACAAGTTGTGAGCTACGCTAGGAATTCACCCCATTACCTTAGATGGGATGACTAGCAAGCACACTATGAAGCCTTTCCAAAGATCACGTTAGTAAAAAGTAACCACAAGGAATCAAGCGCCGCAACGGTGGTGTCCGCCTCCAAAGGGAGAAGCACATACATATAACATAAAGCACACTCAACCATGAGGTAGCACAGCGACCACAGAAGCTTACTCCCCCCTCTTGCCCCGCAGGTAAGTTACTTCAAACCAAAATGACCTAATTACTTAGCTAAGATCATCCCATTCCAATCTTGTGGTAGCACTATTGTCCCAAGCGGTTACTTTGTGAACCGGTCCTTACGGAGAGAACCCGCAAAAGCACACGAGCACATTGCTCAGTCCCTAAACCATGTTGCTAAAAAACATTCTTTTTAAACAAACTTGAACCGCTTAATGGTCAAGCCCAACAATTAATTGCATGGAACCATTAATCAAAATTAATTAACAAAGGACATGTGTCCACGCAGCACCTAGCACAACTTAACCAACATGCATCCCAAAAGGTAAGTATAAGGAAAAGTAGCTAGGTAAAACCTTACACGTACTCAAAATTAAATGCACATGCAATGATTAAAAAGTTATTGGGTGTTGTTTATGTTATACTTGCCTTTCTCAAAATTTTCTTGCTGCTGCTCAGAGGCTTCTGGAGATTGCTCTTCAAACTCAACAGCTGGATCAACGTCTACGCACGATCGTAAAGCGCCACACAAGCATTCATAGGATCACACATGCAAGCAAACAAATGCAAAAGATAAGAAACAGTACATCATTACATAAATACAGAACATAAAACGTATTTAAAATTATTCTACACATTTCAATGATCGCGTGGGCGCAAGAATCGCCGAAAACGGATTTAAAATGGTGAAATTATAAGCCTTTGAATGCTGCCAGGACTCAATTGTAATTACTTTTCGAAAACCCGTGTTTATAAACTAAAAGCAGGGCCTGCGTTCTACTGAAAGGGATCTCGGGTTGATTTCGCCAAAGCATAGGGGTTTTTTAGCAAAATGCCAATGGCTGACCGGGTACCGGTCACTGGTGTTGGATGGCCCTCGGATCAAGATCGGACGGCCTAGATGGATGAGGGAAAGGATCTGCCAGGGGCGAGCAAAAGCCACGGTGGCGTCAGCTCTATACACGGCAGAGCTCCACCGGAGGCATGCGCTAGGGAGCTACGGTGCATGGAACAGGACGCGCACAGGCCGGAGAGGAAGGGCGTTTGAAGGGGGTCCTCACCGGGGGCTTGGAGATTGCGGTGGTGCGACGGGGACAGCTGGCCACGGGTGGGTGCGGACGGCAGAACTAGCGCTCGTAGGGCGACGTCTGGGGAGCGGCTCTGAGCGCCCAAGAAAAGGCGAGGAGGCTCCACTTAGATCTTGTGATGATGGAATGGAGGTCAATTAGGCTGGGGAATGGCCATGGCGACGGAATTGGGTGGCGGCGGTGGCTCACCTTGCGAGCGTCGTCGATGGAATTGGAAGGCGCACGGAGAAGCTAGGGCTTGGGTGAAGGCGTGAACGCGAAAAGAACCTGGCGATGGGTCTCGGGGCTGTCTTTCTAGGGCGGCGCGGATGGGGCAACGTGAGTCCGACTCGAACTTGAGGTCTCGGTGGCGCGCGTCGTCCGACTTGGCCCGGACTCGGGTTCGCGTCGACTCCAAGCGGAGTCTGCGTCGGGGACGCGCTGCGAGGAAGGGGAGCCGGCTGGCGGGCCCGGTCTAGCCGCAGGTGCGGCGTGGCTGGGCAGGGATAGGAGCTGGGCCGGCTCATCTGGCTAAGAGGCGCGCGCTAGCGGGCCGAGGAGAGGAGGGGAGCGCTGGGCTGGCTGGCCTGACTAGCTGGCCTGCTCGCCATTTTCTTTCTTTTTTTTTTGAATTCCCTTTTGAATTGAGAAAGAAGGGTTCTATAAATTCAAATAAATTTGAATTTTACATCCTTAAATCATACAAGTAAAGAAACAATGCACCAGCATGAATGCACAGCATAGTTGACCTATGATACATTTTAATTACTTGTGGTAATATATCATGAAAAAGCAAGCCTAAGAAAATAAAACATTAAAAAATTAACTAAACCATATTAAATTTATTGCAAAATACTGGAATTAAAATTAGGGTGTTATAGAAAACATATCTCCCCTCTCTTTTAAGTACACTTGGAGTTTTTGATTAATTTCACAAAAACAAGACCTTAGACTTCTAATTCCTCAAGTGTTACTCTTAGATCACTCAAGTGGTAGTTCTCATTCCTCACCCTGGCCATTAGCCATTCTTTTCCCTACTACTAAAGGCTTATATTGTAGGACCGAGCCGTGCGACTAGAGGGGGGTGAATAGGAGCACTTGAAAACTCAAACTCAAACCCTACCGCAGTGCAAAACGGAAACAACACCCACAACGAAGCTAGACACCATCTACTGAAAGGATAGGTATCTAGCTCACAACACGTGCTTGGTACCGTCCACTGAACAGATACGTACCAAGCACCAAGCGGAAGCACACGCTCAAAAGGCTAAGAAAAAGAGTACAAAAGGAACCAACTCTGGGAAACTGCAGATTTCAGACAGGTAGGGTTGCAAAGAAAAATCTCAAAACTCTAGAAGCAAAGCTCCAAACCACCCCAAAAAATTTACCACACCTTCACAAAACACCTCCAAATATTCTGAAATTTTTATAAGAGCTTTATGATTCACAAGACAAGAGCTCCACAAAATTTCAAGTCATTTGGAGCACGTTTGACCACTAAACTAAACACCGGACGAAATAGACAGCCACCGGACATTATAGACAGACAGAAAAACAGCCACCGAAACTTGAGCTTCCAAAGCAAAAACTTGATCAAATCTTCTCCAAACTTCACGAAAATTGGCACATGCTATCCTAGCTCCATTCCAAAGCTATTCCCAAAAGATCTATGGAAAAAGATCACAGGATTACCGGAAATTTCAGATCTCGTGAAGAGATGAATATTTGGGCAAGAAAAGGAAAAGCTCAAGAACAGCTTGCTTGTGGCAATCCTTCGGGATTGAGATGTTCTAAGACATAATCTCCACGTCCTTGCAAGTCCAAAACATAAGGAAAACAAAAAATTCAACCTTGGCCAAAGCAAACACCCAAAAAGCTGAAGATTGAAGCCAAAAACCAAAGAGAACAAGGGGAGGAGAAGCACACAAAGTTGCTGCACGAAACCACTTCGATTATGAGCCTCAAAAGAGGTCTTAGGTCAGATTACAATGAAGGATTTCATCCCAAGCAACCACCCTCACCTTCCCTCTTGATTTGGAGGCTTGATCTCACCCTAACCCTCCTAAACTTGGAGCTCAAAGCTTGAGGACGAAAATTACTCTAAGGAAATGAAAACCTAGCTACCAAGACTCCATCTAATGACTAGCTCTTAGGCTATCTATACACCGGTTCAGTTTTGACACTTTTACACATAGAACCCTAACACTAGAAACGCCCGGAGGGGCTAAAACAAAAAAGAACCTGAAATATCGGGGACGGACGACCACGATGAAGACTTGATCTTCTTAGCTTCCACGCAATCTTCGGATGTCCTCCACATGGCCAGTAGTCCAATCCACCTTTACACCCCAGGTTTTGAAGTCAAAAACCGGATAACTTTAGGAAGTCTCCGTCTGGGCCGGACTTGGCCCATCTTCTCTATCTTGGCGAGTTGTGGCCCAACTCACCAAGCCTTGGTTAGCTTGGGTGGCGGTTTTGAGCTGAAGCCGCCAAAGCCTCCCTCGCATGCCTTCGCGCCATGCACTCGGGTTGGAGCACCACGGTGGCACCCGGCTTCTCCAATCCATCGGAGTTGCCTCGCAGTCTATCAGAGGGCTTACACCACCGTTTCCGATCCGCCCCTCAGTGTACCGAGCTTCCATGGCCGACCGATGCCGAGCATTGCCTCCGGTCCATTGGAGGGCTTTTGCCTTAGTCCATCGAGATCTTTATCATCTACCTCCAGTCCATCGGAGGGCCTCCAGTCCATCGGAGGGCTTCAGCTCGTTGACAATCACTCATCACACCAGGAGAGCAATGAGGCCGGTCCATTGGCTCTCATATGTGGAGCTCAAGGTAGGGATAGAGAAAACTTAACTATGTTGTGTATTTTGCTAAGTCAAAAATTGGTCCTAGTGAAGGTTTGTGACGCCTCTCATTCCGATCAATGGAAATGGATGTTTTGTGGTAAGAAGAAGATGGACACACATGATTATAGAAAGAACACAAGCAAAAAGTTATGTGGAATAACCAAATCTATCATACGAAACTTGTGTTCGTGGAAGAATGTAGACTTAGACAAAACTCCTTATTATTTTTTATGGATCCCATTTTGAAACTTTGAAGCATTTGAGCACATGGAGCTATCATTACTTTTTTCCTTTTTCTTCAGTTTTTTTATTTTTTTTCAATAGCTCCATGCCTCCTTTTACGAGGGATTTGGGGATGTTTGTATGATGAAATATGAATGGAGTATTTATTTTGAAAGACCATATTGGTGGACGGGATCGAGGATATGCAAAGGATACATAATATTTGGGAATGGTGGAGGAAACATGATGTTGGAGCGGGATACCAACATCAAATTAGGAGGCATTGACCAAAGGGCGTAGTATCATGAGGTCGAGTTTGGTAAAAAATCAAAGCTCCTGACACTATGCAGACGGTCCAAATAGAAGCATCGGGGATATTATGAAAAACCTCAAACACTCATTATGAAAGGAGGCAGAACAAGAGTAGAGAGAGAAGGCAATTCACATAAGTGAGCAACACAAGCAGTATCGTTGTCACCCAAGGAAGAAGCATGCTTGTGGGAGGCAATGCCAGGTAATATTGAAGCTTAGTTTTTGGCAATCACTTGCAAGAACTAAGCTTGGGGGAAGGTCACTAGGTGAGTAGAACAAGAGTAGAGAGAGAAGGCAATTCATATAAATGAGCAACACAAGCAGCATCGTTGTCACCCAACGAACAAGCATGCTTGTGGGAGGCAATGCCAGGTAATATTGAAGCTTAATTTTTAGCAATCACTTGCAAGAACTAAGCTTGGGGGAAGGTCACTAGGTGAGTATCCCGAATGCTCGGCATTTCACTGCCATATCTTAAACCTAAAAATTACCATGATGTCAAAAATATTTACTTCTTGTTACCCTGGATAAAAGGAAAGTTATAAAAATTTGGATAATTCGAAAACAACAAAAAGATTTGCTTTTTACCTTGAATGAACTAACTTCTACATATAATGCTAGATATGATGAATAGTTGCTTTGTTAATATCTCATAAGTATTTTGTATACAACTTGACACTCTCCTAAAATTTGATATTATTGGCATTTGTGGTGATCCTACCTTTAATCTTTAACCTTGTGGGAGCAAGTTCTTTTAAACCAAGTCTAATTTTTTGGGAGATGTGATATAATAAAAGTTTGAGTTTAACCCATCTTGATCCTAGTAAGGTGAATTCTCGGAGTTTTCTTTATGACAATTAAAATGAGAAAGTTCCTCAGTGGTTTAAATACCTATCCAGTGCCAAATGCTTTATATGATGAAACATCTACAAATGCTACCTATTGTTATGTTGAGTTTTGTCAAATTTTGAGTTCTTATGAAGTAGTGCGCTTCAAGTCCCGATCAAAATCTCTCACTTTCACCTTCGTTTGCTAGCCTTTCTTTGTCTGGTCATGCTTAAATCTACCCTGGATTCAAGCATCCACCTTCAGCAGACATTTCACCACCATATCCTTCATCCACTTACACATCCACAAATATGATCTCCAAATAAATACTCCAGTCATATTCCAGAAACATCCCCAAAATTCTCTTACAAGAGAAGACATGGAGCTATCAAAAAAAAAGAGAAAAAAGTGACAAAAGAGGAAAAGAAAAAAAAGAAAGAAGAGAGAAAGATAGCTCCATGCACTGAAATGTTTCAAAGTTTCAATAGGGGATTCATCAAATAAGGAGTTTTCATCCATAGACATAGCCATGAACAAAACCAATCAATTCTCCATTGATCGAGATGAGAAGTATCACAAACTTCACTAGGACCAATCTTTGACTAAACAAAATTAAGGATGGTAGAGGGTCGGGTTCAGAGCGGGTGGAGCAACCGCAGACCCGCACCCAAAACCCATGTGTGAGACCCGGCCCACCCCCGAACACCTCCACGGGTGAAAAAATAGACCCGCCGCCGAACCCGGTGGGGACCCGAAACCCGATGGGTCCCCCCGACCCAAAGTAATAGCAGATTCAGCAGGTGCAAAAACCCAGATTACACATCTCATAACACATGCACAGTAATAGAAAAATATAATAGACAAACATAAGCGCATTATTACATCCAAACTGTTCCAAAGCAAGCATAAGCATCAAGACTACAAGTCCAAACTGTTCCAAAGCAAGCATAAGCAACAGGAAGTCAGGAATACAGGATTACGAGTTCAAGTTCCAATTTCCAAAGCAGGCACCAACAACCAACCAGGCAACGAGTAAGCACATTATTACAAACAGGAGTTTTAGAGCAAAGAGATAAATAGATAATGAAGCAACTTGAGGCCTGAGACAAGTTATGTTCGCTTGATCCTCTCATCAGTCATCACTTCCATCAGTCTTCAATCAACAATTGTCGAGGTAGGATCATCATACAAAGTAACAACAAGAATACAACATAAGTTGAATTAATCAACTATTAAAAAATAATAGATAGAAGATAGAGCCAAGCATTACCATGTCTTCATCTTCTTCATCGAGACAAGTCATCAAAGCACCCACAAAGGTGGAATTTGGCCCTGTAATGCATTGCAAAAATATATATATTAGTTGTGTAACTTTCAGAAAATAATAAAGAGTCACAACTAGAAATAAAAACATATACCACAGCACGAGACCAAGCTTGCATGCACATAAGTGCTTCAACCATTGAAAATGCAAGCCTGCTACGATGTGGACTAATTATTCTCCCTCCAATACTAAACATTGACTCAGATGCCACTGTTGTCATAGGAATTGGAAGCACATCACGTGCAATCCTTCTTAGAGTTGGATATTTGAGCCCTGCATATTGCCACCAATTAATGATATCCAAATCTTGTGTCAAGTGGAGGTGACAGTTGGTTGCTTCGACATGTAATTATCAAAAGTGTCAATCCAATCCTCCTCATCATCCATGTGACTAGGAACACTACTTGTCCTCAGTTCAGCACCATCTGTTGTGGCTACTCCCTCCATGGAATCTTGATATTCCAAAACCAAATTATACAACAAGTCTTTTACCTTGTTGACAGCCTCCTTAGCTGTACTTTCACACCCATGAATCTTAAGAAAGAGAGCATTCAACAACTGTAACTTATACCTAGGATCTAGGACAGCAGCAACAGCCATCAAACCATGTACATCTGACCAATATTTGTTGAACTTCTCTTTCATTTTAGCAGACGTTTCTTCTACCTTAGGGATAGCACTAGTTTGCCACTTCCTGATAGCAAGTAAATATTGGTGATTTTTGGGAAGAAAAGATTGGTTGTGACATAGCTAGTGCCTGATAGTAGCTCTGTTACATCATAAAACATTTTTAATCTCTCACAGAGATCTCTAGCAAACTACCAATCATCACTAGTTGGAGTACATGGAGCACGTGCAAAAAGGCATCCAAAAACATCTTGGTATAATAAGGCAGTGCTAACCATGACATAAGTAGAGTTCCATCTAGTCTTACAATCTAGAGCTATCCTTTTTTTCATATTTGCCTTTCATTTGTATTGCCATTTTCTCAAACTTTTCATGTCTCTTAGGAGTGGCCGACCAAAATGCAACAAGATCACGCACACTATCAATTCCTTTCTCCATGACACTCATACCAACTTTCACTATCAAATTTAGAATATGCGCAACACATAGCATGTGTATTATAGCTTACCATTCAACATACAAGATGAGAGTGGTAACTTGCCTTCCATAGCAGCCATACTCTTCATGAGCTGATCATTGTTTGTGCTATCATTGTTTGTGCTATCATTGTTTGTGCCAACCATATTCTTCATGAGACTATCATTGGTGCTACAATTGTCAAGAGTGATAGTGGAGAGGTTCCTTTCAATAAGCCAATCTAGAAGAACTTCATGCAAAACATCAGTTATAACCTCTGTTGTATGTGGAGCTGGAACATAAATGAACCTAGAAAATAAAACAAGATATCAGTACCAAGCTCATTAATGACAGAATACAAATGCAAGATAAAGGCTTAATTTTTTACCTAAGGAGGAAACTTTTCAGCTTCCATTCATCATCTAGAAAATGGGCTGTCACTGCCATGTACCCTTTCCTTTGGTGGTTTGCTGTCCACAAATCCGTAGTAACAGCAACACAAGAACTCAATTTCCTAAAGTACTGAACCATAGATTGCCTGTGCACTTCATACATATCCAGAATATCCTTCCTAATTGTGTTTCTTGAGACAACTTTGAATAGTGGCTGCAATGCAGCACAAAACTTGCGAAATCCAGCATGATGTACCATAGACAAAGGTACTCATGGACAATAATCATTAGTGCAAGCTCTTTTCTAGCTACTTTTTGGTCAAAGGTGTATTTCTCCAAAGAAACAGTCCCATCTTTAGGATTTGCAGTCAATTTAAGAGAGGCCTGTTTTAACCATTTCCTAACAGATCTATCTGGACAGATTTCAAGATGGCCACACAAATGATTTGTACCATTTTTTGTTTCCCCTCCTAAATATGTCTTACACCAATCGCATCTTGCTTTCCAAACCCCATCTATTTCAAATCTGGTAAACTCTTTCCAAACCTCATATTTTAATTTTGGACCTCTTTGCCTTCTCTTACTACCAGCAGGAACATCATCATCTATTTCTGTTGCTTCTTCTGTACCTGTTGTACCTACTTGAGCCGAATCAGATGGAGGTGCCGCTGTAGCTGCAGCTGCTAACCGTGCACGGGTAACACGACGACAAGTCCCTGCTGATTCAGATGCACCGGCAGCATTGGATCCGCTAGTGCCCAGAGTAGACATTGTAGTTGATTCAATCACTTTGAAAACTATAACATGGTCACAGGAATAGGAATTAAACTTTGTGCAAATAAATACAGCGCAGAACATGCATTAGATGTGAAGATAGATACATACAAAATTGGGAGCAATGGATGGAGAGAGCTCGCGGGCGAGTGGTGGCTCCCTGAGTCCCTGCGCACGGTCGGTGGGCGGGCTGCAGGTGGCAGCCCGGCGGCTCGGCTGGGGAAGACGGAGGCCGGCGGCCCGGTGGCTCGGCTGGGGAGCGGACTGCAGGTGGCTGCTCGGCGCCGCGGCTCGGGTAGAGTGGAAGACGGAAGATCGGCGCCGCTAGGTGCGGGGCCGCGGACTGCAGGCGGTGGCCTAGCGGCTCGGCGCCGCGGTGGTGCGGAGCAGCGCCTGCGAAGAGGGAAGCGGCGAGGCCAGGGGCGGCTGGGCGAGTGGGCGGCGACGGCGACGCCCCAACGGCCGACACGGCGTGGGCGCAGGCGCGTGTTGACGGCACTTAAGCACGGCAAACCTTATACTGCAAGCGACAGTATCGTGTGTAGCTTTTCCCCAGGATGAGTATCTTGGGTTTGTCAATACAGGAAACGAACTAATTGAGAATTAATTAACAAGAGTTTATGGTAACTAAAAGGTAAAAAGGTAATCTAATCTATCTCTAAACTATCCTAAACTATATCTAATCTACAGCTAAACTATACTAATATATATATAAGATAGGCAATTAGAAAAGAACTAGAAATCTAATTAAAGGGTATTAACTATATTCTAATCAAGCTCTAAATGGATCCAAAACAAGCATGATAAAAGGCGCCACAACAAGATTAAAGTAGCGAGATAACTAGTAGCTCAAAGTAGACAAGCATGTTCAAGCATATTCATCGTAGCATAATTAAATCAAGATCAATCAACCTAACCCCTGAATCGGCTTAACCTTTCCCCGGACTCTACTGTCACTAGTAACCAGGTAATCGACGAGAAACTTTCAACAGGCACATAATCAGAGAATGCACCTCTAATTACTTTATATGGTCTAATAACATAGTTAGCACAACTAGAACCTCTAATCACCATGATCACAAGAACTAGATATACAACTATATTATTAGTAAGCTAGATCAACGATCAAGAACGCTAGATGAACATAACCTTTTAAAGACATGATCTAATCAACAAGCATCTAGATCTAAAGCTAATTAGAGCTAGAACAAGCATAATTCGAACAAGAACGTGATAATTAGACAAGAACAATGCTTTATTAATAAATTGTATCATACTTACAACCATGGCCATACCTCTTGATGATACAATTAGACCTCTGGAGCTAGATAATTAGAGCACCGTGCAAGGGCTCTAATCACCTCTAGGAACTAGAAGTACTCTAATCCTAGACTAGAAACTCGACCCTCTACTCTCATCTAGTTGTTGTCCCTCTTGTCGTCGCCTCCGCGCCTTGATAATGAATTGGATGCCCGATCTCGGGGCTTACGGTCGCTATTTATACCCTAGAGAAGACGTGGTAAAAAGGAAAACTCGAACCGACATAGGAAAGCCTGAGGTCGGCCGACCAGAGGACTCCGGGTCGGCCGACCCGGACTCTTCTGGCGTCTTTTTCCTTCCATCTTTCGCGTGGTAGTTGCTTAATGTCCAAGCAACACTTGTTGGGGGCGTTTAGGACTCTAAACCTTCTGAAATCTTCGTAATGGGCCGAGACTTGATGAAATCTTCTAGTCTTTGACATATTTGACATCTTTATTGAATAAATATCGTCATTTTCTTGTAGCTCTTGACACTTCATTGAATCTTCCGATTAGGAAACCTTGATCAACACAGAGGGAGTTATGAGTTCACCAAGCCTTCCTTGTTCTTCATCTTCAATTCATGTCATCTAGCGGTCTTTTCTTAGTTGAAGTGGATCATGGTGAATTTCACGAAAAATTGGCCTAAAACCTGTAAAAATCACATGTAGCATATTTCCAGGACAATATTGCAAAATCCACAATTATTGGTGATAAATGTTAGTAAAAGATATAGTTGACGCATAAAATCAATGAAAAACCACATAAAATGACGCATAATTTGTCACGCCCGGTTTCAACGAACAAAACCGTGCAACACATATATGCGCCAGGAAACGTCTCGCATATACATGACAAATTACAGAATACCACAGCACATGCCAAAGAATAAAACGTACATAACATTAAATATATCATTATTACACTGTGACACAAGTGTTTAACTCAGAGTATAACGTAGCATAGCGGAAGCATAAATCGTAAACATAACGGGTGCCACAGGGACGTCAACTGGTGAACGAAACGCCTAATACTCGTCGTAGTCTTGCACATAGTCTTCATTACCACCATCATCTGAGCAGCGGTTGGATTTTCCCCCCAACAAGGAATAAATATAAAGAAACAAGCGTGAGTAGAGAATACTCAACAAATATAACATAAACCATGAGGCTCTATGGTTAGCTGACAACTGCATAAGCTTTTAATGTAAAACTTTTATTTAAAGCCTATTTACTATGAATTACTAACAAAACCATTAGCCCAAAAGATATTGCATAAGAATTAAAATAAGATTAAACAGATATAAGCATCATTATCATAACCATAACAAAAACCAAAGAACCTTAGCCAAGGGTCCTTCTAATCACTGGGAAGGGTCTGGGCCGCTCATAACCGTGAGCATGGCTAACATGTTAGTTTTACACTCTCGAGAGGTTGTACATCTTTACCCACAAGTCGTGAGCTATGCTAGGAATTCACCACATTACCGGAGATGAGATGACTAGCAAGCGCACTACGAAGCCTTTACAAAGATCACGTTGGTAAGGTGTAACCGCTAAGGTTTCAGGTTCCGCAACCGTGGAGCAAGCCTCAAGGGGAGAAGCACATACATATAACGTAAAGCACACTCAACCCAAGTAACGCGAGGGCCACAGAAGCTCACCTCCCCTCTTGCCCCGCAGGTAAGTTACTCCCAAACCAAAACAACCTAATTAATCAGCTAAGTCTGTCCCATTCCAGCCTTGTGGTAGCACTGTTGTCCCAGGTGGTCGCTTTGTGATTCGGTCCTTACGAAGAGAACTAGCAAAAGCACACGAGCACATTGCTCAAGCTCCCTAAACCATGTTGCTAAAAAGCCATATTAAAATGGACATGAACTGATCAGGGTCACGCCCAACAATTAATTGCATAGGATCATTAATCAAAATTAAACTAACAAGAAAAGGAGTTTGCGCAGCACCTAGCACAACTTAACCATATGCATCCCACAAGGTAGATATAAAAGGATAAAAGTAGCTAGGTAAACCTTACAGGCATATAAATTAAATGCACATGCAATGATTAAAAGGTTATTGGGTGGTGTTTATGTTAAACTTGCCTTCCTCGAAATTTATTCCTTGCTGCTGCTCAGAGGCTTCTGGAGGTTGCTCTTCGAACTCAACAGGCGGATCAACGTCTACGCATGACACACGGCACCAAACAAGCATTCACATGATCACACATGCAAGCAAACAAGTGCAAAAGATAAGAAACAGTACATCATAACATAAAAACAGAAGGTAAAACGTATTTAAAATTATTCTTCTCATTTATACGATCGCGTGGCCGCGAGAATCGCCGAAATCGGATTTAAAACAGTGAAGTTATGCCGAAAACAAGGTTCCAAGGGCATAACTGTGATTAAAAACTTAGATCTAGGGTTTATCTGGTAAAACCGAGGGCCCATGCATAAATAAAGGAACTTCCCGAGGGCTTACAGGCAAAACCGGCGGCCCTGGGACGGCGGGTTCTATATTTCAAAAGGGCAGGGGCTAAAACATAAAGAAAAGGACCTAGATCAAATTACTTTTGAACTACGATGGACCGCGGGTTAATTCCCTCAAAGCCGAGGGGCTCTTTAGCAAAATGCTAGCGGCGGACGGCTATTGACCGGCCTTTGACTGGCCTTTGACCGGTCTCCGATGAATTACGTCCGTTGGATCGGGATCCGGTGTCTCAGGTTAAAAGGGGAATGAGGGTGCCAACCGGTGGCGACCAGAGGCCGCGGCGGCGCATCGCCGGCGTGCGGGCGCAGGCGCTCCCGTGCGCGGAGTGGGACGGGACTTGGCCGAGAAGGAAGAGCACTCCTAGGGGGTTCTTACCGTGGGCTTGCAGTCGGCGGCGGAGGCGACCGAAAAGGGCTGGCGACGGCACAGGCGGACGGCGGAGGTGAGCGCACGTGAACAGCGAAGGCAAACGGCTTCCGGCATCCTAGAATCGGCGGCGGAGCTTCGTGGGGGTCCTGTGAGTGCGAAACACGGGTCAATTGGCCTGCCAAACGACCGACAGTGGCGAATTTGGGGTAATGGTGGCTCACCGTGCGAACTCTGGTGACGGAAATTGGCAGCAGCGCGGAGCCCTAGGGCTAGAGTGTCGGATTGAGGGCGTAGAAGGGCGTGGCAGCGGCTTGCGCATGCCCTTTATAGGGCGGCGCAGCGGGCCTAGGGATGGCGCGGCGCGTCGGGTTGGACGCAACCCGAACTCGGGTCTGCGGCGCGTCGTAGCGTCCTGCGTGGAGTCCGAGCGAAGAGGGCATGGAGAGGCTGACAGGCGGGTCCGCGAGGGTGCCCTCGGGTCCACGGAGTAGAGAGGCAGGGCCATGGACAGAGGAGGAACAGAGGCGGCGCAGATTCGTCCGGTTCAACCCGGATTCCGTGTCGCGTGCAGGCTCTGCATGAGCAACGCGGGAAGGAGAATGGCAGCTGGGCCTCGGTCACGGCATACGGAAAGCGGGGCAGGGCCAAGGTCAGAGAGGGCGGCGGCCTGGCTAGACGTGGCGGAGGCGGGACCATGCGCCGAGAGCGGAAGGAGGCGGCTCGGCGTCGATCGCGTGGGGAAGAAGAAGGCCTGACCAGCGGGGCCGGTCTGGCAGTGGCGCGAGGGACGCGGCCCACTCGCCAGAGACACAGAGAGAAAGAGTGTGGGGAAGAAGCTAGGCCGGCTCCGCCTAGCCTGGCCGATGGACCGAAGGGGTGAGGCGAGGGAGCGCGCGGCTGGGCCTTGGCTGGGCCGCGGTGGTGAGGTGGGCCGAGGGGGAGGAGGGGTGCGGCTGGGCCTGCTGGCCGGCCTGCCTCTTTTTTTTTTCATTTCTGTTTTTCTCTCCCTTTTCCTTTTAAACCAAAACCAAAACAAAACCTCTAAAAAAAACCAAATAAGTTTGAATTTTAAACCTTAGACCACACAAGAAATAAAGCAATGCACCAGCATGAGTGTACAACAAAAGTTGACCTAGAATTAATTTTAATTATTGTAGATAAAATAAATCATTAAATGCATGGCTAAGCATATAAAATCCTAGAAAATTAAATAAACCATATTAAATTTATTGTAAAATACTGAAAATAAAATTTAGGGTATTACAAACCTACCCCCTTAACAAGAATCTCGTCCCGAGATTCAGATAGGCTAGTTAGCAAAGAGAGCGGGATATGCTGCTTTTAACTCATCCTCTCGTTCCCATGTTGCCTCGGCCTCTGTATGATGACTCCACTGCACACGGCACATCTTGAACTTTTTGTTTCTAGTATTCCTCTCCGATGTGTCTAAAATTTTCACTGGATGCTCTGTGTAAGTCAGATCCTCCTGTACCTCCAATCCTTCTAGCGGTGCTTGCTCTTCGGGCACTCTCAAACACTTCTTTAATTGGGACACATGAAACACATCATGCACACCTGATAAACTGGGAGGTAATTCCAGGCGGTAAGCTACTTCACCTTTCTTCTCCAGTATTTTAAATGGTCCAATGTATCTTGGCTCTAGCTTTACTTTCATGTTGAATCTACGAATACCTCTCATTGGTGACACCTTCAAGTACACATGGTCATCCACTTTAAAGGACAAATCCCTTCTGCGAACATCAGCATAACTTCTATGCCTGGACTGAGCAACTCTCAAATTCTCCTGAACAATCCGCAATTGCTGTTCAGCATCCTATATTATGTCAGGTCCAAATACCTGCTTCTCACCTGTCTGATTCCAGAACAACGGCGTTCTGCACCTCTTGTCGTACAATGCTTCAAACGGCGACTTCTTCAGACTGACTTGATAGCTGTTATTATAAGAAAACTCAGCATATGGCAAACACTTGTCCCAACTAGTGCCATACTGTATGGCACATGCTGTCAACATATCCTCAAGTATCTGATTAGTTCTTTCTGTCTGCCCATCTGTCTGAGAATGGTAAGCTATACTGAACCTGAGCTTTGTGTCTAATGAATTATGCAACTGCTCCCAAAAGCGAGAAGTAAACTGCGAACCTCGGTCAGATATAATTTTTTTAGGCACGCCGTGCAAACAGACAATTCTGGAGATGTACAGCTCAGCTAACTTAGCACCTGAATAAGTAGTGTTAACTGGTATAAAATGAGCTATCTTGGTTAAACGATCCACTACTACCCATGTTGAATTATAACCTTTCTGAGTACGAGGCAAACCCACAATGAAATCCATGGTTATTTCTTCCCACTTCCATTCTGGCACCTTCAACGGCTGTAATAAACCTGCTGGTCTCTGATGTTCAGCCTTCACACGCTGACATGTATCACAAATAGCTACATATTCAGCCACGGCACGCTTCATACCGTACCACCAAAATCTTTCTTTCAGGTCGTAGTACATCTTAGTGCTGCCGGGATGAATAGAATAAGCCGTATCATGAGCTTCACTCAAAATCAATTTTCTGATGCTATCCACATTAGGCACACATATTCGGTTTTTGTACCATAAAGTTTGCCGTTCATCTTCCTGAAAGTGAGGCGCCTTGCCTGATTTGAGCAACTCACGAATTTCCTGCAATTTCTCATCATTCTTCTGGTGTCCCGAATCTCTTGTTCTAATATCGGCTCTGCCTCAAATGCTGCGGCTGTAGTGTGATGTAGAAAACCCAAACTCAATCTTTCAAACTCTTCACATAACTCATGCGGCATCATGAAACCCAAAGCCATATTAGCATAACTCTTCATACTCAGAGCATCAGCCACCACATTAGCCTTGCCAGGATGATAATGAGTTTCCATGTCATAATCCTTAATTAATTCCAGCCATCTTCGCTGCCGCATATTCAACTCGTTCTGTGTGAAAATATATTTAAGGCTCTTGTGATCAGTATAAATTTCACAACGCTGCCCGTACAAATAGTGACGCCAAATCTTCAATGCGTGCACCACTGCTGCAAGTTCCAGGTCGTGTGTCGGATAATTCAACTCATGCTTGCGCAACTGCCGTGAAGCGTAGGCAATCACTTTGCCTTCCTGCATCAGAACACATCCCAAACCATCTCTGGAAGCATCACAATAAACTATGAATTTCTTCTGCTGGTCAGGCAATGTCAACACAGGTGCTGTAGTCAATCTTTTCTTCAACTCATCAAAAGCAGCTTGCTGTGCATTTGTCCATCTAAATTCTGCATCCTTCTCTAATAGGAAAGTCATGGGTTTCGCAATTCTTGAAAAATTCTCAATAAATCTCCGATAATAACCAGCTAAACCCAAGAATCCACGAACCTCTTTTGGTATTTCCGGCACCTTCCAGTTCGTGACAGTACTGACCTTGCTTGGATCCACTGCAATTCCTCCTTTGGAGACGACGTGACCAAGTAAACGCACTTTATCAATCCAAAATTCACATTTGCTGAACTTGGCGTACAGCTTGTCTTCTCTCAGTCTCTGAAGAACTAACCTTAAATGCTCCTCATGTTCTGCTTTAGTCTTGGAATAAATCAGTATATCATCAATAAAAACTACCACAAACTTGTCTAAATAATCCATAAATACTGAATTCATCAGTTGCATAAAATAGGCAGGAGCATTGGTGAGGCCGAAGGACATTACTGTATACTCATACAAGCCGTACTTGGTGGTGAAGGCAGTTTTAGGAATATCTGAGGGACGAATTTTTAACTGATGATAACCAGATCTCAAGTCAATCTTGGAGAAAACACAAGCACCCTGAAGCTGATCAAACAAATCATCAATGCAGGGGAGCGGGTACTTGTTTTTAATGGTGACTTTATTTAAAGCTCGGTAATCCACACACATCCTTTTCACATCAGTATCCTTTTTCTCAACAAGCAAAACTGGAAAAGCCCAGGGAGAGGAACTAGTGCGGACATATCCTTTAGCTAGCAATTCATCTATATTCTTTTTAACCTCCTCATGCTCTATAGGTGCCATTCTATATTGCCTCATTGCTATGGGTGCAGTGCCAGGTAAAAGCTCTATTAAAAACTCAATATCTCTGTCAGGCGGCATACCTGGCAATTCATCAGGAAAGACATCTGGATAATCACACACTATCCGAATACCGTCTGTAGGTCTAACCTCCATCTGGTGCAAATAACCTGAAGGACTTGATGCGCTGATTCCCACTTCCTGGCCATCTGATGCTGCTAGGTGAACTATCCGTTGAGCACAATCAATTTTGACACCCCACTTCTCCAGAGTGTCCATGCCCAAGATTATATCAATATCCATGGAATCAATAACTAGCAACCCAGTGCGAAACTCTACCCCCCTTATGTTGATACTAACTCTGGTACAGACTGTGTTGGTAGTTATCTTTCCCCCCGGTGAATTAATTACCATAGGTCTTTTCATGCAGCTTAAGGGGAGATTATGTTTTTCAGCAAAAGATCTTGTAATAAAAGAATGCGTAGCACCAGTATCAAAAAGTATTGTAGCAGGGTTGGAGTTGACTGTAAACGTACCAAGCACAATGTTTGGGGCTTTTGCTGCAGTTTCTGCCGTCACATGATTGACCTTGCCCTGAAGTGGTGCCTTATGCTGCTGGTTGGGGCGCCCTTGCTGCTGCTGTTGTGGGGCGTTCTGTCTGGCCTGCTGCTGCTGCTGCCCCCTCTGAGGGCAGTTGTTGGCAAGGTGCCCACTGTCGCCACACTTTTAGCAGTTACGAACCACGGGAACAGTAGCCTGATTTTGGGCAGGTGGGTTGGACTGCCCCTGTGGCATAGCTCTGTAGGTAGGGCGTTGGTTCTGATTCTGGTAACGCTGACCCTGACCTGTCTGTTGCTGGTACTGCTGCTGCTGTGGTTGCTGACGCTGCTGGTACTGCTGCTGGTACTGCTGGGGGTAGCGGGGGCGGGTGTTGCTGTTGGAGGATGCAGGGTTGAGCATTCTTTTCTTCTCATCAATCTCCCTGCGCTTCTGCTCTGTAAGCAAGGCACGATCTACCAAGTGATTGAAATTATTGAACGTGTTGTTCATCAGCTGTAACTGGAGGTTGTCATTAAGGCCCTCTAGGAAGTGCTCCTGCTTGTCACCATCTTCTGCAACTTCTGTGGGAGCATAGCGAGCAAGCTGCAGAAACTTATCACGGTACTCCGTGACTGACATGTTCCCCTGTTTCAGAGAGAGGAACTCCTTCTTCTTCATCTTCATTATGCCCGCAGGCACATGGTGGCTTCTGAATCTCTCACGGAACTGAGCCCAGATGAAGCGCTCTCTGTCCTGCTGACTGTAAGACTCCCACCAGTCCAGAGCTGCACCTCGAAGCTGTCCTGCTGCATACAGGACCCTCTCTTGATCATTGCACTGCGCAATGTCAAGCTGTCGCTCCACTGCACGGAGCCAGTCATCTGCCTGAAGAGGATCAGCAGAATGGAAGAAAGTAGGTGGATGTCCCTTCATAAAGTCTCCACGTCTGTCCCTCTGCTGCGGCTGCGGATTGGCTTGAACATTCTGCAGAGCCTGTACTGCATTGTTGAGAGTAGCCATCATCTGCATCTGAAGCTGAAAAGACCGATCTGCTGTTAGCGGCGGTGGGTTCTGCGGTGGGTTTTGCGGTGGGTTGCCATTAGCCTGATTCCTGGTGTTTACCATCTGTTGGCAGCAGTTGAAACAATATCAGTAAGCAATTGTTGCACATATCCAGAATGATAAATAATGGTGACCGATAAAGTAAAAAAAAATAGTAGATGGCTATTTATAACCCCCAACGATCTAATCTTTATTAATTAATTTAATCTTCATAGTTGTTTATACTGTGGACATATAACACAGCTAGACTATCAATCAATCAAAGAACCAAATCAAGCATAGTTCACCATAACAAGCATTTACACACCAAAACAAAGCGTGCTAACGAGACATTATAAGGGTAATCTAATATATAAAGGCACCCTAATGATGACATCTATAGAAACGATAGAAATAATTGAGTAAAGTTCTAAATGACAGAATGAATAAATAAAAATTTTCGAACATAATGTGAGCAATTAATCAGTAAAACTAAAATGAAGACAAAGCATTTAAAAGTCAGCAGTTAAGACAAGAAAAGTAAAGTCCTTAAATACGACCAGTCTAACTAGGCTTTCGTCCTACAGTCAACACGGCTCTGGTACCAAATTTGTCACACCCGGTTTCAACGAACAAAACCGTGCAATACATATATGCGCCAGGAAACGTCTCGCATATACATGACAAATTACAGAATACCACAGCACATGCCAAAGAATAAAACGTACATAACATTAAATATATCATTATTACACTGTGACACAAGTGTTTAACTCAGAGTATAACGTAGCATAGCGGAAGCATAAATCGTAAACATAACGGGCGCCACAGGAACGTCAACTGGTGAACGAAACGCCTAATACTCGTCGTAGTCTTGCACATAGTCTTCATTACCACCATCATCTGAGCAACGGTTGGATTTTTCCCCCCAACAAGCAATAAATATAAAGAAACAAGCGTGAGTAGAGAATACTCAACAAATATAACATAAACCATGAGGCTCTATGGTTAGCTGACAACTGCATAAGTTTTTAATGTAAAACTTTTATTTAAAGCCTATTTACTATGAATTACTAACAAAACCATTAGCATAAAAGATATTGCATAAGAATTAAAATAAGATTAAACAGATATAAGCATCATTATCATAACCATAACAAAAACCAAGGAACCTTAGCCAAGGGTCCTTCTAATCACTGGAAAGGGTCTGAGCCGCTCATAACCGTGAGCACGGCTAACATGTTAGTTTTACACTCTTGAGAGGTTGTGCATCTTTACCCACAAGTCGTGAGCTATGCTAGGAATTCACCACATTACCGGAGATGAGATGACTAGCAAGCGCACTACGAAGCCTTTACAAAGATCACGTTGGTAAGGTGTAACTGCTAAGGTTTTAGATTCCGCAACCGTGGAGCAAGCCTCAAGGGGAGAAGCACATACATATAACGTAAAGCACACTCAACCCAAGTAGCGCGAGGGCCACAGAAGCTTACCTCCCCTCTTGCCCCGCAGGTAAGTTACTCTCACACCAAAACAACCTAATTAATCAGCTAAGTCTGTCCCTTTCCAGCCTTGTGGTAGCACTGTTGTCCCAGGTAGTCGCTTTGTGATTCGGCCCTTACGGAGAGAACTAGCAAAAGCACACAAGCACATTGCTCAAGCTCCCTAAACCATGTTGCTAAAAAGCCATATTAAAATGGACATGAACCGATCAGGGTCACGCCCAACAATTAATTGCATAGGATCATTAATCAAAATTAAATAAACAAGAAAAGGAGTTTGCGCAGCACCTAGCACAACTTAACCATATGCATCCCACAAGGTAGATATAAAAGGATAAAAGTAGCTAGGTAAACCTTACAGGCATATAAATTAAATGCACATGCAATGATTAAAAGGTTATTGGGTGGTGTTTATGTTATACTTGCCTTCCTCGAAATTTATTCCTTGCTGCTGCTCAGAGGCTTCTGGAGGTTGCTTTTCGAACTCAACAGGCGGATCAACGTCTACGCATGATACACGGCACCAAACAAGCATTCACATGATCACACATGCAAGCAAACAAGTGCAAAAGATAAGAAACAGTACATCATAACATAAAAACAGAAGGTAAAACGTATTTAAAATTATTCTTCTCATTTATACGATCGCGTGGCCGCGAGAATCGCCGAAATCGGATTTAAAACGGTGAAGTTATGCCGAAAACAAGGTTCCAGGGGCATAACTGTGATTAAAAACTTAGATCTAGGGTTTATCTGGTAAAACCGAGGGCCCATGCATAAATAAAGGAACTTCCCGAGGGCTTACAAGCAAAACCGGCGGCCCTGGGACGGCGGGTTCTATATTACAAAAGGGCAGGGGCTAAAACATAAAGAAAAGGACCTAGATCAAATTACTTTTGAACTACGATGGACCGCGGGTTAATTCCCTCAAAGCCGAGGGGCTCTTTAGCAAAATGCTAGCGGCGGACGGCTATTGACCGGCCTTTGACTGGCCTTTGACCGGTCTCTGGTGAATTACGTCCGTTGGATCGGGATCCGGAGGCTCAGGTTAAAAGGGGAATGAGGGTGCCGACCGGCGGCGACCAGAGGCCGCGGCGGCGCATCGCCGGCGTGCGGGTGCAGGCGCTCCCGTGCGCGGAGTGGGACGGGACTTGGCCGAGAAGGAAGAGCACTCCTAGGGGGTTCTTACCGTGGGCTTGCGGTCGGCGGCGGAGGCGACCGAAAAGGGCTGGCGACGGCACAGGCGGACGGCGGAGGTGAGCGCACGTGGACAGCGAAGGCAAACGGCTTCCGGCGTCCAAGAATCGGCGGCGGAGCTTCGTGGGGGCCCTGTGAGTGCGAAACACGGGTCAATTGGCCTGCCAAACGACCGACAGTGGCGAATTTGGGGCAATGGTGGCTCACCGTGCGAACTCTGGTGACGGAAATTGGCGGCAGCGCGGAGCCCTAGGGCTAGAGTGTCGGATTGAGGGCGTAGAGGGGCGTGGCAGCGGCTTGCGCATGCCCTTTATAGGGCGGCGCAGCGGGCCTAGGGATGGCGCGGCGCGTCAGGTTGGACGCAACCCGGACTCGGGTCTGCGGCGCGTCGTAGCGTCCTGCGTGGAGTCCGAGCGAAGAGGGCATGGAGAGGCTGACAGGCGGGTCCGCGAGGGTGCCCTCGGGTCCACGGAGTAGAGAGGCAGGGCCATGGACAGAGGAGGAACAGAGGCGGCGCGGATTCGTCCGGTTCAACCCGGATTCCGTGTCGCGTGCAGGCTCTGCATGAGCAACGCGGGAAGGAGAATGGCAGCTGGGCCTCGGTCACGGCATAGGGAAAGCGGGGCAGGGCCAAGGTCAGAGAGGGCGGCGGCCTGGCTAGACGCGGCGGAGGCGGGACCATGCGCCGAGAGCGGAAGGAGGCGGCTCGGCGTCGATCGCGTGGGGAAGAAGAAGGCCTGACCAGCGGGGCCGGTCTGGCAGTGGCGCGAGGGACGCGGCCCACTCGCCAGAGACACAGAGAGAAAGAGCGTGGGGAAGAAGCTGGGCCGGCTCCGCCTGGCCTAGCCGATGGACCGAAGGGGTGAGGCGAGGGAGCGCGCGGCTGGGCCTTGGTTGGGCCGTGGTGGTGAGGTGGGCCGAGGGGGAGGAGGGGTGCGGCTGGGCCTGCTGGCCGGCCTGCCTCTTTTTTTTTTTCATTTCTGTTTTTCTCTCTCTTTTCCTTTTAAACCAAAACCAAAACAAAACCTCTAAAAAAACCAAATAAGTTTGAATTTTAAACCTTAGACCACACAAGAAATAAAGCAATGCACCAGCATGAATGTACAACAAAATTTGACCTGGAATTAATTTTAATTATTGTAGATAAAATAAATCATTAAATGCATGGCTAAGCATATAAAATCCTAGAAAATTAAATAAACCATATTAAATTTATTGTAAAATACTGAAAATAAAATTTAGGGTGTTACATAATTTTCGTACTTAAGCCGCGTCAACAATATCCCCACTCTTAAACCTTGCTCGTCCTCGAGTAAGTTAAGAATCAGCATTGCCTTTCATTAACTTTTTTATACCCTAATCTTAATTAATCAAACTAACAAGCTCTCTTTAAAATTTTGAGTTTGAACCAGCAAATTATGAAAGAAAAGATATTCAACTAAGCTCATCCCACAACAAAAGAATTAGCAAGAATTCAAATTTATCAATGACTCATCTCCTTATTTTAGCAATATGTTTTTGGAAAAGATAATCAAACATTAAGAGAAAAATTCTTGCAAAGCCAAAAACACACTCAACTCTCCGGTCTCTCAATATCGAAATGGTATTCAATAAACATATATATATAAGGTGGAAGCTTATCTGGAGCTTGGTAATCCTAATCAAAATTTGTTTTCAAAATATTGTCAAACAAAAAAAGAAATCTGCTGGTTTTACTGAGACTTGTCAAAAAGGTCATGGAATCAAAATAATGTTCAGAGGAAAAGGATGGAACACACACATTTAGAAAAGTGGACATGTGCAAGTGTCAATGGATGATCTCAAAGCACAAATGAAGTCCTTGTTATCAGATTGCACATGGTTGGAATATTTTCTGGAGTATATATAAACAGGATATCCCTTACAATTGATAAAGAAAACTATATAAAACACTTTAAAAAATAAATATTTAGGAGATTATTGAGGGGCGACTCTTTTCTTTCTCTCTGAAAAACTATATACGGCAACTCTCCATCCCCACTCTTGAATAATACTCACCCTCGCCTTTGAGTATATATCTAAAACAATTTAACTTAGAGCATAGAGCTGTCCGATAAAAAGAATAGTATTTAATCCCTTAAATACTCTATAAAATAGTAGGTTGTGGTCAAGAAGGATACATAAAAAGATAATCTTGGCTTAAGGATGGATATCCAGCGAAGTTTGTATTCTCTCCAATGTGTAGAGAGACACAATGCATAGATAGAAAGGCTAGCAAAGAAAAGATACGCGAAAATGAATGACCAGCTTCTAAGTCTCATACCCTAGATCACAGTCTTGATCCAACTCATTTGAAAAACAAATTTGATAAATCTAAGGATTTAAAATATATGGCTCTGATAGGAATGGCTATCGCATCTCATAAAGTTGATTTTAGAATTTATAAACAGTAAAAATAAACAAAAAGATGATCATGATAAAGATTAAACTTTGTAAAAATTAAATCATATAGGTCTTTATGAACAGTCATAATCAATCATAAATTTGCTGGCCAGTTCAATTAAATATGTATTATGAGAGTCCGCTAATTTAACTAATCAAAACCAAAGCATAATAAGGGTAAAACGGCAACTTTCATCATTTTTTTGAAAGTATTGTTGTCATTAATTAAATAAGCATAGACCATGGTTATAGAATTAATCACATAATAAATCTAAACTAACACACTAAAAACAAGAGAAACACAAAAGGGAACACCAAATAATTGATAGATCTTGGTAAATACTTGCAGAATTTTAAAAAAAAGAAGGCGTTAGAAATATGTTACCGGATATTCCTTCAATTTATTTATCATTAAATAATTCCTGCAAAACAATTTAAATGCACGTACTACTCTCTAGGTAACGGTCAAGAGTAGAAACAATTTACCATAATCTAAAAATATTCCCAATGACTTTTTAACTTGTGGCCTAATTAATCTTAAAAGAAAAAACAAATATAAAGGATAAATGCAAATGCAAGGTGAAAAACGTAATATGAAGTGATGTGATGATGATTATCTAGATTAAGTTAACTAGCCACAAGCTAAATATTCAAAGAGTGGTGTCATGCTTCCCATTTCTCTATTAAAAGACTCTAAGACACTAAAAACGAATAATTAAACGGGTTATCTCTGGAAAATTACTTAATTTAAAGTCATAAAGCTAGACTTCTTACTTACCTTTGTTGGAGTGAAGCCATGGTCCTTGGAATAAGAATCCGAAGTGTCTATGCAGTTTGATAACTTGATTGTGCAACTTCATCGTGTCTTGATCATAGCATCACTTGTGTGCACAATCCTTTTCTTCGTCATTGTTGTCATCATCTTCCTCAAGTAGACATCACCATTGTTGCTGCCACCTCCTTCTTCATGGTATATCTCATTGGTCACAAACAGAATATGCCTCAAATAATAGATCCATTGGATAGCCTCTAAAATTATCTTTCCAACGAGTACTTATGCATTAAAATCCGATTCCGTATAAAAGAGTTATGCCCGTTTTACTCAAGCACTGCGTTCTGTCCAGACTTCAACTCAGCTCGCGCAGCCTTAAATGATTTGCACATTGCTCCTTGTAAAAATCTCCAAATTGAGTGATTCTTGTTACGTTGGAAAGAGGACTTCATGTGCTTTCCAAATATAAGAAAATATTCTGTCTTTGCCTCCGAGGTCGAGCTCCACGTTGATGACATTTTAGCCTTCTGTTCTCAGCTTTTCCGATGTCGACAATCTTCAACCTTTGGACTTGGATCTTGGTGGAAATTGTCTGGGTCCACCATTGTTGATCTTGAAGCTTCATGGGCTTGATTCTTGTCTTTAATTCCTCACTCACTCTTCAATTTGAAACTCAACCAAACTTTTGCAAATTTTGATGTCTTCAAATCTTATCAAATCCTTGCATCAATCATCATGAATTTGTCTTGAACTATTTCATCCATTGGTCTCATTGTTTCAAATGAAGTGTGAATTTCTCTGCATGGTTAGCTCATAGTGCACACGTATATATATATAATATAATAGCATCATGGCAATGATTAGAGATAAAAAAAATAGAGTCACAAGGTTGATTGAGGTTTAAACAAACATTTGATTCATGAATCAAAAACAACTATAATTCAAATTGAAATCACATATCAAAATACTAAGGCATATATAATTCATAGATGAACATGATTTATAAAATCAAACAAGAGATAAACAAGACGATGGGTTCCTAATTATTTTAGCCAAATTAGAGAGATAATTTTGAAAGAAATAAAAGTGGGCTTAGATAAAATTCTAACAAGGGTTCTTTTTGTAGAGAGACCAAACGTTTTGAAATTTCAAATTTTCAAAGACAGTATTGTGCACAAATAATAAGTCATGACAAACATGTTTTTGTTTAAAATTTTAAAAACAATTTGCACATAAAATAAACCTGGACCGAACCACTAGGGGAGCATTAGTGGTCGGTCCCCTTCTACTTTTGCACAAACCTTGACTTCTCAAAATTTTTTGTTTATAACTAACCCTAAACTAATACCTGAGAATTGACGAACTAGCAAAACCTAACCATATCTAAGCATGAGTAGATTAAATCAACTAATTAAAGTAAAAAAAATCTACTAAAAGACATGTGGAGGGTCACGTGTAAAGATGAAGCATTGCAAAGCCATGGATCAAAAAAACTAGTCTAAAGACAAACTTTATTAATCAATTCTCAAGGTATGGATTAAGAAACAAAAAGTTTTACTAAAAGCTAAAAACAAAACACAAGAAATGATAGGGGGATAACAATCAACCAAACAACAGTTTAATGATCATTATAAAACATCTCTAATCAAACATAGGCAAACTTTAATTATATTTACGATTAAAACAAAAATTACCTTAGTCTTGAAGAAGAGAAGTTCAAATCTTGACTCCATAGTGACTTCATCTTCTTTCTTGGAACGCCGTGATTGCATGCACCATCAGTGTTGGAGAGGAATGCTTTGTCTTTTCCGAAATTCAGCTTCCCTTACTCTGACCCTTTAGTATTTCGATCATAACTTTCTCATCTTCCATATCTTCGTCTTCCTTGTACTCAAACAATCCTTAGCCTTCGGAACCTTCTCGGCTAATCATCTTTGCCTCCATTATCTATAGCTTAGAACAAACAAGTTCCAAAAACATTAGTTTTCAAAAACTTAATTGACACAACAGACTTACCTTTAATACCATAGTTATTCCTTCGCGATAGCTGTAGAAAAACTCAATAACAGATCATAAACCACTAACAGCGTTAGCATCTACCATTAAAGAGCTAGGTTGGAAAAGATTTTTTTTTTATTGGACTGAGGTCCATTTTTCCTGTAATGTTAGTTAAAGCAATATATATATTGGAGAAACTATATTCTAATAGAGTTTATAAAAGATTAAACTTAAATAAAAGAGTTAGACTTATTCTAAACAAACAAACTAATTATAGAATTAAACATAAGAAAGTAAATATAGTAGAATAAACTAAAATAAAATAAAAGCCATAAAATAATAGATAAAAGGCTAAATTAATAAAAACACAAAATCTAAAATCTAATGACAGTAAAGTCTAAACTATGAATAAACATAAGAACGAACAACGAACACAAGAACACAATTAGAGAATAAAAATATAACTAGAGCACACTAAACAATTAGAGAATAAAATTAGAACACGAAGACTAAACACAAACTAGAAAATTATAACACACTAACTAATTAGAAAGCAATTAGAAAACCTATTAGCACACAATTAGAACTAGATTAGCATACAATTAGTAAACACAAACTAACTATTAAAACTAACACATACAATTAGCAAACACAAACTAACTATTAAAACTAACTATTAAAACTAATAGTAAAAAACAAAATTAAATATATATATAAACTCAAGTTAATTAAGACTCGACTAATTAGTTCTCCGGCAATGGCGCCAAAAAAGCTTGTTGACGGCACTTAAGCACGGCAAACCTTATACTGCAAGCGACAGTATCGTGTGTAGCTTTTCCTCAGGACGAGTATCTTGGGTTAGTCAATCCAGAAAACGAACTAATTGAAAACTAATTAACAAGAGTTTATGGTAAACTAAAGGGTAAAAAGGTAATCTAATCTATCTCTAAACTAGCCTAAACTATATCTAATCTACAGCTAAACTATACTAATATATATATAAGATAGGCAATTAGAACAGAACTAGAAATCTAATTAAAGGGTATTAACTAGATTCTAATCAAGCTCTAAATGGATCCAAAACAAGCATGATAAAGGGCGCCACAACAAGATTAAAGTAGCGAGATAACTAGTAGCTCAAAGTAGACAAGCATGTTCAAGCATATTCATCGTAGCATAATTAAATCAAGATCAATCAACCTAACCCCCTGGATCGGCTTAACCTTTCCCCGGGCTCTACTGTCACTAGTAACCAGGTAATCGACGAGAAACTTTCAACAGGCACATAATCAGAGAATGCACCTCTAATTACTTTATACGGTCTAATAACATAGTTAGCACAATTAGAACCTCTAATCACCATGATCACAAGAACTAGATATACAACTATATTATTAGTAAGCTAGATCAACGATCAAGAACGCTAGATAAACATAACCTTTTAAAGACATGATCTAATCAACAAGCATCTAGATCTAAAGCTAATTAGAGCTAGAACAAGCATAATTAGAACAAGAACGTGATAATTAGACAAGAACAATGCTTCATTAATAAATTGTATCATACTTACAACCATGGCTATACCTCTTGATGATACAATTAGACCTCTGGAGCTAGATAATTAGAGCACCGTGCAAGGGCTCTAATCACCTCTAGGAACTAGAAGTACTCTAACCGTAGACTAGAAACTCGACCCTCTACTCTCATCTAGTTGCTGTCCCTCTTGTCGTCGCCTCCGCGCCTTGATAATGAATTGGATGCCCGATCTCGGGGCCTACGGTCGCTATTTATACCCTAGAGAAGACGTGGTAAAAAGGAAAACTCGAACCGACATAGGAAAGCCTGAGGTCGGAGGACTCTTCTGGTGTCTTTTTCCTTCCATCTTTCGCGTCGTAGTTGCTTAATGTCCAAGCAACACTTGTCGGGGGCGTTTAGGACTCTAAACCTTCTGGAATCTTCGTAATGGGCCGAGACTTGATGAAATCTTTTAGTCTTTGACATATTTGACATCTTTATTGAATAAATATCTTCATTTTCTTGTAGCTCTTGACACTTCATTGAATCTTCCGATTAGGAAACCTTGATCAACACAGAGGGAGTTATGAGTTCACCAAGCCTTCCTTGTTTTTCATCTTCAATTCATGTCATCTAGCGGTCTTTTCTTAGTCGAAGTAGATCATGGTGAATTTCGCGAAAAATTGGCCTAAAACCTGTAAAAATCACATGTAGCATATTTCCAAGACAATATTGCAAAATCCACAATTATTGGTGATAAATGTTAGTAAAAGATATAGTTGACGCATAAAATCAATAAAAAACCACATAAAATGATGCATAATTTTCGTACTTAAGCCGCGTCAACAGCGCGCAGCCCGCAGCCGCAGCGGCTGCTAGGGTTGTAGTGGCCGAGTGGAGCGGGCTCTGGCATCTGGGGGTGTTGCTTATATACCTAGGTTGAGATTGTTGGGCCTAATGGGCCTTTGTATGTAATTCGGGTCCCCACAGAGAACCCACGGGTTAAAATCTAAACCCGCCCCCGAACCCGATGAATTCCCACCCGTCCCCACCCCCACCGGATCCAAAACCCGCGGGGACCCGCCCCGAACCCGACCCGCTGCCATCTTTACACAAAATACATGACGTAGGTAAGCCAACTTTATCCCCACCTTGAGCTCCACGTAAGCTTTTAGTTGATAGGAAAAAGTTTGGCCAAGGGCCTGGTGAGGTATCTAAAACCACTTGATTGACTCGAGGGTACCATTTGAGGAACTTAGTTCTTTGATTTAAAATTTTCAAAACCCTCCGAGCATGAAACCAAAAGGGAGATAGAATTCGGTGCTCTACTAAGATTGTTCTATCTCTCAATTGCCAAAGACAAAGTAATAAAAGCTAGAAGCCCCACAACTACGAATAAAAAGGTTGGGGTACACTTAATACTTACAAGATATTGACATTGATGCAACTCCTGATCTGCCGAGCCTAAGTCTAAGCTTGCTCGACGACGAGCAAAAGTTCAAGCTTGGGGGCACGTTGGCGGTCGTTATTTTTCTATTTCGACCCCCAATTCCTCATCGAATAAATGGGGTATAGATAAAGTTCTATGCATTATTTACCTAACACTAACAAATTTTATGAGTTTTGGTTGTTTTCGATGTATCACAGGGAGATTCTCAAATTCCATGCAAGAAACAATCATTTGGAGCAAAAGAGAATTAGCGCAAAAAAGGGCATAAGAAAAATTTGCAAATTTCATCACTAAAAAGTATCTCAAATGCCCTCAAGGACTATAACATTATGTAGAGCTCAACAAGACAATTCCAACGGACATATTATTTGTCGCATTTGGGGCTCATATGCAAAAGATATTGAAAATACAAAAATATAGGGACTACTGATGTCATCATTGACGTCAACAGCCCGTCCATACGCACCGAAGGCGGGAGACAACCAGGATGCGCCATGTGTCAGCCAGCGATTGGATGAGTGGGGCAGTCCACGGATCGCGATCCGCATCCACTCGGATGAGCCAACCACGCGGTGCCACGTGGCAGCCGCTGGGCAGCGCGCACAAGCGCCCGCGCGTGGGAGTGGCTCAGCCGGCCCGTTTGCCCGCCCGCTCACCACTTGGTGTGTGCAGAAGGAGGCAGGGGTGGTTCCCATGCCCAAGGGGGCACGTGGCGCATGCTGGAGTGGTCAGCCACCAGTTCAGCTTGCCATTGGCGCCTGTTTTGACCTAGAATAGTTGTAAATGGCTGGTTCTTGACTCTAACGTCCAGTTTGAGCACCTAGTGTCCAGTTCTTGACCAGTTTTCGATGCCTGCATGTGCATAACTATTCCATCAACCTTTGGTGGTTGGTTACTTGGCTAGGTGACGCCCAAGGAGCCGTTGGAGGAGGAATCTTGCATGTAGGGACTAGGAATATTCCCCTCTCCTTCACCTACAAATAGAGAGGCACCCCCTCACTCTCACTCGTACCATTCACCATGTGAATTCTTTTTCTCCCTCCCTAGGAGGCACCCAATGGGAGGTGCCTCCATTCTGAAAGTAGTGTTTCGGTAGGAGTTAGAGTGATCCAGAAATAATCTGAGTGATCTGAAGTAACGTTACTGATCTACAAATAATGGTATTGAAATAATATGAGTAGCCAAGTGATCCTGAAATAATATGAATAATTCGGAAATAATAATCCTGAAATTAATATGATGATCAGAAATAATGTGAGTAATTCAGAGTTGATCTGGGCAATGCCAAGTAATCCGGGATGAGTGACCAGAACTAGTATGAATAATCCAGAGATGATCCGTGTGATCTGAAGATAATGCGGGCGATCCAGCAATAATACAGATAATCCGAGTGATCCATAAGAAATCCAATTGATCCAAATAACTCAGATATTCCAGAAATAAATCAGTTGATTCCAATAGCCGGATGATTAAAAAATAATATGAGCAATAACCAGATCACTTGGACTGAATGACTCACTGCAGTTAGCCTATTGCACCTTGCTTTTCTGGCGGAAATCAGAGATAGTCAATGATGGCATAGATATACTGCTTCAGCACGTTGCGGATGTTTATGCCGACGTGAAATATTTTCCTAAAATATATAATAATCAGAAAAACAATGCGAGTAATATTGTTTGCAAAGAGAATACTCGAATATAAATAACATTTGAGCAACTAGGTCGTGCGAGTCGGATAAACGAAGAGATAATTAGCATAATTAAATGCATAAATTAAAATAACTTAGCTCTTCCTAGGAATCCAGCGTATGACTGACTGATTTTGATCGAAGTCCGAGTAAAAAACCGGAGTCAGTAGTGTTGATGCGTGTACGATCCATAGCCCGGGTGATCCAAGAATAATATGAATAATCCATAGCCCGGGTGATCTAGAAATAATATGAATAATTCAGAGATAATATAATCGACTCAGAAATAATTTGAGTGATCCAGAAAGAGCTCGACTCATCTAGAAATAATCCAACTTGAGGACTTATGCACACTGATAGGTAGAGAGTACGTCGTCTTCAGCTTGTACGATCAGCAAGTATGCCCGGATATTCGTAGTAGGCCCAATCAGCTATTAGCCTAACCCAACAGTCGTACGTAAATTCATGGCCTGCAGTTGAGGCTCGTGGATTCCGAGTCGATCGAGCTTTACCAATTCTGGGAATTTTCTCTACGATGCGACTTGACAAGTTGAACATCGGACTTGCCAATTTGGTCTGACATCAACCGCAATAACTTCAACATGCTGATGTTGCCCACGTACTACTACTGTGTAGGCTGATTGATTTCTTCCAGGGAGATCGTGGGCTTCGATGCAAAAATGACTCGCCCGACTGCTACTGACTCGAGGCTTTGACTTCAATAAAATCCAGTAGGATCGCAGTCGGATCGATATGGCTGGAGGCCGCCCAACGAATAGATTGGATCTTGATTTGCCTTAGCCCGACAATGATGCACCGATCTGCTGCCGCCTGCTGCACTATCGGTCGACTGTTGCTATGCCCCGCGATCGCGACGCTGCTGCGCTTGGCGTGTTGCAATCTCGTGTAGACGATGAGCTCTGATGCGGCTGCATGGCCGTCGGTCGCCATCCTCATGAGCACGATCAACTGATCGGAACGAAATAGCAGATCCGTATAGGAGTTTTTCCTTCCCTTGCTTGATCTCGACGAGAAACATGTTGAAGAAGTTGGCCATGGAGCTAGCTTGATGCCGATGTCGCCGCCCCCTATCTGGCGCGCCAACTATCGGTGTTTGATACCGGCAATGCACCACGGGATGTGTTATGCAGTGCTTTTGGGGTGGCGAAATCGGCATAGCTCGTAGTTCGGTAGAGCCCGTCGTTCCAGAGCCATCTTCAGTTGATCGGTGACACATGTAGCTCGGAGGGATTCAAGACATGGTTCGTCCTATCCGGTCTCACATTAGATATCCTTTGTATATTATATATAACTAGCGATACTTCGGTGATACATATGCACGTCTCTCCCTGATGCAGTCGTTTTCTAGTCGTTCTTAATCTTCGCACGCGGTTAGTGTACCTGCAGAAGAATGCATGCTTATACATTACCACCTAGTGTGGCATCCACGCGTGACCGCTGCGTGGACAACGTTGAGTGGGCTTGCATCCTTTCTCAAAGCCTGACTTTCCTCCAGTACTGGGAATTATCGAGAAAAGATGAGTCCCAAAACCAAATGTAAGTGTGGTGGGTATGAAAGCTCCAAGCATGCTCACCACCCTTAAATAGTTTTTTCCTACACAGCATGAATGCAGGGTATACAACTATTCGCAAATCCCAATAGCGTTCCTTCAGTACTGGGGATAGCTACGGCCGAAGAGTTGCTTCCCAAAGGGCCAAATATGCATATGAGTTCTATCTAGATCAAAATGTCAGTGATGTCACCTGATATTCACTAACATCTTTAATATGGGCATATCGTATACTCTCATTTTTTATTTACTTGAAAGGGATTTTCGAAAATAGGTTTGTAAAACAAAACTTGATGATATGACTGTTGTCTGTGTATGATCGGTTCTGATACCAGCTGTGGCGAAACCGCCCTGCTTAATCTAGACTAAGCACAACTGCCACCTTTGGCTCGCAGTGCACTTAGGCTGAACTAAACCCGGTAGTCCGTCGAGAGTCCTTTGGGCTCTCGATAACACCAAACCCAAAGGAACCGACATCAAACACATCCGACTCTGGATGGAGCCACGACAGTTATATCATCACAGGTAGTTGAAATATAAGATAGATAGACTTTGTTTACAAACTAAATTTATGTAGTTAAATATATGTATAAAATATAGCAGAAAGCGATTTCGAAAAATATCTCGCAGCAGGAATAAAATACTTAAGTAGTCTTCATGTAGGGATGAACAAGGCGCGCAGCACCGAGCCCACCGGTACTACCCTCCTCCAACTCAGGCGCACACGAAGAATTTCATGCCTATAATCCAAAAGTGAGGGCAAACCCTGAGTACTAATTACTCAGTATGACTTAATGGAATAGCTTACGGCTGACGTAAAGCTTGCTTACTAACCAGTGGATCCTTAGCCATTGATTTTAAACAGTGATATATTGTCATAAAGCAACAGTTTTTCTCATAGTTATCATCATAATCCATAGATCATATACCTCAATATTCTCATCTCATATATCATCATAGAGTAACTTGCAGGAATTTAAACATATAAGTACAAGCAGGTAGTATTGAAAAGCGTGATTAAATAAACAACATGTTAAAGTTATTACTACGTTGCCCGTGTGCGATATTGGTATTCTCACACCTGGTAAGCATCAGCGATTCGAATCGATTTTTAATTCCCGGGAATAACTATCATGCCAGAGTATATGCTTACTAGCCATCGCGTTCCCACATATACTCCCCATCTCCACTTATCCCATCCCAAGTTCGATTCCAACCTGCTATTCCCCAGGTTTAGCCCCCATAGGAGCGTTACCACGGCGTACCGAGTCAGCCCTCCCATGAGTCAACACCCTAGCGCCCCTAGGCCCGATAGTAGGACCAAATCTCTGTTCTTCGGATGGCACAAGCAAGACTTTCACCGGTCCATTATCCCAGATAAGCACTCTAGCAATGTTATGCCAACCAGCAGGCGGACAGCGGATGGGGTCTTAAACGACTCGGGTGGAATCCACCAAACCATCCACATCGTCATCATCATTTTTCTTATATACCTATATCTCCGTCCGGTCTCGATTTAAATCATAAGCATAATAAAACTTCCGTAGTTGTAAAATTTCAGTGATTTTGAAATCACCTACGCGACGAGTGACTCCATTCACTCGTGTCTACTCGTACCTAGCATTACTAGGCATACTCGTCCTACGAACTCTATGTATAGGTGCTAGGGCCAGGGCGGTCGGGAAGTCTAATGCAGATGTTTTCAATAACTCCTAATGCAGATGCGTAACCATCAAACCAGCTTATATTAGCTGGAAGAAAAGCATGGTCCTATCTACCTTTACTTTCATTTAAGAATACCAACAAACTAAGCTAATGTTAGTTTGCCGGGTTGTGAGGCTTTGCCTCAGGTAACCCCTTGATCTCTTGGATAACTCTTCCTTCCAAGCACGACTGATGGGCCCTCTAGGTCATACTTGGGGCTTAGTTGGTCTTTTGGTCGCCCTTGTTTGATGTAGCTCCACGAACTTGCTTCTTGTTCACGTATCTGCAATAAGCGTCGTTATATGAATGATATGCATGATGCAGTGAATGAGATGACAAGCACACATAAACAACCATTTAATGGATGACAGAAAAAGTGATTGTTACACTACTTAAGCAAGGGCACTTTCGTGGACCTAGAACAACTATACATTTATAAAATCGGATATTCACAATGCAATACATGGAGCCATTACTTGATCAAGTATCAATTTAAATTATCCTTTATCATTACATATGCAAGCAAGGCATCAAACAAGTGCATGATTACAAATATAATGGATTTACTAAACAACACTCCTAGCATTAGTAAGAGTAGAAATTTCATGAACCTAGAGCAAGCATATACAATCAGATATACATCTAGCAAGTTATTCACCATAGAGAAAACATACTAAAGTGTAGCAATATGTAGATTAAAGCCCCACATATACAGCTATCCAGTTACTGATCCTACAACAATACGTTAATAATGTGATTCGATATAAGCAAGTAATAGTAGTGTAGATTACTAAATTAAGTGTGGTGGTGTTTATTTATTGGATCCAAATCTTGTGTTGACTTCAGGTGGTTTATTCGTGAATAAGTAAATTAATTCCTTAATCAAGTATGAGATAGGAAAAATGGTAAACAGTATGCAGCAATAGATCGACACGCTTTCACAACAATGATATCAAATGCAAATAAACACATACACATATCTTCAATACAACATGTCCAATTTATGAATTAAACTCACATATGATTTTAGGTTGTTATAAAATGCCAAATGAGCTCAAATATTTAAGACATGCAAGAACATAATATACTAAGCTGCTACCAAAATTTCAGGCACAAAGGAGTTATCAACTAATTATAGTAATTCTAGCAATTTGTAGATCATTTAATTTTGCAATTTCATTAGAAATTATAGAAAAGGCTTCTGGACCTAATATTTTTACAGCAAGCATAATATGACATGGACATCATGTATAAAAATCAGCAAGTGAAGAATCCATAGTTTTATAGGACATCTATTTTCCCTATATTCTATTTAGCTTATATTATATGCAAAATAAAACAGTGACCATAAATTCTACAAAAATACTTTCTGAAACAGGTATATCACTAGTAAGCTATCAGATTTTACTTAGAATTTTCTTAGCCATTTAACCCTACTTTTTTCTATTCTCTTTCCTAGCTAGGAGCACTTTGTCAATTTCAAAACAGTAACCAAATCAAACATGCACAGTCCTATTTTTCACCAGCGAGCTATTCTCACTATGTAGAACATGGAAAAAATACTATGGAGTCATGTTTAGCGAGTTTCATATAGCACTTCAACTCAAAATGCTAAAAATGCATAAATCATACCCAAAATGGTAAAACTGCTATTAAACAGCAAGTGCTAGGGCTACTAAAATTCACATGCTGTCCAAATACCCCCGGAGAAGCTACTGTCTAAATTTCATGGTCTTTGGAGACCGTTTAGTCCATTTTTCCCATTTACATTGAATTAAATTGCATACACAAAACCAAGGGCAAAATGGACAATGCACACTACTATGTCATACCCATCGGATAGATCTGTTCAAGAGGAATTCATAGCCACTGGGTTTGCATTTTTAGGATTTTTTTTATTAGTTATGATTTTCCAAAGCTCACAGCCGAAATAAATGCATTTAAAGGAAAAACCCACAGATCCAGGTACCTATCTGTGATTATTTCAAAAGCCCAGGGGATAGACTGTGAGATCTGCAGGACTCATACTACAACGCTCGGACCGCGACGTAAATAAAAGAAAGTGCAAGGCTAGATCGCGAAATGGTCGTCTTCCTCCCTGGGCTTCTTCAACCTCGCGCCCAGGGAGGGAGTGGCGGCGGCGCCCGCCGGATCCGGTCGTGCGGGGCCCTGGGCTTGCCGGCGGAGGTCGAGGAGAGGAAGAGGGGGTCGGGGAACTTCACCCACTGCTTGGATTCGGCAAAAAACGAGCGGTGGAGGCCAGCGACGGTGAACTCGAACGCAAATGTTCGGCGAGGTGGTGCGGCTTGGTGGTGGGGTTCCGGAGGCCTAGGCTTGGAGGTTTTGGTGGAGAGGAGGCCGAGGATGGACGGCGTGGTGGTGTGCAGGCACGGAGGTGTGAGGAACGGCCGGCGCGGCTCGAGCTTCAAGCTCGCCAATGGCGATGGCGACGGGAGGCAGTGGAGAGAGGCGAAGGCGGTTCAGTGGAGCGGGTGAGAGGGAGAGAGTGAGGCAGGGAGGAGCGAGGCAGGGAAAGGAGGGGGTGCCCGGGCTTCCTTCCACCCGAAGGAAATAGAGGGAGAGGGGAAGCGGTCGGCGCCCCTGGCCGGCCATGGCAGGCGGCTGCCGCCGCGTGGGCGCGAGCGAGCGGGGGAGAAGGAGACGGGCACGGCGGTGGACAGGGTCCGTAGACCGGGCGACGCTGACAGGTGGGGCTAGGGAGAGAGGGAGGGGATGGTGCAGTGGACCGGGTGCGCGGATGAGTGAAATGGTGGGGTTCGCGGCTGCCGGTTTCGTTCCGCGCGGGCGGGAATCCGAGGGGCCCGACATGTGGGACCCACTCGTCATAGAGACAAAGGGAAAAGGAAAATTCCGAAAATGGAAAATTAGCTTTGATCGGTTGTAGGCAGGTCTGAACTTCTTAGATTTGAACTAGTTAGAGACCGAATTTGAAAATTTCCCAATTGGATGAAATGTTCTACTCTTCGAGTTCTACAACTTTCTTATAAACTTTCATATCATGTTCTGTGAAGAAATGTGATTTACATTTGAATTTAACCCGTTGACCAATGTTTGACCAACAGAACTCACCAGCTTAGAAATTCTAAAAGTCCACCTTATGATCATTTTCATACAAAGAGTTTTACACCAATGTTGTTCAGAATTTCATGATCTACAACTTTCTTATAGGAAGGTTTACATGAAAACGGCTATAGTCCAAGGAAATTTGAATTTACTAACCAGGTCAAGTTTGGACAGAATTCACATGCAAACCTTACTGCATGTCAAAGCACCAATTATCAAAGTTGTTCATCATGAAATTTTCTACAAGTTTAGTATAGAAAGTTTCACCTAAATCCCAACAGATTGTTAACTACAAACACAAATATATTCAGGGGTTTGGTAAAACAGCAGGTTTACTTTATGTAAAGTCTTTCTTGTTTCAAACTTTTGAGTGAGGTCCAATCACTTCAAGGTCAGGTGCATATGAAAGATGATGAGTTTAATTTCATTTCATAGAAAGGAAGATTTTTAAGTGCTATAGTGAAATCAAAAGTAATTTCAGAATAAAACTTGGGGTCAAGCTGAAAATCCAGAATTTAGGAATATTCTAAGCATCGACTAGCTCCTGATTTTTTTAGAGATGTTTGAGCCAAAGTTAAATTAGTTAATTAGTAGTTTTTGAACCATGTTCAATGTAACAAGAGGGTAGTCCCTGGTGTGTACAACTTGGACAATGGAGCTGAGCTTAATTGCTTAAAGAATTTAGAAATTCTATTAGAGCTCAAGTTTGGTCACGATCACACTTGCTACCCTCGAAAGAAACATCAGTTGGATTTGATTCGATCTTTTAAACCTCTTGTCTTTAGATTTTTGAACATGGTCAAACAGAAAAGTCTAGGGTTATTTCCTTATCCGAGGTTTTGTATATGGTGTTTGTGCTCAAAAGCTAGTGAGTGTTGACTTACTAATCCCAACCACACACGGTTTTGTATCTCGAACAGAAGAATTTGGTCTTAGTGATTTCTATACCTAGTTCTTAAATCCTCTCCTAGCATGATTTAGTCTTAATTCATCATTAGTGTTCATCTAGTCATGTGTTAAGGCTTCTGAGATGCCGGGGGCATCACAATAAATACGATAGCTTGGAATACTCTTGGGTGAAAGCTATAGCGGTCTTCGTGCGCTTCTAAAGTAAAATCTGGTAGGCTAAGAACCACCAAGAAGTACGATAGTGGTTGTAACTTTGATATGTTTATCAATGAAGCATTGATCTCGTCTAATTATCATGTTCTTGTTCTTGTTCTTGTTCTAGTTATTCATGTTCTAGTTCTAGTTCTTCAAGTTCTTGATCTAGATACAAGAGTGCTTGAATCATGTTCCTAAAGGTTATGATCTTCTAGCCATCTTGTTCTTCGATTTTGCTTACTAGTGATGTTGTTTCATAGGTAGTTCTTGTGATCATGGTTAGAAGGCTTGCTATGCCTATCGTGTTATTAGATTACATCAGTGATTAGAGTCGCATGCTAATCATCTATGCTTTTTGAGAGCTTCTCGTTGATTACCCGGGTGCACCAGCGGCGGCAGGGCCGATGCTTTCAAACCAGGGCGAAGCCAAAGCCACAAAAAAGCTCATGAGAAGTAGGCCATTGCAGCACAGTGCATCACAAGAGCACACCACCTACACCCTATTTTGATTGTCCTAGTTGCTAGTTCCATTGTAGTTAGACTATCTGCTTGTGTTTAGTTTTGCTAAAATAGGAAGTAAAGAATGGTCAAAAAATAGAGAATAAAGAAAACAACTAGTAGAATTCGGTACCTTGATTTGTAGTTTTGCTATAATAGGTGGTGTCTAATTTGTTGTTTAACTTCTTTATGTGTAACCCCACGTAGAATTCGGTACCTTGATTTATCTATAGCCCCTTAGATTTCTTGGTTTTAGGTAGGCTTACATGCTACATCATGTGATCGTCCTGTGTCGTCCACCCCAAAGTTGATGTCCTAGCACTATGGTCCACGAAAGGGTTCCTAAGCCTCGACATCCAAATTAGAATGGAAAAGCTAAATTACGGATTTATAACTTTTGGGCTAAGGAACTCTATCACGTGGCAAGTTCGAGACCAAGCATCGTAATTGTAACAATCAAAAAGTGACGTTAAGATAGGATTGATGAGAAAGATGAGATATGATTATGAGACTTGATATTAAGTTTGATTATAAATTATTCAACATGCGTGCTATAGTGGTTTAGTTGCAAAACTTGTAAGTGTTGAGGCTGACACAATACTTGATGCCAAAAGTTTTGAAAGTTAAGGATTGAATTGCAGTAAACTAATAGTACTTAAAATGTAGCCAAATGAGTCTAGACTAATGATCCATAGTCGAGTAAGCCTTGCGCTCAGGCTTTAGTTATTAGTCACTTAGCCCTACTTCAGGTGATAAGAGCCATGTGCATGTGGGATACTAGATGTTCATATCTAGTGGTTTCCCATCACCTCAGTGATGGAGACGACGATGATAGGGATGCACTCTAGGTGAAGCATGATCTTTTACTTTATCATAGTTTAGCTTAAGTTATGGACTATACATGTTATTATCATAGCAAAAACCTTTGTTAAAAACTCTATGTAACTTTTAAACTTTTCACTACAAATGACTCTTGATTTATTTCATTTAAACTTCCGTTGTGATGCTTTGTGAACTTTTGTGATGTATCTTATACTTTGAACAAGAGGTGTATCTATTTCATCCGACTAGCTTTCATAATTGAAGTTACATGCTTATGTTTTGATCGATGTTGTGAATCAGGGTCTTACAAGACTACCAGGCAATTGTTCATAGGGGAAGCTATATGGTATCTCATCACATTTGAGACAGTTTAACCTAGGTAACTTTGCCATAGAAGCTCCACATTTACCAAGCCTAGAAGTAACTCATCCTTCTATATTCTGCTTTAGAAGCTTGATGGTTGTCGACATATATTACAGTTTTTACTATCCATTCTATAGATTACATCTCTCTTATTTGCCGAGCTGTCATTATGACCTCAAGCTATAGGGACTAAACCTAATACAAGTAGCGATATTGTTTGTCTATGTTAATGCTGGTACTGATATGAATCTGTTTGATCTTTTTCACTGCTTGTCACAGTTACCCTGATCGAATACATATCGCCTAATCTGGCATTGAGTGAGTTATTTTGACCAAAATAGCAATTCACAAAGCAACCTAAAAGTCACAAACTGGTAAAAAAAATAGAAAGTAAATGGTGGTGAATACTGCAGATGTTAATGGATGCTTGCCTTGGTTCCCCTTCTGTGCAATGACATAAATAGACAGTTACATTTTAAGCTTCAGGCTGTTAGGTTTGTTAACCTTCTCAGTTTCAACCTTCATCTTCTTGATGGAATCCAAAAGGGATGATGACTGTTCTTTGCTGGACCAAGATTTTGCAAAAGGGTTAACTGGTCGCTGAGGCTCTGATTGGTTGCATTCGTCCATGCTATTTTTTTTTGTGCCCATATGATCGGTGGCTCCTTTCTGATTCTGATCGGCTGCAGCCGTAATGTATGCTCCATTCCTGTCTCTCTTTGTTTCACTGTTTTTGGTTACCTTGGCCGATGGAGTAAAGGCAGGTAAATTTTTTCGTGCCCTATCCTTAGTTTCTCCCGCTTGTTCTTCTAGCTTCATTGTTTCAGTTGAACTGCTTTGTTGATTGACAAGATTTGGTTTAGGTAATGAAGATTCCAACAATTTTTTTCCATTCTGCACAAACATGGAAGGTGCAGTTGCCTGAGCAGTCGACACTGGTGTGTCCTTCATGATTGAAGCATTAGAGCAAAAACCAACTGTTCCAGCTATTTTTCTATCATTTGACATCCTCTCCTGAAAACAAGAGACAATAATGATCAGTTGAATGCAAAAAGGTGCCACACTGAAGTATTTCACATACGTGGCTCATGTAATTTATAGACTAATCACAATAATTAAATTTGTAGTGTGATGGTTACTAGACTAAAAGAGAGTAGTATGGAATTATTGGGTTTAAATACCTTCTCCCTTTAGAAACTAAATATCATGGCTCCCTGTTTTAAAAAAAATGTTTAGCACAGTTGACTTTAGACATGATGTTTTGGCCATTTGTAATGTTAAAAAAATAGCACAAGTGTGCAAAAATATAAAGCACACTTAAAGTACTGTTCATGATACAAGTCACAACGGTATTTGCATAATTTTAAAAAGTCAATTGTGGCAAATATTTAACAAGGGTAGTTTGTATGAAGGAATGGATTCATGGGTGGATGTGTATTCATGAAAGTATTAGTGAAAAGACACCTATTAGTGGTTAAGGACACATTGGGAGTTCATGAAAATAGAGTTTTGCTTCATGAGTGCACATGATAGTTCAATACAACCTTTTATCTAATATAAATGTATAGCATAAGTTGAAAAACACACAGGGATACATTTTAGCAACAATGCATGTTCTGCAGTCCACTGCATGTGGGTACTATTGGTTGATGCATACTAATAGCGTTATACATATTAGAATATCTAATAATCGGTGGAAGACTTAAAGATCAACTCCACACTCGGCACAATTTGAACATTTCCCTACAAGATCTCATGTGACCAAGGTATGCATATCAAATTTATTAAGGGTGAAATCAAGTCTGCTAAATCCTTGCTAAAAATTTGCACAAAGTTTTTTTTTTTTTCATAGTCAAGCACATGTACCAAGGTTTGAAAATTGAGAGTTTCAATCAAGGTAGAAAATGAAGAGCTGTGGCTTCACCTCAAGTATGGAGCTGAACTTCTCTTGCAACATGGGAAGTTTCAAGCGTGTAACTAGTGTTATTGCTCCCTTCATTGACTTCTCTAGTGTCAATAATTTTGCAAGCTCAGTAGCTCGCGCAAGCTTATCACCTTTGGGAAAAGAAGAACATAAGAATATAAATTTCATATAAAACTAAATTTAGCAGTGATTCATGAATCTTTTTTAGTTCAAGTCTGCTACCGCTGCAGCAGTTAGAGATAAGCCTCAAAATGCACCGGTCAAGTCCTGCCTCTATATTGAATGCTTCCTCGTCATTTGCAGCTGTGTCCAGACCCAATGCAGCCATCTCTTTCATTTTCTTTTGGATCTAAGATAAACCGCAATCTTAATCACCAAATCACTGAACACAGGTAAAACAGTACATAACCAAAAAGGAACAGTACGAACCTGTGACAGATGTAGCTTCCTCATCATGAACTCGTTTTCCAAATTATTAGCCCCGAGGTCTGATGACGCGAGGGGAAATGACATCTCAAGTACGGTTAGCACAGGCTTGGGCATCACCTAAGATCAGGAGCAGATAAGTCAAAGGACAGAGTATTTGCAGTGAGCAAACTGAGAAACTGGTCATGCAGTGAGGAAACTGACACCTGGCCATCCTTTGTCCAAGTTTCCAACAGAGATTGAGAGCACTGAATTATGCTTTATTTTTTTTCAAGAGTCTAGAACTAGTGTGGCGCCTAAAAAAGTTCAATAAATAAAACCAAGCTAAAATCTTGTGATTTCATTACTGAGCTACCACAAGAAACAAAGTTTAAGATTTACGGTTTACACAGTGGAAACTTTTTCCAAACTATACAATAACAAAACCTTTTAGTCCTAAGCAAGTTGGCTAGCCTAGACCTAGAGTTGAAACCCAACAAGAGTCACTAACAAATGAAAAGAACGAGAAAAGGAAATAAATAAAAGCCTATTCATGGTCCACAAACCTAAATAGCTGCTTTCTATTCACACCTACCCAAGAAAAAGTCTCTACGTGTGTTCATCCTTTCAATTCTCTTTTTCACTTTGTCCCTTGTCAGCTTTTGGAAACATCAACCCCTCATATTAACAATGCACATTAGGATTCCACTATGCATTGATGCCTCTCTAAGGATGTGAGTTTGATATGCCCAAACCATCTAAACTATTACCAGAAAAGCTTTTTTATTCAATTAAAGGTACCCCTAGCCTATTCATGCATGTATTTTAGGATTCGTTATGTACCTGTATGACCATAAATCCAACAACATACATATTTCTACGATACTAAACTATTGAACATGTTGCGTTTTACACCAACATTCTAATCGCTGTTACAACTTACATTTTAACTTTAGGAACGCTAGATGCTTGGCACCATGTTATCCACCCCACATTAATTTTATGGCTAACATCATCAATACCCCCATCTCTCTTTAGATCGATTCCAAATATCGAATGACATACTCACTCAGCAATACCTGACCATCCAAGCTAACATCTCCCTCCCCATGTGTAATAGTGCCAATGGCACATCAACTAAGCTCAGGTATAGTTCTGTTTCAATTTTTGTCAAAAATCTACAAGTAAAAATATCCACTAATATGAAAGTGACTGAAAAGAAACAAACTATACCTGTGGATAAGATTGAGGGGACTTGCACAGAATGCAGAATATATTGTTAGCATCCAAGCCTACCACCCAATGGCTTTCATCTTCAGATTTTCTCGCGGTAACCGAACTGGAATTAAACGAGAGTGATTTTCTGTGCTGTAGCAATAACATGGGTTTATCCAGTACATAAGATTATCAATACCTAAATACTGGAAGCCAGCTTCCGCCAAACAAACTGGAAAAGACCCTTAGAACTCCCTGAAATTTTTGTTGCTCATTTACAACATTTTTTTAGTATTGATACCATTAAAGCTATGTTCAACACTAAGTACTCATAGGTCATTCATACCTTGGTATCATATGAACTAAGTTGGCCATTCTCACTGAATCCAAACCAAGATAGTTGAGACAATGGTGTCAAAACAAGGCGCCCAGAGATTGATTGTGTCCCTTCAGATATGTTGAATACATTAACATCGAGCACCTGTCAGTGTCAGTCACAAATATTTAGTTAGTAGTTACAGAATCATTTCTCACAGAAGATTGTGTCTATAATGCCAATTTGATATATCACTAATCAAAACAATAAATCAACTTTGGCACAATGCATATCAATATCACTATCCTCACTACTAAAGCAAATTAAAATGCTGACAAATACCTGATCTCCAGAGGGCAGACAATCAGAAGCATGGGATACAATAGCTAGCTGGTCCCCATGACCCGCTGCTGTAACAACTGGGCCAATGACTGAGAGGATATGCATCTGCAGAACAAAATTTGTTATACTAGTGTTGTGGATCTGATTTGTATTGCACAAGCGAGGGTGAGATGCATGGTGATTTTTGCAGGTTACATTGCTGGCAATTAGAGATGCCTAGGGATGATAGAAAATATAAATAAGGGCAAGGGATAGCAAATGGAAAAAAAAAGATGTATTTTCCTGTTATTGGACCTCAGCTTAACCTTCCTACTACTATTACATGGACCGCAGCTTGAGCTTTGATTCTATCATGCAGCTTGTACAACTTTCTTAGTGAAACTCTTAAACTGATTGCACTGCTCTTTTCACTTGTTTTATCCAACTACGCACTTCGCCAAATGACATAGATAGCTGCAAGACTAAGAACTCTCTATAAGAGGTCTAAACGTGCTGTTGCGCACTTGTATGGCGTAGTCGGCTGGGATGCATTCAATGTTTTCAAACCGCCGAGTCGGACCTAGTTGCTTAATGACCGACCAGCTGACTAATCGCAATTAGTCGACCAGACTAATTAATCGAACCTAATCGAGCTGGTTGTCCATAGGTTTCAGGATACACATATATATAGCATTTATATAGTATATACTACTCCCTCCGTCCTAAAAAACAAATCGTTCTAGGTTTGTCCTAAGTCAAACTTCGTAAAGTTTGACCAAATTTATATATCGTCATTTATAGAACCAAATTGATACCTAATGAAATATACGTGACAAGGAATTTAGCAATACTCATTTGGTACTATAAACATTTACACTTTTTCATATAAATTTGGTCAAACTTTAGAAAGTTTGACTTAGGACAAATCCAGAATAACTTGTTTTTTGGAACAGAGAGAGTATGTATTATATAGAGTAGGCCATTCGCTACATGAACAATAGGCAGAGCGGCAGCAACAAGAGTGCAGCAGTTCTGAAGATTCAAGAGCAACAACAAGCAGCAGCCAGCAGGGGAGCAACAAAACTCAGCATAAGAGGAGGAACTCATCTTCAAGAGGCCAACAGATGCGAGGTGAAGGGGGAGGTGACTGCTGCCTGCTTGCGGACAGGAGCAAGGGAGGCAACTGCTGCCTGGTTGCGGCCTGGAAGAGCTGGCGGACTGAGGAGCGTGGGAGGGACATGAAGCCGGCCTGGAGGAGCTGGCATAATGGAGGGGGCAGGACGCCGGACTGGAGCTGCCAGACTGGAGGAGGTGCTGGAGAGCAGCTGGTTTCCCTGGGAGGGAAGAGTAAGTAGGAGGTCGGCAGACTGGCGGACGGGGAGGAGCTGGCGGTGCCTCCCTCTCGAAAGCGGGAGAACAAAACTGGCAGCGGGCGTGCGTGTCCTGGCGCCCCTCTCTGCCAAGTTTCCGGCCCAACCGGTCCCCTCCCTAAGAAGCCCAATTGTGGGCTCTAAGACCATTCTTAGTGGCAAGTTTCACTTCATAATTTCCAAAGTGCCACATCATCTAATATAGTTTAGAAATGAAATAGAGCCTCTCAATGCATAGTTTCATTTCACGGTTTCATATGCCGTAATATTTAATTGCAATGAATGTGATTGGATAGAGGGATGAAATGAAACTCTCACACTCAATGCAAGTTTCAGTGAGTTTTATAGTCTTGGAAACAATGTGTGTCCACTTTCATACCTATGAAACACGTTCCTCTTTCTCCTAGTAAATACATTACCATGTCACCTCTTTTGCTGATGTGGCACATCATTTTGTGAGAATAAAACCCCCATTGAGAATGTCCTAACCTGGTCTCCCAAACCCCCTAATCGTCCGATTAACCACGATTAGTCAAAGACTAATATCGCATGGTTAGATGGGAGCAGTTAGCAAGGCCAAAAGAGCTTAGAAGGCTGAATTTTTTTTTTAATACTAGAGTAATGAATTTGGTCCTGCTAAGTGGTTGGCTAGGTTAGATAATGGAGATGAACAAATGTCCATATGAAATGTTGAGGAAGAAATACTTGGGAAACAAGAATTTTTTCTAGCAGATCAGTAAGCAAGGCTCTTCTCAGTTCTGGCAAGCCCTATGGGGAAGCTAAAGAATGGCATGCAAAAGGAAGAGGTTGGGATTGTGAAAATGGGCAGCAAATAAGCTTCTAGGATGATGTGTGATGAGGGGAATGCCCCTTAAACATCAAATATGGGCATGTTTATATGATTTGCATGGATAAACGGATTATGGTGGCAGAGGTATATCAGATTTAGCCTTGAAGTGGAGGGAATGACTGAACACATTCAAGAGGTGGGTTTAGAAGAGGGTGAGGACGTTGTGATCTGGAAGCTGGAAAAATCTAGGATTTTCTCCATTAAATGTCTTCACATTTTGATCATGTCCGGGGGTATGAGAGATGAAAAAATGATAGCTTTGTGGGAAATTCTTTGCCTGGCTGCTCCTGCAGGAACAAGTCCAGACACGCGTGAACCTTGCCAGGCAAGGCGTCGTCCCGGATGTCTGCTTTGAGTCCTGCCCCGGTGTATTGGAGTCTGCAAATCATATTTTCCTGGAATGCCCGTTTGCGGTGAGTTTCTGGAGGGCAATTGGCCTGCAACAAAATGTGGTGACGGATGTGTGCGATCTTCACATGATGTGTTGCCCTGTCCTCATGTGCTGCTGGCGCCTTTCGAAAAGAAGGAACGCGATGATATTTGAAGGAGAGAAAAATGACCTTGAGTCAGATGCTGAATGGCTGCCGGGAAGAGGCCAAGCTTTGGTCCTGCCATTTTGGGCGGCAACGGGAAACTAGTTCATAGATGTGTAATCTGATGTAATGCTCTAAAAAGGGTCTCTGACCCGGCTCCTGTATTTGAATGGCCATTCCCAGGGCCAGATGATGAATGAAATACCAATCCATATTGTAAACTGTGTAGTCAGCGAGAAACAGTAGAGAGTAGACCACCTCCTTTTCGTTGCCCAGTTGCAAGGGTGATATGGTGTTGGATTGGATTAGAGATGCTCTAGGGTGGGAGAGTTCTCCTTCATCCATTGCAAAGGTACTAGGGATTCTAGTAGTTGCAAGTGTTTGTTGGTCCCTTTGGAAGACGCGAAATGACTGGGTCTTCAATGATAAACTGGTTTCAAGATAGTATAAACCAATTTTTTATCAATAATCTAGTACCTATCAAGATTTCAGCCTTAAGGGGACCTTGTTGGAAGCTGTGAAGATGAAATTAATAATGTACTCCCTCCATTATTTTTTATTCGACGCGGTTGACTTTTTCAAAACATTAATCCTTCGTCTTAGTCAAAACATTTATGCGAATATATGAAAACTCAAGTTATACTCAAAGTACACCTAATGATAAACCAAGTAACAACAAAATAAATGATAAATAATGAAATTTTTTGAATAAGAGGAAAGATCAAAAGGTTGAAAAAAAGTCAATTGTGTCAAATAAAAAAGAATGGAGGGAGTAGTTCATTGGCACCTGAGAACTAAGATGGGGGCAGTTTCCAGTCAGCAAAAGGATGTTCACTAAATTCCAGGCAGTCATAAAACTAGACAAATAACAAAACGTTTAGATTGCAAATCTCAGGAAACTTAATAAAACCTGCAAGCCTCCTTCAGTGAAAATGCGCAGAAAATTTAAGCTTGTGACTGCAGCAACCCATCCAGTACCGAGGGCCACAGCCTTCACTTCCTCACCCTCAAATCTCATTGACCACTAATTTTGAACATAAAAATAGATTTGTAAGAATAGACTAGAAGCTGTAATCTTCAAGATCTCCATTTGTTGAACTTGTATAAGTAACATGAGTACAATGTACAAAGAGCGTACCTCACTGTTACTAGCCCAGCTACCAAAAGGGCGGTACATAAGAGTGCTCATATTCTTGTCACCCTTGCATAGATTTGCAAACACACTTCCTGATTCATTTAGTGCAGCCATTGTGAAACCAAAATAGTCTGTCATGGGAGGAATTCTAGGGCCTCTTCCTGTGTCATGAAAGTCAACCTGGAAAATGCACATACAATACTTATTGTACTCTATAAGGAGGAACTGATGCACCATCAGATGGCTTGAATCACATGCAAGCAACAGGTAACAGCATATCTTACCTCAATATGTGAATGCCGCTCACTTTCAATAGTTGTAATACTCCCAAGCATGTTGTAGGCAAGGAAACTTCGCATGCCAGACTGAGGTGGTGTTGATCCAGGCTGGAAAGCAGCTTGCATTCTTGCTGTAACCATCCTTCCTGAAGTGGCCGAATCACCGTTTTCATTTCCAGCATCCTCCTTTCTACCTTTATGTTTATCTTTAATTCTTTTGGACAATTCCACTTGATGTATTAAATCGTCATCATCGCTATCTCCGTTAAATGCAGTCTTCCTCTTCAATCTCATGTGATTAACAGGAGTTGGATAATCAAGACTTTCATCAATGTCATCCTCCAAGCCACAAGAGGTACTTGGCTTCTCATCGTTGACATCGTCATCATCGTCAAACAAAGGAACTTTAGTGGAGATGAGGTCAGGCATGCCCTCAATAGGTGACTTCATATTTGAAGGTATGACTGATTCCCAGATGCCAAACTTGCCCATGACATCAATCAGAAGTAAAGCATTTCCATCTGGCTTCCAAGCCAGGCTGCATATCACCTCATCAAACTTTTGCCTCTCAATGTCCAGCATTGACTTCACATCCCAGATAAGCAGCTGCCTATCCAAGCCAGCACTGGCCAGATATCTCCCATTCGGAGACCAGCAAAGGCTGCACACTGGCTGCTCATGATCTCCGTTGAGCCTAAACACCTCCTCCCCTGTGTCCCTATCATACAGCACCACATTGTTCCTCAACCCGGGAACAGCAAGGGTCTGGCCATCAGGGCTCCAGCACAGGACATTCCTGACCGAGTAATCGGAACGAAATGTTGGAGCAATACGCGTCAAGGTACGGACCTCACTGCCAATGCAAAGATCCCAATAGATAACGGTGCCGAAGCTGTCGACGGATGCTAGGTAGTCATTCCTCGGGTCGAACGCCAGGCCAGTGACGGAGCCCTTGTGGCCCTTGAGCACCTTTGAGATGGTGTTGTCAATGGTCGCTATCAGCTTGATGCCGTCGTCGTCGCCAGCGGCCGCAAGCAGGGTGCCCTTCTTGTTGAAAGCGAGTGACCGGATCGGGAGGACAAATCTGGCGACATTGCTCTGGAACTCCCCCTCTGCAAAAAAATTCGCAGCCATGTCACAGATCTGGTGTGTGAGAGAGGGAGGGCGGGAATAAGAGGACTATCGGATCATATGCGCGCATCATGGCAGTGGAATCAACGAACCTGGGAAGTTGTAGAACTTGACGGAGTGGTCAATGGATCCAGACGCTAGCGAGCCGCTGGGACCCGGCGCGACTGCAAGTGCAGTGACGCCGTCCTTATGGAGCCGGATCGTAGCAATCAGCGACGAACCCAAGCCCCTGCCGCCGGCAAGCACCGACGCGGCGTCGTGGATCAGGATGTCGGTGTCGGCAGCGGAAGACGTGACGACGTGTTGCCCGCCCGGGCCCCACACGGCGGAGCAGAGGGCCGGCGAGCCAGCCTTGTGCGCCTCACGGAGCTTCACCGTGCGCCCCTTCATCGCACTCGTTCACCTCGGACCTCGGACGTAGTTGTGGTGGTGATGGTGTGTCGTGCAATGAGATGGTTCGCTGGTCTTTGGCAAGATTGACGAGAAAACGAGCGGGATCTGCTTGGATTTCTATGATACATTTCCCGCCACCGTAAAAAAAATGGCGGGAGTTAGCGCGGGAAGGGTCGTTTCGGCACGAAACCATCCATTGTTTTGTCGCACTATAATGCTTGTCACCCAAATTCGGCCCAACAGGCCCATCTACAGATACTTTTTTTCACTCCTTTGCAGATTTTATTCCTCAGTCACCTAATATTTGTACCCATCAGTCAAATGGTTCTATGTTTGTTTTGTTAAATTACTACATACATATTAAAAAATTACTATTTATTGTTGTACTGTAATTTTTTTATTGTGTTACGTAATTTTGATATATGACTGATTGATTGAATTTCATAGCCACCTATGTGATCATGTAAAATGTGACTAATGGATTAAATTTCGTATGGTTCATGCATGGACCTTCACAAACTATAGCATCTCTCCTGTTCTACACAAGGTGTGTTTAATTGAAGGCCACTTTTTTGTTTTTCCTTTTGTGGTTCTTATTTTTACTTTGTTTAGTTTTACATTTATTTTTCAAAGATAACAATAGTATTGTTATGAGTCCCAAAGGTACAAATTCAGATCTTGCACAGCAGCAACAAGGCGCCAACTCCTCACTACGCTGCCCGAAGTGAAAGAGTACTTGCGCCACCATCTCAACCACAAGCGACAGCAACAAGACACTCGGGTTGACATCGAGCAAGCACATCAGCGTCACCTCCAGGCTAAAGCTAGGACGGTTGGCAACCTCAACTATGGCCGGGTCTGGCGCCCCGTGCACCAGTAGCAGCAAACTGGTCACCACCTGGTGCAACGCACTCAGCTTAGAGCTTCAACGAGTCCACTAGCCGCCGAAGTTTCAATCACACCTCCCGGAGATGTACGATGGTGTTGATGATTGTTATTTCACCATTTTGACCGCCAATTCCCTGGTGAATAAATGGGGTATAGATAAAGTTCTATGCATTATTTACCTAACACTAATGAATTCCACGAGTTTTGGTGATTTTTGATGTATCATAGGGAGATGCTCAAATTCTATTCAAAAGAAGATCCTTTGGAGCAAGAGAGAATAAGCACATAAAAGGGCTTGAGAAAGAATTATCTCAAATGCCCTCAAAAACCATACTATTACGAAGAGCTCATCGAGACGATCAAAATGGACATACTATTTGTCTCGTTTGTGTGATACCCCGGGTATCACGTTGTGCCCATCATGAGTGTCATGTAAACTTTTCATGCATGAATGTTGGTTGAATGAATGAGCGTTGCTTTGCTCATCGAGCCGTGGATGCAAGTACTTGGAAAAGGAAACCTAGGTCTCAAAATTCCTTTTCTTCCAAGTGCTGCTAATGAATCTAGAACTTTGTTCCTAAATTCTGCTAAGTTATGGGCAGTTTCAAGAAAAACTTTGCATACGAAAGTTGTAGAGCATAAAATTCTAAGCAACTTTGGTATATAAACTTTCTCCAAATTCATTCGTTTTCATTTTTTAATCTTCAATTTAAATGATTTTTCTGGTCAAAAATTCTAAAGGGAAGTGTTTTTCCTCCGTCCTATGACATTTGGGCCCCTTTAGCCTCTCCCTCCCTCTCCTTTACAAGTGGGCCAACAGCCAGGGGTGGGAAATATCCCACCGCCCCTGCCCTGCCTCTTCTTCCCAAAGGGCCCAAGCACCGCTCTCCATCCTCGGTCGCCATCTCCCTTACGGCTCCTCTCTTTCCATGGCGCCCTCTCTCCCATGGAGCCCCTATGTCACAGCTGCAGCTGAGCCAGGAACAGAGAAGGTGTAAACAGTGAAGGGCGCCAACGCTATAGGAATGTATTTGAACGTTGGCGTGAGCGAGAGGCCCACAGGGCCGTCACTGTAATAGGCTAGTGCCATCTATCGTTTATATTCTACTCTGAACGAATGGAAGAGACAACAAAAACTATTATGCAGTAAAACACCAACTTGAGCTCGAAGGAAACTTTCCTCGGCTCTCCTACCGATCCTACGTTTCTCACGTCGCCGGTGATCTCGCCGGCGGCCAGGGGTTATAGTGGTTTCAGATTCGGCGTTCCTCGGCGTGGGTGCTCTCGTCCGCGGTCGCTTCTCGTCCTGTTGGCGACAGCGGCTGGGAAGCGGCCGCGCATCGTCACGATTCTTTGTGATTTGGGTGAGCTCATCATTCTCGCCGCGATTCTCTCATATAACAACTAGATCAAGTGCAGTTAGGGTTGCGTGGCACTTGTTCGCGTGTAAAATTCCGAATACTAGCATCTCGATCTAGTTGTGGCGGCGTTGGCGGTGAGAAGGTCTGACGATTTGGGTTGCGTGGCGTTCGTTCACATGTAAACTCCCTCGATCGCGCCTCCTTCTCAGGTGTTGGGGAATTCTTGGTACAACTAATCCCGAACCGATTGTACTGAGTGGTGGCGCAGTTTGTTCAGTGAAGCAGGAAGTCTGTTAATCAGTCATCACGGCACCAATCAAGCCTTCCAAGCAGACTCAGATCTTGCAGGATACCATGGCTGAACATACAGCTCAAGATCATGCTCATTGGGAGCAGATGATGGAGAATTTTGACTTGTTGTTTGCTGGGGTGAATGAAATTGGGGTTTCCCAGCTGCAGTTGAGGTCTTAAACAGAGTTACAGGCCACCATAGTGGAGAGGAATTATCAAGAGCAGTTACTGTTTGCACAACAAGTCAAAGCAACTGGTCAGGTAGTGGCTAATTTGATTCTCTCTCAGCAACAGGCAGAAACCAAATCAGTCACAATTTCTGTAGAAGAGGAGGAAAATCCATTTCATGCTAAGTACAAAGAAGGTACATCACAGCCTGGTCCACAAAGAGGGTTTCAGCAGTCTGCATCTCATTGGAAACACAACACTTCTCATCAGTCTGACTGTTGCACCAGAAAACCGATGTGTAGCACCCTGGAGAGCTTCACACAATAGGGCCGGGAGGTGTATGTGGACCGTAGGGATCGCTCCTCCTTGCTGCGACCCACGACCAGCTGAACGGATCAGCCGATCGTCTTGGCTTGGTGGTGGTCGGGCGTGCCACCTGGCTGACGACCTAGCCAGGGAGGTTGTGGTGGTGGTGATGGCGTTAGTTGGCTGACGACCCACAAGTGAGGTTCTGGCTCGCCTGTACAAGCTATAAATAGGCCCCGAGAGCTCATTTGTAAGGTGTGGAGTTGAGTTGAGAGAGTTCTATCTTAAAGTGCTTCACTCTTTTCTCAGTAGTTAGGATAGTCCTGGGAGTTAGAGTTGAGTTGAGCTTTGCCTCGGAGTCTCCGGAGTTATCTTCGAGTCTGTGGTAAAACTCTTGTATCTTTTGGATTCAGATTATCTTCAATATAATTCAGTTATATTTTACTTTATTTCTATCTCCTACAAGTGTGGTGTACCTTTATTTTGCATACTTGCTAGGCTTAGATTGTGTTTCACTTAGTTGTTCAAATCTTGTTATTCTTGCGGGTGCTATAACTCAACCCTAGACTTAGACGCTAGGCTTTGGCTAGATCCACTCCTCTGATCCAGGAAGATCTATCATTATTCAAGCTTCGCTTGAACACGTTTATAGCTTGCCATCCTCTCCATGCAGCTTTGCTTGGTTGCCCCACTCGATGATAGCGTGTGGTGTGTCTGTGTAGTCCAGGCCCGTCGTTCGGGAGGCCCGTAGGTGTTAGCTAGACTCTCTTTTGGGACCTACTATGTACCCCCTAGTATCCTCGAGACTCTGGAATTTCGCTCGATGCAAGACCTTGGCTTGTTTATTTGAATAGCTTAGTTAGACACAGATAATCTTTGCAGCCGATTAGAATAGAGTTTAGTGACTTTATCTCACTCGTTGTCCTCCCAAGCAACTATACCTTTCTACAGATAGCTTAAATAGATATCCTCCTCCACCATACACCTATCTTTATCACGTTTACCCCTGTTCAACTCTAGTTGGTATAATTTATCCAAGTTTACAGCTCATTCGATTTGAGTTTATTCAATTACACTCTTGAGCCTACCGCTTCCCCGTGGAAATTTATGATACTCAGAATACTCTGAGTGAAAGGCTACAGCGGTCTCCGTGCGTCTGCGGAGTAAAACCTGTAAAGGCTAAGAGACACCAACAATCCCCTGTTCTCCTCAATCGACATCTTCTCTTCTTCTTCCTTAAGCCAGAAAAGAGCCGAGCAAAAACCCCTTTCTCCCCATGTCTTCCATCGCTAGCAATAATCCTCCATCACCTCCTTCCTCCTTCTCTGCGATGGGGCCTCGAGCGCCTACACCACCTTCTTCGCCCTCCATCGCCTCTGCTCCAGGCGCGGCGTCCAATGCGCCAGTGCCATCGCCGCCCTGTTGGCGCGCCGCCGGGCCCCGCCCCTTTGTCAGTGGCAAGAGCCGATCAGGCTCCGCCGGTCGTGCCGGCGGACGGCGACAAGGGCTCACCGGACCAGGCCACCAAGGCCTAGTTGAAGATCTTTGGCCCCGACATCCCGGACCCTCCATTCGGGGTGTGGGTGAACCTTGGGTGCGCCGAGGACCCGGAGGACGCAGTGGCGTCCGCTCCGTGGAACCCTCCTCCCCTGCAGCGTTCACCAACGCTGGAGCGCGTGTTGGCGTTTCTTAGCCTACTGATATAGATCCGCAAGCGCACGGAAACACGTTGTAGCTTTTCACCCAAGTGTATTCCAAGGTATCGAAATCCACGAGGAACGAGGAGTAACTCAACGTAGAACAGGTAGGAACGAACAGTAAAGCCAGCAATTTTAGAGATAAAAGACAGAGCAGAGCAGGTTCACTACTTTAAATAAAACAACTTAACTTCACTAAACAAACTAGTGTTCTACTCAGCAGGTTTACTTGGACACTAAGCCTATAGAACCACTTCCGGGCACCAGAGTGCTGATAACCCAGACGAGAAAGGCGGACACTACAGAACTCAGCTATGCATCGATGACTACTTATCCGAACGACGGGGTGGAGTACATAGGGTACATGCTCGCTGTCACCAAGCGGACCTACCACCAAAGCTGCATAGGACAAGACACCTTCCAAGGCAAACTCTAATCTAGACACCACATCTACACAACCGAGTTTGCTACTACACAAGTTCGAAGCCTGAGAGCAAGCACAACTGTATAGCTAAACTACATAGAGCACACTTGGCACCCGTAAACTACTAAGCAGAGCACTGAGTATGTAAATAAAGTAAGTATGAATTAAATAAAGGAGGGAGCAAGGAACTTTACTGTATCCTGGAAATAGAGTAATAATCCCTCTGAGAATAAGAGCTCGGGACTAGAAGATCAATAGAGAATTCCGACTCCTTCACTCTACAACTCACTACTCACTCTTGATGCAACTTGGCTCTCTCTACAATGCCAAGGGTGGCTTCACTACTATACTCTACACTCAACTACACAACCACACTAGTGTTATCTTGATCCACTACACCTTGCAAATGACCTCCCGGGGGGTATTTATAGCCTGGATGGACGAGGGGGGTATTTGTAGGTGTGCAAGGTCGGTTGGGCATAGGTCGGTGGTCGGCCGACCTGGGGGGTAGGTCAGCCGACCCTGGAGTAGGTCGGCCGGCCACCCGGGAGGTTGGGCGACCACCCGATGCACCGCCTTCCTTGATCCTTCGGTTGTGATTTGCTCCGAATGTCGGTTGGCGGTTGTGGCGGTTGAGGCACGTGCAAAACGAGGTCGGTACTAGGTGGGCCGACCTTGGGATAAGGTTGGGCGACCTCTGATTGGCTGCATGTATTCTCCCTCGGATTGCTGACATCATTGATCCTTTGTGCGAAGTCCTTTTGGCCCTTGGATGCATTGGATTCTTGATCCGACGGTTGCATTTAACTTGTTTTGTGTTTCTTTGCATGCAGGTCGAAATTGGCGACGTGGCAAGGTCGGGCGACCTGGGCCTAGGTCGGGCGACCGGGGCCCTATGCTGTCTGGTGGGCTACCTGGGTCGGCCAACCAGGTGGGAGGTCGGCCGACCTGGTTCCTGGGTCGGCTGACCTGGACCTATGGTCGGCCAACCTGGCCTCTGGGTGCTGGTAGCCCCTAGTCGGCCGACCAGGTCGGGCGACCACACCCTTGGTCGGCCGACTTGGGATGGTGGTCGGCCGGCCAGGGTATCTGGCCCATTGCTCCCCTTCTTGCCACATTGTCTTCGTTTGTTCATTTTCATATAGTTTTGAATGTGTTAAGCTCCTGCATACAATCTTTATGCACAACTCGTGGAACTAGTTAGAGATTAGTGAAAACTTGGTAAAGTATACTTTAAAACATGAAATGTTGGTGGTCGAAATGGGTTTTATCGACCGCCAACACCCCCCACACTTAAACCTTTGCTCGTCCTCGAGCAAAGAAGAGTGTTAAGCGCGAGTGGAAAGGGCATAACATCAACATCCATCATAGCAAGCACAAGGTTACTCCTGACTATTTCATCTTGCCTAGGATTTCAATGGTGTCTACACTTAAGTTTTGGAATGTTGAGACATGGAATAAGAATATATCAGAGTTAACTTCAGGTTCCTACACCACATGAGTAGAGAGGTTTTCAAGATTTTCAAAACAGGGCATGCCAACTTTTCTGATCTCAAGTCCAGCTCTCAGTCACTCATAGGACAAGGTGTCCTTGCAAGAGTTTTGTATTCCTCACATTCTACACTACTAAGGCTTTTGTGAAGCTTTTGGTAGTTGAACGAGAGGTGCCATCCTATCATGCTTATGTTGTCTGATCAAATCAAGTGTCAAGAAAGAATTCATAATCAAGCGAGATTTGGCCAAGTGCAAGAGTAGTGTAGGGATTTGTCTCTTGCAGGTGCTTGTTTTGAATCCCATATTTGAGTAGAGGGCATGGAGTCTTTTTTTTTTCTTTTTTCCTCATCATTTTTTTTCTCATACTTTTCTCTTTTCTCTTCTTTTTCTTTCGACTTCCATGCCTCTCTTTCTTTGAAACAGAACTTGGATGGGATCATTGACATTTTGTGCACACCTTTTTGAGAGGCTTTATTTCATGGAATGTGCATGTGAAGGCCAAAATTCTCAAATGATTCGAACTCTTTAATGGCACAAAACTTGATAAAACTCAAAGCAATCAGGGATGCATGAATGTACAAATTCTCTTTTTCATATGTGGCACTGGTGAGATGGGATTGGAACTTGAGTTCATCCAAGAAGGAACCCTCTTTTTATTTTGCAAATAGAACTCTTAATTCATGTGGGAGGTTCCTTTAGTTATCTCCAATTATCTCATCCCTCATGAAACAACAAACTAAACATAAATGGTTCCCTATTCATAAAAGTATCCAAAGGCAAGATTACTCTAGCATAAGGAATAACATGGTGCAAGCACAAGTGAGATGTGACATCATGATCATGTAGAGCATCATTTACCAAGGTTTCATGTAAAACAAACGCAAAATTTGAGAGGTACAAATAATAAAATGTGCAAACCTGACCTCCAAATGCGGGCTCGAGATGGGAGTGGGCCGGCCAGCCCATAGCCAGGGTCGGCCGACCCTGTCACCAGGTCGGGCGACCAGGGACTAGGTCGGGCGGCCACCGCTCTTCATGGTTTGACCCGTGCGCTTGTTTGTTTCGGGTGAGAGAGCCTTGGGGAGACGTGACAACATGGTGTACATATTTTTGTGCAAGTTGTGTGGTTGGCCGACCCGGACCATGGTCGGGCGACCTGCGCGTTGCTGTTCTTCCCCTGAATTTTACTGAGTAGTGTTGTGGCATCCTGCATAAGATGTTTCTTCCGTGGTTTCCGCAGGATTAGTGATTGGGGGTCGAATGGTTTTGGCCATTCCACCCAAACTTTATTGGAACAAAGAAAACTTTCCTACCTTTATTGAATCATATAAAAATTGGAGGTGCATGTTACAAAAGGGAAATTAAAACAAAAACTTATTCAACCTAGGAATTAAACTAATGCGCCTAAGATAACTAGAAGCAAGGGCATCTATGATTGTAGTGGGTCATAGAGTTCCGGATGCCCTATTGCTTCCGCAAGCCGGCGGACCTTGGTGGACAGTCCCTTCCTAAGGACATCTATTTTATCATTTATGTCCATCCGCCAAAGCTCGCCTTCAGCACAGCACTCCTCTAAATTCTGCAATTTGGCCCGGAGCGCTATGTTTTCCTCCCTAAGAGAGGCCACCGTGTCTTCATCACCGGATGAGTCTTCGAACTTCCCAAGCGGTCCTCGGATGGGGGGAGGTACAACCACCCTATTCACCGTCCTACGTGGTGGAGTGGAATCAATGGACTCATCTATGGATGAATCCGGGATGGCTGCCCTTGGCACAAACACCTTAGCATACCCGCCCGTGGGAGTTTTCATCCCACGGAGAGTATGGTCCAGCGGCCTCCTCTTGGAAGAGGCTCTTGATGTACTTCACAGGGCGATGGCCCCCATGGTAGGACGTGGCGATGGGTGCGCCACCTTCTTGGCGATGGCCTTGGTGGGGGACAGACCGCGAGGGGGCCTGTCCACACTGTGGGAGCGACGGGGAGAGTCCGAGCGACCTACACGGGTGGCTGGCTGGCTACGGGGGCTGTTACCCATGGTCGGGCGACCCTGACCAGAGGTCGGCCGACCCTGGGGACCTAGTCCCGTCGGCCAGGGTGACCTCCGTACGAGTCTCTCCGGGCTCTCCTCCTTCGGGATGGACTGGAGAGGTGGTGGTGAGTCCTCGGACGCCAGGGTGTATGTGGCGGTGGTGTCCGAGGTGATGGAGACGATGGCCTTGCCATTGTTGTGTGGAGAAGGTGGTGCCATGGCTGAATTCCAGATGGAATGAGATGGGATTGAGATGTGGGAGGAAGAAGATGGCCTTCTTTCACCTTAAAATGTCGGAATCCCAATCTCATCCACTCAACAGAACCGGAAAAGCTAGGGAAAGCGCTCCAAAACTTGAAAAATCAAATTTTGGCAGTCGGGCGACCTGGTTCGGAGGTTGAGCGACCTGACCCAGGTCGGGCGACCCGTGCCCTAGGTCGGCCGACCCGGCCTCGCGCCTGGTGGCCTGGCTGTTGTACCCAGGGGTCGGGCGACCAGACCCTGAGGTCGGCCGGCCACGCCAACACTTGGCTGGACGTGCCAAGAGTTGGGATTACCCCTATTAGGTGGCCTTACCCCTATTAGGTGGCCTTTACCCAAAAACATGTGTTGGACATTTGTTCTATTGAGATTTTGCAGCAAAAGGTGAGATTAGAGGAGTTTTAAGGGAGAAAAAGCAAGTAGTGTACATGGCTTCTTTTATGGTCTGAGCTCGACCATGGACGTGTGATCATACTACCTCGTGCAGCTCGAAGAGGTCCATTTCTTCGAGCTGAGGCATTTCGGGCTCGAGAAATATTTTAAGGCGCTTCCCATTCGCCTTGAAAACATTTCCGTCATCGTCCTGGAGGGTGATGGCGCCGTGATCGGCGGCTTCAAGGACCTTGAAGGGTCCTTCCCACTTACTCCTAAGCTTACCATGGCCAAATAAACGAATGTGAGAGTTAAAGAGTAGTACCTTATCTCCCGGTTTGAATGATTTGATCTTGATTCACTTATCGTGCCATCTTTTCGTGCGCTCCTTGTATAGCTTGGCACTGTGGTATGCCTTCTCCCTCCATTCCTCCAGCTCGGCCAGTTGCATTTGCCTTCTTACACCTGCCGACTGGAGATCCATGTTCCACCTCTTGACCGCCCAGTAAGATTTGAATTCGAGTTCCACTGGAAGATGACAAGTCTTGCCGTATACCAATTGGTATGGTGTCATGCCAATGGAAGTTTTATATGCAGTGCGGTATGCCTAGAGAGCATCGGGTAGCTTGGATACCCATTCTTTTCCCATAGCCTTGACCGTCTTTTGCAATATGTTCTTGATTTGTTTGTTTGACGTCTTGGCTTGGCCACTTGTCTGCGGATGGTAAGGGGTGGCAACATGGTGGTCCACACCGAGTTCAGCGAGACACTTCCTAAAGCGCTTGTCAATGAAGTGGCTGCCCCCATCGCTGATGATGACCCGCGGTACTTCAAAACGAGGAAAGATTGTTTCCCAGAACATCTTAATGGAGTGTCTTGAGTCCGCTGCAGGACACGGCATTGCCTCTACCCATTTTGATACATAGTCAACTGCGACCAAGATGTACTCCTTGTCTCCATTCTTGGGAAAAGGTCCCATGAAATCTATGCTCCACACGTCGAATATATCAAGCTGGAGATTGCTTGTGAGTGGCATAGCATCTCTTGGATTTATAGTCCCTTGGCGCTGGTACCTTCGACACCGTAGCACGAACTCTTTTGCATCCTCGTACATAGTGGGCTAGTAGAACCCACTTTGCTAGATTTTTGCATGAGTCCGATAAGCCTCATAGTGACCTCCATAGGAGGATGCATGGCATCTATCAAGGACTTGCGGTGCTTCACAAGCTGGAATGCAGCGACGTAGGAGTCCGTCTGCGCAGAGTTTGTATAGGTCGGGGTCATCCCAGAGATAGAATCGGCTATCGTGGGCCAATTTCCTCTTGTCTGCTCCTTGAAGGACATAGCCAGCAACGATGTAATTCACCAGATTAGCATACCAAGGTTGGGCTGTTGTCACCTTCAGAAGCTGATCATATCTCATATAGTCATCGATCGGCAACGGCGATGTTTCTTCAAACTTCATTCGTGAGAGATGATCTGCAACTGAATTCTCTACTCCCTTTTTGTATCGGATCTCGATATCGAATTCTTGGAGTAGCAGCACCCACCGGATGAGTCGTGGCTTTGCATCTTTCTTGGTCAGGAGGTATTTGAGAGCTGCATGATCTGTGTAGATGATGACTTCGATCCTACCAAGTATGATCTGAACTTGTCGATTGCAAAGACCACTGCCAATAGTTCTTTCTCGGTGGTTGAGTAATTCAGTTGTGGGCCAGTGAGCATTTTGCTTGCATATGAGATAGCATGATGCTTTTTGTCCTTGCTCTGACCCAATACTGCTCCAACAGCGAAGTCGCTTGCATCACACATGATTTCAAAAGGTAAGTTCCAGTCGGGTGGCTGAATGATTGGGGCTGAGACCAGAGCCTTCTTAAGCGTGTGAAAGGCCTCGAGACATTCTTTGTCGAACACAAAGGGAACATCCTTGGCCAACAAGTTGGTCAGAGGCCGGGCTATATGGGAAATTTTTTTGATAAATCTCAGAATGCCCGAAAGGGGCTGAAATGTAAAAGATACAATCAGACGACTACGATGACGCTTCGATCTTCTTCTTCTCCATGCCTCGCTTGGATGTACGCCACGTAGCCAGTAGTCCGGAAGGTTCCCCCGGTTTTGAAGTCAGAAACTGGAAAACTTTATTCTACGGGCTTTCTGGGCCGGGTCTTGGCCTAATCTTCTATCTTAGCGAGTCGGAGCCCAACCCACCAAATCTTTTGAACTTGGGTGGCGGTTTTGAGCCGAAGCCGCCAAAGCCTCCCTCGCACGCCTTCGCACTATGCACTCGGGTTGGAGCACCACGGTGGCACCCGACTTCTCCAGTCCATCGGAGTCGCCTCACGGTCCATCGGAGGGCTTACACCACCGTCGCCGAACCGCCCCTCCATGTATCAAGCTCCCATGGCAGACCGACACCGAGCATTGCCTCCGGTCCATTGGAGGGCTTTTGCCTCAGTCCATCGAGGTCTTCATCATCTACCTCCAGTCCATCGGAGGGCCTCCAGTCCATCGGAGGGCTTGAGCTCATTGACAATCACTCATCACACCAGGAGAGCAATGAGGCCGGTCCAGTGGCTCTCAATGTCCCCCTTGATGAGTGCATTGTCAACACCTTCAACCTGTAACCTGAAATAGAACAAAGACAAGAGAAAAGCGTAAAACCGAAAAAGAAAGAAGGAAAGAAGAAAGTTGCTCAAAATGCCCAAGAACCAACTACAAGCATAGAAACATGACACAATGAGACAACAAAAGAAAATAAAGCATCGGCTCCTCAAGACAGAGGCAAAAGGCTCAACGCACCGATGCAAAGAGCATGCTAAAAGCTCAACTCCCCTGAAATGCGTCCTCACAAATGCAAAATGAATGCAAAGCTCCCCCTCAACTAAATTTCTCTTGAGTTCTCCCCCTTGTCCATATTTTAAATTTCTTCCCCTTGGAGGAGGTACACTAATTTCTCCCCAAATTTCTCCCCCTTATTGACAATGGACACATCAAGGGTTCCTTGAGCTCAACTCCCCCTGAATTAGACAACTCCCCCTCAAAATATGCCATGAAATGCAATGATGTAACACCCTAGTTTAAATTCCAGCATTTTACAATTAAATTCAAGTAATTTATCTTTTTTCCTAAGGCTCATATGTTAGTTTGCATTTAACAGGTTTTATTCAAAATAAATACTTGTATAAAATTTATCATAGGCCCAACTTTCTTGTGCATTACATGCTGGTGCATTGTCTGTTGTTTGCTTGAGTTAAGGATTCAAATTCAAATTCATTTGAATTTTAGAACCATTTCTATCTCCTTTCAAAATATTTCAAAAACAGAAAAAAGAAGAAGAAGGGGGCCAAGCTGACCGGCCGGCCCAAAACCGACCAGCCAGCCCAGCTCCCCACCCCCTCATCCCGCCTGGGCCAGAAGCCGTTGGCCCGCCTCCTCTTCCCGCCTGGGCCGAAGGCCGGCCCAACCCGCGCCCTCTCTCTCCCTCAGCGCGTCGCCCGACCCACTCGGCCGTGCCTTCCTCAGCGCGCCTTCCTCTCCGCTCGGCCATGTCGACGCCCGAGCAAAGGAAGCTTCCTCCGAACCCTCACCCGCTCCCTTCCTTAAATCCTCGCCTTCAATCCCGCACCCGCCGCGCCGGTTTCCCCCTTTTCCCTCCTTTCCCTCACTGGACCTTGACGGGTTTCAAAGCCGCCGTCCACTCCTTCTCTCTACACCGCCTTCTAGCGTCCTAAACTCCTATAAAACCCGACCCCGAGCATCGCCCCGAGCCCCTTTACCACGCCTCCACTCCAATTCCGCTCCCTGCACCAACGCGCTTGCATTTCGCCGCCGGAGCTTCACCTCGGTAAGACGCTCCACCGTTCAATTCATCGGCGTGGATCCATCTCCGGCCCTCTAACCGCCCCCTTCACGCTCGCAGGGTCTTCGCGGAGCCGTTCTAGGAGGTCTTGATGCGAGGCCGAGCCTCCGACGCTCCCGTCCGCGAGCGCCGCCCGAGCCCGTCCGCCGACCTACGTCGCCAAGCCCCGCCGTCCGCTCCTCATCTCCCTCGATCCCTCGGTGAGCTCCGCCTCGGCCTTCTCTCTCTTTTCCGCTAGGTCTAGTCCAGCGAGATGCCCCTAGGCCCCGGCGTGCGCCACGCCGGCGAGCCACCGCCGCGCCGGCCGGATTCCACCGTGGGGAATGGTCGCCGCCGGCGCCCTCTTCTCCCGTTCAACCCTGGCCCTCGGATCTGATCTGGGCGGCCGAGATTAGAACGTGGCATACCCCTTCGCGGGCCAATCGGGACGCGCCACGTCGCCTTCATAATCCCAGTCAGCCCCGGCCCCGCTTGTCAGGCCACGTGGCTAGTCACGAGTCAGCCACGTCGCGCTGACCGAGTCCACCGCGGGGCTTTCGCAGAAAGGCCCCCGCATTTCCTGGAAATCAACCCGCAGTCCACCTGCGTTGAAAAGTATTTAGGTTTTAGTCCTGTTTTTATCGGTTTAGACCCTGAGCTTTCTAGTTTTCGAACCCGCGGTCCAGGTATCGGGTTTTTGCCCGGAAATCCTCTGCGGCTATAGTTATTTACGTATAGGTCCTCGGTTTTTCAAATCTAGCCCCTGGTTTCAATGTTTCTATCACAGTTATGCCCCTAGGAGCCCGTTTTATGCATAACTTTCGCGTTTTAACTCCGATTTGAGTGATTCTTGCGCTCACGCGAGCGTAGAAACAGGTAGAATGTTTTTAGTACAGTTTTCCCTTCTATTTTTATGATATGATGTACTTTTTCTCACCTTTTGATAATTGTTTGCATGTATGTATGCGTGGAAATGCTTGTATGTTGCCGTGAACATGGTTAGACGGTGAGCAGTTTGTTGGTGACGAAGAGCAGCAGTTTGAGGGTGTTGAGCAGCAGACTCAAGACCAGTTTGAGCAAGGCAAGTATAGCATGAACACAACCTAACAACCCTTTAATCACTTCATATGCATGTGTCTAATTTTGTATGCCAATAAGGACTGTACATAGCCTCTTTATTCGATATGTTTACCTATGGGTTGCATGCTGGTTAAGTTTTGCTAGTCGCCGCACGAACTCGTGTATCTTTTGTTAATAATTTAATCAAATGGATCTATGCAATCAATTTTTTTGAGCTTGACCCTCTGTGGATCGTGTTCCTCTAAAATTGGCTTTTTAGCAACTTGGTTTAGGGGGCATGAGCATGTGTTTTGCTTATAGCCACTCTCCGTAAGGACCGGTTCGCAAAGCGACAACCTGGGACAACAGTGCTACCATGAGACTGGAATGGGACGGTCTTGGCTAATTAATTAGGTTGCATTGGTTTGGGGGTAACTTACTGACGGGGCAAGAGGGGAGGTGAGCTTCTGTGGCCCTCGCGCTACTTGGGTTGAGTGCGTTTATCTCCCCTTGAGGCTTGCCCCACAGCTGCGGACCCTAAAACCTTAGCGGTTACACCTTACCAACGTGATCTTTGTAAAGGCCTCGTAGTGTGCTTGCTAGCCATCTCATCTAAGGTAATGTGGTGGACCACTAGCGTAGCCCGTGACTCATGGGTAAAGATGTACGACCTCTCGAGAGTGTAAAACTGACATGTCAGCCGTTCTCACGGTTATGAGCGGCCCAGATCCTTTATGCAGATTAGTGGTTCTGTTGGGTTTTGAAAGTGGTTCTTATGTTTATATTGTTGAATAATGTTCTGATGCAATATCTTGGGTTAATGGTTTACCAACTCACTTGTAGTAATTTCGTCGCTTAATAAAACTTGACCAACTAAAAACTCATGCTAAGTGTCAGCCAACCCTAGATGCCTCATAGTTCATGTTATGCTTGTTGAGTATGAAATACTCACACTTGCTTTACTTTAAACCTACTGTTGGCTGGAACCCAACCGCTGCTCAGCTCCAGAAGACTTCGAAGAGTATATTCAGGACTTCAACGAGCTCTAGGCGTACCGGTCCACCAGTCGACGTCCCTGTGGCAGCTCGTTTATCTTCGTTTACGCTTCCGCTATGACTCTGGTTTAAAGACATGTTGTCTTATTGTAATAAAGTGATGATATACTCTATGTAAACGTTTTATTTATCGTTTATGCACGTTATGTGATGTCACTATTGTCATGATATATGTGAGACACGTTCCTGGCACATATATGTTGTTCCGGTTCCGTTGGTTGAGAACTGGGCGTGACAAAGTGGTATCAGAGCCATGTTGACTGTAGGACGGAAGCCTAGTTAGAAATGGACGTAAATAAGGACCTCATTCCCCTTCGCCCTATTGCTGTTTTATGAAAATTTTATTTTCGCTATCAAATTATATGTTCACTCTATGTTAAATTATTACTTTTTGCTTTATTCATTCAATCATATAGAACTGATCTCCATCTTACTCCATCCTCCTTATAGGTCATGGCACGCAGCAAGCAAACCGCCCGCAAGAGTACCGGGGGCCGCCTTCGCCGTGTTGCACCACCGACCCCACGGCGTACCCCAGTACCTCGTCCACCACAGCAGATCGAGCCTCCATCACCGGAGCTGCCCGAGCCGTTGCCACCACCACCCTTCGAGTACGCTCCCATGGACCAGGAGCCACACCCCTTTGAGGGGAATGGTCTGCTTCCGGCGGACACTGACCTGAGGAGGAGGAGGAGGAGGAGGAGGACCCAGTGGAGGTAGTTTACTACCTCGACTCAGACGACGATGGTGATGCGCGAGAGGAGGCTCCATTGCCACGCCTGCCGACACCGACACCTCCTTCCCCGCGTGCGCCGACACCACCACCTTCTCCAGCGGCACCTGCAGCTTCACCGGCACCTCCACCGCCACCACCTGCCGCACCCGAGTGGCCGTTCCGTGTGGCCGTCCCTTCCGACGATGGAGGCCAGCGGGAGGTTGACGCCTGGGTCGACCTGACGCACCCACACCACGGTGCTGACCTGGAGTTCCCGGGGCTACTCCGTGACTGCCTCTACGACCTGGGTTACACTACCCATGAGGTCGTCTACCAGGTCCGACAGCGAGCGCGCCCGGACCACACCACCCTCTGGTCCGCCGGTGCGCAGATCCTGGAGCCCAACCCCAACCATGGGGGACACACCGTGCTGCGCCGGCACTACAGCATCGTGGAGCATGAGACCATGGAGATGGCCATGGAGGATGCTGCTCAGCAGGCTCTTGGGGTCCTCTGCCAGCACTACCACACTCCGCTCTGCCAGACTCAGTACCGCTACTTCCCCCGCCGGCAGTCCGGGGATACTGAGCACGAGATAGCGTCCATCCGGGGTGAGGACAACCGGCAGCTGCTGAAGCTGGTCCGGTATGTGTCAGTCCTGATCACTGCCTACGTCAGGGTGTCCGAGGAGCTCCATCACCGGAACGGTGAGGTGTTCCACCTTCAGGCGCAGCTGGACCGAGTGGCAGGTCCACCGCCCAGGTGCCAGTGGTGGATCCGGCTCAGACCCCCCTCGCAGGAAGCCTGGCACGGGAGAGTTAGGTGGTGCCACCAGGATACTCCCTCGGGATGACTAGTCATCCTCATGTATCGCGTTAGCACGTTTGTTTAAGTTGTCGTGTTGAGTTGGTCGTGTGGAACTTAAGTTAAGTTGTGTTGGCTGGTTGTTTGTTATTTTGAACCATGTTTGATTTGGATCTTTGGTTGTGTGTTATCCAGCTGTGGGGATTTGTCCTAGCATGAACAAGTTAATGTTATAAGTTAGTTCGTGGGGTTAAACACCATATCCACTCTATCGCTCTTACTACTTTATCTTTAGTCGCTACCGCTTGTGCACCCATATGTTGGCTATGTGCTTACGGTGTCTCTGTTACAAACAGATGGTTAACACAAGGCGCAACGCTGCTGGTGGAAATGCTAGCCAGGGTAACCAGGGGGGTGGCAACCCGCTGCCCAACCCTCCACCACTAACACCGGAGCAGTTTTACAACCTCCAGATGCAGATGATGGCGACAATGACCAACACGGTGCACATTCTCCAGCAAGCCCAAGCTCAACCACCACCCCACCACCTAGGGACAGGCGTGGAGATTTCCTGAAGGGTCATCCACCAACCTTCTCCCATGCCACAGAGCCACTGCAAGCTGATGATTGGCTTCGCGCAGTGGAACGCCAGCTGGAGATTGCTCAATGCAATGACCGGGAGAGGGTTTTGTATGGTTCCGGTCAGCTAAGAGGTGCAGCCCTGGATTGGTGGGAATCTTACAGACCCCAAGATAGGGATGCTTTCACTTGGGCACAGTTCAGGGAGAACTTCCGCAACCACCATGTGCCTGCGGGGTTGATGAAAATGAAGAAGAAGGAGTTTCTTTCCCTGAAGCAGGGCAGCATGTCGGTGACTGAGTATAGGGATAAGTTCCTACAGTTGGCCAGATATGCCACTGCAGAGGTGGCGGAGGATAGGGAGAAGCAAGAATATTTCCTGGAGGGTCTAAATGATGAGCTCCAATACCAGCTGACGAACCATACCTTTCCTAGCTTCCATCAACTGGTGGACAAGGCTCTTTTCACTGAAAGGAAGCGCCAGGAGATTGAAGAAAGGAAGAGGAAGTACAACAACTCTTCATCAAGCAGCAACACCCGCGCCCGCTTCTCTCAGGGTCTGAGCTCACAGCAGTAGCGGGCTCAAGGACAGCAAGGCTACCAGTACCAGCAGCGCTACCAGGGTCAGCCAGCTCGTCCTATGTATCCAGCTCAACGCCAAGTGCAGACCACCCTCCCCACCACAAACCAGACTACACGTGTTGGGCCTTGCTACAAGTGTGGTGGAGCGGGCCACTATGCTAATGCTCGTCCCCGTAAGGTGCAAGGTAACCAACAGGGGCAGCAATCGGGCCAAAGGCAGAACCCTCCCCAGCCGCAGCAAGAGGCCCCAATCAACAGGGCAAGGCGCCGTGGCAAGGGAAGGTGAATCATGTGACAGCTGAGTCTGCAGCTGAAGCCCCTAACGTCGTGCTTGGTACGTTCCTGGTCAACTCTCACCCCGCTACAGTTCTTTTTGATACTGGTGCCACGCATTCATTTATTACCAAATCATATGCTGAGCAGTACAATATTCCTATAAGGTCTACAAGTAGACCCATGGTAGTATCTACACCGGGGGGAACGTTGAGCACCAGTTTAATATGCCCTCGAGTTAGCATAAACATAAGGGGGGTAGAATTCTGCACCAAGTTGATTATCATTGGTTCCGCGGGAATTGATATCATCTTGGGAATGGAAACGCTTGCTAAGTGGGATGTCAGAATTGATTGTGCCAAGCGAACCGTCCACTTAACAGCTCCTGATGGTCAGAAAGTGGAAGTCAGTGCCACAGAACCTTCCGGTTGTCTGCATCAGATGGAGGCGAAGCCCACGGAGGGAATTCGAGTAGTGTGCGAGTACCCGGATGTCTTTCCAGAAGAGTTACTAGGTATGCCACCTGACCGAGAAGTTGAATTTTTAATAGAACTTTTACCTGGTACAGCCCCTATAGCAAAAAGGCAATATAGAGTGGCACCCAAAGAACAAGAGTTAATAAAGGAAATATAGACGAGTTGTTAGGAAAAGGGTTTATACGGCCTAGTTCTTCACCTTGGGCCTTCCCAGTTCTGTTTGTTGATAAGAAGGATGGGTCAAGAAGGATGTGTGTGGATTATAGGGCTTTGAATGATGTCACCATCAAAAATAAATACCCCTTACCTCGGATAGATGATTTGTTTGATCAGTTGCAAGGCGCATATGTGTTCTCAAAAATTGATTTGAGGTCGGGTTATCATCAAATGAAGATTCGTCCTTCTGATATTCCAAAGACTGCTTTCATTACCAGATTTGGGTTATATGAATATACAGTGATGTCTTTTGGGTTGACAAATGCTCCTGCTTATTTCATGAATCTTATGAACAAGGTGTTTATGGAGTATCTTGACAAGTTTGTTGTGGTGTTCATTGATGATATATTGATCTATTCCAAGACGGAAGAAGAACAGGAAGAACACTTGAGGTTAGTTTTGCAGAAGCTGAGAGAACATAAGTTGTATGCAAAGTTGAGCAAGTGTGAGTTTTGGCTTGATCAAGTGCCTTTCTTGGGACATATAGTCTCAAAAGGTGGAATCATGGTGGATCCTAGCAAGATCAGCAGTGTCATGGATTGGAAGGTGCCAGAAGTTGTGAAAGAAGTTCGTGGATTTTTGGGTCTAGCAGGATATTACAGAAGGTTTATTGAGAGTTTCTCCAGGATTGCAAAACCAATGACATCATTGCTCGAGAAGGGTGTTCCATTTATTTGGACTAAGGAGAGGCAAGCTGTATTTGATGAATTAAAGAAGAGACTCACCACAGCCCCAGTGCTTACTCTACCAGACTTAACCAAGAGTTTCACCGTGTATTGTGATGCCTCTAAGGAAGGTTTGGGTTGTGTGCTGATGCAGGAGGGTAAGGTGATTGCTTACGCTTCACGCCAATTAAGAAAGCATGAGGTCAATTATTCCACTCATGATCTGGAGTTAGCAGCTGTTGTGCATGCTCTGAAGATCTGGAGGCATTATTTATTCGGAAATAGATGTGAGATATACACCGACCATAAGAGTCTTAAATATATCTTCACACAGAATGAGCTGAATATGAGGCAGAGAAGATGGCTAGAGTTGATTAAAGATTATGACCTGGAGATACATTACCATCCAGGGAAAGCTAATGTGGTAGCAGATGCCTTAAGCAGAAAAAGTTATGTTAACATGGCAGTTGCTTTTCAGATGCCCTTTGAGCTGTGTGCGGAATTTGAGAGTTTGAATTTGGGATTCGTGCATCACACCACAGTAGCAACTTTTGAAGCAGAGCCTACCCTTGAACAAGAGATAAGGAACCATCAGAAAACGGACGAGAAAATTCAGGAGATCCGGGAACAGATCAAGTTGGGCAAGGCGCCACACTTTCGTGAAGATGAACAGGGTACTGTATAGTACAAGAACCAGATCTGCGTGCCAGATGTGGACAGTATCAAGAAGTTAATACACAGTGAGGCTCATGACACCGCTTACTCAATTCACCCGGGCAGTACAAAGATGTATCATGATTTGAAGGAAAGGTTCTGGTGGTATGGAATGAAGAGAGCAGTGGCGGAATATGTCGCAGTGTGTGACACTTGTCAGCGTGTGAAGGCCGAACATCAGAGACCTGCAAGTTTGTTGCAACCTTTGAAGATTCCAGAGTGGAAATGGGAGAAAATAAGTATGGATTTCATTGTGGGCTTGCCCAGGACTCAAAAAGGGTACAACTCAATCTGGGTGGTTGTTGATCGGTTGACCAAGGTTGCTCATTTCATTCCGGTGAACACTACCTATTCGGGTGCAAGGTTAGCAGAGTTGTACATCTCCAGAATCGTTTGCTTGCATGGTGTGCCTAAGCAGATCATATCTGATAGAGGTTCACAGTTCACATCTCGTTTTTGGGAGCAGTTGCATGACTCATTGGATTCCAAGCTTCGGTTCAGTACAGCATATCACCCATAGACAGATGGTCAGACGGAAAGAACAAATCAGATTCTAGAGGACATGTTGAGGGCGTGTGCTATACAGTATGGAACCAGTTGGGATAAGAGTCTGCCTTACGCTGAGTTCTCTTATAACAACAGCTACCAAGCCAGTCTGAAGAAGTCACCGTTTGAGGCACTGTACGGTAGAAGGTGCAGGACACCACTAACTGGAGAGAAACAGGTGTTTGGACCCAACCTTATCAGGGATGCTGAACAGCAGATCAAGATGGTACGTGAGAACTTGAGAGTTGCTCAGTCCAGACAGAAGAGCTATGCAGATGTGCGACGCAGGGACTTGACCTTTAAGGTTGATGACTTTGTGTATTTGAAGGTGTCACCCATGAGAGGTATCCGGAGGTTTAATATGAAAGGGAAGCTGGCACCAAGATACATCGGTCCATTCAAGATAGTGGAAAGGAAAGGCGAAGTGGCTTATAAGTTGGAGTTGCCATCAAACCTATCTGGCATACACAATGTGTTCCATGTGTCCCAACTAAAGAAGTGTTTGAGGGTGCCGGAAGAACAAGCACCACTGGAAGGTCTGGATGTGCAGGAGGATTTGACATATACCGAACACCCGGTGAAGATTCTTGAAACATCTGAAAGGGTTACCCGAAATAGGAGGGTCAAAATGTGCAGAGTGCAGTGGAAACATCACACGGAGGATGAGGCAACTTAGGAAAGAGAGGAGGAGTTGAGAGCAACTTATCCTGGTCTCTTTGCTAACCACCTATGAGAATCTCGGGGCGAGATTCCTGTTATGGGGGGTAGGTTTGTAACACCCTAGTTTAAATTCTAGCATTTTACAATTAAATTCAAGTAATTTATCTTTTTTCCTAAGGCTCATATGTTAGTTTGCATTTAACAGGTTTTATTCAAAATAAATACTTGTATAAAATTTATCATAAGCCCAACTTTCTTGTGCATTACATGCTGGTGCATTGTCTCTTATTTGCTTGAGTTAAGGATTCAAATTCAAATTCATTTGAATTTTAGAACCATTTCTATCTCCTTTCAAAATATTTCAAAAACAGAAAAAAAAGAAGAAGGGGGCCAAGCTGACCGGCCGGCCCAAAACCGACCAGCCAGCCCAGCTCCCCACCCCCTCAACCCGCCTGGGCCAGAAGCCGTCGGCCCGCCTCCTCTTCCCGCCTGGGCCGAAGGCTGGCCCAACCCGCGCCCTCTCTCTCCCTCAGCGCGCCGCCCGGCCCACTCGGCCGCGCCTTCCTCACCGCGCCGAACCCGCGCCCCTCTCCCACTGACAGGCGGACCCCACCAGTCAGACCCATCCCCTTCCTCTCGTCGCGATCCACGCCCGCCTGCCTTTCTCTCCGCTCGGCCACGTCGACGCCCGAGCAAAGGAAGCTTCCTCCGAACCCTCACCCGCTCCCTTCCTTAAACCCTCGCCTTCAATCCCGAACCCGCCGCGCCGGTTTCCCCCTTTTCCCTCCTTTCCCTCACTGCACCTTGACGGGTTTCAAAGCCGCCGTCCACCCCTTCTCTGTACACCGCCTTCTAGCGTCCTAAACTCCTATAAAACCCGACCCTGAGCGTTGCCCCGAGCCCCTTTACCACGCCTCCACTCCAATTCCGCTCCCGTGGACCGACGCGCTTGCATTTCGCCGCCGGAGCTTCACCTCGGTAAGACGCTCCACCGTTCAATTCATCGGCGTGGATCCATCTCCGGCCCTCTAACTGCCCCCTTCACGCTCGCAGGGTCTTCGCGGAGCCGTTCCAGGAGGTCTTGACGCGAGGCCGAGCCTCCGACGCTCCCGTCCGCGAGCGCCGCCCGAGCCCGTCCGCCGACCTACGTCGCCAAGCCCCGCCGTCCGCTCCTCGTCTCCCTCGATCCCTCGGTGAGCTCCGCCTCGGCCTCCTCTCTCTTTTCCGCTGTGTCTAGTCCAGCGAGACGCCCCCTAGGCCCCGGCGTGCGCCACGCCGGCGAGCCACCGCCGTGCCGGCCGGATTCCACCGTGGGGAATGGTCGCCGCCGGCGCCCTCTTCTCCTGTTCAACCCTGGCCCTCGGATCTGATCTGGGCGGCCGAGATTAGAACGTGGCATACCCCTTCGCGGGCCAATCGGGACGCGCCACGTCGCCTTCATAATCCCAGTCAGCCCCGGCCCCGCTTGTTAGGCCACGTGGCCAGTCACAAGTCAGCCACGTCGCGCTGACCGAGTCCACTGCGGGGCTTTCGCAGAAAGGCCCCCGCATTTCCTGGAAATCAACCCGCAGTCCACCTGCGTTGAAAAGTATCTAGGTTTTAGTCCTGTTTTTATCGGTTTAGACCCTGAGCTTTCTGGTTTTCGAACCCGCGGTCCAGGTATCGGGTTTTTGCCCGGAAATCCTCTGTGGCTATAGTTATTTACGTATAGGTCCTCGGTTTTTCAAATCTAGCCCCTGGTTTCAATGTTTCTATCACAGTTATGCCCCTAGGAGCCCGTTTTATGCATAACTTTCGCGTTTTAACTCCGATTTGAGTGATTCTTGCGCTCACGCGACCGTAGAAACAGGTAGAATGTTTTTAGTACAGTTTTACCTTCTGTTTTTATGATATGATGTACTGTTTCTCACCTTTTGATAATTGTTTGCATGTATGTATGCGTGGAAATGCTTGTATGTTGCCGTGAACGTGGTTAGACGGTGAGCAGTTTGTTGGTGACGAAGAGCAGCAGTTTGAGGGTGTTGAGCAGCAGACTCAAGACTAGTTTGAGCAAGGCAAGTATAGCATGAACACAACCTAACAACCCTTTAATCACTTCATATGCATGTGTCCAATTTTGTATGCCAATAAGGACTGTACATAGCCTCTTTATTCGATATGTTTAAAGGGGGAGGGGTGCTCGGTTAAGCGCAGAGAGGGAGAGCAGGGCCGCGGGGCCACGGCCAGGGACAGAGGCAGTGCCTGCGAGAGGAGGGAGGGAGTGAGAAGGAAGAAGCTCCTGCACGCGGGCCCGGCTGGTCAAAGGCACGAGTAAGGGGAGTTGGGCCAGAGGGAAAAGGGCGGAGTGGGTTCGGCCGGCTTGCTCGGTTGGGCTTCGGGCCGGCCTAGGCGGGGAAGAAAAGGAAAGGGAGGAAGAGATGGGCCAGAGAGAGAGAAGGCCGGTTGGCTTTTTTTTTCTGGATTTTCTTTCCCAAAACAAAACCAAAACCAACACTAATATTTAGTTAAAACTGAACTTTCAGTCCTTAATTCATACAACAAAAATAACATATGCACCAGCATGAATGTATAACCAAAGTTGACATATGATAAATTTTAATTATTGTAGATAAAATAAATCATTAAATGCATGGCTAAGCATATAAAATCCTAGAAAATTAAATAAACCATATTAAATTTATTGTAAAATACTGAAATTAAAATTAGGGTGTTACACTCATGGGGTTGAGGCTGGAGAACCACTTGCGGTGCCCCGTCATGTGCCTAGGGCAACCAGAGTCCATGATCCACACGTCCTCCATGCCTTGATCCGGCAAAGTCAAGTAAAGCGACGGTGAGCAAACGGTCCGGCACTGGGGTTAGTACCAAAACTGCTGTACCAGTGCCGAGCCATCTGCTCAAAAGTGGGGTAAGCATAGTCGAAGAAATCATCACGACTGGAGTAACCACGACCCTCAAAGCATGGCCTCTCAAAAGCTCTCTCAAAACCTCGGTCACGAGGTCCATAGCCGCACTGAAAACGACTAGGGGCTCCGATAAGGCGTCTCTCACCACTAGGAGCACGGGCCTAAAAGGCGCCTTCTCTCTTGCCACCAGCAAAGCGGTCTCTCATCTCACCGCGGTGGGGAGGATCTTACCTACCACTCTGGTAGAACTGATCCTGGTTCCCTCAAGCTCTCTCTTGCCTCTCAACCCGCTTCTTCTTGAAGCAAAACTCCTCTAGGTGGCTATTCCGCTGGCAGAACTCACAGTGGTAGACAGGCCTCCTAGGAACTGGGTTAGGCTGGGACTTGGGCTTAGGTGGTGTGGCCTTGGGTGGCTCAGGCTGCTGGACTGTCTTCTTGCCCTTGGGCTTAAGCTCTTCCTCAACAATCTTGTCCAGCTTAGCCTTGGAAGGCTTGGGTGTCCAGAACTACTTCTTTGGGGCAATCTTGTCCAGCTACCGTCATCCTTGTTCTCCTTGTCCTCAAGCGCCATGGAGCAAATCGAGCTCCTCTTGTCCTTGTTCTTGTGCCTGGAATTGGTGGAGACGAAGCACAAGCCAGCTGGACCTCCTTGATCGTTCCTCTTGTCCTTCCTGTACGTGATCTCCTCATCACTTGAGCTCGACGAGGACAAAGAGGAAGAAGATCCGCTGCTGCAGAACCCGATCTCGGCGAAGAAGGCCTTGTCCCGCTTCTGGTTGTCCTTCTGGTAGCTCTTGAAAGCCTTTCGGAAGTTCTTCTTGCCGCAGCTATGCTTGCTGGAGCGGTGCTTGTCAAAGCTTGGCTTGCCGGAGTGGTACTTGTCGGAGTCACGGGAGTAGCTCTTGCCCTTCTTGTAATAGTCATTCTTGTTGGGGCACTCGGCGATGAAGTGGCCGACCTCTCCGCACTCGAAGCACCTATCGTGTCATACCGTATCGTGTCATACGCCTTGAGCTTACTATAGAGCACCTCTACTCCTATCGTGTCATACCCTGCCGACTCAATGATTGAGTTCACCTTGATCTCCCATACTTTTTTGTCCAAAGCATACAGCAACTTGACAGCCTGCTGATGATCGGTGTATGGGAGCTCAGCGGGGGTAGAGTTGACACGCAACTTGTCAATGATCGACTGAAAGCGACCAAACAAGTCGTCTACTGACTCTCCTGGCTTTTGGACGAAATTTACATATTCGCGCTGGTAAGTCTCCACAAGCCTAGCCTTAATCGTCGCGGTACCCTCATGGTGTGCACTAAGCAGTGACCATATCTCATGCGCTCTCTTAAGATGACTCACTCTCTCATAATCCATGGGACCAAGCCCAGAAAAGAGAAAGTTAACAGCCTTGGCATTCGCCTCATGCCGAGCCACGATATCAGGCATAGTACGCTCAGCGACTGGAAGCACCACAAAAGTCGTACTCTGAGTAGTATCCCATATGTCCTGACTCTGGCTAACAAGGAACGCCTCCATCCTACCCTTCCAGTAGGGATAGCCATCGGAGCCAAGGACCGAAATCTTCTCGGAGTAAGTCATCGTCGCTACGGTTTCGTAACCGGTTAAGGTATGAGGAAACCTAACCGGCTCTGATACCACTTGTAGGAACGAGACGTGCGACTAGAGGGGGGTGAATAGGAGCACTTAAAAACTCAAACTCACAAACCTCCCGGTGCAGACTGACAACTACTTCACACAACAAGCGCTAGACACCATCCACTGAAAGGAAATGTGTCTAGCAGCACTTGGTGTCGCCCACTGAATGGGTACACACCAAGCGAGCAGAAGCACAAGAATCAACGATCACAAGATCACAAGTCAAGTGAAACTACGACTCACGTACTAGCGTCTTGTTCGCCACTCAATGCACCGAAATGCGTCTCACTAGATCACAGTGAGTTGAGAGTATGGGCAGCAACAAGAACCACGAAAAGCGAGGTCAAAGCAAAAGCCCGAAAGCGAAAACCCCAAGAAAAAACACCAAAAACCCCAAAAACAGCAGGCTGCCCAGATTCTATAGGATGTTCCGATAGCCACTATAGGATGTTCCGGTGAGCCGGATGTTCCGATAGCCTCTATAGGATGTTCCGGTAGAAACTGAGCCTGACCTACCGGATGTTCCGATAGCCACTATAGGATGTTCCGGTGAGCCGGATGTTCCGATAGCCTCTATAGGATGTTCCGGTAGAAACTGAGCCTGACCTACTGGATGTTCCGATAGCCACTATAGGATGTTCCAGTGAACTGGATGTTCCGATAGCCTCTATAGGATGTTCCTGTAGAAACCTGGAACTTGAGTTTTCAAACCCAAATCCTGACCGAACCTTGTCCAAACTTCATAAAAATTGACACAGGCTATCTGAACACTATTCCAAAGCTATTCCCAAAAGATCAACTCAAAATGACCACGAGATTAGCGGGAATTTTAGATCTCGTGAAGAGGCAAGCCTTGGGCACGAAAAGAAAAAACTCAAGCTCGACTTGCTCGTGGCAAACCTGAAGGTTTGAGATGACCTAAGTCATAATCTCCACGTCCTTGCATGTCCAAAACACCAAAAGAGAGGGATTAACTCGTAGGCAAACACAAATCACCAAAAGCCTTTGAGTTTCATCCAAAATCGAAGCTAGAAGGGGGAAGAGGAGAGGGCTACACACATGAGCTCGAATTTCTGAGGAATATTGCTGGATTAATCACGAAATTGAGTTCATACAAAGTTCCTACAGCCTACCACCCTTCATCCTCCCTCTTGATGTGAAGAGCACAAGTAGGGGACTCAAATCCTAGCCCTAATGCTCTCCTTTCTCTCTTTGGTACATAGCTGTATGGAAATGAAGCCTAAGGTTTTCTAATGGTCGAAGAGTCACCTAAATGACCAGCAACTTAGGTATTTATAGCTCTAGGCCTAACGACACCATTGACACTAAGACCCTTACTCTAGAATGCCCGAAAGGGGCTGAAATGTAAAAGGTACAATCGGACGACTACGATGACGCTTCGATCTTCTTCTTCTCCACGCCTCGCTTGGATGTACGCGACGTAGCCAGTAGTCCGGAAGGTTCCCCCGGTTTTGAAGTCAGAAACTGGAAAACTTTATTCTGCAGGCTTCCTGGGCCGGGTCTTGGCCCAATCTTCTATCTTGGCGAGTCGGAGCCCAACCCACTAAGTCTTTTGAACTTGGGTGGCAGTTTTGAGCTGAAGCTGCCAAAGCCTCCCTCGCACGCCTTCGCACTATACACTCGGATGTGGGGATCAGTTATTTCTCAAATTGACTCGGAGCTTGGAGGATACATCATCTAGTCTCCCTGATTTTTTGGATCTTCAAGCCGATTGATATTCAAATCAACTTGAAGCTCAGTGGCGGTGCACCATGAGAAAAAAATATAATGTTAACTCAGGCATGGAATTCATAAGCGGTATGTTATTCTTTTTAGAGTCTCGAGTCAATTAATTTCTAAATTAACTCGAGCCTCGGGGGCTTGTGGGGGATAGATATCCCCTGGGCCCTCGCGACGTGGATTCAGTATATGGGCCATTTGTGGCAGAACCGCCCTGCTTAACCCAGACTAAGCACACCTGCCACCTCTGGCTCGCAGTGCACTTAGGCCAGACTAAACCCGGTAGTCCATCGAGCTACCCAAAAGGGCACTCGATGTAACCATCGCCCGAGGATACCGACATCACACGCATTTAGACCTCGAAAGAGCCACAACAGTTACATCATCACAGGCAGTTGAAGTAGAGAATAGGTAGACTTAGTTTACAAACCGAAGATAAATAATCAAATACATGTTCAATTATAGCGGAAGCGATTGCAAAATATACATGTATAGCGGAAGCATTTTCAAATCATCTCACAGCGGAAACAACTCAAATAGTCTTCGTGTAGAGATAAACAAGGTGAGTAGCACAGAGCCCATCGGTTCTACCCTCCTTCAAGCGATTGTCCAAAAGTCTTCAGTACCTGTAAGCTAAAAGTGGGGGCAAACCCTGAGTACTAATTACTCAGTAGGACTTAATGGAATTGGCATACTGCTGACACAAAGCTAGCTTATTAACATGTGGATCCTTAGCCGTTGATTTAAATAAACATTACATTAACCATGTGTAGCAGGATTTAACAGCTGCCTACTCCATCATGTATCACAAACCATTGTCTCATATCTTTTCATCATAGCATCCATGATATATCTTGCATAAATGTAAAGCATACAACACAAGCATTTTGGAATTTGAAAGCATGTCTTAACAAGCAGTAAGTATTCAAGTAGTTACTACGTTTGGACGTCAAAGGCATTGGCATTCTCACACCTGGTGAGCATCAGCGATTCGAATCGATTTGTTAATTCCCGGGAACAACTAAAAATGCTAGGGGTATATGCTTACTAGCCATCGCGTTCCCACATATAGCCCCCATCTCCACTTGTCCCATCCCAAGTTCGATTCCAATCCGCCACTTCCCCGGGTTTAGCCCCCATGGAGCGTTACCACGGCCTCCCGGGTCAGCCCTCCCATGAGATAAGCGCCCCCGGTTCTGTGGTAGGAACAAGTCTCTGTTCTTCGGATGGCACAAGTAAGACTTTCACCGGTCCATTATCCCGGATAAGTACCTTAGCAATGTTATGCCGACCAATAGGCGAACAACGGACGGGCCTTAAACGACTCGGACGAAGTCCACCATACCATGCCACATCATTTTTCATAATATTCCCATAACTCCGCCCGGTCTCTATTTCAAACATAGCATATAATAATCTTCCATAAGATTTCTGTTTTGAAAACACCTACGCGACGAGTGACTCCATTCACTCGTGTCTACTTGTACCTAGCAATTCTAGGCAATTCGTCCTACGAACTCTAATATATAGGTGCTGGGGCCAGGGCGGCCATGGGGTCTAATGCAATTGGTTCCAAAAATGCAGATGCGTAAGCATTCATCAAATACATTTGCTGGGTAAAGCATGGTCCTGCCTACCTTTGAGTATTCTTATGAAAACCAACAAACTAATCTAAGTTAGTTTGCCGGGTTGTGAGGCTTTGCCCTAGGCAACCCCTTGAAATAGGGACAGATAAAATCAGCGACCCTTCGTCTTCAAGTTGAGCAAAACTAACTCCTGGTGCAGGGGCTCTTCATCCGGCTGTTCGATCAGCAGCTGCTCTCGCGTCGGCCCTTCGTTCGCGAGTTCTATACCCATGACATAATATGCAAGTGAGTGCAAGAGAATGCAAATACATGCAGATGGTACAGGTTATATGCATGACATAGTGCAACCTTGAGTGCAACGAATGCGAATGTATGCATGAGGTGCAAATGAACATGATGCATGTCAAGTAGCTTGTGAAGAAATGACTCATGAATTCATATAGTTAGACAGCTCAAATTGATCTCAAACTTTTACCACATGCAGAAATATACTACATAATGCTACTGCTAAAATTTCAGCTACAAAAAAGTTATGATTAATTTATTAGAATTCCAACAAGTTATCAGCCCCATAGCTTCTCAGATTTTTCATAATTTATAGGAGTGAGTTCTGGACTTGAAATTTCTACAGCAAGCATTTCATTGCATGAACATCATATACAAAAATCAGCAAGCACAAAATCCATAGTTTGATAGGACATCTATTTTCCATGTATTTATCTCAAGCTATTTAAGATGTACATATGATCAGTGTTAATAAATTCTTCAAAAATACTTTCTGGACTCCCTAACATACTAGCAGCATACCAGATTTTTCATAGCATTATCTTCGCATCGTAGAGTCACTTTTTCCAATTATCAAGTCTAGCTAATAGCATTTTGTCAATTTCAAAACAGCAGCTCATGCACAACCTCATACTTCACCAGTGGGCTACTCATACTATATATATACATGAAAAATACCAAAGGTCATATTTGAGCACATTTTATGTAGCCTTTATTTTCCAAGTTAATTTAATACACAAAACACATGCATAAGGGCAAAACCGTCATTTACCCACCAATGCTAAGGCTACCAAAAATCACACAATACCTAGATGCCATAAAAAAGCTATTGCCCAAGTTTCATAATTTTTGGAGTTCATTTACATCATTTTTCCTATTTAACATGGATTAACATGCATGCACACAAGCAGGGGTAAAACAGACTTTTCACACAACCACATCATACTCATTCTGTAGATCTACTCAAGAGGAGTCCAACGCAATTGAGTTTACCCATTTTGGATTTTTTTACAATTTTATACGATTTTCCAAAATTCTCAGCCCTAAATAACATATAAATCCCTAGATCTAGGATCTACTCGTAATTATCTATAGTTTTTAGGGACTAGATCGTGATATGTACCAGACTCAGTGCACAGCGCAGAAAATGGAAATGCAAAAACAGGGAAACTCAGGGGCTAAATCATAAGAACGCCATCGTCTACATCCGGTCAGGGGAAAACTGTGCGGCGGGCCGGCATTCTCACGGCGGCGCCGGCGCGTGGAGGCGGGTTCTTGGAGCCGAGACGGGCCGAGGAGGTGTCTCTTGCGACGGCGAACGCGACACACCAGGTCTCGTCGCCGGCCGTGAAGAGGAGAGGTGGGACGACGTAGTGAACCGGAGCGGCGGTGGCGAACACCGACGGCGGCGCGGGTGCGCATCCGGCGAGGGAGCGGGGCAACGACGTCGAGGCCTAGCGCGGAAGGTGCGCGAGGACGAGGCGAATGCGGTGGGGGTATCCTGGAGTCATGGGGAAGGCTGGGAGATGGCCATCCACGGCGAGGGGCCGGCGGCGGGGGTGGCCGCGTGAGTACGCGTGCGGGGAAGGGTGATAAAAGCGAGGGTGAGGGGCGAGACAATGCGGAGATGTTGGAGGACGGTAGGGCGGTGAGGCGAGCGAGAGGCACGCTATGGTGGGGCGAGAGGCGGCTCGAGGCAGTCGGCGTGTGAGCTCGCCACGGCGGCGGCAATGGCGGCGCGCTGTGCTTCGGGGAGAGGCAGAGAGCGAGTGAGTGAAAGGGCAGAGAGGGGGTTGAAGGCGAGAGGGGGTGCCCTCCGCGGCTTAAGGCTGAAGGAAAGGGGCCTCGGCCGGGAATGCGTCCTGGTGTGGGCGCGGTCCTCGGCCGGCGTCAGCGCTGCGCGGCGCGGCAGAGCGCGGCCGCAGCGTGGGCGCGCGCGAGCGGGGAGGGAAACGGTAGGGCGCGGGGTGGACTTGGTCCGTGGACCGCGAGTCAGTGACAGGTGGGACCAGGGCGGGGAAAAAACAGACGGTCCATGGACCGGGTGTATGTAGCGGACGGGGCACCGGCGCGGGCGGGAATCCGATGGCGCTGTGCAGTGGGACACACTTGTCATAGAGACAGGAGAAAAGAAAATCCCGAAAATAGGAAAACCCTAGTTTGACTGCAGGAACCATTGTTTGAAATCCTCGCTTTTGAACACTCTAGAGGCCGAATTCGAAAAGGACCCCATTGAATGAAAGGTTCTAAATTTGTTCCTCTACATTTGTCTTATAAACTTTCCTACCATGTTATATTCAAAAATATGGTTTAAATTTCAACTTAAGCTGCTGACCATGGTTTGACCAACAGAACCCATAAATGTAGAAATTCTAAAAGTCCATTTTCTAGTCGCATTTACTCAAAGAGATTCTTAATAATGTTGTTTAGAATTTCATGATCTATAACTTATTCAATTAGAGTTTTGCAAGATTATGGCTGTAGGCCAATTAAAATTTGAAATTACTAAACAAGTCAAGTTTGGTCAGAATTTATATGCTGACAAAAAATGCCCCAAAACTCTATGCAAACCTTCATGCATGTTAAAGCACCAATTACCAAAGTTGTTTGTCATTAAATTATCTACAAGTTTGTCAATGTGAGTTTCACCCACATCTAAATAGAATCAAAGTTATGGGCACAATCACAGAGACAGATATGCAGAAAATAGGTTTCGACAAGTTGCATTTCAACCAAGTTTGAACTAGGGTTCAAATACATATCATAATATGATGCATTATGATGAATGTTGCAGGTATGTGAGATGAGAATGCAATTGAGATGCTTGGGGCATCACACCGTTGGAGGGCCCAATGGAGATAGCAGGCTCCCAAATAGGGCATCGCCTGATCTCGTGGGCCCGAAGACGGATGATGTGCTTGAGTTCAAGTCAAAGCGCTGTAATTCAGGAAAGACGTAAAGAAGATAGCTTGGACTCCGGATTCCAGAAGCAACAGAACTCAAGAAAGGAAGCATATAATCGTAGATTCTATGTACTCTTTAGGATTCCAAATCGAATAGGACTCATAGATGGAAACCGACTTGTAACCCAAGTCTTGCTGGATTATATAAGGCGGGTGAGGGACCCCTACGTAGATTATCTAGCATCTCATCGAGTACCAGCCACCAGACGCTCTAGCTTTCATTGTAATCTTGAGAGCAAAGACAATACACTCGCGGCAAACAGGACGTAGGGTGTTATGCTCCGGCGGCCTGAACCTATATAAACCTTTGTGCCTTATCGCATCTCCACGCGAACCATCGAGCTACGCCGATTTCGCCACCCCAAAAGCACTACATAACACACCCTGTGGTGCATTGCCGGTATCAAACACCGACACCGACCCTCGAATACACCGCCTTTGATGTTGGATGGTGTGGTTGTACTCCTAGTGGCGGTTGACAGTCGGTTGGAGTTGGTAAATGTCGAAAGGTGGGCTAATTGATCCATATGTTGGCCTTTCGACCTTGGGCTCATCTTGGGCTTGTTCCCTTGGGCGTATATGGGACCTTGGTGACTCCCTTGGGTCATAAAAGTGGAGAGTGTTCCATTTGGGTGGAGTATGGGGTCATCTGGCCACCCCTTAGGTCGGCCAGCCACCCTATTAGGTCGGCGGACCCTCATTCTGGTCGCCCGACCACTATCTTGGCCGCCCGACCTTGCCAGCTTTTCCGTCAAACTTGCAATGGCCATAACTTTTGCTTCCGGACTCCGAATTAGGTGAACCAAAAGTCTATTTCGATCATCTCGAAAAGCTCTACGTCATGGTGCATTGAAATATGTGATTTGGATAACCTTTGTACCGTGTACATGTGATTCTTTGTTTCTTCCTTAGAGTTCAATCGAGATGGACCCTCGTTTCTGTGGCTTTCGTTGATCATTCACCATTGAAGGTATTTGTACACCAAATGACCTATATTCCTTGCAAAACATATAGATGCACAAAACTTGTGGACCTTGTGAGTTCATATAATAAAAGCACATTGTTACCATCTCAAATTTCATCTATATTTGCAATTGTTGGTGGTCAAAATGGTTTATAATGACCACCAACACACCCCCACGCTTAGGCAAAGGTTAGAATTATGAACAAGGAACAAAGCATGAACTAAGGTGGACTTGATGCACAACTTCTCAAGGATATTAAGCTAGCATAAAGTATATTCCAAAATGTTCCTCATACCTGTAGGATTTGAAGTGGCTAAGACCTTGCATTCGGCGGTTGAAAGATGGAACAATTCAAAATGAAAACAAATCTCCCCTATCTTTTAAGTATACTTGGAGTTTTTTTAAGTTCTCAAAAATGAAGACCTTAGACTTCTATTAACTCAGGTGGTACACTCAGATCAATCAAGTAGTAGTTCTCATTCCTCACCATGTCATTAGCCATTCTTTTCCCCTACTACTAAAGGCTTATGTGGAGGTCAAGGTAGGGATAAAGGAGGTTTAACTATGTTGTGTATTTTGCTAAGTCAAAAGTTGGTATTAGTGAAGGTTTGTGACACATCTCATTCCGATCAATAAAAATGGATGTTTTGTGGTAAGAGAGAAGATGGACACACACATGAGGATAGAAAGAACACGAGCAAAAAGTTATGTGGAATAATCAAATCTATCATACAAAACTTGTGTTCGTGGAAAAATTTGGTCTTGGACAAAACTCCTTATTTTTAATGGATCCCCTTTTGAAACTTTGAAGCATTTGAGCACATAGAGCTATCATCATTTTTTTTCTTTTTCTTTTGTTTCTCTTTTTGTTTCCTTTTTTTAATAGCTCCATGCCTCTTGTAAGAGATTTGGGGGATGTTTAAAATATGAATGGAGTATTTATTTTGAAAGACCATATTGGTGGTGGATGGGATCAAGGATTCACAAGGGATAGATATCATTTGGGTATGTCCGAGGAAATATCTGGTGGGTGTGTATGCTAAACCCCAATGTGGGATTTGAGCGTAACCAGAAAAAGGAAGGCTAGCATGTAAAGGTAAATGCGAAGGAGAATTGATCGGAATTTGAAGTGTCACTACCTCATAAGGACTCAAAGTTTGACAAAACTCAACATAACATTAGTTAGCACTTTAAAAAGTTTGATCATGTAAAGCATTTGGCTCTGGATAGGTATGTCAAACCACTGAGGAATTGTGAAGCTAAGGGTTTTGAATTTTTTTTTTCAAATCAAATTCTCCAAGTAACACTTAATCAAGAAAGGAAGAATTGCTTCATTCTTACTAACTCACATTTTTCAACAACTTAGGCAAGGTGTTCCTAAATAATAGATGGTCCCACAAGCATATGAGTACTGATTAAGGAATAAAAGTTATGCAGGCTAACATGTGAGAAACAAGTTGTGCTCAAGCTGATTCATGAGGTTATGTTGGTTTGATAAAATTTTATACATGGATGTGCATTAAACCAAGTGGTAAAAATTGAATCAACCTCAATAGGGAGAGAAGTGCAAACCGGCGTGGATGAGAAGTGGTTGGACAAGCATGTGAGAGTTTATGCCGGTTGTCATGTTGTAGTTGCTTATTGAGTCATATTGATGTTTGGTACCTGAAATACATTGACTCGCAAAGAGAGTGAGATAAAAAGACTGGCCGGTGTTGGATTACACTGACCAGTGCAACAGTTATGCATACACTTACATCTCAAAGGAATTTTATTCAACGAAACAAAGTATATTTCTTTTTAGATTAATGAAAAAAAGAGTGAAATAAACTAAAGATCTGGGCTACCTCCCGGTAGTGCTTGTTTAAAGTCAAAAGGTCGACTTGGGGAGCCTTTTGTGCTTGCAGCTAGTGTGTGTTGACGGTCGTTATTGCACTACCAATGACCATCAACTATCCATGAACATGAAGGAAAACATGCCAAAGTATGGATAAACCTGTGCTACTAACACATTTCCACAAGTTGTGTTGAATATTTGATTGTAGGTACAAAGATCAGCAGAAAACAGGCAAACTTGGCTAAGTCACAGGGTCACTGGCCAGTGGGCCAGGTCGCCCGGCTCCACTCCAGGCCGCCCGACCTGGCAAAGTGGCCAAATCAGCTCATCTTCGACCTGCATGTGCCTAAGTGACGTGTCAACACACTTGTGAAGTCCAAATGCCGAATGCACCACGTCAAGTACCGGAAGGCTTGCCACATCATCGATCCAGCACTTGGATTGGTGAAGTCAGCAATCCTGGGCACTTCAATCCTGTGGCTAAGGAAGAAACACAAGTGAAGATCAATGGTTGAGGGAAAAGCACACTTCTAACAGCCATAACTGCCGTCAACCGACTTGGGGAGGCAATATGAGCCACAACATGGAGAAAGGCGGTGGATCTGACGGTCACCGGGCCGCCCGGCCTGAGGTGGAGCTGCCCGGCCCCACTTGGATCTGCCCGGCCCCACCTCGGCGCCTTCCGGTTGTAACCGCCTCTCTAACTGCCACACTGACCTTGGGATCTATAAATAGCCCCCTAGACTTCACTTGTAGGTTTGTGTTGTTCTTAAGTTATCTGAATCTTGTTAGACTTGCTGGTGCTATAAGCTTATCTTAGGCTTTTGATCTAAGATTAAGTTAGTTCTCACCCTCTGATCAAGGAAGAGCTTTAGTGTTCAAGTTCTTACTTGAACACTAGTATAGCGTGCTATCTTACCCACGCAGATCTGGTTGGTAGCCTCTCTAGGTGACAGCTCTAGAGGTCTCAGTAATCCACCCCGTCGTTTGGTAAGCCCGTAGGCATTAGCCGGGTCTCCTTCGGAGGTCTACTATCTACCCCTTGACCCCTCAAGGCGCCGGAATTTCGCTCAATGCAAGATCCTAGCTTGTATCCAGTTAACTTAGTTCAACCACGAATACTCCTCTGCAGCGGTTAAGTAGTAGAGTTTGGAAATCTAATCTCACTCGTTGTCCTCCCAGGCAACTACCTAAGTGTTAGGCTTCTTTAATCCCTGTTTTACTCTTCCCACCATACACTATCTTTATATCTTACCCCCGTTGTAAGATTAGCTGGTATTTTATCTAAGTTATAGTACTGCTTGAAGGTTCGACATTTCATTTCACCTATTCGCCCTTGTTTCCCTGTGGATTTTTACGATACTCGGAATACTCTGAGTGAAAAAGTTACAGCGAATCTCCGTGCGCTTGCGGAGTAAAATCTATTATGCTAAGAGACGTCAACAAGCTTTTTCTGGCACCGTTGCCGGGGAAGCAATTGGCAATAGAAGTTTGATTTGTTCGAACCTAGGTACTTATAACTTGATAACATACCGTTATTTCTTAGCGGGCCTATTTGCCTCTGTCTACTTTATTGTTGGGTGACAGAGAGGTGTATGACCGGTTTTGACCTACCGGCAAACTTCCACAAAAATCCGGAGTCACTGCTTAGAAGGAGAGTCCGTCAGAAGACGATCCATGGGCAGAGGCTTGTGCCAGCTACACTGGAGTTTGGATCATCAAGCACAACTGACATGACACATATGGCTGAGAAGACCATTCGCGAGTTCTCTATCCCATCCAGCAACAACATCCCTATGGGGCCAAGTGTGAATGTTGGAGATGGATTCGAGCTCAAGCCAGGTGTCATCCATATGGTCCAAGCTAGCCCATTCTGCGGATTGGCGTCAGAGGATGCAAACAGCCATCTCCAGCAATTTTTGGAAATATGCAGCACTTTCACTATCAAGGGTGCAACCACCGATGCTGTTTGGCTTCGCCTCTTCCCTTTCTCCCTGATTGGGAAGCCGAAACAGTGGTTCTACCTGAACCGCAACAACTTGGCTACTTGGGAGGCATGCTCCAATGCCTTCCTTGCAAAGTACTTCCCGCTTGGGAAGACGAGCTCATTGAGGAACTGAATCTCGAGCTTCAAGTAGCTCGCTGATGAGTCCGTGGCGGAGGCATGGGAGAGACTACAAGAGTATATCGGTACCTGCCCCCACCATGGTATGGAACAGTGGTTGATAATCTAGAATTTCTTCCACGGGCTACACCGGTCCGCGCAAGAACACCTCAATGCAGCCGCTGGAGGAGCCCGCACTCTCATCGAGAAGATGGCAAGCAACCGAGGATGGAGAGAGGAGACGGCGAATAATAAGCCCCATGGAGTTCACCATATTGACGGCTCCGACATGCTTGCCGCCAAAATGGGCCTCCTGCTAAAGAAGCTGGAGGGCGCTCCTAAAGCTGTGCCGGTCCAGGCACTGGATTCTCGCATGACTTGCAAGCATTGTGGGAACACCGGCCACACGGAGAACAGCTGCCCCGAAAATGGATCGGAGGACGTCAACTTCATCAACAACAATGGCTTCAGCAATGGCTCTCGTCCTCAACCAGGTTGGAATTCACGACCCAATTTACCTTTCGTTGGTCAAGGTATGTCTTCTAACAGTTCTCAGCAGTTTAATAAAAATCCTTTCGATCAAAAAGCTGTGAACGATAGCATTAGTAAGAAGTTCCATGCGAATGATAGAGTCCTTGAATCTTTGTCAAATCAATTGGAAACTTTGAATAGTGCCATGAAGAACCAACTGAGCTTTAATAAAATGTTAGAAACCCAAATAGCTCAGCTTGCCGCCGCTCAGCTTTTGGGACAGCCCGAGCCATCCCCGAAGGAACATATAAATGCTGTAACCACTAGGGGTGGAAGGTCTACACAAGAACCCCCACATCCTAGAGCTGCAGGAAAAGAACAGGGAAAGCGGGCCGCACTAGAGGAGGAAGATGAGCTGGATCGTGAACCACCACCGGTGAAGGAAGCACCAAAGTCAACTCCGCATGAGTTTTATGACAGCACAGTGCTCCCTTTTCCTCAAAGGCAGAAGAAGGCCTCGGTCGACGATCAGTTCGGCAAATTCGTTGAGTTAATCAAGAAGTTATACGTCAATATCCCATTGCTAGATGCGATGCAGGTACCTACGTATGCTAAGTACCCAAAGGACATCCTCTACAACAAAAAGCCGCTGCCATCGGCCGAAGTTGTGCACCTCACGGAGGAGTGTAGTGCTGCTATACTCAACCAACCGCCTGAAAAGAAGAAGGATCCTGGGAACCCTTCCATATCATGCTCAATCGGGACCCAGAACTTTGATCAAGCTCTTTGTGATCTGGGAGCAAGCGTCAGCATCATGCCAAAGGTAGTCTTTGATAAACTTACGCATGCTACACTTGCCCCTACTGCTATGTGCCTGCAGCTAGCAGATCAATCGATTCGCTACCCCATCGGGATCGCCGAAGACGTCCCGGTGAAAATCCGGAACTTCATCATCCCGGTGGATTTCGTGGTGCTAGACATGGAGCTAGACACGAAGACGCCGCTCATCCTTGGGCGACCATTCCTAAGCACCGCTGAGGCCAACATTGATGTTGGAGCTGGAGAAGTCCACCTCAACATCAATGGCAGATGGGAGACGTTCGCCTTCAAACCAAAGGTCAAACAGTGCCGACAGGTAAAAACTTTCAAATTTAAGTGTCATGCACCCTAGGAAACACCAAGAGAGAAGATCGAGCTTTCGCCAAGCAAGCCGAAAATGGACTCTCTCCTCGTAGCCATGGAAAAGCTCCTATACGATGGAAAAGCCCGCAAGCTCAAAGCCGATCGCAGAGCCGAGTCACTGAGACGTGCCTCACTGGCCCAGCCGCCGACAAAGGACTCAAGAGGCAAAGCTCCTAAGACAAAGGTCACCGCCAAGGCAACGAACACATCTCAAGAATGGCAGAAGAAAGAGGAAACACCAAAGCCAAAGCCAGAGAAGAAGACTGAAACTCAGAAACAAAAGGCTGTGGCAACCAAGAAGGTTTGGCGAGCAAAAGTTGCAGCCCAGACAGCCGCTAAGTCTCCATCAAGCGCTGACACTACACCAAAGGTATGACTTGCCCTCGCCAGGAGGTAAACTGCCCTTATCCTCCACTGCATATTTAATTTTTCGCGTTATAGTTTTCCTATCTTCCATTTACTTACTTTGATTTTCACCACTGCATGTTTAAATTTCATCAAATTTTTGTTTTAAGTTTGCATTTAGTTAGTTCTATTTTGCGAAAAAAAATATTTTGGAGCCGCCTGGCCCCACCAGGGGCCGGCCGACCCCCCTCCTCTCTGCTCCACTGAGCTAAGTGCCGAGGGCACTGGGTGCAGGCCACCCGGCCCCCTCTGTTCCTCTTCTGCGCACGCACGAGGCAAGGGGCCAAGCCACCGACGCCGCCCGGCATCCCACCGACGCCGCCCGGCTCCCCTTCGCCATTCAAGTCCCATCCACCAGCAGGCCTAGGAGCCTTAGGCTCCTGCTCCTCCCACCAAAGCTGCCCGACGCCATCTCTGGCCGCCCGGACCCCTGTTGGCGCCGCCTGGCTTGGCCCCTGGCCGCCCGGCCTGCCTCTGCTACCCTTCTGCTCCCTCTCGCGCCTATAAATATGAGTGCATGCATCTTCTCCCTCGCACCGCCCAGTAGCGTGAGCAACTCCTTTCTCCCCCTAAACACTCTCTTAAGCAATAGTTTAGCACTTAGTTTTAATTCCAGCACTTAGTTGAAATTTTGCCCAATAAAATAAGTGCTACACCCTCGGTGTTTGGATGTTTTGTAGAGGCTCTGCCCCGCAAGGACGACTAACTCTTGGACAACTGACTCTTGGATGACTAACTGCTAACGCTAATATTTGTGTCTGCTTTGTCCCTTGTGTAGTATATTGTCTATTTTTGCAGAATGTCTTCTTTCTTCAAGAAAGCGAAGAAGGCCCTGAGCAAGACAGGAAAGGGACTGCACCTGAAGTTCCCATCTTCGTCGGACGAGTGCTCTCACTCTCATTCACAAAGCGGAAGATCCAGGACCCCAGCAGCATCCGGCAGGACTCCCGCAGTGTCCGACAGGATGTCTGTCAGCGGTACACGCAGCCGCCAGGACCAGGAGCAAGATGAAGGAGTTTCTTCTCAGCAACAACCGCAGCGTCGACTGATGAACCTGTAGGACATCGACATCCAAGGCGATGAGGAAGCCCAGGTGTTACAAGCTCTTGCCACTAGGACCTTGGGGAGGACCAAGTGCTTCGACGGCTTCTTCCTCGTCGAGATAGGTATGTTGGACCCGTTCATTAAAGCCTTTGATTATGTAGGTTGGTCGGATTTCGCTAAAATTACAGAGGAAGGATCCGTCCTTCTCACACAAGAGTTTCTGATGACTCTCCGCGTGGATAAGCGTACAATAGGTATGTTTATAAATTTCCGCATGTTCAATACTGAATTCTCTGTCTACCCGTGGCAGTTTGCTGACCTCCTTGGTTTCCACTCCAACTGTTCATTGAGTGACCCGGCCGAGTATGACATGAAATCTTTTTGGGTAGAAATATGTGGAGAGTACGGGAAGGGGAAACACAACACCACCAAAATTCACAATCCCACTCTAAGACTCTTAGCTCGCTGGGTCTCGTTCATCGTCCTTTCAAGAGGCAAGGTTCATTGTGCACCCAACGAAGACCTCAAGTGTCTCTATGCCATGGTAAAAAAGAAGCGCTATGCTTCGGTCCTCGACATTGTCCACCACTAGATGGCCATGAGAGCGACCAACACTCCTATAAGCATTACTTCCTTTGTCACCAGGATAGCAGCCAACTTGGGCCTCCTAGAGAATGCCCAACTTGACTACCTTCCTGACGACACATCACACTATGTGGGGGAGTAGCACTTTGTCCAGGCACATTTCATGAGGCGAGACGCCGCAACTGGGAGACTGATCATGACATGGTTCGGGCATAGTCTTGAGCTGCCGCTTCCAGCACCGCAGTTCGACATGTACACCATTAGAAGCCTAACCATGCAGCTAGATGTGGAGGCACCACGCCAAAGCATCGGCGGCGTCATGACCAGAGCCCAGCGACGGCGAGCGGAGGAGTCACACCATAGAGCCCGAGGAGAGGATTTTGAGGAACCCATCCATGCTTCCATACCATCTGAGCCATCCTGGTAATTCTCCAGTACCAGTGGCGAGAGTTCCTACCAGCCTTCCCATAGTACACAACACTACGGAAGCGGTAGTGCATCACGTGCGCTCAGTAGAGACCTAGGTCACTCTGCTTCAGCCCGGTACCACACACCTGACATGGCCGACATCAACTCCGCAATGGGGGGATGAACGATCAGAGGCTGTATCAGCAGGTAGGTGACATCTACCAACCCACGGAAGAGATGGGTCAACGGCTCCAAACCAACACGGAGATGCTCCAGAACCTGAACGAGCAAGTTGGAGCCGGCTTCCTCAATGCTCAGAACTTCTACAACTACTACTACTAAAACCCCTAGCTTCATTGAAGCTTGGGGGGGATGATAGACCGTTATGAGCATGCCTTCTCGTGCCTGTGTCCCCTCAGAGTAAGGTGTCCCCGTCTCTTGTCCTTGTCTCCTCCCATGTGCACCAGCAGTACCCCTGTCCAACCAAGCAGCAGCATCACCCGTCCTACCAGTACCAGCAGTACCCCGTCCGACCGAGCAGCAGCATCCCCGTCCTACCGAGGTAAGTACTTTCAATAATGTTTTTATATATTTCCCTTTTTATTGCTTTATCTAAAAAAAAGTGTCAATAAAAACAACTCCCAACTTTGATGCATATATTCTTCATATGGAAATGATGAATAGTTGCTCTATTTTGTTCATGCTTAGTTGTTTACGCATGTTCTACACTTAGCTTAATTTCGAGCTGGTGTGTATAAGTTGAAAACTTGATCTTGTACTTAGTGGATGCCATTTGCATAACTATGTCTAAGTTGTTGTGAGAAAAGATATGGCTAAGCACTAGGTTTTCTCCACATGTCCCTAGTAAGATAAACATCTCAGGTTTATTCTTTTGAAAAATAAAATGAAGTTCCCCCATCGGTTTTGAACACCTACCAGAGCCAAATACACTGAAATATCTGAGCCCAGCTTGTTTAAGCTACTTAAAGTTGTTTTGAGCTTTGTCAAATTTTGAGTCTCTTAGAATGGAATCATCTCTATCTTGTGAATTGTTGGAGCAAAAATCCATTACCACAAATGCATTTACCTATCCTAGGTATGCATCCATATATCTCCCAAAATAATACCTTACTCCTTCCAATCAAAAAGAGATAGAGTATGGAGCCAACAAAAATATGAGAAAAAAAAGCATGCTAGTCAAGCATGGCAAAAATATGAGAAAAAGAAAAGCATGCTAGTTAAGCAAGGCAAAAAGAGAGAAAAATACAAAAAGGCTCCATATTCATACCTATCAATCAAAAAGGAGAAGGAAAGAAAACAAGGAGATTCATCCATCCATCCACCAAATAAAGCTCCAATAATAAACAAGGCTAGACGATGTAGTACATTTCTTTGGTCCAATCTTTGGCTTTGCAAAACAAACAACTTAAGTAAGCTAAGTTCTTCCATGACCTTGAGCTCCACATAAGCCTTAGTATAGGAAGTTCTTAGCCATGCTCTTGGCTTCAAATGGTGAGGATACACTTTGAGCGATCAAGAGTACCTTTGGGTTTAAAATCATTGAAAAATCTTTTACGATACTCGGAGTACTCTGAGTGAAAAAGCTACAGCGAATCTCCGTGCGCTTGCGGAGTAAAATCTGTTACGCTAAGAGACGTCAACAGTGTGATGATGTGGTTCCCTTCATCACCAACTTTCTGTGATTTTTCCTTTCTAGCTGCAAGACTTGTGCTTGCACCAAAGCGGGATTTGCAACATTTGTGGTAAACAAATGCATCTACAACCATTAGCTTGAAGAGATTATGATAGAGAAGTTCATGGTTGTAGGCCTCATGCAAGTGTTGGCATTTCTTAGCCTAGTGAATAAATCCGCAAGCGCACGGAAACACGTTGTAGCTTTTCACCTAAGAGTATTCCAGGGTATCGAAATCCACGGGGAACGAGGAGTAACTCAATGTAGAACAAGTGGAACCGAATAGTAAAACCAACAATTATATAGATAGAAGACAGAGCAGAGCATGTTCACTACTTTAAATAAAACAACTTAACTTTACTAAACAAACTAGTATTCTACTCAGTAGGTTTACTTGGACACTGGGGCTATAGAACCACTTCCGGGCACCAGAGAGCTGATAACCCAAACGAGAAAGGCGGGCACTACAGGACTCAGCTATGCGTCGATGACAACTTATCCGAACGACGGGGTTGGACTACACAAGACACACACCCGCTATCACCAGGTGGGACTACCAACCAAAACTGCGTGGGACAAGACATCTTCCAAGGTAAACTCTAGTCTAGACACCACGTCTACACAACCGAGTTTACTACTACACTGGTTCGAAGCTAGAGAGCAAGCACAACTGTATAGCTAAACTACACAAAGCACACTTGGCACCCGTAAACTACTGAGTAAATCACTAAGTAAGTAAATAAAGTAAGTATGAAATAAATAAAGAAGGGAGCAAGGAACTTTACTCAATCCACACCGAGGTCAGCGACACACTTCCTGAAGCGCTTGTCAATGAAGTGTACGCCTCCATCACTGATAATGACCCGTGGTACTCCAAAGCGAGGAAAGATGGTCTCCTAGAACATCTTTATGGAGTGTCTTGAGTCCACTGCAGGACATGGCAGTGCTTTTACCCATTTTGACACGTAGTCCACTACGACCAGAATATACTCCTTGTCTCCATTCTTGGGAAAAGGTCCCTTGAAATCTATGCCCCACACGTCGAATACATCAACTTGAAGATTACTTGTGAGTGGCATAGCATCTCTTGGATTTATATTTCCTTGGCGCTGGCACCTTGGACACCGTCGCACGAACTCTTTTGCATCCTCATACATAGTGGGGCCAGTAGAACCCACTCTGCCAGATTTTTGCGTGAGTCCGATAAGCCCCATAGTGTCCTTCGTAAGAGGATGCATGGCATCTATCTAGGACTTGCAGTGCTTCACAAGCTGGAATGCAGCGACGTAGGAGTCCGTCTGTGCAAAGTTTGTATAGATAGGGGTCATCCCAGAGATAGAATCGGCTGTCGTGGGCCAATTTCCTTATGTCTGCTCCCTCAGGGACATAGCCAGCAACGATGTAATTCACCAGATTAGCATACCAAGGTTGGGCTGTTGTCACGTTAAGGAGCTGATCATCTCTCATGTAGTCATTGATCGGCAAGGGAGATGTTTCTTCAAATTTCATCCGTGAGAGATGATCTACAACTGAATTTTCTACTCCCTTCTTGTCTCTGAATTCAATGTCAAATTCTTGGAGTAGCAGGACTCACCGGATTAGGCGTGGCTTTGCATCTTTCTTGGTAAGGAGGTATTTGAGAGCTGCATGATCTGTGTAGATGATGACTTTTGCTCCTACCAAGTATGATCTGAACTTGTCAATTGCAAATACCACTGCTAGCAATTTTTTCTCGGTGGTCGAGTGTTGACGCCACTTAAGAACATCAAACCTTATAATGCAAGCGCACAGCATCGTGGTAGCTTTTTCTCAGGATGAGTATCTTGGGTTTGCCAATGCAGGGATAATTATGTTTAGGATACTATCTATCTAATATTAACTGAATTACTAACTAATTCTAATAGATCTAAACAAGCATAAACAAAGGATAAAACTATTCTAAATAAGCTATAATCTATGCTCTAATAAGGTTCTAATAAGAGATAAAACTATTGCATAAAATAATAGAACAAGGTTTAGGCTATAAACGCGAGAACGATAGGTTTAACATGGCAAAAGGATCCACAAGAGATAAGAGACAAACAACCATCATACTAAGAACCACCTTAAAACTAGATCTAAACATTAAGCAAAGAATAAACATGATCATGAATGTCAAGGATCTACTCGAACCTTTCCCCGGGCTCTACTATCACTAGTAACCAGGTAATCGACGAACTAGCAAACCCCAACCATCTCTAAGTATGAGTAGATTCAATTAACTAGCTAAGTAAAAAGATCTACTACAAGAACATGAAGAACTTCTATACGTCGGCCGACTAGACATGTCGGAATTAAGCATTGCAAAGATATGGATCATAAATCATGTATAAACAACAAACTAGGTCTAGAAGACAACCTTTATTGATCGAATATCAAGGTTTCATCAAAGTATCGAAGGAAGTACAAGGAATTACTCGAGGTACATCATAAACTCTGAAGCATAGTCATCGGGATGAACTCGACGAAAAACATGTCGAAAGATGAATTCGAGACCTCCTCGGAAGGGCTTGGGTCGGTTGACCAGACCCCTAGGGGTCGACCGACCGGCCCCCCTTCTGCCTCCTCTTGCTTCCTCCTTTCGCCGAGATGAGCTTCTCGCCGAGTTGAACGCTTCTAGCCCCCGACCTTTGCCCTAGAATCTCGACTTACAATGAATAATGCGGTGGTCTCCCCCTCTCTCCCCTTGGGAGGCTCTATATTTATACCCCGGATGGAACCCTATACATGGAATCTATTAGGTCGGTTCTAAGAGTCCCAAAACACCTCAAACACCTATTTCCAAAACAAGTTTCCAAAAGAGTCCCGGACGTTCATGCCTTTCCTTGCTTGTAGATGAAGCTTCCATCCTTGTCCTTCTCGAATTGGACTCTTCCATATTCTGCAGCTTTTAGTATTTTGACTATAACTTCCTCATCCGAAGTCTAAATAAGGCAAACTCGAACTCTAAATTGTATAACTCGAATAGATCTACAACTTTGGTATTCAAACTTTCTTCATTTGACGTCGCTAAGGTCTCTGAATTGGGCCTACAAGTTGCTGCTATCATGAATTTTGAGAAGATTTCAGGATAGTCTTTCAAGCAAACTTTATCTTCCAAGACTTCTTTTCTTTTGGGCTTCTGCCTCAAGTGGGTTTCAATTAGTCTTTATTTCAGAGCCCGCTTCATAGCATAAATGCTTTCTTCGAGAAATTCTCAAATATCTTCAATTATTCCCTATTTTCTGGCAAAAATGAATATTGCACAAAAACAAAGAGCATTCTCAAAAACGGGGTTATTTGTTAGTAAAACAAGACTAAATGATAAAGTTAACTCTCAAAAAGATACAAAATCATATAAAAATAGAGCAAAAATTTAGTACTTAATGAGCGTCAACAATATCCCCACACTTAGATCTTGCTAGTCCTCGAGGAAAAGATCGACAAAAGAACATAACTATATTTAAGCAAATTCTAAATAATTACTTTTCAGAAATAACCATGCTTTTAGAATTCATTCAAATCATAACATCGATCCTTCTAGATTAATTTTCATGCATATAGATCCCCACAAAGTTTATCTAAGTCAAACGAATTATAGCAATGCCAAAGTCTCTTTTAGAATCATCAAAGAGGGTTTTTAATAAAACTTTCAAGGATCAAGAAATTACTATATCCTCGGAATTCAAGCTCTCAAGAAGGCACTCTTATAAGTGGCTAATCCTATAGAATCACTCTCTTTCTCTTATCTCTCAAGAGTTTAGGTGGAGCTTCGTAAAGGCTAAGCAGAGCTGCTTATTCTATTGTCTAGCTAAGGTATCTCTCTAAAGATTATTCAATCAACTTTTAAACTATCTTGGTTATCGAAATATAGAAAAGAGATTATAGAAAAGGTCAAGGAAAAAGAAGATATAGACGGTGGACATGTGCAAGAACAAATGAAGTGGAATAGATTTGAAAATTTTGCACATGGTTGGAAAAAGTCTTTGCTCATTGTAATTACCAGGATTATAAAGCTCTTGGTCATTTACTTCTCCAAACTTTATATATATTTTTTCCCTTCTCCTTTTCCTAATTCTACCTTTTCAATATTCGACCACTTGGTCATTTTTTCTCCCTCTTCCTTTTTTTTCATTTTCAGGCGCCACAAAATTTCTCACTCTCTCTCTCTTTTTTTATTTGAGCGCCTCTTTCCCCTTTTACCACCTTTTTGGATAAATTGCTTCATGAAGTATTATTTGAGTAAAAACTTTATATAGGTATAGATAAAATAATGAGATGAAAAAGGCTTAAAGGATTAAAGAAATTGCTCTATTGATGTAAGCAATTGGAATGTAAAAGGGTAGCAAAAAGATGAAAATAGATGACCCAGATAATTTAAGTGATCAAAAAAAAAATCTAAAGGGATCAAACTTAACCAAACTCATATAAGTCAACTTGCTTTTTAAACTAGGTTTCAAAAATCTAGGCTCTACTTAGAACTTTTAGCCCTCTCTTAACATAGGGGTGTAAAACTTGATCCTAGAAAAAGAAATTTTAATGAAAAGACAATTCTCCCCTAATCTTTTTCTTAATTAAAACTTTGGCAAAGCTATAAAACATAATCCTTTAATAAAGATATGGGTTATGCAAATTTAATCAATCTAGCAATCACCATACTAATCAAATCATAAGACTTTAAGCAAGATTAATCATCAAAGTAAAAATTAAGAATAAACTTAAATAAAGCAAAGTAATTTATTCAACCACACACTTTATTAAAATAAAAGACCGTTTACACAAAAGACAACTGACTCTTAAACTAACTTTAATAAGACTCTATATATAGACTCTATTTATTTATTTTATCTAAACTCTCTATCTAATTGGGGAAATTCTACTAATATCCCCACACTTAAACTAAGCAAAGTTTCTAGTCGTCACCACTGAACCAGTGTGTATCATACACTGGACCATCAAGAGGATCTTCACCAGGCAGGTAGTTGGGTGGAGGCGAATATGTCTCTTCTGGTTCTTCCCAAGTGTCATCTGGCTGATAACCCCCTCCTTCCAGTCTTGTAACGTGGCCCCAAATGGAATCGATCACTCGCTTCTGACTCTCACAGATATTTTGGAGGTAGTTCACTTGCTCCTTTAAGTTTCTGACATAATTGTCAACTCTCTTCCTAGTGTCTTCTATCTTCTTATGAAGCCTCTCATCTGCGTCAATGACTATATCAAGAATATCCTCACTCTTTTTCTTGTTGAAGTAGATAGCTTCTCTACACTTTGGGCAACAATCCACTCCATCCTCTGCTCCAATATGATAAGTATCGAAACAAGAAATGATATTGATTGAGTTTACCTCTTCAGTCTCTGATCCTCGATAATCACTGAAGCTCATTGATTGATCCTCACTTGAATGGATGGTTCCTCCAAAACGGACAGAGCTTTCTTGATAGTCTATCCTGGGCATCCCTCCAATCCTCCGAGATCTTCTAACCTTCATCCCCAATAGTTGAATTGAAAGCTTGGCCATGTGCCTCGAGATCTCACACTTTTCGGCTGATCCACACACCCTTGCCTCTTCATCTTCATCATTGATGATCACCTGTGAAAAGTTGCGGCTAGTACCCCAGGAAACAGGGCTGGTCGGCCGACTTGGCCTCTCTTGGTCAGCCGACCAGGGCCCCTCCTGAGGCGCCTCGGCTTCCCTCTTCACGAGTTGCATCTCCATCGCTTCGGAACTTGTCGTGGCTAGGTTAGGATGTGTTTTGAGTTAGATGTCTCGGCTCCATGGCTTGCCTATGGTTTTATACTCTGGAGATTGGTGAGATTTGAAAACAAAACAGTGATTCCGATCCGAACTCTACCCAAAACTTATTTGGTATACAACGCAATTCTTGCTAGCAAAATTTGGAAGCGAACCGCCTCGAAAAGTCCCGGGGTCAGCCGACTTACCCCATAGGGGTTGGTCGACCTGGGCCTTTCCTTGCGTGAAAAGTTCCCAAGTTTTGTCGGTATCCCTAATTCCTAATTTAAAATAAACATAAAACTAAATTTTTAGAAAAACCTAAACTAAACGTGACTATTTACATACAAAGATACGAAAGCTAAGGAAACCTAGAGATTATGGCCATGGTAATGAATCCTTACTTCCTTGAATTCATATGTCTCAATATAATTAATTTCAAATTTATCCCCTTTAAGGAAAACCTTAAGTCTTTGACCATTTACCATAAACTTGTTTCCTTCTAGATCCATAATAGTAACCGCTCCAGTAGGTGATACATCATGTACTATATAAGGTCCATCCCATTTACTTTGTAATTTTCCTTTTCCAAATAATTTAAATCTTCAATTAAAAAGAAGAACCTTATCACCTTCCTTAAATTCCTTCTTTAGGATTCTGTTATCAAACCATCTCTTAACCCTTTCCTTATAGATAGTAGCATTATGATAGGCTTGCAATCTTGCCTCACCAAGGGTACTAAGTTGAATCCTTTTTTTGACTAAAGCAGTATCTAAATCCAAATTCAATTCCTTAATTGCCCAATAAGCTTTATGCTCCATCTCCACTGGCAGATGATAGGTTTTTCCATAAACTAATTGATAAGGCGTCATCCCAATAGGTACCTTAAACGCAATCCTATATGCCCAAAGAGCGTCGCTAAGCTTATTCGACCAATTTTTACCTCCTTTAATTACCATCTTTTTAAGAGAATTTCTTTTAATTGTTTATTCGATGTCTCGGCTTGCCCATTTGTCTGTGGGTGATAAGCTGTGGAAACTCTATGTTCAATTCTCATCTTCTCCAAATAATTAGTAAACTCTTTACCAACAAAATGCGATCCTCTGTTTGAGATAATGACTCTAGGGACTCCATGTCTTGGAAAGATAATATTTCTAATCATCTCTATGGACCCCTGTGTAGTCGCCTTTTTACATGGTAAAGCTTCTACCCACTTTGAGACATAATCCACAGTCACCAGAATGTATTCATATCCATGTGAATTTTCAAATGGACCCATGAAATCCATTCCCCAAACATCAAACAAATCAATTTGTAGGTTATAACTGAGAGGCATTGAATTTCTAGATGTAACATTTCCAGTCCTCTGACACTCAGGACAAGAAGCAACAAATTTTCTTGCATCTTCATGCATTTCTGGCCAATAAAATCCACTCCCCCGTATCTTAGCTTGGGTTCTGAAATGTCCATGATGCCCTCCATATTCTGCAGCGTGGCACTTACTAAGAATTTCTTCTCTCTCTTCTGCAGGCACACATCTTCTAAGGACTCCATCAGATCCAAACCTATATAGGTAAGGGGCGCTCTAGTAGAATTTCTTAGCTTCGGCTAGGACTTTTCTTTTGGAATTATAGTTGAGATGAGTTAATGGCTCTTTCTTTATGGCTCTTATAATGTCTATCATGCAAGAATCTTTATCTAAAACGGCATAAAGGGTATCGTCTCTCAACGTGTCTTTTATAGGTGGTCCACCCTTAGCATGGTTCATTCTAGATAAATGATCCGCCACTACATTCTCAACTCCCTTCTTGTCTCTAATCTCTACATCGAATTCTTGTATCATTAAAATCCATCTAATTAAACGGGGCTTAGCGTCTTTCTTAGTAAGAAGGTATTTGATAGCAGCATTATCAGTGTAAACTATAACCTTTGAATTAACTATATAAGATCTAAATTTCTCAAAGGCAAAAACTACTGCTAACAACTCCTTCTCTGTAGTAGCGTAATTTACTTGAGCTTTATTAAGAGTCTTGCTGGCATAATAAATGGCATGTACTTTTCCATACTTTCTTTGACCCAGCACAGCTCCTACAGCATAATCGCTTGCATCACACATGATCTCAAAAGGTAGATTCCAGTCAGGTGGTTGAATGATAGGTGCACTAATAAGTAACACTTTAATTTTTCTAAAAGCGACCTCACATTCTTCAGTAAACTCGAAAGGAACGTCCTTTTGAAGCAAGTAAGTAAGTGGTATAGCTATTTTAGAAAAATCTTTAATAAATCTCCTATAGAATCCACCACGACCAAGAAAGCTTCTTAGAGATTTAACATCCGTAGGTGGAGGCAATTTTTCTACCATCTCTATTTTGGCTTTATCTACTTCAATTCCCTTCTCGGAAATGATGTGTCCCAACACAAACCCTCTTTTATACATGAAATGGCATTTCTCCCAGTTTAGCACTAAGTCGACCTCTTCACATCTCTTTAGCACATTTTCTAGATTCCTTAAACAGTGGTCAAAACTTGTACCGTGAACTGAGAAATCGTCCATAAAAGCTTCCATGATATCTTAAATAAAATATGAGAAAATAGCCATCATACACCTTTGGAAAGAAGTTGTGATGCTCCGGCATTTCAAGTGCATAATCACTCATCATATATGAAGCATCCATCCTTGAGCATCATGGCATAGCATGTGTTTGTGCATTGGAAACAAATTTGATTTAAAATACAAAGTGCAAACCCTTGTTATTTCATGTGTGATGCTATGTTTATAGTCATATCTTTGATTCTGTTGAGATCTGGGTGGAGTTCATATTGACAAAACTGTAGGTCTACAAGAGATAAACAACTTTGCTAATAGGAGTCTTGTCATATAATGAGGTTTACAAGGTGATTAGGGTCATTCTATGTCAGTACAGAAAACCAGTTCAAATCAGTCCTGATTTGAAATCCCAAGTTTACTCTAACCTACAGCCACTTTCATGCAAAGCTCAAATTAAAAGAGTTGTAGGTTTTGAAATTCTAAACAGACTTGTCAAAAGGCACATTGGGAGAGGCATATAAATAGGGCTTTCAAATTTCTTAAGCAATAAAAGTCCCCTGTCCAAATTTAGGGCTGCTATAGAAATTCAAATGAAATTCATATTTATGAAACGTTTTTGGTGTTGAGCCTTTTGACAAAGTTGTAGAGCTCAAAGAGTAGAATATTTCATTCAATTGACATTTTTCCAAGTTCAGAATCTAAGTGGGTCAAAATGGCGATTTACAGAAGGGGAGAAAACACATTTTCCATTTTCTCTTTTTCTCTGTTTCCCGCGGTCACCGACCGGTGGGGCCCGCGCGTCAGCGCGGCCACCGTGTCCGGAACGACGGCCGCCGCGTGGACGACGGTGTACGGGCAACGCCGCGCGCCGCGGATCGCTCCCCCGCTCCCTCGGCCTTCACCTGGACGCGGAGCCGCCCCGGTTCACTCCCTCCCCCACTCCCTCACTCGCTCACTCTCTCTCTCACTCGCGCGCCGAGACCGCCATTGCCGCCGAGCTTAAGGTCGTTGCGCCGGCCGCCTCGGTCCATCTTCGCGCCTCCAAGCCCCGCCATCGGGTTCGCCTCGCTCTTGCGCACCCGCCAAGGTAGCTCTCGTCGCCTTTCCCCTCCCCATTCCCAGATCAGGCCGCGCCCTGACGTGACCGCCATAGACAGGCCAAGCTCGGTTTCGAGCTCGCGCCACCGCCGTCTGTCCACCCCGCACCACTAGACCAGCCTCACCGCACTTGCCTCGCTCCCACGCACTCGACGCGCTAGACCTCGACGCCGTTCCACCCACCGACGCCGAGAACGAACTCCGTCGCGCCGTCCACGTCGCGCCGGTTCACGCCGTCGCCGCCGTGGTTCACCACCGTATCCGCCTCATCCTCGCCGTCCCCGACGTCAAGACCTAGCTCAGGTTGACGCCTGCACTCCCGCCGCACACCCGACGCTGGAGCTCGCCGGCGCACGCGCACCGCGCCGCGCGGCGCGAGGTTGAAGAAGGGGGCCGGTTTTCTTTCGATCTAGCCCTCGGGATTTTAGGGATTTGCAGTTTAGTCCATGCGCTATTCACTGAGCCTATGCATTCTTGCGTGCTAGCCCCTGGAATCTATGTTTATTTACGTTCTAGTCCCTGGATCTAAGGTTTTCCATTTTATTTTGCTATATTTCGGCTGAAACTTTGGAAAATCATATAAAATCAAATAAAAATCGTAAAAAGGTAAACTCAGTTGCGTTGTACTCCTTGTAAATAGATCTACATAGTGGGTATGATGTAGAGGTGTGCATATATGGTTTTGCCCCTGTTATTGTGTATGCATGTTAATTCAAGGAAAAATAGAAAACATGGTCTAGTTGACATCCTAAAATGGTGAAACTTGGTCAGTAGCTTTCTTAGGATGTTTGGACACTGTGGAAATTTTGGTGACTCAATATATTACTATTCATTCACTGTTTTATCATTTTGCATGTACTTTATGCATTATTTGATAGCTTGGAAATGAGGCCTATGCAAAGTATGGTAAATATGACTCACTAGTATTTTTTTATGTCCTATATAGCTTGTGAATCTCACTGGTAAAATATGAGCCTCTGCATGTCAAGTTTTAGTGGTGATTTGAAAATGATAAAATGCTATATGTTGGAAATGATAATTAGAAAAAGTGGTCATAAATGGCTAGGAAAATTCTCTGGAAAATTTAGTAGCCTAATGTTGATGCATAGAGTCCAAAAAGTATATTCTAGAGGGCTATTCACACTGTTCTTATGTACATCTAAAATTCGCACAAGATTGATATATGGAAAATAGATGTCCTGTCAAACTTGGAAGTTTTAACCTGTAAATTTTTGTGCATGTAGTCCATACTGATGCTAGCTCATTGGTAAAATTTTATCTTCAGAAACCATTTCTATAATTTATGAACATTCTGACAATGTGTAGGCTGAGAACTTGCTAGAATTTTAATAAAATAATTATAACTCCAATTGGGCTGAAATTTTGGCAGTAGCTTTGAGTATGAAGTATCTGTCTGTCGTAAAAGTTTGGTCTCAATTGGATTTGTTGAACTGCTAGAACTCAAATGCGTAATTTAATTCACAAATGAGCATTGTTTACACTAAGTATATGCGCGTATATTAATTTGACTACTACATATGTCATTTTCCATGAAGTATATACTGCATGCTAACATCTGCATTTCATCAACATCAAATGCATACTTTTATATCCGTGTGCACTCATATCTGCACCTTTCATTCATATAGATCCCGCGATCGAAGAGAAGACTGTGATGCTCCGGCATCTCAAGTGCATAACCATTCATCAAACATGAAGCATTCATTCATGAGCATCATAGCATAACATGTGTTGGTGCATTGGAAACAACCTTGGTTCATATTACTAAGTGAAAAGCCTTGCCATTTCATGTGTGATGCTATGTTTATAGTCGTAACTTTGATTCTATTGAGATCTGGGTGAAGTTCATATTGACAAAACTGTAGATACACATGAGATACAACTTTGCTAATTGGGGTCTTGTCATATAATGAGGTTTACAAGGTGTTTAGGGTCATTTATTGTCAGTACAGAAAACCAGTTTAAATTGGGGCTGATTTGAAATTCTAAATTTACTCTAACCTACAGCCACTTTCATGCAAAGCTCAAATTAGATAAGTTGTAGATTTTGAAATCCTAAGCAAACTTGTCAAGATGCACCTAGGGAGAAAATGCATGTAACTAGGAGTTTCTATTTCCCTAAGCAATAAAGGTCCCCCTGTCCACATTGGGGCTGCCATATAAATTCAACTGAAATTCATATTTATGAAATGATTTTGGTATGGAACCTTTTGACAAAGTTGTAGAGCTCAAAGAGTAGAACATTTCATCCAATTACCACTTTTCCAAATTCGGACTCTAAGTGTGTCAAAATGACAAATTACAGGAGGTGAACAAACACATTTTTCTTTTTCTCCATTTTTCCCTCCCCGCGGTCACTGACCGGTGGGCCCACGGGCGTGCGCGTGACACCTTGTCCGGGCCGGCGAATGCCGCGTGGACGCCGGCGTACGGCCGACGCCGCGCGCCGACGGATCGCCCCTGGTCGCGCCCCGCTCCATCGCGCCTTCATCTGGACGGGATCCCGCCCTGGTTCACTCCCTCCCCCGCTCACCTTACTCACTCGTTCCCTCTCTTGCCCGCGCGCCGTCGCCATAGCTGCCGCCTTGAGCTCGCTACGCCGGCCGCCTCGGTCCACCTTCGCGCCTCCAACCGCCGCCGCCGGGTTCGCCTCACCCTTGCGCACCCGATGAGGTAGCCCTCGCCGTCCCTCTCCTCCCCAATCTCTAGATCGAGTCGCGCCCCACCGCGTCCGCCATGGCCGGGCCGAGCTCGATCTCGAGCTTGCGCCGCCGCCGTCTGCCCTCGTCGCATCCCTAGACCACCCTCACCGTACGCGCCACTCCACCGCGCACCCAAGGCGCCTATCCTCGTCGCCGTTCCCCCACCCATTGCCTAGATCCGCCACCGCTCGACGTCGCGGCCACGCTGCCGACGCCGTCGCGCACCTTCGGTTCACCGCCTTCCTCGACCTACCCTCACCGTCTCCTACGCCGAGACCTAGCCCAGCTTGAAGCCCGCGCTCGCGCGCACCCGACGTGCCTAGCGTCGCGGCTCTGGAGAGCCCAAGCTCGCCGGCGCGTGTGCGCGCCGCCGCGCCATCGTGCGCGGCGAGATGAAGAAGACGAGGTTTTCAATCTAGCCCCCGAGGTTTTCGCATTTTCGGCCGCGTTAAGAGTCGCTATTCACTGAGTCTGTGTATTCTTACGTGCTAGCCCCCGGTATCCAGGGTTAATTCTGTTCTAGCCCCTGGATTTATGTTTTTCCATTTCTTTTTCCTATATTTCGGCTGAAACTTTGGAAATTCATATAAAATCGAATAAAAATCGTAAAAAGGTAAACTCAGTTGCGTTGTACTCCTGGTAAATAGATCTACATAGTAGGTATGATGTGGAGATATGCATGTACGGTTTTGCCCCTGTTATTGTGCATGCATGTTAATTCAATGAAAAATAGAAAACATGGTCTAAATGGAATCCAAAGGTGATGAAACTTGGTCAGTAGCTGTTTTGGGATGTTTTGACACTGTATAAATTTTGGTAACTCAATATATTACTGTTTATTCTCTGTTTTACCATTTTGCATGTATTTTATGCTTAAATTGATAGTTTGGAAATGTGGTCCCTACAAAACATGATGAACATGACTCACTGGTATTTTTCTTAGGTCCTATATACTTTGTGAACACCACTGGTAAAATATGAGCCCCTGCATGTTAAGTTTTGTTAGTGATTTGAAAATGACAAATCTTGACTTGGAGAACTAGATAAATAGAAAAATGGGTTTTAATTTGCAAGATAAATTCTAGCAAAATTCCAGTAGCATATGGGAGTGCTGTAGAGTCCAGAAAATATATGTTAGAGGACTATTCACACTAGTTATATGTACATCTTAATCTTGCACTAGATTTATATATGGAAAATAGATGTCCTGTCAAACTTAGGAATTTTAACTTGTAAATTTTTATGTATACAGTTAATACTAAGTATAGCTCACTGGTAAAATTTCACCTTAATAACCCTTTCCAATAAATATGAAAATTCTTACAAGGTGAAAGGCTGAGAAATTGCTAGAATTTTAGTAAAATAATTATAACTCCATTTAGGCTGAAATTTTGACAGTAGCCTTGGGTATGAAGTATTTGCATGTCGTAAAAGTTTGGTCTCATTTGAGTTAGTAAAACTGCTAGAACTCAGATGCATGATTTAATTCATAAATGTGCATGGCTTACACTAAGTATATGCATGAATGTTGTTTTAACTACTATGCACATGTCATTTTCCATGAAATATATATACTGCATGCTGTCATCTGCATGTCATCTACATCAAATGCATACATCTGCATTCGTATGCACTTATGTCTGCACCTTTCATGCATACAGACCCCGCGATCGAAGAAGAGACGGTGCAGGAACAACCTCTGATCGAAGAACCCGAAGAAGAGCAGGAGGAACCACAGCCGACCGCTGACCCCCGCCGCCGAGGAGACTAACCGTAGCGAGGAAGAAGGTAGGCAGGACCATACAATTTCCAGCAAATAAAATATCTGTTGATTACGCATATTCATTAGGTGTTGAATGGAACGAATTGCATTAGATTCCGTGGCCGCCCTGGCCATAGCACCTATACCTAGAATGCGTAGGACGAGTGCCTAGAATGGCTAGGTACGAGTAGACACGAGTGAATAAAGGTCACTCGTCGCGTAGGTGTTACTTTCCAAAAAGAAGAAGTCTCACTATGAAAGTTATTCTTATTATGCCATGATTATGTTATGTTTTAAATGGAGACCGGGCGGAGATATGGGTATGAATGTTGAGAAATTGAGATAATGTGTGGTGGACTTCGCCCGAGTCGCATAAGGCCGGTCGTTGTTCGCCTATTGGTCGGCATAACATTGCTAGGGTGCTTATCCGGAATCTATGGGCCAGTGAAAGTCTTACTTGTGATGTCTCAAGCAAGGGGCACGTTCCTACCCACTGGTTGAGAGGAAGGTGGCCGCGGAGGCGAGTGTCAAAGGAGGGCAGAACCCGACGTAACCGAGGTAACGCTCCTGCAACAACGCGCTCCGGGAGTCAGGCGGGAGTGGCCATCGAACTTGAGACGGGACAAGTGGAGATGGGGCAAGCATATGTGGAACGCTGGGAGTTAGTAAGCATATGCCATCCTGGTGCTTCTAGTTATTCCCGGGAATATAAAAATCGATTCGAATCGCTGATGCTCACCAGGTGTGAGAATGCCAATACCACTGACGGGCAAAGTAGTAATCCATTTGAATATGCTGTATTAAGAATTCATGCTTTTGACAACTACATGCTTGGATATGTCTGATTTACTTTATGCAATACTCGTCACATTCATGATACATGCTTTACTTTTATGCCATGCTATGCCACATCCAAAATGTTCCAACAATTATGATGACTCGAGCAGCTGTAAAATTCTGCTTGGGTGCAACAATATAAGCAGTTGTCAAATCCTGCTTCCACTGATTAATCTGATCCTGTATAAAGGCAATGGCTAAGGACTCAGATGCTAGCAAGCAAGCTTTGCATCAGCCGTAAGCCTCATCCATTAAGTCCTACTGAGTAATTAGTACTCAGGGTTTTGCCCCCACTTTTGGCTTACAGGTACGGAGTTCCTCTTCTGTGCCTGTGTTGGTGGAGGGCCATGTCCTCATCAGGAATAAGAAGAGTCATGATCTGGCAAGGAGCGGCATCAGTGGGCTCGATGCTCGTTCTATTTATGCAAGTCTTTTGGTTACCGTGAAACTTGAACTTTAAAAATTCCGCTGCGAGAGACCATTTGAACTATGTTGTTGTATGACACTATGTGGAACTCTATTTGATTACGAACTGGTTTGTAACTAAAATCTATATAATATCTATTCAACTGCATGTGATGTTGTAACTGTTGTGGCTCCATCGAGGGTCGGATGTGTATGACGTCGGTTCCTCTGGGAAATGGTGTTATCGAGAGCCCGAAGGACTCTCGACGGACTACCGGGTTTAGTCTAACCTAAGTGCACTACGAGCCAGAGGTGGCAGGTGTGCTTAGTCTGGATTAAGCAGGGTGGTTCCGCCACAAAGACGGTGCAGGAGCAACCGCTGATCGAAGAGCCCGAAGAAGAGCAGGAGGACCAGCAGCCGACCGCTGACCCCGCCGCCGAGGATACTAACCCTAGCGAAGAAGGTAGGCAGGATCATGCAATTCCTAGCAAATAAAATAACTGTTGATTACGCATTTACATTAGGAGTTGAATGGAACCAATTGCATTAAATCCCTTGGCCGCCCTGGCCCTAGCACCTATACCTAGAGTTCGTAGGACGAGAGCCTAGAATGGCTAGGTATGAGTAGACACGAGTGAATAAAGGTCACTCGTCGCGTAGGTGTTACTTTCCAAAAAGAAGAAGTCTCACTATGAAAGTTATTCTTATTATGCCATGATTATGTTATGTTTTAAATGGAGACCGGGCGGAGATATGGGTATGAATGTTGAGAAATTGAGATAATGTGTGGTGGACTTCGCCCGAGTCGCATAAGGCCGGTCGTTGTTCGCCTATTGGTCGGCATAACATTGCTAGGGTGCTTATCCGGAATCTATGGGCCAGTGAAAGTCTTACTTGTGATGGCTCAAGCAAGGGGCACGTTCCTACCCACTGGTTGAGAGGAAGGTGGCCGCGGAGGCGAGTGTCAAGGGAGGGCTGACCCATTGCGTGGTAACGCTCCTGCGACAACGCACTCTGGGAGTCAGGCGGGAGTGGTTTCGAACTTGAGACAGGACAAGTGGAGATGGGGGAAGCATATGTGGAAACGCCGGGGGTTAGTAAGCATATGCCATCCTGGTGCTTCTAGTTATTCCCGGGAATATAAAAATCGATTCGAATCGCTGATGCTCACCAGGTGTGAGAATGCCAATACCACTGATGGACAAAGTAGTAAACTACTTGAATATGCTATATTTTGAATTCATGGTTTTGAAACACTACATGCTTGGATATACTGATTTATTTCATGCAATACTTGTCACACTCATAATGGTTTACTGGCTATACTTTTATGCAATACTTGGTCATACTCTTAATGTTTCTACAAGTTTGATGACTTGAGCAGCTGTTAAATCCTGCCCACGTGTAATAGGTCAAGTCGCTGTCAAATCCTGCTTGTGGATAACTACTCTAAGCAGCTGTCAAATCCTGCTTCCACTTATTAACTTGATCTTGTTTAAAAGCAATGGTTAAGGATCCAGATGTTAGTAAGCAAGCTTTGCGTTAGCTGTAAGCCCCATCCATTAAGTCCTACTGAGTAATTAGTTCTCAGGGTTTTGCCCCCACATTGGCTTATAGGTATAGAGTTCCTCTTCTGTGCCTGTGTTGGTGGTGGGCCGTGTCCTCATCAGGAATAAGAAGGGTCATGATCTGGCAAGGAGCGACATCAGTGGGCTCGATGCTCGTTCTATTTATGCAAGTCTTTTGGTTACTATGAAACATGAACTTTAAAATTTCCGCTGCGAGAGACTATTTGAACTATGTTGTTGAATGACACTATGTTGAACTCCACTCCCTCTGTCCCAGAAAACAAGTCATTCTGGATTTGTCCTAAGTCAAACTTTCTAAAGTTTGACCAAATTTATACGAAAAAGTGTAAATATTTATAGTACCAAATGAGTATTGTTAGATTCCTTGTCACATATATTTTCATTAGGTATCAATTTGGTTCTGTAAATGACGATATATTTCCTTATAAATTTGGTCAAACTTTACGAAGTTTGACTTAGGACAAACCCAGAACGACTTGTTTTCTAGGACGGAGGGGGTATTTGATTTCGAACTGGTTTGTAACTAAAGTCTATGTAATATCTATTCAACTGCTTGTGATGTTGTAACTATTGTGGCTCCATTGAGAGTCGGATGTGTATGATGTCAGTTTCTCTAGGAAATGGTGTTATCGAGAGCCCGAAGGAGTCTCGACGGACTACCGGGTTTAATCTAGCCTAAGTGCACTGCGAGTCAGAGGTGGCAGGTGTGCTTAGTCTGGGTTAAGCAGGGCGGTTCCGCCACAGCTGGTATCAGAGCCGATCATACACATACAACAGTTATATCATCAAGTTTTGGTTTACAAAACTATTTTCGAAAGCCCCTTTCAAGTAATTCAAATATGAGAGTATGCGATATGCCCATATTAAGGATGTTAGTGTTATCCAGGTGACACCACTGACATTCTGACCTAGATAGAACTCATATGCATATTCGGTGCTTTGGGAAGCAACTTTTCGGCCCTAGCTGTCCCCAGTACTGGTGGAAGCTTTTAGGTTTTGCGAACGGTTGTAAACTCTGCATTCATGCTGTATAAGTACTGGTGGAAGCTATTGGGTGGTGGGCATGTTTGAGGCTTTCATACCCACCACACTTACATTCGGTTTTGGGATCCACCTTCTTCTCGACAATCCCCAGTACTGGTGGAAAGTCAGGCTTTGAGGAAAAGGTGCAGCGGCCCACCTACGTTGTCCACGTAGTGGTCACGCATGGATGCCACACTATGTGGTAATGTATGAGTATGCATTCTTCTGCAGGTACACTAACTACGCGCGAAATTAAGAACGGTAAGGAAGCGGCTAGTTGCATTAGAGAGTGCCGTGCATATGTGTCACTGAAATATCGATAGCTATATGTTCTCATCTTTTAGATGTGTGATGTGAGACCGCTTAGATACGAATCATGCATCATATCTACTGCTTTTATTTACGGTGGGGTATTGTTAAAAATGCAATGAAATAAATCGTGATTTTAAATTTACCTTCCCTACACGGCACTGTTGTACCCTGTCATAATCTATCACGTGAAAAATATGTCACTCACTAATGCACAAACTTGCTTATCTAAACAGATGGCCAGAACCAACCAGACAGCATGCAAGGCAACCGGAGCGAGGACCACTATTCTTCCTGACATGACTCACACTCCCCCTGTGGTGGAGGATGGGTTACTCCACACCCGCTGCAGAGAGGAGTGTCCTCTATCTTTGTTGCTGTGCAGGGCCCTGAGGGAGATGGGGCGTCGTCCCTGTCCCTTCATCTCGGTGCAGACGGTGCACGAGGAAGGAGACTGCATGGCCCAGGTTATCCTTCCACGAGGGACATTCGCGAGCCAGGACACCATCACCACTTACGGGGCCAACGAGGATGAGGCTTACCGTAAGGCATGGCAGCCCTCACTTCGCTGAGCTCCGGGTGGGAGGCAGGCCACACGGTCCTGCGCTACCTTCCCACCAACGACCTCGACCACACTTGGCTAGACCGCCGCGAGCAGCTCCGGGATAGGAACAGCTCCCGACCCTTGGTAGCGTGCATGGACTATGCACGCGAGGCGCGCGGGATGTACCACCGTGCGGAGGACCGGAGCCGCTTCTACTTTGACAGGTACACGGAGACCCGTACCCGTGTGGAGGAGTTGGAGGCACAGGTGGCGCAGCTGCAGCAGCGTCTGGCAGAGTACGAGCCGCCGCAGCAGCCTGCACCCGCCCCCTTGGAGGAAGACTCCTCGGAGCCCATGGAGATGGAGGAGGAGGAGGAGTACGTTCCGTCTAACGCGAACTCCAGGGTGTAGGGTGACTGATGCTTGGAGGAAGGAAGTTAAGCTTTAAGTTAGTAATGCGTTGAAAGCGATGTTTTGTAATACTCTGCTTCGCGTTTTAGGTTCATGGCTGTTCTAAAACATTGGTGAGTTGTGAGAGCTCATTCGGTACGCCATTTGATATCGTGATGGACTATTTTATTATGCACTATTCAATGGTTGGTTGATGTAGCCACCATCCCATGATGTAATCTTAAGACTCTTTAGTGGTGTTCGAACCTTTTTAAGTGACGCTAATGTTAGTTCCACGTCGTGGTGGCATTAGAGATGGTTGTGTGGATGGAATTTGGGTTGGCACTTCGTTTTGGATTGTATCTTGCAATCTGTAATTTTGCACAGCTGCAGCTAAAACTGATATTATCTTGGATTGTGTAAGGATTTGAGCCAAGAGTCAAATAGCAAAGTTGTAGAGGACTGTCTGGTGTACAATTTTGTCAATTGGAGCTTTCTCCAATTGTGCTCAGATCTGGAATTATGGTGAAATTTTCTGGGTGTCTGTAATCTGGACTTGAGCAGCACCAGTTGAAAAACCTCATTTTGCGCACTCTTGGTGCGGGAATTTAATTGGGATGTATTGTCAAAGTTGTAGAACTGGATGTGTAGAATAATTTTGTTATACAAAGTTTCTCCTAAAAGTGTCTCATTTGGGAGTTATAGCTGAAATCGCGCAGTCTCAGAAATCTGAACTAAACTGATATATATTGACACCCACGGAATTTTGGACAAGATACTAATGGAATCACCAAACACTTTTTATACGAAAGTGAAAGAACATAGAACAAGGAATAACCTTGCCAAAGGGATCATAATCAAAAGATGCACGGTTTAAGAGCAGCTTGCCGTTAAAGTCGTTGTTGTCCAGGAATTTACGCGATTGTCGAGTATTAAGCGTCAACACATCCGGGCTATACTAGATATGGCGGTGGTCGAACCGCTGCGAGAAGGAAGCTAACACTTTACTGCAATTATATATTTCCGTCTTACATGTTTCAAGTAACTGTGTTTCGGCGCATCTAATTGCTTTAAAGTGGTTGGACTAAACACTATTAGCTTCACTCTTGCAGATGGTGAACACTCGTCAGGGACAAATCTCGGGCCAGCAGCTACACGATGCACCACCCCCACCGGAGCTCGCTACTCTGGTTATGCAGCAGGCGGAGTTAATCCGCATGATGGCAGAGGAACGCCAAGCTCAGGGGCAACCGCGGCCACGGGAACACCAGCCCCGCGGCATCACCTACTAGGACTTCGAGGGGCTGCGCCCTCCTGTCTTCACGACATGTCCTGAGCCACTTGCTGCGAATGACTGGCTCCGCACGATAGAGTCCAAGTTCACGCTGCTTCCTGGGTTGTCCGAGCAGGAGAAAGTTCGGTTTGCTGCGCAGCTACTTCAGGGTCCAGCTGGAGCATGGTACGCCACGTTCCAAGCTATGCAGCCGCAGGGCCACATAATCACGTGGGAGGAGCTCCGTACAGCTTTCCAGGCCCACTATATCCCGAAGAGTCTTATGGAGCAGAAACAATGAGAGTTCAGGGAACTGAAGCAGGGTAACCGGACGGTCATGCAATACGTGCAGTCCTTTATACATCTGTCGCAGTATTCACCTGGGGACGTTGCTGATGATCCTAGCAGGGCAGCTAGGCTCTTGAGTGGGTTCGACCCCACACTCTTGATGCATCTGGGGTGTCAATACCAGAGCTTCACGGAGTTGGTGGACACAGCACTCGACATGGAGAACCGCCTCCATGTTGCAAATGAGGACCAAAAGCGGAAACGTCAGGCTAACAGTGCACCTAGGTCGTCTCAGAAGCAGAAGGCCAACTACCAGCACCCACAGCAGTCTCGCTTTGTGGTCTGGCCCAATTAGTCGGGTTGGGTCCACAGAGCACCGCAGCAGCAGAGGTTCCCCACCTACAGCACACAACCATAGCTGGCACAGCTTCCTGCACCCCGCGCTCCTTTCACATAGGGAGGTTGGGGTCCTTGCTTTAACTGTGGCAAGACCGGGCACTTCAGCAAGGACTGCAGGGCACCTCGTCGCATCTAGGGTCCCACTCCTGCGGGTGGCAGCCAGGGAAAGCAGAAGGGGTCCGCGCCTAGAACGGGCAGAGTTCACTTCATCCACATGGACCAGATTCCAGCCGGAGAACTGGTACTCACTGGTACGTTCACCGTCAACGGTCACCCGGCCGTCGTGCTATTTGATTCCGGAGCCACACATACATTTCTTAGCAAATCATATGCATTGAGGCACGGGATAAAAATGTACAAGCTAAAGGAAAATTATCACATCACCGCACTGGGTTCCCCTGTCACTACTGGTTTGATGGCCAGACAATTGAGAGTGGACATCGGTCCCGAGAGCTTTGTCATCAGTCCCGTGGTGCTGCCACACCATGGGATTGACGTTATTTTGGGTATGAATTGGATGGTAGAAAACGATACAGTCCTACATGTTGGCAGCAGGGAAGTGCAATTAAAGTCTAAGGTTACTGGCAAGGTACTAAAAGTGCACATACCAAAACAGAAACATATAGAGGCCACAGTAAACACCACCGAGCTTCAAGAGATTAAAAAGATACCGGTAGTGTGTGAATTCCCTGACGTATTTCCGGAGGAGCTTCCTAGGCTTCCTCCACGTAGGGATGTGGAGTTTAAGATAGACCTCGTTCCAGGAACGGCACCTGTTTCGAGGAGGCCGTACAAAATGGCACCAGATGAACTTAAAGAATTGAAAACACAACTGCAAGAACAGTTGGATAAAGGGTTCATTCGTCCTAGTTCATCACCTTGGGGCAGTCCTGCTCTCTTCGTGGAGAAGAAAGACCAAGGTGGTAAAAGGTTGTGTGTGGACTATAGACCGTTAAATGCTGTCACCGTAAAAAATAAGTACCCACTGCCTCACATTGACATTTTGTTCGATCAGCTAGCAGGGGCTAAAGTGTTCTCAAAAATCGATCTAAGGTCAGGCTATTATCAAATAAAAATCAAGGAAGAAGATATACCCAAAACAGCCTTCTCTACCAGATACGGCCTGTACGAATATCTAGTCATGTCCTTCGGGTTAACCAACGCACCAGCTTTCTTCATGTATATGATGAATTCAGTATTCATGAACGAGCTGGATAAATTTGTACTCGTGTTCATTGACGACATCCTCGTCTACTCTAAGAATGAGGAAGAGCACGAGGAGCACTTGCGGACAGTACTCACCCGGCTTAGAGAACACCAACTCTACACCAAGTTCAGTAAGTGTGCATTCTGGCTAAGGGAAGTGAGTTTCCTAGGCCACATCTTGTCTGAGAAGGGGGTAGCCGTCGATCCGAGTAAAGTGGAAGATGTACTGAATTGGAAACAACCTGAAACAGTAATGGAAATTAGAAGTTTCCTTGGTTTAGCGGGCTACTACCGCCGCTTTATCAAAGACTTCTCCAAAACTGCGAAGCCAATGACATCCCTAACCAAGAAAAACGCGAAGTATCTGTGGGATCCAAAGTGTGAAGAGGCCTTCACGAGCTTGAAAAAGTCATTAACCTCCGCACCAGTATTAGCTCAACCGGACGTCACTAAGCCATTTGATGTATATTGTGATGCCTCTGGCAATGGGCTTGGCTGTGTCCTAATGCAAGAAGAGAGAGTAATTGCCTATGCGTCGCGCCAGCTAAGAAAACATGAAGCCAACTATGCAACACATGATCTTGAGCTAGCAGCAGTGGTTCACACCCTAAAGATATGGAGACATTATCTGCTGGGCAACACTTGTCACATATATATAGATCATAAGAGTCTCAAATACATCCTCACGCAACCTGAACTTAACATGAGACAACGGCGATGGTTAGAACTGATAAAAGATTATGATTTGGAGATTCACTACCACCTCGGGAAGGCTAATGTGGTAGCTGATGCACTAAGCCGTCGAGCACACTGCAACGTAATTGAGATCTGACCCACGGCAAGAGTGATATGTTGTGAAATAGATGCAATTGAAATGGCCACCGACCAACTAATGGAACTCTATAACCTCACCATTGAACCCACCATCAAAGAGCAAATCATAGTGGCACAGAAACAAGATAAAGGTATGGCATACATTCGTGAGGGTATAGATGATGAGAAGAGAGCGTGTTTTACGCTTGATGACCAAGGCATCCTATGGTTCAAGGGTCGCTTAGTGGTGCCTAAGGACATGGAGTTGAGAAAGAAAATCCTAGACGAAGCCCACACCTCCATGTTTACCATGCATCCGGGTAGCAACAAGATGTACCAAGATCTGAAACAAAAGTTTTGGTGGACCCGCATGAAACGGGAGATCGCCAAATACGTATCCGAGTGTGATGTGTGCCAGAAAGTGAAAGCCGATCACCTAAAACCGGCGGGAATGCTTCAACCTCTAGCCGTACCATCCTGGAAGTGGGAGGACATTCACATGGATTTCATTGTGGGTTTGCCCCGCACCCAGAAAGGTTATGATTCCATATGGGTGATTATTGACCGGCTCACAAATCAGCCCACTTCATTCCCGTGAAGACAATTTACCATGCCAAGACGTATGCTGAGCTATACATCGCAAGAATAGTTTCTTTGCACGGTGTTCCTCGATCGATCACTTCAGATAGGGGCTCTCTGTTTGTATCCCGCTTTTGGGAGCATTTACAGACAGCTCTTGGCACCACTTCGATTCACAGTTCCGCGTATCATCCCCAGACCAGTGGCCAAGTAGAAAGAGTAAATCAAATCTTAGAAGATATGTTGAGGGCTTGTGCATTAACTTATTCCATCAAATGGTATGAGTGTCTTAATCTAGCAGAATTTGCTTATAATAACAGCTACCAGAAGAGCTTAGAAATGGCTCCTTTCAAGGCTCTATATGGTAGGAGATGTAGAACACCCCTCAACTGGTCCGAATCGGGAGAACAGGTCACCTTTGGCCCTGATTTGGTAACACAAGCCGAAGAGCAAGTTAAACTCATACACAGCAATTTAAAAAGAGCACAGTCCAGACAAAAGAGCTACTCTGACAAGAGAAGACGACCGTTGGTTTTTGAAGTAGATGATCATGTGTACCTTCGGGTGTCACCAATGAAAGGGGTACATCGTTTTGGTGTGAAAGGGAAATTAGCACCAAGATACGTTGGTCCTTTTAAGATTACTGAGCAGTGCAGGCTAGTTGCTTACCGGTTGGAGCTACCACCACATCTAGCTGTGGTTCATGACGTGTTTCATGTCTCGCAACTTAAGAAGTGTTTGAGAGTGCCGAAAGAAGCAGTGGACACCTCTCAAATTCAAATCGAGCCTGACCTTACTTATGAAGAACGTCCCATAAAAATCCTCGACCAAAACCAGAGAACAACGAGAAGAAGAACGATCAACTTTTACAAAGTACAATGGAGTAATCACTCCGAAGAAGAAGCAACGTGGGAGCAAGAAGAATACTTGCAAACCAAATATCCGGGCTTTCTTTCGGCTACTGAAAATGAGTATGTATAACCATCTAAATGCATATTTGTACTTGAAACCCAACACAACGCACTATCTCCTCATTTAACTTATCCACCCACATCATATCAACAATCTCGGGACGAGATTTCTTTAAGGGGGTGGGTTGTGATGCTCCGTCATCTCAAGTGCATAATCACTCATCATACATGAAGCATTCATCCTTGAGCATCATGGCATAACATGTGTTTGTGCATTGGAAACAAATTTCATTAAAAATACAAAGTGCAAACCCTTGTTATTTCATGTGTGATGCTATGTTTATAGTCATATCTTTGATTCTGTTGAGATCTGGGTGAAGTTCATATTAACAAAACTGTAGGTCTACATGAGATAAACAACTTTCCAAATAGGAGTCTTGTCATATAATGAGGTTTACAAGGTGATTAGGGTCATTCTACGTCAGTACAGAAAACCAGTTCAAATCAGTCCTGATTTGAAATCCCAAGTTTACTCTAACCTACAGCCACTTTCATACAAAGCTCAAATTAAAAGAGTTGTAGGTTTTGAAATTATAAATAGATTTGTCAAAAGGCACATTGGGAGAAAATGCATATAAATAGGGCTTTCAAATTTCCTAAGCAATAAAAGTCCCCTGTCCAAATTTGGGGCTGCTATACAAATTCAAATGAAATTCATATTTATGAAATGTTTTTCGTGTTGAGCCTTTTGACAAAGTTGTAGAGTTCAAAGAGTAGAACATTTCATTCAATTGGTATTTTTTCAAATTCAGAATCTAAGTGGGTCAAAATGGCGATTTACAGAAGGGGAGAAAACACATTTTCTATTTTCTCTTTTTCTCTGTTTCCTGCGGTCACTGACCGGTGGGGCCCGCGCGTCAGCGCGGCCACCGTGTCCGGAACGACGGCCGCCGCGTGGCCGGCGGTGTACGGGCAACGCCACGCGCGGCGGATCGCTCCCCCGCTCCCTCGGCCTTCACCTGTACGCGGAGCCGCCCCGGTTCACTCCCTCCCTCGCTCCCTTACTCACTCACTCTCTCTCTCACTCGCGCGCCGAGACTGCCATTGCCGCCGAGCTTGAGCTCGTTGCGCCGGCCGCGTCGGTCCATTTCCGCACCTCCAACCCCCGCCATCGGGTTCGCCTCGCTCTTGCGCACCCGCCAAGGTAGCTCTCGTCGCCTTCCCCCTCCCCATTCCCCAGATCGGGCCGCGCCCTGACGTGACCGCCATAGCCGGGCCAAGCTCGGTTTTGAGCTCGCGCCGCCGCCATCCGTCCACCCCGCACCACTAGACCACCCTCACCGCACTCGCCTCGCTCCCGCACACTAGACCTCGACGCCGTTCCACCCACCGACGCCGAGATCGAACTCCGTCGCGCCGTCCACGTCGCGCCGATTCACGCCGTTGCCGCTGTGGTTCACCACCGTATCCGTCTCATCCTCGCCGTCCCCGACATCAAGACCTAGCTCAGGTTGACGCCCGCACTCCCGCGCACCCGACGGGCCTCACGTCGCGGCTCCGGTGAGCCGGCGCTATTCACTGAGTCTATGCGTTCTTGCGTGCTAGCCCCTGGAATCTATGTTTGTTTACATTCTAGTCCCTGAATCTAATGTTTTCCATTTTATTTTGCTATATTTCGGCTGAAACTTTGGAAAATCATATAAAATCAGATAAAAATCGTAAAAAGGTAAACTCAGTTGCGTTGTACTCCTTGTAAATAGATCTACACAGTGGGTATGATGTGGAGGTGTGCATATATGGTTTTGCCCCTGTTATTGTGTATGCATGTTAATTTAAGGAAAAATAGAAAACATAGTCTAGTTGAAATCCTAAAATGGTGAAACTTGGTCAGTAGCTTTCTTAGGATGTTTGGACACTGTGGAAATTTTGGTGACTCAATATATTACTATTCATTCACTATTTTATCATTTTGCATGTACTTTATGCATTATTTGATAGCTTTGAAATTAGGCCTATGCAAAGTATGGTAAATATGACTCACTAGTATTTTTCTTATGTCCTATATAGCTTGTGAATCTTACTGGTAAAATATGAGCCTCTGCACAAGTTTTAGTGGTGATTTGAAAATGATAAAATGCTACATGTTGGAAATGATTATTAGAAAAAGTGGTCATAAATGGCTAGGAAAATTCTCTGAAAAATTTAGTAGCCTAATGTTGATGCATAGAGTCCAAAAAGTATATTCTAGAGGGCTATTCACACTGTTCTTATGTACATCTAAAATTCGCACAAGATTAATATATGGAATATAGATGTTCTGTCAAACTTGGGAGTTTTAACCTGTAAATTTTTGTGCATGCAGTCCATACTGAATCTAGCTCATTGGTAAAATTTTATCTTCAGAAACCATTCCTATAATTTATGAAAATTCTGACAATGTGTAGGGCTGAGAACTTGCTTGAATTTTAATAAAATAATTATAACTCCAATTGGGCTGAAATTTTGGCAGTAGCTTTAAGTATGAAGTATCTGTATGTCGTAAAAGTTTGGTCTCAATTGGATTTGTTGAACTGCTAGAATTCAGATGCGTAATTTAATTCACAAATGAGCATGGTTTACACTAAGCATATGCGTGTATCTTAATTTGACTACTACACACATGTCATTTTCCATGAAGTATATACTGTATGCTAACATCTGCATTTCATCTACATCAAATGCATACATTTATATCCGGGTGCACTCATATCTGCACCTTTCATTCATATAGATCACGCGATTGAAAAGAAGACGGTGCAGGAGCAACCGCTGATCGAAGAACCCAAAGAAGAGCAGGAGAACCAGCAGCCAACCGCTGACCCCGCCGCCCAGGATACTAACCCTAGCGAAGAAGGTAGGCAGGATCATGCAATTCCCAGCAAATAAAATAACTGTTGATTACGCTTATGCATTAGGAGTTGAATGGAACCAATTGCATTAGATCCCTTGGCCGCCCTGGCCCTAGCACCTATACCTAGAGTTCGTAGGACGAGTGCCTAGAATGGCTAGGTACGAGTAGACACGAGTGAATAAAGGTCACTCATCTCGTAGGGGTTACTTTTCAAAAAGAAGAAGTCTCACTATGGAAGTTATTATTATTATGCTATGATTATGTTATGTTTTAAATGGGGACAAGGCGGAGATATGGGTTTGAATGATGAGATTTGGAATAATGTGTGGTGGACTCCGCCTGAGTCGCATAAGGCCGGTCGTTGTTCGCCCATTGGTTGGCATAACATTGCTAGGGTGCTTATCCGGGATCAATGGACCGGCGAAAGTCTTACTTGTGCCGTCTCAAGCACAGGGACACGTTCCTACCCACTGGTTGAGAGGAAGGTGGCCGCGGAGGTGGGTGTCAAGGGAGGGCTGACCCATTGCGTGGTAACGCTCCTGCAACAACGCGCTCTGGGAGTCAGGCAGGAGTGGTTTCGAACTTGAGACGGGACAAGTGGAGATAGGGGAAGCATATGTGGGAACGCCGGGGGTTAGTAAGCATATGCCATCCTGGTGCTTCTAGTTATTCCTGGGAATATAAAAATCGATTCGAATCGCTGATGCTCACCAGGTGTGAGAATGCCAATACCACTGACGGACAAAGTAGTAAACTACTTGAATATGCTGTATTGTGAATTCATGGTTTTGAAACACTACATGCTTGGATATACCTGATTTATTTCATGCAATACTTGTCACACTCATAATGGTTTACTGGCTATACTTTTATGGAATACTTGGTCATACTCTTAATGTTTCTACAAGTTTGATGACTTGAGCAGCTGTTAAATCCTGCCCAGGTGTTATAGGTCAAGCAGCTGTCAAATCCTACTTGTAGATAACTACTCTAAGCAGCTGTCAAATCCTGCTTCCACTTATTAACTTGATCCTGTTTAAAAGCAACGGCTAAGGATCCAGATATTAGTAAGCCGTAAGCCCTGCCCATTAAGTCCTACTGAGTAATTAGTATTCAGGGTTTTGCCCCCACTTTTGGCTCACAGGTATGGAGTTCCTCTTCTGTGCCTGTGTTGGTGGTGGGCCGTGTCCTCATCAGGAATAAGAAGGGTCATGATCTGGCAAGGAACGGCATCAGTGGGCTCGATGCTCGTTCTATTTATGCAAGTCTTTTGGTTACTATGAAACATGAACTTTAAAATTTCCACTGCGAGAGACTATTTGAACTATGTTGTTGAATGACACTATGTTCAACTCTATTTGATTTTGAACTGGTTTGTAACTAAAGTCTATGTAATATCTATTCAACTGCCTGTGATGTTGTAACTGTTGTGGCTCCATCGAGAGTCGGATGTGTATGATGTCGGTTCCTCTAGGAAATGGTGTTATCGAGAGCCCGAAGGACTCTCGACGGACTACCGGGTTTAATCTAGCCTAAGTGCACTGCGAGCCAGAGGTGGCAGGTGTGCTTAGTCTGGGTTAAGCAGGGCGGTTCCGCCACAGAAGTAGGCGCATTACAAAGTCCAAAGGGCATTCTTCTATAGGCGAAAGTTCCATAAGGACATGTGAAGGTAGTTTTATGCTGATCATCTGGGTGAATAGGGATTTGAAAGAATCCAGAATATCCATCTAAATAGCAAAAATGGGTATTCTTAGCAAGTCTCTCTAATATCTCATCTATAAACGGTAAAGGAAAGTGATCTTTTTTAGTGGCTTTATTAAGCTTTCGGTAATCTATGCATATTCTCCAGCCAGTCATTGTTCTTTGTGGGATTAATTCATTTTTATCATTTTTAACTACGGTTAAACCTCCCTTTTTAGGTACACAATGAACTGGGCTTACCCACTGTTGACGGTCGTAATCTCATGATATCTATCGTCAATTACCAACCAAATGGAGCTATGCAAGTGAACAAATATGGACTAACTCCTCTACTAATGAGTTCCACAAGTTTTGTATGAATATTTGGATGCAGGTACCAAAATGCACATAAAATAGCTGAAAACATATCAAGGATCAAAGATGGAGACCATCGGCCAAGGAGGCCAGGTCGGCCGACCTACTCCCAGGTCGGCCGACTAGGGCTAGGCCTGCCCTGGCTCAGCCAGGTCGGCCGACTAGTTGGTCTGGCCGCCCGACCCACTGATAGGGTCGGCCGACCCCTGGCCAGGCTGCCCAACCTTCCTAGTGGGCCACTTGCCACATCATTGCTCCACATTTCGAAGAAAACACAAGTGCACTCAAATCCAACCGCAAGATCAAGCATCCAATGTATCCAAAGGCCAAAAATGCAACAAGTCACGGATCCACAACGTCATCAATCCGAGGGAAGAGCAAAGTGGCCAATGCAGGCCTGACACGTGGTCGCCCGACCTCCTACAAGGTCGGCCGACCTACCCTCGGAAGCATTTTCCACGTGCAACAACCGTCCTAACCGCCAACCGTCATGGGGACGCAAGATCAAGCCGTTGGAGTGCAAAGGCGGTGGATCGGGTGGTCGCCTGACCTCGGGCTAGGTCGGCCGACCTTCCCCCTAGGTCGACCGACCACTGACCAAGGCCTCCCACCGACCTAAGCCTCCTACAAATACCGCCCTCTCATATGGGACTATAAATAGGCATGTAGAGCTCATTTGTAAAGGTGTGGAGAAGTTGAGAGCCATATTCTACCTTAGAGAGTGTCATTTTCCACATCTTAGTAGTTAGGATAGTCCTGGGAGTTAGTGTGAGTCAAGCTTTGCCTTGGAGTTCTCGGAGATTCTTCTGAGTCTGCGGTAACAGCTCTTGTATCTTTTGAACTCGAATCTTCAATATAATTTAGTTATATTTTACTTTATTTCTATCTCTTGCAAGTGTGGTGTACCCTTTATTTTGCACACTTGCTAGGGTTAGACTTGTGGTTATCTTAGTTAGTCAAGTCCCGTTATTCTTGCCGGTGCTATAATCCAACCTTGTACGCCAGGCTTTGGTTAGGTCCTCTCCTCTGATCAAGGATGATCTATTGTTACTCAAGATTAGCTTGAGTGCGTTTATAGTGTGCCAGCCTATCCATGCAGATTTGCTTGGTAGCCCCACTCGGTGACAGCATGTGGTGTGCCTGTGTAGTCCAGGCTCGTTCGTTCGGTAGGCCTGTAGGCATTAGCCGGGTCTCCTTCGGTGGTCTACTATCTACCCCCTGACCCCTCGAGGAGCCGGAATTTCGCTCGACGCGAGACCCTGACTTGCTACTTGAGTTTCTTAGTTAACCACGACATAGTCTTTGCAGCTGAATAGAATAGAGTTTGGGAACTTTATCTCACTCGTTGTCCTCCCAGGCAACTATACCTTTCTACGTGTATCTTAGGTAGTTTCATTTACTTCTTTCCACCATACACCTATCCGTTTACCAGACTTACCCCTGTCAAGTGACTAGCTAGTATATTTATATAAGTACGGTGTCGGTATTTGATACCGGCAATGCACCACGGGGTGTGTTACGTAGTGCTTTTGTGGGCGACTGCGTCAACTGTAGCTCGATGGTTCGCTTTGAGATGTGACAAAGAACACAAAACACAAGGGAGACACGATTTATACAGGTTCAGGCCGCGAGATGCGTAATACCCTACGTCCTGTTTGGGGCTGATTGCATTGATTTGAGGTCTCGAGGGTACAATGAGGGCGTATGACGTTGAGGGAATTGGAGAGTTGGGGGTTTGAGTTCCTATGGGGTTGAGGAGTTGTCTTGTTGAGAGGGATCCCTAGCCCGCCTTATATAGTCTAGCGTGGCTTGGGTTACAAGGAGTTATAGTCCTACTAGGATTGGTTACATTTCCTGCGAGGATTCTTCTTAGATCTTCCTTGTGCACTGAATCAACTAGACTTCCTGTGGACTGGGCCCTCCGTCGGCCCATATAGAGAATATGCTCCATGAGGACCCAGGGGATATCTATCCCCCACAAGCCCGCGAGCTTCAAGTTGACTTGAGAAACAATCAGCTTGAAGATCCAAATTCTGCTTCCTGAACTGTCTTGCTTTGTAGCCTTCCGAGTATCTTGCTTTGTTGTCTTCGAAAAATTTCTTATAGCATCCTTCATACAGCCCTCGAGCCTCAAGCTGATTAGCATAATCAGGTTGAGGATCAAGTAGTCGAGTGGTCTTCAGAAATTCTGAGTGAGTCGGCAAGGCGTGCAGCGGCACAGCCCCCGAGTCGACGAAATAGTAAGTCGGCGAGGTGCGCAGCAGCGCAGCTCCCGAGCTGACGAAGCCTCCCTGAGTCGGTGAGTCGGTGGCATAGCCTCCCTGAGTCGGCGAGTCGGCGAAGCGCAGGGGTGCGCAGCTCCCGAGTCAACGAAGCAATGAGTCGGCGAGGTGTGCGGCGGCGTAGCTCCCGAGTCGATGAAGTAGTGAGTCGGCAAGGCAGACAACAGCCCAGCCTCCCGCGTCGACGAAGCAGTGAGTCGGCGAGGTGCGCTGCGATGCAGCCCCCGAATCGACGAAGCAGTGAGTCGGCGAGGCGGACAACAGCCCAACCTCCCGCGTCGACGAAGCAGCGAGTTGGTGAGGTGCGCAGCGGCACAGCCCCCCACGTCGACGAAGCAGTGAGTCGGTGAGGTACGCGGCGGCGCAGCCCCCCGCGTCGACGAAGCAGTGAGTCAGCGAGGTGCGCGGCGACGCAGCTCCCGAGTCGACGAAGCAGTGAGTCGGTGAGGCGGACAACAGCTCAGCCTCCCGCGTTGATGAAGCAGGCGAGGTGCGCGGCGGCGCAGCCTGCCGCGTCGACGAAGCAGTGAGTAGTATTTTCCTGAAACGATAATCAAGAGACAACCCGAGTAGTATTGATCGGAGAGAAAATATACTCGAATAATATTGAAATACCAGAGCAAACCAATTGTATAAATGGCTTGAGTGCAAATATAGAGGCAACTTAGCTGACGGAGATAGAGTGAACTCCCTGTTTGAATCCAATGTACATGGCGGATTTGGACCACCGTATGGTCCGATGAAGACATGGTAGTTGTTGGCCGTCGTTACAACCCATTTCGACCACCAACATTTCATGTATCAAGGGCAAGTTTTATGTAAATTGCATACATTCTAAGTAGTTCCACAAGTTGTGTATAAAGATCATGCAGGAATACATTTTACGTTGGAAACATTGCAAAAACATGGCAAAACAAGGTGAGCCATAGGAAAGAAAGGCAAGCCCAACCAAGCCCTGGTCGCCTGGCCAGTGACCCAAGCTAGACGACTAGATGGCCAGGCCGCCCGATTTCTACTTTCCCCCAAGATCAAAGGCTGGCACCCAGGGACTAAGTGTCAGGCCAGTCGGTCCACATGGTAGGCCTTCCGTCTTGCTATTTCCTCCAAATGCCGCAGCCTTCAACCTGCATGCAAAATACATTGTGTCAAACACAATTCCATGGTGGAAACCGAGCAAGGAAACACAAACACCTTGGAAGGCCTACACCTCATTGATCCAACCCTTGGATTGATGAAGTCAGCAATCCAGGGGAATGTCATCCGATGGCTAAGGAAGAAACACAAAGACAATTCAATGTTCAAGGCAAAAGCACACGCAAATAACCGTCAACCGCCATAACTAGAAGCCTTGAAGCATTGGATGCACAAGGTCGCCGCATCAGAAGGCCGCCCGACCAAGGATCAGGTCACCCGACCTGCCACGTGACACTTGGGAACTGACATAAGCACCTCAACCAACATTTAGACAACTATAAATACCCTTGTGGTCGTGGTGAGTAAGTGTGGTGGATTAGAGTGCAGTAGTGTAGTGTTGGAGAAGTGAAGCTTTCGCTTAACTTGTAGAGAGTGTGCCTATTGTATTAAAGAGAGTAGTGTGGTGAAGAGTGAAGGAGTGGGAATCTGTTCTCTCCCAAGCTTGTAATCTCAAAGGAAGGATATTCAATTCCAGGATTGAGTAAAGTTCCTTGTTCTCTACTTTTACTATTTCAATCTTACTTTACTTTCATACTTAGTCTTATGCTTGTCTATTTACGGGAACCTTGTGCATGCTTATAGTCTAGCTATATAGTGTTGCTTGCTCTCCTAGCTCATTACCAGTTTAGGAGTAAACTCTTTGAGTAGTCACGATGGTGCCTATATTAGAGTTTACCTTGGTTTGTGTGCTATCCGACGTAGCTCTGGTTGGTAGACACATTTGGTGACAGCTTGTGTGTCCTCTGTATTCCAATCCCGTATGTTTGGGTAGACTCGCTGATGATATAGCTGAATCTTGTAGCACCCACCTTTCTCGGATGGGTAATCAACACTGCTGGCGATCGTTATAACCGATTTTGACCACCATATTTCATGTTTCCAGGGTGATTTTTATGCAAAGTTCATACATTCTAACCGGTTCCATGTAACACTGTAATTTTAATTCCAGCATTTTATAATAAATTTAGTGTCCTTTCTTGGATTTCCTAGGTCTTTGTATGCCTAGCCTTGCATTTCATTATTTATTTTATTGAACAAGTAATCAAATATATCATATATCAACCATGCTTGTTCATTCATGCTGGTGCATAATTTTCTATTTGTGTGATTTAAGGATTTAAGTTCAAATTTTCTTGAGTCCAAAGAGCTTTTTCTTCCTTATTCAAAATATTACTCAGAAAAGGAAAAGAAAAAGGAAAGAGAGGAAGCAGCCAAGGCCGCCGAAGCAGTCCAGCCCAGGCCAGCCTCCCCTCTCCCATTCCTTTGGCCCGCTCTCCACCCTTCTACGTGTCAGTATTTGATACCGGCAATGCACCACGGGGTGTGTTACGTAGTGCTTTTGGGGTGGCGAAATTGGCGTAGCTCGACGGTTCGCGTAGAGATGCGACAAAACACAGGGGTTTATATAGGTTCGGGCCGCGAGATGCGTAATACCCTACGTCCTGTTTGCTGTGGATTGTATTGCCTTTGCTCTCAAGATTACAATGAAAGCTAGGGCGTCTGGTGGCTGGTATGCAATGAGATGCTAGATGTTGTCTTGTGTTCTGTGCTACGGGTTGGGTTCCTATGAGTTGAGTTCTGTTGGAAGGGTCCCCTGCCCACCTTATATAGTCCGGCATGGCTTGGGTCACCAGGAGTTCTAGTCCTACTAGGATTGGTTGCATCTTCTACTAGGATTCTTCTAAGATCTTCCTTGTACACGTTGAGTCCTTGTCTTGTGCGCCAAGTCAGCCGGTCGTCTCCTGGATTGGGCCCTCCGATGGCCCATGCAGAGAATACGCTTCATGAGGACCCAGGGGATATCCATCCCCCACAAGCCCCCGAGCTTCAAGTTGACTTGAGTAGCAATCAGCTTGAAGGTCCAAATTCTATTTCTGAGTGTCTTGCCTTATTGTTCCGAAAAATTTCTGATAGTATCCTCCATGCAGCCCCTGAGCCTCAAGCTGATTAGCATAATTAGGTAGAGGGTCAAGTAGTCGAGTGGTCTTCAGAAATTCCGAGTGAGTCGACGAGGCGCGCAGCGGCGCAGCCCCCGAGTCGACGAAGTAGTAAGTCGGTGAAGAAGTGAGTCAGTGAGGCATACGGCGGCGCAGCCCCCGAGCTGACGAAGTAGTCGGCGAGGCGGGCAACAGCTTAGCCCCCGAGTCGACGAAGTAGTAAGTCGGTGAGGTGCGCAGTGGCGCAGCCCCCGAGTCGACGAATCAGTAAGTCGGCGAGGTGCGCGGCGGCGCAGCCCCCGAGTCGGCGAAGTAGTGAGTCGGCGAGGTGTGCGGCGGCGCAGCCCCCGAGTCGACAAAGTAGTAAGTCCGCGAGGTGCGCGGCGACGCAGCCCCCGAGTCGACAAAGCAGGGCGAGGTGCGCAGCGGCGCAGCCCCTGAGTCGACGAAACAGTGAATCGGCGAGGTGCGCGGCGGTGCAGCCTCCGAGTCGACAAAGTAGTAAGTCGGCGAGGTGCGCGGCGACGCAGCCCCCGAGTCGACAAAGCAGGGCGAGGTGCGCAGCGGCGCAGCCCCTGAGTCGACGAAACAGTGAATCGGCGATGTGCGCGGCGGTGCAGCCCCGAGTCGACAAAGTAGTAAGTCGGCGAGGTGCGCGTCGACGCAGCCCCGAGTCGACAAAGCAGTGAATCGGCGAGGTGCGCGGCAGCGCAGCCCCCGAGTCGACGAAACAGTGAGTAGTATTTTCCTAAAACGATAATCAAGAGACAACCCGAGTAGTATTGATCGCAAGGAAAATATACTCAAATAATATTGAAATGACAGAGCAAACCAATTGGATAAATGGCTTATGTGCAAATATAGAAGTAACTTAGCTGACGGAGATAGAGTGAAGTCTATGTTTGAATTTCAAGTATAGCGAACGCATCGAGCGTCGGTGGGCCGGACCGACTGCCGTTTATAAGCAAACGAGAGCATGTAACACTAGCTGTAGGTTAGGTTACGACCTAAGTAGAGGGCCAGAATGCACCCTGATATGAGTTTTGCAAAGACATGTAGCACCGTGCTGTCGGTCATCCGACCTAAGCCGATTGTCTTTGTTTTGTTGGGCCCCTGAGTGCTCCCCGATGTGAGGTCTGCAAAGGCATGTACCACCGTGCTGTCGGTCATTTAACCTAGGCCGATTGCCTTTGTTTTGGTAGGGCCCTGAGTGCTCCCCGACACGAGTTCGAACGAAAGCAAGTAACACCGTACTGTCGGTCGTCTGACCTAGGTCGATTGCTTTCGTAGGTGGGGCCGGAGGTATCCCGTCATGAGTAAGAGTGGGCATGTAACACCGTACTGTCGGTTGTGTGACCTAGGTCGATTGCCCTATACGAAGAGTACGAAGGGATAGAGGACACCCCGCTGCTGAATGAGCGACGGCATGTAGCGCCGGTTGGCCAGACCGACTGCCCCATCGTCACGGTGGTCATGTACAATCCATGACGCCCGTCGTCGTATGCATAGATCTTGCTAGAAAACACTGAGACTTGTCAAAGCACGAGAGGCGACAGAAAATATTTAGCCCGGCGAAACGTGAGATAGAATAGAAAATATTCGGCTTAGAGAAAAATGAGATGCGACAGAAAAGCTTTGCCTCGATGAAACACGAGATGCAGCCGAAAAGATTCGACTCGGTGAAACACGAGATGCAACCGAAAATATTCGACTTAGAGAAACACGAGATGCGACAAAAAAGCTTGCCGAGGCATACGATGTGTTAGAAAATAATTCGGGAAAGTACGCGAAATAGAAAATGTTTCAGCTTACCGAGGCACATAATGCATGGATTGAATAACCAGAAACAATCAGAGTAATACGGAACCCGAATAATCCGGAAATAATCTGAGTGATCTGAAGTAACTCGACTGATCTAGAAATAATGATGATGAAATAATACGAGTAGTCAAGTGATCCTGAAATAATATGAATGATCCAGAAATAATAGTGCTGAAATAACATGTAATGATCTGAAATAATGTGAGTAATCCAGAGTTGATCTAAGTAAAGCCAAGTGATTTGGAATTAATATGAACAATCTATGGATGATCCGAGTGATCCAAAAATAATCTGGGTGATCCAAAAATAATATATATAATCCGAGTGACCCAAAAATAATCAAATTGATCCAATAACTTGGATATTCCAGAAGTAATTCAAACGCGATCCAATAGCTAGATGATTCAGAAATAACCCAATAGATCCACAGCTCGGATGATTAAGAGATAATTCGATAGATCCATAGCCCGGATGATCCAGAAATAATATGAGTAATAATAGCAGACCGCTTGGATTGAATGACTCACTGAGAACGTTGTAGACGTAGAGTTTACAGTGAGAGAAAAAATATCTTCCTAAAATAAAAATCAGAGAACAAATGCAAGTAGTCTTGTGTACAAAATTGAGTACTCAAATACAGATAAACAATACTTGAGCAATTTGAGACGAAATAAACGGATAGATGACTTAGGGGCCGTTTGGTTCCAAGGGGTTAAAGTTTAGCCCCGTCACATCGGATGTTTCGACGCTAGTTAAAAATATTAAATATAATCTAATTACAAAACTAATTATACAGATGAGAGCTAAACGGCGAGACGAATTTATTAAGCCTAATTAATCTATGATTAGCAAATGTGATGCTACAGTAACTAGTCGCTAATTACACATTAATTAGGCTTAATAAATTCGTCTCGTCATTTAGTCCTCATCTATATAATTAGTTTTTTAATTAAACCATATTTAATACTTCTAACTAGCGTCCGGATCTTCGATATGACACGTGCTAAAGTTTAGCCACTGAATCCAAACACCCCCTTAGCTGTTTCTGAATTACATCGACCGACTTCCGTATGAGTCCGAGAAGAGACGCGCTGCTGGCTGCACTCGACGCTGAAGATGAACTCTTCTCCGATGCAAAACTGGTTCCACCTGAACTTGCTTGGCAAGTAAGCGATGTATGTAGGAGTCGGGTTCCGATTGATCTTCGTCTGGACGCCTCTGGATGTATTAATTGCTCACGTGCATGGGTGCTAAAAATTCAGCCGCTAGTCCTTTTCACATGGAGCTTCTTACGAAAAACTGATGCCTCATGCTTCTAGTTGGGCCCCATGCAAAAAATTGCAGAATTCTAATGGGCGATGGGCTTCACTTCTAGAAACTGACTCTGCTTTTGAACTTTGCCTCCGGCGGTCCGACCGAACCAGATGTGGAAACAAAACCAGCTGCTGACTTGATCTCCGCTTTTTAACTGACATCAGGTAACAGACCATCGTAGATACATCTCATCAATCAATGAATCCGATAGTAAGCTGAACTCCGCTAGACAAGAATAATCAATCCCGATCCGAACTGCACTTTCTCTTTTTTTTTTCTTTTCTCGCCTAGATATCCGTCAAGCCGGGCTGCATATCTGGATTTTGGAGATCGGACCTTGGTGCTGCAACTTGACGTAGAAAGATGAGGGGACAATCTTAATCGCCTTGTAACATATCGAGCCCTTCCTGCTTCACCACGTAGAATTATGTGACCTCCGGCCGATCAAGGGCGGCAGTAGAGAACCGAGCAGTAGAGCCACACCACGACTGATTGAATTTGACCGAGAGCTTTGATCTGATTTCTGAATCAAGCAGCGCGGGCGTAAGGCAGCACGAGCCGCTGGTTCGTAACAGATCGGAATCTTTGTTGTTGACTTTCCATAATGCTGATGACGATGGCCATGGAGCTAACGATTGTCATATCGCCTGCCCCTACCTGGCGCGCCAACTGTCGGTGTTTGATACCGGCAATGCACCACGGGGTGTGTTACGTAGTGCTTTTGTGGGCATCTACGTCAACCGTAGCTCGATGGTTCGCTTTGAGATGCGACGAAGAACACAAAACACAAGGGAGACACGATTTATACAGGTTCGGGTCGCGAGATGCGTAAAACCCTACGTCCTGTTTGGGGCTGATTGTATTGATTTGAGGTCTCGAAGGTACAATGAGGGCGTATGAGGTTGAGGGAATTGGAGAGTTGGGGGTTTGAGTTCCTATGGGGTTGAGGAGTTGTTTTATTGAGAGGGATCCCTAGCCCGCCTTATATAGTCCGACGTGGCTTGGCTTACAAGCAGTTATAGTCCTACTAGGATTGGTTACATTTTCTATGAGGGTTCTTCTTAGATCTTCCTTGTGCGCTGAATCAACCAGACTTCCTGTGGACTGTGCCTTCCGTCGGCCCATACAGAGAATACGCTCCATGAGGACTCAGAGGATATCTATCCCCCACATACGGATCATTCGATTTGAGTTTATTCAATTATACGCCCTCGCCTGCCGCTTCCCTGTGGATAAAAATATGATACTCGGAATACTCTGGGTGAAAAGCTACAGCGGTCTCCGTACGCTTGCGGATTAAAATCTTTTAAGGCTAAGAGATGCCAACAAGCTTTTCTGGCGCCGTTGCCGGGGAAGCAATAGGCAGAGATATAGTTGATAATCTCTTTTCGAACCCCGTGTCTTTTATAAAAATACCAACTAGTCGTTAGCAAGCTCACTTGTCTCTGTTGTTTATGTTGTGGTTGCAATAGAGAGGTGTATGATCGGGTTCGACCTGCCCAAAAATTTCCAGAATAACCCAGAGGCTCTGCTTAGGAGGGTCCTCCGAAGACCGTTCACGGGCAGAGATCTGTTCCAAGGGAATTGAACCTTGAAACAGCCACGTCAAGCAGTTCTTCGAACACCGACTCGTCAAGTAGTTCTTCAAACACCGACGACATGGCCGCACCTTCCGAGAAGACCATCCGTGAGTTCTCCATTCCATCCAGCAGTAATGTCCCTACGGGACCAGCCGTCAACGCAGGGGAGAACTTCGAACTTAAACCGGGAGTCATTCACATGGTTCAAACCATTCCCTTCTATGGTTTAGCAACGGAGGATGCCAACAATCATCTGCAGCAATTCCTAGAAATCTGCAGTACATTTTCCATGAAAGGTGCGTCCGCTGATGCTGTCAAGTTACGGCTCTTCCCATTTTCACTTGTCGGAAAGGCGAAGCAATGGTTCTACCTCAACCGCGCAACACTGACGACGTGGGATACGTGCTCAAACACATTCCTCACCAAGTACTTCCCTTTGGGAAAGACCAGTGCGTTGAGGAACAAGATCTCGAGCTTCCAATAGCTCGCAGATGAAACGGTGGCGGAGGCCTGGGAAAGATTACAGAAATACATAGCAGCCTGCCCCCACCATGGCATGGAAGAATGGCTGATCATTCAGAGTTTTTTTCACGGGTTAAACTGTACTGCTCAAGAGCACCTGGATGCAGCCGCTGGAGGATCTTTTCTATCCCAAAGTGTGAGAGCGACCAAAAATCTGATTGGAAAGATCGCCACTAATTAGGGATGGAAGAAAGAAAGGTGACACACACGATCCCGTGGAGTCCATCACATCGACAGCACGGACATGCTGGCCGCCAAGATGGACTTGCTTTTAAAGAAGCTAGAAGACAATCCTGAGACCGTACCAGTCCAGGCCCTCGACACTCGCATGACTTGTGAAGTCTGCGGGAATACGGGGCATTCAGGGAGCAGCTGCCCTGAAACGCGACCGGAAGACGCCAACTTCATCGGTAATTCTAGCAACTTCAACAACGGGAATCGTCCCCAACCAGGCTGGAACTCGCACCCATATATGCCATTCTCCAGACAAGGTAACTCCTCAGCTAATTCACAGCAGTTCAATAAGCCTAGTTCTTTTGATCCAAAAGCTGTGTATGATAGCATTAGTAAAAAGTTTCATGCAAATGATAGACTTTTTGAGTCTATTTCTTTACAGATGGAAACTTTTAACAGTGCTATAAAAAATCAACTGAGTTTCAATAAAATGTTAGAAACACAAATAGCTCAGTTGTCTGCCTCTTTGCCTAATGCTAATGCGGGAAAGCTTCCGGGACAACCAGAACCTCCTCCCAAAGAGCACATCAATGCTGTCACCACTAGGGGTGGTAAGTCCACTTGGAACCCTCCACATCCTAGTGGTACGTCACGCACTAACCATACAGGCAAGGAATAGGAGAAGACCACCGAAATGGTGGAGAATGATGATTCAGAGACCAGCACTAGTGCCGCGAAGGAGAAGGCACCATTGAAAACTCTTCCACATGAGTTTTATGACTCAACGGTGTTGCCCTTCCCTCAGCGTAACAAGAAGGCTACCGCCGATGAACAATATAGTAAGTTTGTTGAGGTCATTAATAAATTATATGTCAATATACCCCTGCTAGATGCAATGCAGGTACCGACATATGCAAAGTACTTAAAGGATATACTCAACAATAAGAAACCACTGCTATCAGCGGAAATTGTGCATATGACCAAGGAGTGTAGCGCAGCTATACTCAACCAACCTCCACAGAAGAAGAAGGAGCCTGGCAGTCCTACCATTCCATGCTCAATTGGGAACCAAGTCTTCAATCAAGCCTTATGTGAGCTCGGAGCAAGCGTCAGTGTTATGCCTAAAATTGTCTTCGACAAACTCAATCACGCGGCACTCGTCCCCACAAGTATGTGCCTGCAACTTGCGGACCAGTCTATACGACACCCCGCGGGAATCGCTGAGGATGTTTCGGTGAAGATCCGGAACTTCCTCATTCCCGTGGACTTTGTAGTATTGGACATGGAGATTGATGCCAAGACACCGCTCATTCTTGGACGGCCATTTCTGAGCACCGCGGAGGCAAGCATAGATATTGGAGCCGGAGAAGTCCACCTCAACATCAACGGGATGAGGGAGACATTCTCCTTCAAACCAAAAGTGGAGCAGTGTAGCCAAGTGAAGATTTTCAAGTGCCAAAAGTATGTGCCGAAGCCGCCAGTCTACGATGCTTCTGGGAAAGAGATGGACAGTCTCGTAGCATTCATGAAACGGAAGTTAGCCACCAAGGCTGCCATCCGACAACGAGAAGAAGACGAATGGAAGAAGGCGAAAGCCATGAAGGCTAACCGCAAGAACCAGGAAACAGGAGGCAAAGCTCCTGTTAAGAAGGTCGGCACCGAAGGTCGGCACCCATGATTTTACAAGACCCATCAACCGAGGGTGCAACAAAAATCAACATACCCATGGAGACACTAGGACAAACACTATGGGGCATGTTGACGATGAGCGCGCTTAGGACCCGTCCATGACAAATTCCAAGTGGCTCGAAAAGGTACCGCTTACCTCCCTATACGTACGCTCACGCAACATCCCGAAGGGTGGTAAATGGTTCGCTCCCGCCAAGAGGTAAACCAGCCATTATCATTCAACGACATATTTAATTTTCCGCTAGTTTAATTCCCCGTTCTTCACGGCATATTTAAATTTTTGCAATGCATATTTTCTTTATCTTCCTTTGCATTTAGTTTATACTCTCATCTTTTGAAAAAAAAATTTAGGGGCTGGTCGACCCTAGACCAGGGCCGGCCGACCACCCCACCTGCAAAAGGGTAAGCAAAGAGGGGGGCTGGTCAAGCCGGCCGACCAAGCCTTCCTCTCCCACTCTCCCCTCTCCTCTTTCTCACCCTTCCTCTTTCTCTTCATCTCTTTACCTTTCTCTTTTCTCTTTTTCTTTTTTCTTTACCTCCAACCGAAGCAAGCATGGGTGGCAGGCACCAGGGGCCGGCCGACCGAGCCCCTTGGCCGCCCGACCACACTGCATGCCGGCCAGCCTCCTCAAGTGGTCGCCCGACGCTCTCATCTCCCTTCCATTTTCTCTACTCTCTTCTTTTTCTCTTTTCTTTATCTCCCTTGCTCTTCGCTCTTTACCCACTTCCGAAGCAAAAATGACGGTTGACCAACCCTCTCACCTTTGGCTTTCCATGCACAAAAGCAGGCCAAGGAGGCCGGCCGACCGCACCTCCCCCTTCCTCTCCTCTTTTCTTTCTTTCTTCTTTCTCCTTTACCCTTTGCTCACTCTCTAAGCAAGAGAGCAGCACCACCAAGGGCTAGCCGCCCACGCACCATGGTCGCCCGACCAAGCTCCCTGGTCGGCCGACCCCCGCACTCGGCCGCCCGACCTCTCCCTCTCTTGCTTTTGGCGTACGCAGCTCCCTTGCTTCCAATACACTCAAAGCAACACACTCGAGTGGTCGCCCGACCAGCTCCTCATGGCCGGCCGACCGGCCTGCCTCTTCAGCCTTTGCTGCTTGCTCACGCAAGGTCGCCCGACCACCCAGCAAGGCCGGCCAACCACGGCCAAGGGCCGGCCGACCCCTTCCGCTGGCCACCCGACCTCCCTGGCTGCCCCATTCAGCTATAAATAGCAGCCCTCACCTCTTTCTCCAATGCACCAAGCAGCAGCAAGCAACTCCCTTCTCTCCCTCTCTCAATCTCTTTGTTTAGTAGCGAATTTAGCTCTTGGCTTAGCTAAGTAATATCCGAATAAAAATCTAGTTGAGCAAAAATAATTTAGCTACTAGCCCCTTTCTTCGGCAAAACCACGAACGAGTTGTGGTGGTGTCACACCCCGCAAGGACGACTAATCGCTAACGCGCATTTTATTTTGTCGTCTCGTAGTTTTTGTGGTCATCTTTTTGTGCAGGATGAAGCGCGCATTCAAGAGGGCGAGAAGTACCATCAGCAAGGCGGGGCAGCACATACGGTTCCCGACGTCCTCCAGCTCGCAGAACTCGAGGACAATGTCCGACAAAGGCTCATCAAGTGCTGGGCCGGGAGGAGAAGAAGCTTCGTCCTCCGTCACCGAGCCCGTATTGCTGCTGGATTCTCAAATCCAAACGCGCAATCAAGACGAGGCCGACCTGCTGAGGCGACTCCACACCAAGCCCATCACCCTCACCAAGTGCTTCGATGAGGTACTCATGACAAGCACAGGTATGGATGACGAATTCGATGAAATTTTTAGTATGGTAGACTGGGAGAATTTTGCAAATGTTAGCGAGGGAGGCATAGTCCTCCTCACAAAGGAGTTTCTTATGACCTTCCAAATAGTATCACTGGAGTTCAGCACGACGGTTCACTTCTGTTAGCACAGGTTTGGATGGGCAGTCAGCAGGACATTAGGCCAGGCACATGACGCGCTCTGCATGGCTTGCATGCCGCGCACGACGCGCTCCGCTCAACGCCCTGCCTCGCACGTCTGCTTGCTTTGTCCGCTTCTTCAGGCTAGATTAGTTCAACACCTCACCGTCCGTACACGTATATAACCCATTCAAGTGATCAATACAAAGTGTGGTTGATCCTATCTTATTCTACATGGTATCAGTCAACTCCTGATCCTAAAACCTCGCTTCCGCAACCCCCTGCTCTCCGTGCGGCGTGCGCCATGGCCTCCCCAGCTCACTCCTCGGCGTCCTCTACCTCCAGCGCCTCATCTGTGCCGCCGGCCGAGCCGACCCCTGTCTCCATCATACAGGCCGTTTCCATCCGCTCCCATGTCCCCGTCACCCTCGACATGGCGGACTCCAACTACGGCCAGTGGCGGTGCTCCCTCGAGTCGGTCCTCGGCAAATTCGGCCTCGACTCCCACGTCCGCACTCCGACGCTCGTCGCCGATCGCGACGCCGACTGGCGCATGCGTGACTCTGCCATCATCAACTGGATCTACACCACCGTCCACAAGGATGTCTTCGCCATCATCCACAAGCCCCGGACCACGGCGTTCACCCTCTGGAGCGACGTCGAAGGACTGTTCCGCGACAACGAATTTCAGTGGGCTGTCTACCTTGAGGCCGAGTTTCGGAGTATTGTTCAGGGCGACCTCAGCATCACCCAGTACTGCGCTCGTCTCAAAGAACTCGCCGACAACCTCCGCGACGTCGGCTACCCGGTGTCCGAGCCGAGCCAAGTGCTGAACCTCATCCGCGGCCTCAACCCCATGTACCGCTACGTCCAGCCGGTGCTCAAGTCCAAGTTTCCACCTCACACCTTCATGAGTGCTCGCTCCTTCCTGCTGCTCGAGGAGCTCCAGCTGCGCCATGATGACAAACAGGACGGCAACCAGGCCATGGCAGCCTCCCACGGCACCACGGCCGCCGGCGGCGGGAACTCCTCCGACACTTCCTCCTCTCGCTCCAAGGGCAAGAACAAGAAGGGCAAGGGCAAGGGCGGTGCCGCCACCGCCGGCGGCGCCAGCCAAGCCGGTCAGCCACAGCGTCCTCCGGCTCCCTGGGCCCCGAACTACAACCCATGGACCGGCATGGTCCAGGCCAGGCCGATGCCATTCCGGGTCCCTGGTGCCGGTGTTCTGGGTCCCAGGCCTGCCTTCCAACCTCAACAGGCCATGGTGGCCCAGTTCACTCCGCCTCCTACTCCCACCCAGGCGCAAGGATGGGATCACGCCGGGCTCTACAGTGCCCTGCAGTCCGCCGGCGTCGCCACCCAACCTCTCCCGAGCTCCGCCGACTGGTTCATGGACACAGGCGCAACAACCCACATGTTGTCATCCTCTGGTAATCTTCCCAACCCTCGACCTCTTCCCTTCTCCACACACATCACTGTTGGCAATGGTGCAAAACTTCCGCCCACTCACACCGGCGTCGTTACTCTGCCCACCTCACCTTACCCTCTCAACTTGCCCGGTGCTCTTGTCTCACCCTCCTTGATTTATAATCTCGTCTCTGTTCGCAAACTCACTCGTGATAATCCTGTCACCGTTGAATTTGACTCTCGCGGTTTCTCTGTCAAGGATCTCTCCACCAAAACGGTGATGCTCCGATGTGAAAGCACCAGTGATCTCTACAAGCTGCGTCTGCCACAGCACCACGCCCTCACCGCATCTGCTTCAACAGAACTGTGGCACGCGCGGCTTGGACATCCCGGCACTGACACCCTTCGGCAGCTTCACCACAACTCTGCATTCACCTGCAATAAATCAATGGCACATGTGTGCTCCTCCTGCCAGCTTGGGAAGCACACTCGGCTGCCGTTCAGCATCTCCAACAGCATTAGCTATTTTCCCTTTCAGTTGATTCATTCCGATGTATGGACCTCTCCAGTTTCTAGCAATTCCGGTTTTAAATACGATGTTGTCTTATTGGATGATTTTACCCACTATATCTGGACGTTCCCCATGCGTGTTAAGAGTGAGGTTCTCCCCATAATCCGTTCGTTCCTCACCTATACCCGCACATAGTTCCAGCTCCCTGTCCTTGCCTTGCAAACAGACAATGGCCGCGAGTTCGACTCCAGTGCCATGCGCACCCTCCTCGACTCCCATGGCACCCAATTCCGTCTCTCCTGCCCATATACTTCTCAGCAAAACGGCAAGGCAGAACGGATTCTACGCACGATCAACGATTGTGTTCGCACTCTCCTGATCCACAGCAGCGCACCGTCATCCCTCTGGGCCGAGGCTCTGAACACAGCTACCTATCTCATAAATCGCCGACCTTGCCGAGCCATCGGCACTGCCACACCTCATGAGCTTCTTCTAGGCATTCCACCCAACTACAACGATCTCCGCACCTTCGGGTGCCTCTGCTACCCAAACACCGCTGCGGTTGCTCCACACAAGCTTCATCCGCGATCCACGCCATGTGTCTTTCTTGGTTACCCTGCGGATCATCGCGGCTATCGTTGCCTCGACACTGCCACACACAAAGTCATCACCTCTCAGCATGTAGTGTTTGATGAAACGCAGTTCCCCTTCCGCGTTCCATCAATCCCCATAGCTTCTCCTCCACCTCCACCTCCACCCACATATATCTACGAGGGGCCAGTCCTCTTGCCGGCTGCAAACCACTGCGACACCAGTGTCTCTACTCTCCCTATACCGGCGGCCACGGCGCCATCAACGACACCAGCCACACCGGCCACGGTGCCGTCTACGACCCAAGCTGCATCCCCCACTGCGTCGCCACCCATGTCTGCATCCTCACAGGCCGTCATTTCTCCCTCCACAACAGCTCCTGCTGCGCCTGGACACCACATGGTGACTCGGGCCCAAGACGGCACTCGTCAACCCAGCTCCAAATACGCTGGCTATGCCCTCGCCGCCACCGCCATCTCTCCTGTACCTACATCCGTCCGCAAGGCTCTCCAGGATCCGCATTGGCGCTCGGCGATGCAGGCCGAGTTTGACGCTTTGCAGTCCAACCAGACCTGGACACTCCAACCTCATCCACCCGACGCACGCATCATTTTCGGCAAATGGGTTTTCAAACACAAACTCAATCCCGATGGCACACTCGCGCGGTACAAGGCGCGATGGGTTGTCCGTGGATTCAATCAACGCCCCGGCGTCGACTTCGGTGAAACATTCTCGCCAGTGGTCAAGCCGGCGACAATCCGCACCGTCCTCGCACTTGTGGCATCCAAGAACTGGCCGGCACATCAGCTGGACGTGTCCAACGCGTTCTTGCATGGTCACCTGCATGAACGAGTCTACTGCCAGCAACCCACAGGCTTCGAAGATGCACAGCGGCCACATGACGTCTGCCTTCTATCACGCTCTCTGTACGGCCTCCGTCAAGCCCCGCGCGTGTGGTTCAATCGCTTCGTCGAGCACGTCAAAACACTTGGTTTTCAACAGTCTAGGTCTGATTCTTCTCTATTCGTCATGACCAAAGGCTCCGATATGGCGTACCTTCTCCTATATGTCGATGACATGATCCTGTCAGCTTCTTCCACCAATCTACTTCAAGCCGTGTGGCCCAACTCAAACAAGCGTTTGCCATCAAGGATATGGGTCCGGTTCATTACTTCCTCGGCGTTGACGTCAAGCGCACCAAGACGAGCTTCTTCTTGTCTCAGTCGAAGTATGCCCTTGACATCCTCGAACGGGCGGGCATGGCCAACTGCAAAGCCGTGGCCACCCCCGCTGAAGTCAAGCCCAAGACATCCAGCCTCGACGGCGCGCTGATCTCCGACGGTTCGTGGTACCGCAGCATGGCCGGCGCACTTCAGTACCTAACACTCACCCGTCCGGACCTCGCCTACGCCGTTCAGCAAATTTGCCTTCATATGCATGAACCAAGGGACATCCATCTCGCGGCTCTTAAGCGTGTCCTCCGCTACGTCAAGGGCACCATCAACTACGGCCTGCACCTCCATGCTACAACAACTCCTTCGCTAACGGCGTATACGGATGCAGACTGGGCTGGCTGCCCAGATACACGATGGTCGACGTCCGGCTTCGCGGTGTTCCTCGGTGACTCTCTCGTGTCCTGGTCGTCCAAACGCCAGGCCACCGTCTCTCGTTCTAGCGCTGAGGCCGAATATCGTGGCATCGCCAACGCCGTTGCCGAATGTTCCTGGCTCCGACAACTGCTCGGCGAACTCCGCTGCACCATTCCGTCTGCGACCATCGCGTACTGTGACAACGTCTCCTCGGTCTACATGGCGCGCAATCCAGTTCATCACAGGCGCACCAAGCACATCGAGCTAGACGTGCACTTCGTACGGGAGAAGGTGGCCCTAGGCGAACTTCGCGTTCATCCAGTACCCAGCGCACGGGAATTTGCAGACATTTTTACAAAAGGGTTACCTACAGCATTGTACAATGATTTTTGAACCAGTCTCTGCGTTGGAAATCCAACAGCTGAGACTGAGGGGGGGTGTTAGCACAGGTTTGGATGGGCAGTCAGCAGGACATTAGGCCAGGCACACGACGCGCTCTGCATGGCTTGCATGCCACACACGACGCGCTCCGCTCAACGCCCTGCCTCGCACGTCTGCTTGCTTTGTCCGCTTCTTCAGGCTAGATTAGTTCAACACCTCACCGTCCGTACATGTATAAAACCCATTCAAGTGATCAATACAAAGTGTGGTTGATCCTATCTTATTCTACAACTTCAGACTCTTTAACTCTGAGCATGAACTGACACTCCGTCAGTTCAGCAATGCTCTCGGGTGCTCACCTCGCTGCTGCATAGCAGCCGAACCCGTAGGCTTTAATGCAACAGAGTTCTGGAAGAAACTAGGCGGTCGGACTACAAGGGGAAGAAAAACATCACAAACATTAAGCACCCCACCATGCGGTTCATGGCCCGCTGGATTACCATCGTAGTCCTGCCCTGCGATGACACACGTTGCGTGACCATAGAGAACTTAAAAATCCTCTATGCCATGTGGCGTAACCAGAAATATGCACCTGTCACCGCCATGCTCTATCACTGGATGAAGCTAATTTGGGATGAAAATTCCATATCAATCACGTCATTCGTGACGAGGATTGCATCCGAACTAGGGGTCTTAGCTAATGCCCAGGTAGCATTCTTACCCCTACACACCCAACCTAGTCACCGAGAGCCATTTCATCCGGGCACACTTTCTGCGCAAGAACCCCAGCATGGACACATATGTCATGATTTATAAGGGGTACAACTTTGAAGTGCCTCTTCTAGCGTCTGAGTTCAAAATCTACCATGTGGACACCCTCTCTATGCCATTAGAGAGCGTCCCAGAGGAAGAGCCTTTAGAGGAGCCCAGATATATTGTAGCGGGAGTCATGACCAGGGCACAGAGGAGGGCAGCCCAAGAGCGCTTACAGAAGCAGGCACATGACGCGCAAACCGCCGAGACGGGAGCTACCTGGTTCCATACCGCGGCTGGCACGTCCTGGCACACCCAGGGAACAGACCCAACGTGGCATCCCCACGGAGGATCTGGAACACAATGGGGACACGAGCCGAGCACTGCATTCTCTCAGCAACAAGGAGGAGGAACCTTCTATGGGTATGGGTCAGCACCATACAAGGCAGGACCATCTGCTTCTGCACGCTTTGCAGGAGACCCGTTGAGTGCCATTTTTGGGTCTCTGACCATTCAGGACCAGTGCACAACTGGGATGGCCCAGCAGCTTAACCAAGTAGATGAGCGCACTCAGGTCATCCAGCAGACCCAGGACGAACAGTACAACCGTCTCCTCAAAATAGAAGCGACGGCTCAGTGCACCTTTGATGAGTCCCAGCGATTCTTTCAGTACTATGGGTACTACCCCGAGTAGCTTCGTTGAAGCTTGTGGGGGACCCGAATCGACAGCTAGGTACGTATGATAGTCCCCCGATTTCTGCACCACTCTTGTATCTTTGCTTTGAGAGTTTTTAGTATGTTTGCTCAATCTAGTTTGTTTTATTTAGTTTGTTTATTTCAGTATATAAAAAAAACTCCCATGCTTTAATGATAAGTTCACATGCTAGTTTTATTTTGGAAATGATGAATAGTTGCTCTATCAAGTGAATGATTTAATTCTTGCATGTGACTTATGCTTAGCTTAATTTTGAGTTTGTAAATAAAAGAAAGTAAACCAAGGTTCTATCTTGTGGATGCCATTTGTGATAACAAGCCTAAGTTGTTGTGATATGAATGATATGACTTGAATATGGAATAATTCTTTCATGCTCCTAGTAAGATGAACATCTCAGTTTTTTTTATTTTGAAAATAATAAAATATAGCTCCCCTTGGTCAAAAATAATACCAGAGCCAAAAATGCTTCAATTAGTTGAAACTGCTGCAAAGAGCTGCTTAGTGATATTTTGAGCTTTGTCAAATTTTGAGTCTCTTTGAGTAGAAATATCACCTTCTGTCGATAGCTGGAGTACAAAAGCAAAAATGCAAGTGATCCATTCCGGACTTTGCATCAACCAAAATGTCTCCAAATACTTCTCATAATCCCTAGCCTTCAAATTTCAAGGAGTAAAGGTATGGAGCCAAAAAGATAATCATGCAAAAGCATGGCAAAAAGAAAAAAACGCATGCAAAAGCATGGCAAAATGAAAAGTATGCAAGTTCAAACATGGCAAAAATAAATAAAAGCTCCATATCCACTCCAAATCTACAAAAGGCTATAAGGGATGAATACCAAGAGAAGGAGGCATAAAGTACCACCACTCATACTCTAGTGTTCATTAGAAGAAGTGATAGAGTACACTCTTTGGTCCAATATTTGGCTTAGCAAAATAAATATCCTAAGTGTGCCACATTCTCCCTATCCAAAGCTCCACAAAGGCCTTAGTGTAGAAAAGTATTGGCCGAATCTTAGCCCTTGGTAAGGATACACATTTGAGCGCCTGAGAGCACCTTGGGGAAGCTACTTTTGCTTTGAAAATCTTGAAAACACCTGAGAAAGAAATAAAAAAAAGAGCAAGTTAGAAGAACTCCTGTATAATGGTCGTTCCATCTCTCAACCGCCCAAGACAAGGTAAACAAAAAGATGCACCACAGGTAGTACACAAGGTGAGCTTCAATTATTTCACTACTCGAAACAAAAGCATGAGTATTGAGTCATTTATAAGAATTTCTCTTCATCTTCGATATTGCAGCAACTTCTGATCCACTTTCAGCCTTAGCTTTGCTCGAGGACGAGCAAAAGTTTAAGCTTGGGGGGTGTTGACGGTCGTAATCTCATGATATCTACCGTCAATTATGTGGCGGAACCGCCATGCTTAGTCTAGACTAAGCACACCTGCCACCTCTGGCTCGCAGTGCACTTAGACCAGACTAAACCCGGTAGTCCGTCGAGAGTCCCTTGGGCTCTCGATAACACCATTCCCAGAGGAACCGACATCAAACACATCCGACTCTCGAAAGAGCCACAATAATTACATCATCACAGGCAGTTGAAACAGAGAGTAATAGACTTAATTTACAAACCAAATATATGAAATCAATTACTTGTTCAAATATAGCGGAAGCATGTGAAAAATTATATATATAGCGGAAGCGTCTTCAAAACATCTCGCAGCGGAATCATGATTCTTAAACAGTCTTCATGAAGAGATGAACAAGGCGAGTAGCACCGAGCCCACCGGTACTACCACCTCCAACATAGCTATCCAGATGTCGCCAGTACCTGTAATCCAAAAGTGAGGGCAAACCCTGAGTACTAATTACTCAGTAGGACTTAATGGACGGGGCTTACGGCTGACGCAAAGATTGCTTACTAATCATGTGGATCCTTAGCCATTGATTTTTATACAAGATCATGTTGACATAAGATAGCAAGATTTGACAACTGCTATCCCTTAACCATGAAGATCCTTTACATCATAATATAAATACTTGCATGAAAATAAAACATGAGTACCATTAGTAACTTGCATAATAGTATATCATACCCATTCAAGCATGTTGTATTGAAAAACATGAATATAAGCATAAGATATTTAAATTGTTACTATGTTGCCCGACAGTGATATTTGGCACTCTCACACCTAGTGAGCATCAGCGATTCGAATCGATTTTTATATTCCCAGGAATAACTAGAAGTACCACGATGGCATATGCTTACTAACCCCCGGCGTTCCCACATATGCTTCTCCCATCTCCACTTGTCCCATCCCAAGTTCGATTCAATCCTTCCGTTGTTCCCAGGTTGTCACGTCGGGTCAGCCCTCCCACGACTACAAGCTCCCCAAGGTGTCACAGTAGGAGTCTGTCTCTGTTCTTCGGATGGCACAAGTAAGACTTTCACCAGGCCCATGTCCTGGATAAGCACTCTAGCAATGTTATGCCAATCAGCAGACGAACAGCGGACGGGCCTTATGCGACTCAGGCGGAGCCGGATAACAACAATGCACACCCCAAAAGTAAACTTACGCTCCGCCCGGTCTCCATTTAACATCAGCAATAATAATCATAAATTGCATCATAGTAAGATTTCTGAGATTTTTGAAATATCACCTACACGACGAGTGACAGTGCTCACTCGTATCTACTCATACCTAGTATATCTAGGCACTCGTCCTACGAACTCTAAGTATAGGTTCTATTGCCAGAGCGGCCAGAATGTCTAATGCAGTTGGTTCCAAACAACTCCTGATGCACATGACTAATCATTAAGACATAAGATGTTTGCTGGGTATAGTATGGTCCTGCCTACCTTTGATTGTTCTTAAGAAAACCAACAAACTAAACTAAGTTAGTTTGCCGGGTTGTGAGGCTTTGTCCCACGCAACCCCTTAGCAGGGACGGATTTAATCAGCGACCCTTCGTCTTCTTGCTCCGGATATGGCCTGTCGTCCGGTTCTATCACTGGTTTCTCCGGCGTTGATAGCTCCTTGCACGCGGGGTCTATATGCATGACAAAATGCAAGTGAGTGCAAGTGAATGCAAATATATGCATATGATATAGGTTATATGCATGACATAGTGCAATCAGGAGTACAACGAATTGCAAATGTATGCATGAGGTGTCAATGAAATATAATGCATGATCAAGCAGTTTGTGAAGAATGGGCTCGGGTACTCTTAGTTTAAACACAACCTATAATAAGAAAACTTAACAACATTCCTAGGAAATCATACAACCCATCACTAAGAAATCGTTCAAACCATACCATATTTTATCTTTGAAGTTATCATGAATTACTGTCTTATACGTGTACACAGTCCCTATCAAATGAAGTTGTCTCTTGAAAACACCTTTATGAATATAATGTACTCATGAGTTCATATAGTTGGACAACTTAAATTGATCTCAAACTTTTACCACATGCAGAAACATACCACATAATGCTACAGTCAAAATTTCAGCTACAACCAAATTATAATTAATTTATTAAAATTCCAGCAAGTTATCAGCCCTATAGCTTCTCAGATTTTTCATAATTTGTAGGAGTGAGTTCTGGACTTGAAATTTCTACAGCAACCATTACATTGCATGAACATCATGTACAAAAATTAGCAAGCACAAAATCCATGGTTTGATAGGACATCTATTTTCCATATAATTTTCTAGGTCTATTTTAAATGTGCATCAAAACAGTGCTCACAAGCTTCACAAAGATACTTTTTAGAACCTTTTTTAGAACCTATGCACCATTAGCAAGTTACCAAATTTTTCATTGAATTAATTATGCATCCTAAGACCACTTTTCCTTTTTATTTAGTTAAGCACGTGACACATTGTCATTTTCAAATCACTACTCAAACTTAACATGTATGGCTTCAAACTTTACTAGCAAGCTATATGCAGTATAAGGTGTGTCCTAAAAATCTAGTATAACATTTGGAGCAAGTTTCATAAGACAAGTACTTTCCATGCATTTCTATTGCAAAAACTTAGGCCTAGGGGTAGATCAGTCATTTAACAGCAAGTGCTACTGCCACAAAAATTCAAACAGTGCCTAGATGCCCTATCAAAGCTACTGTCCAAGTTTCAAAATTTTTAGAGTTCATTTACACCCCTTTTCCCATTTATTTACCCTCAACATGCATGCATTAAACTAGGGGCAAAACAGACTTTTCACACATCCACATCATACCTATCCTGTAGATCTACTCCAAAGGAGTCCATAGCCACTGAGTTTGTCCATTTTGGATTTTTCTTTGAATTGTTATGATTTTTCAAAGTTTCAAAACCGAAATATATAAACTAACCCTAGATCTAGGACTTAGACGTAATTATTCATAACTTCCAGGGGCTAGATCGCGATAACCGCAAGACTCAATGCACAGCGCTCTGTTTGGATTCGTGAAACACAAAAACGACGAGGGCTCAAGTGCAAAGTTCGGGTTTCTTCTTCTACCTCGGGTCAGGGAAGAAACCGCGCGGCGGGCCGGCTTTCTCGCGGCGGCACCGGCGCGTGGAGGCGGCGCCTTGGAGCCGACGGGGTCGGGGAAGGTGTTCCCGGCCTCGGGCTACTGGTTCCCCAAGACGTCGTCGCGCGGGGTGGAGCAAGCAAGCGACGCGGTGGCGGTGAACCGGAGGGCCACGGCGCGGCGGCGCGGGCGTGGATCCGGCGAAGGAGGAGGGCAACGACGGCGAGGGTTCGCGCGGTAGGTGCGCGGGGACGAGGCGAAGGCGGTGGCGGTGGCCTAGAGGTGTGGGGAGGGTCGGGAGGTGGCCTCCCACAGCGAGGGGCCGGCGGCAATGGCGGCCGTGTGGGTGCGCGCGCGGGGAAGGGTGCTAGAGGCACCGGCGGTGGACGAGGGTTTGGGGGAAAGGTGGAGGACGGCGAGGTGAGCGCGAGGCACACTTCGGCGGGGTGAGAGGCGGCTCGAGGCAGCTAGCGCGTGAGCTCAGAGCTCGTGGCCATGGCGGCTCTCATGGCGGACACGCACTCGGTGCGGCGATAGATAGGCGGAGGGGCGACGAGAGTGGGTGTGGAAGGTGCGCAGGGACGAGGCGCACGCGGTGGTGGGGTTTGGAGGCGCGGGGACGGGCCGTGGCGACCGGCGCGACGAGCTCGAGCTCGGCGCCAATGGCGGCGGTGTTCGGTGCGTTTGGAGAGCGAGAGAGGGAAAGAGCTCGGTGAGCAGGAGAGGCGGGGTTTGAGGGCGGCCAGTTGCTTCGGGGCGAAAGGGCCTTATGGCCGGGAAGCCGTCCAGGTGCGGGCGCGGGCACGGCCCTCGGCCGGTGATGGCGCGGCGCGCGCAGGCGGTGGACGCCACGTGGTGGTGTCAGAGCGGGGAAGAGGAAGGGCTCGCGGTGGGAGGACTCGGTCCGTGGACCGTGTGCCGGTGATAGGTGGGACTGGGCGACCTGGAGAGAGGACGGCGCAGTGGACCCGGTGCGCGGAGCAGACGAGGCATGTGGGACCCACCGGCGCGGTTTTGTCTGGCGCGGGCGGGAATCCGAGTCGGCCTGACAAGTGGGGCCCGCTGGTCATAGGCACATAACCGGAAATTGCCCAGGAAAATGGAAAAACTAAGTTTGACCTACAGGACACACTCTGAAACTTGGAGTTTTTGAGCAACCTAGATTCCGAATTCGACAAAACTCTAATTGGATGAAATGTTCTAAATTTGTTCCTCAACATTCCCCTTATAAACTTGTATACCAGGTTATATTCAAAAATGTGGTTTAAATTTGAATTTAAACTGCTGACCAAGGTTTGACCCACAGAACCTTCCAGTTTGGAAATTCTAAAAATCTATTTTCTAGACACTTTCACAAAAGGAGTTTTATGCCAATGTTGTTTAGAATTTCAAGATCTACAACTTTCTCAATAAAAGCATTGCAAGGTTTGGGATTTAAGATCAAGCAAATTTGAATTTACATTACAGGTCAAGTTTGGACAGGTTTCACATACTGACAGAAAAAGACCCAGAATCCTATGCAAACCTTACTGCATGTCAAAGCACCAATTACTAAAGTTGTTCATCATGAAATTGTCTACAAGTTTGGTATAAAAAGTTTCTCCTAGATCACAACACATTCCAAGTTATAGCGACAAGTTTGGAGGCCTACTCAGGAAAAACTGAATTTAATTGATTCAAATGACTTGGTCTACTTATGCACTCAATATAAAATGTTCATGAAATGATGCACATATGTCAATGATGCAATTTGAACGCACTTGAGATGCCTGAGGCATCACAAATTACTAACCAAATGATGCTATGCAAGTGAACAAATATGGACTAATCCCTCTACTAATGAGTTCCATAAATTTTGTATGAATATTTGGATGCAGGTACCAAAATGCACATAAAATAGCTGAAAACATGCCAAGGATCAAAGGTGGAGACCACTGGTCAAGGAGGCCAAGTCGGCGGACCCACACCCAGGTCGGCGGACCAGGGCCAGGCCTGCCCTGGCTCAGCCAGGTCGGCCGACCATGTGGTCTGGCCGCTCGACCAACTGACAGGGTCAATAGACCCCTGGCCAGGCCGCCCAACCTTCCAAGTGGGCCACTTGCCACATCATTAATCCACATTTCAAAGAAAACACAAGTGCACTCAAATCCAACCGCAAGACCAAGCATCCAATGTATCCAAAGGCTGAAAATGCAACAAGTCATGGATCTACAATGTCATCAATCCGAGGGAAGAGCAAAGTTGCCAATGCAGGCCTGACACGTGGTCGCCCGACCTCCTACAAGGTCGGCCGACCTACCCTCGGAAGCATTTTCCACGTGCAACAACCGTCCTAACCACCAACCGCCATGGGGACGCAAGGTCAAGCCGTTGGAGTGCAAAGGCGGTGGATCGGGTGGTCGCCCGACCTCGGGCTAGGTCGGCCGACCTTCCCTCTAGGTCGGCCGACCACCGACCTAGGCCTCCCACCGACCTAAGCCTCCTACAAGTACCCCCCTCTCATATGGGACTATAAATAGTCCTGTAGAGCTCATTTGTAAAGGTGTGGCGAAGTTGAGAGCCATATTCTACCTTAGAGAGTGTCATTTTCCACATCATAGTAGTTAGGATAGTCCTGGGAGTTAGAGTGAGTCGAGCTTTGCCTCGGAGTTCTCGGAGATTCTTTTGAGTCTGCGGTAACAGCTCTTGTATCTTTTGTACTCGAATCTTCAATATAATTAAGTTATATGTTACTTTATTTCTATCTCTTGCAAGTGTGGTGTACCCTTTATTTTGCACACTTGCTAGGCTTAGACTTGTGGTTATCTTAGTTAGTCAAGTCCCATTATTCTTGCTGGTGCTATAATCCAACCTGTACGCCAGGCTCTAGTTAGGTCCTCTCCTCTGATCAAAGACGATCTATTGTTACTCAAGCTTAGCTTGAGTACGTTTGTAGCGTGCCAGCCTATCCACGCAGATTTGCTTGGTAGCCCCACTCGGTGAGAGCATGTGGTGTGCCTGTGTAGTCCAGACCCGTTCATTCGGTAGGCCCATAGACGTTAGCCGGGTCTCCTTTGGTCGTCTACTATCTACCACCTGACCCCTTGAAGCACCGGAATTTCGCTCGACGCGAGACCCTGACTTGCTACTTGAGTTTCTTAGTTAACTATGATATAGTCTTTGTAGCTGAATAGAATAGAGTTTGGGAACTTTATCTCACTCGTTGTCCTCCCAGGCAACTATACCTTTCTACGTGCATTTTAGATAGTTTCATTTACTTTTTTCCACCATACACCTATTCGTTTACCACACTTATCCCTGTCTAGTGACTAGCTGGTATATTTTTATAAGTATGGATCATTCGATTTGAGCTTGAGCTCGAACCGCGCCCGCCGTTTCGGCCATCGCCGCTCCTCCACACTACCGCGCCGCTCTTCTGCGTTCCCCCCTCCACCGATACCCCTCGGTCTAGGCCACCGTATCCCCTCCACCACCTCGTATTTCGTCATCAAACGTCTCCGTCCACTCCTCACTCTGGAGCTCCATCACCGGCCTCCTCTGACCGCCCCCGAGCCACCACATCACTGCGCCAGGCTTCGCCAGCCTCCCCGCCACCGCATACCCTAGGTCTAGGCCGCCGCCATCCCTCCACCCGGCCGCATTCCACCGCCGGACTCCGCGCCCCCGAGAGCTTCGTCGCCGCGCCGTTCTGGCCATCCTCCGTCGAATAAGGTAGTTGGGTGAGATTCCCCGCACTCCCCTCTCTCTCCCCGACCGCCGCCGGCGAGCCCGCCGGGCCCCGCGTGGCCGGCGCGCCGCGCGCCGCTGCCTCGTCTCTCCCCGTCGGGAGGTAGAAGAAGGAGGAGGCGACGTTTAGCAGTTAGGCCTCTAGCTTCCCGCGTTTTCACATTTCCAACCACGCGCTGTGCTATGAGTCTTGAACATCTCATGTTCTAGCCCCTGAAGTATAGGGTTAATTGCGTATAGGTCCCTGGATCTAATGTTTTCCTTATTATTTTGTTAATAAATCGGCTGAGAACTTTGAAAAATCATATAAATTCAAATAAAAATCCAAAATAGACAAACTCAGTGGCTATGAACTCAGTGTGAATAGGTCTACAGGATAGATATGATGTGGATGTGTGAAAAGTCTATTTTGCTCCTGGTCTAGTGCATGCATGTTGAGGGTAAATAAATGGAAAAAAGGATGTAAATGAACTCCAAAAATTATGAAATTTGGACAGTAGCTTTGTTATGGCATCTAGGTACTATGTGATTTTTGGTAGCCCTGGCATGACTTAGTAAATTACTATTTTGTCCTTATGCATGTGTTTTGTGTATTTAATTAACTTGGAAAATGAAGGCTACATAAAATATGCTCAAATGTGACCCCTGGTATTTTTCATGTACTTCATATAGCATGAGTAACTCACTGGTAAAGTATGAAGTTGTGCATGCCTGTTTTAGCTGCTGTTTTGAAATTGACAAAATGATATTTGCTAGACTTGATAATTGGAAAAAGTGATTTTAGGATGCATAGTTAATTCTATGAAAAATCTGGTATGCTACTAGTATGATAGGGAATCCAGAAAGTAATTTTGTAGAGTTTATTAACACTGTTTGTAAGTAGATCTTAATTTGCATAAGATAAATATATGGAAAATAGATGTCCTACAAAACTATAGATTTTGTGCTTGCTGATTTTTGTATATAATTTATGCAATGAAATGCTTGCTGTAGAAATTTCAAGTCCAGAACTTACTCTTATAAATTATGAGAAATCTGAGAAGCTATAGGGCTGATAACTTGTTAGAATTTTAATAAATTAATTATAACTTGTTTGTAGCTGAAATTTTGGCAGTAGCATTATGTAGTATCTTTCTACATGAGGTAAAAGTTTGAGATCAATTTGAGTTGTCTAACTACATGAACTTATGAGTGCATTTTATTCACAAAGGTAGCGTGTCCATTAATTTGCGTGTATATGTTTAACTGCAAGTGACCACATTTTTGTGCATATATAAAGTTATTTGCTGCACACCATCAAATACATCTTGTGATTCCAGGGGTATGCAATGGAGGGTTTTTAAGAGACACTTTCATTTCATTGATAGGGACTGTGTACACATATAAGACAGTAATTTATGATAACTTAAAAGATAAAATGTGATGATGGTTTGTATGATTTCTTAGTGATGGGTTGTATGATTTCTTAGAAAAGTTGTTAAGTTTTCTCATTATGGGAAGTATTTGAACTAAGTATAATCGAGTCATTTCGTCCCAAGCTACTTGACATGCATTTGTTTCATTTGCATTTTCATGCACGCATTGACATTCGTTGCGCTATGACATACATATAACCTCTACCATATGCATGTATTTGCATTCTCTTGCACTCACTTGCATATTATATCATGCATATAGATTCCGCGAAAGAAGGGACAACACAAGAGCTGCTATTGATCGATAAGCCGAACAACAAATTGCACCAAGAGCAAGAAGACGACGTGTCGCTGATTTCATCCGTCCCTGTTTCAAGGGGTTGCCTAGGGCAAAGCCCCACAACCCGGCAAATTAACCTAGATTAGTTTGTTAGCTTTCATAAGAATACTCAAAGGTAGGCAGGACAATGATTTCTCCCAGCTAATACAATCTGGTTTGATGATTACGTATCTGCATTAGGAGTTGCTTGAAACCAATTGCATTAGACTTCCTAGCCGCCCTGGCCCTAGCACCTATACTTAGAGTTCGCAGGACGAGTGCCTAGTAATTGCTAGGTGCACGACATGGGTAAATGGAGTCACTCGTCGCGTAGGTGGTTTCAAAATCTACAGAAATCTCACTGAGGTAAGTTATTATATATGCTTCTGATTTAAATGGAGACCGGGCGGAGCTTTTATGAGTTATTTACTGTTTACTATATTGTGCATTGGACTCCGCCCGAGTCGCATAAGGCCGGTCGTTGTTCGCCTATTGGTTGGCATAACATTGCTAGAGGTGCTTATCCGGGATAATGGACCGGCAAAAGTCTTACTTGTGCCATCCAAAGAACAGAGACTTGGTCCTACCATTGGGCCCAGGGGCGCTTGGGTGTTGACTCGTGGAGGGCTGGACCCGGTGCGCCGTGGTAACGCTCCATGGGGGCTAAACCTAGGGAATGGCGGGTTGGAATCAAACTTGGGATGGGACAAGTGGAGATGGGGACTATATGTGGGAACGCGATGGCTAGTAAGCATATACCCATGGCAATTTTAGTTGTTCCCGGGAATTAACAAATCGATTCGAATCGCTGATGCTCACCAGGTGTGAGAATGCCAATGCCACTGACATCCAATGTAGTAATCAACATGAATATTACTTTGCTTGTAAATCATGATTTTGTATATCTACATGCTTGGATATGGATGTCTTATATAATGCAAGTTGTCATGTTATGATGATCTTATTTATGCAAGTTATATATTTATTTCTGATCATGTCACTGCTAAAAGAGAGTTAGCAGCTGTTAAATCCTGCTACCTCATATCTATATGGTTTTGTTAAAAATCAATGGCTAAGGACCCACATGATTAATAAGCAAGCTTTGCGTCAGCCGTAAACCTTTTCCATTAAGTCCTACTGAGTAATTAGTACTCAGGGTTTGCCCCCACTTTTGGCTTACAGGTACTGAAGACTTTTGGACAACCGCTTGAAGGAGGGTAGTACCGATGGGATCGGTGCTACTCGCCTTGTTCATCTCTTCATGAAGACTATTTGAGTTTGTTTCCGCTGAGAGATGTTTTGAAAACGCTTCCGCTATATATATACTCTGAAATCGCTTCCGCTATATTTTGAAATGTATTCGATTACATATATTTGGTCTGTAAATTAAAGTCTCTTACTCCCTGTTTCGACTGCCTATGATGATTGTAATTGTTGTGGCTTCTTTGAGAGTCGGATGTATTTGATGTCGGTTCCTCTGGGGATAGTGTTATCGAGAGCCGAAGTACTCTCGACGGACTACCGGGTTTAGTCTAGCCTAGGTGCACTGTGAGCTAGAGGTGGCATGTGTGCTTAGTCTAGATTAAGCAGGGCGGTTCCGCCACAGTGTGCTTGTTCTTCCCCCTTTTCCCTTTCGTTCTTGGACTCAATTCTTGGCTTTTTGGGTGTTTGCTTTGGCCAAGGTTGAATCCTTTCATTTGCTTGTGTTTTGGACTTGCTAGGATGTGGTGAATCTTACTAGCCAAGTGCTAGAATCATTGAACCATGAGTAAGGGTCGTTCTTGTCGAATCTCGGTTTTTCGGGTTCAACTCACCTACCTCACGAGATTTGCAATTTTCATGCAACCCTTGATCGTTTCAAGTTGATATTTTGGGATTTGCTTGGGGATATCCTTAGGATTGTTCCTACAAATTTTTGTGAAGTTTTGTTAAGTTTTGTGCTGGTTTCGATCAATTTTCGGAAGAGTACCGGGCTATTGAATCTCACTAGCCAAGTGCTAGAATCATTGAACCATGACCAAGGGCCGTTCTTGTCGAATCTCGGTTTTTCATGTTCAACTCACCTACCTCATGAGATTTGCAATTCCCGTGCAACCCTTGATCTTTTCAAGTTGATAATTTGGGATTTGCTTGGGGATATCCTTAGGATTGTTCCTGCAAATTTTTGTGAAGTTTCGTTGAGTTTTGAGCCGGTTTCGGTCGATTTTCGGAAGAGTACTAGGCTGCTTTCTGTGTGCAGTTTTTCGGAGAACTGATAGGACAAATGATTGTCCTAAGTTTTGTCCAAAGTTCAGACCTCAGACTGTCCGATCCCTTGACCTTGGACTGTTTGGTCTGAAGGGTTTTTGGGCTATTTCAGCCCCTTTCTTTGGGTTTGTCCGATCAGGCCTTTTGGTGGAGATAGGATTGTCCGGTCTAGCCTTTTTGGGGCTGTTTTCTTGTGTTCATTGCTCCACTTCTTTCTTGGTCCGTGTTTTTTTGCTCCAACCATGCTTTAGGTGTTCCTCACCACTGGCCTATACTCTTTGCTTGCTATGTATTAGTGAGACGCACTTAGGTTTGGAGTTGCTACGTGAGGTCCTTGGTGCATGAGTGGTTGCTCTTCTTGCCTTGCGATCACTCTCTTGATCGTCGAGACAAGTGTTTACCGCTGTGGTTTGGCTAGGTACATATCTGTTCAGTGGACGGTACCTAGTGCTCTGTTGTTAATGTCACTTTGCACCGATGGGGGTTTTGAGTTTGTGTTTTCAAGTGCTCCTATTCACCCCCCTCTAGGCGCACGTCTCGGTCCTACAATGGGATGGTGTCGTGAGCCATAAAATCACTCAAATGGAGGCCCAACAGTCGTTTCCCGATTCGAGCGTCAAAACTAGGGCCTAAGATTGTTTCTGGGTTCCATTGTAAAAACCAAGCTGGTTGCCGATATTCCAAAACTGGTAATTATCCAAAGGGATGAGCTACTTGACATGTGGAGGACAACCGGACGAGGCAAAGAAACCGAAGAAGCCTTGGACTCCATTGTGTTCATTCATCCGAGTTTTCTGGCGTCTTTTGTAGCCCCTACGGGCCTTTTTGTGTAAGTGTTTGTAATATAGGGGGTTAAGTAAAAAACTGCTAGGGTAATGAGTCTGTAGTATAAATAAGGGAGATGGTTGTCTTATCTCCCTGTCTTGGCTGGTTAGACTTTGTTTAGGGCTAGGGATTCAGTCAGCATTTCGTCCTCGAAGCAAGAGCATCAAGTTTACTGAGGTTTAAGTGATTTAGCCTCCGCAAAAGTGGGTATGAAGTGGGTGGCTGCTTGAGGAATGAATTTCATATCTTGTAATCTGACCTTATGACCTCTTTGAGGCTAATATAGATGGATTTCTTGCAGCTCCTTGTGTGTTCTTCCTTGCCCCCTTCTTGATTGGCTTTTGATCTCCGATTCTTGATCTTTTGGTGTGTTTGGCTTTGGTCAAGTTCAAGATCTTTATATTGCTGGTGTTTTCGACTGCTAGGATGTGGTTGGATTGTGGTTTTCCTTGCCCAATCTTTAGATCCATGAATAGCCCCTTGTTCTCGCACTCTTGCATTTAGACTTCACTTTGGGGACAAGTAAAATCTGTGGAGAAAATCTTGGGCTTAGGCCTTGATCTATTGGGAATAGCTTCTCCACGGCCTAGACAAAGCCCTTGTTTTTGGTGAAGTTTGGATTCCATTTGAACAAGTTTTGGTTGGATCTTAGTGGATTCGCGGGCTATTTTCTCTGCGTGAGCTGTTTTCTTCGCCATCGGACTGTCTGGTGGTGGCACCACGGGACCATTTGCTGCGTGTAGTAGTTCATGGGCGAAGACTACAAGGTCTGGCCACTTTTGGGCTTTTGTGTGTGTTGGACTGTCCTGTGGTCAAAGGCTCCTCTGCCCAGTTCGTCCAGTGGTCCTACCACTAGACCATTTGGTGTTCAAACCATCGAACCGTATGGCGTGTGCAGCCGGCTACAGTTGTCTCGTTTCATGTCATTTTTTATCGGTGTTCGAGTAAGTGCTTCCGTGTGGCTTTCCTCTGTGTGTCCTTTCGGTCCAACTTTGCACGTTTGAGAACAAAAGGGTTTGGGGATCCAAGTTTTAGTTGTCTACCTCTTGGTTGCCCTTTCGGTCCTCATTTGGGGCTGCTTCTCAAAAGCTTCTAGAGGTGGATCTTCGAACTCAACAGGCTACAACGTCCACGCACGATCATAGGACCATACAAGCATCCAGATACATACATGCATGCAAACAAGGGTAAAAAGAAAAGAAGCAGTACACCATTGCATGAAAACAGAACATAAAACATGTTTAAAATTATTCTAGACACTGCTACGATCACACGGGCGTGAGAATCCCTAAAAACAGATTTAAAAAGTGAAAGATATGAGCTTTTGGATGCTGATAGGACCTAATTGTAATTACATTTCGAAATTCAAGGGTTAAAACATTAAAATAGGGCCTTGCTCTTTACTGGCTTGAACTATCAGTTAATTCCCAAAAAGAACAGGGGCTTTTATGCAAAACACGTGGTGCTGACCGGCACTTGACCGGAGTTAACCGGTCAACGATGGCTTAGGGTCATAGGATCGGGATCCGGCGGCTGGGACTAAACGGGGAAGGGGGTGGCCGGCGGCGACCATAGGATGCGGTGGCATTTTGACAGCATGCGCGCGAGAGGGCGCTGTTGTGCGCAAAACGGGCTAGATTGAAGTTTGGTGGCCACTCGACATCTTGAATTCTCCGACTGAAGGCGGCTATAGCCGCTTCTGTGGTGCCAGCCGAGTTGCCACGGTCCTTCACTGGGCGACGAGGCGGGGACTGAGGTCGATGATCCCGCTCAGATCTGTCTCGGGGGGCGGAGCTGTTCACGGAGACAGCCCCCGAGTGACATCTGGCGGCTGGAGCGTGCTGCGGCGGGCCGTAGTCACGGTCGTAGTTCACGCGCCGATCCATCTCGAGCTGGTGTCTCTGAGCACGAGATTGCTCAATGCTGTGGCATGCGTCGCGGTTGCCATTGATGACTTGTCGTGCGTCGGCACCCTCTTGCTGCCTAGGCACGAGGTGGTCTGCTGCCCGAGCGAGAACGGTCTTGATGGCCACCCCATCTTCGTTGTTGGGGATGAGTTCGCAGAGCTTGACCAACGCCCCTCCAGCTTGACTCGGGGTCTCCATGACTCCATCGAACTCCTTCAGAAGATTGCACGTGGGGATTGCTGCCCCGCGCTGTCGCCTAGCTTGAGCAGCCTGCCAATAGCGGCGCCGCTGCCGCGTCTGGTTCCTGCACCGGTGGCTCTGCACTTCCTACTCATCCTCACTTGCCCGAGTTACCTCGTCTATCAAGACAGGCAGCGTAGGATCCTTGTTCCCTAGGATGTGACGGCGCCAGATATTATGGATGCGGTTCGCCCTCTCCCTCCTGTGGCGATCTTGCGAGGTTTCAGTGAGGACAGGTTGCTCATCATCCGAGACCACTTCGTCAATTTCGTTCCCCGCACCACTGATGACGAAGACCTCAGGGAAGCAGAGAGTGCAGCCAAAAAATGATCCCTAGGACCTGCTGGTGGTTGTGGCTGCCACCCCCTCGCTGGTGTCCGAGGCAGGGACCGTAGATGTCGTGGTCGTTGCGGGAGTTGCAGCGTGCTCAGAGACCATAGGAGTATCGATGTTGTAGATCATATGAGGGCGCCCCGAGTCACGAGCCCTCTCAGTGTCCACCAGGCGACGGCGAGCCTCGCAAGTCGGCGAGGTGTTCTGGCGAACGAATCTTCCCGCCGGCGTGGGATCGACGACAAGCCGCGGGCGACGACCCACTGGCGGTGCGTCGAGCCCGCCGTAGATGCGATCGTCCGGAAGAGGCACGGACTGTCTTGAGCTGGGCTCCACCCGCACACCCTCGTTGTTGTTGAGGGGAACTGAGGCACGGGAGAGAAGCCCCTGGTACGTGGCAGTAGACTTGCGGAGACCGAACGGGATGGAGGGAACGGCAGGCTCCACCCGAGTCTTCTTTCGGCCCTAGGCGGGCGAGGCTGGCCGAGCTCGCTTCAATGCTGGCGGAGGTGGTGGGACCCGTAGCGGACGTCGGACCCAGGAACGAGTATCAACAGGGACTCGCCCCGGGCCCTGTGAAGTGCTGCCTGAGGGGCGGGCCCGCCGCGGATCTCGTGAGGGGTTCCCTGAGGAACCTGGTCTCGGCCCCTGACTAATCCGGGTCCAGATTTGAGTTGGGGAGGTCAAGAGCGCCGTGCGACGAGTAGGGGTCGGAGCGGTGGTGGTCGCAGGTTTCGCTCGGGCTTGCGTGGTCGATGTAGATCCAACCCTGAAGGAGACCCTACGGTTGGCTCGCGCTCCTGAGTCATGGTGACCACGGGGAGCTCGATCTGACTCAACACGACGTGGAGCCGGATTTTGGTGAGGGGCCGGCGCCTCGCGCTGCCGTGCTGGAGCTTGGCACGGAGTTGGTGGACGCTGATGAGGCGCCGGTCCTTGGCGACGATCTGACGGCGCAGGCCGCTCAGGAGTGGTCGATGGTTCCACGATGATGCGTGGTCGCACCGGCGTGCTGTGAAGCTGGTGGAGGTCGCCGCTCCGATCGGCGATGAAGGTGATTGATCCGAACTGGATCATGTCGCCTGGAGTGAAGCCGTTGACGAGACGATTGGCCATGGAGCTAGCTGATGCTGATTTCGCCGCCCCCTACCTAGCGCGCCAATTGTCGGGGTTTGATACCGACAATGCACCATGGGGTGTGTCACGTGAAGCTTTTGGGGTGGCGAGATGCAACAAAACTCCAGGGTTTATACAGGTTCGGGCCGCAATAAGCGTAACACCCTACGTCCTGTTTGAGGCGAGTTGTATTGATCTGAGCTCTCGAGGTTACAATGAGGGTTTCGAGGTCTGGTGGCTGGTATGCGATGAGATGATCGATGTTCTACGTAGGGGTCCCTCACCCGCCTTATATAATCCGGCCAGGCCTGGGTTACAAGTCAAGTTCTATCTACGAGTCCTACTCTGTTTGGAAGCCTAAAGAGTATACGGAATCCATGATTACATGTTCCCTTCCTTGAGTCCCGCTGCTCCCGTAACACAGAGTCCGAACCAACTCCCTTGCGCCTTTCCTGAATTATAGCGCCTTTGACTTGGTCTTCAAGCTCGTCATTCGTTCTCGGGCCCATGAGACCAGTCGGCACCCCGAGAAGGGCCTGCTGTCTCTACTGGGCCCTCCAATGGCCCATGTACTGAATCCGTGCCGTGAGGGCCCAGGGGATATCTATCCCCCACATTGGTGGTCGAAATAGGTTATAACGACCGCCAATAGTGAAGACGGTCAGAGCGGCGTTGGCCGGTGAGCCTATTCATATCACCGGCCCAGAGTTGAACGACCACATTGGGGAAGCCATGTTCTACTCTAGGCCGCTTGTACCCATCCGCATTGAGGTGCAGGGGGACAATATTGCAGAATTTGTCATGCATCCTCCGCGTGACAAACTCCCTCTAGAGACCAAGGTATACTCCACTCCACCCTTGGTCATACCTGACGGTTTTGTATGCCAGATGAGGTACCGTCAGCTGGAAGCAGGAGAGGCTCCTTCTCCCCCGTACCCTAACCCGGTCCTTGTTAACCCATCACGAGGGCCAAAGCAAAGTCCACCAGAAGCTAGGCCTACACAAGGAATAGCGAAGACAGCGGATCAGGAGGTGCTTGACTGGCAAAATGCCTATGGAGCCGGGCCGATCCATAACGATCAGGCTATGTACACGGCAGGAGCAGGTTTTGAGATGTCTCAGAAAAACCTGTCTGAGATTTTGAAGAACTAGTATGGCATCACACCTCTGTGGGGTGCCGTCACCTACGCGAAGTCGTATCCAGAGGTGTATGATCACCTCGAGGCGCCACTTAAATTCAAGATCCCCGACTTCACCAAGTTCAGTGCCAATTACGGGGCTAGTACCGTGGAGCATGTCAGCCGGTACCTGGCATAACTGGGGATTGCATCAAGGGCCGAACATATGAAAATTCGGCTGTTTTCTCTGTCATTGACCGGGCCAGCTTTCGGTTGGTACACCACGCTGGCCCCTGGATCTATCACTACCTGGAAGCAACTAGAAGAGAGCTTCCATGCACAGTTCTTCTCTGGGTCTGATGAAGCTACATTCACAGACCTAAATAATATCCACCAACTCCCAGGAGAATCGGTCCATAAGTACATCCAGCGGTTCCGCAAGCTGAGGAACCGATGCTACTCTCTCCATCTCGAGGAGAAGATCCTTGCCCAGATAGCATACAACGGTCTGAGCAAGGCCGTCTAGGCAGAATATGGGCCGACCGATTTCGTCAAAAGTCTCGGCCTATGAGCAAAGCCATCCAGAGGCTTTACAAAGAAAGGCAGAGACGGAACATCGGCTGCATTCAGACCGAGGAGGATGATACCTTGGACGATGCCGATGCCTACCTCATCCAATGGGCAAGAACTAACAAGCCGTTGCAGTGTCAATGGGTAAACAAGCCAGAGCCTATCCCAGGCTTTGACTTCGACGTCTCAAAGACCGAAGCCATCTTTGACATGCTTGTCAAAGAGAAGTTGCCGGTGCCACTCCCGGGGCATCAAACCCCTACGGCCGAGGAGATGCGCGGCCGCAAATACTGCAAGGGGCACAACAAGTTAGATGGACACAACACGGTCGACTGCAGGATTCTGCGGTCTGAAATCCAGAAGGCCATTGAGCAAGGAAGACTGGTTTTTGCCCTCTCTCCAATGAAGATAGACACGACGCTGTTTCCAGTCAATGCCGTTTACGCCACGAGTCCGTTGCCTGATGAGTGCTACTTGGAATTCGTATCCGAGTCGATGTTCCGAGCGCGCTTGGGCAAGGCTATTTCTACAAGCAAGGTCTTGGGCCGGGGTAATCAAGATCAGTATTCCCATCTCCTCTGAGGTTCTACTGCTTCGATCAACATGGTCCACGCATCCAAGGATGAGAAGGGGAATGCCAAGGTGGACTCTCGTGATGACCTCCCTCTCGAATTCAGGGCCGAAGAGCATACTTTGGTCAGGATGATTCAGCGAAATCGACGATGTCGCCCGAATTCAGGAGTGTTGATTGGCATGTACGCGCGCCACCATCAACGGAATGAGGAGCGGCATCGAGCTGAAGAAGAGGAGGCGTACCATCGCGAACGACGCCGCCATCTTGAAGAACGACGTCGCTAGGACGAATGGCGCGAGGAGAGACGCGCGAGGAACAATGGTGGTACCAGGAGCGTCGTGATGCCATGAACCGCGAGGAGCATTGGCGTTGCCTCTATTTTCACTTCTGCTGGACACAAGGTATGGAGAGGCTCCCTACCCTTGATGATTGTCCAGAATGTTCTGACCGCAGGGCTTACCATGGCAAAACGTCTATGTTCGAACGTCTGCAACACGCGCTATCGCCACGACGGTATCGCACAGCCTCGCCACGCCGTCCTCGGGACCCTACTCCTCCGCCATGTCAGCCTCCATCTCCGCCGCCAAAGCGGCGACCTGCGTCTCCTGCGCCGGCGCGCTAGCCCTCTCCAACGGGGCAGGACAACCCGGAGACCGTTCGACGTCATGTAGAGTGCCACCTGCCAAGGTGGTGCCCTGAGGGTCTATCAAAATCGCAGAAGCACAGGGTTTAGTGCTTCCGCAGCCTAGAATAAGCCGAAGAGGAATATCTTCGGCTGCTCAAGAAGGTCGGGGGCATCATGCAGATTCCAAGCCTGTGCCCCGAGTGTAATCTCATTTGGAAGCGAAAGCCACAACCCGATGTTGCTGAAGCATCGACAAAGCCGGCATCGGCTGAGCCGGCTAAACAAGATGCACGTGAAGGTCCGTCGCGCATGGTTAGTGATGATTCATCCAGCGACGATGATGATATTGAAGACGAAGTCAACGAGGTGATTAAGAAGGCCGCAGCAGGAATGAACATGGTCTTCTATCTCCTTGAAGATTTCCGCCCTCCCAGTAGTGAACAGATGGCCAAGTCGATGGCGCAGCTCAGTCTCGGCCCTGCTGCTGCGATTTTTAAAAAGCCGATCGACAAGAAATATCGGCACCTCAAGCCTCTCTACGTGAAAGATTTCATCAATGGCAAGCCAGTTGGAGGGATGCTCGTCGACGCAGGCGCAACTGTCAACATCATGCCGTACTCTTTGTGCCGCAAAATTGGGAGGTCCCTTGAAGATCTTGTGAAGACCAACGTCACCCTCAATGACTTCAAGGGAAATTCGTCCCAGGTCAAAGGGGTCCTTAATGTCGAGCTAACAGTTGGCCACAAGACACTGAATACATCATTCTTTGTGGTCGATGATCATGGTCCTTACTCGGCTCTTCTCGGCCGAGACTGGATTCATGCCAACTACTGTGTGCCTTCTTCAATGCACTAATTTTTGATCTAGCGCGATGATGACGACATTGAGGTGGTGCCCGCTGACGACTCTCATAGCGTTGCACAATCCTCTACGTCAGACGAAGCAGAGTGTCTGTTAGACGGCAAGAGTTGAACTGGAGCTTCGTAGAAGAGGCAAAAAACGTGATCACTGTCATGCCCCAGGCATCTCAAGTGCATAGTCATTCATCATATGTGCAGCATTCATCATGAAGCATCATACATTGGCAAGCATTTGAACCCTAGTTACAATTTGGTTGAAATGGAATTTGTTGAAAACCTGTTTTCTGCATATATGTCTCTGTGATTGTGCCCATAACTTTGATTCTATTTAGATCTGGGTAAAACTCATATTGACAAACTTGTAGACAATTTGATGATAAACAACTTTGGTAATTGGTGCTTTGACATGCATTCAGGTTTGCATAGAGTTTTGGGGCTTTTTCTGTCTGCATGTGAATTCTGTCCAAACTTGACTTGTTTAGAAAATTCAAATTTCGTTGGGTCTACCGCCATAATCTTGCAGAACTCTAATTGAATAAGTTGTAGATCATGAAATTCTGAACAACATTGGTATAAAACCCCTAGAGTGAATGTGACCAAAAAATGGACTTTTGAATTTCTAAACTCCTGGGTTTGTTGGTCAAACCTTGGTCAGCTGTTTAAATTCAAATTTAAACCGTATTTATGAATTGAACATGGTATGAAAGTTTATAAAAAATTGTAGAGTTATAAATTTAAAACATATCATCCAATTGGGTCCTTCCCAAATTCGGCCCCTAAGTTGGTCAAATAGGCAAATTTCAGAAACACTTTCCTTGGTCAAACTGGGCATATTCATTTTTCGGATTTTGGTATTCCCTCTGTGTCTCACTGACGCGCGGGTCCCACGCGTCAGACCGCATTCAGTTTCCCGCCGCGTCGGACGAAAACCGGACCAGTGGGTCCCACCCTCGCGCGTCTCCGTAGACTGAGTCCATGGACCATTCACTCAATTCCTCCGCCCCGGTCCCACCTGGCAGTCTCACCGAGTCTACGGACTTGGTCCATCGCCTGGCCACCTCCTCCCTTCCCCTACCCGTCGCCTCCACGAGGCGACAGCCTCCTGCCGCCGGCCGGCCGAGGCCGCACCCCGCCCCGACCTCCCTGCCCCTTTTCACCTAGACGGGGTTCCGGCCTCCTTCACTTCCCTGCGCCTCCTCTCCAACTCTCTCCCTCGCTCTCCCTCTGCGCACCGAAGCCGCCGCCATTGACGGAGCTCAGAGGCAAGCTCACGCCCGCCGCTTCGGCTCACTCCGTGCCTCCACACCATCACGCCGTCCCTCCTCGTCCTCCGCTCCCCCGATACCCCTAAGTCTAGTCCACCGAATCCCCTCCACCGGGGCGCATTTCACCGCCGAACCCCACGCGGCCGCCATTGGAGCCAAGCTTCGGGCTCAAACTCCCCGCTGCTCCGCTCACTCCCGAGCCACCACATCACCACGCCGGGCCTCCTCGGCCACCCCTCCACCGCATGCCGTAGCTCTAGGTCGCCGATTCCCCTCCGCCACCACACACCGCGCCGCCGGACCTCCGCCTCCCCTGCGCTTCGTCGCGGGCCTTCTCTGCTCACCCTCCGTCGAATCAAGCTAGAGGGTAAGGTTCCCCATGCCCCTCTCCCTCTCCTCGGCCACCGCCGGCAAGCCTCCGGGCCCGGACGGCCGGATTCCACCGCGCCGCCGCCGGTCAACCCCCCCCCGGCGGGAGGTTGAAGAACGCTGAGGTTTTGCACTTTAACCCTCGGAGTTTCGGCGTTTCGCGATTTGACCCGAAGCGCTGTACACTGAGTCTTGCGAATATCACGTTCTAACCCGTGGAGGTTATGGTTAATTACGTTCAAGTCCTCGATCTATGAATATTTCCATTTATTTGATTTATATTAGGCTGTGAACTTTGAAAAATCATAACAATTCAAAGAAAAATCCAAAATGGACAAACTCAGTGGCTATGGACTCCTCTTGAGTAGATCTACAGGATAGGTATGATGTGGATGTGTGAAAAGTCTGTTTTGCCCCTGGTTTAGTGCATGCATGTTGACGGTAAATAAATGGTAAAAATAGACTAAATGAGCTCCTAAAATTATGAAACTTGGACAGTAGCTTTGTTACGGCATCTAGGTACTGTGTGATTTTTCGTAGCCCTAGCATTGGCTGATTAATTACTGTTTTGCCCTTATACATGTGTTTTATGTATTTAATTAACTTGGAAAATGAATGCTACATGAAATATGCTCAAATAGGACCTCTAGTATTTTTCATGTACTTTTTATAGTATGAGTAGCTCACTGGTAGAGTTTCACTTCCAGAAACCATTACTATAATTTATAAAAATTCTGACAATGTGTAGGGCTGAGAACTTGTTGTATTTTTAATATAATAATTACATCTCCAATTGGGCTGAAATTTTGGCAGTAGCATTATGTAGTGTGTTTTTGCATGTGATCAAAGTTTGGGATCAATTTGAGTTGTCTAACTACATGAACTCATGAGTGCATTTTATTCATAACGGTAGCATGTCTATTAATCTATGTGTATACGTTTAACTACAAGTGACAACATGTTTGGTGCATATATAAAATTACTTGCTACACACCATCAAGTACATCTTGTGATTCCAAGGGTGTTCAATGGAGGTGTTTTTGAGAGACACCTTTATTTCATTTGATAGGGACTGTGTACACATATAAGACAGTAACTCCTGATAATTTCAGAGATAAAATGTGGTTCTGGGTTGTATGATTTCTTAGCAAAGTTGTTAAGTTTTCTTATTATGGGATGTATTTAAACTAAGAGTACTCGAACTCATTCCTCACAAAATGCTTGATTATGCATTATATTTCATTGACACCTCATGCATACATTTGCAATTCGTTGTACTCATGTTTGCACTATGTCATGCATATAACCTGTATCATATGCATGTATTTGCATTCTCTTGCACTCACTTGCATTTTATCATGCATATAGACCCTGCGTGCAAGGAGCTGTCAACGCAGGAGAAACCAGTGATCAAGGAACCGGACGACAGGCTATATCCGGAGCATGAAGACGAAGGGTCGCTGATTAAATCCGTCCCTGCTTCAAGGGGTTGCCTGGGGCAAAGCCCCACAACCCAGCAAACTAACTTAGTTTAGTTTGTTGGTTTTCTTAAGAACAATCAAAGGTAGGTAGGACCATACAATACCTAGCAAACATTTTATGTCTTAATGATTAGGCATATGCATCAGGAGTTGTTTGGAACCAACTGCATTAGATGTCCTGGCCGCCCTGGCCCTAGCTCATATGAATAGAGTTCGTAGGACGAGTATGCATAGAAATGCTAGGTACGAGTAGATACGAGTGAGCATTGTCACTCATCGCGTAGGTGATTTTACAAATCTCAGAAATTTTACTATGATGCAATTTATGATTATTATTGCTGATGTTAAATGGAGACCGGGCGGAGCGTAAGTTTACTTTTGGGGTGTGCATTGTTGTTCTCTGGCTCCGCCCGAGTCGTATAAGGCCCGTCCGTTGTTCGTCTGCTGATTGGCATAACATTGCTAGAGTGCTTGTCCAGGACATGGGCCTGGTGAAAGTCTTACTTGTGCCATCCGAAGAATAGAGACTTGGTCCTACCATGGGGCCTGGGGGCGCTTGACTCGTGGAGGCCTGAACCCGGTGCGCCGTGGTAACGCTCCACGGGGGCTGAACCTAGGGAATGGCGGCTTGGAATCGAACTTGGGATGGGACAAGTGGAGATGGAGACTATATGTGGGAACGCGATGGCTAGTAAGCATATACTCCTGGCATTTTTAGTTATTCCCGGTAATTAAAAATTGATTCGAATCGCTGATGCTCACCAGGTATGAGAGTGCCAAATATCACTGTCGGACAACGTAGTAATAACTGTAACATGTTGTTTATTTAATCACGCTTTTCAATACAACATACTTGGATGTGTATGATCCGTCCCACTATTCATGGTGCTGCCCATCTACTGATAGGAGGTCGATGGACTTGGGAGGTGCTTTGAAGTCGAGGGAGGTCTAACCCGACATACCGTGGTATCGCTCCTGAGACGGCTACTCCCAGGGGTTAGATGGGGTCGCTGTGAATCTTGGGACGGGACATGTATAGATGAGGGGTATATCTTGGATGTGTATGATACCCTATTATCTTGGATGTGTATGATACACTATTATGCAAGTTACTGATGGTTCTCATGTTTTACTTTTATGCAAGTACTTACTTCATGATATAAATGATCTTCATGGTTAATGGATAGCGGCTGTCAAATCCTGCTATCTTATGTCAACATGACCTTGTTTAAAATCAACAGCTAAGGATCCACATGATTAGTAAGCATGCTTTGCGTCAGCCGTAAGCCCTGTCCATTAAATCCTACTGAGTAATTAGTACTCAAGGTTTGCCCCCACTTTTGGATTACAGGTACTGAAGACATCTGGATAACTGTGTTGGAGGTGGGCTCGGTGCTTCTTGCCTTGTTCATCGCTGTATGAAGACTACTTAAGTATCATGTTTTCCGCTGTGAGATGTTTCGAAAATGCTTCCGATATATATATATATACTCTGAATTCTATTCCGCTATATTTGAACATGTATTTGATATCATATATTTGGTTTGTAAATTAAGTCTATTATTATCTATTTCAACTGCCTGTGATGATGTAATTGTTGTGGCTCTTCGAGAGTCGGATGTGTTTGATGTCGGTTCCTCTGGGAATGGTGTTATCGAGAGCCCGAGGGACTCTCGACGGACTACCGGGTTTAGTCTGGCCTAAGTGCACTGCGAGCCAGAGGTGGCAGGTGTGCTTAGTCTGGATTAAGCAGGGTGGTTCCGCCACAGCTTGTATCAGAGCCGATCAAACACAGACAACAGTTATATCATCATATTTTGGTTTACAAAACTATTTTCGAATGACCTTTTCAAGTAATTCAAAAATGAGAGTATGCGATATGCCCATATTAATGATGGTAGTGTTATCCAGGTGACGTCACTGACATTCTGACCTAGATAGAACTCATATGCATGTTCGGCGCTTTGGGAAGCAACTTTTCGGCTATAGCTGTCCCCAGTACTGGTGGAAGCTATTGGGTTTTGCGAACGGTTGTAAACCCTGCATTTATGCTGTATAAGTAAAAGCTCTTTAAGGGTGGTGGGCATGCTTCGGGCTTTCATGCCCACCACACTTACATTTGGTTTTGGGATCCACCTTTTTCCTGACAATCCCCAGTACTGGTGGAAAGTCAGGCTTTGAAAAAAGGTGCAGCGGCCCCCCTACGTTGTCCACGCAACGGTCACGCGTGGATGCCACATTAGGTGGTAATGTATAAGCATGCATTCTTCTGTAGGTACACTAACCACGTGCGAAATTAACAACATCTTGACCACGGCTAGTTGCATTAAGGAGAGGCGTGCATATATGCCACCGAATTATCGCTAGTTATATATAAATACATAGGATGTGTGATGTGAGACCGAATAGGACGAATCATGCATCATGTATCTTTTGATTCATTTTGAGGGACATTACTAAAAGACAAATGAAATAAATCGTGATTTAAGCGAATATTCTGCATGTTTTGCTACATAATCTGTCAATTGTAATCAACTAATACAATTCGCTATCCTATGAAGTTTTCCGGAAAAATCTGGACACCCATACCGACAAGACACAGCGCACTAGTTTTCCGTTGGCAAATATATTTGCCCAAGCCTACAAGATGAGGCTAACACTTTATGTGCAATCAAGTTGTTCTGTTCACTTACATGGTTTCATGTATTTAGAACGTAATTATGGTGCTATGGTCTTTTTATCACCACATTGGTTGCATTAAAGTTGTTGGACTAATCACATTTGGCCTCATTCATGTAGATGGTTACTCCACCGGAGACGTCCGCACAAGGGGCTGCCCATAGGGCGCAATTTCCTTTTGAGTTGGCTGCTCTGGTCACTCAGCAAGGTCAAATCATCGATATGCTCGTTCAAGAGCAACAACAGCGCAATCCGCAAGAGATCAGTTACACTGAATTTGCGGCACTACAGCCGCCAATCTTCACGACTGCCACGGATCCCTTGGATGCTGATGACTGGCTTCGGATCATTGAGTCCAAGTTCAGTCTACTACCCCGACTCACTGAGCAACAGAAGGCTCGCTTCGCGGCACAGTGTCTACATGGTCCCTCGGGGGCCTGGTGTGCTTCATTCCTGGCAATGCAACCAGGCGGGCACCAGGTCTCGTGGGATGAGTTTCGTGCGGCTTTTCGGGTTCACTATCTCCCGCCTAGCCTCATCGAGCTGAAGCAACGGGAATTTCATGCACTTCAACAAGGGGACATGTCGGTACTCGAGTACGTGCAGGCTTTCATCCGCCTGTCCCAGTACTCCCCCGAAGACGTCGACAACGACCCGCGTAGGGCTGCTCGTCTGTTGGGTGGGTTTGACCCCACTCTGCTGACTCACTTGGGGCGCTGCTATGATAGCTTCACCGAGTTGGTAGATGTCGCCATCGACATGGAGCAACGCCTCCGTCAGGCCCATGAGGACCAGCGGAGGAAAAGACTTGCAAGTACACCTCCATCGAGTCCATCTCAGCGGTCACGGGTTGAGCATCAATCCCCACCACACATATATTACCTAGAAGAGCCTCTGCAACAAGAACAACACAGTGAGGCACAACAACCCATGTCATTTTGCAGTGCACCACCTCCTCCACCTGCTTCAGTGCCACCCGCCAAACCAAGCACCGGCTATCCCTATTTCAAATGTGGGACGACCGGACATTTCAGTCGCACCTGTCGCACGTGCCAGAAGACTCCGGGCTTAGTGCCTACGAGCGGAGAGAAGAAATCAGTCCCAAAGATGGGCCAATTGCACTACAGTCAGCTCGAGCAAGTTTCGGAGGGTGAACCCGTCTTGGCAGGCACATTTCTTGTCAACGACCACCCTACGGTTATTCTGTTTGATTCTGGAGCGACTTTCACTTTCATCAGCGAAGCACATGCACTGAAGCATGGGTATGAAATTACAGAGTTGAAACAGAAATATCGCATCACAGCTGCAGGGTCATCTATAAGTACAAATCACATAGTGAGGGACTTGCGTTTGCAAGTGAGAAAGGAGAGTTTGCTCATCAGTCCTCTAGTACTCCCACAACTAGGGATTGATATCATTCTTGGGATGGAATGGCTGAAACAACACAATGCTATGATAGATGTTGGGAGTAGAACCGTTCGGTTGCGCTCAAGCAGGGGGACCAAAGTGATTATTCATGTGTCACTTCATAAGCATGTGTCTCACACGATTAATGTTGCAGAAGCTCAGACTGAAGCACAAGCACTTGCAAAGATCCCTGTAGTTTGCGAGTATCCGGATGTGTTTCCAGAAAAACTTCCTGGACTACCGCCAGATAGGGAGGTAGAGTTCAGAATAGACCTTGTTCCAGGCACGGCACCTGTCTCCAAAAGGCCTTATAGAATGGCATCTGATGAACTGAAGGAGCTGAAAACTCAACTGCAAGAGCAATTAGATAAACGGTTCATTCGGCCCAGCTCATCACCTTGGGGTTGTCCCACTCTCTTTGTTGAGAAGAAAGACCAAGGTGGTAAGAGGTTATGTGTAGACTATCGACCACTGAATGCTGTTACTGTCAAGAACAAGTACCCACTGCCACACATTGATATCCTATTTGATCAGCTTGGGGGAGCCACAGTTTTCTCCAAGATTGATCTTAGATCTGGGTACCATCAAATAAAGATCCGAGAGGAAGACATACCAAAGACCGCTTTCTCCACGCGGTATGGGCTTTATGAGTATCTTGTTATGTCCTTCGGTTTGACAAATGCACCGACTTTCTTCATGTACCTGATGAACTCGGTGTTTATGAATGAGCTTGACAAATTCGTGGCAGTATTCATTGATGACATCTTGGTTTATTCCAAGAATGAGAAGGAGAATGAAGAGCATTTGTGAATAGTGCTATCTCGCCTTAGAGAACATAAACTCTATGCCAAGTTCAGCAAGTGTGCTTTTTGGCTAAAGGAAGTGGCATTCCTAGGCCATATCTTGTCAGCGAAGGGAGTGGCTGTCGATCCCAGCAAGGTGGAAGATGTGCTGAATTGGAAGCAGCCACAAACTGTAACAGAGATACGGAGTTTTCTTGGTTTAGCAGGGTATTACCCCGCTTCATCAAGGATTTCTCAAGAATTTCAAAGCCTATGACAGCGTTGACCCAGAAAAATGCAAAGTTTGCGTGGGGTCTAAAATGTGGAGAAGCATTTGGAACGTTGAAGAAACTCCTAACTCCAACACCTGTTCTTGCTCAACCAGACATCACCAGGCCATTTGATGTGTATTGTGATGCCTCTGGTAGTGGCCTCGGTTGTGTTTTAATGCAAGAGGGCAGAGTTATTGCCTATGCATCCAGCCAATTGAGGAAACATGAGGTAAATTATCCGACTCATGATCTTGAGCTGCTTGCAGTTGTTTACGCACTGAAGAAATGGAGACACTACTTGTTGGGCAACACTTGCCACATATACACCGATCACAAAAGTCTAAAATACATATTCGCACAGCCAGAACTAAACATGAGGCAACGTCGTTGGTTGGAGTTAATCAAAGACTACGACTTGGAAGTCTACTATCACCCTGGGAAAGCAAATGTGGTAGCAGATGCATTAAGCCGTAAGGCTCATTGCAACTTCGTTGAAGCTCGTCCAACAGTGAGAGTGCTATGTTGTGAGATTGGGGACATAGAAATGCCGACAGTGCTGGAAGCCGAACTTTACAACCTTGTCCTTGAACCAACCATAAAAGATCAAATCATTGCAGCACAAAAGCAAGACAAGGGCATGGCACATATTCGTGAAGGATTAGATGAGAAGAAAAGAGCATGTTTCACACTTGATGACGAGGGAGTCTTGTGGTTCAAAAATCGCTTAGTGGTACCAAAGGACATGGAGCTAAGGAAGAAAATTCTGGATGAAGCTCACACCTCCATGTTCACTATGCACCCAGGGAGCAACAAAATGTACCAAGATTTAAAGCAAAAATTCTGGTGGACCCGTATGAAACGGGAGATCGCCACGTATGTGTCGGAATGCGATGTGTGCCAGTGAGTCAAAGCTGACCACCTAAAGCCTGCTGGTATGCTTCAGCCTTTAGCAATTCCCGCCTGGAAATGGGAGGATATACACATAGACTTCATTGTGGGTTTGTCTCGCACTCAGAAGGGCTATGACTCTATTTAGGTCATTATTGATCGTTTTACCAAATCCGCACACTTCCTACCTGTCAAAACCCATTATACCGCAGCCACTTATGCTGAGCTCTACAAATCATGGATTGTATCCTTGCATGGTGTGCCACAGACCATCACTTCCAATCGAGGATTGTTGTTTGTGTCTCGTTTCTGGAAGCAATTGCAGGCTACTCTTGGAACCAACCTGATTTGTAGTTCAGCATATCATCCACAAACCAGCGGCCAAGTTGAAAGAGTGAACCAGATCCTAGAAGATATGTTGAGAGCTTGTGCCTTGACTTACTCCACCAAGTGGGATGAATGTCTCCCCTTAGCGGAGTTCGCTTACAACAACAGCTACCAGAAGAGCTTAGATATGGCTCCTTTTGAGGCCTTATATGGCAGATGATGTAAAACACCACTCAACTGGTCAGAACCAGGAGAACGTGTCACATACGGTCCTGATTTAGTAACCCAAGCCGAAGAACAAGTGAAATTCATACACAGTAATCTGAAGAGAGCACAGTCTAGGCAGAAAAGCTATTCAGATAAGAGAAGGCGGCCATTAACCTTTGAAGAAGGCGATCATGTGTATCTTTGAGTATCACCAATGAAAGGAGTACACCGGTTTGGAGTAAAAGGCAAGCTAGCACCAAGATATGTGGGTCCATTCAAGATCACAGAAAGATGTGGAGCAGTAGCTTACCGATTAAAATTACCACCACACCTTGATGCGGTTCATGATGTGTTTCATGTCTCGCAACTCAAGAAGTGTCTGAGAGTGCCGGAAGAAGTGGTTGACACATCTCAAATTCAGATTGAACCAGATCTCACTTATGAAGAGCACCCCATAAAGATCCTCGACCAAAAGCAACGATCAACACGAAGAAGAACTATTAACTTCTACAAGGTGCAATGGAGTAATCACTCCGAAGAAGAGGCAACATGGGAACAAGAGGAGTTTCTGCAAACCAAATACCCTGGTTTTCTTCCATCCACTTCAAATTGAGTATGTCACAGCAGTTTAAAGTTTCAACTTCATACACAATGCACTTTCTTCTCGTTTAACTTATCCACCCACATCACATCAAAATATCAGGACGAGATTTCTTTAAGTGGGGTGGGTTGTGATGCCCCAGGCATCTCAAGTGCATAGTCATTCATCATATGTGCAGCATTCATCATGAAGCATCATACATTGGCAAGCATTTGAACCCTAGTTCCAATTTGGTTGAAATGGAATTTGTTGAAAACCTGTTTTCTGCATATATGTCTCTATGATTGTGCCCATAACTTTGATTCTATTTAGATCTGGGTGAAACTCATATTGGCAAACTTGTAGACAATTTGATGGTAAACAACTTTGGTAATTGGTGCTTTGACATGCATTCAGGTTTGCACAGAGTTTTGGGGCTTTTTCTGTCAGCAAGTGAATTCTGCCCAAACTTGACTTGTTTAGAAAATTCAAATTTTGTTGTGTCTACAGCCATAATCTTGCAGAACTCTAATTGAATAAGTTGTAGATCATAAAATTCTGAACAAGATTGGTACAAACCCCTTGAGTGAATGTGACCAGAAAATGGACTTTTTGAATTTCTAAACTCCCGGGTTCTGTTGGCCAAACCTTGGTCAGCAGTTTAAATTCAAATTTAAACCATATTTTTGAATAGAACATGGTATGAAAGTTTATAAGAAAGTTGTAGAGCTATAAATTTAGAACATATCATCTAATTGGGTCCTTCCCAAATTCGGCCCCTAAGTTGGTCAAATAGGCAAATTTTAGAAACACTTTCCTTGGTCAAACTGGGCTTATTCATTTTTCGGATTTTGATATTCCCTCTGTGTCTCACTGATGCGAGGGTCCCATGTGTCTGACCGCATTCGGTTTCCTGCCGCGTCAGACGAAAACCGGACCAGTGGGTCCCACCCTTGCGCGTCTCCGTAGACTGAATCCATGGACCATTCACTCAATTCCTCCGCCCCGGTCCCACCTGCCAATCTCACCGGGTCTACGGACTTGGTCCACCGCCCGGCCACCTTCTCCCTTCCCCTACCCGTCGCCTCCACGCGGTGGTAGCCACCTGCCGCCGGCCGCCTGAGGCCGCGCCCCACCCCGACGGTCCTGCCCCTTTACACCTGGACGGGGTTCCGGCCTCCTTCACTTCCCTGCGCCTCCTCTCCAACTCTCTCCCTCGCTCTCTCTCTGCGCACCGAAGCCGCCGCCATTGAGGCAAGCTCGCACCCACCGCTCTGGCTCACTCCGTGCCTCCATACCATCACACCGTCCCTCCCCGTCCTCCGCTCCCCCGATACCCCTAAGTCTAGTCCACCGAATCCCCTCCACCAGGGCGCATTTCACCGCCGAACCCCACGCAGCCGCCATTGGAGCCAAGCTACGGGCTCAAACTCCCCGCTGCTCCGCTCACTCCCGAGCCACCACATCACCACGCCGGGCCTCCTCGGCCACCCCGCCACCGCATGCCGTAGCTCTAGGTCGCCGATTCCCCTCCGCCACCGCACAACTTGCCGCCGGACCTCCGCCTCCCCTGCGCCTCGTCGCCGGCCTTCTCCGCTCACCCTCCGTCGAATCAAGGTAGAGGGTAAGGTTAACCATGCCCCTCTACCTCTCCTCGACCACCGCCGGCGAGCCTTCGGTCCCGGACGGCCGGATTCCACCGCGCCGCAGCCGGTCAACCCCCCTCCCCTGGCGGGAGGTTGAAGAACGGCGAGGTTTTGCACTTTAACCCTCGGAGTTTCAGCGTTTCGCGATTAGACCCAAAGCGCTGTACACTGAGTCTCGCGAATATCACGTTCTAGCCCCTGGAGGTTACGATTAATTACGTTCAAGTCCTCGATCTATGAGTTTTTCCATTTATTTGATTTATATTAGGCTGTGAACTTTGAAAAATCATAACAATTCAAAGAAAAATCCAAAATGGACAAACTTAGTGGCTATGGACTCCTCTTGAGTAGATCTACAGGATAGGTATGATGTGGATGTGTGAAAAGTCTGTTTTGCCCCTGGTTTAGTGCATGCATATTGAGGGTAAATAAATGGTAAAAATAGACTAAATGAGCTCCGAAAATTATGAAACTTGGACAGTAGCTTTGTTATGGCATCTAGGTACCGTGTGATTTTTGGTAGCCCTAGCATTGGCTCTTTAATTACTGTTTTGCCATTATGCATGTGTTTTATGTATTTAATTAACTTGGAAAATGAAGGCTACATAAAATATGCTCAAATATGACCTCTAGTGTTTTTCATGTACTTTTTATAGTATGAGTAGTTCACTGGTAGAGTTTCACTTCCAGAGACCATTCCTATAATTTATAAAAATTCTGATAATGTGTAGGGCTGAGAATTTGTTGTATTTTTAATAAAATAATTACAACTCCAATTGGGCTGAAATTTTGGCAGTAGCATTATGTAGTGTGTTTTTGCATGTGATCAAAGTTTGGTATCAATTTGAGTTGTCTAACTACATGAACTCATGAGTGCATTTTATTCATAAAGGTAGCATGTCCATTAATCTGTGTGTATACGTTTAACTACAAGTGACAACATGTTTGGTGCATATATAAAATTACTTGCTGCACACCATCAAGTACATCTTGTGATTCCAAGGGTGTTCAATGGAGGTGTTTTTGAGAGACACCATCATTTCATTTGATAGGGACTGTGTACACATATAAGACAGTAACTCCTGATAATTTCAGAGATAAAATGTGGTGATGGGTTGTATGATTTCTTAGCAAAGTCGGTAAGTTTTCTTATTATGGCATGTATTTAAACTAAGAGTACTCGAACTCATTCCTCACAAAATGCTTGATCATGCATTATATTTCATTGACACCTCATGCATACATTTGTAATTCGTTGTACTCATGTTTGCACTATGTCATGCATATAACCTGTATCATATGCATGTATTTGCATTCTCTTGCACTCACTTGCATTTCATCATGAATATAGACCCCGCGTGCAAGGAGCTATCAACGCAGGAGAAACCAGTGACCAAGGAACCGGACGACAGGCTATATCCGGAGCAAGAAGACGAAGGGTCGCTGATTAAATCCGTCCTTGCCTCAATGGGTTGCCTGGGCAAAGCCCCACAACCCGGCAAACTAACTTAGTTTAGTTCGTTGGTTTTCTTAAGACCAATTAAAGGTAGGCAGGACCATACAATACCTAGCAAACATTTTGTCTTAATGATTAGGCATATGCATCAGGAGTTGTTTGGAACCAACTGCATTAGATGTCCTGGCCGCCCTGGCCCTAGCTCCTATGAATAGAGTTCGTAGGATGAGTATGCATAGAAGTGCTAGGTACGAGTAGATACGAGTGAGCATTGTCACTCGTCGCGTAGGTACAAATCTCAGAAATTTTACTATGATGCAATTTATGATTATTATTGCTGATGTTAAATGGAGGCCGGGCGGAGCGTAAGGTTACTTTTGGGGTGTGCGTTGTTGTTCGCCGGCTCCGCCCGAGTCGTATAAGGCCCGTCTACTGTTCGTCTGCTGATTGGCATAACATTGCTAGAGTGCTTATCCAGGACATGGGTCTGGTGAAAGTCTTACTTGTGCCATCCGAAGAACAGAGACTTGGTCCTACCATGGGGCCTAGGGGCGCTTGACTCGTGGAGGGCTAGCCCCGGTGCGCCGTGGTAACGCTCCATGGGGGCTAAACCTAGGGAATGGCAGGTTGGAATCGAACTTGGGATGGGACAAGTGGAGATGGGGACTATATGTGGGAACGCGATGGCTAGTAAGCATATACCCCTGGCATTTTTAGTTATTCCCGGGAATTAAAAATCGATTCGAATTGCTAATGCTCACCAGGTGTGGGAGTGCCAAATATCACAGTCGGGCAATGTAGTAATAACTGTAACATGTTGTTTATTTAATCACGCTTTTCAATACAACATGCTTGGATGTGTATGATTCATCCCACTATTCATGGTGCTGCCTATCTACTGATAGAAGGTCGATGGACTTGGGAGGTGCTTTGAAGTCGAGGGAGGGCTGACCCGACATACCGTGGTATCGCTCCTGAGACGGCTACTCCCAGTGGTTAGATGGGGGCGCTGTGAATCTTGGGACGAGATATATAGATGAGGGGTATATCTTGGATGTGTATGATACACTATTATGCAAGTTACTGATGGTTCTCATGTTTTACTTTTATGCAAGTACTTACTTCATGATGTAAATGATCTTCATGGTTAATGGATAGCAGCTGTCAAATCCTGCTATCTTATGTCAACATGACCTTGTTTAAAATCAACAGCTAAGGATCCATATGATTAGTAAGCATGCTTTGCGTCAGCCGTAAGCCTGTCCATTAAGTCCTACTGAGTAATTAGTACTCTAGGTTTGCCCCACTTTTGGATTACAGGTACTAAAGACATCTGGATAACTGTGTTGAAGGTGGTAGTACCGGTGGGCTCGGTGCTACTTGCCTTGTTCATCATTGTATGAAGACTACTTAAGTATCATGTTTCCGCTGCGAGATGTTTTGAAAACGTTTCCAATATATATATATACTCTGAATTCGTTTTCGCTATATTTGAACATGTATTTGATATCATATATTTAGTTTGTAAATTAAGTCTATTATTCTCTATTTCAACTGCCTGTGATGATGTAATTGTTGTGGCTCTTCGAGAGTCGGATGTGTTTGATGTCGGTTCCTCTGGGAATGGTGTTATCGAGAGCCCGAGGGACTCTTGACGGACTACCGGGTTTAGTCTGGCCTAAGTGCACTGCCAGAGGTGGCAGGTGTGCTTAGTCTGGATTAAGCAGGGCGGTTCCGCCATAATCACGCCGGTTCTGGCAATCGGCATTTACTTGTAGACCATCGGCTGATCTTCATCGGCTTGTAGATGCTAGTAGCGTGTCTACGGATGCACAGTCCGTAGTGGCCGATCTGCGCGATCGGCCCCAAAAAATTTATAACCATATTTTTTGTAATTCTATATTGGCCAATCTGGGCGATTGGTCACAAAACATCAATTTAATTTATGCTTCTTCTAACAAGGATGTTTTGTCATGCGATGATCGATTGCCTGATGATGAGGAGAAACCCAAAATCACACCTCCCCATCCATCTCCAGCGTCATCAAGCTCTACTCAGGAATTTGCCAAGGAGGGTAAGCTCGGTTTTGGTTTTACTCCCTCTGATGAGCTTGAAGTAGTTGACATTGGTCCAGGCGATGGTCCCAGGCTTACATGGGTGAGTAAAAAGCTTGACCCAGAATTTAAAACTAAATTGGTAGAACTGCTTAGGGAGTTTCCTGATTGTTTTGCCTAGGAGTACCATGAGATGCCTGGCCTTGATCGATCTATTGTTGAACATCGGTTGCCAACAAAGCCTGGGTTTCGACCATTTGCACAACACCCCTGGAAGATACGTTCAAGGAGGAAATAGAGAAGATAATTCGTGCCGGGTTTATTCGTCCTTGCCGATACGCCACCTTGATATCGAGCATTGTTTCTGTGTGGAACAGAAATAGGAAGCTTAGGATCTATATTGACTTCAGAGATTTAAACAGAGCTACCCCAAAGGATGAGTATCCTATGCCCATTGCCGAATCACTTGTTGACGCTACAGCTGGCCATAAAATGATGAGCTTCCTCGATGGTAATGCTGGGTATAACCAGATATTCATGGCCGAAGAAGATGTTTACAAGACAGCTTTTCGTTGCCCTCAAGGTTTATTCGAGTTCGTGGTTATGACTTTTAGCTTGCGCAATGCTGGAGCTACTTACCAACGAGCCATGAATTATATTTTCCACGACCTGATTGGCCGGCTTGTGGAGGTTTATATTGTAGATGTGGTGGTGAAATCGGTTCTACAAGAGAATCATTTAGCCGATCTTCGCCAGGTTCTCGAGCACACTCGGAAGCACGGGATGAGAATGAATCCTGATAAATGCGCTTTCAGTGTCACAGCTGGCCAATTTCTTGGCTTTATGATCCATGAAATAGGAATAGAAATTGGCTCAAAGAGTAAAGATGCCATCGAGACAACGGTGCCGCCAAAAACCAAGAACGAGCTTCAAAATCTAATTGGCAAGATCAATTATATCAGAAGGTTTATTCCTAACTTGTCTGCCAAACTTGAAGCATTCATGCCATTGATCAGGACGCAAAAGAGCGACGAGTTCATATGGGGACCTGATCAGCAGCTGGCGTTTGATAATTTGAAGAAGTACCTAACGGCGCCACCAATGATGGCTCCACCTCATCTCGATGTTCCGTTATTGTTTATCTATCGACTAACGAGACGACCATCGGCTTTGTGCTGATTCAAGAAGTCGATGGGAAGGAGCGGATTATCTACTACCTCAGCCGACGGTTGCTTGACGCGGAGACCAGGTACTCTGAGATGGAGTGTTTATGCTTATGTTTACACTTTACATGCACCAAATTGCGACATTACTTGCTTAATGCTGAAACATGGGTAGTATGTAAAGCCGATATTATTAAGCATATGCTGTCAGGCCCAATCCTTAAAGGGAGGCTCGGCAAGTGGATGTTTGCTCTTTCGAAATTTAATATCAGTTACAAGCCAGCCAGGGCTGTGAAAGGCCAGGCATTAGCCGATCTCATTACTGAACGATCAGCTCCACAACAAAATTTCATCGGCATATCGTCTTGGGCTTTGTTTTTTGACGGATTTGCGTGTGATGCTGGCTGCGGTGTTGGGCTTCTTATTATTTCCCCTCGGGGGGCACAATATGAATTTGCTTTTCACCTCAACGAGCGACGCACTAACAACCAAACAGAGTATGAAGCTTTGTGCAAGGGCCTTGAGTTATTGCTAGAAGCCGGAGCCGAAGCAGTGGAAGCTTTTTGCGATTCCAGGGTTGCCATCAATCAATCAACGGAGGATTTTAATTGTGCCAGTGATTTGTTATATCCTTATCTTCTGCATTGTCAAGAATTGATGGCAAAATTCAGGTTTGTCTAGTTGAAATAGATACCGAGGGAAAACAACATGGAGGCCAACAAGTTAGCACAAATGGCTTCTGGATACGCGGAACAAGACGATGATGTTTGTGTCAACGTCATGCCGATCGATACAAATGACTGGAGAGCCGGTCTTCTCAATTACTTGAGAGATCCGGCTCGGGGGGCAGATAAGAAAACAAGACATCGTGCTTTGAGACATGTGCTTATTGGCGATGAGTTATACTTCAGAACCATGGAGGGGCTATTGTTAAAATGCTTGAGACCAACAGAAGCACTCAAAGTTATGCACGATGTCCATGAAGAAGTGTGTGGTACTTACCAATCGGCTCATAAAATGAAATGGCTGATTAGGAGGTCGGGGTATTTTTGGCCAACCATATTAGAGGATTGCTTCAAATATTATAAAGGTTGCCAGGAATGTTAGAGATTTGGAGCTGTCCAGATGGCGCCAGCTGGGCCATTGAATCCTATTGTTAAGCCGTGGCCATTCAGGGGCTGGGGTATGGACATGATTGGGCAAGTTAACCCTCCAACCAGCAAGGGACACAAGTGGATCCTGGTTGTCACCGATTACTTTACCAAATGGGTGGAGGCCGTGCTAATGAAGAACGTCACGGCCAAAGATGTGGCATTTCATTTCAAGGAGTATATCATCTACAGATTTGGTATCCCACAAACTATCACCACGGACCAAGGGACTATCTTTTTGGCCGAAGAATTCAAAAATTTTGCCAAAGAGATGGGCATCATGCTGCTACAGTCGTACCCCTACTACGCTCAGGCCAACGGGCAGGCCAAGGCGTCAAACAAGAGTCTCATCAAGCTGATCAAAAGAAAGATAGATGAATATCCTAAGCAATGGCATGATCGGCTCGCGGAGGCATTGTCGGCATATAGGATGTCATGCCACGGGGCGACTAAATGCACTCCATATCAGTTGGTGTATGGCCAGGAGGCCGTCATGCCATGGGAGGTCAACATCGGCTCTCGTAGAGTTCAGTTTCAGAATGATCTATCAGCCGATGAATATGCGTCTCTCATGAACATCAACACAGACGATTTAATAGAACTTCGGTTATGGGCTTTTGAGAAATTAGAGAAAACAAAGCCAGTGTAGCAAAAGCCTATAACAAGAAGATAAAGCCGAAGAATTTCAAAAATAGGCAATCTTGTCTGGGAGCTAGTCTTGCCGGTTGGAACGAAGGACCCAGCATTTGGAAAGTGGTTGCCTAACTGGCATGGGCCTTATCGCATAGTGGAGACAGCCTCAGGAAATTCATACAGAATGGAGACACTAGAAGGGGTTCGATTCTTCAGAAACGTCAATGGTAAATATTTGAAAAAAATATTATCCTAGTTTGTGGATCGGGTCGTAACTTATGTGAGAGCCGGTGTAGCAACACCTGGGCTTGGATAGCCGATGCATCAACATCGCCTCTAGAGGAAAAATTAGACTGATGCGTTGCCATCTGGTCTTAGTAGGAGCCGATGTATTGAAGCATTGTCTTAAGACAAAATATATAAATAAGCAAACTGTGAGTGGCAGGGCCAACGTGTGCCATTAGCCTTAAGATAAAAGCCGATGCTAGGCATCGCCTTTAGTACAAAATACAAAAAAGCATAATGTTCTTGACCGAGCTACATGCTCGGGGGGCACGACTGACAGTGTTCAAGTGATCAAGAAAGTTACGCGGAGGAAGATGTTGATAGTCTCTGAAGGTTTTGGCAAACTGCTGTCAAAGCCTTTGTCCTGACCTCATTGACGGAGTTGACAACCAGTCCCTTGTTCAGCTCACGGATGCGCGCGATACTGGCCTTGAGCGATGTTGATAGTTTTTGCTTGTTATCTGCAAGTGCTTTCACGCCTGCATCATTGGCCAGGATGGCGGTATCAACTTGAGACAGCTCTTCCTCAAGGCATTTGATTTCTTCAGTGATCTTCATCCTCTTTGTGTCAAGTGCCTGTCTGGACGTTTTTAGTCACGCCTCTTCGCTCTTGTCATCCAGGTCTGCCTTGAACTGGTTTGCTGCTGCGCACTCCTTGATGATCTCTTTTTTTAGGGCCGGCTGGTTGTTGCGAGAGGTTATGCGTGACGAAGCGGCCAACACATCTTCACGAAGAAATCCAAGGTAAGTTGTAGGCCGGAGCACATGCTTTAGGCTTGGAAGCAGCATGTCAGCAATCGGCTCAAAGGCCGTGCGAATTCCGTCACATGCAACGACCAATTTCTCAATTGGAGCTTCCAGTTGCTTGGCGATTTCCTTGAGGTTCAAGGTGACATCGGCTGTAGTTGTAGGGGACGTGGGAGGACTCTCAGTCACCAAGGATTCGCCGATGGTTGAGGGATCAAAGTTCAGCAAAGATGCAACATCAAAGGTCTAGCAACAGTATGGTTAGTTCGCAAACTATGGACAAAGGAAGTGTACAGGCAGAAACGCACCTGTGGAGGGCTGACTTCTATACTGTGGACTTCATCTGTGCGGCCGGATGTGTCCTTGGGAGAAGAACCGGGATGTTCAGGAGAGCTCTCTTCTCCAGCACCCTCTTGCTCTTAACTGTGAGAGTTGTGTTCCTGCGTGATGGAGGAAATATGTTCAGTACAGTTCTCATTACTGGAGCCTGGATGACAGAAGGGGAGCTTACTGGTGATTTAGAGGGAAAAGGTCTAGCCGAGATAGTGGGCTTGTGCTTGATGGCAGCTTTCTTAAACCTCGGCTGACGAAATCCTTTGCCCTCCCTCTTGCGCTTCATCCCAGGGGGTGAAAATATGACCTTATAAAAAAGGTGTGTCAGCCTGGTACATGGGTACTGGTGCCTTTTGCAAGTATTCGAATGGCTGGCCTGCATCACCAGTTGGGATAGGTCCTGCTTGCATCTGTGAGCAAGAAGTTCGGTTACATCATAAGACAACAAGGCAAAAAGAACACCGAACTGAGCATGGGATTACCTCCTCTAGTGTAGCTTCATGCTCTGGACCGATAGCTATAAGAGCCGATGCCACAGCATTTTGAAAAAGGTGGGGCCTCCAGAAATTCCACCAGGTGTTGAAGCCATCAGCTGTATACACGAACTCCATCGTGTTGGGTATATTCAGCTTCAGTTCAGAAAAGATGGAGTATGCTTTGGTGGCTACCAAGGAGTCGGCTACATCAGCTCGGCTTTGGATTTTCTCATGGATAATCAGGCGGGGAGAAGTCTGGTTCTAGCCGAGTTGGCGAGCAGCTAAAACAGGTTGGTATGATTCATACCCTGGTTTGTTAATTTTGTTACTAGTACTCATGCTGACTAGAAGAAGGCAAGGAGTAGCCATGATGCCGAATATAGCACGAGTTTCTTCGTCAGTAATAAAGATGTCTAGTCTGAAGAAGGATGGATTCTCATATTGCTCGGATTCGGCATATGCATCATATGCAGGGGTGGTTTGAGAGATGTAGAAGCACTTGTACCATTTGGCTGTTTCAGCTGCATCGGTTTGGGTTATGGGCAATTGATGCAAGGCCTGGCCAAATGAAGTACAACGGATGGATTTGCCTGAAAGATCCAGGAAAGACTGAGACTCAAGTTGTGGAAAGTCTGGAATTTCATTATGGAAGTACAGTTGACTCCATAGCTGAACAAATCACCAGGGTCCGCCTGTCTTGATACGTTGTCCAGCTAGAATGCGCTGAGTATTCAAAGAAAGATGGCGGTACAACACGCCTAGGAAAAGTTTTCCCAGGGCAAGAGTCTGGCCTTTGGCTAGGGCAGTGGCCAAGTTGAGATAATTCTTGGTCAGGGCCAAAGAAGGACCATTAAAGAGGAAATGGTCGAGCCAGAGGTTCAGAAAGGCGATGTGTTCTTTCTCTGAAACTGAGCCAGAGTGCTTGTTGTGCTGGGCAATGTATTGGCTCTAGTTTCGGGTGCTGCACTTCTCCACTATTTTCTTGTGGGGGCATTCAGCTAGAAGGAAGGGAGAAGGACAAGTGGACTGCACATCTAGTCCTAAAATCATGACAACATCCATGAGAGTGGGTGTCATGGGACCAGAGCTGAACAAGAAGCAGTTTAGGCTGTCTGACCAGAAGTAGCCGATGGATATAAGCATGTTGTCATCTTTTTCCATAGGAGAGAGATAGAGTCAGGGCATCGACTATGCGGACGGTTTGCCAGGTTGAGCTGTATGCCCGTTAAACACGTTTGTACCAATCAACCCACCCGTCCATGGGGAATGGCCAGGCGCGGAGCTGGTCTGTCCATAGATCTAGGTCTGGATCGGCATGAACAAAAGGCAAGCGTTTGGTTTCTGTCCTGGCATGGTCGTATGGGGGCTCATAGTATTTGGGTCCTAAACAGAAGGAATTGGGGTTAGCCGAGGTTGGGATCAGTATCTCATCGGCCTGGATGATTAAAAGCAAGTACAAGGTACAGAGAATAGTTATGCGAGAATCGTAATTTCGGATATGGGTGAGGTTTACCTTCAATCCAAATACGCGCCCGCAAAAGGTTAGTTCTTCTGTCGTGCTACTGGATGCCGCCATTCCGCAAATTGATTGAAGCAAGAAGGTGGCGGAAAAGTGTTTGTCAGCGGCAAGAGGAAAGAAGACATGCTTTGGGTTCGGTACGTATACTTTTTTGGGGTACTAGCCTACGCGGGATTTGGAAATTTTGGTCGGAGGAAGTGTTCCTTTGGCTAAATCGGCTTATCGTGTTATTTTGGACTGAGTCAATGGGTCGGAGCCGATTTGGAGTTTGCCAGCGAACCGATTTTTCTGAGAATCGACTGATTAAACGAATTGTTGTCATATCGTTACTCAGAGCCAATCGTGGAAGTTCTTAACTCAGCACGATGCTGCCGAGCCAATTTTCGTATTGCTAAAAACACTAATGCAAAAGGGAAATCGGCAGAAAAAAGGTTTAGGAAGGAAATTTCATTAATTTACATAGCAAAATATAATTGCATCCACAAGAGCCGATATCATGGCTGACAAACTACCAAAAGTTTGGGGGTTTCCTTCTAAGAGCCGATGCAACGGCTATTACTAAAAACTAATACTACTGCTAAGATAGGATGCTCTAAGCATCACTATCATCGGCTTCCTCGCCCCCGCCGTCGACTTCGTCGCCGTCATCCTCACTCTCGGAGGGAGCAAGGTTGGACGAGCTCTCCTCATACTGAGCCGCGAGGTCTTCGTCCTCGTTCGGCTCCTCTGTCTCAGCTTCATCGATGGAGTACTCCGGCTCGTCAGCGCCGTCCTCGTCGTCGTCGTCTTCCTCCTCGACGTTGTCGTCCTCCAGCGACGCCTCTACCCATCTTCTCTTGGCGGGGCGCAGTTGGCGGTCGATAAAACCCATTTCGACCACCAACATTTCATGTTTTAGAGTATACTTTACTAAGTTTTCACTAATCTCTAACTAGTTCCACGAGTTGTGCATAAAGGTTGTATGCAGGAGCTTAACACATTCAAAACTATATGAAAATGAACAAACGAAGACAATGTGGCAAGAAGAGGAGCAATGGGCCAGAGACCCTGGCCGGCCGACCACCGTCCCAGGTCGGCCGACCAAGGGTGTGGTCGCCCGACCTAGTCGGCCGACCAAGGGCAACCAGCACCTAGAGGCCAGGTTGGCCGACCACAGGTCCTGGTCGGCCGACCCAGGAACCAGGTCGGCCGACCTTCCACTTGGTTGGCCGACCCAAGTAGCCCACTAGGCAGCTCAGGGCCCCGGTCGCCCGACCTTGCCACGTCACCAATTTCGACCTGCATGCAAAGAAACACAAAACAAGTTAAATGCAACCGTCGGATCAAGAATCCAATGCATCCAAGGGCTGAAAGAACTTCGCACAAAGGATCAATGATGTCAGCAATCCGAGGGAGAATACATGCAGCCAATCAGAGGTCGCCCAACCTTATCCCAAGTTTGGCCGACCTAGTACCGACCTCGTTTTGCACGTGCCTCAACCGCCACAACCGCCAACCGACATTCAGAGCAAATCACAGCCGAAGGATCAAGGAAGGTGGTGCATCGGGTGGTCGCCCGACCTCCCGGGTGGCCGGCCGACCTACTCCAGGGTCGGCTGACCTACCACCCAGGTCGGCCGACCACCGACCTATGCCCAACCGACCTTGCACACGTACAAATACCCCCCTCATCCATCCAGGCTATAAATACCCTCCGGGAGGTCATTTGCAAGGTGTGGTGGATCAAGATAACACTAGTGTGGTTGTGTAGTTGAGTGTAGAGTATAGTAGTGAAGCCACCCTTGGCATTGTAGAGAGAGCCAAGTTGTATCAAGAGTGAGTAGTGAGTTGTAGAGTGAAGGAGTCGGAATTCTCTATTGATCTTCTAGTCCCGAGCTCTTATTCTCAAAGGGATTATTACTCTATTTCCATGATACAGTAAAGTTCCTTGCTTCCTCCTTTATTTAATTCATACTTACTTTATTTACATACTCAGTGCTCTGCTTAGTAGTTTACGGGTGCCAAGTGTGCTCTGTGTAGTTTAGCTATACAGTTGTGCTTGCTCTTAGGCTTCGAACCTGTGTAGTAGCAAGCTCGGTTGTGTAGACATGGTGTCTAGACTAGAGTTTGCCTTGGAAGGTGTCTTGTCCCACGCAGCTTTGGTGGTAGGTCCGCTTGGTGACAGCGAGTATGTACCCTGTGTACTCCACCCCGTCGTTCGGATAAGTAGTCATCGACGCATAGCTGAGTTTTGTAGTGCCCGCCTTTCTCGTCTGGGTTATCAGCACTCTGGTGCTCGGAAGTGGTTCTATAGGCTTAGTGTCCAAGTAAACCAGCTGAGTAGAATACTAGTTTGTTTAGTGAAGTTAAGTTGTTTTAGTTAAAGTAGTGAACTTGCTCTGCTCTGTCTTTTATCTCTACAATTGCTCTCTTTACTGTTCGTTCCTACCTGTTCTACGTTGAGTTACTTCTCGTTCCTCGTGAATTTCGATACCCTGGAATACTCTTGGGTGAAAAGCTACAACGTGTTTCCGTGCGCTTGCGGATCTATATCAGTAGGCTAAGAAACGCCAACAAGCTTTTCTGGCGCCATTGCCGGGGAATGGTAGCTAATTCAACTAGAACCCTAGGATCGTCCATACTCATGCCATACACGACCACCACATATATCCCCACCAAATACCAATACCATCTACCATATGGATTCCACGCCTATCTTTCAATTCGCCGCTCCAAAGGGTGATTATTTGGGGCCTCCACCATCATCCGCACCCATCACCGTAGAAGGCTATCAGCTACGTCCTGGCTTGATAGCCATGGTTCAGGACAAATCATTCGGAGGACATGAATCAGAATGTCCCTACGCACACCTCCGGGAGTTCGAGCAGCTATGCAGCTGCCTGGTCATCCTGGGTATGTCTGGCGACACACTTCGATGGTTGCTCTTCCCGTTTTCGCTCACGGGGGAGGCAAAAATCTGGTGCAAGCAGACAGTTGGTAATGTAGAAGGGATTTGGGAGGATTTGAAAAACAGTTTTTGTCTCTGTTTCTTTCCGCCAAATAAGATTATTGACCTCCGCTATGAAGTATTCAACTTTCGACAGCGCGAGAGAGAATTCTTAGGGGCAGCTTGGGAACGCTTCAATCTTTTGGCCTTCTCAGGGTCGGATTTGGATATTTTCGAGGCATGGTTGCTACAACACTTCGTTCGGGACCTTACACCCGGAGCACATCTTTGTCTCGACCTAGCCTCTGGAGGATCGTTCTACCACTTGACACCATCCGAGGGAAGGAGAGTTCTCGACAAAATCCACGAGAAAGCTTCTAACCTCGGTACATTTGAAGAACCACCTCCACAGAAGCCACCCAAGACACTTGAACCCGAAGAGAGACAAACATCATATACCTCATCTCCACCATTACCCCTCCAAATCGAGGAAATCCCAGAACCATCGTCTAGGCAAACTGAGAGGGTCAGTTTAGCCTTGATAGTTCCTCCGTCGGCACCTCCATTCTCTTTTGAGAACGAGCTCTTCATGGATTTTGGTGACGCCTCTCAGTTACCAAAACAAGACTGACGCTTCACTAGGACCTCCAAACCAACATACGTACTACCAGATCATAAAATGCATATGAAGGAGGACCTACTGTGGCTTTCAGCAGCAATCAATCGGGATTGGCTAGAGGAGAGACGACTGGACACGAACACGGTCAAATTTTATCCAGACCCCAGCGTCATTCCAGGCCAAGTATCAAGGCTTCAACCGCAAGATATTACATATGACCCGAGGGTAGGAATCAATATAATCCTTAAGCACATAATGGATGAGTACTACCCGACACAACCGCTATCAAGATCTGCCATGCGTCTGCAATGGACAAAGGGCAGCTATTTGAAATGCGAGGGTGTTTTGAGGGTAATTCAGACAACCTTGCGGGATACGCAGGTGTTCCTAGACTTTCAAGTCTTTGACATCCCCGAGGGGTCTCCACCATCAATCGTGGTTGGGATCCCAATCGCAACCCTCACCAGCTCAGATATATACAGAGGGAGATTGCAGCTTCAGCTCGACAATGAAGAAATCAACATCAATATCGATAGGTCGCTCAATGCCAAGACTGAAGCAAAGCCAGAGATTGACCCTATGGAAGAAGTGATGAGCCTTGCACTTGAGGAAATGGGTCAAGATAGCCTAGAGGAAGAGGCTGTTAGCAACTTCAGTACGGTAGAGGAGCCATGGAAGTTCAAAGAACTTGGTGAATCCTTACGGCCCGAAGCTCCGAAGATAGAACTAAAGCAACTACCGCCTGGCCTGAAGTACGCCTTCCTCAATGGGAATGAGGACACACCAGTGATCATCAGCGACAAGCTGACAAAGAGTGAGAGCCGGCGATTACTTTCAGTTCTGGAGAAGTATAGATCTATGCTTGGATACTCTCTTCAAGATCTGAAAGGAATCAGTCCCAACCTATGCACTCATCGTATCCCTATGGAGGCTAATCACAAGGAAATGCTCTAGAACCTGAACGAGCAAGTTGGAGCCGGCTTCCTCAATCCTCAGAACTTCTACAACTACTACTACCAAAACCCCTAGCTTCATTGAAGCTTGGGGGGATGGTAGGCCGTTAAGAGCAAACCTCCTTGTGCCCGTGCCCCTCAGAGTAAGGTGTCCCCGTCTCATGCCCCTATTTCCTTTCTGTGCAGCAGCAGAACCTATCCGACCAAGCAGCAGTACCCATCCAGCAGCATCACCCGTCCTACTAGTACTAGCAGTACCCCATCTGACCGAGCAACAGCATCAACCGTCCAACAGAAGGTAAGTACATTTAATAATGTCCTTATGTATTTCCCTATTTATTGCTCTATCTGAAAAAAAAAGTGTCAATAAAAGCAACTCCCAACTTTGATGCATATATCTTTCATATGGAAATGATGAATAGTTGCTCTATTATGTTCATACATAGTTGTTTATGCACGTTCTACACTTAGCTTAATTTCGAGCTCGTGTGTATAAGTTGAAAACTTGATCTTGTACTTTGTGGATGCCATTTGCATAACTATGTCTAAGTTGTTGTGAGAAATGATATGGCCAAGCACTAGGTTTTCTCCACATGTCCATAGTAAGATAAGCATCTCAGGTTTATTCTTTTGAAAAATAAAATGAAGTTCCCTCATCGGTTTTGACTACCTACCAGAGCCAAATACACTGAAATATCTGAGCCCAGCTTGTTTAAGCTACTTAAAGTTGTTTTGAGCTTTGTCAAATTTTAAGTCTCTTAGAATGGATTCATCTCTATCTTGTGAATTGTTGGAGCAAAAATGCACCACCACAAATGCATTTACCTATCCTGGGTATGCATCCATATATCTCCAAAATAATACCCTTATCCTTACTTCTTCCAATCAAAAAGAGGTAGAGTATGGAGCCAACAAAAATATGAGAAAAGGAAAACCATGCTAGTCAAGCATGGCAAAATATTAGAAAAAGAAAAGCATGCTAGTCAAGCATGGCAAAAAGAGACAAAAATACAAAAAGGCTCCATATTCATACATATCAATCAAAAAGGAGAAGGAAAGGAAACAAGAAGATTCATCCATCCATCCACCAAATAAAGCTCCAAAAATGAACAAGGCTAGATGATGTAGTACATTTCTTTGGTCCAATCTTTGGCTTTGCAAAACAAACAACTTAAGTAAGCTAAGTTCTTCCATGACCCTGAGCTCCACATAAGCCTTAGTATAGAAAGTTCTTAACCATGTTCTTGGCTTCAAATGGTGAGGATACACTTTGAGCAATCAAGAGTACCTTTGGGGAAACTTGTTTTCTTTTGAAAAAAAATCTTTAAAAACACTTGAGATAGGAATCCCAAAAGACATGCTTGGATCAGAACCTGCAGCTAAGTCGTTCTTCCACTCAACCACCCAAGACATGGTAAGACAAAAAGATGCACCACAGGTATGAGTAAGAGTGATCATTACATACACTATGGTTCGAGGTAAAGCATGGGTGTCATCTGTGCATAACTCCTATTTATGAGCATCGATATTGCAGCAACTCCTGATCCATAACCCATCTTGGCTTTACTCGAGGACGAGCAAAGGTCTAAGCTTGGGAGGGTGTTGACGGTCGTTATTGCACTACCAATGACCATCAACTAACCACAAACATGGAGGAAAACACATCAAAGTATGGAATAACCCTTTCTACTAACATAGTTCCACAAGTTGTGTTGAATATTTGATTGCAGGTGAAAGATCAGCTGAAAACAAGCAAAATATGGCTAAGTTGGGAGGTGCCTGACAAGAGGGCCAGTCCGACCGGCCTCACCCCCAGGCTGCCCGGCTTGACAAAGTGGCCATTTCACTTCATCTTCGACCTGCATGTGCCTAAGTGACGTGTCAACACAGTTGTGAAGTCCAAACGCCGAAACCATCATGCAAAGTACCGGAAGGCCTTGCCACATCATCGATCCAGCACTTGCATTGGTGAAGTCAGCGATCCTCGGCACTTCAATCCTGCGGCGAAGGAAGAATCACAAGTGAGATCAATGGTTGAGGCAAAAGCACAACAATAACTGCCATGCAACCGACCTAGGGAAGCAATATGGAGCGTTGGATGAAGCAAGTCGGTGGATCGGACGACCACCCGAGCCGCCCGGCCCTGGGGTGGAGCCGCTCGGCCCTACCTGGAGCTACTCGGCCCCACTAGAAGTCGCCCGGCCTCTAACTACCTCTCCAACCGTCTCACCGACCTTAGAATCTATAAATACCCCCCTAGGCCTCATAGTACGCGGGTTGTAGTCGGCTCGATGGACTTGCGGATGTAGGATGAAGCTGGCGGAAACCCCAGCAAAGAGTAACTTACCGAGAAGGTCAGTGAGGTTCCAACAGTTTTTGAAATGAAGGATCTTTCTTCAAGTTCACTATGGTTGGAAGAAGGCAGGTGGGAGTGAGCCGAGCGAGAGCAAAGCAAGTTCCAGTGGTGGGCCTGTCGGTCTGGTCCATTTTATACATTGTAAGAAGAGTAGCAATGCTTTAGGTAAAGCCATAACTGTGCCCTAAGCATTGAGCTTACGCGAACCAAGCTGCGAAAAAGGTAGCCGAACTAAAGTGCTAGCGTAGAAGAGGGGTCATTCGCTTCAACAGATGAATCCGTCCCTACAGCGTCGAAAGGGGTGGGGAAGGTAGGGAAATCACCAGACTTGCTAAGCTGGCACCAAAGGATATTCTCAATATGCCTGCTCTATCTCATAAGTACTCTTATACCAATCGATGTTGGTTGTCAGTCTTCGGCATTGATTTTCCTTGAGTGGAGGGAAAAGACTTTAGCACCATATAACTCATCGAGTAGATCCTCAATTACAGGGATGGCGAATTAGTTTTTAATAGTCTGTGAATTGAGTTTTCTGTAATCGATGCACAAACGCCAAGAGCTGTCTTTTTTCTTAACCAAAATGGCTGGAGAGGCGAGTAGCACTAGGTTAGTCCTGGGAGTTAGAGTTGAGTCTGAGCTTTTGCCTCAGGGATTCCGGAGTCTTCTTCGAGTCTTGGTAGCTCTTGTATCTTTCTATCTTTGTACTCTTATTACTCCAGTATAATATATTTCATTATTCTATCTTCTGTTATACTTTACTTTACTTCTTAACACTTGCCTAGTGTGGTGTACCTTTATTGCACACTAGATCCAAGGCTTAGGTTTGTGTTGTTCTTAAGTTATCTGAATCTTGTTAGACTTGCCGGTGCTATAAGCTTGTCTTAGTCTTTTGATCTAAGATTAAGTTAGTTCTCACCCTCTGATCAAGGAAGAGCTTTAGTGTTCAAGTTCTCACTTGAGCACTAGTATAGCGTGCCATCTTACCCACGCAGATCTGGTTTGTAGCCTCTCTAGGTGACAGCTCTAGAGGTATCAGTATTCCACCCCGTCATTCGGTAAGCCCATAGGCGTTAGCCGCGTCTCCTTCAGAGGTCTACTATCTACCCCTTGACCCCTCGAGGCGCCAGAATTTCACTCGATGCAAGATCCTAGCTTATTTCCAGTTAAGTTAGTTCAACCGTGAATACTCCTCTTCAGCAGTTAAGTAGTAGTAGAGTTTGGAAATCTAATCTCACTCGTTGTCCTCCCAGATAGCTACCTAAGTGTTAGGCTTCTTTAGTCCCTGTTTTACTCTTCCCACCATACACTATCTTGTTATCTTATCCCCGTTGTAAGATTAGCTGGTGTTTTATCTAAGTTATAGTACTACTTGAAAGTTTGACATTTCATTCCACCTATTCGCCCTTGCTACCCTGTGGATTTTTACGATACTCGGAATACTCTGAGTGAAAAAGCTACAGCGAATCTCCGTGCGCTTGCGGAGTAAAATCTGTGACGCTAAGAGACGTCAACAGTAAACATGGAAGTGTGTGCTTCATCGAGTATTCTCTTTCTTAACTCCATGTCCTTAGGCACTACTAAGCGGTTTTTGAACCATAGTACACCTTGGTCATCAAGTGTGAAACATGCTTTCTTTTTATCATTTATTTCTTCACGAATACGGTTCATTCCCTGGTCTTGCTTCTGTGCTGCTATGATCTGTTCTTTTAGTGTAGGCTCAATGATCAGGTTAAAGAGTTCGGCCATCTGTTCAGTAATCATCTCGATCTCATCTATCTCGCAGCATATCACCCTTGCCATGGGTCGGACTTCAAGCACATGGCAATGAGCCCAACGGCTTAGTGCATCTGCCACGACATTCGCTGTGCCTGGATGGTAGTGGATCTCTAGGTCATAATCTTTTATCAATTCTAGCCACCGTCGCTGTCTCATATTCAGTTTGGGCTGCATGAGGAGGTATTTGAGACTCTTGTGGTCAGTGTAGATGTGACAAGTGTTGCCTAATAGGTAGTGTCTCCAAATCTTCAACGCGTGCACGACGGCTGCCAGTTCCAGGTCATGGGTCGGGTAGTTTACTTCATGCTTTCTTAGTTGGCGGGACGCATAAGCTATCACCCTTCCCTCTTGCATCAGGACACAGCCAAGCCCATTGCCGGAGGCATCACAATACATGGCTTAGTGACGTCCGGTTGTGCTAGCACTGGTGCAAAGGTTAGCAACTTCTTCAATGTCCGGAAAGCCTCCTCACAATTCGGACTCCACACGTATTTTGCATTTTTCTTCGTCAAGGAAGTCATAGGTTTTGCGGTCTTGGAGAAATCTGTGATGCCCCCGGCATCTCAAGAGCATTAACACGCAGTTAGAGACAAGTTAATAATGAATTAGGATTTGATGATGCTTAGAGAGTAACAATGTAACACCCTAAATTTAGCTTCCAAAAATTTTTTTTCATAATAAACTTAACCTATTTATTTAATATTCTAGGATTTTCTATGCCTAGCTTGCATTTAATGTTTTATTTATATCAAGTAATTAAAATTAATCATAGAATAACTTGGTTGTGCATTCATGCTGGTGCATATCTTATTTTGATTGAATGGTTTAAGGTTGGGAATTCAAATTTATTTGAATTCATAGTTTGGTTTTTTTTTTTGGTTTGAAATAGAAAAGCAAATAGAAAAGAGAGAAAAAGGAAAAGCCAAACCGGCCCAACTGAACCAGTCGGCCCAGCCCTTCCCCCTTCTCCCTTCAGCCCAACCGCGGCCGCGGCCGAGCCGGCCCAGCTCCGGCCCAACATCCCCGCGCCCTCTCTCTTTCTCTCTCTGACAGCTCGCCCCGCGCCCTCTCCGCCGTCGTCTCCCACCTCTCGCCGCTCCCCTTTCTCTGCGCGTGGACCGAGCGCCGCCGCGCTCACTGCGTTGTGGCCCCTCCGCGACCCCAGCGCCGCTCTCCCAACCTCTCTGAACTCTACTGAACCCACCTCCGCGGATTCGACGCGAACTCCACCCCGGATAAGACTCGATTCGGATAGCGCCGGCGCCATGCCCCTTCCGCAAGACTCGGAGTCGGTTTAGCCTCCGTCGCCCTAGCCCGAGCCCTATAAATAGCACCCCGAGCTCCGCCGCCGCCTTCCACATGCCCTTGAGCTCTCAGCCCAAGCCCTAGCCGCATGCGCCGCCGCAATCACGCCGCCGAAGCCGCCGCCAAGGGTGAGCTTTCTCGCTGAAATTCGCCGTCTCCGTTCCATCTCCGGCCTCTTTGACCCCCTGCTCGTGTTCGCAGAGCTCACCCGGAGCTATGCCGCCGGATCTAGACCTCCGGAGCCGCCTCCACTTCGCCGTCCCGCATCGTCCCGAGCTCGCCGTCCGCCTCCGCCGTCGCCACCCCCGTCTCCGGCCCCCTTTCGCCGCCCACAACCCCGCGGTAAGCTTCGCCCCATCGCGCTCTGTCTTCCTGTCCAGATCTAGTCCAGAGCCACGCTCTCTCTCGCGCGGGAGCCGTGCACCGGCGAAACGCCGCCGCGGCTAAGGTTGCCGCCGGCGAGCTCTTTGGCCTTTCAACCGTAGCCGTCCGATCTGGATCCGAAGGCTCTCGTGCGCCGGTGACCGGTCAAACCGGGTCAATACCGGTCAGCGCCGGTTCTTTTGCTAAAGAGCCCCTGCCTTTCTCTGTTATCAACCCGCAGTCCACAGTAGTTCAGAAGTAATTAGATCTAGGTCCTATTCTTTACGTTTTAGCCCCTGAGCTTTGGTAAATTAGTACCCGCCGTCCCAGGGCCGCTGGTTTCGCCTGTAGGTCCTCGAGAGGTTGTTTTATTTATGCATAAGCCCTTGGTTTTATCAGATAAACCCTAGATCTAAGTTTTTAATCGCAGTTATGCCCCTGGAACTTTGTTTTATGCATAACTTTCACGTTTTAGATCCGATTAGGGTGATTCTTGCGCTCATGTGTTCATAGCAGTACGTAGATTAGTTTTATATGAGTTTTATGTTCTGTTTTTATGTAATGGTGTACTGTTTCTTATAGTTTTGCTTTTGTTTGCATGTATGTATGTACATGGATGTTTGTATGGTGCTATGTTCGCGAATAGACGTTGATCAGTCCGTGGAGTTTGCAGAGCCGCCTCCTGAGTTCTTTGAGCAGCAGCAGGATAACCTCGAGGAAGGCAAGTATAACTTAAACAACACCTAATAACTGTTATATACTGCATGTGCATTTAATTTTGTGTACCCTTAAGGTCTACCTAGCTACTGTGATCCTTTATATCTACCTTGTTGGGATGCATTTGGGTTAAGTTATGCTAGGTGCAGCGCAAACTCTCATATCTCTTGTTAATTAATTTTTTGTTAATGATTCTATGCAATTAATGTGAGCTTAACCCTCTGTGCTGTGTGCTTGAGTGGTTCATGTCTCGTTTAAAACTTGCTTTTTAGCAACATGGTCTAGGGGACCTGAGCAATGTGCTCGTGTGCTTTTGCGGTTCTCTCCGTAAGGACCTGTTCATAGAGCGACAACCTGGGACAACCGCGCTACCACAAGACTGGGATGGGGCAGTCTTAGCTCAGTAATTAGGTCATTTTGGTTTAGGGTAACTTACCTGCGGGGCAAGAGGGGGAGTAAGCTTCAGTGGTCTCTGCGCTACCTCATGGTTGAGTGTGCTTTACATTACATGTATGTGCTTCTCCCTTTGGAGGTGGGCCCCACCGTTGCGGCGCTTGTTTCCTTGCGGTTACTCTTTACTAACGTGATCTTTGGAAAGGCTTCGTAGTGTGCTTGCTAGTCATCTCATCTCCGGTAATGTGATGAACACCTAGCGTAGCTCATGACTTGTGGGTAAAGATGTGCAACCTCTCGAGAGTATAAAACTGACATGTCAGCCGTGCTCACGGTTATGAGTGGCCCAGATCCTCCTTTTGATTAGTGGTTCGCTGGTTATGGTTCTGGTTATGGTTATGTTCTTTAATATGGTTAATTTTCTTTATGCAATAACCTTGGGCAAATGGTTTATCTTACTCAACTTTAGTAAATAGAAGTTAATGAAACCTTATCAATTAAAAGCCCATGCAGTCATGTCAACTAACCTTAGAGCCTCATAGTTTATGTTATACTTGTTGAGTACCTCGTGCTCACGCTTGTTTTATCTTCATTCCTTGTTGGGGGGATAAATCCAACCGCTGCTCAGTTGATGGAGATGCCGAGGAGTACACGCAGGGCTATGATGAGTTCTAGGCGTTCGTTCACCAGTCGACGTCCCTGTGGCGCCCTTAGTTATCTTTTACGCTTCCACAATGTTTTGTTATAACTCTGTGATTAAGACATGGTCTTTATTATGTAATAATGATGTTAAATTTATGTACGCTTTTATTCTTGACATGTGTCTGTGATGCCACTGTAATTTGTCATACATATGCGAGACTTGACCCTGGAGCATATGTATACTTGCTCGGTTTTGTTCGTTGGAAACCGGGTGTGACAGATTGGTATCAGAGCCGTGTTGACTGTAGGACGAAAGCTTTGCTTAGCACTGGTCGTACTTAAGGATTTTCACTTCTCTTTGCCTTACTTGCTGTATATTTTATCTTATTTACTAATCATTTTCTTTTATTCCTTCTGTCATAATAGAACTGATCTTAAACCCTTTCTATCGTTCCTGTAGACGATGGCTTGCACCAGGTTGACCGCACGTAAGAGCATTGGAGGACAAGGCATGCCCCCTCACTATGTACCCCCAGTGGAGCAGGTGGACAACCAAGATGAAGAGGAGTTCTACAACACCGACGACGCCGACTCTGGCAGCGAGTCTGGAGGAGAGGACGCCCCCGCACCAGCAGCTCCAGTTCCAGAGGTGCCGTCTGCACCCCAGCGGTAGGAGGAGGAGCCCCCTGCGCCCCAGCCTGAGGTGCCCAGGTAGCCGTACCACGCCGTCCTTCCTCTGGCGGGCCAGCTCGTCGGCCCCGACTTCGCACAGGAGGGAGTGGCGACCATTCCCGCCTGGGATGCTACGAAGGTCTACCCCATCGGCAACAGACAGTACCACGAGCTCCTGCACGACTGCCTCTACGCCGCCGGACTGACTACGCACGACGTCGCCTATGAAGTCATGCACCTAGAGCACCCGAACTACAACGAGCAGTGGTTGGCCAAGGCACAGGTCAGGCACCCCAATGCTGTCTATGGAGGGTACATTGTGGAGACCGAGCACGAAGCCCCCACGCCCCATGAGACTATAGGAGCTGCCATGGAAGATGCTGCACGTCAGGCCTTGGGAGCAGTCCGTCACAAGTACCACACCGCTCTCAACCAGACTGCGTGGCGCTACTTTCCACGGCGTGAGCAAGGGAAGGCGGACCACGTGATATCTTCAGCAGCAGGAGAGGACGATGATCACTTGAAGATGATGGTTCGACTTGTGGCGGCCCTGAACTCCCAGTACGACATCTTAGTGGATGAGCTTCACCGAGCACACGACGAGATTGTTGATCTACGAGCCCGAGTTGTAGGAGTGACAGGATCAGACCCAGTAGTGCCTTATGTGGAGCGCGCTGAGTCACTTGACTGCAAGAGGACCCGCTATGGAGAGCCGGACAGCGTCACTAGGATCCTTCCTCATGAGGATTAGGTTTACCATTATGAGTCTCCGTTAGTACGTTCTTTTTGAAGTCAGTTATGTCAAGTTTGTGTGTTGAAACCTGGAGTGAATGTTTAGTGTTTGGGTGTTTGTCATTTTGGGTTCCTGCTTGAGTCGGTTCTTTGTTTGATTGCTAGTCTAGCTGTGGGGATTGTCCACAGTAAGCAACTATGAAGACCGAGTTAATTAATAAAAGAGTTAGATCGTTTTGGGTTATAAATAGCCATCCACTCTATTGCTCTCTCTACTTTATCTCTCACTTTTGTTTATCTTCTGAGATCTGGTTTACTGTCACTTATGCTTTTCATCATGGATGTATGCAACAACTGTTTACTTACAATATCTCAATTACTACGATCAGATGGTGAACACAAGGAGAGGTGCTGCCCCAGAGGACAACAACCAAGGCAATGGGCAACCACTGCCCAATCCACCTCAGCTCACTGCAGAACAATTCTACAATCTCCAGATGCAGATGATGAACACCCTCAACAATACTGCCCAAGCTCTGCAACATGTTCATGCCAATCAACCTCAGCAGCAGAGGGACAAGCGTGGAGATTTCCTGAAGGGGCATCCCCCTACCTTCTCTCATTCAGCAGATCCGTTGCAAGCAGACGACTGGCTCCTTGCAGTGGAGCGACAACTTGATATTGCTCAGTGTAATGATCAAGAAAGAGTTCTGTATGCTTCAGGGCAGCTTCGAGGGGCCGCTCTAGACTGGTGGGAGTCTTATAGGCCACAGGACAGGGAGCGTTTCACGTGGGCTCAGTTCCATGATAGGTTCAGAAGCCATCATGTGCCCGCGGGTATAATGAAAATGAAGGAGAAGGAATTTCTTTCTCTGAAGCAGGGAAGTATGAATGTGACGGAGTATCGTGACAAGTTCCTGCAACTGGCTCATTATGCCCCTACAGAGGTTGCTGAAGATAGTGACAAGCAGGAACACTTTATGGAAGGACTTAGGGACACTCTTCAATTGCAGTTGATGAATGGCCACTACAACAACTTCAATCACCTAGTGGACCGTGCCCTACTCACTGAACAGAAGAGTCGAGAGATAGAAGACAGGAAGAGGAAGTTTACTCCCACTCCTACCAATGGCAGCAACCGCCCTCGTCAGCCGCAGCAGCAGTACTTCCAGCAACAGGGATATCAGCAGCGTCAGCCACAACCACAGAATCCGGGCCAGCGCTATCAACAACAGAACCAGCAGTCTCGCCCTCCCCAACAAACTCCGCGTCAGGGACCACCTAATTCCTCTACCCCAAACCAGACATTGGTTCCAGTGGCCCGAAATTGCTACAAGTGCGGAGAGTTTGGGCACCTTTCTCCCAATTGCCCTCAGAAGACACAACCCAACCAGCAAGGTCAAAAGCAGAACCCCCAACAATAGCAGCAACAAGGGCGCCCTAACCAGCATAACAAGGCGCCATGGCAGGGCAAGGTGAATCACGTGACGGCCGAGGCGGCAGCTGAAGCTCCCAATGTTGTTATCGGTACGTTCCTAGTAAATTCCGAGCCTGCTACTGTACTATTTGATACAGGTGCCACTCATTCTTTTATTACCAAGTCATTTGTTGAGCAACATAAATTGCCTACCACTATATTAAAAAGGTCTATGCTAGTCAACTCACCAGAAGGGGAGTTGAGAACCAATACAGTTTGCCCCAGGGTTAACATTAAAATAAGGGGGGTAGAATTCAGTGCTAATCTAATGGTCATAAAGTCAGCAGGGATTGACATCATTCTAGGTATGGAGACTCTTAAAAAGTGGGGTGTCAAGATAGATTGTGCCAATCGAACCGTTCAATTGACAGCACCAGGAGGTCAGGGGGTCGAGATCAGTGCATCAAGTCCTACCGGATGTTTGCATCAGATGGAGGTCAAGCCTACGGATGGTATTCGGGTAGTGTGTGATTATCCAGATGTTTTTCCAGACGAATTGCCAGGTATGCCACCTGATAGAGAAATTGAGTTTGTAATAGAACTTTTACCTGGTACAGCACCCATTGCAAAGAGGCCATATAGGATGGCACCCATAGAGCAAGATGAAGTTAAAAAGAACATAGATGAATTACTAGCCAAGGGTTATATTAGACCTAGTTCTTCTCCTTGGGCTTTCCCAGTCCTGCTTGTTGAAAAGAAAGATACCAACGAGAAGCGAATGTGTGTGGATTACCGAGCCCTGAATGAAGTTACAATTAAGAACAAGTATCCTCTCCCCCGTATCGATGACTTGTTTGATCAACTCCAAGGTGCTTGTGCCTTCTCTAAGATTGACCTAAGGTCGGGTTACCATCAATTGAAGATCCGTCCCTCAGATATTCCAAAGACGGCATTTACCACTAAATATGGTTTATATGAATACTTGGTAATGTCTTTTGGTTTAACCAACGCTCCTGCCTACTTCATGCATCTGATGAATAGAGTATTCATGGATTACCTGGATAAATTTATAGTGGTTTTTATTGATGATATCTTGATTTACTCCAAGTCAGAGGAGGAACATGAGGTACACTTGAGGTTGGTACTACAGAGGTTGAGGGAGCATAAGTTGTATGCTAAACTGAAAAAGTGTGAGTTTTGGATTGACGAAGTGCCTTTCCTTGGTCACATTATCTCCAAAGGTGGAATCGCAGTGGATCCACGCAAGATCAGTGCTATAACAAATTGGGAAGTACCCCAAACACCAAAGGAGGTCCGTGGATTCTTGGGTTTAGCAGGATATTATCGGAGATTCATTGAGAATTTCTCCAAGACAGCGAAGCCCATGACTTCTCTGCTCGAGAAGGACGCAGCATTCAAGTGGACAGCAGATAGACAAGCCGCCTTTGATGAGTTAAAGAGGAGGTTGACGACCGCGCCTGTATTGACACTACCCGACCAACAGAAGAAGTTCACAGTATATTGCGATGCTTCCAGGGATGGTTTAGGATGCGTCCTAATGCAAGAGGGCAAAGTGGTTGCTTATGGATCACGGCAATTGCGCAAACATGAAGTGAACTATCCAACTCATGACCTAGAACTTGCAGCAGTGGTATATGCTTTGAAGATCTAGCGACACTACCTGTTTGGACAACGTTGTGAGATATACACTGATCACAAGAGTCTCAAGTACATCTTCACACAGAACGAATTGAATATGCGTCAGCGAAGGTGGTTAGAGTTGATCAAGGATTACGATCTGGAGATACACTATCATCCTGGCAAGGCTAATGTGGTAGCAGATGCTCTAAGTCGGAAGAGTTACGCCAATATGGCCTTGGGTTTCTAGATGCCACCAGAATTATGTGAAGAATTTGAAAGTTTGAATCTAGGATTCCTAAGCCACACCACAGTGGCAGCATTTGAAGCAGAACCAACCCTAGAAGGAGAGATCAACAAGTATCAGAAAGAGGATGAGAAGCTCCAGGAGATCCGTGAGTCACTCAAGAAAGGAGAAGCACCTGATTTCAAAGAGGATGAGCAAGGTACCTTGTGGAATAAGAATAGAATCTGTGTTCCCAACGATGATAATATTCGAAAGTTGATATTGAGCGAGGCCCATGATACAGCTTACTCCATTCACCCTGGGAGTACTAAGATGTATTATGACCTCAAGGAGAGATTTTGGTGGCCGGGAATGAAGAGAGCAGTAGCTGAGTATGTGGCAGTGTGTGATACTTGTCAAAGGGTGAAAGCAGAACACCAGAGACCAGCAGGATTGTTGCAACCATTGAAGGTTCCTGAGTGGAAATGGGAGGAGATCACTATGGATTTTGTAGTAGGGTTACCTCGCACACAAAAGGGTTATAACTCAATATGGGTAGTGGTGGATCGTTTAACCAAGGTAGCTCACTTTATACCTGTAAACACCACCTACTCAGGTGCAAGATTGGCAGAACTATACATATCTAGAATTGTGTGTCTGCATGGTGTACCCAAGAAAATTATATCCGACAGGGGGTCGCAGTTCACTTCCCGCTTTTGGGAACAATTGCACGACTCATTGGACACAAAGCTCAGGTTCAGTACAGCGTACCATCCACAGACGGACAGGCAGACAGAAAGGACCAATCAGGTACTTGAGGATATGTTAAGAGCATGTGCTATACAGTATGGGACCAGTTGGGATAAGTGTTTACCCTATGCTGAATTCTCATATAACAACAGTTACCAAGCCAGTCTCAAAAAGTCACCATTCGAAGCTCTATATGGTAGGAGGTGTAGAACCCCCTTGTTTTGGGATCAGATTGGGGAAAAACAGGTGTTTGGCCCTGGAATTATAGAAGATGCGGAGCAGCAGTTGCGGGTGGTACAGGAGAACCTAAAGATTGCTCAGTCAAGACAAAAGAGTTATGCTGACAATCGCAGAAGAGAGTTGAACTTCAAAGTGGAAGATTTCGTGTATCTAAAGGTGTCACCCATGAGGGGAGTTCGGAGATTCAACATGAAAGGGAAGTTAGCTCCCAGATATATTGGACCATTCAAGGTGTTGGAGAAGAAGGGTGAGGTAGCCTATCGTCTAGAATTACCTCCGAATCTATTGGGAGTGCATGATGTGTTCCACGTATCTCAGTTGAAGAAATGTTTGAGGGTACCAGAAGAGCAAGCCCCCTTGGAAGAATTGAATGTACAGGAGGACCTAACTTACACTGAACATCCAGTTAAGATTTTGGAGACATCTGAAAGGATCACTAGAAACAAGCGGATCAAAATGTGAAGAGTACAGTGGAGTCACCATACAGAAAAGGAGGCAAATTGGGAACGAGAGCATGAAATGAGAAAAGCATACCCTGATCTCTTTGCTAACCAACCCATCTGAATCTCGGGGCGAGATTCTGGTTAAGGGGGGTAGGTTTGTAACACCCTAAATTTAGCTTCCAAATTTTTTTTTTCATAATAAACTTAACCTATTTATTTAATTTTCTAGGATTTTCTATGCCTAGCTTGCATTTAATGATTTATTTATATCAAGTAATTAAAATTAATCATAGAATAACTTGGTTGTGCATTCATGCTGGTGCATATCTTATTTTGATTGAATGGTTTAAGGTTGGGAATTCAAATTTATTTGAATTCATAGTTTGTTTTTTTTTTGGTTTGAAATAGAAAAGCAAATAGAAAAGAGAGAAAAAGGAAAAGCCAAACCGGCCCAACTGAACCAGTCGGCCCAGCCCTTCCCCCTTCTCCCTTCAGCCCAACCGCGGCCACGGCCGAGCCGGCCCAGCTCCGGCCCAACATCCGCGCGCCCTCTCTCTTTCTCTCTCTGACAGCTCGCCCCGCGCCCTCTCCGCCGTCGTCTCCCACCTCTCGCCGCTCCCCATTCTCTGCGCGTGGACCGAGCGCCGCCGCGCTCACTGCGTCGTGGCCCCTCCGCGACCCCAGCGCTGCTCTCCCAACCTCTCTGAACTCTACCGCACCCACCTCCGCGGATTCGACTCGAACTCCACCCCGGATAAGACTCGATTCGGATAGCGCCGGCGCCATGCCCCTTCCGCAAGACTCAGAGTCGGTTTAGCCTCCGTCGCCCTAGCCCGAGCCCTATAAATAGCATCCCGAGCTCCGCCGCCGCCTTCCACACGCCCTTGAGCTCTCAGCCCAAACCCTAGCCGCATGCGCCGCCGCAATCTCGCCGCCGAAGCCGCCGCCAAGGGTGAGCTTTCTCGCCGGAATTCGCCGTCTCCGTTCCATCTCCGGCCTCTTTGACCCCCTGCTCGTGTTCGCAGAGCTCTCCCGGAGCTACGCCGCCGGATCTAGACGTCCGGAGCCGCCTCCACTTCGCCGTCCCGCATCGTCCCGAGCTCGCCGTCCGCCTCCGCCGTCGCCACCCCGTCTCCGGCCACCTTTCGCCGCCCACAACCCCGCGGTAAGTTTCGCCCCATCGTGCTCTGTCTCCCTGTCCAGATCTAGTCCAGAGCCACGCTCTCTCTCTCGCGCGGGAGCCGTGCACCGGCGAAACGCCGCCGCGGCTAAGGTTGCCGCTGGCGAGCTCTTTGGCCTTTCAACCGTAGCCGTCCGATCTGGATCCGAAGGCTCTCGTGCGCCGGTGACCGGTCAAACCGGGTCAATACCGGTCAGCGCCGGTTCTTTTGCTAAAGAGCCCCTGCCTTTCTCTGTTATCAACCCGCAGTCCACAGTAGTTCAAAAGTAATTAGATCTAGGTCCTGTTCTTTACGTTTTAGCCCCTGAGCTTTCGTAAATTAGTACCCGCCGTCCCAGGGCCGCTGGTTTCGCCTGTAGGTCCTCGGGAGGTTCTTTTATTTATGCATAAGCCCTTGGTTTTATCAGATAAACCCTAGATCTAAGTTTTTAATCACAGTTATGCCCCTGGAACTTTGTTTTATGCATAACTTTCACGTTTTAGATCCGATTAGGGTGATTCTTGCGCTCATGTGTTCATAGCAGTACGTAGATTAGTTTTATATGAGTTTTATGTTCTGTTTTTATGTAATGGTGTACTGTTTCTTATAGTTTTGCTTTTGTTTGCATGTATGTATGTACATGGATGTTTGTATGGTGCTATGTTCGCGAATAGACGTTGATCAGTCCGTGGAGTTTGCAGAGCCGCCTCCTGAGTTCTTTGAGCAGCAGCAGGATAACCCCGAGGAAGGCAAGTATAACTTAAACAACACCTAATAACTGTTATATACTGCATGTGCATTTAATTTTGTGTACCCTTAAGGTCTACCTAGCTACTGTGATCCTTTATATCTACCTTGTTGGGATGCATTTGGGTTAAGTTATGCTAGGTGCAGCGCAAACTCTCATATCTCTTGTTAATTAATTTTTTGTTAATGATTCTATGCAATTAATGTGAGCTTAACCCTCTGTGCTGTGTGCTTGAGTGGTTCATGTCTCGTTTAAAACTTGCTTTTTAGCAACATGGTCTAGGGGACCTGAGCAATGTGCTCGTGTGCTTTTGCGGTTCTCTCCGTAAGGACCTGTTCATAGAGTGACAACCTGGGACAACCGCGCTACCACAAGACTGGGATGGGGCAGTCTTAGCTCAGTAATTAGGTCATTTTGGTTTAGGGTAACTTACCTGCGGGGCAAGAGGGGGAGTAAGCTTCAGTGGTCCCTGCGCTACCTCATGGTTGAGTGTGCTTTACATTACATGTATGTGCTTCTCCCTTTGGAGGTGGGCCCCACCGTTGCGGCGCTTGTTTCCTTGCGGTTACTCTTTACTAACGTGATCTTTGGAAAGGCTTCGTAGTGTGCTTGCTAGTCATCTCATCTCCGGTAATGTGATGAACACCTAGCGTAGCTCATGACTTGTGGGTAAAGATGTGCAACCTCTCGAGAGTATAAAACTGACATGTCAGCCGTGCTCACGGTTATGAGCGGCCCAGATCCTCCTTTTGATTAGTGGTTCGCTGGTTATGGTTCTGGTTATGGTTATGTTCTTTAATATGGTTAATTTTCTTTATGCAATAACCTTGGGCAAATGGTTTATCTTACTCAACTTTAGTAAATAGAAGTTAATGAAACCTTATCAATTAAAAGCCCATGCAGTCATGTCAACTAACCTTAGAGCCTCATAGTTTATGTTATACTTGTTGAGTACCTCGTGCTCACGCTTGTTTTATCTTCATTCCTTGTTGGGGGGATAAATCCAACCGCTGCTCAGTTGATGGAGATGCCGAGGAGTACACGCAGGGCTATGATGAGTTCTAGGCGTTCGTTCACCAGTTGACGTCCCTGTGGTGCCCTTAGTTATCTTTTACGCTTCTGCAATGTTTTGTTATAACTCTGTGATTAAGACATGGTCTTTATTATGTAATAATGATGTTAAATTTATGTACGCTTTTATTCTTGACATGTGTCTGTGATGCCACTGTAATTTGTCATACATATGCGAGACTTGACCCTGGAGCATATGTATACTTGCTCGGTTTTGTTCGTTGGAAACCGGGTGTGACAAACAAAGACTAGATGGAGAAGTCACTAAGTCAAAATTTTTCTAGGAGAATACGAAACTCTACGTGGTTTGGTTGTTTAAGTCACCACCCACAAGCTTGTATGCAAAACACCAAATACAAAAGTCTTTAGTTCGGGATGTTATCTCCAACTTTGACATTACGATCATCTTTAAAATCATATGTTTTGTGGTTTAAAAGTCGAGACCGAACCAAATAGAAATTCCTTGGAAGGTGCCGATTGTGATCGTGAACGAATTTGGACCCTAATGAAACTTATAGATTCATTAAGCAACTGAGCTCAGCCCCATTATCAAAGTTGTCATACATACTGTGAACTCCACTTTTGGTACACTGAGCATGGTTGAAAACTGTCTTTAACTACTTTAAATTTTGACCCAAATACCTCATGGAATCAGCCCCAAGCTAATCTACACAGAAAATTCCCACAGTCTGAATTTCAGCTCATTCCAAAATTTGGATCTGAAATTACTTTTGATTTCACTATACAACTTTAAAATCTTCCGTTCTATGAAGTGAAATTAAACTTATCACCTTTCAAATGCACCTAGAGTGGAGGTGTTTGGACTTCATTTGAGTATTCTAAAGTTTGAAACAAGAAAGACCCTACTTAAATTAAAGCTGCAGTTTTACCAAACCTTAAGCAATGTTTGTGCTTGTAATTCAAAATCTGTGGTGATCCAAGCCAGACTTTATATATCAAACTTGTAGTAAATTTCATGATGAACAACTTTGTTAATTGGTGCTTTGACATGCATCAAGGTTTGCATGGTGTTTTAGCTTAATCTCTTTTGAACTAGCAAGTCTGTCAAAATCTGAGCTGCTTAGTAAATTCAAATTCGTTGACCTACATCCATTATCTTGCAAAACCCTTCTTGAGAAAGTTGTAGCACATAAAATTCTGAACAATATCGATATAAAACTCTCTGTATCAAAGTGGTCACAAAATGGACTTTTGAGTTCCCAAACAATAAAGGTCCCCTGCCCAAATTTGGGGTGCTAGTTAATTTCAAATTTAAATCATATTTCCACATAGAGTTTGGGATCAAGCCTTTTGACAAAATTGTAAAACGCAAAGAGAACAACCTTTCTTCTAATTGGAGTTTTTCCAAAATCGATCTCCAAGTTAGACACAAAGGCGAATTACAGAAGGGGAAAGCATAATTTTCTTTTTCCTCTCCTTCTCTCACTGACAGGTGGGCCCGCGATCTGGGGCGGCCGCCATGGCCGAGCCGGTGGCCGCCACGCGGACGCCGGCGTATGGGCAGCGTCTTGCGCTGCGGATCGACCGAGCGCACCCTCGGCTTAACCTGGACGCTATCCCGGCCTCGTTCCCACTCGCCATCTCCCTTACCCCCTCTGTTCTCGCTCACGCAGAGCGCGATCCACCATGGTTGATGGCTTGAGCTCAAGCTCGCAGTGCCGCCATCTCTTGCGCTCCTCTGCCCTGTCCAACGCGCGTCCCACGTCCGCCTAGCCTTGCTCCACCTCTCCCGACGTGCCTCGGCAGCTGCCGACGACCCTAGCTCCTTCCCAACCACGCCGCCCGCCATGGCCACCATGGTGAGCTCGGCCTCGCCATAGAGGGGCCACCTCCGAGCCCTCCAGTGCCTCTACACCACCTCCACCGCGCGTGCCATACCCTCGCGCAGCCGGGACGCCCATCCTCGGTCCCCAGCTCCACCTGAGCCGCCGGAATCGGCCCGAGCTGCCGCGCACCGCCGCGCCATCGCCGCTCCGATCCGCGACCGTCAACCCGCCTCTACCGACCACCCCACGCGACGAGGTCTAGGGTAAAAGAATCCCCGTGGGTAGGAACACCTCCCCGGCCCCGCCCGGCTCCAAGTCCAGCCCCACCTCCGCCGGTGCAGCCGTGCCTTTCCCTCCTGCGCGCGCCGGTCAAGCCCGCGGCGAGAGGTAGACGAAGAAGAGGTTAATTTGCGATTTTGCCCCTGTGTTTTCATGTTTTCGCGTTCTTGTTTGATGCACTATGCATTGTGTCTCGCAGATCTTACGCGGAGGCCCCTGGAGACTATGGTTAATTGTGTTATGGTCCTCAGATCTACTGTTCTTCCATTTAAATGCATGTGAATCGGCTGTGAATTTTAGAAAATCATAACAAATCAAAGAAAAATCATAACAAATCAAAGAAAAATCCTAAAAAGATAAACTTTGTTGCATTATGTTCCTCTTGAGTAGATCTACAGGCTAGGTATGATGTGGATCTGTGAAAGTACCATTTTGCCCTCGGTTTTGTTGCATGCATGTGGAAACTAGATAAATGTCAAAAGTGGACTAAATGAACTCCAAAAATTGTGAAACTTGGACAGTAGCTTTCTTATGGCATTATAGCACTATGTGAATTTTTGTAGCCCTAGCACTTGCTGTTTAATCACCCTTTTACCATTATACATGTGTTATGTGTATTTATTTAACATAGAAAATGGAGGCTATATAGAATATGCTCAAAATGACTCTCTGGTATTTTTAATATATTTTGGGTAGTATAAGTAGCCCACTGGGGAAATATGAAGTTGTGCATGCACAGTTTGAATGGTGATTTGAAATTAACAAGATATGGCTTGCTTATCTAAATAAATGGAAAAGGTGACTTTGGAATGCAAGGAAAATTCCATGGAAAATCTGGTATAATGTTGGTGTTATATAGAGTCTAGAAAGTATTTTTGAAGGAATTATTGACACTGCTATATTGTACATTTGAATTGGCATGCAGTAAATATATGAAAAATAAATGTCCTATAAAACTGAGAGTACTTCACTTGCTAATTTTTGTGGAGGTAGATTTTTCTATGCACTGGTCACTGGTTTAATTTCATGGCCAGAAACTTATCCTATAAATTATGAAAAATATGAGAAGCTATAGGGCTGATAACTTGCTAGATTTTTCATAATTAATTTATAACTCCTTTGTGGCTGAAATTTTGACAGTAGCATAATGTAGTATAAATCTACATGTCATAAAAATCTGAGCTCATTTCGAGTTGTCTAACTACATGAACACAAGTAATGCTTTTTATTCATAAAGTGGGCATGTGTTATTTAAGTATAAGAGTAGGTGTTTGTTTGCAATTGCTATCATTATGCGTATGGGTTGATTTCTAGCTGCAGGCTATCTACTATTCTCTATATAACACTTGATTGAGAAATTAATTCATTTACTCATGTAAAATACCTGAAGTCAATGTAGCGTTTGAATCCATTATAGCGTTTGAATCCATTAAATAAACATACTGCATGATATAACTAGTGAATGTTTCCTATAAATACATGAAGTACATGATTTCAACTTGTTACCCGTTGAATAGAAATGAACACCGCCACACCTATTTTAGTAACCTAAACAACTATTGCTTGCATTTATCGAATCCCATAAGTGACATGTTGTTATAATCAGTAGCTTGTTTATGTGTGATCCTATGACTGCGTGTTGGGTCGTTGTCCATAAGAATTACTCCTTGTGTATGTAGTTTAGTAACCACCTTTCTGTTTTTCCATGAAACGATTGTTCATACGTATGCTTCATATTCATGCATCTCATTCCTTGCATCATCACGCATGTCAATCATATAGTGGCACTCATTACAGATACGTGATCAAGAAACGAGCGCGTGGAACTACTTCAACCAACGGTGATCCAAAAGACCAAGTATGACCCATTCACGACCCGGAGGGCCCATCAGTCGTGCTTGGAAGGAGGAGTTGTCCAAGGGATCAAGGGGTTTCTTGGGGCCAAGCCTCACAACCCGACAAACTAACATTAGCAAAGTTTGTTGGTTCTCTTAAAGTAAAGTAAAGGTAGGCAGGACCATTGTTTCTCCCAGCTAATACAATGTTGTTTGATGATTACGCATCTGCATTAGGAGTTGATTGGAAACATCTGCATTAGACTTCCCGGCCGCCCTGGCCCTAGCACCTATACATAGAGTTTGTAGGACGAGTGCCTAGAATTGCTAGGTACGAGTAGACACGAGTGAATGGACTCACTTGTCGCGTAGGTGATTTTCAAAAGTCACAAGAAATATTACTATGATGGAAGTTATGAGCATGCTTATGGTTTAAATCGAAACCGGGCGGAGATATGGGTATATTATGTTGAAAAATGATGTGGATGGTTTGGTGGACTCCGCCTGAGTCGCATAAGGCCGGTCGTTGTTCGCCTATTGGTTGGCATAACATTGCTAGGGTGCTTATCCGGGATAATGGACCGGTGAAAGTCTTACTTGTGACATCTTAAGCACAGAGACACGTTCCTACCCGCTGGTTGAGAGGAAGGTGGCCGCGGAGGCGGGTGTCAAGGGAGGGCTGACCCATTGCGGGGTAACGCTCCTGTGACGACATGCTCCGGGAGTTAGGCGGGAGTGAATCGAACTTAAGACGGGACGAGTGGAAATGGGGGAAGCATATGTGGGAACGTCGTGGGTTAGTAAGCATATGCCATCCTGGTGCTTCTAGTTATTCCCAGGAATGTAAAAATCGATTCGAATCGCTGATGCTCACCAGGTGTGAGAATGCCAATACCACTGACGAGCAAAGTAGTAATCCACTTGAATATGTTGTATTATGATTTCATGGTTTTGAATACTACATGCTTAGTTTTACATGCTATACTTTCATGCAACTTATTATGGTACTCATGAATAGTATTTATTGACATGATGAACTAAGTAGCTGTCAAATCCTACTTCTATATGATAAATCAAGCAGCTGTCAAATCCTGCTTCCACATGTAACTTGATCCTATTTAAAATCAACAGCTAAGGATCAAATTCTTAGTAAGCAAGCTTTGCGTCAGCCGTAAGCCATTTTCATTAAGTCCTACTGAGTAATTAGTGCTCAGGGTTTGCCCCCACTTTTGGCTCACAGGTACTGATGACTTCTGGACAACCGCTTGAAGGAGAGTAGAACTGGTGGGCTCGGTGCTACTCGCCTTGTTTATCTCTAAATGAAGACTAATTGAGTTGTTTCCGCTACGAGATGATTTGAAAATGCTTCCATTATACATGTATATTTTGCAATTGCTTCCGCTATAATTGAACATGTATTTGATTATTTATCTTCGGTATGTAAACTACCTATTCTCTACTTCCACTGCCTGTGATGGTGTAACTGTTGTGGCTCTTTCGAGGGCTGAATGTGTATGATGTCGGTATCCTCGGGCGATGGTTACATCGAGTGCCCTTTTGGGTAGCTCGACGGACTACCGGGTTTAGTCTAGCCTAGGTGCACTACGAGCCAAAGGTGGCAGGTGTGCTTAGTCTGGATTAAGCAGGGTGGTTCCGCCACAAAATCCTTGATAAAGCGGCGGTAGTAGCCCGCTAAACCGAGGAAACTCCAGATCTCAGTTACTGTTTCAGGTTGTTTCGAATTTAGCACGTCCTCCACTTTGCTAGGGTCGACTGCTACCACCTTTTTAGATAGAATGTGCCCTAAGAAGCTTACTTCCCTCAACCAGAAGGCACACTTGCTGACCTTAGCGTAGAGCTTGTGTTCTCTGAGTCGAGTGAGTACTACTCGTAGATGCTCTTCGTGTTCTTCCTCATTCTTGGAGTAGATTAGTATGTCATCGATGAATACTACCACAAACTTGTTGAGTTCATCCATGAACACCGAGTTCATCATGTACATGAAGAAAGCCAATGCATTGGTTAGCCCAAAGGACATGACCAAATACTCATACAAGCCGTATCTGGTGGAGAAGGCTGTCTTCGGTATATCTTCCTCCCTAATTTTTATCTGATAGTATCCGGACCTTAGATCGATTTTTGAGAAGACCCTAGCCCCCGCTAGTTGATCAAATAGTATATCAATCTGTGGTAACGGGTATTTATTTTTTACCATGACTGCATTCAAAGGCCGATAGTCAACGCAGAGCCTTTTACCACCTTGATCCTTCTTCTCAACAAAGAGAGCTTGACAACCCCAAGGTGACGAGCTGGGGCAAATGAATCCCTTGTCTAACTGTTCCTGCAGTTGTGTTTTTAATTCTTTTAATCCGTCTGGTGCCATTCTGTAGGGTCTCTTAGATACAGGTGCTGTTCCTGGAACAAGTTCAATGCTAAACTCCACATCTCTATCGGGTGGAAGACCAGGAAGTTCCTCCAGAAACACGTCCGAAAATTCACACACTACCGGTATTTTCTTTATTTCTGTGTGCTCAGACGCGTTTACTGTGTTCGATGTGCTTCTGATTAGGCATATGTACCCTTAGAATCTTCCCACTGATACTAGACCTTATCTGCATAGTCCTGCCGCCAATATCTAGGACCGCATTGTTTTCTGTCATCCAGTTCATACCTAATATGACATCGATCCCCTGGTGTGGCAGCACCACGGATTAATGGTGCAACTCTTTGTGCCAATGTCCAACTTTAATTGTCTGACCACTAGACTTGTATCTATGGGGGAACCCGGAGCTGTGATGTGGTAGTTCTCTTTTATCTTAGACATTTCTATCCCATCTTTCAATGCATATGATTTACTAATGAATGTATGTGTGGCCCCCGAATCAAATAACACGACGGTCGGCTGACCGTTGACTGTGAACGTACCCGCGAGTACCGGCTCTCCGGTAGGTATCTGTTCCATGTGGATGTAGTGGACATGACCCGTCTTTTGCACAGGTCCCTTCTACTTGTTCTGCTGGCTGCCACCCGTAGGGTTAGGACCTTGGATCCTGCGAGGAGCGTGGCAGTCTCGGCTGAAGTGTCCCGGCTTCCCACAATTGAAGCAGGGGTTGCCGGCCCCTGGAGTGGCGGGAGCACGGGGTGCTTGGAGCTATGCCGGAGCGCGGTAAGCTGGATACTGCTGTTGCTGCTGTGGCACCTTGTGGATCCAGCCCGGTTGATTTGGCCGGACCACAAAGCGAGGCTGTGGGAAGAACGGCTGTGGTTGCTGGTAGGTGGCCTTCTATTTCTGTGAAGAGCTAGCAGGTGCACTGTTGGCTTGACGTTTCCGCTTTTGGTCCTCGTTAGCGACACGAAGACGGTTCTCCATGTCAAGTGTTGTGTCCACCAAGTCGGTGAAACTCTCGTAACGGCGCCCCAGGTGTGTCTGAAGGGTGGGGTCAAAGCCGTGCAAGAGTCTGGCCGCTCGGCTAGGATCATCTGCAACGTCCTCCGGCGAGTACTGGGACAAATGAATGAAAGACTGCACATATTGCATCACAGTCTTGTTACCCTGGCGGAGCTCCCTGAACTCACGTTGCTTTTGTTCCATTAGACTTGCTGGTATGTAGTGCGCCCGGAAAGCCTGATGGAATTCTTGCCAGGTGGGGATGTGGTCTCTCTGCTGTCTGGTGAGGAATGTGGTGTGCCATGCCCCTGCTGGCCCCTACAGTAGCTGAGCCACATACCGAGCCTTCTCTTGCTCAGTCAGCTCCGGCAGAAGTGTGAACTTCGACTCGATGGTGCGGAGCCAGTCATCTGCCGCAAGCGGTTCTGGGCAGGTCATGAAGATAGGAGGGTGCAGTCCCTCGAAGTCCTGATAGGAGACACCGTGGGGTCGGCGCTCCCGTGGCTGTTGTTGACCCTGATCTGTCGTTCTTCAGCGAGCAGGCGAATCAGCTCTGCCTGCTGGACGACCAGGGTGGCTAGCTCTGGCGGTGGCGGGGCACTCTGCGCTTGTGGTCCCGATCCAGAGCTCTGGCCAGTGCGGGTGCTCACCATCTGCAAGAAGGAGACTAGCTGTGTTTGGTCAAATAGCTTTTGTGCAACAGATGCGACGATAAAAGAATCATAGCATCTACGATACATTCTGAATACATGAAAACATGTAAATGGTCAGAATAATTCAATTGCACCCAAGGCGTTAGCTCCCCTTGTAAGTGTGGACAATCGCGCATACTAACGATACATGTGCAGTTTTTAAATGCACCATGGCATTTTCTCTATTCGTAACCTTTCCCTGTATCTCCTTCATACAGCTGATTTGGATAGTGGTGTATAAGTTGATTTGCTAGCCACATTTTAGCTTCCAGCTTTTAAACAGGGACAGTGTCAGTCTTAAGCTTTGAACTGCTTCGATTCAGTGCATCATTAGCGTTTGACCCTTTTAGCAAAGTTGTTCTGTGTTTCGTGCTCTACGACTTTGTTATAGGAAGTTTTTGGCAATTCAGCTTGTAAGTTGGTCGAATTTCGGCTTTCGTCAGGGTATATCACTTTTGTCCAGATTTCTGGTCCGGTAGATCCCCTGCTATAACTTTTAAACTGAGCCTTTCCAGGAGAAACATTATATAGCAAAGTTGTCACACACATCATCCTCTACAACTTTGGTATATAACTCCCAGTTCAAATCTTCCTCTAAAAGGGTGCAAGGTGTTTGTTTCTCTCAGGTTCTGCTGCAGTCCAGAGTACATGCCCAGCAAAGATTCGACCATATCTCCTGATCTGAGCACATTTGGAGAAAGCTCCAATTGACAAACTTGTGCACCAGAAAGTACTCCACAACTTTGTTATACAACTTAGGAACCAAAACCTCCCAGATTTTGAGATATAATCCAATTTAGCAGCAGCTGTGCGAAATTCCAGATTGCGAGCTGCAACCCAAAACAAGGTGCAAATCCACACTCATTCATGAGACACATCTCAAATATCTCAAGGACATCGAACTAACTTCAAGAGCCACATAAAAGGTTCGAATGACACTAAGGAGTCTTACTATTACATCATAGGGTGATGGTCGCATCGACCAACCATTAAATAGCACATGATAAGGTGTCCATCAACTACTCAAATGGCGTACACAAATGAGTTCTCACATCCTCACCAATGTTTGGTACAACCATGAATTAAAGCACGGAGCGGAATAATACAAAAGATCGCTTTCAACGTGCTACTACTACGAACGTAGGTCATCATCACCATCCAACTCTCGTCCCCCACACTAGATGGCAGAGCGGGCGTCAGACACCGAGGCCTCTCCCTCAACCTCCTCCGGCTCTAAAGTCATCGCAGGAGGGTCCTGCTCCATAGGAGCTGGCTGCTCGTGCCCCGTAAGGCGTGCTGAAGCTTGCCCACCTGAGCCTCCAACTCCTCCACTCGTGCACGTGTCTCTATGAACCTGTCAAAGTAAAAACGGCTCCGATCCTCTGCACGGAGGTACATCCCGCGTGCCTCGCGGGCATACTCCATGCACGTAGCATAGGGCCGGGCGTCGGGACGGTCCTGGAGCTGCTCGTGGCGACGGTGCCACTCGTCGTCTGTCTCGACAGTGGGGAGGTAGCGTAGGACCGAACGGCCTGCCTCCTCCTCAGAGCTCAGTGAGGTGATCGCAGTGTAGATAGTGATCGTAACCTGGCCCATGAAAGTGTCTCGTGGAGGGACGACCTGGGCCCAGCAATCCCCTCCTCATGCACCGTCTGCACAGAGATGAAGGGACAAGGACGACGCCCCATCTCGCTCAAGGCCCTGCACAGGATCTGGGATAGGGGACACGCCTCATGGCAACGGGTGTGAAGCAACCCACCCTCCACCACAGGAAGAGTGTGAGTCGCGTCGGGAAGGACAGTGATTCTTGCTCCGGTGGCCTTACGTGCCTTCTGCTTGGTCCTAGCCATCTGTTTTTAATAAGCAAGGCTTCAGATTAGTGATTTTGAATAACTTCATAAAGGAGAATTTATATAAGTATAACAGTGATAACATGCAGAAGGTAATTTGAAGTTACGGTTTATCCCATTTGTATTCTCATAACCCTCCCCCCCCCAAACAAGAATAAAACATAAGATATGATGCATGATTCGCACTGACAGGTCTCACATCACACATCCTAGAATCTCATATATAGCTACCGTCAAATCGGTGACATATATGCACGGCGCTCCCTAATGCAACTAACCGTCCTCTATTCGTCTTAAGTTCGCACGTAGTTAGGGCACCTGTAGAAGAATGCATGCACATACATTACCACCTAGTGTGGCATCCACGCGTGACCGTTGCGTGGACATCGTAGGGTGGGCCTTTGCACCTTCTCTCAAAGCCTGACTTTCCACCAGTACTGGGGATTGTCGAGAGAAAGGTGGATCCCCAAATCGAATGTAAGTGTGGTGGGCATGAAAGCATCCAAAGCATGCCCACCACCCTTAAAGAATTTTCCTACCCAGCATGAATGCAGGGTTCACAACCATCCGCAAATCCCAATAGCGTTCCTCCAGTACTGAGGATAGCTATGGCCGAAAAGTTGCTTCCCAAAACACCGAATATGCATATGAGTTCTATCTAGATCAGTATGTTAGCGATGTCACCTGGATAACACTAACATCCTTAGTATGGGCATATCGCATACTCTCATTTTTGAAATACTTGAGAAGGGGTTTTCGAAAATAGTTTTGCAAAACAAAGCTAGATGATATGATTGCTGTCTGTGTATGATCGGCTCTGATACCAGCTGTGGCAAAACCGTCCTGCTTAATCCAGACCAAACACACCTGCCACCAATCCAAAGGAACCGACATCATACACATCAGACTCTCGAAGGAGCCACAACAATTACATCATCACAGGCAGTCGAATAGGGTAATAATTATAGAATACAGGATTACAAACCCAGTTTGAATTTAAAGTACAAGTCTCAACATAAAGTCTTAAGATAGAATAAGTTCTTGAAAGTATCTCGCAGCGGAAAACAAAGTTCATGGTTCATGATAAACAAAAGCCTAGAAACTTCGAAACAACATCGAGCCCACCGATGCTGCCTCGCAGCCACATAAGGGAGTCATCATTCCTAGTGGGAACAGACACCCTCGCCTACGCAGGCAAAAATGACGAACTACATACCTGTATTCCAAAAATGGGGGCAAACCTTGAGTACTAATTACTCCGTAGGACTTAATGGAAATGGCTTACGGCTGATGCGATGCTTGCTTACTAGTCATGTGAGTCCTTAGCCGTTGATTTTAAACAGTGTCATGTTTACAATAGAAGGCAGGATTTGACAGCTGCCCCTTTTCATCTTATTTTGTTGGCATAGTCAAATATAGAACTTGCATGACAGTAGAACATCAACATATAAAATCAAGCATGTGGCATTTGAAAACATAAGCATAATCATAAGGTATTCAAGTAGTTACTACGTTGCCCGTGTGCGATATTTGGCATTCTCACACTTGGTGAGCATCACCGATTCGAATCGATTTTTATATTCCCGGGAATAACTATCATGCCAGGGGTATATGCTTACTAGCCATCGCGTTCCCACATATGGCCTCCATCTCCACTTGTCCCATCCCAAGTTCGATTCACTCCCGCCTGACCCCCGGGTTGTGCATCCATGGTGAGCCTGCCGACATCTCGGTCTCCCCACCATGAGTACAAAGCTCCCCCGAGCCACCTTCCTCTCAACCAGTGGGTAGGAACGTGTCTCTGTTCACAGGATGGCACAAGTAAGATTTCACCAGTCCCATGGCCTGGATAAGCACTCTAGCAATGTTATGCCGATCAGTAGGCGAATAGCGGACGAGCCTTATATGACTCGGGCGGAGTCCATAGTGCGACATCATGAAAAGTAAATACTGAATAAAATCTCCGCCAGGTCTCCATTTAAAACTTGAGCATAATGATAATCTTCCACCATAATAAGATTTTTCTGCTTTTGAAATATCACCTGCGCGATGAGTGACTCCTTTCACTCGTGTCTACTCGTACCTAGCATTACTAGGCATACTCGTCCTACGGACTCTATGTATAGGTGCTAGGGTCAGGGCGGCCGGGATGTCTAATGCAAAGGGGTTTCAAACAACTCCTAATGAATATGCGTAACTTAATCATATGGTATTTGCTGGGTTGAAGTATGGTCCTGCCTACTTTCTTCGCTAGGGTTAGTCTCCTCGATGACGGGGTCAGTGGTCGGGTGCCGGTCCTCCTGCTCGTCCTCGGGCTCTTCGATCAGTGGTTGCTCCTGCACGACTTGCTCCTCGTCCGCAGAATCTATATGCGATGACACAATGCATATGAGTGCGAAGGCACGAAATGCAGATATATGGAGCAAGAAGAATAAATATGGTGCACAACATTTGATGTAGAACCCAAGTAACCATATTTTAACCTCATATTATCACCATGAGACTTGCATAACATTTAAATATGGTGCCTTACTTTAAGAAATGGCGCAACTACTATTAAGAAATCGTACAACCCATCACCTACACTTAGTTAAATCCATCATGCATAACATTACAGGAACTTTTAACAAGCCTTATGGTGGAAGTAATGGCATTTTATACACACATGATTATACATAGGCCTAGTACCCAAGTTTTACTTTTTATTACACCAAAAATTCTCGGGCCTGATTTGTACAGTTGCACAATTCCAAATGAGCTCAATTATTTATGGCGTGCAGGTTAATGCTGTGATAAGCCACTGCCAAAATTTTAGCCTTAGCAGAGTTATATCTATTTTTCTAAAATTTCAGCAATTTATCAGCCTTTTATCTTTCCAGATTTTTCTTAATTTGTAGGAATGGAATTTTGTCATGAGATTTATCCAGTGAGCATTTCCTAACATAAACAGCAAGTACAAAAATTGGCAAGTGAAATATCATTAGTTTAGCAGGACATCTACCTTCCATATTTTAGTTCATCACAATATTCATGCCTAGTAAAACAGTAGTAAGAAAATTCACAAAAATACTTTCTGGAAACTAGACTTCACCAACTAGCTAAAAGAATTTTACTAGAATTTATCTTGCACCCTAGAACCCATTTTTTCCAATTATTTAGTTCTCCATGACAAGGTTTGTTATAGGGCTTGTTTGGTTGAGATCCTGGAGCTGCCTGGCCTGGTGAAGCTGCTGCCTGTACTCTGCCTGTGTGGCATTTGGTTGGAAACCTGAGCATCTTCCTGGTCCAGGCAAGTGTGCCTGCAGTCAGGCCACCAAAATCGACTGCCTGGGGTTGCCTGGCACTGCCTAGCTCTATCATAGAGTACTCCAATTGTTTATAAATTTCCATAGGCAACAAGCTTCAACCAAACTGACGCTGCCCTAGATGGCTAGCCAGGCAAAAGCGTATGTGTTCACAGGCAACATACAGGCAGCATCTTTCTCCAGGCAAATGCTCCAGGGTTGCAACCAAACATGCCCTTCAAATCACCCTTCAAACTTAACATGCAAAGGCTCATATTTCATCAATGAACTACTTAAGCCATGTGAAGCATATGAAAAATATCAGAGAGCCATTTTAAGCATATTTCACGTAGCATCCATTTCCCATGTTAATAAAGTGCATAAAATACATGCAAACCTCAAAACACAAATAAACAGCTCGTGCTAGGGTTGCCAAATTTTCCACAGTGCAAGCATAGCCTAAGAAAGCTACTGTCCAAGTTTCACTTCAATTGGAGTTCATTTTGACCATATTTTCCATTTTAGATAGAATAATATGCATGCACAATACCAAGGGCAAAACAAACAATGCACATCTCCACATCATACCTCTTCTATAGATCTAGTCACAAGAGGTTCATAGCCACTGAGTTTGTCCATTTTAGATTTTTATTTGATTTTATATGATTTTCCAAAGTTTCAGCCAAAAATAACAAAAGAAAGTGGAAAAACATTAGATCCAGGGGCTAGATCGTGATTATTTTGAATCAACAGGGGCTAGCATGCAAGATTCACAAGACTCAGTGAATGGATTGAAATGTAAATAGAAAGAAAGCCGGGTGGCTAGATCTGAAAAAGACCGGCCCCCGTCTTCTTCCTCGCGTCGGCGGCGGCCGGCGGCGAGGCGCGTGCGCGCCGGCGAGCTCCGGACTGCGGGCTACTACCTTAGGTAGCTGTCGACGGCAGAGGTGGCGTCGACGAGGCGGGCGGTGACGGAGAACCGAGGCGGCACGATGTGAACCGGCGTGACGCGCGACGTCGAGGCGGGGTCGATCCGGCGACCGGGGCTCGGGAAGGCGACGACGTCAAGCCGTACGGGTGCGGGAGAGCGAAGCGATTACGGTGGTGGTGATCTAGTAGAGCGGGAGGGGGTGGAGCGGCGGCGCGAGCTCGAGCTCCGAGCTCAACCCAACAATGGCGGTGGCGTCGGGGTCGCGACGCGATCTAGCGAATAGGGAGGGAAGAGGCGACGAGAGCTAGGGCAGGAGGTGCGTGTGGCGGAACCGCCCTGCTTAATCCAGACTAAGCACACCTGCCACCTCGGGCTCGCAGTGCACTTAGGCTAGACTAAACCCGGTAGTCCGTCAAGAGTCCTTCGGGCTCTCGATAACACCATTTCCCGAGGAACCGACATCAAACACATCCGACTCTCGAAGGAGCCACAACAGTTACAATCATCACAGGCAGTTGAAACAGAGAGTAATAGACTTTAATTTACAGACCAAATATATGAAGTCGAATACATTTCAAAATATAGCGGAAGCGGTTTCAGAGTATATATATAGCGGAAGCGTTTTCAAAACAACTCGCAGTGGAAACAAACTTAAATAGTCTTCATGAAGAGATGAACAAGGCGTGTAGCACCGAGCCCACCGGTACTACCACCTCCAACACAGTTGTCCGGATGTCGTCAGTACCTGTAATCCAAAAGTGGGGGCAAACCCTGAGTACTAATTACTCAGAAGGACTTAATGGACGGGGCTTACGGCTGACGCAAAGCATGCTTACTAATCATATGGATCCTTAGCTGTTGATTTTTTAAACAATGTCATGTTGACAAAAGATAGCAGGATTTGACAGCTGCTATCCATTAACCATGAAGATCATTTATATCATAAAGTAAGTACTTGCATGCAAGTAAAACATGAGAACCATCAGTAACTTGCATAATAGTGTATCATACACATCCAAGATATACCCCTCATCTACACATGTCCTGTCCCAAGATTCACAGCGCCCCCATCTAACCCCTGAGAGTAGCCGTCTTAGGAGCGATACCACGGTACGTCGGGTCAGCCCTTCCTCGACTTCAAAGCACCTCCAAGTCCATCGACCTCCTATCAGTGGATGGGCAGCACCATGAATAGTGGGACAGATCATACACATCCAAGCATGTTCTACTAAAAAGCGTGATTAAATAAACAACATGTTACAGTTATTAATACATTGCCCGAGTGCGATATCTGGCATTCTCACACCTGGTGAGCATCAGCGATTCGAATCGATTTTTAATTTCCGGAAATAACTAGAAGCACTAGGATGGCATATGCTTACTAACCCCCGGCGTTCCCACATATGCTTCCCCCATCTCCACTTGTCCCATCCCAAGTTCGATTCCAACCCACCATTCCCTAGGTTTAGCCCCTATGGAGCGTTACCACGGTACGTCAGGTCAGCCCTCCCATGAGTCAAGCGCCTCCAGGCCTATGGTAGGAACAAGTCTCTATTCTTCGGATGGCACAAGTAAGACTTTTACCGGTCCATTATCCCGGATAAGCACTCTAACAATATTATGCCGATCAGCAGGCGAGTGACCTTTATTCACTCGTGTCTACTCGTACCTAGCCATTCTAGGCACTCACCCTACGAACTCTGGGTATAGGTGCTAGGACCAGGGTGGCCAAGGGATCTAATGCAGTTGGTTTCATTCAACTCCTAATGCATATGCGTAATCAATAATTATTTTATTTGCTGGGAATAGCATGATCCTGCCTACCTTTGAGTATTCTTATGAAGGCTAACAAACTAATCTAAGTTAGTTTGCCGGGTTGTGAGGCTTTGCCCTAGGCAACCCCTTGAAACAGGGACGGATGAAATCAGCAACACGTCGTCTTCTTGCTCTTGGTGCAATTCGTTGTTCGGCTTATCGATCAATAGCAGCTCTCGTGTTGATCCTTCTTCGCAGAATCTATATGTATGATATAATATGCAAGTGAGTGCAAGAGAATGCAAATACATGCATATGATACAGGTTATATGCATGACATAGTGTAATCATGAGTACAACGAATTGCAAATGTATGCATGAGGTGCCAATGAAATATAATGCATCATCAAGCAGTTTGTGAAGAATGGGTTCGAGTACTCTTAGTTTAAATACATCCCATAGTAAGAAAAACTTAACGACTTTGCTAAAAAAATCATACAACCCATCACCACATTTTATTTCTGAAATTATGAGGAGTTACTATCTTATATGTGTACATAGTCCCTATCAAATAAAATGAAGGTATCTCTTAAAAACACCTCCATTGATAACCCTGGGGATCACAAGCTGTACTTGATGGTATGCAACCAGAAATTTTATATATGCACAAGAATGTTGTCACTTTCAGTTAAACATATGCACACAATTTAATAGACATGCTACCTCTATAAAATAAAGTGCACCCATGAGTTCATCTAGTTAGACAACTCAAATTGATCCCAAACTTTGATCACATGCAAAAACATACTATATAATGCTACTGCCAAAATTTCAGCTACAAACAAGTTATAATTAATTTATTAAAATTCCAGCAAGTTATCAGCCCTATGGCTTCTCAGATTTTTCATAATTTATAGGAATGGTTTCTGGGCTTAAAATTTCTACAGCAAGCATTTCAGTGCATAAACATCATGTACAAAAATTAGCAAGCACAAAATCCATAGTTTGACATGACACATATTTTCCATATTTTATTTCACCATGAAAATCATATAAATCAAAACAGCAGTTAAAACCTACATGCACAACCTCATACTTTACCAGTGAGTTATTCCCACTATATGAAGTACATGAAAAATACCAGAGGTCATATTTGAGCATATTTTATGTAGCCTTCATTTTCCAAGTAAATTTAATACACAAAACACATGCATAAGGGCAAAACAGTAATTTAACCGCCAATACTAGGGCTACCAAAAATCACACAGTATCTGGATACTGTAACAAAGCTACTGACTAAGTTTCATAATTTTTGGAGTTCATTTAGTCTATGTTTACCATTTATTCACCCTCAACATGCATGCACTAAACCAGGGGTAAAACAGACTTTTCACACATCCACATCATATCTATCCTGTAGATCTACTCAAGAGGAGTCCATAGCCACTAAGTTTGTCCTTTTTGGATTTTTCTTTGAATTGTTATGATTTTTCAAAGTTCACAGCCTAATATAAATGAAATAAATAGAAAAACTCATAGATCGAGAACCTGAACGTAATTAACCGTATACATTAGGGGCTAGAACGTAAGATCTGCAAGGCTCATTGCACAGCGCTTCGGACCTACCCGCGAAACGTCAAAAACCCGAGGGGAAAAATGCAAAACTCTCGCCATTCTTCAACCTCCCGCTGGGGAGGTTTGACCGGCAACAGAGCTCTCTGGGGCGCGGAGTGCGGCGGCGGAATGCAGCTCGGCAGAGCAGCGCCGGCGGTCTAGAGCTAGGGGAAACGACGGAGAACAGGCCGGGGATGGACGGCACGGGGTGTGGAGGCGGGAGGGCGAGCGGAGCGGCGGTGCTACCTTGAGCCTGAGCCCCTGGCTATGGCGCGGCGGCGACCTTCGGCATGGCAATGCGCCGCATGGGTGGGGAGGTGACGGCCTAGAGCTAGGGGGATCAGTGGAGTGGAGGCCGAGGATGGACGGCACGGCGGCGTGGAGGCGCGGGAAGAGCCGGAGCGGCGGGCGCGAGTTTGCCTCCGAGCTCCGTCAATGGCGGTGGCTTCGGTGCGCAGAGGGAGTGAAGGACGCCGGAACCCCATCCAGGTGAAGAGGGGCAGGGTGCGGCCTCAGCGCTGGCTCAGCCGGCCGGCGTTGAGCGCGTGGCGCGCGCTGTCCGGGCGCGCTCGCCGCGTGGGCGGAGCCGAGGGGGAGAGAGGGACGGTGGCGGTTCGGTGGACTGGGTCTATGGACCGGCGGTCAGTGACAGGTGGGGCCGAGGCAGTGGGAGAAAGAGAGGGTCCAATGGACCGGGTTCGTGAAGGGAAAATCAAGTGGGGCCCGCGGTCAGCGCGTTCCAACCGAGTGAGCGGGAACCCGAGGGGTCCGACAGGTGGGACCCGCCTGTCATATAGAGAGAAAAGGAGGGAAAACCCCGAAATTGATAAAAGAGGATTTGACTGCAGTAACACCCAACTGAGATTCCCATTTTTCTTCAGTTTAGAGGCCGAATTTGAAAATACCCCAATTGGATGAAGTGTTCTAAATTTGTTTCTATACATTTTCCTTATAAACTTGCATACCATGTTGTATTAAAAAATATGGTGTAAATTTGAATTTAACCTGCTGACCAAGGTTTGACCAACAGAACCTTCTAGTTTAGAAATTCTAAAAGTTTATTTTCTGTTCACTTTCACTCAAAGAGTTTTATACCAATATTGTTCAGAATTTCAAGATCTACAACTTTCTCAATAAAAGCATTGCAAGATTTTGGCTTTACGATCAAGAGAATTTAAAATTACTAAACTGGTCATGTTTGGACAGAATTCACATGCTGACAGAAAAAGCCCCAAAACTCTATGCAAACCTTAATGCATGTCAAAGCACCAATTACCAAAGTTGTTTATCATCAAATTGTATATAAGTTTGTCAATATGAGTTTCACCCAGAGCTAAATAGAATCAAAGTTATGGGCTCAATCACAGAGACATACACTCAGAAAACAGGGTTTAGCAGGTGGCACATAAATCAAGTTTGACCATGGGGTTCAATTGCATGTCATTGTATGATGCTTCAGGACGAATGCTACACATATGATGGATGATTATGCACTTGAGATGCTGGAGCATCACAACCCACCCCCCTTAAAGAAATCTCATCCCGAGATTTTGATGTGATGTGGGTGGATAAGTTAAATGAGGAGAAAGTGCATTGTGTATGAATTTGAAACTTTTAAACTGCGGTGACGTACTCAATTTGTAGTGGATGGAAGAAATCCAGGATACTTTGTTTGCAAAAATTCCTCTTGTTCCCATGTTGCCTCTTCTTCGGAGTGGTTACTCAATTGCACTTTGTAGAAGTTAATAGCTCTTCGTCGCGTTGCTTTTTGCTTTTGGTCGAGGATCTTTATGGGGTGCTCTTCATAAGTGAGGTCCGGTTCAATCTAAATTTGAGATGTATCAACCACTTCTTCCGGCACTCTCAGACACTTCTTGAGTTGCGAGACATGAAACACATCATGAACCGCAGCAAGGTGTGGTGGCAATTCCAATCTATAAGCTACTGATCCACATCTCTCTGTGATCTTGAATGGACCAACATATCTTGGTGCTAGCTTGCCTTTTACTCCAAACCGGTGTACTCCTTTCATTGGTGACACCTGAAGATACACATGATCATCCTCTTCAAAGGCTAATGGCCGCCTTCTCTTATCTGAATAGCTTTTATGCCTAGATTGTGCCCTTTTCAGGTTGCTGTGTATGAATTTTACTTGCTCTTCAGCTTGTGTTACCAAATCTGGACCGAAGGTGACGCGTTCTCCTGGTTCGGACCAGTTGAGTGGTATCCTACATCGTCTACCGTATAGGGCCTCAAAAGGTGCCATTTCCAAACTCTTTTGGTAGCAGTTGTTGTAAGCAAACTCTGCTAAGGGAAGACACTCATCCCACTTAGTGGAATAGGTCAAGGCGCATGCTCTTAACATATCTTCTAGGATCTGATTCACTCTTTCAACTTGGCCGTCTGTTTGAGGATGGTATGCCGAACTGTGAATTAAATTGGTCCCAAGAGCAATCTGCAGTTGCTCCCAGAAGCGGGACACAAACAGTGAGCCTCTATCCGAAGTGATGGTCTGAGGAACACCGTGCAAGGATACAATCCGGGAAATGTATAGTTCAGCATATTGCTTCGCCCGATAGGTGGTTTTGATAGGGAGGAAATGACCAGATTTTGTGAATCGGTCAATAATCACCCAAATGGAATCGTACCCCTTCGGTGTGCGAGGCAATCCCACAATGAAGTCCATATGTATGTCTTCCCATTTCTAGGCTAGAACTGCTAATGGTTGGAGCATACCCGCAGGCTTTAGGTGGTCAGATTTTACTCTTTGGCATACATCACACTCAGACACATACTTGGCTATTTCTCGTTTCATGCGAGTCCACCAAAACTTTTGCTTCAGATCGTGGTACATTTTATTGCTGCCCGGGTGCATGGTAAACATGGTGGTGTGAGCTTCATCCAGAATTTTCTTCCTTAGCTCCATGTCCTTTGGTACCACTAAGCGGTTTTTGAACCACAAGACTCCCTCTTCATCAAGCTTGAAACAGGCCTTCTTCTTGTCATTGATCTCATCTCGAATATGTGCCATGCCCTTATCTTGCTTTTGTGCTGCTATGATTTGATCCTTGATGGTTGGTTCAAGGACAAGGTTGTAAAGTTTGGCTTTTGGCGTTTCTATGTCCCCAATCTCACAGCATAGCACTCTCACTGTTGGATGAGCTTCAATGAAGTTGCAATGAGCTTTACGGCTCAATGCATCTGCTACCACATTTGCCTTACCGGGGTGATAATGGACTTCCAAGTCATAGTCTTTGATTAACTCCAACCAACGACGTTGCCTCATGTTTAGTTCTGGCTGTGCGAATATGTATTTTAGACTTTTGTGATTGGTGTATATGTGGCAAGTGTTGCCCAACAAGTAGTGTTTCCATTTCTTCAGTGCTTAAACAACTTCAAGCAGCTCAAGATCATGAGTCGGATAATTAACCTCATGTTTCCTCAGTTGGCTGGATGCATAGGCAATAACTCTGCTCTCTTGCATTAAAACACAACCGAGGCCACTACCAGAGGCATCACAATACACATCAAATGGTTTGGTGATGTCTGGTTGAGCAAGAACAGGTGCTGAAGTTAGGAGTTTCTTCAACGTTCCAAATGCTTCTCCACATTTTAGACCCCACGCAAATTTTGCATTTTTCTAGGTCAACGCTGTCATAGGCTTTGAAATTCTTGAGAAATCCTTGATGAAGCGGGGTAATACCCTGCTAAACCAAGAAAACTCCGTATCTCTGTCACAGTTTGTGGCTGCTTCCAATTCAGCACATCTTCCACCTTGCTAGGATCGACAGCCACTCCCTTCGCTAACAAGATATGGCCTAGGAATGCCACTTCCTTTAGCCAAAAAGCACACTTGCTGAACTTGGCATAGAGTTTATGTTCTCTAAGGCGAGATAGCACTATTCGCAAATGCTCTTTGTGCTCCTTCTCATTCTTGGAATAAACCAAGATGTCATCAATGAATACTACCACGAATTTGTCAAGCTCATTCATGAACACCGAGTTCATCAGGTACATGAAGAAAGCCGGTGCATTTGTCAAACCGAAGGACAGAACAAGATACTCATAAAGCCCATACCGCGTGGAGAAAGCGGTCTTTGGTATGTCTTCCTCTCGGACCTTTATTTGATGGTACCCGGATCTAAGATCAATCTTGGAGAAAACTGTGGCTCCCCCAAGCTGATCAAATAGGATATCAATGTGTGGCAGTGGGTACTTGTTCTTGACAGTAACAGCATTCAGTGGTCGATAGTCTATGCATAACCTCTTACCACCTTGGTCTTTCTTCTCAACAAAGAGAGCGGGACAGCCCCAAGGTGATGAGCTGGCCCGAATGAACTCTTTGTCTAATTGTTCTTGCAGTTGAGTTTTCAGTTCCTTCAGTTCATCAGGCGCCATTCTATATGGCCTCTTGGAGATAGGTGCCGTGCCTGGAACAAGGTCTATTCTGAACTCTACATCCCTATCAGGCGGTAGTCCAGGAAGCTCTTCAGGAAACACATCCGGATACTCGCAAGCTACAGGGATCTTTGCAAGTGCTTGTGCCTCAAGGTGGGCTTCTGCAACATTAACCGTGTGAGACTCATGCTTATGAAGTGGCACCTGAATAGATAGGTTCATCCCACCACTTGAGCGTAACTGTATCATTCTGTTCTCCACATCAATCCTTGCTTGGTGTTGCTTTAGCCAATTCATCCCAAGAACAATATCAATTCCTAACCGTGGGAGTACTAGAGAATTGATGAACAAACTTCCCTTTCCTACTTGCAAACACAAGTCTCTCACCTGAGAGCCAATGGACTGGCCTCATTGCTCTCCTGGTGTGATGAGTGATTGTCAACGAGCTCATGCCCTCCAATGGACTAGAGGCCCTCCGATGGACTGGAGGTAGACGATGAAGACCTCGATGGACTGAGGCAAAAGCCCTCCAATGGACCGGAGGCAATGCTCGGCGCCGGTTGGCCATGGGAGCTCGGTACACGGAGGGGCGGTTCGGCAACGGCTGTGTAAGCCCTCCGATGGACCGCGAGGCAACTACGATGGACTGGAGAAGCCAGGTGCCACCGTGGTGCTCGAATCCGAGTGCATGGCGCGAAGGCGTGCGAGGGAGGCATTGGCGGCTTCGGCTCAAAACCGCCACCCAAGTTCAAGTGACTTGGTGGGTTGGCCCCGACACGCCAAGATAGAAGATTGGGCCAAGACCCAGCCCAAGAAGCCCACAGAATAAAGTTTTTCGGTTACTGACTTCAAAACCGGGGGAAGCTTCTGGACTACTGGCTACGTGGCGCACATCCAAGCGAGGCGTGGAGAAAAAGAAGATCAAGCCGTCATCGTAGTCGTCCGATTGTATCTTTTCGGTTTGGCCCCCTCCGGACATTTTTAGAGTAGGGGTCTTAATGTAATTGTGTCATTTAGGGCCTAGGGTATAAATAGACTTGAGAGGCTCCCTTGGAGCTTATCTTAGCAGCCACAATACCCTAGTTTCCCTAACCCTAGCAGCCAAGATCCAAAGAGAGAAAAGAGAGGAGATTAGCTAGGAGATGAGGGCCTAGTTTAGTCAAATCTTGTCATTAGTGGGTGGATGATGGGAGGTAGGCTCTAGGGAACTTGTATACTCAGATTGTGTGATCAATTCAAGGTTCCTTGCTGAGAAATTCTATGTCCTAGAGCAGCAATTCGTCCCTCCCTCTTTTCCCTTTGTTCTAGTTTCGTTTTTGGTCCCATTTCTTGGATTTTGGCTCGTTTTGTGTTGTCCAAGGATGAGACCTTTCTTTTGCTAGTATTTTGCCTTGCTAGGACGTGGTGCATCTCACTAGCCAAGTGCTAGAATCATCCAACCACGAGCAAGGGCCGTTCTTATCCGATTTCAGTTTTTCGGTGTCAACTCACCTACCTCACGAGATTTGCAATTCCCGTGCATCCCTTGATCTTTTGGAGCTGATCTTTTGGGATTTGCTAGGGAAGGTCCTTAGGATTGTCCATGCAAATTTTCGTGAAGTTTTGTTGAGATTTGACCCCGTTTTGATCGATTTTTCAAAAGGGTGTCGGGCTGTTTTTTGAGTGCACTTTTCTGCTAAGTTAAATAGGACGGTCTGTAGAGACCGGATAGTCCGGTCTGTGTGGCGGAGAAACCGAGGTTCGGCCACCTCATGTGTGTGTGTCTCAGGTTTGTTTGTCCGGTCTTTTGTCCGGTTTGCCAAACCGGACTGTCCGGTCTGTAGTGTTTCTGGGCTGTTTTCTTCCTCTCCTTAACTTAGTACGATCTAGGCCTTTTGGGGGGTTCGGATAGTACGGTCTGTACAATTTTAGGCTGTTTTCTTGTGTTAGTTCCTACTCTTCTTCCTTGGTCTTTTCTCCTTGGTTTCTTTGGTCGTTGAGTGTTGTTGTTTGCTTCAAACTTGTTTTGTGTCAACCACTGCATGCCCATACTCTTCACTCACTTCTTAAGTGAGGCACACTTCGGTGCGTTGAGTGGCAAGTGTGCGACACTTGCAAGCTTTGTAGCTTATCTTGTTTTGTTTGTGCCTTGTTGTTCTTCCGTGCTTTGATGCTGTTTTAGTGTGTTCGTCCTGGTGTAGTGTGTTTGTTCAATTAGGTGTAGTTGGTGCTTCCGCTTTTCACTCGATATGTATCTGTTCAGTGGACGGTATCGGGTGTGCGTGTGTTTTCGTGAGAGAGCACTTTTGGGGGTTTGAGTTTGAGTTTTTCAAGTGCTCCTATTCACCCCCCTCTAGTCGCACGTCTCGGTCCTACAAGTGGTATCAGAGCCGGTTAGGTTTCCTATACTTTAACCGGTGACGAAACCGTAGCGACGATGACTTACTCCGGGAAAATTCCCATCCTTGGCTCCGATGGCTATCCGTACTGAAAAGGTGGGATGGAGGCGTTCCTTGTTAGCCAGAGTCAGGACATATGGGATGCTACTCAGAGTACGACTTTTGTGGTGCTTCCAGTCGCTGAGCGTACTACGCAGGATATCGTGGCTCAGCATGAGGCGAATGCCAAGGCTGTTAACTTTCTCTTCTCCGGGCTTGGTCCCATGGATTATGAGAGAGTGAGTCACCTTAAGACTGCGCGTGAGATATGGTCACTGCTTAGTGCACACCATGAGGGTACTGCAACGATTAAGGCTAGGCTTGTGGAGACTTACCGGCGTGAATATGAGAATTTCGTCCAGAAGCCGGGAGAGTCAGTAGATGACTTGTTTGGTCGATTTCAGTCGATCATCAACAAGTTGCGTGTCAACTCTGCCCCCACTGCCCTCCCATATACCGATCATCAGCAGGCTATCAAGTTGCTGTATGCTTTGGATAGAAAAATATGGGAGATCAAGGTGAACTCAATCATTGAGTCGGCAGGGTATGATACTATTGGAGGCGCTCTATAGTAAGCTCAAGGCCACCGAGGTATATTACAAGACGAGGGATTCCCTCGCTTGTACAGGTTCTAAGAGTCTAGCCTTGGCTACCCCCTCTAGTGAGTCTGTCACTAACCCCATGTTACACAACTTCTCGTTTTCTGCTTTGATGTCTGTTACAGAGGAGCAGCTAGCGACGCTTGGGGATGATGAGTTGTGTCTGGTGTCTAGTCACTTTCAGCGCGCCTATGACAACCGGATGAGCAAGAAGAGGGGAGAGCGGCCCAAGTGCTTCGAGTGCGGAGAGGTCAGCCACTTCATCGCTGAGTGCCCCAACAAGAATGACTACTACAAGAAGGGCAAGAGCTACTCCCGCGACTCCGACAAGTACCACCTCGGCAAGGCAAGCTTTGGCAAGCACCGCTCCAGCAAGCACGGCTCCGGCAAGCACCCCTTCGGCAAGAAGAACTTCCGAAAGGCTTTCAAGAGCTACCAGAAGGACAACCGAAAGTGGGACAAGGCCTTCTTCGCCGAGATCGGGTTCTGCAACAGCGGATCTTCTTCCTCTTCGTCCTCGTCGAGCTCAAGCGATGAGGAGATCATGTATAGGAAGGACAAGAGGAACGATCAAGGCAGTCCAGCTGGCTTGTGCTTCGTCTCCACCAAGTCCAGGCGCAAGAACAAGGACAAGAGGAGCTCGGTTTGCTCCATGGCACTTGAGGACAAGGAGAACAAGGATGACGGCAGCAACTCTTCTTCCGATGATGAGGTAACTCCTGAGCAAGCCGAAATCCTTGAGATGCTAGAGCAAAACAGCCGGGAGCTTAAGGCCCAAGATAAGATGCTGGAGAACGCAGCCAAGAAGCTACAGAAGTTGAAAGCCCAACTTGCTGAGGCTTCAGAGGAGAACGAGAGGTTGAGGAGTGTGAGACCCCAACCCAGTGAGATTGAGTGCCCTACCTGCGAGTCTTTCATGACGGAGCTTGGTGACCAGAGAGATAGGTATGCCAAGCGGGTAGAGGAGATAGATGAGCTGAGAGCTGAGCTAGGCAAACTCCAGTCCAAACTGGATGAGCCTACTTTTAGTGGAGAGCTTGAGTGCGAGTCTTGCCCCTGTCTAGCTAGAGAGCTAGCTGTTCTGAAGGAGAAGTTTGAGGGGCAACTCATGGAGCTTGAGGAGCTTAGGGCTAGACCTACGCTTTTGGGTGCGTGTATGGTCTGTCCTACCTTGAGAGGTGAGTTAGAGCAGTTGAGAGCTGACTTTGAGGTGCTTTCAGCACCTACTGATACTTGTGAGAACTGCCTAACCCTTAGGATGCAGCTGGTGGATAGGGATGCCACCATTAGGAAGTTGGAGAAAGCTGTTGTGGTTCCCTCCCTAGACAGTGATACCTATGCTGCCCAGACTGTGATTTTGGAGGATCTGAGGGAGGAGATGTTGTCTTTGCAAAATGACAACAACAGGTTGAGAGAGGTGCTCAGTTGGGTATATGCGAGGCAACCCCAACTGGAGATGATCATAGAGAGCACCAAGAAAGCTGAGGGTGAGACAAGTGGTGTTGGGTTTGGAGAGTGCAGCACTTCGGGTGAGAAGAGTGCCCCGGTTAGGACCAAGACTGCACCTACCCAGCCAGGTGAGACTGTTGATGGGGTTTACCATGAGCCACCCAAGGCTGCCCCAAAGAAGCAGTACTGGACACCTAAGCCGTCTAAGGCTAAGCTGGACAAGATTGTTGAGGAAGAGATTAAGCCCAAGGGCAAGAAGCCAGTCCAGTAGCCTGAGCCACCCAAGGCCACACCACCTAAGCCCAAGTCCCAGCCTAACCCAGTTCCTAGGAGGCCTGTCTACCACTGTGAGTTTTGCTAGCGGAATGGCCACCTAGAGGAGTTTTGCTTCAGGAGGAAGCGGGTTGAAAGGCAGGAGAGAGCTTGGGGAACCAGGATCAGTTCTACCAGGGTGGTAGGCAAGATCATCCCCACTGCGGTGAGATGAGAGACCGCTTTGCCAGTGGTGAGAGAGGAGGCGGCTTTCAGGCTCGTGCTCCTGGTGGTGAGAGACGCTTTACCGGCCGAGGTCCTAGTCGTTTTCAGTACGGCTATGGACCTCGTGACCAAGGCTTTGAGAGAGCTTTCGAGGGTTCACGCTTTGGAGGTCGTGGTTACCCTGATCGTCGTGATGATTTCTTTGATTGTGCTTATCCCACTTTTGAGCAGATGGCTCGGCACTGGTACAGCAGTTTTGGGACTAACCCCAGTGCCGGACCGTTTGCTCACCATCGCTTTACTTGACTTTGCAGGATCGAGGCATGGAGGACGTGTGGATCATGGACTCCGGTTGCTCTAGGCACATGACAGGGCACAGCAAGTGGTTCTCCAGCCTCAACCCCGTGAGCACCAAGGAGTACATCACATTCAGGGACAATGGTCAAGGTAAAGTGTTGGGTGTTGGTTCTGTTTCGCTCTCTGCTAAGCTTTCCCTGAGAGAAGTTGCCTTTGTCCGGAATTTGGGGTTCAATTTGGTTTCTGTTTCGCAACTTCTCGATGAAGGATTTGAGGTTCGTTTTAAGAAGGGTGCGTGCTGCGTTCTTGATGCTGAGGAGACCCTTGTTTGTTCTTTGCTGCCTTTTGGTCAGGTTTTTAGGGTCGACCTCACATCTGTTTCTGGCCCTGCTCGTTGTTTGGTTGCTAGTCCTTCTGCTGATATTTGGAAGTGGCATAGGAGGCTCGGTCACTTGAGCTTTGATCTGCTAGTCAGATTGAGTTCAATGGGCCTAATCCGAGGATTGCCCAAATTGAGAGCTGAGAAGGACTTAATATGCCACCCCTGTCGTCCTGGCAAGATGGTTGGCGCTTCACACATTCCTGTGTCTCAGGTTATGACCTCCTATCCGGGTGAGCTACTCCATATGGATACAGTAGGTCCCGCTCGGGTAGCGTCGGTCAGTGGGAAGTGGTACGTGCTTGTTGTTGTGGATGATTTTTCGCGGTTCTCGTGGGTATTTTTCATGGAGTTTAAGGATGAGGCGTTTGGTTTTGTTCGGGATCTGGTACTGAGGTTGAGAAACGAGAGTCATAAGGCCATGAGGGCTATCCGCAGTGACAATGGCGGAGAATTCAGAAACTGTCATTTCGAAAACTTCTCTCGTGACCTAGGTCTTGAGCACCAGTTTTCTTCTCCATATACCCCACCACAGAACGGTGTTGTGGAACGCAAGAACCGCACACTTGTTGAGATGGCACGGACGATGCTCGATGAGCATAGGACTCCGAGGCTCTTTTGGGCTGAGGCAGTGAATACGGCCTGTTACATTGCGAACCGGATTTTCTTGCGAGCTTTCCTTGGGAAGACCTCGTATGAACTTCGGTTTGGTAGGCAGCCCAGCGTCAAGCATTTGCGAGCGTTTGGCTGCAGGTGCTTTGTGCTTAAGAAGGCGGGGCATTTGGACAAGTTTGAGTCTCGTTGTTTGGATGGGATTTTTCTGGGGTATGCTGAGAGCCAATGGACTGGCCTCATTGCTCTCCTAGTGTGATGAGTGATTGTCAACGAGCTCAAGCCCTCCGATGGACTGGAGGCCCTCCGATGGACTGGAGGTTGATGATGAAGACCTCGATGGACTGAGGCAAAAGCCCTCCAATGGACCGGAGGCAATGCTCGGCGTCGGTCGGCCATGGAAGCTCGGTACACGGAGAGGCGGATCGGCAACGGTGGTGTAAGCCCTCCGATGGACCGCGAGGCAACTCTGATGGACTGGAGAAGCCGGGTGCCACCGTGGTGTTCCAACCCGAGTGTATGGCGCGAAGGCGTGCGAGGGAGGCTTTGGCGGCTTCGGCTCAAAATAGCCACCCAAGCTACCCAAGGCTTGGTGAGTTGGGCCACAACTCGCCAAGATAGAGAAGATGGGCCAAGTCTGGCCCAGACGGAGACTTCCTAAAGTTTCCCTGTTTCTGACTTCAAAACCGGGGGTGCAAAGGTGGATTGGACTACTGGCCACGTGGAGGACATCCGAAGATTGCGTGGAAGCTAAGAAGATCAAGTCTTCATCGTGGCCGTCCGTCCCCGATATTTTGGGTTCTTTTCTGTTTTAGCCTCTCTGGGCGTTTCTAGTGTTAGGGTTCTATGTGTAAAAATGCCAAAACTGAACCAGTGTATAAATAGCCTAAGAGCTGGTCATTAAAGGTAGTCTTGGCAGCTAGGTTTTCATTTGCTTTGTGTAATTTTCGTCCTCAAGTTTTGAGCTCCAAGTTTAGGAGGGTTAGGGTGAGATCTAGCCTCCAAATCAAGAGGAAAGGTGAGGGTGGTTGCTTGGGACAAAATCCTTCGTTGTAATCTGACCTAAGACCTCTTTTGAGGCTCATAATCGAAGTGGTTTCGTGCAGCAACTTTGTGTGCTTCTCCTCCCTTTGTTCTCTTTGGTTTTTGGCTTCAATCCTTGGCCTTTTGGGTGTTTATTTTGGGCAAGGTTGAATCCTATGTTTTCCTTGTGTTTTGGACTTGCAAGGACGTGGAGATTATGTCTTAGAACATCTCAATCCCAAAGGATTGCCACGAGCAAGTTGTTCTTGAGCTTTTCCCTTTCTTGCCCAAATATTCACCTCTTCACAAGATCTGAAATTCCCACTAATCCCGTGATCTTTTTCCATAGATCTTTTGGGAATAGTTTTGGAATGGGGCTAGGATAGCTTGTGCCAATTTTCGTGATGTTTGGAGAAGGTTTGGTCAAGTTTCGGATTGCTTTTGTGTGAAGTTTCCTGCTATCCAGTTTTCCTGCTGGTTCTGTCCTCTTTGAAGTCTTGTTTTGTTTAGGGGTCAAACCTTCGAATTTTGGGCTGAAATTTTGTGGAGCTCTTTATCAGTGAATCATAAAGCTTCCATAAAAATTTCAGATCATTTGGAGGTGTTTTGACTTGGTTTTGGTATTTTTCTTTTAGGGTTAGTCTGTCAGTTTTTAACCACCGGACAGTCCGGTGGTTAACCACCGGACAGTCCGGTGGCTCTAGGAATTTTATCCCTTGTCCAATTGAGCTGAAAATTTGTGGAGATGTTCCTTGGCCCCTTCTTAACCTCCAGTAAAAATTTCATAATTTTTGGAGTTGGTTTGATAGGGTTTTGGTCCGAATCTTTTTGGAGTGTTAGGCTGTAAGCACCAGACAGTCCGGTGGTAAAAACTTGCTCCAATTGGCCTGAAATTTTCTGGAGTTGTTCCCTATTGCCTTGCGAAGGTGTGGTAATTTTGGGGGATTTTTTGGAGCTTTTCTCGAGGGGTTTTGAGATTTTTCTTTGCAGCCCTGTCTGTCTGAAATCTGCAGTTCTCCGGAGTTGGTTCCTCTTGCACTCTTGTTCTTAGCCGTTTGAGCATGTGCTTCCGCTTGGTGCTTGGTACGTATCTGTTCAATGGACGGTACCAAGCACGTGTTGTGAGCTAGATACGTATCCTCTCAGTGGACGGTGTCTAGTTTCGTTGTGGGCGTTGTTTCCGTTTTGCATTGCTGTGGGGGGTTTGAGTTTGAGTTTTCAAGTGCTCCTATTCACCCCCCTCTAGTCGCACGTCTCGGTCCTACATATGCTTCGGGCTTTTCGTGTGTGGATTTTAGAGGCCAAGCAAGTTGTTGAGACTTGTGAGGTTTCTTTTGATGAAAGTATGCCCTGCACAACCCCTGCCTTTGAGCTTTCAGGTGATGATGAAGAAGGCACCCCCATCTTTGAGGATGAGGAAGGTGCAGTTAATGATGGTGATGCAGCAGCCACTGCACCGGCAGCAGCTCCTGCCCCCCTCTGCTACGAGCTCAGATAATGAAGGAGGACACTTGCCCATGGCTTCCTCCTCACTCCCCCGACAGCAAGCTCATGCAGAGGCTGGACCCGCTGAGGACGCAGGGGAGGTGACATCCGAGATTGTACCATCTCGGCAGGTCCAGCGGGATCACCCTTCTCACAGGATGATTGGAGACATTCACCAGCGTGTCACACGCTCTTCGGTTAACTCTTTAGCCTTTTTCTCCCACTCTGCATATGTTGCTTCTTTTGAGCCCCGGGATGTGTCACATGCATTATCTGATCCTAACTGGGTGAACGCCATGCATGAGGAGTTGGAGAACTTTGAAAGAAACCATGTCTGGGATTTAGTTGAACCTCCACCAAACTGTCGCCCTATAGGTACCAAGTGGGTTTTCAAGAACAAACAGGGTGAGGATGGAATGGTTGTGAGGAACAAAGCGAGTTTGGTAGCCCAGGGTTTCTGTCAGAAGGAGGGGATAGATTATGAGGAAACCTTTGCCCCTATAACTCATTTGGAAGCCATTAGGATTTTGCTTGCCTTTGCGGCCTCTAAAGGCTTCAAACTGCAGCAATTGGATGTCAAGTCTGCTTTCCTGAACGGGTTCATAGAGGAGGAGGTATATGTGAGACAACCTCCTGGCTTTGAGAGTGCTAGATTTTCAGACCGGGTGTATAAGTTGAGGAAAGCCCTTTATGGTCTGAAGCAAGCTCCTAGAGCTTGGTATGCTAGGTTGAAGAGTTTCCTGCTCAAGTCTGGGTTTGTGATGGGTTCAGTAGACAAGACCTTGTTTCTGTTGAGTCATGGCGGTGACACCCTGATAGTTCAGATATATGTTGATGACATAATCTTTGGTGGTTCATCTCACGCTTTGGTGTCTAGTTTTGCTGAACAGATGAGCAGGGAATTTAAGATGAGTCTTATGGGTGAGCTCTAGTTCTTCCTCGGGCTGCAGATCAAGCAAGGCCCTGAAGGAACCTTCATCCATCAAGCCAAGTATACAAGAGACATACTCAAGAAGTTTGAGATGGGTGACTCCAAGCCCATGATGACTCCTATGAGTACAAACACGGCACTTGATGCGGATGAAGATGGGGAGGCGGTGGACCAGAAGGAATTTCGAGGAATGATCGGCTCACTTCTGTACCTGACAGCGACTAGGCCGGACATTCAGTTCGCGGTCTGCCTTTGTGCGCGTTACTTGGCGTCACCTAGGACTTCTCACCGTCAAGCGGTGAAGCGCATTTTCAGGTATCTGAAATTCACTCCTGAGCTCGGTCTTTGGTACTCCTCGGGTTCTTCTCTTTCTCTTAGAGGGTTCTCAGATGCTGACCATGCTGGCTGCCGGATTGATCGCAAGTCAACCTCCGGCACATGCCAACTCTTAGGAACCTCTCTTGTCTCTTGGTCCTCCCGCAAGCAAGCTAGTGTATCCTTGTCTACCACAGAAGCAGAGTACATAGCTGCTGCTAGCTGCTGCTCCTATCTTTTATGGATGAAAGCCACCCTTAGTGATTTCGGCCTTAGGTTTGGAAAAATCCTTCTTCTAGTGGACTCTACTTCTGCTATTTCTGTAGCTAAGAACCCCGTCTTGCACTCCAGAACCAAACACATAGACGTGAGGTTTCACTTTCTGAGAGATCACTATGAGAAAGGGGACATAGACTTAGTGTATGTAGCTTCTGAAAATCAGTTGGCCGATATCTTTACCAAGCCCCTAGAGTTTGGCGCTTTTGTGCGCTTGAGAGGTGAGCTTGGAGTGTGCTATCCCTTTTAGTCAGGGATAATGTGCTATTCCTTTTAGTAAGGGATAGTTTCTGTAGTTTAGTTTCTGCTTTTATCTGGTTTTTATTTCTCTTTGCTTCTTTTGCATATTGTATCATATCATGCATCACATTGTATCATTTGCATTTTCACTTCACTAGCACTAGAGCTCTTTTGGAATGATAAGTTAGTACTTGCTTGTGCTAGATTGTACAGATGCATGCTTGATCATGGTTGGCTAAGCTCTCTTGAGTCTGTTGAATACTAGTTGTGAGCTAAGTCATTTTATTCTTTGCAAATCAAAAACCATGATCACCACTTGATTTGGCTACCTAGAATGTGTAGGATTGTTGAATGCTATGCTATCTTTTCATACCTGGATATGCTAGTTGTATGCCTTTGCCATGTTAATGCCTAAGCTTTTATGACACCTTGCTTAAATTGAAATCTGAATCAAAATGCTTACAAGTGGTGTCTTATGTGTTGAATTGAGAAAGATCCAGGTGGGTTTGCTTGTCACACTGATCTAGTTCGAGATAGCTTGCCTTTGCACTTTGGCATGAACTTGGACTAGGCTGTGTATGACCAAAACCTTGTCTTAAGCTTCTGATGGTTATGAACCTGCTTGACATTGGTTGGTAAGAAGTGGCAAAAGACAAGTAAATAACCCCTGGCACATAAAGAACTTGCTTATGAATACAAATGTATAAGTCTGAAATCTGCAAGTCTCTAAAATGCTTATGGCTGGTTGTATATGCTTTGGTTGAGAATAGCACACCTTGTATGCATTGCTAGCATCTTGCTGTTCATGCCTATCTTGCTAGGTGCTATTCATGTTGGTGATGCTTTCTGTTCGATAACCCTGAAAAACAAGCTTGCTCTTGACATGTGTAAGATAGATTCATTTGAGCTTGTTATATGCTTCCTTGCCCTCACTTGCTCTGTATGCTAGAACTTGTGATTACTAGCTTTACATCCCTTCTGAGCTCTTTCAGTTACACTCCTTGCATTTCATGGCATATTTTGAGGGGGGGTTGTCTAGTTCATGGGGAGTTGAGTTCAAAGAACCCTTGATGTGTCCATTATCAACAAGGGGGAGAAATTTGGAGAGAAATTAGTATGGACAAAGGGGGAGAACTCAGGAGAGTTTTAGTTGAGGGGGAGCTTTGCACTTATTTTGCATTTGTGAGGGTGCATTTCAGGGGAGTTGAGCTTTTAGCATGCTCTTTGCATCGGTGCGTTGAGCCTTTTGCCTCTGTCTTGAGGAGCCGATGCTTTGCTTCTTTTTGCTTCAAGTTGCTTTGTGTTTTGCCTTTGTTGGGTTTTGGGCAGCTTGAGCATTTCATTTATTTTCTTTCTTTTTCGGTTTTACGCTTTTCTCTTTTCTTTGTTCTATTTCAGGTTACAGGTTGAAGGTGTTGACAATGCACTCATCAAGGGGGAGATTGAGAGCCAATGGACCGGCCTCATTGCTCTCCTGGTGTGATGAGTAATTGTCAACGAGCTCAAGCCCTCCGATGGACTGTAGGCCCTCAGATGGACTGGAGGTAGAAGATGAAGACCTCGATGGACTGAGGCAAAAGCCCTCCAATGGACCGGAGGCAATGCTCGGCGCCGGTCAGCCATGGGAACTCGGTACACGGAGGAGCGGTTCGGCAACGGCTGTGTAAGCCCTCCGATGGACCGCGAGGCAACTCCGATGGACTAGAGAAGCCGGGTGCCACCGTGGTGCTCCAATCCGAGTGCATGGCGCGAAGGCGTGCGAGGGAGGCTTTGGCAGCTTCGGCTCAAAACCGCCACCCAAGTTCAAGTGACTTGGTGGGTTGGGCTCTGACTCGCCAAGATAGAAGATTGGGCCAAAACCTGGCCTAGGAAGCCCGCAGAATAAAGTTTCCTGGTTACTGAGTTCAAAACCGGGGGAAGCTTCCGGACTACTGGCTACGTGGCGCACATCCAAGCGAGGCGTGGAGAAGAAGAAGATCAAGCCGTCATCGTAGTCGTCCGATTGTATCTTTTCGGTTTGGCCCCCTCCGGGCATTTTTAGAGTAGGGGTCTTAATGTAATTGTGTCGTTTAGGGCCTAGGGTATAAATAGACTTGAGAGGCTCCCTTGGAGCTTATCTTGGCAGCCACAATACCCTAGTTTCCCTAACCCTAGCAGCCAAGATCCAAAGAGAGAAAAGAGAGGAGATTAGCTAGGAGATGAGGGCCTAGTTTAGTCAAATCTTGTCATTAGTGGGTGGATGATGGGAGGTAGGCTCTAGGGAACTTGTATACTCAGATTGTGTGATCAATTCAAGGTTCCTTGTTGAGAAATTCTATGTCCTAGAGCAGCAATTCGTCCCTCCCTCTTTTCCCTTTGTTCTAGTTTCGTTTTTGGTCCCATTTCTTGGATTTTGGCTCGTTTTGTGTTGTCCAAGGATGAGACCTCTCTTTTGCCAGCATTTTGCCTTGCTAGGACGTGGTGCATCTCACTAGCCAAGTGCTAGAATCATCCAACCACGAGCAAGGGCCGTTCTTATCCGATTTTAGTTTTTCGGTGTCAACTCGCCTACCTCACGAGATTTGCAATTCCCGTGCATCCCTTGATCTTTTGGAGATGATCTTTTGGGATTTGCTAGGGAAGGTCCTTAGGATTGTCCATGCAAATTTTCGTGAAGTTTCGTTGAGATTTGACCCTGTTTTGATCGATTTTTCAAAAGGGTGTCGGGCTGTTTTTTGATTGCAATTTTCTGCTGAGTTAAATAGGACGGTCTGTAGAGACCGGATAGTCCGGTCTTTGTGGCGGAGAAACCGAGGTTCGGCCACCTTGTGTGTGTGTGTCTCAGGTTTGTTTGTCTGGTCTTTTGTCCGGTTTGCCAAACCGGACTGTCCGATCTGTAGTGTTTCTGGGCTGTTTTCTTCCTCTCCTTAACTTAGTATGGTCTAGGCCTTTTGGGGGGTTCGGATAGTACGGTCTGTACAATTTTAGGCTGTTTTCTTGTGTTAGTTCCTACTCTTCTTCCTTGGTCTTTTCTCCTTGGTTTCTTTGGTCTTTGAGTGTTGTTGTTTGCTTCAAACTTGTTTTGTGTCAACCACTGCATGCCCATACTCTTCACTCACTTCTTAAGTGAGGCACACTTCGGTGCGTTGAGTGGCTAGTGTGCGACACTTGCAAGCTTTGTAGCTTCTTGTTTTGTTTGTGCCTTGTAGTTCTTCCGTGCTTTGATGCTGTTTTAGTGTGTTCGTCCTGGTATAGTGTGTTTGTTCAATTAGGTGTAGTTGGTGCTTCCGCTTTTCACTCGATATGTATCTGTTCAGTGGACGGTATCGGGTGTGCGTGTGTTTTCGTGAGAGAGCACTTTTGGGGGTTTGAGTTTGAGTTTTTCAGGTGCTCCTATTCGCCCCCCTCTAGTCGCACGTCTCGGTCCTACATCACCATGTGATTTGTATTAATAGTTGATCCTGCAGTTGTGATGTGGTAATTTTGTTTCAACCCAATAATCTCATACCCATGTTTCAGTGCATAGGCTTTGCTGATGACAGTGAAAGATGCTCCAGAATCAAACAACACCACCGTAGGGTTGTTATTGACCAGAAATGTGCCTACCAGGACAGGCTCACCATTTGGAATTTGCTCAAGCTGGCTGTAGTGCAACTGGCCCATCTTCGGGGCTGGTTTCTTCTCTTCACCCAGGGGTACTGCTCCTTGAGTCTATTGGGGTGTGCGACAATTGCGACTGGTATGTCCGGCTCTCCCACATTTGAAGCAGGAGTGGCCGATGTCTTGAGTGGCAGGTGGCACTGAAGTAGGCGGTTGTGGCGGTACATCACAGGACGACGGGTGATGTTGGGTCCCACGGTGTTGTTCTTGCTGTTGGGGCATGTCGATGTAATACATGCGCGGCGGTGCGCGATGCACAACCCATTGTCGTTGAGATGAACTTGACGGAGGCGTGCTTGCAAGTCTCTTCTTCCGCTGATCCTCGTGGGCCCGACTGAGGCGATGCTCCATGTCGATGGAGGTATCTACCAACTGGGTGAAGCTGTCGTAGCGGCGCCCAAGTGAGTCAGCAGAGTGGAATCGAATCCATCCAACAGACGGGTAGCCCTACGTGGGTCAGTTTCGACGTCTTCAGGGGAGTACTGCGACAGGCGGATGAAAGCCTGCACGTACTCGAGTACCGACATGTTCCCTTGTCGAAGTGCACGGAACTCCCATTGCTTGAGCTCGATGAGGCTAGGTGGGAGATAGTGAGCCCGAAAAGCTGCACGGAACTCATCCCACGTGACCCGGTGCCCGGCCGGTTGCATTGCCAGGAATGAAGCACAGCAAGCCCCCGAGGGACCATGTAGACACTGTGCCGCGAAGCGAGCCTTCTGTTGCTCACTAAGGCGGGGCAGTAGACTGAACTTGGACTTAATGATTTGAAGCCAATCATCAGCATCTAGTGGATCAGTGACAATGGTGAAGATCGGCGGTTGTAGCACCGCAAAGTCAGTGTAATTGATCTCTTGCGGGTCGCGCCGTTGTTGCTCTTGAGCTATCAAGTTTATGAGTTGACCTTGCTAAGCGACCAGAGCAGCCAACTCAGGAGGAAATTGTGCCCCATGGGCAGCCCCTTGTGCAGACGTCTCCGGTGGAGTAACCATCTACATGAATGAGGCCAAATGTGATTAGTTCAACAACTTTAATGCAACCAATGCGGTGATAACAAGACCATAGCACCATAATTACGTTCTGAATACATGAAAGCATGTAAGTGAATCAGAACAACTTGATTGCACATAAAGTGTTAGCCATCCTCTTGTAGGTTTGGACAATGGTTTATGCTAATGGAAAACTTGTGCGTTGTTTTAGACACGGGACAACACTCCTATCAATCTGACTGGGACGACGCCATAAAGTCGATTTACTAGCTGCAGTGTGCATGACTTCAGATTGCAAGCCGGAACCAAATTGGCAATGCAGTTTCACACTACGATTCACTTCATCCATTTTAGATCACTCATGAGTACTGTACATACTTCAGATGCAGTTCCAAAGTTTCAATTCAATCCTAAGGGTCTGTCCTTAAGGCTTTTAATTTAGCATGGTGAAACAGGTTCATAGAATTCAATGTTTCCCATTAGTGAAACGTGCAGAAAGTATGTTTAACTTACGATTTATTTCCTTTGCATTTCAATAGCCCCCAAAGGGTTAAGATAAAAATTATGATGTATGATCCGTCCTATTCAGTCTCACATCACACATTCTATGTATTTTATATATAGCTAACGATAATTCGGTGACATATATGCACGTCTCTCCTTAATGCAACTAGTCGTTCTCTAGTCGTTCTTAGATTCGCACGTGGTTAGTGTACCTGCAGAAGAATGCATGCTCATACATTACCACCTAGTGTGGCATCCACACGTGACCGCTGCGTGGACAACATTGGTGGGCCACTGCACTTTTTTCTCAAAGCCTAACTTTCCACCAGTACTGGGGATTGTCGAGAAAAAGGTGGATCCCAAAACTAAATGTAAGTGTGGTGGGTATGAAAGCCTCAAACATGCCCACCACCCTTAAAGAGCTTTTACTTATACCGCATGAATGCAGGGTGCACAACCATTCGCAAATCCCGATAGCTTCCACCAGTACTAGGGACTGCTATGGCCGAAAAGTTGCTTCCCAAAGCGCCGAATATGCTTATGAGTTCTATCTAGGTCAGAATGTCAGTGATGTCACCTGGATAACACTAACATCCTTAATATGGGCATATCGCATACTCTCATTTTTGAATTACTTGAAAAGGGCTTTCGAAAATAGTTTTGTAAACCAAAACTTGATGATATAACTGTTGTCCGTGTATGATCGGCTCTAATACCAGCTGTGGCGGAACCGCCCTGCTTAATCTAGACTAAGCACACCTGCCACCTCTGGCTCGCAGTGCACTTAGGCCAGATTAAACCCGGTAGTCCGTCGAGAGTCCTTCGGGCTCTCGATAACACCATTTCCCGAGGAACCGACATCAAACACATCCGACTCTCAAAGGAGCCACAACAGTTACAATCATCACAGCAGTTGAAACAGAGAGTAATAGACTTTAATTTACAGATCAAATATATGAAGTCGAATACATTTCAAAATATAGCGGAAGCGTTTCAGAGTATATATATAGCGGAAGCGTTTTCAAAACATCTCACAGTGGAAACAAACTTAAATAGTCTTCATGAAGAGATGAACAAGGCGTGTAGCACCGAACCCACCGGTACTACCACCTCCAACACAGTTGTCCGGATGTCGTCAGTACCTGTAATCCAAAAGTGGGGGCAAACCCTAAGTACTAATTACTCAGAAGGACTTAATGGACGGGGCTTACGGCTGACGCAAAGCATGCTTACTAATCATGTGGATCCTTAGCTGTTGATTTTTTAAACAATGTTATGTTGACATAAAATAGCAGGATTTGACAGCTGCTATCCATTAACCATGAAGATCATTTATATCATAAAGTAAGTACTTGCATGAAAGTAAAACATGAGAACCATCAGTAACTTGCATAATAGTGTACCATACACATCCAAGATATACCCCTCGTCTACACATGTCCCGTCCCAAGATTCACAGCGCCCCCATCTAACCCCTGGGAGTAGCCGTCTCAGGAGCGATACCACGGTACGTCGGGTCAGCCCTCCCTCGACTTCAAAGCACCTCCCAAGTCCATCGACCTCCTATCAGTGGATGGGCAGCACCATGAATAGTGGGACGGATCATACACATCCAAGCATGTTGTATTGAAAAGCGTGATTAAATAAACAACATGTTACAGTTATTACTACGTTGCCCGTGTGCGATATCTGGCATTCTCACACCTAGTGAGCATCAGCGATTCGAATCGATTTTTAATTCCCGGGAATAATTAGAAGCACCAAGATGGCATATGCTTACTAACCCCCGGCGTTCCCACATATGCTTCCCCCATCTCCACTTGTCCCATCCCAAGTTCGATTCCAACCCGCCATTCCCTAGGTTTAGCCCCCATGGAGCGTTACCACGGTACGTCGGGTCAGCCCTCCCATGAGTCAAGCGCCTCCAGGCCCATGGTAGGAACAAGTCTCTGTTCTTCGGATGGCACAAGTAAGACTTTCACCGGTCCATTATCCCAGATAAGCACTCTAGCAATATTATGCCGATCAGCAGGCGAACAGCGGACGGGCCTTATGGGACTCGGGCGGAGTCCACCACACATTATTCCAGATCTCATCATTCAAACCCATATCTCCGCCCGGTCTCCATTTAAAACATATCATAATCATAGCATAATAACAATAACTTCCATAGTAAGATTTTTTCTTTTCGAAAAGTAACCCCTACGAGACGAGTGATCTTTATTCACTTGTGTCTACTCGTACCTAGCCATTCTAGGCACTCACCCTACGAACTCTAGGTATAGGTGCTAGGACCAAAGCGGCCAAGGGATCTAATGCAGTTGGTTTCATTCAACTCCTAATGCATATGCGTAATCAATAATTATTTTATTTGCTGGGAATAGCATGATCCTGCCTACCTTTGTGTATTCTTATGAAGGCTAACAAACTAATCTAAGTTAGTTTGCCGGGTTGTGAGGTTTTGCCCCAGGCAACCCCTTGAAACAGGGACGGATGAAATCAGCGACACGTCGTCTTCTTGCTCTTGGTGCAATTCGTTGTTCGGCTTATCGATCAATAGCAGCTCTCATGTTGATCCTTCTTCGCAGAATCTATATGTATGATATAATATGCAAGTGAGTGCAAGAGAATGCAAATACATGCATATGATACAGGTTATATGCATGACATAGTATAATCATGAGTACAACGAATTGCAAATGTATGCATGAGGTGCCAAAGAAATATAATGCATGATCAAGCAGTTTGTGAAGAATGGGTTCGAGTACTCTTAGTTTAAATACATCCCATAGTAAGAAAAACTTAACGACTTTGCCAAAAAATCATACAACCCATCACCACATTTTATTTTTGAAATTATCAGGAGTACTGTCTTATATGTGTACACAGTCCCTATCAAATGAAATGAAGGTGTCTCTTAAAAATACCTCCATTGATAACCCTGGGGATCACAAGCTGTACTCGATGGTATGCAACAAGAAATTTTATATATGCACAAGAATGTTGTCACTTTCAGTTAAACATATGGACACAATTTAATGGACATGCTACCTCTATGAAAAAAAGTGCACCATGAGTTCATGTAGTTAGACAACTCAAATTGATCCCATACTTTGATCACATGCAAAAACATACTACATAATGCTATTGCCAAACTTTCAGCTACAAACAAGTTATAATTAATTTATTAAAATTCCAGCAAGTTATGAGCCCTATGGCTTCTTCGATTTTTCATAATTTATAGGAATAGTTTCTGGGCTTGAAATTTCTACCGCAAGCATTTCATTGCATAAACATCATGTACAAAAATCAGCAAGCACAAAATCCATAGTTTGACAAGACACCTATTTTCCATATTTTATTTCACCATGAAAATCATATAAATCAAAACAACAGTTAAAACCTATATGCACAACCTCGTACTTTACCAGTGAGTTATTCCCACTATATGAAGTACATGGAAAATACCAGAGGTCATATTTGAGCATATTTTATGTAGCCTTCATTTTCTAAGTAAATTTAATACACAAAACACATGCATAAGGGCAAAACAGTAATTTAACCGCCAATGCTAGGGCTACCAAAAATCACACAGTACCTGGATGCTATAACAAAGCTACTGACCAAGTTTCATAATTTTTGTAGTTCATTTAGTCTATGTTTACCATTTATTCACCCTCAACATGCATACACTAAACCAGGGGTAAAACAGACTTTTCACACATCCACATCATACCTATCCTGTAGATATACTCAAGAGGAGTCTGTAGCCACTGAGTTTGTCCATTTTGGATTTTTCTTTGAATTGTTATGATTTTTCAAAGTTCACAGCCTAATATAAATGAAATAAATGGAAAAACTCATAGATCGAGGACCTGAACGTAATTAACCGTATACATCAGGGGCTAGAACGTAAGATCTGCAAGGCTCATTGCACAGCGCTTCGGACCTACCCGCGAAACGTCAAAAACCCGAGGGGAAAAATGCAAAACTCTCGCCATTCTTCAACCTCCTGCCGGGGAGGTTTGACCGGCGGCGGCGCGCGTGGAACCTGCCGCGCGGGGCCTGCGGGCTCACCGGTGGTGGTCGGGGAGAGAGAGGGGGGAGTGGAGAGCCATACCCCCTAACTCAATTCGCCGGAGAAGCAGCGGAGGAGGCCGGCGACAGAGCTCTCTGGGGCGCGGAGTGCGGCGGCGGAATGCGGCTCGGCGGAGCAGCGCCGGTGGGCTAGAGCTAGGGGAAACGACGGAGTACAGGCCGGGGATGGACGGCACGGGGTGTGGAGGCGGGAGGGCGAGCGGAGCGGCGGTGCTAGCTTGAGCCCGAGCCCCTGGCTATGGCGCGGCGGCGACCTTCGGCGTGGCAATGCGCCGCGCGGGTGGGGAGGTGACGGCCTAGAGCTAGGGGGATCGGTGGAGTGGAGGCTGAGGATGGACGGCACGGCGCCGTGGAGGCACGGGGAGAGCCGTAGTGGCGGGCGTGAGCTTGCCTCCGAGCTCCGTCAATGGCGGTGGCTTCGGTGTGCAGAGGGAGAGCGAGGGAGAGAGTTGGAGAGAAGGCGCGGGGAGTGAAGGAGGCCGGAACCCCATCCAGGTGAAGAAGGGCAGGGCGTGGCCTCAGCGCTGGCTCAGCCGGCCGGCGTCGAGCGCGTGGCGCGCGCTGTCCGGGCGCGCTCACCGCGTGGGCGGAGCCGAGGAGGAGAGAGGGACGGTGGCGGTTCGGTGGACTGGGTCTATGGACCGGCGGTCAGTGACAGGTGGGGCCGAGGCAGTGGGAGAAAGAGACGGTCCAATGGACCGGGTCCGTGAAGGGAAAATCAAGTGGGGCCCGCGGTCAGTGCGTTCCAACTGAGTGAGCGGGAACCCGAGGGGTCCAACAGGTGGGACCGCCTGTCATATAGAGAGAAAAGGAGGGAAAAACCCGAAATTGATAAAAGAGGATTTGACTGCAGTAACACCCAACTGAGATTCCTATTTTTCTTCAGTTTAGAGGCCGAATTTGAAAATACCCCAATTGGATGAAGTGTTCTAAATTTGTTTCTATATATTTTCCTTATAAACTTGCATACCATGTTGTATTCAAAAATATGGTGTAAATTTGAATTTAAGCTGCTGACCATGGTTTGACCAACAGAACCTTCCAGTTTAGAAATTCTAAAAGTCTATTTTTTGTTCACTTTCACTCAAAGAGTTTTATACTGATATTGTTCAGAATTTCAAGTCTACAACTTTCTCAATAAAAGCATTGCAAGATTTTGGCTTTACGATCAAGAGAATTTAAAATTACTAAACTGGTCATGTTTGGACAGAATTCACATGCTGACAGAAAAAGCCCCAAAACTCTATGTAAACCTTAATGCATGTCAAAGCACCAATTACCAAAGTTATTTATCATCAAATTGTATATAAGTTTGTCAATATGAGTTTCACCCAGAGCTAAATAGAATCAAAGTTATGGGCTCAATCATAGAGACATACACTCAGAAAACAGGGTTTAGCAAGTGGCACATAAATCAAGTTTGACCATGGGGTTCAATTGCATGTCGTTGTATGATGCTTCAGGACGAATGCTGCACATATGATGGATGATTATGCACTTGCATGTAAACATAGACACCAAAGCTGCAGAGCCACTGCTAGGCACCAGAGTGCTGATAACCCAGCCGAGAAAGGCAGGCGCTACAGGTTTCGGCTATATCGTCAGCGAGTCTATCCGTACGAACGGGATTGTAATACTGAGAACACAAAAGCTGTCACCTGGTGTGTCTACCAACCAGAGCTGCGTCGGATAGCCGACCAACCAAGGCAAACTCTAAGTATGAACACCGTTGTGCCACTCAAAGAGTTTACTACTTACTGGTAATGAGCCAGAGAAGCAAGCACTACTATATAGCCAACACTATAAGCATGCACAAGGTTTCCGTAAACAGACAAGTATAAGACTAAGTATGAAAGTAAAGTAAGAATGAAATAACAAAGGTGAGAGACAAGGAACTTTACTCAATCCTAGAACTGAATATCCTTCCTCTGATAATACAAGCCGGGAAGAGAAGAGAAATCCCACTCCCGAACTCTGCACTCACTACTCTCCTTGATACAAGAGGAACTCTCTCTACAAGCTAAGGGAAAGCTTCACTTCTCCACACTATACACTCTACCACTACATTTATCCACTGATCCATACCTCACAAAGGAGGTCTAAGGGGGTATTTATAGTGCTAAGTGATGGAGAAAGGCAGTTGTGGCGGTTGGAGACGGTTAGGAGCCGGGCGGCTTGGGTGCAAGCCGGGTGGCTCGGGGTGGAGCCGGGCGACCTAGTCCCATGCCGGGCGGCCTGGCCAACCCTTGGATCCACCGCCTCACTTCATCCCACGGTCCATATTGCTTTTCCAAGGCGGTTATAGGTCGGTTGGCGGTTATTCTTGTGTGCTTTTGCCTCAACCATTGGATCCTTTTGTGTTTCTTCCTTAGCCATTAGATGGAACCCCCCTGGATTACTGACTTAGCCAATCCGTGGGCTGGATTGATGAAGTGGCAAGGCCTTCCATGGCATGGTGACTGGTTCTCTCGGATTCCACCATGGAGTTGTATTTGACACGTCGTCTCTTGTATGAAGTGGAAAGATGGCGGCATTTGCAGAGTTTCACAGGCCGGGCGGCTTGGTGGCAGGCCGGGCGACCTTGGCCTGAGCCGAGCGGCCTGGGCCCTTAGCCCATATCCAGCCCTTCTCCTTGGTTCACATGTTTTCTCCATGTTTTCTATGTTTTTGCACCGTGACATGTGTTCCTGCAAGATCTTTGTACACAACTCGTGGAACCGGTTAATATGTATGAAACATGCATAAACTTACCCTTTGTGGCGGAACCGCCCTGCTTAACCCAGACTAAGCACACCTGCCACCTCTGGCTCGCAGTGCACTTAGGCCAGATTAAACCCGGTAGTCCGTCGAGAGTACTACAGCTCTCGATAGCACCAAATCCCAGAGGAACCGACATCAAACACATCCGACTCTCGAAGGAGCCACAACAATTACATCATCACAGGCAGTTGAAATAGAGAATAATAGAATTAATTTACAACTCAATTGTATGAAATCAAATACATGTTCAAATATAGCGGAAGCGAATTCAGAGTATATATATAAAGCGGAAGCGTTTTCAAAACATCTCGCAGCGGAATAATATACTTGAGTAGTCTTCAGGAAGAGATGACAAGGCGAATAGCACCGAGCCCACCGGTACTACCACCTCCAACACAGATGTCCGGATGTCGCCAGCACCTGTAATCCAAAAGTGGGGGCAAACCCTGAGTACTAATTACTCAGTAGGACTTAATGGACGGGGCTTGCGGCTGACGCAAAGCATGCTTACTAATCATGTGGATCCTTAGCTGTTGATTCTTAAACCAAATCATAAGATAGCAAGATTTGACAGCTGCTATTCATTATTCATGAAGATCATTTATATCATAAAGTAAATACTTTCAGAAAGTAAAACATGAATACATGTCCCGTCCCAAGATTCACAGCGCCTCCATCCCACCCCTTGGGAGTAGCCGTCTCAGGAGCGATACCACGGTACGTCGGGTCAGCCCTCCCTCGACCTCTAAGCATCTCCCAAGTCCATCGACCTCCTAGCAGTGGATGGGCGACACCCTGAATAGTGTGACGGATCATACACATCCAAGCATGTTGTATAAAAAGGCGTGACTTAGTAAACAGCATGTTACAGTTATTACTACGTTGCCCGTGTGCGATATCTGGCATTCTCACACCTGGTGAGCATCAGCGATTCGAATCGATTTGTTAATTCCCCGGGGATAACTAGAAATGCCAAGTGATATATGCTTACTAGCCATCGCGTTCCACACATATATCCCCCATCTCCACCTGTCCCGTCCCAAGATTCACAGCGCCCCCACCTAACCCTTGGGAGTAGCCGTCTCAGGAGCGATACCACGGTACGTCGGGTCAGCCCTCCATCGACTTCCAAGCACCTCCCAAGTCCATCGGCCCCCTATCAGTGGATGGGCAGCACCATGAATAGTAGGACGGGGCCGGTAAGACTTTCACCGGTCCCACGACCCGGATAAGCACTCTAGCAATGGTATGCCGATCAGCAGGCGAACAGCGAACGGGCCTTATGCGACTCGGGCGGAGTCCACCATACCTTGCCACATCATCATTTTTCTTATAATATTCCCATAACTCCGCCCGGTCTCTATTTAACATCAGCAATAATAATCATAAATTGTGTCATAGTAAGATTTCTGAGGTTTGTAAAATCACCTACGCGACGAGTGACTCCATTCACCCGTTTCTACTCGTACCTAGCAATTCTAGGCACTCGTCCTACGAATTCTATGTATAGGTGCTAGGGCCAGGGCGGCCAGGAAGTCTAATGCAGTTGGTTCCAAACAACTCCTGATGCACATGCCTAATCATCAAGACATAAGATGTTTGCTGGGTATAGTATGGTCCTGCCTACCTTTGTTTTACTTTAAGAAAACCAACAAACTAAGCTACTGTTAGTTTGCCGGGTTGTGAGGCTTTGCCCCAGGCAACCCCTTGATCCCTTGGACAACTCCTCCGTCCAAACACGACTGATGGGCTCTCCAGGTCGTGAGTGGGTCTTAGTTGGTCTTTTGGATCACCGTTGGTTGAAGTAGTTCCACTCGCTCGTTTCTAGATCACGTACCTGTAATGAGCGCCACTATATGAATGCCATGCATGATGCAGTGGATGAGATGTACGAATATCAAGCACACACACGTTGAACAGTCATTGCATGGTTAGACAGAAAGGTGATTGGCAACCATTCAAACGAGATCACCCTTGTGGACATAAAGCTAACATAACACATATAATTAGAGACACGCAATACAACACTCGAACTAAGGCATGAGCAAGGTATCAATTTAGATTGTTTGTTATCATTTCATGTGTAAGAAAAAACGTCACACAAGTATATGACTACACATGTAGTGACTTACTATACCATTCTCCTAGCATGAGTCACAGTAATACATCCATGAACTGATAACAAGCATATCCAAACACATGGCTAGTTAGTAAGTCATTTATCGTAGAGGAATCATGTTGGGTACTAAGGGGATGAAACCACACAATGATATCTCAAGGTTAAAACATTATTCGGTGTTTTGTTTGGAATAAGTTATTTAACATGGAAAGATTACTTCATGCACACATGGGGAACATTTACTAATGATGTCACACACTTCGGTTATCTTATGGATTAAGGCCCTATATTAACCTTAAGTGTGTTACATAGTAAACGAATTAACCCCTCAATCAAGTGTGGCATAAACAACAATAGATAGCTTGTAGCTAGACATCAACTCTCATGTATAATGATAGCAAATGCAAATTAACACCGACTGTTATAATTAAACATCATATGCCTACTTTATGAATAAGAAGCATTACTTGTGTTCATATAGTTAGACAACTCTAAACGAGCTCAGATTTTTATGACATGTAGATTTATACTACATTAGGCTACTGTCAAAGTTTTAGGACAATTGGAGTTATAATTATTTTATTAAAATTACAACACATTCTCAGCCCTACACATTGCCAGAATTTTCATAAATTATAGGAATGATTCCTGAAGGTGAAATTTCACCAGTGGGCTATACTTGGTATGAACTGTATGTACAAAAATTTGCAAGTTAAAACTCCCAAGTTTGACAGGACATCTATTTTCCCTATATTATCCCTAGGTGAATTTAAGATGCGCATATGAACAGTGTGAATGGCCCTCTAGCATATACTTTCTGGACTCCATGCATCAACCTTAGGCTACTAAATTTTTCAGAGAATTATTCCTAGCAAGTTATGACCATCTTTTCTATTTATCATTTCCAACATGCACCATTTTATCATTTTCAAATCACCATTAAAACTTAACATCCACGACTTCATATTTCACCAGTGGGGTACTTATACTATCCAAAGTATATGAAAAATGCTAGAGAGTCAATTTGAGCATATTCCATGTAATCTCTAACTTCTATGTTACATAAATGCACATAACACATGTATAAGGGTAAAAGGGTAATTAAACAGTAAGTGCTAGGGCTACAAAAATTCACATAATGTTATAATGCCACAAGAAAGCTACTGTCCAAGTTTCATCCCATTTGGAGTTCATTTAGTCCACTTTTGACTTTTATCCTAATTAATCATGCATGCAACAAACCAAGGGCAAAAGAGACATTTCACATATCCACATCATACCCATTCGATAGATCTATTCAAGAGGAGTCTAATGCAACTTAGTTTGTCCATTTTGGATTTTTATTTGATTTACTATGATTTTTCAAAGTTTCAGCCCAAAAAAATGCATATTAAACATTAGATCTATGACTTAAACGTAAATAACCATAACTTCCGAGGGCTAGCATGCAATATCTATCAGACTCCTTCAACAGCGCTCAGGACTTAAACATAAAAACCCAAAAACACAGGGGCTAGATTGCAAAACCATCACCCCTTTCTTCAACCTCTCGCCGGGGACGAAGCACGCGCGGCGGCCGACGTTCTCGCGCGGCGCACGGCGCGCAGAGGCGCGGTCTTGATGCCGAGAGTATGGCGTCCAGTGTTCCCGGCGACGCCGAACCCGAAGCCCTAGCTCTCGACGAGGGAGGCGGTCGGGGCGGCCCGGAGACACGCGTGAACCGGGAGACGGCAACGGCGTCCCGGACGGCGGTGTGGGCGCGGATCCGGCGAAGGAGGGGCGGAACGGTGGCGACGGATAGTGCGCCGAGTCCGTGAGGCCACGGCGGGGGTGGTGGAGGTGGTCTCGAGGCGAGGGGAGCACTGGAGGTGGTGCGCGGCGGTGGCGAACCGGCGGCGCGGTTCACGCCGAGGACGTCGCGGGCAAGGTGGATCTCAGCGGTGAGGAGGGGAACGACGACGAGGCCAGAGTCTACGGGTGCGCGGCGGAGCGGCGAAGGTGGCGGTGGGGCTCTTGAGGTGCAGAAGGGTCGGATGGCGGTGGCGCGAGCTCAAAATCCGAGATCGGGGACTCCAATGGCGGCGTGGACGGCATGGCTCGGGAGAGAGGCAGGCAGGGCAGGGAGAGGCAGGGGAGTGTGGCGGGGGAAAGAGAAGAGCGAGGCGCTTCACCCTTGACTTAAGGACGCGGTCCACGGGGGCGATCCACGGCGGGGGCGCGTCGGCCGTACGCCGGCGTCCACGCGGCGTTCGGCGGCCGCGACAGGGTGTCGCCTCTGACGCGTGGGCCCCTTATGTCATAGACTCCAAACAAAAACAATATCAATTGTGTTTTCTCCCCCACTGTAAACGGCGTTTTTAACCTACTTAGAGTCCGATTTTGGAAAAAGTCTAATTAGACAAAATGTTCTACTCTTCAACTTCTTTAACTTTCTCAAAAGGCTCAGCACCAAAATTTGAATGGAAACATGAGTTTCATTTGAATTTATCTCTCAAGTTCCAATTTGACTCACTGACCAGGTTTATTGCAAAATTCTAAAACATCCCCTTCCATTCGTTTTCACTCAAAGAGCTTATTGACAAAGTTGTTGTTAACACCAGAACCTAAATTTTTTCTAACTAGGGATTTGTCAAAATATGAGTGTAGGTTGGAGAAACATTTGAATTTCCAAGCAGTTCAGGTTTCGGCTGGTTTTCTTAGCTGAGAGAAAGGAACCCAAAACTCCATGTAAACCCCATTATATGTCTAAGCTCCAATTAGAAAAATTGTTCATCACATTCTGAACTACAATATTGGTAATGTGAGTTTCACCTAGATCATAACAGATTTTGAACTACAAGCACAAGCATGCTCAGCGGTTTGGCAAAACAGCATTTTTACTTCTTGTGGAGTCTTCCTTGTTTTTAACCTTTGGAGTATTAAATGAGGTCCAAACACTTCCACACTAGATGCATTTGAAAGGTAACAAGTTTAATTTCATTTCATAGAAGGGAAGATTTTGAAGTATTATAGTGAAATCAAAAGTAATTTCAAAGTCAACTTAGGGAAAAGCTTAAAAATCCATACTTGTGAAAATTCTAAGTGTGGGTTGATCTAGTTGTTTCCATGAGATATTTGGGTGAAAATTTGAGTGAGTAGACGATAGCTTTGATCCCTGCTCAGTGTAGCAATAGGATAGTCCATAACACGTACAACAAGTTTGGCAACGGAGTTGAGCTCGAGAGCATGTGAGTGTCGACTTATTCAACCACGAAATGTGTGGTCTTGTATCTTATGTAGGAAATTTTGATTTAGTGGCTCCTCCACATGTTTCTTGTTAATCACTAAGCATGATTACGCCTTAATCCATCGTTAGCCTTCAACTAACCGTGTGTTAAGGCTTCTGAGATGCCAGGGGCATCACAACCCACCCCCCTTAAAGAAATCTCGTCCCGAGATTTGGAGGAAGCGGGGTTCTAGGGCTTACTGCGTAACGAAAAAGGTTTTGGCCTCGTTGATCGGGTGCTTCTGTCACACCTGGTAACATTAAATCCTTCATCGATTTGCTTTGTTAACTGGCTCGTGAATGGTTAGTGCCTCTTTAACACAAGTGAGTTACAAAGCTTTTGAATACGTCCAAGGTGGTCCTTCCCAGGTGCTCGGCAAGTCGTGTTTTATATGAGAGCGAATGAACACTCCGCAAAGACGGTGTGGCCAATGTGAAAACGGCAGTGCTTTACTCGAATAATGGAACAGGGTTACTCCCTAACTTTGACACCAAGATTTTATAAACGTGATGAATATATAGGTCGTAGAACAATTAGAAGCAAGAGGTACACAATCGGAGGACCGAACCACGAAGGCTCTTGGGATTCAAAGGGTTATCGATGGATGTGCTTTTGAGAGACACATTCATTTCCTTTGATAGGGACTGTGTACACATATAAGATATTAAATCCGAACATTCTTCAAGGAGTAAGATGTGGTGATACATAGCACATTCTACTCATTGCTTTGAGAAAGATGCCGTGGAAAGAGGATAGGACATATTCACCTAGATAAGGTGAGGGTTTGTATGATTTCATAGAATTGATCAAGACTGGTCAAGAAATATATAGGCAGAGAGCTTGTGCTTACTAACAGAACACTTATCAAGGTTAGTGAGCCCAACTTTGAGGATAATTTCAAAAGAAGAATGAAGCAACTCTTGAAAAGGACAATGCGCTGAAAGCATTAGCCGAGAACAAAAGCTTAGTGCAGTGGATGATGCTGAAGTTCTCCTTTAGGAGATAAGATTCAATATGTACGAAGGAAGAAATCATAAGATAGAGTGGTGGAAACAGAGTTGATTGCTTCCCACAAATTAAGAGAGGCAAATTGGAAGAAGGCAATGGAATGATGTAGCAAAACAGTGGAAATGGAACCAGGCATTCCCACAGATACGGACGTTAAAGCTGATCCAGGTAAGCATAAAGGAGTCCGAAGCTAGGACCAACGGTTGTCATTGTACCATAGAGATAGAATTTATCATCCCCATGAAGCACGACTAGCAAGGATAAGCAAAGCAACGAAAAGATGTGGACAAGTGGAACCATAGAATTGACCCGTCTCCATGGATCGAGAAAAACATGGTTCAACAAGGCAAGGGAAAGGTGTGAACGACAGTGGGATTAAGGTGGATCTTTCCCCACAGACCAAGAGAGGCAAGGTGAAACTAAGCAATGAAATGATACGAGGTGGCAGTGGAATTAGAGTAAATTATCTCCACGAACGAGATGTATAGAAGTCAACAAGGCGTTAGAAGATGGATAGGAATGTCCACAATTGAAGCGGTGTCATGCCTTTGCATGTCTTGATACCAGCGCGCCCCTAGTGGAACCGAGTGACGGCCGTACACACGGGACCCTAGGTTCCGTCGCGGCACCATAGACTGCTCGGATAAACACTACATCAAGAGCGGCACAACTATCTGATCTCAGGAGATGCGAACAATATCAGGTCTTAGAAAGACATGAACAAGGAGTTTGGAGCGTATGAATCTCAAAGTATGGATAACCCGAATCAAAGAGTTGAAGGCACATAGATTCCAAGGGTTGGAAACACAAGAATCATGAGAACGATAAACATATGGACCGCCAACCTTTGAGTCGTGGTGTTGCATGGATTTGGAAGTACATGAATTGGCGAGAGCTCAAAGCATGTGCACCACCAGAGTTCGAAATGCGGGGAGTGCAGGAGCTTGAAATGTACGGAATGGTGAAGCTTGGAACTCAAGAAATTGCAATTGTTGGTAAAGACATGATACACTAGAGTTGATTCCAAGGAGTTAGGCTCGAGTAACACAATAAACCATACTTACTCAATGTCTGGCCAAACATGGTTACCTACGCAAATCGATACCCGTACGGTTTGCCTAATCGTAGGTTTTAAAACAATTGGGTCAAAAGCGAGCTTCTCCTTTTATTCATGTCGATGCGGCATTGAGCTTCATGTGGGAGACACCATGGTGTTGAATCTTGATTAAATGCCAAATTTGAGGACGTTGCCGAAGTCGAGGTTGATCCAGGATGCTTTCTCTCTATCACCTATGTTGCCAGATAGGAACTCTATATCGTTGCCTAGGGACATGTGAGCGACGGTCAACTCTCGATCGAGGCTTCTTCTAGACTCGTTTCTGTCTTGGTGGAGCTTCAACTTGTTGCGTCGACGTAGATGTTGATGCTGTGTATGTCGGGTTGATTGGATAAAAGTCTTCGGTGATGAAGGCTCGGGCATTCTTCTCGAAGACTTCTTGGAGGCTTGCTTATTGTTTCGATGGCTAGGCCTACAGGATTCTATGGACCCAGTACGTAAAAGTAAACATGTACGAACTACCCTGACTTCATCTTCAGGCGTGGTGAGGCCCTTTAGTCGAATAATCGCGTGTTGTCGATGTAGGAGTCGATATTTCGTTTGTTGGGTCGACTGGAGAAACTCGTCCCGCTCCGGCGATGTGTGTTGGGAAATCTTCTTTGTATGCTTCGGTACATCAGGGGCTTGTGCGTCATCCTTGTGGTTGTAGACATGCCTACCGAGTCATAGGCAAACTAGGACCTAGATGATAACACGTCCGATTGTCTGGACTTGATCTTTGGGCTTGTAGAATCTTATTAACTGAAGCATCCTAGGCCGTACATGTTGAATCGAAGTAGTGTTTATGGAGTATTCTTCAGCTCCGCCTATTCTTCACTCTTCTTGTGATATCTTTGACGAGGTCATTAAAGCTTAAGTCAGTGGCGACATGGCTTTCGAAAAAATCTTTTGTAGAGCTCAAGAAAATATGCCAAAAAGGGGAGACTACTACCAATTCTGGGACCTGATTACTACCTTTTCTTCTAACGCGTACAGCTTGCAGTCAACTACCAGAGGTGAATTTAGATAGTCTGCAAAAGATCAGGAGGCCATGGTCATACCTAAGTTTGTTCTCTATGTCTTTGGTATAGAAAGTTTTCTTTAAACGTCTTTAGAGTATCACCAGATTTGAAATTTCAAACTGTAGGTCGCATAAGTGCAGATTTCGGCTTTTAACATGTTTTAAGTTGGGCTTTGAATCCTAAGCATTTCCAGAGAAAACATTGTATAACAAAATTTTTTTGTTCTACAATCACCTTATGTAAAACTTGTACCAATTTTGTTTGCACCTAGAACTTCACACCAAAACAGTAGCAACGCACATACAATTCGCGTCCCAGACACATTGCTTCTAATCAAACGCGTAGCAAGGCACATAGATTAATGACATATGAATCTTGTTACTTTCAATCACACACATACCAAAGCACAGAAGATGAGATGGAATGATGCATGATTCGTCCTATTCGGTCTCACATCCCACATCCTATGTATAGTGTATATATATAACTAGCGATATTTTGGTGACATATATGCACGTCTCTCTTTAATGCAACTAGTCGTTCTCTAGTCGTTCTTAGTTTCGCACGTGGTTAGTGTACCTGCAGAAGAATGCATGCTCATACATTACCACCTAGTGTGGCATCCACGCGTGACCGCTGCGTGGACAACGTTGGTGGGCCGATGCACCTTTTCCTCAAAGCTTGACTTTCCACCAGTACTGGGGATTGTCGAGAAAAAGGTGGATCCCAAAACCAAATGTAAGTGTGGTGGCCATGAAAGCATCCAAAGCATGCCCACCACCCTTAAAGAGCTTTTACTACGGGGCATGAATGCAGGGTTTACAACCATTCGCAAATCCCAGTAGCTTCCACCAGTACTGGGGACAGCTATGGCCGAAAAGTTGCTTCCCAAAGCGCCGAATATGCATATGAGTTCTATCTAGGTTAGAATGTCAGTGATGTCACCTGAATAACACTAACATCCTTATACGGGCATATCGCATACTCTCATTTTTGAATTACGTGAAAAGAGGCTTTCGAAAATAGTTTTGTAAACCAAAACTTGATGATATAACTGTTGTTTGTGTATGATCGGCTCTGATACCAGCTGTGGCGGAACCGCCCTGCTTAACCCAGACTAAGCACACCTGCCACCTCTGGCTCGCAGTGCACTTAGGCCAGATTAAACCCGGTAGTCCGTCGAGAGTACTACAGCTCTCGATAGCACCAAATCCCAGAGGAACCGACATCAAACACATCCGACTCTCGAAGGAGCCACAACAATTACATCATCACAGGCAGTTGAAATAGAGAATAATAGAATTAATTTACAACTCAATTGTATGAAATCAAATACATGTTCAAATATAGCGGAAGCGAATTCAGAGTATATATATAAAGCGGAAGCGTTTTCAAAACATCTCGCAGCGGAATAATATACTTGAGTAGTCTTCAGGAAGAGATGACAAGGCGAATAGCACCGAGCCCACCGGTACTACCACCTCCAACACAGATGTCCGGATGTCGCCAGCACCTGTAATCCAAAAGTGGGGGCAAACCCTGAGTACTAATTACTCAGTAGGACTTAATGGACGGGGCTTGCGGCTGACGCAAAGCATGCTTACTAATCATGTGGATCCTTAGCTGTTGATTCTTAAACCAAATCATAAGATAGCAAGATTTGACAGCTGCTATTCATTATTCATGAAGATCATTTATATCATAAAGTAAATACTTTCAGAAAGTAAAACATGAATACATGTCCCGTCCCAAGATTCACAGCGCCTCCATCCCACCCCTTGGGAGTAGCCGTCTCAGGAGCGATACCACGGTACGTCGGGTCAGCCCTCCCTCGACCTCTAAGCATCTCCCAAGTCCATCGACCTCCTAGCAGTGGATGGGCGACACCCTGAATAGTGTGACGGATCATACACATCCAAGCATGTTGTATAAAAAGGCGTGACTTAGTAAACAGCATGTTACAGTTATTACTACGTTGCCCGTGTGCGATATCTGGCATTCTCACACCTGGTGAGCATCAGCGATTCGAATCGATTTGTTAATTCCCCGGGGATAACTAGAAATGCCAAGTGATATATGCTTACTAGCCATCGCGTTCCACACATATATCCCCCATCTCCACCTGTCCCGTCCCAAGATTCACAGCGCCCCCACCTAACCCTTGGGAGTAGCCGTCTCAGGAGCGATACCACGGTACGTCGGGTCAGCCCTCCATCGACCTCCAAGCACCTCCCAAGTCCATCGGCCCCCTATCAGTGGATGGGCAGCACCATGAATAGTAGGACGGGGCCGGTAAGACTTTCACCGGTCCCACGACCCGGATAAGCACTCTAGCAATGGTATGCCGATCAGCAGGCGAACAGCGAACGGGCCTTATGCGACTCGGGCGGAGTCCACCATACCTTGCCACATCATCATTTTTCTTATAATATTCCCATAACTCCGCCCGGTCTCTATTTAACATCAGCAATAATAATCATAAATTGTGTCATAGTAAGATTTCTGAGGTTTGTAAAATCACCTACGCGACGAGTGACTCCATTCACCCGTTTCTACTCGTACCTAGCAATTCTAGGCACTCGTCCTACGAATTCTATGTATAGGTGCTAGGGCCAGGGCGGCCAGGAAGTCTAATGCAGTTGGTTCCAAACAACTCCTGATGCACATGCCTAATCATCAAGACATAAGATGTTTGCTGGGTATAGTATGGTCCTGCCTACCTTTGTTTTACTTTAAGAAAACCAACAAACTAAGCTACTGTTAGTTTGCCGGGTTGTGAGGCTTTGCCCCAGGCAACCCCTTGATCCCTTGGACAACTCCTCCGTCCAAACACGACTGATGGGCTCTCCAGGTCGTGAGTGGGTCTTAGTTGGTCTTTTGGATCACCGTTGGTTGAAGTAGTTCCACTCGCTCGTTTCTAGATCACGTACCTGTAATGAGCGCCACTATATGAATGCCATGCATGATGCAGTGGATGAGATGTACGAATATCAAGCACACACACGTTGAACAGTCATTGCATGGTTAGACAGAAAGGTGATTGGCAACCATTCAAACGAGATCACCCTTGTGGACATAAAGCTAACATAACACATATAATTAGAGACACGCAATACAACACTCGAACTAAGGCATGAGCAAGGTATCAATTTAGATTGTTTGTTATCATTTCATGTGTAAGAAAAAACGTCACACAAGTATATGACTACACATGTAGTGACTTACTATACCATTCTCCTAGCATGAGTCACAGTAATACATCCATGAACTGATAACAAGCATATCCAAACACATGGCTAGTTAGTAAGTCATTTATCGTAGAGGAATCATGTTGGGTACTAAGGGGATGAAACCACACAATGATATCTCAAGGTTAAAACATTATTCGGTGTTTTGTTTGGAATAAGTTATTTAACATGGAAAGATTACTTCATGCACACATGGGGAACATTTACTAATGATGTCACACACTTCGGTTATCTTATGGATTAAGGCCCTATATTAACCTTAAGTGTGTTACATAGTAAACGAATTAACCCCTCAATCAAGTGTGGCATAAACAACAATAGATAGCTTGTAGCTAGACATCAACTCTCATGTATAATGATAGCAAATGCAAATTAACACCGACTGTTATAATTAAACATCATATGCCTACTTTATGAATAAGAAGCATTACTTGTGTTCATATAGTTAGACAACTCTAAACGAGCTCAGATTTTTATGACATGTAGATTTATACTACATTAGGCTACTGTCAAAGTTTTAGGACAATTGGAGTTATAATTATTTTATTAAAATTACAACACATTCTCAGCCCTACACATTGCCAGAATTTTCATAAATTATAGGAATGATTCCTGAAGGTGAAATTTCACCAGTGGGCTATACTTGGTATGAACTGTATGTACAAAAATTTGCAAGTTAAAACTCCCAAGTTTGACAGGACATCTATTTTCCCTATATTATCCCTAGGTGAATTTAAGATGCGCATATGAACAGTGTGAATGGCCCTCTAGCATATACTTTCTGGACTCCATGCATCAACCTTAGGCTACTAAATTTTTCAGAGAATTATTCCTAGCAAGTTATGACCATCTTTTCTATTTATCATTTCCAACATGCACCATTTTATCATTTTCAAATCACCATTAAAACTTAACATCCACGACTTCATATTTCACCAGTGGGGTACTTATACTATCCAAAGTATATGAAAAATGCTAGAGAGTCAATTTGAGCATATTCCATGTAATCTCTAACTTCTATGTTACATAAATGCACATAACACATGTATAAGGGTAAAAGGGTAATTAAACAGTAAGTGCTAGGGCTACAAAAATTCACATAATGTTATAATGCCACAAGAAAGCTACTGTCCAAGTTTCATCCCATTTGGAGTTCATTTAGTCCACTTTTGACTTTTATCCTAATTAATCATGCATGCAACAAACCAAGGGCAAAAGAGACATTTCACATATCCACATCATACCCATTCGATAGATCTATTCAAGAGGAGTCTAATGCAACTTAGTTTGTCCATTTTGGATTTTTATTTGATTTACTATGATTTTTCAAAGTTTCAGCCCAAAAAAATGCATATTAAACATTAGATCTATGACTTAAACGTAAATAACCATAACTTCCGAGGGCTAGCATGCAATATCTATCAGACTCCTTCAACAGCGCTCAGGACTTAAACATAAAAACCCAAAAACACAGGGGCTAGATTGCAAAACCATCACCCCTTTCTTCAACCTCTCGCCGGGGACGAAGCACGCGCGGCGGCCGACGTTCTCGCGCGGCGCACGGCGCGCAGAGGCGCGGTCTTGATGCCGAGAGTATGGCGTCCAGTGTTCCCGGCGACGCCGAACCCGAAGCCCTAGCTCTCGACGAGGGAGGCGGTCGGGGCGGCCCGGAGACACGCGTGAACCGGGAGACGGCAACGGCGTCCCGGACGGCGGTGTGGGCGCGGATCCGGCGAAGGAGGGGCGGAACGGTGGCGACGGATAGTGCGCCGAGTCCGTGAGGCCACGGCGGGGGTGGTGGAGGTGGTCTCGAGGCGAGGGGAGCACTGGAGGTGGTGCGCGGCGGTGGCGAACCGGCGGCGCGGTTCACGCCGAGGACGTCGCGGGCAAGGTGGATCTCAGCGGTGAGGAGGGGAACGACGACGAGGCCAGAGTCTACGGGTGCGCGGCGGAGCGGCGAAGGTGGCGGTGGGGCTCTTGAGGTGCGGAAGGGTCGGATGGCGGTGGCGCGAGCTCAAAATCCGAGATCGGGGACTCCAATGGCGGCGTGGACGGCATGGCTCGGGAGAGAGGCAGGCAGGGCAGGGAGAGGCAGGGGAGTGTGGCGGGGGAAAGAGAAGAGCGAGGCGCTTCACCCTTGACTTAAGGACGCGGTCCACGGGGGCGATCCACGGCGGGGGCGCGTCGGCCGTACGCCGGCGTCCACGCGGCGTTCGGCGGCCGCGACAGGGTGTCGCCTCTGACGCGTGGGCCCCTTATGTCATAGACTCCAAACAAAAACAATATCAATTGTGTTTTCTCCCCCACTGTAAACGGCGTTTTTAACCTACTTAGAGTCCGATTTTGGAAAAAGTCTAATTAGACAAAATGTTCTACTCTTCAACTTCTTTAACTTTCTCAAAAGGCTCAGCACCAAAATTTGAATGGAAACATGAGTTTCATTTGAATTTATCTCTCAAGTTCCAATTTGACTCACTGACCAGGTTTATTGCAAAATTCTAAAACATCCCCTTCCATTCGTTTTCACTCAAAGAGCTTATTGACAAAGTTGTTGTTAACACCAGGACCTAAATTTTTTCTAACTAGGGATTTGTCAAAATATGAGTGTAGGTTGGAGAAACATTTGAATTTCCAAGCAGTTCAGGTTTCGGCTGGTTTTCTTAGCTGAGAGAAAGGAACCCAAAACTCCATGTAAACCCCATTATATGTCTAAGCTCCAATTAGAAAAATTGTTCATCACATTCTGAACTACAATATTGGTAATGTGAGTTTCACCTAGATCATAACAGATTTTGAACTACAAGCACAAGCATGCTCAGCGGTTTGGCAAAACAGCATTTTTACTTCTTGTGGAGTCTTCCTTGTTTTTAACCTTTGGAGTATTAAATGAGGTCCAAACACTTCCACACTAGATGCATTTGAAAGGTAACAAGTTTAATTTCATTTCATAGAAGGGAAGATTTTGAAGTATTATAGTGAAATCAAAAGTAATTTCAAAGTCAACTTAGGGAAAAGCTTAAAAATCCATACTTGTGAAAATTCTAAGTGTGGGTTGATCTAGTTGTTTCCATGAGATATTTGGGTGAAAATTTGAGTGAGTAGACGATAGCTTTGATCCCTGCTCAGTGTAGCAATAGAATAGTCCATAACACGTACAACAAGTTTGGCAACGGAGTTGAGCTCGAGAGCATGTGAGTGTCGACTTATTCAACCACGAAATGTGTGGTCTTGTATCTTATGTAGGAAATTTTGATTTAGTGGCTCCTCCACATGTTTCTTGTTAATCACTAAGCATGATTACGCCTTAATCCATCGTTAGCCTTCAACTAACTGTGTGTTAAGGCTTCTGAGATGCCAGGGGCATCACACCCTTGGAACATGAAATATTGGTTGTCGGGGTTTGATGCCGACAATGCACCACGGGGTGTCTCACGTGATGCTTTTGGGGTGGCGAGATCGGCGTAGCTTGATGGTTTGCGTAGAGATGCAACAAAACACAAGGGTTTATACAGGTTCGGGCCGCAATAAGCGTAACACCCTACGTCCTGTTTGAGGCGAGTTGTATTGATCTGAGCTCTCGAGGTTACAATGAGGGTTTCGAGGTCTGGTGGCTGGTATGCGATGAGATGATCGATGTTCTACGTAGGGGTCCCTCACCAGCCTTATATAATCCGGCCAGGCTTGGGTTACAAGCCAAGTTCTATCTACGAGTCCTACTCTGTTTGGAAGCCTAAAGAGTATATGGAATCCACGATTACATGTTCCCCTCCTTGAGTCCCGCTGCTCCCGTAACATAGAGTCCGAACCAACTCCCTTGCGCCTTTCCTGAATTATAGCACCTTTGACTTGGTCTTCAAGCTCGTCATCCGTTCTCGAGCCCATGAGACCAGTCGGCACCCCGAGAAGGGCCTGCTGTCTCTACTGGGCCCTCCAATGGCCCATGTACTGAATCCGTGCCGTGAGGGCCCAGGGGATATCTATCCCCCACAAGCCCCCGAGGCTCGAGTTAATTTAGAGATTAATTGACTCGAGACTCCAGAAAAAATAGCGTACTGCTCATGAGTTCCTCACCTGAGTCCAAACTGTTTCTCATGGTGCACCGCCAGGTGCACCCCATGGGGTAGCACCTGAGCTTCAAGTTGACTTGAGTATCAATCATCTTGAAGATCTAAACTTTCTGACCAGGCTTCTTAGGATACGATCCTCAAGCGCTGAGTCAACTTGAGGAATAGCGAATCCTCTTATCCGAGTTATCATCTACTCCCAATTTTCTGAGTTATAGAAAACCGACTCAATCTTCCTGCTTTCTCGGATTTTAGGAAAAAGAATAATTTTCCACAATTCCCGCACCCCATGGGGTTAACCCAAAGGGAACGAACAGAGGGACCGAGGAGTTACCTAAATAGGCCCCAGGAAACAGGAAACTTCCGAATACGCAACAGCCATTATCCTCCCACACGATAATTGACGCGTGGAGGAAGTCGAAACGCCGCGGCCTATTGAATTGTTTGCACAGAGATCGAAGCGAAGCGGCCGCGCTATAAGAGCAGAGCCATCGCCCATCCATCCTTTACGCCTTCACTGAGTGCCAGTCCGTCAAGAAAACCCCAAGAAACTCCCCACTCCCCTGCTTTCAGCCATGGCTGAAGGGAAAGGCAAGAAGCACGCTTGCTCGCCACCGTCGTCGGAGTACGAGGACTCCGATGACGCTTTCTTCAGCGGCGCCTACGACGCCGAGGAGTCCTCGGAGGACTTCACCTCCAGCGAGGAGGAAGCCCCCGAGGATACTCCACCCCGGGAGAATGACTCGGAGCCCAACACCGACGACTCCCAGGGCTACAGCGCCAAGGAGCGCACCAAGCTCCGAGGCCTCCGTCGCATCGCCTTTGAGGACTCCGCCGACGAGGAGGAGGAGGAGAGCGAGGAGGAGGACTCCGACGACGACGATGGCCCCGGCGGTCATGATGGCCCGGGCGGCCACGACGGCGGCGACGGCAGCCACGATGGTGACGACGGCGGCCACGACGGCAGAGATGAGGCCGACGCTTCGGCCTCCAAGTGCCGCCGCGTTACGAGACCCTCGGCCGGGCCATCCACCGGCGTGTAGGCCACCACCACCACCACCACCATATTAGTAGTAGTAGTTAGTAGTAGATTAGGATAATCTCCCCTCTTATATGTAATCCACTTTGATGAACTATATGTATTATATAATGAAATCCATCTTTTATCCTTCGTTTCTGAGTTCGTCTGTGTGTTCTCATCTTGGAAATCTTGCATCCGAGTCAAATCCCCCTTTTGGGTTTTTTGAACTAAGACCAAGAGCGTCATACAGCAAAGGAAACCACACTTTGCTTATGCCCAGAGTTCAGGCAAGACTTAAACTGTTAGGTCTGACTGAATAACTCATTCTCCGAGTAATAGAGAACATGAACCTGTACTTGTGAATACCGGCTGAATGGCTATGCTGAAGAAATCATCCCGACTGAAATAGACGACTTAATTCCAGTTCAATCCGACTCAACTGTTACCGTCAATAAATCCGAGTTAATCTTAACGATACCCGCCGGTTCCGTCGATCCACACGAACTGTTACTAACGGCGTCAGGGTTATTTTGAGATCTATACCCTGAACCAAAAGTTCTCTTATCCAAAAGCTAAACTATCCTTCTTCCCCACTGAGACCGCCGCCATTGCTGTTTGAAATCAAAATCCCACAGCATCCACTGCTTCTCGAATCCCCATCCAAACAGAGACATCCACTTCCATGGCTCCCAAGAAGAAAACCTTGAGCGAGCGCGGAAACACCACTGAGGGCCTGCCGCACAACGAGAACCGGCAGATACCCTCACCATACCTGGCATACCGCCCCTCCATTGTCACCGAGCCCATGCTACAATCCTTGGTGGATATGGGCGTCCTGCCTCCGAAGGAAGTGGCAAACTGGAGGGTCTGCGAGAAGAAGGATGACACTACTCCAACCGAGGATATTTACGAGGCGATGGTGTTCATGCCATTCTTCATCCGCGGGTTAGGTCTCCCCTTCTGCTCATTCGCGCGAGGCCTGTTGCAATTCTATGCCATCAACCTGACCCATCTGAATCTCAATTCAATTTTGCAACTTTCAATCTTCATTCACCTCTGCGAGGCGTTTCTTAGAATTGTCCCGCACTTTGGCTTGTGGAAATACCTTTACCACTGCAAAGCCGGTCTGAGATACGGAGTGCTACAAGTAACTGGAGGGGCCAGCTTTGAGCTGCGGAAGAATCGCAAAGCTATTTATTTAGATATCCCCCTCCCAGATAACAACAGAGGATGGTACGCCGAGTGGTTTTATATTAAAAATCATGGAAACTCTCTCCCTTCGAGGTTTGGGAGACAACCTGACAGCAAGCTGCCCAGCTGGGAAGAAGGCCCAACAGTTGAGGAGCAGGCCGAGGTCGACACACTGCTGGAAGAAATAGCCAACCTGAAAGAAAGAGGCCTCACTGCCCATGCTATGGTGATAGATTTTGTGTACCGCTGCATTTAGCCTCTGAAGGATAGAATTTACCCCGCCTATCTATATGTTGGAGCTAGTGATCCAACTAGAGAGACAACCCGATCTATGACTGAGGATGATGTCAAGGCCCGAGTAGAGTTGATACTTAGAGGTGAAGCTCACAACGAGGGTACTCCCAAACCATATTCTGCCTGGAATCCAACTACCACTGTAAGTGACCTTACTGTGATTTCTTTAAGTATCCTTGCACATAATCCCATTTTGATTCATGAAATTACTGCAGAGCAACATATCCAAGTTTCTGTCAGACCCAACAACCTCTGGAGCTGTCGGGCTATCAAAACGACAATCCGAGTTATCCACTGAAGAAATGGAAGCTGTTGTTGCTGCTGCCCATGGTGCAGGAAACAATGAAGAGCATACATTCATTGTGATACCACGTACAGCTCAGATCACCCAAGAACCCAATGTGAGCAGCATTACCAAAGCCCCCAAGCTAACAGCTGCTTCAAGTGGCGTGAAGACACGAGCTGCAACTGGCCAGGGACGCATCAAGGCAAAAGCAACTCGTACTGTGGTGACACGCAAGCAGAGGACACACAAGAGGACGATCAAAGATCTGACAAGCTCTCCAGAGTCAGTAGACAAAGCTAAAAAATCCAGATATTCCTCTCACACCACAGCTAAAACTAACAACATCGTTGAGGTTGACTGGAATAGCTTGGTTGATGAGGACGAAGGAGAAGAAGAAGAAGAATCTCAACTGTCTCATCGTGAGAGGCGATCCAAGAAACATCATGATGGCGCTGTATCAGCCCCTTCTGCATCCATACTGACGCCTGAGGAGGATGAAATTGATCTGATAGCAGAAGATATGGATCTAGACCAAATTATCACAGATACATGCAAGCTCCCATTCACCATGTGCTCTGATGAAGATATAGAACCACTGTCAACATGTTCCAGGGGAAAACAAACTAAGACCACAAGCCCCTGAGTGAAAACAGAACTGAGATCAAAGAGTGTAGAGTCTGAAAACCCCACAAGCCCAACGTCAGGAGATATTCCTGAAGATGAGACTGCTCATACGAGTAAAGCCACTGAGACTGGGCATGAGGTGCCAATGCCATCTGAGAACTGGCAACAGGCATTAACCGGGGCAGCTCCAGAAGAGAAACAACAAGAACCTGCAACCGAGCTATTGTTTGAAGCTGCAAGCTCTAAGGAACGCCTGACTGAGATCGATACAGGGGATACTCCTCATCCCCCGTCTGAAACTCATGAGTCGTCCCAAGAGAAGGAAACTGAAGAACCAAAAGATACTGATCAGGTCGAAAAGGGACAATCAGACTCCCTAGCCCCGACTGAGCCAGGCAGCATCCAGCTATGGCGGAACCGCCCTGCTTAATCTAGACTAAGCACACCTGCCACCTCTGGCTCGCAGTGCACTTAGGCCAGACTAAACCCGGTAGTCCGTCGAGAGTCCTTCGAGCTCTCGATAACACCAATTCCCGAGGAACCGACATCAAACACATCCGACTCTCGAAGGAGCCACAACAATTACATCATCACAGGCAGTTGAAATAGAGAATAATAGATTTAATTTACAACTCAATTGTATGAAATCAAATACATGTTCAAATATAGCGGAAGCGAATTCAGAGTATATAAATATAGCGGAAGCATTTTCAAAACATCTCGCAGCGGAATAATATACTTAAGTAGTCTTCAGGAAGAGATGACAAGGCGAATAGCACCGAGCCCACCGGTACTACCACCTCCAACACAGTTGTCCAGAATCGTCGGTACCTGTAATCCAAAAGTGGGGGCAAACCCTGAGTACTAATTACTCAGTAGGACTTAATGGATGGGGCTTACGGCTGACGCAAAGCATGCTTACTAATCATGTGGATCCTTAGCTGTTGATTCTTAAACCAAATCATAAGATAGCAAGATTTGACAGCTGCTATTCATTATTCATGAAGATCATTTATATCATAAAGTAAATACTTGCAGAAAGTAAAACATGAATACATGTCCCGTCCCAAGATTCACAGCGCCTCCATCCCACCCCTTGGGAGTAGCCGTCTCAGGAGCGATACCACGGTACGTCGGGTCAACCCTCCCTCGACCTCTAAGCATCTCCCAAGTCCATCGACCTCCTAGCAGTGGATGGGCGACACCCTGAATAGTGTGACGGATCATACACATCCAAGCATGTTGTATAAAAAGGTGTGACTTAGTAAACAGCATGTTACAGTTATTACTACGTTGCCCGTGTGCGATATCTGGCATTCTCACACCTGGTGAGCATCAGCGATTCGAATCGATTTGTTAATTCCCGGGAATAACTAAAAATGCCAAGTGATATATGCTTACTAGCCATCGCGTTCCACACATATATCCCTCATCTCCACCTGTCCCGTCCCAAGATTCACAGCGCCCCCACCTAACCCTTGGGAGTAGCCGTCTCAGGAGCGATACCACGGTACGTCGGGTCAGCCCTCCCTCGACCTCTAAGCACCTCCCAAGTCCATCGGCCCCCTATCAGTGGATGGGCAGCACCATGAATAGTAGGACGGGGCCGGTAAGACTTTCACCGGTCCCACGACCCGGATAAGCACTCTAGCAATGGTATGCCGATCAGCAGGCGAACAGCGAACGGGCCTTATGCGACTCAGGCGGAGTCCACCATACCTTGCCACATCATCATTTTTCTTATAATATTCCCATAACTCCGCCCGGTCTCTATTTAACATCAGCAATAATAATCATAAATTGTGTCATAGTAAGATTTCTGAGGTTTGTAAAATCACCTACGCGACGAGTGACTCCATTCACTCGTATCTACTCGTACCTAGCAATTCTAGGCACTCGTCCTACGAATTCTATGTATAGGTGCTAGGGCCAGGGCGGCCAGGATGTCTAATGCAGTTGGTTCCAAACAACTCCTGATGCATATGCCTAATCATCAAGACATAAGATATTTGCTGGGTATAGTATGGTCCTGCCTACCTTTGATTCACCTTTAGCAAAACCAACAAACTAAGCTAATGTTAGTTTGCCGGGTTGTGAGGCTTTGCCCCAGGCAACCCCTTGATTCCTTGGACAACTCCTCCGTCCAAACACGACTGATGGGCCCTCCAGGTCGTGAATGGGTCTTAGTTGGTCTTTTGGATCACCGTTGGTTGAAGTAGTTCCACGCGCTCGTTTCTAGACCACGTACCTGTAATGAGCGCCACTATATGAATGCCATGCATGATGCAGTGGATGAGATGCACGAATATCAAGCACACACGTTAAACAGTCATTGCATGGTTAGACAGAAAGGTGATTGGCAACCATTCAAACAAGATCATCCTTGTGGACATAAAGCTAACGTAACCCATATAATTAGAGACACGCAATATAACACTCGGACTAATGCATGAGCAAGATATCAAATTAGATTGTTCGTTATCATTTCATGTGTAAGCAAAACGTCACACAAGTATATGACTACACATGTAGTGACTTACTATACCATTCTCCTAGCATGAGTAACAGTAATACATTCATGAACTGATAACAAGCATATCCAATCACATGGCTAGCTTAGTAAGTCATTTATCGTAAAGAAACCATGTTGGGAACTACGGGGATGGAACCACACAATGATATCGCAAGGTTATAACATTATTCGGTGTTTTGTTTGGAATAAGTTATTTAACATGAAAAGATTACTTCATGCACACATCGGGAACATTTACTAATGATGTCACACACTTCGGTTATCTTATGGATTAAGGCCCTATATTAACCTTAAGTGTGTTACACAGTAAACGAATTAACCCCCCAATCAAGTGTGGCATAAACAACAATAGATAGCTTGTAGCTAGACATCAACTCTCATGTATAATGATAGCAAATGCAAATTAACACCGACTGTTATAATTAAACATCATATGCCTACTTTATGAATAAGAAGCATTACTTGTGTTCATATAGTTAGACAACTCTAAACGAGCTCAGATTTTTATGACATGTAGATTTATACTACATTAGGCTACTGTCAAAGTTTTAGGACAATTGGAGTTATAATTATTTTATTAAAATTTCAACACATTCTCAGCCCTACACATTGCCAGAATTTTCATAAATTATAGGAATGATTCTTGAAGGTGAAATTTCACCAGTGGGCTATACTTGGTATGAACTGTATGTACAAAAATTTGCAAGTTAAAACTCCCAAGTTTGACAGGACATCTATTTTCCCTATATTATCCCTAGGTGAATTTAAGATGCGCATATGAACAGTGTGAGTGGCCCTCTAGCATATACTTTCTGGACTCCATGCATCAATCTTAGGCTACCATCTTTTCCAGAGAATTTTCCTAGCCATTTATGACCACTTTTTCTATTTATCATTTCCATCATGCACCATTTTATCATTTTCAAATCACCATTAAAACTTAACATGCACGACTTCATATTTCACCAGTGGGGTACTTATACTATCCAAAGTATATGAAAAATGACAAAGAGTCAATTTGAGCATATTCTACATGGCCTCCAATTTCTAGGTTAAATAAATGCACATAGCACATGTATAATGGCAAAAGGGTAATTAAACAGCAAATGCTAGGGCTACACAAATTCACATAGTGCTACAATGCCACAAGAAAGCTACTGTCCAAGTTTCATGGCCTTTGGAGTTCATTTAGCCCGCTTTTGTCATTTATCCTAATTAATCATGCATGCAATAAACTAGGGGCAAAACAGACTTTTCACACATCCACATCATACCTATCTTGTAGATCTCTTCAAGAGGAGTCCATAGCCACTGAGTTTGTCCATTTTGGATTTTTCTTTGAATTGTTATGATTTTCCAAAGTTTACAGATTTAGAAAAAGAAAAACATACAAAACAGGGAGCTAAACGAAATTAACCATATACTTCAGGGGCTAGCAAACAAATGTCTATAGACTCTGTCAACATTGCACTAATTCAACATATATATAGGGTTAGATCTGCAAAAATTCAAAGGCTTGGATTAAAACGTGAACCGCCAGTAGATCTAGGGTCTAACCTGCAAGTTTTGCAAGACACAGTGAATAGTCAAATAGTATGCAGAAAAGGGAGGGGCTTTAATGCAAAGTGTCGCCTTTTCTTCTACCTCCGGCCAGGGGGAGAGCAGGGCGCGGAGGCCGGCGTTTCCGCGCCCGCGCCGGCGCGTGGGGGCCCGGTCTTGAAGCCGAGTTGGTGTGGGAAGGCGTTCCCCGTCGCGGGCTTCCGTTTCCTCTAGACCTCGTCGCCGGAGGTGGAGAGGAGGAGCGGTGCGGTGGGGTGAACCGGCGATGGCCATGGCGGTCGATGGTTGGCGGCGCGACGTCGATCCAGCGGGGGAGGGGCGTTACGGCGGAGTTGGATGGCGCGTCAGCTGCGCGGTTGGATGGCGGGGCCGTCTATGGCGGAGAGAGGGTGCGGGAGGGCACGACGGTGGCTGCCCACGGTGAGGCCGTGGCGCGGCGCGGCCATGGCAGGTGGCGCCATTGGGGAAGGGGCTAGGGCCGATGGCGGCGGCCGTGGCGCGTCGGGGAAGGTGGAGTGGGGTGAGGCGAGCGCGGCGAAGGCGGTCTGGTGGCAACAGGAGGCGTCGGTGGTGGCTCTCCACGGTGAGGCCGACGGCGCGGAGCTCGCCATGGCGGCTCCCATACCGGGACTAGGGCGAAGGAGGGCAGGAGGACGCCGAGAAGCAGCAGGGTGGTGGAGGAGCTTGGGATCGGTGCGGGACTCAAGGTAGTTGGCCGAGGGAAGGCTTGAGGGGGCACGGCGCGAGCTCGCGCTCTGGCCGACGCCAATGGCGTCCGTGCGCTCTGTGTTACGGGGAAGAGAGCGGAGACAAAGCGAGAGAGAGAGTGAGGGCGAGTGGAGGAGTTCGGGGTGAGCGCAGGAGCCGGGATCCCGTCCAGGTGCGGGCGCGGTCTCGGCCTCACCCCTGAGCCGGTGGCCATGGCGCGGGCGTGGGCAGGGCGTGCCTGCCGCGTGCACGCAGGGGAGAGGGGAGGAAGGAGATGGCGCGGTGGATGGACCAAGTCCGTAGACCAGGGGCCAATGACAGGTGGGGCTGGGTAACGGGATGGAGAGATGGTCTATGGACCAAGTCTGCGGAGGCCAAATGGGAGTGGGGCCCACGGTGATGTCATCATCCAAGCCTGGGCGGGAATCCGACATGTGGGGCCCGCGTGTCATAGACTCAGCGAAAAAAGGAAATTCCCGAAAAAGAAAAACGGCTGTTTGACCAGGGAAGTAGTTTCTGAATTTCGCCTATTTGAGGACCTATTTGGCCGATTTTGATGAAACTCAAAATACAAGAAGTGTTCAAAATTTGTTGATCTACAACTTTGTTATAACCATTACTACTAAGTTCTGTTGAAGTTTTTGGTTTAAATTTGAATTGGACTGCTGACCCCTGTTTGACCGACAGAACACATCAATTTAGAAATTCTAAAAGTCCCCCTTATGGTCACTTTCATACAAGGAGTTTTATACCAATATTGTTCATAATTTCATGAACTACAACTTTCTCAATACACCCCATGCAATATTATGGCTGTAGATCAAGGAAACTTGAATTTAATAAACAGGCCAGGTTTGGGCAGAAATCATGTATTGGCAGAAAAGGTCCCAAAACACTATCCAAATCACTGTGCATGTCAACACTCCAATTACCAAAGTTATTCCTAATATAATTTTCTACAAGTTTGGTATATAAAGTTTGGCTTGGATCACTACAGGTTTTGAATTACAAGCACAAACATTGTTGAGGGTTTGGTAAAGCTGCAGCTTTAGTTTAAGTAGAGTCTTTCTTGTTTCAAACTTTTGAATACTCAAATGAAGTCTAAACACCTCCACTCTAGGTGCATTTAAAAGGTGATAAGTTTAATTTCACTTCATAGAAAGGAAGATTTTGAAGTTGTATAGTGAATTCAAAAGTAATTTCAGAATCAACTTAGGGAAAAGCTAAAAATCCATACTTGTGAAAATTCTAAGTGTGGGTTGATCTAGTTGTTTCCATGAGATATTTGGGTGAAAATTTGAGTGAGTAGACGATAGCTTTGATCCCTGCTCAGTGTAGCAATAGGATAGTCCAGAGCATGTACAACAAGTTTGTCAACGGAGTTGAGCTCGGGTACTTAATGAATTTGAAAGCTTTATTAGGGCTCAAGTTTGCTCACGATCACAACTGGCACTTATCAAGAAACTTTGGATTGGACCTTTTAATCCTCCTGTCTTTAGATTTTTGAACATTGTCCAACAGAAAGGTCTAGGGCTACTTTTCTTATCCGAGGTTTGGCATTTGGAGTTGAGCTCAAAAGTATGTGAGTGTTGACTTATTCAACCACGAAATGTGTGGTCTTGTATCTTGTGTAGAAATTTTTGATTTAGCGGCTCCTCCATGTATTTCTTGTTAATCACCAAGCATGATTAAGCCTTAATCCATCGTTAGCCTTCACCTATCCGTGTGTTAAGGCTTTTGAGATGCCAGGGGCATCACACCAACCCTCTCCAACTGAGGCAGGTGATAGCAGTCACCAAATAGTACCGGTACCCCCAAGCTCAGGGTTGCTCACAGCTTTCGAGGTATGTTAATTGTGCACATAATCTGTATTGACCTTACTATTGCTTGAACAACTCGAATTACTCTCTGCAGGCTATGCTAAAGACACTCCAAGGTGGAATGCAGCAGGCCGACTTAATCCATGAGAAGATTGCCGCACTATCCAACCTGGAGGTTACTACACTGAGGCAACAACTGGCTGACTCTGAGGCTGCACGAAAAGCTGAGACAACAGGTACGCATACAACTGTTCCATACTCCAATATCTGAGATCTCAAACTGAACTGTCGACTTGCTGCCAGCTGCTGCTGCTGAGATTGCTCGCCTAAAACAAACGGCTATGACTCGAGAGATAGAGCACCACAATGCTATTGCTGACAGAGAACAAGCCAGAGACCTAGCGGCAGATCTGCGTAGACAGCTGGATATTGAGAAGAAAAATCATGAGGTAACCCATCAAGAATCCCAACTAGCCTATTCTTTGCTCACAGAAGCATATGAACTGTATCATTCCACAGGAGAAGATGCGCCAAAGAAATGATGAGTATCAACAGCCACAGAAATCACGAGACGGCTTTGAGAAGTCATTTCGTGAGACTACCAGCTCCTTGGAGTCTTTGAAGAGTAGCCACTCCTTAACACGCCAAGCGCTTAAGGACAAAGAAACCGAACTGGCTGAATCTCAAAGCGCCCTTGAGAAAATGAAGAAGGTACTAGCCTCCACAAGGTCTGCATTTAAAGAATCCCAAGACCATGCTGTTCAGCAGGCTCAAGTTTCAGAGGTCTTGAAAAAGAACTATGAAACTAGCAAGAAGAACTGCAACAAGCTGAAAGACGCCTTTGAGAAGGCAAAGGAGGCTGCCTTGAATGCCAATACTGCCTTGATCAAGATCCTGGACATCTGTGTGCCAGAAAAAGCTGCACCTCGGCCTCTAGGTGACCGAATAGCAACCTTCATGGATGATATGAAGTCCAAGGTGTCTGAGCGAGTAAAGACCGTACTTACTCGCGTCCTTATGGTCATCAAGAGTTCACAACCTGAGATCAACTTGGCGAGTTTACCAGAGAAGATAGTAAACAAGAATCAGAGTGTTGAACATGAAGATGAGGCCCGAGTGATTGCCGAGCTCCTTGTTGGTGATAATGAGTGAACAATGATTCCCCATGTAATGTAATGAACCGAATGCTGTGTATATGTACTTTTGTATCTTGCGTGGACAATCTTGACTATTTATTCTGCAAAACCAAGTTAATTTTAAGAGCAAATCAAAATATGCCATACATACCTGAGAATTATTCCTGTGCAGAGAGAACACGTGACATTATCATGATCTGAGTTTGAACTGAATATAAGAAAAACAACATATAATAGTAAAAAACGTGAATACTGTAAGATATAGTGTGGTGATGAAGCAAAGACATGCAGTGATGAGCTATAGGTCATCAAAACCTATGCCCTTCTGTCTTTGTTCGGCCGGGGCCCTGAATGCTCCCCGATTATGAGGTCCGGCAAAGGCATGTAGCACAGTGCTGTCGGTCGACTGACATAGGCCGATTGCCTTTGTTTTGTTGGGGCCCTGAGTGCTCCCCTATTATGAGTTCGAACGAGAGCATGTAACACCGTACTGTCGGTCATACGACCTAGGCCGATTGCTCTCGTGGTTGGGGCCGGAAATATCCCCGTCAAGAGTAAGAGTGGGCATGTAACACCGTACTGTCGGTCATACGACCTAGGTCGATTGCCCGTATACGACGAGTGAATATTACGAGTAAAAAGTTGGAAAGAGAACACTGAATGCTTTATCTCAAGAGTACGTTTATTTATAGAACATAAATAAGGACAGAGTACAAAAGATGATACTGAATGCTAACTTTAAAAATCATAGAGAAAGAAAAAAGGCTACGCGTAGAATCTGCGCAGATGCTCTATGTTCCAGGAGTTCCCGACTGGTGTCCCATCCAATTGAGAAAGCCGATATGATCCTGGGCGAGTAACTTCTGTCACGATGTATGGGCCTTCCCAGGGAGGAGATAACTTATGCTGTCCCGCAGTTTTGAGCACCTTACGCAGCACCAGGTCCCCGATTGAGAAGGAATGAGGCCTCGTATACCGATCATGATAATGACGTAAAGTCTGCTGATAACGAGCCGACTGAATAACAGAGTTAAGACGCTCCTCCTCGAGTAGGTTGATCTCCTCGAGTCGGGTTGCTTCATCCTAAGCAATGCTATTAAAAACCAAACGTGGGGCTCCAAACTTGAGGTCAGCAGGTAAGACTGCCTCAGATCCATACACCATGAAGAAGGGCGTGTTCCCTGCGAGAGCTTTGCTAGGTTGTGTTCGAAGGCTCCATACCACATATGGCAATTCGCGTATCCACTTCCCAGCCAGTTTCTTATCCTTGTCAAAGATCTTTTTCTTGAGTGCATCCAGTATCATGCCATTAGCTCGCTCGACCTGCCCATTAGCTCTGGGGTAAGCCACCGAGACATACTTGACACGGATGGACCTTTATTCGCAGAAATCGAAAAATTCAGAGCCTGTGAAGTTGGACCCCAGATCTGTGATAATGGAATTCATGACCCCAAAGTGAAAGATGATGTCTTGAATGAACTCCACCGCTTTGGCAAACGTTAAAGAAGCAATGGGCTTGAACTCGATCCATTTGGTGAACTTGTCGATGGCAACCAGCACATGAGTATATCCACCTTGAGCTTTCTTGAAAGGCCCAATCATATCCATCCTCCAGCATGCAAAAGGCCATGAGACCGGTATATTCTGCAACTGCTGTGCTGGAAGGTGATGCTGCTTCGCGAGGAACTGACAAGCTTCACAGTGCTGCACTAACTCGGCAGCGTCCTTCTTCGCTGTGGGCCAATAGAATCCAGCCCTGAATGCCTTCCCGACCAATGTGCATGAGGCGGCATGAATTCCACAGATTCCAGCGTGTATCTCTTTTAAGAAACTCTGCCCTGATGAGGTACTTAGGCATTTCAGCAAAACTCCTGAGGCGGCTCGCTTGTATAACTCGTTATTGATTAGAGTGTAACTGGAGGACCGTCTTGCTATTCGCTCGGCCTCCGCTTTATCCTCTGGAACTTCTTTGTTCAGGATGTACTTGATGATAGGGGCCCTCCAATCAGTCGGCGCATCCATAGTTAAGATATGCCGGTCGGGAGGTGTGCTCAGCTCGTTTAGCTAAACGGAAGGATGATGAAGCTCTTGGACAAAGACACCAGAAGGTACCTTGGCACGTGATGAGCCCAGCTTGGACAGAATGTCAGCGTCCACATTGCGATCCCGATCCACATGAATGTACTCGGGACCTTGAAACCTGCCTTCCAGCTTACGAACTGCCTCGCAGTATTTGTCCATGCTTTCTGTGGAGCGATCACACTCCTTATTGACTTGATTAATGACCACCAAGGAATCACCGTAAGCCATTAGACGCTAGATCCCGAGTGATATGGCGATGCGCAGGCCATGGAGGAGGGCCTCATATTCAACTGCGTTGTTGGAAACTGGGAAAAGAATCTGTCATACATACTTGAGTTTTTCCCTTGCTGGCGAGGTGAAGACGACACAAGCACCAGCTCCTTCCAACTTCAACGAGCCGTCGAAATACATCTTCCAAACCTCCATGATTTCTGGTTTATCGGGCACTTGATGCTCAGTCCATTCAGAGACGAAATCGACTAGTGCCTGAGTCTTGATTGCAGTGCGAGGACGGAATTCAATATCGTGAGCCCCTAGCTCGAAAGCCCACTTGGCGATACGTCCAGTGGCCTCTCGATTATGCAAGATCTCTCTGATTGGGAACTCCGTGACCACTATGATTTTATGCTCCTCAAAGTAGTGGCACAGTTTGCGTACGGTAATGAGAACTGCATATAGTAACTTCTGTACTTGAGGATACCTGATTTTGGAGGGACTGAGGACCTCGCTGATGAAGTAGACCGGGTGTTGCCTGGGCACCGTGTGCTGCCCATCCGGTTGCTCAACCACCAATGCGGTGCTGACCACGTGAGTCGTACAGGAGATGTAAAGGAGCAAATCTTCTGCCGGTGAGTCGGCAGTGGCACGATTAGGAGACTTGAGTACAAGAGGTGACGTGAGGAACTTTTTCAAAGCGTCCAACGCTTCCTGAGCCTCTGTAGTCCACTGAAACCTGTCCACCTTTTTGAGTAGCTTGTAGAAAGGCATGCCACGCTCCCCGAGCCGTGATATGAATCGGCTCAAGGTTGCCATGCACCCAGTCAGCCTCTGAGCGCCTTTCTGCGATCTGGGAGGGTTCATGCGCAGAATAACCTTGATCTTCTCAGGGTTGGCTTCGATTCCCCTATTGCTGACGACAAAACTGAGTAACTACCCTGTAGGAACGCCGAAGACGGACTTGGGGAGGTTAAGCTTCCACCGGAATTTCCTCAAGCTGTCAAACACCTTGCGCAGATCATCGATGAAATCCTCTTCGTTCTTGGTCTTGATTACAACATCATCAACGTAAGCCTCGATGCGTTCGCCCCAGTGATCGGCGAAGCAAGTTTGAATCGCCCTTTGGTACGTTGCTCCTACGTTCTTCAACCCGAAAGGCATTGAGGTATAGCAGTAGGCACCGAAAGGCGTGATGAACGCTATCTTCTCCTGATCTTCAGTCGCTAGGCTAATCTGATGATAGCCCGAGTAACAATCGAGGAAGGAGAGCAAGGCGCAGCTGGCCGTGGAGTCAACGACCTGATCAATGCGAGGCAACCCGAATGGGTCCTTAGGGCAGTGCTTATTGAGATCGGTATAATCAACACACATCCGCCAGTCCTTTTTATTCTTCTTGAGAACGAGTACAGGATTTGCAAGCCACTCGGGATGCATGACCTCTCTAATAAAACTGGCAGCCTTCAGCCGGGTTAACTCTGCCCTAATGGCCTCTCGCTTTTCTGGAGTAAATCGCCGCAGCCTCTGCTTGATGGGTTTGGCATTGGGGAACACTTTGAGTTGGTGCTCGGCCAATTCCCTCGGGACCCCAGGCATATCTGCTGGCTTCCATGCAAATATGTCGCGATTGGCCCTTAGAAACTAGACGAGCGCGTCTTCCTATTTGGAAGGAAGGAGAGCATTGATGGCGGTCATCTTGGTCGCGTCCGAGGGGTCGAGAGTTATCTCTTTCGTCGGGATGGCTGGCTGAATTGCCGTGCTAGAGGCCGCCTCTTGAGTCGGAATCTGGAGGTCTTCCTGTGACATGCCGGTTTCGTCTGCCTTGAGCTTCTTCTGTGCCGCCATGTGATTCTACTCAAAGGCCATTTGCATGGCCTCTTGTACACACTCCGAGGCTCCCTTGAAATCGGCGCGTATGGAGAGAGTTCCACCTAGGCTGGCATCTTGAGAATGAGGTATGGATAATGTGGGATAGTCATGAACTTGGCTAGCCCTGGACGCCCGATGATGGCGTTGTAGATGCAGTTGAAGGTCGGGACTTCAAATCTCAATGTTTCGATGCGAAAATTTTCTGCCGTGCCAAAAGCGACCGGCAGGTAGATGTGTCCGAGCGAGTATTCGCCTACGCCCGGGACAATCCCGAAGAACGGGGTATCCGATTTCTTGAGATCGCTGAGCGGGATCCCCATCTCTTGCAGAGCCCTAGGGAACACTACGTTGATGCTGGCCCCTCCGTCGATTAGAACCTTCTTGAGTCGGGTGTCGCCGACTATAGGGGTTACCAGCAGCGGGTACTTGCCGGCTCATCGAAGTTGAGCCACTGATCCGCCCGACTGAACGAGACCGGTCGTGGGACCAATCGTATGGCTGTGGCGGCTCCGAGGTGGCTGCGTTGATCTGCCGATCCTCCAGCTTCTGCTGGCGCTTGCTCGTGTATGCTCCGTGTCCTCCTAGGATGAAGTTGACCTCCTTGTTGACATTAGGGAAGTGTTGATTACTGCCTCCAACCGGCTGCTGCGGCGGCTGGTTCCGAGGTGGAGGAGGCAGCGGAGGAGCTTGCACCATCGGAAACTGGCCACGGTTCAGCATGGCTCTGAAGTCGCGGCAATGCTTGAGAGTATGGCGCATATCCTTGTGCACCGGGCATGGCTCGTCGAGGAGTTGATCAAGGGTTCGAGCCTGGGCTGGAGGTGGGCCGCGTAGTCGTACCGGAGCTGGAGCCATAGGACGGACCTCCTCCCGATCCCTCGTGTCCCAGCGTCGATCTTGTCGCGGGGGTTCTTCATGTTTCTTCTGCTTGCCCTTGCCCCGGTCGTCTTGCCGGGGGCGAACGAGGTTGCGAGCTCGTTCTCCGCCGTGATGTAGCGGTCTGCTTCCTAGAAGAGGCACTCCGAGGTGGTGGGCGCTCTTTCTAGTATGTGCTTGACGAAGACTTGGTCGTTGGAGCCCTAGAGGAAGTCATCAGTCACCGTATCCTCAGATACGTTGGGGATGCGATTTCTAAGAGCCTGAAACCGCTTGACGTACGATCGCAGGCTTTCTGAATCCTTGCATCTATTGGTCTTGAGGTCCCACCGCTGCGCCGGCTTGTCGGAGAGTGACTGGAAGTTGGCGATGAACAGGCGACGGAAGTCACCCCAGTCCTCGATGCTGCCCCGCCTGAGGTGGCGAAGCCATTGAAGCGCGTCCTGCCCCAACTTGATTGGGACATAGGCCGTCATGAGGTCCTCTGAGGCATTGGCCGCTCAGGGCGCGGTAGTGTACACGGCCAGCCAGTTCCGCGGATCCATCTTTGTCCAAAATTTCTTAATGTTTGAGATTTTGAAGTTGGGTGGCCACTCGACATCTTGAATTCTTCGAGTGAAGGTGGCTATAGCCGCTTCTGTGGTTCCAGCCGAGTTGCCACGGTCCTTCAATGGGCGACGAGGCGGGGACTGAGGTCGATGATCCCGCTCAGATCTGTCTCGGGGGGCGGAGCTGTTCACGGAGACAGCCCCCGAGTGACATCTGGCGGCTGGAGCGCGCTGCGGCGGGCCGTAGTCTCGATCGTAGTTCGGGCGCCGATCCATCTCGAGCTGGTGTCTCTGAGCATGAGATTGCTCAATGCTGTGGCATCCATCGCGGTTGCCGTTGATGACTTGTCGTGCGTCGACAACCTCTTGCTGCCTGGGCACGAGGTGGTCTACTGCCCGAGCGAGAACGGTCTTGATAGCCACCCCATCTTCGTTGTTGGGGATGAGTTCGCAGAGCTTGACCAACGCCCCTCCAGCTTGACTCGGGGTCTCCATGGCTCCATCGAACTCCTTCAGAAGATTGCGCGTGGGGATTGCTGCCCTGCGCTGTAGCCTAGCTTGAGCAGCCTGCCAATCGCGGCGCCGCTGCCGCGTCTGGTTCCTACGCCGGTGGCTCTGCACTTCCTACTCATCCTCACTTGCCCGAGTTACCTCGTCTATCGAGACAGGCAGCGTAGGATCCTTGTTCCCCAGGATGTGACGGCGCCAGATATTATGGATGCGGTTCGCCCTCTCCCTCCTGTGGCGATCTTGCGAGGTTTCAGTGAGGACAGGTTGCTCATCATCCGAGACCACTTCGTCAATTTCGTTCCCCGCACCACTGATGACGAAGACCTCAGGGAAGCAGAGAGTGCAGCCAGAAAATGATCCCTGGGATCTGCTGGTGGTTGTGGCTGCCACCCCCTCGCTGGTGTCCGAGGCAGGGACCGTAGATGTCGTGGTCGTTGCGGGAGTTGCAGCGTGCTCAGAGACCATAGGAGTATCGATGCTGTAGATCATATGAGGGCGCCCCGAGTCACGAGCCCTCTCAGTGTCCACCGGGCGATGGCAAGCCTCGCGAGTCGGCGAGGTGTTCCGGTGAACGAATCTTCCCACCGGCGTGGGATCGATGACAAGCCACAGGCGACGACCCGCTGGCGGTGCGTCGAGCCCGCCGTAGATGCGATCGTCCGGAAGAGGCACGGACTGTCTTGAGCTGGGCTCCCCCCGCACACCCTCGTCGTTGTTGAGGGGAACTGAGGCACGGGAGAGAAGCCCCTGGTACGTGGCAGTAGACTTGCGGAGACCAAATGGGATGGAGGGAACGGCAGGCTCCACCCGAGTCTTCTTTCGGCCCTGGGCGGGCGAGGCCGGCCGAGCTCGCTTCAATGCTGGCGGAGGTGGTGGGACTCGTAGCAGACGTGGGACCCAGGAACGAGTATCAACAGGGACTCGCCCCGGGCCCTGTGAAGTGCCGCCCGAGGGGCGGGCCCGCCGCGGATCTCGTGAGGGGTTCCCTGAGGAACCTGGTCTCGGCCCCCGACTAATCTGAGTCCAGATTTGAGTTGGGGAGGTCAAGAGTGCCGTGCGACGAGTAGGGGTCGGAGCGGTGGTGGTCGCAGGTTTCGCTCGGGCTGGCGTGGTCGATGTAGATCCAACCTTGAAGGAGACCCTGCGGTTGGCTCGCGCTCCTGAGTCATGGTGACCACGGGGAGCTCGATCTGACTCAACACGACGTGGAGCCGGATTTTGGCGAGGGGCCGGCGCCTCGCGCCGATGTGCTGGAGCTTGGCACAGAGTTGGTGGACGCTGATGAGGCACCGGTCCTTGGTGACGATCTGACGGCGCAGGCCGCTCAGGAGTGGTCGATGGTTCCACGACGATGTGTGGTCGCACCGGCGTGCTGTGAAGCTGGTGGAGGTCACCGCTCCGATCGGCGATGAAGGTGATTGATCCGAACTAGATCATGTCGCCTGGAGTGAAGCCGTTGACGAGATGATTGGCCATGGAGATAGCTGATGCTGATTTCGCTGCCCCCTACCTGGCGCGCCAACTGTCGGGGTTTGATGCCGACAATGCACCATGGGGTGTGTCACGTGAAGCTTTTGGGGTGGCGAGATCGGCGTAGCTCGATGGTTTGCATAGAGATGCAACAAAACTCAAGGGTTTATACAGGTTCGGGCCGCAATAAGCGTAACACCCTACGTCCTGTTTGAGGCGAGTTGTATTGATTTGAGCTCTCGAGGTTACAACGAGGGTTTCGAGGTCTGGTGGCTAGTATGCGATGAGATGATCGATGTTCTACGTAGGGGTCCCTCACCCGCCTTATATAATCCGGCCAGGCTTGGGTTACAAGTCAGGTTCTATCTATGAGTCCTACTCTGTTTGGAACCCTAAAGAGTATACGGAATCCACGATTACATGTTCCCTTCCTTGAGTCCCGCTGCTCCCGTAACACAGAGTCCGAACCAACTCCCTTGCGCTTTTCCTGAATTATAGCGCCTTTGACTTGGTCTTCAAGCTCGTCATCCGTTCTCGGGCCCATGAGACCAGTCGGCACCCCGAGAAGGGCCTGCTGTCTCTACTGGGTCCTCCAACGGCCCATGTACTGAATCTGTACCGTGAGGGCCCAGGGGATATCTATCCCCCACATTGGTGGTCGAAATAGGTTATAACGACCGCCAATAGTCAAGACGGTCAGAGCGGCATTGGCCGGTGAGCCTATTCATATCACCGGCCCAGAGTTGAACGGCCACATTGGGGTAGCCATGGTCTACTCTAGGCCGCTTGTACCCATCCGCATTGAGGTGCAGGGGGACAATATTGCAGAATTTGTCATGCATCCTCTGCATGACAAACTCCCTCTAGAGACCAAGGTATACTCCACTCCACCCTTGGTCATACCTGACGGTTTTGTATGCCAGATGAGGTACCGTCAGCTGGAAGCAGGAGAGGCTCCTTCTCCCCCATACCCTAACCCGGTCCTTGTTAACCCATCACGAGGGCCAAAGCAAAGTCCACCAGAAGCTAGGCCTACACAAGGAGTAGCGAAGACAGCGGATCAGGAGGTGCTTGACTGGCAAAATGCCTACGGAGCCAGGCCGATCCATAATGATCAGGCTATGTACACGGCAGGAGGAGGTTTCGAGATGTCTCAGAAAAACCTGTCTGAGATTTTGAAGAACTAGTATGGCATCACACCTCTGTGGGGTGCCGTCACCTACGCGAAGTCGTATCCAGAGGTGTATGATCACCTCGAGGCACCCCTTAAATTCAAAATCCCCGACTTCACCAAGTTCAGTGCCAATGACGGGGCTAGTACCATGGAGCATGTCAGCCGGTACCTGGCATAACTGGGGATTGCATCAAGGGCCAAACATATGAAAATTCGGCTGTTTTCTCTGTCATTGACTGGGCCAGCTTTCGGTTGGTACACCACGCTGGCCCCTGGATCTATCATTACCTGGAAGCAACTAGAAGAGAGCTTCCATGCACAGTTCTTCTCTGGGTCATTCACAGACCTAAATAACATCCACCAACTCCCAGGAGAATCGGTCCATAAGTACATCCAGCGGTTCCGCAAGCTGAGGAACCGATGCTACTCTCTCTATCTCGAGGAGAAGATCCTTGCCCAGATAGCATACAACGGTCTGAGCAAGGCCGTCAAGGCAGTATATGGGCCGACCGATTTCGTCAAAAGTCTCGGCCTATGAGCGAAGCCATCCAGAGGCTTTACAAAGAAAGGCAGAGACAGAGCATCGGCTACATTCAGACCGAGGAGGATGATACCTTGGACGATGCCGATGCCTACCTCATCCAATGGGCAAGGACTAACAAGCCGTTGCAGTGTCAATGGGTAAAGAAGCCAGAGCCTATCCCAGGCTTTGACTTCGACGTCTCAAAGACTGAAGCCATCTTTGACATGCTTGTCAAAGAGAAGTTGCCGGTGCCACTCCCGGGGCATCAAACCCCTACGGCCGAGGAGATGCGCGGCCGCAAATATTGCAAGGGGCACAACAAGTTAGATGGGCACAACACGGTTGACTGCAGGATTCTGCGGTTTGAAATCCAGAAGGCCATTGAGCAAGGAAGACTGGTTTTTGCCCTCGCTCCAATGAAGATAGACACGACACTGTTCTTAGTCAACGCCGTTTACGCCACGAGTCCGTTGCTTGATGAGTGCTACTTGGAATTCGTATCTGAGTCGATGTTCCGAGCGCGCTTGGGCAAGGCTATTTCTACAAGCAAGGTCTTGGGCTGGGGTAATCAAGATCAGTATTCCCATCTCCTCTGAGGTTCTACTACTTTGATCAACATGGTCCACGCATCCAAGGATGAGAAGGGGAATGCCAAGGCGGACTCTCGTGATGACCTCCCTCTCGAATTCAGGGCCGAAGAGCATACTTTGGTCAGGACGATTCAGCGAAATCGACGATGTCGCCTGAATTCAGGAGTGTTGATTGGCATGTACGCGCGCCACCATCAACGGAATGAGGAGCGGCATCGAGCTGAAGAAGAGGAGGCATACCATCACGAACGACGCCGCCATCTTGAAGAACGACGTCTCTAGGACGAATGGCGCGAGGAGAGACGCGCGAGGAACAATGGCGGTACTAGGAGCGTCGTGATGCCATGAACCGCGAGGAGCATTGGCGCTGCCTCTATTTTCACTTCTGCTAGACACAAGGTATGGAGAGGCTCCCTACCCTTGATGATTGTCCAGAATGTTCTGACCGCAGGGGTTACCATGGCAAAACGTCTATGTTCGAACGTCTGCAACACGCGCTATCGCCACGACGGTATCGCACGGCCTCGCCACGCCGTCCTCAGGACCCTACTCCTCCGCCACGTCGGCCTCCATCTCCGCCACCAAAGCGGCGACCTGCGTCTCCTGCGCCGGCGCGCTAGCCCTTTCCAACGGGGCAGGACAACCCGGAGATCGTTTGACGTCATGTAGAGTGCCACCTGCCAAGGTGGTGCCTTGAGGGTCTATCAAAATCGCAGAAGCACAGGGTTCAGTGCTTGCGCAGCCTAGAATAAGCCGAAGAGGAATATCTTTGGCTGCTCAAGAAGGTCGGGGGCATCATGCAGATTCCAAGCCTGTACTCCGAGTGTAATCTCGTTTGGAAGCGAAAGCCACAACCCGATGTTGCTGAAGCATCGACAAAGCTGGCATCGGCTGAGCCGGCTAAACAAGATGCACATGAAGGTCCGTCGCGCATGGTTAGTGATGATTCATCCAGCGACGATGATGATATTGAAGACGAAGTCAACGAGGTGATTAAGAAGGCCGCAGCAGGAATGAACATGGTCTTCTATCTCCTTGAAGATTTCCGCCCTCCCAGCAGTGAACAGATGGCCAAGTCGATGGCGCAGCTCAGTCTCGGCCCTACCGCTGCGATTTTTAAAAAGCCGATCGACAAGAAATATCGGCACCTCAAGCCTCTCTACGTGAAAGGTTTCATCAATGGCAAGCCAGTTGGAGGGATGCTCGTCGACGCAGGCGCAACGGTCAACATCATGCCGTACTCTTTGTGCCGCAAAATTGGGAGGTCCCTTGAAGATCTTGTGAAGACCAACGTCACCCTCAATGACTTCAAGGGAAATTCGTCCCAGGTCAAAGGGGTCCTTAATGTCGAGCTAACAGTTGGCCACAAGACACTGAATACATCTTTCTTTGTGGTCGATGATCATGGTCCTTACTCGGCTCTTCTCGGCCGAGACTGGATTCATGCCAACTACTATGCGCCTTCCTCAATGCACCAATTTTTGATCCAGTGGGATGATGACGACATTGAGGTGGCGCCCGCTGACGACTCTCGCAGCGTTGCACAATCCTCTACGTCAGACGAAGCAGAGTGTCTGTTAGACGGCAGGAGTTGAACTGGAGCTTCATAGAAGAGGCAAAAAACGTGATCACTGTGATGCCCAGGCATCTCAAGTGCATAGTTATTCATCATATGTGCAGCATTCATCATGAAGCATCATACATTGGCAAGCATTTGAACCCTAGTTCCAATTTGGTTGAAATGGAATTTGTTGAAAACCTGTTTTCTGCATATATGTCTCTGTGATTGTGCCCATAACTTTGATTCTATTTAGATCTGGGTAAAACTCATATTGACAAACTTGTAGACAATTTGATGATAAACAACGTTGGTAATTGGTGCTTTGACATGCATTCAGGTTTGCATAGAGTTTTGGGGCTTTTTCTGTTAGCATGTGAATTCTGTCCAAACTTGACTTGTTTAGAAAATTCAAATTTCGTTGGGTCTACAGCCATAATCTTGCAGAACTCTAATTGAATAATTGTAGACCATGAAATTCTGAACAACATTGGTATAAAACCCCTTGAGTGAATGTGACCAGAAAATGGACTTTTGAATTTCTAAACTCCTGGGTTTGTTGGTCAAACCTTGGTCAGCTGTTTAAATTCAAATTTAAACCGTATTTATGAATAGAACATGGTATGAAAGTTTATAAAAAAGTTGTAGAGTTATAAATTTAAAACATATCATCAAATTGGGTCCTTCCCAAATTCGGCCCCTAAGTTGGTCAAATAGGCAAATTTCAGAAACACTTTCCTTGGTCAAACTAGGCTTATTCATTTTTCGGATTTTGGTATTCCCTCTGTGTCTCACTGACGCGCGGGTCCCACGCGTCAGACCGCATTCGGTTTCCCGCCGCGTCGGACGAAAACCGGACCAGTGGGTCCCACCCTCGTGCGTTTCCATAAACTGAGTCCATGGACCATTCACTCAATTCCTCCGCCCCGGTCCCACCTGGCAGTCTCACCGAGTCTACGGACTTGCTCCACCGCCCGGCCACCTCCTCCCTTCCCCTACCCGTCGCCTCCACGCGGCGGCAGTGGCCTGCCGCCGGCCGGCCGAGGCCGCACCCCGCCCCGACCTCCCTGCCCCTTTTCACCTGGACAGGGTTCCGGCCTCCTTTACTTCCCTGCGCCTCCTCTCCAACTCTCTCCCTCACTCTCCCTCTGCGCACCGAAGCCGCCGCCATTGACGGAGCTCGGAGGCAAGCTCGCGCCCGCCGCTTCGGCTCACTCCGTGCCTCCACACCATCACGCCGTCCCTCCCCGTCCTCCGCTACCCTGATACCCCTAAGTCTAGTCCACCGAATCCCCTCCACGGGGGCGCATTTCACCGCCGAACCCCACGCGGTCGCCATTGGAGCCAAGCTTCGGGCTCAAACTCCCCGCTGCTCCGCTCACTCCCGAGCCACCACATCACCACGCCGGGCCTCCTCGGCCACCCCGCCACCGCATGCCGTAGCTCTAGGTCGCCGATTCCCCTCCGCCACCACACACCGCGCCGCCGGACCTCCGCCTCCCCTGCGCTTCGTCGCCGGCCTTCTCCGCTCACGCTCCGTCGAATCAAGGTAGAGGGTAAGGTTCCCCATGCCCCTCTCCCTCTCCTCGGCCACCGTCGGCAAGCCTCCGGACCCGAACGGCCGGATTCCACCGCGCCGCCGCCGGTCAACCGCCCCCCCGGCGGGAGGTTGAAGAACGCTGAGGTTTTGCACTTTAACCCTCGGAGTTTCGGCGTTTCGCGATTAGCCCCGAAGCGCTGTACACTGAGTCTCGCGAATATCACGTTCTAACCCGTGGAGGTTATGGTTAATTACGTTCAAGTCCTCGATCTATGAGTTTTTCCATTTATTTGATTTATATTAGGCTGTGAACTTTGAAAAATCATAACAATTCAAAGAAAAATCCAAAATGGACAAACCAGTGGCTATGGACTCCTCTTGAGTAGATCTACAGGATAGGTGTGATGTGGATGTGTGAAAAGTCTGTTTTGTCCCTGGTTTAGTGCATGCATGTTGAGGGTAAATAAATGGTAAAAATAGACTAAATGAGGTCCTAAAATTATGAAACTTGGACAGTAGCTTTGTTATGGCATCTAGGTACTGTGTGATTTTTGGTAGCCCTAGCATTGGCTGATTAATTACTGTTTTGCCCTTATGCATGTGTTTTATGTATTTAATTAACTTAGAAAATGAATGCTACATGAAATATGCTCAAATAGGACCTCTAGTATTTTTCATGTACTTTTTATAGTATGAGTAGCTCACTGGTAGAGTTTCGCTTCCAGAAACCATTACTATAATTAATAAAAATTCTGACAATGTGTAGGGCTGAGAACTTGTTGTATTTTTAATATAATAATTACATCTCCAATTGGGCTAAAATTTTGGCAGTAGCATTATGTAGTGTGTTTTTGCTTGTGATCAAAGTTTGGGATCAATTTGAGTTGTCTAACTACATGAACTCATGAGTGCATTTTATTCATAAAGGTAGCATGTCTATTAATCTATGTGTATACGTTTAACTACAAGTGACAACATGTTTGGTGCATATATAAAACTACTTGCTGCACACCATCAAGTACATCTTGTGATTCCAAGGGTGTTCAATGGAGGTGTTTTTGAGAGACACCTTCATTTCATTTGATAGGGACTGTGTACACATATAAGACAGTAACTCCTGATAATTTCAGAGATAAAATGTGGTGCTGGGTTATATGATTTCTTAGCAAAGTTGTTAAGTTTTCTTATTATGTGATGTATTTAAACTAAGAGTACTCGAACTCATTCCTCACAAAATGCTTGATTATGCATTATATTTCATTGACACCTCATGCATATATTTGCAATTCGTTGTACTCATGTTTGCACTATGTCATGCATATAACCTGTATCATATGCATGTATTTGCATTCTCTTGCACTCACTTGCATTTTATCATGCATATAGACCCCGCGTGCAAGGAGCTATCAACGCAGGAGAAACGAGTGATCAAGGAACCGGACGACAGGCTATATCCGGAGCAAGAAGACGAAGGGTCGCTGATTAAATCCGTCCCTGCTTCAAGGGGTTGCCTGGGGCAAAGCCCCACAACCCAGCAAACTAACTTAGTTTAGTTTGTTGGTTTTTCTAAGAACAATCAAAGGTAGGCAGGACCATACAATACCTAGCAAACATTTTATGTCTTAATGATTAGGCATATGCATCAGGAGTTGTTTGGAACCAACTGCATTAGATGTCCTGGCCACCCTGGCCCTAGCTCCTATGAATTGAGTTCGTAGGACGAGTATGCATAGAAATGCTAGGTACGAGTAGATACGAGTGAGCATTGTCACTCGTCGCGTAGGTGATTTTACAAATCTCAGAAATTTTACTATGATGCAATTTATGATTATTATTGCTGATGTTAAATGGAGACCGGGCGGAGCGTAAGTTTACTTTTGGGGTGTGCATTGTTGTTCTCTGGCTCCGCCCGAGTGGTATAAGGCCCGTCCGTTGTTCGTCTGCTGATTGGCATAACATTGCTAGAGTGCTTATCCGGGACATGGGCCTGGTGAAAGTCTTACTTGTGCCATCCGAAGAATAGAGACTTGGTCCTACCATGGGGCCTGGGGACGCTTGACTCGTGGAGGGCTGAACCCGGTGCGCCGTGGTAACGCTCCATGGGGGCTAAACCTAGGGAATGGCGGCTTGGAATCGAACTTGGGATGGGACAAGTGGAGATGGAGACTATATGTGGGAACGTGATGGCTAGTAAGCATATACTCCTGGCATTTTTAGTTATTCTCGGGAATTAAAAATTGATTCGAATCGCTGATGCTCACCAGGTATGAGAGTGCCAAATATCACTGTCGGACAACGTAGTAATAACTGTAACATGTTGTTTATTTAATCACGCTTTTCAATACAACATACTTGGATGTGTATGATCCGTCCCACTATTCATGGTGCTGCCCATCTACTGATAGGAGGTCGATGGACTTGGGAGGTTCTTTGAAGTCGAGGGAGGTCTAACCCGACATACCGTGGTATCGCTCCTGAGACGGCTACTCCCAGGGGTTAGATGGGGTCGCTGTGAATCTTGGGACGGGACATGTATAGATGAGGGGTATATCTTGGATGTGTATGATACACTATTATCTTGGATGTGTATGATACACTATTATGCAAGTTACTGATGATTCTCATGTTTTACTTTTATGCAAGTACTTACTTCATGATATAAATGATGTTCATGGTTAATGGATAGCAGCTGTCAAATCCTGCTATCTTATGTCAACATGACATTGTTTAAAATCAACAGCTAAGGATCCACATGATTAGTAAGCATGCTTTGCGTCAGCCGTAAGCCCTGTCCATTAAATCCTACTGAGTAATTAGTACTCAAGGTTTGCCCCCACTTTTGGATTACAGGTACTGAAGACATCTGGATAACTGTGTTGGAGGTGGTAGTACCGGTGGGCTTCTTGCCTTGTTCATCGCTGTATGAAGACTACTTAAGTATCATGTTTTCCGCTGTGAGATGTTTCGAAAATGCTTCCGATATATATATACTCTGAATTCGATTCCGCTATATTTGAACATGTATTTGATATCATATATTTGGTTTGTAAATTAAGTCTATTATTATCTATTTCAACTGCCTGTGATGATGTAATTGTTGTGGCTCTTCGAGAGTCAGATGTGTTTGATGTCGGTTGCTCTGGGAATGGTGTTATCGAGAGCCCGAGAGACTCTCGACGGACTACCGGGTTTAGTCTGGCCTAAGTGCACTGCGAGCCAGTGGTGGCAGGTGTGCTTAGTCTGGATTAAGCAGGGCGGTTCCGCCACAGCTGGTATCAGAGCCGATCAAACATAGACAACAGTTATATCATCATATTTTGGTTTACAAAACTATTTTCGAATGACCATTTCAAGTAATTCAAAAATGAGAGTATGTGATATGCCCATATTAAGGATGGTAGTGTTATCCAGGTGACGTCACTGACATTCTGACCTAGATAGAACTCATATGCATGTTCGGCGCTTTGGGAAGCAAATTTTCGGCTATAGCTGTCCCCAGTACTGGTGGAAGCTATTGGGTTTTGCGAACGGTTGTAAACCCTGCATTCATGCTGTATAAGTAAAAGCTCTTTAAGGGTGGTGGGCATGCTTCGGGCTTTCATGCCCACCACACTTACATTTGGTTTTGGGATCCACCTTTTTCTCGACAACCCCCCAGTACTGGTGGAAAGTCAGGCTTTGAGAAAAGGTGCAGCGGCCCATCTATGTTGTCCACGCAACGGTCACGCGTGGATGCCACATTAGGTGGTAATGTATGAGCATGCATTCTTCTGTAGGTACACTAACCACGTGCGAAATTAACAACGTCTAGACCACGGCTAGTTGTATTAAGGAGAGACGTGCATATATGCCACCGAATTATCGCTAGTTATATATAAATACATAGGATGTGTGATGTGAGACCGAATAGGACGAATCATGCATCATGTATCTTTTGATTCATTTTGAGGGACATTACTAAAAGACAAATGAAATAAATCGTGATTTAAGCAAACATTCTGCACGTTTTGCTACATAATCTGTCAATTGTAATCAACTAATACAATTCGCTATCCTATGAAGTTTTCCGAAAAATGTTTCGTTCGAGGGTTATAACTAAAAACCTTCGGGTTCAAAAATCTGGGCACCCATACCGACAAGACACAGCGCACAAGTTTTCCGTTGGCAAATATATTTGCCCAAGCCTACAAGATGACGGCTAACACTTTATGTGCAATCAAGTTGTTCTGTTCACTTACATGGTTTCATGTATTCAGAATGTAATTATGGTGCTATGGTCTTTTTATCACCACATTGGTTGCATTAAAGTTGTTGGACTAATCACATTTGGCCTCATTCATGTAGATGGTTACTTCACCGGAGACGTCTGCACAAGGGGCTGCCCATAGGGCGCAATTTCCTTCTGAGTTGGCTGCTCTGGTCACTCAGCAAGGTCAAATCATCGATATGCTCGTTCAAGAGCAACAACAGCGCAATCCGCAAGAGATCAGTTACACTGAGTTTGCGGCACTACAGCCGCCAATCTTCACGACTTCCACGGATCCCTTGGATGCTAATGACTGGCTTCGGATCATTGAGTCCAAGTTCAGTCTACTGCCCCGACTCAATGAGCAACAGAAGGCTCGCTTCACGGCACAGTGTCTACATGGTCCCTCGGGGTCCTGGTGTGCTTCATTCCTGGCAATGCAACCAGCCGGGCACCAGGTCTCGTGGGATGAGTTTCGTGCGGCTTTTCGGGCTCACTATGTCCCGTCTAGCCTCATCGAGCTGAAGCAACGGGAATTTCGTGCACTTCAACAAGGGGACATGTCGGTACTCGAGTACGTGCAGGCTTTCATCCGCTTGTCCCAGTACTCCCCTGAAGACGTCGACAACGACCCGCGTAGGGCTGCTCGTCTGTTGGGTGGGTTCGACCCCACTCTGCTGACTCACTTGGGGCGCCGCTATGATAGCTTCACCGAGTTGGTAGATGTCGCCATCGACATGGAGCAACGCCTCCGTCAGGCCCATGAGGACCAGCGGAGGAAAAGACTTGCAAGTACACCTCCATCGAGTCCATCTCAGCGGCCACGGGTTGAGCATCAATCCCCACCACACATATATTACCTAGAAGAGCCTCTGCAACAAGAACAACACAGTGAGGCACAACAACCCATGTCATTTTGCAGTGCACCACCTCCTCCACCTGCTTCAGTGCCACCCACCAAACCAAGCACCGGCTATCCCTGTTTCAAATGTGGGAAGACCGGACATTTCAATCGCACCTGTCGCACGTGCCAGAAGACTCCGGGCTTAGTGCCTACAAGCGGAGAGAAGTAATCAGTCCCAAAGATGGGCCAATTGCACTACAGTCAGCTCGAGCAAGTTCCGGAGGGTGAACCCGTCTTGGCAGGCACATTTCTTGTCAACGACCACCCTACGGTTATTCTGTTTGATTCTGGAGTGACTTTCACTTTCATCAGCGAAGCACATGCACTGAAGCATGGGTATGAAATTATAGAGTTGAAACAGAAATATCGCATCACAGCTGCAGGGTCATCTATAAGTACAAATCACATAGTGAGGGACTTGCGTTTGCAAGTGGGAAAGGAGAGTTTGCTCATCAGTCCTCTAGTACTCCCACAACTAGGGATTGATATCATTCTTGGGATGGAATGGCTGAAACAACACAATGCTATGATAGATGTTGGGAGTAGAACCGTTCGGTTGCGCTCAAGCAGGGGGACCAAAGTGATTATTCATGTGCTACTTCATAAGTATGTGTCTCACACGGTTAATGTTGCAGAAGCTGAGACCGAAGCACAAGCACTTGCAAAGATCCCTGTAGTTTGCGAGTATCCGGATGTGTTTCCAGAAAAACTTCCTGGACTACCGCCAGATAGGGAGGTAGAGTTCAGAATAGACCTTGTTCCAGGCACGGCACCTGTATCCAAAAGGCCTTATAGAATGGCGCCTGATGAACTGAAGGAACTGAAAACTCAACTGCAAGAGCAATTAGATAAACGGTTCATTCGGCCCAGCTCATCACCTTGGGGTTGTCCCGCTCTCTTTGTTGAGAAGAAAGACCAAGGTGGTAAGAGGTTATGCGTAGACTATCGACCACTGAATGCTGTTACCGTCAAGAACAAGTACCCACTGCCACACATTGATATCCTATTTGATCAGCTTGGGGGAGCCACAGTTTTCTCCAAGATTGATCTTAGATCCGGGTACCATCAAATAAAGAACCGAGAGGAAGACATACCAAAGACCGCTTTCTCCACGCGGTATGGGCTTTATGAGTATCTTGTTATGTCCTTCGGTTTGACAAATGCACCAGCTTTCTTCATGTACCTGATGAACTCGGTGTTCATGAATGAGCTTGACAAATTCGTGGCAGTATTCATTGATGACATCTTGGTTTATTCCAAGAATGAGAAGGAGCACGAAGAGCATTTGTGAATAGTGCTATCTCACCTTAGAGAACATAAACTCTATGCCAAGTTTAGCAAGTGTGCTTTTGGCTAAAGGAAGTGGCATTCCTAGGCCATATCTTGTCAGCGAAGAGGTGGAAGATGTGCTGAATTGGAAGCAACCACAAACTGTGACAGAGATACGGAGTTTTCTTGGTTTAGCAGGGTATTACCCCGCTTCATCAAGGATTTCTCAAGAATTTCAAAGCCTATGATAGCGTTGACCCAGAAAAATGCAAAGTTTGCGTGGGGTCTAAAATGTGGAGAAGCATTTGGAACGTTGAAGAAACTCCTAACTTCAGCACCTGTTCTTGCTCAACCAGGCATCACCAGGCCATTTGATGTGTATTGTGATGCCTCTGGTAGTGGCCTCGGTTGTGTTTTAATGCAAGAGGGCAGAGTTATTGCCTATGCATCCAGCCAACTGAGGAAACATGAGGTAAATTATCCGACTCATGATCTTGAGCTGCTTGCAGTTGTTTACACACTGAAGAAATGGAGACACTACTTGTTGGGCAACACGTGCCACATATACACCGATCACAAAAGTCTAAAATACATATTCGCACAGCCAGAACTAAACATGAGGCAACGTCGTTGGTTGGAGTTAATAAAAAACTACGACTTGGAAGTCTACTATCACCCTGGGAAAGCAAATGTGGTAGCGGATGCATTAAGCCGTAAGGCTCATTGCAACTTCATTGAAGCTCGTCCAACAGTGAGAGTGCTATGTTGTGAGATTGGGGACATAGAAATGCTGATAGTGCTGGAAGCCGAACTTTACAACCTTGTCCTTGAACCAACCATAAAAGATCAAATCATTGCAGCACAAAAGCAAGACAAGGGCATGGCACATATTCGTGAAGGATTAGATGAGAAGAAAAGAGCATGTTTCACACTTGATGACGAGGGAGTCTTGTGGTTCAAAAATCGCTTAGTGGTACCAAAGGACATAGAGCTAAGGAAGAAAATTCTGGATGAAGCTCACACCTCCATGTTCACTATGCACCCAGGGAGCAACAAAATGTACCAAGATTTAAAGCAAAAATTCTGGTGGACCCGTATGAAACGGGAGATCGCCACGTATGTGTCGGAATGCGATGTGTGCCAGTGAGTCAAAGCTGACCACCTAAAGCCTGCTGGTATGCTTCAGCCATTAGCAATTCCCGCCTGGAAATGGGAGGATACACACATAGACTTCATTGTGGGTTTGCCTCGCACCCAGAAGGGCTATGACTCTATTTAGGTCATTATTGATCGTCTTACCAAATCCGCACACTTCCTACCTGTCAAAACCCATTATACCGCAGCCACTTATGCTGAGCTCTACATATCACGGATTGTATCCTTGCATGGTGTGCCACAGACCATCACTTCCAATCGAGGATCGTTGTTTGTGTCTCATTTCTGGAAGCAATTGCAGGCTACTCTTGGAACCAACCTGATTTGTAGTTCAGCATATCATCCACAAACCAGCAGCCAAGTTGAAAGAGTGAACCAGATCCTAGAAGATATGTTGAGAGCTTGTGCCTTGACTTACTCCACCAAGTGGGATGAATGTCTCCCCTTAGCGGAGTCCGCTTACAACAACAGCTACCAGAAGAGCTTAGATATGGCTCCTTTTGAGGCCTTATATGGCGGATGATGTAGAACACCACTCAACTGGTCAGAACCAGGAGAACGTGTCACATACGGTCCTGATTTAGTAACCCAAGCCGAAGAACAAGTGAAATTCATACACAGTAATCTGAAGAAGGCGATCATGTGTATCTTCGAGTATCACAAATGAAAGGAGTATACCGGTTTGGAGTAAAAGACAAGCTAGCACCAAGATATGTGGGTCCATTCAAGATCACAGAAAGATGTGGAGCAGTAGCTTACCGATTAAAATTACCACCACACCTTGCTGCGGTTCATGATGTGTTTCATGTCTCGCAACTCAAGAAGTGTCTGAGAGTGCCAGAAGAAGTGGTTGACACATCTCAAATTCAGATTGAACCAGACCTCACTTATGAAGAGCACCCCATAAAGATCCTCGACCAAAAGCAACGATCAACATGAAGAAGAACTATTAACTTCTACAAGGTGCAATGGAGTAATCACTCCGAAGAAGAGGCAACATGGGAACAAGAGGAGTTTCTGCAAACCAAATACCCTGGTTTTCTTCCATCCACTTCAAATTGAGTACGTCACAGTAGTTTAAAGTTTCAACTTCATACACAATGCACTTTCTTCTCGTTTAACTTATCCACCCACATCACATCAAAATCTCGGGACGAGATTTCTTTAAGTGGGGTGGGTTGTGATGCCCCAGGCATCTCAAGTGCATAGTCATTCATCATATGTGCAGCATTCATCATGAAGCATCATACATTGGCAAGCATTTGAACCCTAGTTCCAATTTGGTTGAAATGGAATTTGTTGAAAACCTGTTTTCTGCATATATGTCTCTATGATTGTGCCCATAACTTTGATTCTATTTAGATTTGGGTGAAACTCATATTGACAAACTTGTAAACAATTTGATGGTAAACAACTTTGGTAATTGGTGCTTTGACATGCATTCAGGTTTGCATAGAGTTTTCGGGCTTTTTCTGTCAAGATGTGAATTCTGCCCAAACTTGACTTGTTTAGAAAATTCAAATTTTGTTGTGTCTACAGCCATAATCTTGCAGAACTCTAATTGAATAAGTTGTAGATCGTAAAATTCTGAACAAGATTGGTACAAACCCCTTGAGTGAATGTGTCACACCCTGGTTTAAAAAGACAAACCAGAGTAAACTATATGTGTGCCAGGATCTAATCTCACACATATAGAGACAATATACAGTGATATAACAGAACATGTTTTATTATATAACGTTAAACAACATATACATAAGACATACACAGAGTAGCGGAAGCATAACTAAAACTCCAAGCCGTCCACAGGGAAGCCAACTGGGGGTCGCTCGCCTAGAACTCCATGAACCTTCAATTGTACTCCTTTAGGCCTTCATCTTCTGAGCAGCGGTTGGAATTTTCCCCCCAACAAGGATAAAAGTAAAGGAACAAGCGTGAGTACTTCAACTCGTACTCAACAAGCATAACATGAACCATGAGGCTCTAAGGTTGGCTGACACAAAGCATGAGCTTTTAGTTGGTCAAGTTTTATTAAACAACTAACTACTGCAAGAGAGTAGATAAACCATTAAACCCAAGATATTGCATAAAAGATTAAACCGCATTATTAACATAAGAACCAACTTCCAAACCCAACCCGGAACCACTAATCTGCATAAAGGATCTGGGCCGCTCATAACCGTGAGCACGGCTGACATGTCAGTTTTACACTCTCGAGAGGTCGTACTTCTTTACCCATGAGTCGTGCGCTACGCTAGTGGTCCACCACATTACCTTAGATGAGATGGCTAGCAAGCACACTACGAGGCCTTTACAAAGATCACGTTGGTAAGGTGTAACCGCTAAGGTTTCAGGGTCCGCAGCTGTGGAGCAAGCCTCAAGGGGAGATAAACGCACTCAACCCAAGTAGCGCGAGGGCCACAGAAGCTCACCTCCCCTCTTGCCCCGTCGGTAAGTTACTCCCAAACCAATGCAACCTAATTAATTAGCCAAGACCGTCCCATTCCAGTCTCATGGTAGCACTGTTGTCCCAGGTTGTCGCTTTGCGAACCGGTCCTTAAGGAGAGTGGCTATGAGCAAAACACATGCTCACGCCCCCTAAACCAAGTTGCTAAAAAGCCATTTTTAAAGGAACATGAACCACAGAGGGTCAAGCTCAAGATTTGATTGCATAGATCCATTTAAACAAATTATTAACAAAAGATACATGAGTTCGCGCAGCAACTAGCAAAACTTAACCAACATGCAACCCATAGGTAAACATATCGATAAAAGAGGCTAGGTACAGTCCTTATTGGCATACAGGAACAGACACATGCACATGAAGTGATTAAAGGGTTGTTAGGTTGTGTTCATGCTATACTTGCCTTCCTCAAAGGTACTCTTGCTGCTCCTCACACACATCGAGCCTCAGCGCAAACAACTGTAACAACAAACAAAGGGGAACTAAGAACAATACACCATACAAATAAATGATTTTATAAAGAACATAAAAAGAACACTAGTCGTTACTAATAATACATGAGGAAGGATATGAAGGTAGGAACAAAATGATTTGGTAGGACTAGGTGTTAAGAGATATAAACATGAAAAAGTGAAAGATGTTGCCAGGCCATGGTTTGCATAGAGATATTATTGTGGTGGAGAATATGAGGGGTTGAGAAGGAACCAGGGTGCAATTGAGAGAGGAATATGGTTGATCTTGCAGTGGTGTTTGTGCTGAAACTGCACATGATAGGACAATGGTAATGTGGGCACCGGAACTCTTCCCATGACACACCATTTAAGGACCCTATTTGAAGAATTGATAAAGGATATGTGGACTAAATTCTGATCAAAGGGTGCTGAGATTCGACCAACGGGTCAATGACAAAAGAAGGCGCGACGTAGAGTTATGTAGCCTCTTTTCTACAGGAGGGACAGCAAGTGCACCAATCGGAAAGACCATCCAATACCTGGCCTAAACTGATCCAAAGGCTGCCAAAATTTACAGAAATATGTGGTACTATGATATACATGATGTGATAAAAGGATTCGATGATTGGAGAAGATGATTAATAGAAAAGACCCTTGCATTTGGTATAACCTCGGCTGTCCGGGCTGCAGATATGTGTTCGCGGTAACGCTAAAATTTCCGGACCTGTGCCTCCTATGGCAGAACCAATTTATAGGGGCATGATTGAGGATATAATACACATCTCGGTCGAAGGGCTCGCTGATTGGACCTCCGGATCATTGAGAAAACATGCGCCAAAATGGCAGCACTGCTGCTGTCTGGACTGTTGTGGCAGCGAGCATGGCGACGACGATAACTCTCACGTCGCTGCACCTATGGACAAACCATTTTATGGAGGTGTGTACAGGGATATTATGCACATCTCCGTAGAAGGGCTCGGCCATTAGACTACCGGATCACCGGCAAAACATGAACGAAAAGCAGCAACACGGCTGTCTTGGACAGCAGGAACATCGGACACGTCGACCACCGAAAAGCTGGTCTTCATGGCTCCGATGGCAAAACCATTTTATGGGCATGTATTCAAGGACAAGATACAAGATTTGGTTGAAGGGCATGACCATTAGGTCACTGGAACAACGGAAAACACCCGTGCCAACTAGGGCAACTTGGCTGTCCATGACTGCAGCAAGATGTCACATGGGTAAACCTTGCCGGAACTTGATGGGATTCGATTTATGGAACATGATTTGCAGCGGAAAACAAGGAAACATAGAGGAACATATGTGGGGTGTCATCACCTAGGGTTTGGTGGTGGAAGAGGCGACATGGGCGACATCAAGGCGGTGATGCGGCTGCGCACACGATCCCGTAGGGCTGCAGCCTTGCCTCAGCGTTGGGGATCGTCGGGGGCACCCTCCATGGTCTCCACACCATGGACAGCAGAGGCAGCAGCAAGGAGACAACCTCCATGGCATGCTTGAGCGTGGATCGAAGAACGCAGCAGGGGATCATCTTCGCTGAGGCGGGAGCACTCCGTTTTCATGTTTCGGTGGTGGGGGAATGTTGAGGGAGGTGAGGGGGCGCCATGGGGGAAAGAGAGGCAGCCATGGCTTCTCCTCCTCCTGATCTGGTCATGAGGAGAGGGAGAGGGGCGTCCAAGGGTAAGGGGAAGGAAAGAGGGAGGGATTTTAGGGAATAAAGGAGAGCAATTGATGGGGAAATGAATGTGGGAGTGAGGGGGATGTGAATGGGCGCCCAGCAGGGAGGGAGGCGCCCTTTCTGTGTCTTTCTCCATGTGAGGGGGCGCAGGTAGAAGGGAAGAGAGGAGGAGGGGAGGGAAGGTGCTGTTTTGGGCTGTTTTGTGAAGGTTCAGGGCTGGCCCAAGCTATGGAGAGAGGTGAAGAAAGGAAGAAAGTATTCCGCGCCTTGGCCCAAGGCCAAATGAGAGTAATGTTTGTCTCCGACCCTTAGTGATATTAGAATGGATCTTGGGCTTTTCATGCACGCGAGAGAAAAAGAAAAGAAGAAAATTTGACGGCATCAATTGGGTCCGAATTTGGAATTTCTCGTGTCTATCGAAAGAGAGAGGAAAGAGAGCATTCAGTGGGACATGAGCTTGAGAATGACACTGGGCTTTACCAAATGATGTCAATGGAAAGAAATGATGAAAAGGTAAACATGGAAACAGGTCGAAATGTTGACTGCAAAAGAGGCAAAAAGAGTGAGGTCGGGTGATATCATCAAAGGTTTTAAGAATGACTTAGATAAATTGAAAGACGTGACTTAGTGTAGAGGATGGTCAACAAGATTGGTTTATAGTTTTGAGTCGGTGAAACTATAGAGATACAACTCGAGTTGGCAAGGAAGCAAAGGACTAGGATTTTAGATATATGAATTGAGATGGACTTGAAACCTAGCCGGTTTTGAAAAATTTTGAAACCTCATTTTACACACATAAACACTATGCAATTCGGCATGAATGCAACAAACAAATGAGTTCTCATTAGAAAAACTTTTCAAAAGCATACGCTTCTTTCAATCCAGCAAAACTTACAAGTTCGAAAATTTTAGAAAATTTAGAAATCCTTCATTTTATTCATTGTTATCTATTCACATCCCAAAATTAGAAATTTTGGGGTGTGACAACCTACCCCCCTTAACAAGAATCTCGTCCCGAGATTCAGCGTTGGCTAGCAAAGAAGATAAGGGAAAAGTACTTTCAACTCTTCTTGCTTCGGGTTGCTTCATTTAACTTTGCACATTTTGATCACCTTGTTTCTTGTAACTCTTCTGCAACTTTATGTATCTGATCTGAGTTGTATGTTCTGCATAGCTAAGGTCACCTTGCACACTGAGCTCATCAAATGATATTTGTTCTTCTGGTACCTTGATGCACTTCTTCAACTAATAGATATGAAACACATTATTCACATCTGACAATCTAGCTGGTGACTGAAGCTGATAAACAACTTCACTTCTACTTGCATGGATCTTGAGTTGTATAAAGTATTTGAGTGATAACTCTTCTTTAACATGGAATTTGCAGAGACCTTTGATAGGTGACACCTTGAAATAGACATAGTTGCCCTTCAAATTATCTGCCTCGACTGAGTTACTCTTGGTTTCTCTTGGATGGTTCGTACTTCTTGTTCGTTATCTTTTATAACTCTTGGCCCAATAAAATATTCCTCTCCAAGCTGGTGTTCGAGTGTAATGGTGTTTTGCGCTTTCTACCATATAATGCCTCGATTGATGCTTTACCTTCTTCAAGTTGTTCCTTGATCCCATTGATTTTTTTTTACCCTATGACTAACTTTTTATAGTCACATGCTTCAAGATAGGTTCTACCTCCATTGTAACTCCCTTGGTTGAATTCAAGAATCCAAAACTGAATCTTTCGGCTCCACACGTTACTCCAAAGGTATCTGAAACTCAAAGCTATATTGATGTAACTTTACAAATCTCTAAAGCATGAACAACACCTGCTACTCCAGATTATGAGTTCAGTCATTCCCTTCATGTTCCTCCAGATGCAAGAACTATGACTTATATCAAAACACATCTTTGACCTTGTCATGGTGCATCCCCATGCACTGAGATCTCTTGTGGACATCTGGCTAAGATAAAACTAGTGTGGTAGTCAACCTTCTCTTCAACAATTCGGATGTATCTCGGTGATCTGAAGTCCGTAGAAACTTAGCATTTCTCTCGCACAAGGTTATCGGTTGCCCTAAAATCTTTGAGAATCCTTAATGAACCTCCAATAATACCATGCCATATTAAGGAAGCTTCTGATGTCCTTCACATCCTGAGGTATTTTCCATTCTTCCAACATTTATTCTTGTTTTTCAACCACAGTTCCAGCTTATTTCATATTCCGCTACCATTCATGAATCTTGCCGGTAATTGGGATCTACCCCCCTTAACAAAATGATACTTGCAAACAGTCTGGTATAGTTCCTCTTCACACTTGAAGAAAGGAGATAAGATTAGAATGTTAACTTGTCACCATTTGTCGTATGTATTCTTCTCGGGTGCTCTCATAACATCAAGATATTGAATAGACAGAGGGACAAGGAAGACAACAAAGCAAGGACATGGATAGAAGAAACCCACCTATCTATCGATGCCATTGTAGACCAGAAAGGTCAACAACACATCAACAGTCATTACAAAGAACCAAATCAAACATACAGCACAATAACAAAACAACAACTTACGATCACACTAACATGATTAGGTCCTTATGAAACCACACTAGCACTCAACCTTAACATCATTTATCTAGCGATATAAAAGGCTTAGGTGAAACCTATATAACACAAATCACTAAACTACCGAGTGGGTATACGTTCTTGCAAACTTGAGTGTTGTAGGAGACACTTCATGCCATGGGTTCTTCAACATCACAATTGGCGTCCTTCAGTCGACGATGATATGTTGAGCTCGAACTTCACGAACATCTTCACTTGCCTTGTATATCGTATTGGCCAAAGACTAAAGAATTTAAACAAAGATAAGAGAGGGTGACTATTTTATCAATAGATAGCAGAAGATGAGTTTTGAGCAACAAGAGATAGGCAAAGGTCACATAGTTGAAAGTTTTTCAAAATATAGAGAAAATATAACCTTAGTGACGACCATTGCTACCTAGGCTTGCGTCCTACAGTCAGCACGGCTCTGATACCACTTTGTCACACCCTGGTTTAAAAAGACAAACCAGAGTAAACTATATGTGTGCCAGGATCTAATCTCACACATATAGAGACAATATACAGTGATATAACAGAACATGTTTTATTATATAACGTTAAACAACATATACATAAGACATACACAGAGTAGCGGAAGCATAACTAAAACTCCAAGCCGTCCACAGGGAAGCCAACTGGGGGTCGCTCGCCTAGAACTCCATGAACCTTCAATTGTACTCCTTTAGGCCTTCATCTTCTGAGCAGCGGTTGGAATTTTCCCCCCAACAAGGATAAAAGTAAAGGAACAAGCGTGAGTACTTCAACTCGTACTCAACAAGCATAACATGAACCATGAGGCTCTAAGGTTGGCTGACACAAAGCATGAGCTTTTAGTTGGTCAAGTTTTATTAAACAACTAACTACTGCAAGAGAGTAGATAAACCATTAAACCCAAGATATTGCATAAAAGATTAAACCGCATTATTAACATAAGAACCAACTTCCAAACCCAACCCGGAACCACTAATCTGCATAAAGGATCTGGGCCGCTCATAACCGTGAGCACGGCTGACATGTCAGTTTTACACTCTCGAGAGGTCGTACTTCTTTACCCATGAGTCGTGCGCTACGCTAGTGGTCCACCACATTACCTTAGATGAGATGGCTAGCAAGCACACTACGAGGCCTTTACAAAGATCACGTTGGTAAGGTGTAACCGCTAAGGTTTCAGGGTCCGCAGCTGTGGAGCAAGCCTCAAGGGGAGATAAACGCACTCAACCCAAGTAGCGCGAGGGCCACAGAAGCTCACCTCCCCTCTTGCCCCGTCGGTAAGTTACTCCCAAACCAATGCAACCTAATTAATTAGCCAAGACCGTCCCATTCCAGTCTCATGGTAGCACTGTTGTCCCAGGTTGTCGCTTTGCGAACCGGTCCTTAAGGAGAGTGGCTATGAGCAAAACACATGCTCACGCCCCCTAAACCAAGTTGCTAAAAAGCCATTTTTAAAGGAACATGAACCACAGAGGGTCAAGCTCAAGATTTGATTGCATAGATCCATTTAAACAAATTATTAACAAAAGATACATGAGTTCGCGCAGCAACTAGCAAAACTTAACCAACATGCAACCCATAGGTAAACATATCGATAAAAGAGGCTAGGTACAGTCCTTATTGGCATACAGGAACAGACACATGCACATGAAGTGATTAAAGGGTTGTTAGGTTGTGTTCATGCTATACTTGCCTTCCTCAAAGGTACTCTTGCTGCTCCTCACACACATCGAGCCTCAGCGCAAACAACTGTAACAACAAACAAAGGGGAACTAAGAACAATACACCATACAAATAAATGATTTTATAAAGAACATAAAAAGAACACTAGTCGTTACTAATAATACATGAGGAAGGATATGAAGGTAGGAACAAAATGATTTGGTAGGACTAGGTGTTAAGAGATATAAACATGAAAAAGTGAAAGATGTTGCCAGGCCATGGTTTGCATAGAGATATTATTGTGGTGGAGAATATGAGGGGTTGAGAAGGAACCAGGGTGCAATTGAGAGAGGAATATGGTTGATCTTGCAGTGGTGTTTGTGCTGAAACTGCACATGATAGGACAATGGTAATGTGGGCACCGGAACTCTTCCCATGACACACCATTTAAGGACCCTATTTGAAGAATTGATAAAGGATATGTGGACTAAATTCTGATCAAAGGGTGCTGAGATTCGACCAACGGGTCAATGACAAAAGAAGGCGCGACGTAGAGTTATGTAGCCTCTTTTCTACAGGAGGGACAGCAAGTGCACCAATCGGAAAGACCATCCAATACCTGGCCTAAACTGATCCAAAGGCTGCCAAAATTTACAGAAATATGTGGTACTATGATATACATGATGTGATAAAAGGATTCGATGATTGGAGAAGATGATTAATAGAAAAGACCCTTGCATTTGGTATAACCTCGGCTGTCCGGGCTGCAGATATGTGTTCGCGGTAACGCTAAAATTTCCGGACCTGTGCCTCCTATGGCAGAACCAATTTATAGGGGCATGATTGAGGATATAATACACATCTCGGTCGAAGGGCTCGCTGATTGGACCTCCGGATCATTGAGAAAACATGCGCCAAAATGGCAGCACTGCTGCTGTCTGGACTGTTGTGGCAGCGAGCATGGCGACGACGATAACTCTCACGTCGCTGCACCTATGGACAAACCATTTTATGGAGGTGTGTACAGGGATATTATGCACATCTCCGTAGAAGGGCTCGGCCATTAGACTACCGGATCACCGGCAAAACATGAACGAAAAGCAGCAACACGGCTGTCTTGGACAGCAGGAACATCGGACACGTCGACCACCGAAAAGCTGGTCTTCATGGCTCCGATGGCAAAACCATTTTATGGGCATGTATTCAAGGACAAGATACAAGATTTGGTTGAAGGGCATGACCATTAGGTCACTGGAACAACGGAAAACACCCGTGCCAACTAGGGCAACTTGGCTGTCCATGACTGCAGCAAGATGTCACATGGGTAAACCTTGCCGGAACTTGATGGGATTCGATTTATGGAACATGATTTGCAGCGGAAAACAAGGAAACATAGAGGAACATATGTGGGGTGTCATCACCTAGGGTTTGGTGGTGGAAGAGGCGACATGGGCGACATCAAGGCGGTGATGCGGCTGCGCACACGATCCCGTAGGGCTGCAGCCTTGCCTCAGCGTTGGGGATCGTCGGGGGCACCCTCCATGGTCTCCACACCATGGACAGCAGAGGCAGCAGCAAGGAGACAACCTCCATGGCATGCTTGAGCGTGGATCGAAGAACGCAGCAGGGGATCATCTTCGCTGAGGCGGGAGCACTCCGTTTTCATGTTTCGGTGGTGGGGGAATGTTGAGGGAGGTGAGGGGGCGCCATGGGGGAAAGAGAGGCAGCCATGGCTTCTCCTCCTCCTGATCTGGTCATGAGGAGAGGGAGAGGGGCGTCCAAGGGTAAGGGGAAGGAAAGAGGGAGGGATTTTAGGGAATAAAGGAGAGCAATTGATGGGGAAATGAATGTGGGAGTGAGGGGGATGTGAATGGGCGCCCAGCAGGGAGGGAGGCGCCCTTTCTGTGTCTTTCTCCATGTGAGGGGGCGCAGGTAGAAGGGAAGAGAGGAGGAGGGGAGGGAAGGTGCTGTTTTGGGCTGTTTTGTGAAGGTTCAGGGCTGGCCCAAGCTATGGAGAGAGGTGAAGAAAGGAAGAAAGTATTCCGCGCCTTGGCCCAAGGCCAAATGAGAGTAATGTTTGTCTCCGACCCTTAGTGATATTAGAATGGATCTTGGGCTTTTCATGCACGCGAGAGAAAAAGAAAAGAAGAAAATTTGACGGCATCAATTGGGTCCGAATTTGGAATTTCTCGTGTCTATCGAAAGAGAGAGGAAAGAGAGCATTCAGTGGGACATGAGCTTGAGAATGACACTGGGCTTTACCAAATGATGTCAATGGAAAGAAATGATGAAAAGGTAAACATGGAAACAGGTCGAAATGTTGACTGCAAAAGAGGCAAAAAGAGTGAGGTCGGGTGATATCATCAAAGGTTTTAAGAATGACTTAGATAAATTGAAAGACGTGACTTAGTGTAGAGGATGGTCAACAAGATTGGTTTATAGTTTTGAGTCGGTGAAACTATAGAGATACAACTCGAGTTGGCAAGGAAGCAAAGGACTAGGATTTTAGATATATGAATTGAGATGGACTTGAAACCTAGCCGGTTTTGAAAAATTTTGAAACCTCATTTTACACACATAAACACTATGCAATTCGGCATGAATGCAACAAACAAATGAGTTCTCATTAGAAAAACTTTTCAAAAGCATACGCTTCTTTCAATCCAGCAAAACTTACAAGTTCGAAAATTTTAGAAAATTTAGAAATCCTTCATTTTATTCATTGTTATCTATTCACATCCCAAAATTAGAAATTTTGGGGTGTGACAGAATGTGACCAAAAAATGGACTTTTTGAATTTCTAAACTCCTGGGTTCTGTTGGCCAAACCTTGGTCAGCAGTTTAAATTCAAATTTAAACCGTATTTTTGAATAGAACATGGTATGAAAGTTTATAAGAAAGTTGTAGAGCTATAAATTTAGAACATATCATCTAATGGGGTCCTTCCCAAATTCAGCCCCTAAGTTGGTCAAATAGGCAAATTTTAGAAACGCTTTCCTTGGTCAAACTGGGCTTATTCATTTTTCGGATTTTGATATTCCCTCTGTCTCACTGATGCGCGGGTCCCATGCGTCAGACCGCATTCGGTTTCCCGCCGCGTCGGATGAAAACCGGACCAGTGGGTCCCACCCTCGCGCGTCTCCGTAGACTGAGTCCATGGACCATTCACTCAATTCCTCCGCCCCGGTCCTACCTGCCAATCTCACCGGGTCTACGGACTTGGTCCACCGCCCGGCCACCTCCTCCCATCCGCTACCCGTCGCCTCCACGCGGCGGCAGCCGCCTGCCGCCGGCCGGCCGAGGCCGCGCCCCGCCCCGACCGCCCTGCCCCTTTTCACCTAGACGGGGTTCCGGCCTCCTTCACTTCCCTGCGCCTCCTCTCCAACTCTCTGCCTCGCTCTCCCTCTGCGCACCGAAGCCGCCGCCATTGACGGAGCTCGGAGGCAAGCTCGCGCCCACCGCTCTGGCTCACTCCGTGTCTCCACACCATCACGCCGTCCCTCCCCGTCCTCCGCTCCCCCGATACCCCTAAGTCTAGTCCACCGAATCCCCTCCACTGGGGCGCATTTCACCGCCGAACCCCACGCAACCGCCATTGGAGCCAAGCTACGGGCTCAAACTCCCCGCTACTCCGCTCACTCCCGAGCCACCACATCACCACGCCGGGCCTCCTCGGCCACCCCGCCACCGCATGCCGTAGCTTTAGGTCGCCGATTCCCCTCCGCCACCGCACAACTTGCCGCCGGACCTGCGCCTCCCCTGCGCCTCGTCGCCGGCCTTCTCCGCTCACCCTCCGTCGAATCAAGGTAGAGGGTAAGGTTAACCATGCCCCTCTATCTCTCCTCGACAACCGCCGGCGAGCCTTCAGTCCCGGACGGCCGGATTCCACCGCGCCGCCGCCGGTCAACCCTCTCCCCCGGCGGGAGGTTGAAGAACGGCGAGGTTTTGCACTTTAACCCTCGGAGTTTTGGCGTTTCGCGATTAGACCCAAAGCGCTGTACACTGAGTCTCGCGAATATCCCGTTCTAGCCCTTGGAGGTTACGGTTAATTATGTTTAAGTCCTCGATCTATGAGTTTTTCCATTTATTTGATTTATATTAGGCTGTGAACTTTGAAAAATCATAACAATTCAAAAAAAAATCCAAAATGGACAAACTTAGTGGCTATGGACTCCTCTTGAGTAGATCTACAGGATAGGTATGATGTGGATGTGTGAAAAGTCTGTTTTGCCCCTGGTTTAGTGCATGCATATTGAGGGTAAATAAATGGTAAAAATAGACTAAATGAGCTCCTAAAATTATGAAACTTGGACAGTAGCTTTGTTATGGCATCTAGGTACCGTGTGATTTTTGGTAGCCCTAGAATTGGCTGTTTAATTACTGTTTTGCCCTTATGCATGTGTTTTATGTATTTAATTAACTTGAAAAATGAAGGCTACATGAAATATGCTCAAATAGGACCTCTAGTGTTTTTCATGTACTTTTTATAGTATGAGTAGCTCACTGGTAGAGTTTCACTTCCAGAAACCATTCCTATAATTTATAAAAATTCTGATAATGTGTAGGGCTGAGAATTTGTTGTATTTTTAATAAAATAATTACAACTCCAATTGGGCTGAAATTTTGGCAGTAGCATTATGTAGTGTGTTTTTGCATGTGATCAAAGTTTGGTACCAATTTGAGTTGTCTAACTACATGAACTCATGAGTGCATTTTATTCATAAAGGTAGCATGTCCATTAATCTGTGTGTATACGTTTAACTACAAGTGACAACATGTTTGGTGCATATATAAAATTACTTGCTGCACACCATCAAGTACATCTTGTGATTCCAAGGGTGTTCAATGGAGGTGTTTTTGAGAGACACCTTCATTTCATTTGATAGGGACTGTGTACACATATAAGACAGTAACTCCTGATAATTTCAGAGATAAAATGTGGTGCTGGGTTGTATGATTTCTTAGCAAAGTCGGCAAGTTTTCTTATTATGGCATGTATTTAAACTAAGAGTACTCGAACTCATTCTTTACAAAATGCTTGATCATGCATTATATTTCATTGACACCTCATGCATACATTTGCAATTCGTTGTACTCATGTTTGCACTATGTCATGCATATAACCTGTATCATATGCATGTATTTGCATTCTTTTGCACTCACTTGCGTTTTATCATGCATATAGACCCCGCGTGCAAGGAGCTATCAACGCAGGAGAAACCTGTGACCAAGGAACCGGACGACAGGCTATATCCGGAGCAAGAAGACGAAGGGTCGCTGATTAAATCCGTCCTTGCCTCAATGGGTTGCCTGGGGCAAAGCCCCACAACCCGGCAAACTAACTTAGTTTAGTTTGTTGGTTTTCTTAAGACCAATCAAAGGTAGGCAGGACCATACAATACCTAGCAAACATTTTATGTCTTAATGATTAGGCATATGCATCAGGAGTTGTTTGGAACCAACTGCATTAGATGTCCTGGCCGCCCTGGCCCTAGCTCCTATGAATAGAGTTCGTAGGATGAGTATGCATAGAAATGCTAGGTACGAGTAGATACGAGTGAGCATTGTCACTCGTCGCGTAGGTGATTTTACAAATCTCAAAAATTTTACTATGATGCAATTTATGATTATTATTGCTGATGTTAAATGGAGACCGGGCGGAGCGTAAGTTTACTTTTGGGGTGTGCGTTGTTGTTCGCCGGCTCCGCCCGAGTCGTATAAGGCCCGTCCACTGTTCGTCTGCTGATTGGCGTAACATTGCTAGAGTGCTTATCCAGGACATGGGTCTGGTGAAAGTCTTACTTGTGCCATCCGAAGAACAGAGACTTGGTCCTACCATGGGGCCTAGGGGCGCTTGACTCGTGGAGGGCTGGACCCGGTGCGCCGTTGTAACGCTCCATGGGGGCTAAACCTAGGGAATGGCGGGTTGGAATCGAACTTGGGATGGGACAAGTGGAGATGGGGACTATATGTGGGAACGCGATGGCTAGTAAGCATATACCCTTGGCATTTTTAGTTATTCCCGGGAATTAAAAATCGATTCGAATTGCTGATGCTCACCAGGTGTGGGAGTGCCAAATATCACTGTCGGGCAATGTAGTAATAACTGTAACATGTTGTTTATTTAATCACGCTTTTCAATATAACATGCTTGGATGTGTATGATTCGTCCCACTATTCCTGGTGCTGCCCATCTACTGATAGAAGGTCGATGGACTTGGGAGGTGTTTTGAAGTCGAGGGAGGGCTGACCCGACATACCGTGGTATCGCTCCTGAGACGGCTACTCCCAGTGGTTAGATGGGGGCGCTGTGAATCTTGGGACGAGACATGTATATATGAGGGGTATATCTTGGATGTGTATGATACACTATTATGCAAGTTACTGATGGTTCTCATGTTTTACTTTTATGCAAGTACTTACTTCATGATGTAAATGATCTTCATGGTTAATGGATAGCAGCTGTCAAATCCTGCTATCTTATGTCAACATGACCTTGTTTAAAATCAACAGCTAAGGATCCACATGACTAGTAAGCATGCTTTGCGTCAGCCGTAAGCCCTGTCCATTAAGTCCTACTGAGTAATTAGTACTCTGGGTTTGCCCCCACTTTTGGATTACAGGTACTGAAGACATCTGGATAACTGTGTTGAAGGTGGTAGTACCGGTGGGCTCGGTGCTACTTGCCTTGTTCATCGCTGTATGAAGACTACTTAAGTATCATGTTTTCCGCCACGAGATGTTTTGAAAACGTTTCCGATATATATATATACTCTGAATTCGTTTCCGCTATATTTGAACATGTATTTGATATCATATATTTGGTTTGTAAATTAAGTCTATTATTCTCTATTTCAACTGCCTGTGATGATGTAATTGTTGTGGCTCTTCGAGAGTCGGATGTGTTTGATGTCGGTTCCTCTGGGAATGGTGTTATCGAGAGCCCGAGGGACTCTTGAAGGACTACCGGGTTTAGTCTGGCCTAAGTGCACTGCGACCCTGAGGTGGCAGGTGTGCTTAGTCTGGATTAAGCAGGGCGGTTCCGCCACAATCACGCCGGTTCTGGCAATCGGCATTTACTTGAATGCAACCGTCGGATCAAGAATCCAATGCATCCAAGGGCTGAAAGAACTTCGCACAAAGGATCAATGATGTCAGCAATCCGAGGGAGAATACATGCAGCTAATCAGAGGTCGCCCAACCTTATCCCAAGTTCGGCCGACCTAGTACCGACCTCGTTTTGCACGTGCCTCAACCGCCACAACCGCCAACCGACATTCAGAGCAAATCACAGCCGAAGGATCAAGGAAGGTGGTGCATCGGGTGGTCGCCCGACCTCCCGGGTGGCCGGCCGACCTACTCCAGGGTCGGCTGACCTACCCCCCAGGTCGACCGACCACCGACCTATGCCCAACCGACCTTGCACACGTACAAATACCCCCCGGGAGGTCATTTGCAAGGTGTGGTGGATCAAGATAACACTAGTGTGGTTGTGTAGTTGAGTGTAGAGTATAGTAGTGAAGCCACCCTTGGCATTGTAGAGAGAGCCAAGTTGTATCAAGAGTGAGTAGTGAGTTGTAGAGTGAAGGAGTCGGAATTCTCTATTGATCTTCTAGTCCCGAGCTCTTATTCTCAGAGGGATTATTACTCTATTTCCAAGATACAGTAAAGTTCCTTGCTCCCTCCTTTATTTAATTCATACTTACTTTATTTACATACTCAGTGCTCTGCTTAGTAGTTTACGGGTGCCAAGTGTGCTCTGTGTAGTTTAGCTATACAGTTGTGCTTGCTCTTAGGCTTCGAACCTGTGTAGTAGCAAACTCGGTTGTGTAGACATGGTGTCTAGACTAGAGTTTGCCTTGGAAGGTGTCTTGTCCCATGCAGCTTTGGTGGTAGGTTCGCTTGGTGACAGCGAGCGTGTACCCTGTGTACTCCACCCCGTCGTTCGGATAAGTAGTCATCGACGCATAGCTGAGTTCTGTAGTGCCCGCCTTTCTCGTCTGGGTTATCAGCACTCTGGTGCTCAGAAGTGGTTGTATAGGCTTAGTGTCCAAGTAAACCAGCTGAGTAGAATACTAGTTTGTTTAGTGAAGTTAAGTTGTTTTATTTAAAGTAGTGAACCTGCTCTGCTCTGTCTTTTATCTCTACAATTGCTGTCTTTACTGTTCGTTCCTACCTGTTCTACATTGAGTTACTTCTCGTTCCTCATGAATTTCGATACCCTGGAATACTCTTAGGTGAAAAGCTAAACGTGTTTCCGTGCGCTTGCGGATCTATATCAGTAGGCTAAGAAACACCAACAAGCTTTTTTGGCGCCATTGCCGGGGAACGGTAGCTAATTCAACTAGAACCCTAGGATCGTCCATACTCACGCCATACACAACCACCACATATATCCCCACCAAATACCAATACCATCTACCATATGGATTCCACGCCTATCTTTCAATTCGCCACTCCAAAGGGCGATTATTTGGGGCCTCCACCATCATCCGCACCCATCACCGTAGAAGGCTATCAGCTACGTCCTGGCTTGATAGCCATGGTTCAGGACAAATCATTCGGAGGACATGAATCAGAATGTCCCTACGCACACCTCCGGGAGTTCGAGCAACTATGCAGCTGCCTGGTCATCCCGGGTATGTCTGGCGACACACTTCGATGGTTGCTCTTCCCGTTTTCGCTCACGGGGGAGGCAAAAATCTGGTGCAAGCAGACAGTTGGTAATGTAGAAGGGAGTTGGGAGGATTTGAAAAATAGCTTTTGTCTCTGTTTCTTTCCGCCAAATAAGGTTATTGACCTCCGCTACGAAGTATTCAACTTCCGACAGCGCGAGAGAGAATTCTTAGGGGCAGCTTGGGAACGCTTCAATCGTTTGGCCTTCTCAGGGCCGGATTTGGATATTTCTGAGGCATGGTTGCTACAACACTTCGTTCGGGACCTTACACCCGGAGCAGATCTTTGTCTTGACCTAGCCTCTGGAGGATCGTTCTACCACTTGACACCATCCGAGGGAAGGAGAGTTCTCGACAAAATCCACGAGAAAGCTTCTAACCTCGGTACATTTGAAGAACCACCTCCACAGAAGCCACCCAAGACACTTGAACCCAAAGAGAGACAAACATCATATATCCTATCTCCACCATTACCCCTCCGAATCGAGGAAATCCCAGAACCATCGCCTAGGCAAACTGAGAGGGTCAGTTTAGCCTTGATAGTTCCTCCGTCGGCACCTCCATTCTCTTTTGAGGACGAGCTCTTCATGGATTTTGGTGACGCCTCTCAGTTACCAAAACAAGACCGACGCTGCACTAGGACCTCCAAACCAACATACGTACTACCAGATCATAAAATGCATATGAAGGAGGACCTACTGTGGCTTTCAGCAGCAATCAATCGGGATTGATATTACATATGACCCGAGGGTAGGAATCAATATAATCCTTAAGCACATAATGGATGAGTACTACCCGACACAACCGCTATCAAGATCTGCCATGTGTCTGCAATGGAGAAAGGGCAGCTATTTGAAATGCGAGGGTGTTTTGAGGGTAATTCAAACAACCTTGCGGGATACGCAGGTGTTCCTAGACTTTCACGTCTTTGACATCCCCGAGGGGTCTCCACCATCAATCGTGGTTGGGATCCCAATCGCAACCCTCAACAGCTCAGATATATACAGAGGGACATTGCAGCTTCAGCTCGGCAATGAAGAAATCGACGTCAATATCGATAGGTCGCTCAATGCCAAGACTGAAGCAAAGCCAGAGATTGACCCTATGGAAGAAGTGATGAGCCTTGCACTTGAGGAAATGGGTCAAGATAGCCTAGAGGAAGAGGCTATTAATGACTTCAGTATGGTAGAGGAGCCATGGAAGTTCGAAGAACTTGGTGAATCCTTACGGCCCGAAGCTCCGAAGATAGAACTAAAGCAACTACCGCCTGGCCTGAAGTACGCCTTCCTCAATGGGAATGAGGACACACCGGTTATCATCAGCGACAAGCTGACAAAGAGTGAGAGCCGGCGATTACTTTCAGTTCTGGAGAAGTATAGATCTATGCTTGGATACTCTCTTCAAGATCTGAAAGGAATCAGTCCCAACCTATGCACTCATCGTATCCCTATGGAGGCTGATCACAAGGAAATGCTCTAGAACCAGAACGAGCAAGTTGGAGCCGGCTTCCTCAATCCTCAGAACTTCTACAACTACTACTACCAAAACCCCTAGCTTCATTGAAGCTTGGGGGGGGATGGTAGGCCGTTAAGAGCAAACCTCCTTGTGCCCGTGCCCCTCAGAGTAAGGTGTCCCCGTCTCATGCCCCTATTTCCTTTCTTGTGCAGCAGCAGAACCTATCCGACCAAGCAGCAGTACCCATCCAGCAGCATCACCCGTCCTACTAGTACTAGCAGTACCCCGTCTGACCGAGCAACAGCAACAACCGTCCAACAGAAGGTAAGTACATTTAATAATGTCCTTATGTATTTCCCTATTTATTGCTCTATCTGAAAAAAAGTGTCAATAAAAGCAACTCCCAACTTTGATGCATATATCTTTCATATGGAAATGATGAATAGTTGCTCTATTATGTTCATACATAGTTGTTTATGCACGTTCTACACTTAGCTTAATTTCGAGCTCGTGTGTATAAGTTGAAAACTTGATCTTGTACTTTGTGGATGCCATTTGCATAACTATGTCTAAGTTGTTGTGAGAAATGATATGGCCAAGCACTATGTTTTCTCCACATGTCCATAGTAAGATAAGCATCTCAGGTTTATTCTTTTGAAAAATAAAATGAAGTTCCCTCATCGGTTTTGACTACCTACCAGAGCCAAATACACTGAAATATCTGAGCCCAGCTTGTTTAAGCTACTTAAAGTTGTTTTGAGCTTTGTCAAATTTTAAGTCTCTTAGAATGGAATCATCTCTATCTTGTGAATTGTTGGAGCAAAAATGCACCACCACAAATGCATTTACCTATCCTGGGTATGCATCCATATATCTCCAAAATAATACCCTTATCCTTACTCCTTCCAATCAAAAAGAGGTAGAGTATGGAGCCAACAAAAATATGAGAAAAGGAAAACCATGCTAGTCAAGCATGGCAAAATATGAGAAAAAGAAAAGCATGCTAGTCAAGCATGGCAAAAAGAGAGAAAAATACAAAAAGGCTCCATATTCATACCTATCAATCAAAAAGGAGAAGGAAAGGAAACAAGAAGATTCATCCATCCATCCACCAAATAAAGCTCCAACAATGAACAAGGCTAGATAATGTAGTACATTTCTTTGGTCCAATCTTTGGCTTTGCAAAACAAAGAACTTAAGTAAGCTAAGTTCTTCCATGACCCTGAGCTCCACATAAGCCTTAGTATAGAAAGTTCTTAACCATGCTCTTGGCTTCAAATGGTGAGGATACACTTTGAGCAATCAAGAGTACCTTTGGGGAAACTTGTTTTCTTTTGAAAAAAAATCTTTAAAAACACCTGAGATCGGAATCCCAAAAGACATGCTTGGATCAGAACCTGCAGCTAAAGTCGTTCTTCCACTCAACCACCCAAGACATGGTAAGACAAAAAGATGCACCACAGGTATAAGTAAGAGTGATCATTACATACACTATGGTTCGAGGTAAAGCATGGGTGTCATCTGTGCATAACTCCTATTTATGAGCATCGATATTGCAGCAACTCCTGATCCATAACCCATCTTGGCTTTACTCGAGGACGAGCAAAGGTCTAAGCTTGGGAGGGTGTTGACGGTCGTTATTGCACTACCAATGACCATCAACTAACCACAAACATGGAGGAAAACACATCAAAGTATGGAATAACCCTTTCTACTAACATAGTTCCACAAGTTGTGTTGAATATTCGATTGCAGGTGAAAGATCAGCTGAAAACAAGCAAAATATGGCTAAGTCGGGAGGTGCCTGACAAGAGGGCCAGTCCGCCCGGCCTCACCCCCAGGCTGCCCAGCTTGACAAAGTGGCCATTTCACTTCATCTTCGACCTGCATGTGCCTAAGTGACGTGTCAACACAGTTGTGAAGTCCAAACGCCGAAACCATCATGCAAAGTACCGGAAGGCCTTGCCACATCATCGATCCAGCACTTGCATTGGTGAAGTCAGCGATCCTCGGCACTTCAATCCTGCGGCTAAGGAAGAATCACAAGTGAGATCAATGGTTGAGGCAAAAGCACAACAATAACCACCATGCAACCGACCTAGGGAAGCAATATGGAGCGTTGGATGAAGCAAGTCGGTGGATTAGACGACCACCCAAGCCGCTCGGCCCAGGGGTGGAGCCGCTCGGCCCTACCTGGAGCTACTCGGCCCCACTAGAAGTCGCCCGGCCTCTAACTACCTCTCCAACCGCCTCACCGACCTTAGAATCTATACATACCCCCCTAGGCCTCATAGTACGCAGGTTGTAGTCGGCTCAATGGACTTGCGGATGTAGGATGAAGCTGGCGGAAACCCCAGCAAAGAGTAACTTACCGAGAAGGTCAGTGAGGTTCCAACAGTTTTTGAAATGAAGGATCTTTCTTCAAGTTCACTATGGTTGGAAGAAGGCAGGTGGGAGTGAGCCGAGCGAGAGCAAAGCAAGTTCCAGTGGTGGGCCTATCGGTCTGGTCCCATTTTATACATTGTAAGAAGAGTAGCAATGCTTTAGGTAAAGCCATAACTCTGCCCTAAGCATTGAGCTTACGCGAACCAAGCTGCGAAAAAGGTAGCCGAACTAAAGTGCTAGCGTAGAAGAGGGGTCATTCGCTTCAATAGATGAATCCGTCCCTGCAGCGTCGAGAGGGGTGGGGAAGGTAGGGAAATCACCAGACTTGCTAAGCTGGCACCAAAGGATATTCTCAATATGCCTGCTCTATCTCATAAGTACTCTTATACCAATCGATGTTGGTTGTCAGTCTTCGGCATTGATTTTCCTTGAGCGGAGGGAAAAGACTTTAGCACCATATAACTCATCGAGTAGATCCTCAATTACAGGGATGGGGAATTAGTTTTTAATAGTCTGTGAATTGAGTTTTCTGTAATCGATGCACAAACGCCAAGAGCTGTCTTTTTTCTTAACCAAAATGGCTGGAGAGGCGAGTAGCGCTAGGTTAGTCCTGGGAGTTAGAGTTGAGTCTGAGCTTTTGCCTCAGGGATTCCGGAGTCTTCTTTGAGTCTTGGTAGCTCTTGTATCTTTCTATCTTTGTACTCTTGTTACTCCAGTATAATATATTTCATTATTCTATCTTCTGTTATACTTTACTTTACTTCTTAACACTTGCCTAGTGTGGTGTACCTTTATTGCACACTAGATCCAAGGCTTAGGTTTGTGTTGTTCTTAAGTTATCTGAATCTTATTAGACTTGCCGGTGCTATAAGCTTGTCTTAGGCTTTTGATCTAAGATTAAGTTAGTTCTCACCCTCTGATCAAGGAAGAACTTTAGTGTTCAAGTTCTCACTTGAACACTAGTATAGCGTGCCATCTTACCCACACAGATCTGGTTTGTAGCCTCTCTAGGTGACAGCTCTAGAGGTCTCAGTATTCCACCCCGTCATTCGGTAAGCCCATAGGTGTTAGCCGCGTCTCCTTTAGAGGTCTACTATCTACCCCTTGACCCCTCGAGGCGCCAGAATTTCACTCGATGCAAGATCCTAGCTTGTTTTCAGTTAACTTAGTTCAACCGCGAATACTCCTCTTCAGCGGTTAAGTAGTAGTAGAGTTTGGAAATCTAATCTCACTCGTTGTCCTCCTAGATAGCTACCTAAGTGTTAGGCTTCTTTAGTCCCTGTTTTACTCTTCCCACCATACACTATCTTGTTATCTTATCCCCGTTGTAAGATTAGCTGGTGTTTTATCTAAGTTATAGTACTGCTTGAAAGTTCGACATTTCATTCCACCTATTCGCCCTTGCTACCCTGTGGATTTTTACGATACTCGGAATACTCTGAGTGAAAAAGCTACAGCGAATCTCCGTGCGCTTGCGGAGTAAAATCTGTGACGCTAAGAGACGTCAACAGTAAACATGGAAGTGTGTGCTTCATCGAGTATTCTCTTTCTTAACTCCATGTCCTTAGGCACTACTAAGCGGTTTTTGAACCATAGTACATCTTGGTCATCAAGTGTGAAACATGCTTTCTTTTTATCATTTATTTCTTCACGAATACGGTTCATTCCCTGGTCTTGCTTCTGTGCTGCTATGATCTGTTCTTTTAGTGTAGGCTCAATGATCAGGTTAAAGAGTTCGGCCATCTGTTCGGTAATCATCTCGATCTCATCTATCTCGTAGCATATCACCCTTGCCGTGGGTCGGACTTCAAGCAGATGGCAATGAGCCCAACGGCTTAGTGCATCTGCCACGACATTCGCTTTGCCTGGATGGTAGTGGATCTCTAGGTCATAATCTTTTATCAATTCTAGCCACCGTCGCTGTCTCATATTCAGTTTGGGCTGCGTGAGGAGGTATTTGAGACTCTTGTGGTCAGTGTAGATGTGACAAGTGTTGCCTAATAGGTAGTGTCTCCAAATCTTCAACGCGTGCACGACGGCTGCCAGTTCCAGGTCATGGGTCGGGTAGTTTACTTCATGCTTTCTTGGTTGGCGGGACGCATAAGCTATCACCCTTCCCTCTTGCATCAGGACATAGCCAAGCCCATTGCCGAAGGCATCACAATACACGGCTTAGTGACGTCCAGTTGTGCTAGCACTGGTGCAGAGGTTGGCAACTTCTTCAATGTCCGAAAAGCCTCCTCACAATTCGGACTCCACACGTATTTTGCATTTTTCTTCGTCAAGGAAGTCATAGGTTTTGCGGTCTTGGAGAAATCTGTGATGCCCCCGGCATCTCAAGAGCATTAACACGCAGTTAGAGACAAGTTAATAATGAATTAGGATTTGATGATGCTTAGAGAGTAACAAAGACTAGATGGAGAAGTCACTAAGTCAAAATTTTTCTAGGAAAATACGAAACTCTACGTGGTTTGGTTGTTTAAGTCACCACCCACAAGCTTGTATGCAAAACACCAAATACAAAAGTCTTTAGTTCGGGATGTTATCTCCAACTTTGACATTACGACCATCTTTAAAATCATATGTTTTGTGGTTTAAAAGTCGAGACCGAACCAAATAGAAATTCCTTGGAAGGTGCCGATTGTGATCGTGAACGAATTTGGACCCTAATGAAACTTATAGATTCATTAAGCAACTGAGCTCAGCCCCATTATCAAAGTTGTCATACATACTGTGAACTCCATTTTTGGTACACTGAGCATGGTTGAAAACTGTCTTTAACTACTTTAAATTTTGACCCAAATACCTCATGGAATCAGCCCCAAGCTAATCTACACAGAAAATTCCCAAGTCTGAATTTCAGCTCATCCCAAAATTTGGATCTGAAATTACTTTTGATTTCACTATACAACTTCAAAATCTTCCTTTATATGAAGTGAAATTAAACTTATCACCTTTCAAATGCACCTAGAGTGGAGGTGTTTGGACTTCATTTGAGTATTCTAAAGTTTGAAACAAGAAAGACCCTACTTAAATTAAAGCTGTAGTTTTACCAAACCTTAAGCAATGTTTGTGCTTGTAATTCAAAATCTGTGGTGATCCAAGCCAGACTTTATATATCAAACTTGTAGTAAATTTCATGATGAACAACTTTGTTAATTGGTGCTTTGACATGCATCAAGGTTTACATGGTGTTTTAGCTTAATCTCTTTTGAACTAGCAAGTCTGTGAAAATCTGAGCTGCTTAGTAAATTCAAATTTTCGTTGACCTACATCCATTATCTTGCAAAACCCTTCTTGAGAAAGTTGTAGCACATAAAATTCTGAACAATATTGATATAAAACTCTCTGTATGAAAGTGCTCACAAAATGGACTTTTGAGTTCCCAAACAATAAAGGTCCCCTGCCCAAATTTGGGGCTGCTAATTAATTTCAAATTTAAATCATATTTCCACATAGAGTTTGGGATCAAGCCTTTTGACAAAATTGTAAAACGCAAAGAGAACAACCTTTCTTCTAAATGGAGTTTTTCCAAAATCGATCTCCAATTAGACACAAAGGCGAATTACAGAAGGGGGAAAACACAATTTTCTTTTTCCTCTCCTTCTCTCACTGACAGGTGGGCCCGCGATCCGGGGCGGCCGCCATGGCCGAGCCGGTGGCCGCCACGCGGACGCCGGCGTACGGGCAGCGTCTCGCGCTGCGGATCGACCGAGCGCACCCTCGGCTTAACCTGGACGCTATCCCGGCCTCGTTCCCACTCGCCATCTCCCTTACCCCCTCTGTTCTCGCTCACGCGGAGCGCCATCCACCATGGTTGATGGCTTGAGCTCAAGCTCGCAGTGCCGCCATCTCTTGCGCTCCTCTGCCCTGTCCGACGCGCGTCCCACGTCCGCCTAGCCCTGCTCCACCTCTCCCGACGTGCCTCGGCAGCTGCCGACGACCCTAGCTCCTTCCCAACCACGCCGCCCGCCATGGCCACCATGGTGAGCTCGGCCTCGCCGTAGAGGGGCCACCTCCGAGCCCTCCGGTGCCTCTACACCACCTCCACCGCGCGTGCCATACCCTCGCGCAGCCGGGACGCCCATCCTCGGTCCCCACTTCCACCTGAGCCGCCGGAATCGGCCCGAGCTGCCGCGCACCGCCACGCCATCGCCGCTCCGATCCGCGACCGTCAACCCGCCTCTACCGACCACCCCACACGACGAGGTCTAGGGTAAAAGAATCCCCGTGGGTAGGAACACCTCCCCGGCCCCGCTCGGCTCCAAGTCCAGCCCTACCTCCGCCGGTGCAGCCGCGCCTTTCCCTCCTGCGCGCGCCGGTCAAGCCCGCGGCGAGAGGTAGACGAAGAAGAGGTTAATTTGCGATTTTGCCCCTGTGTTTTCATGTTTTCGCGTTCTTGTTTGATGCACTATGCATTGTGTCTCGCAGATCTTACGCGGAGGCCCCTGGAGGCTATGGTTAATTGTGTTATGGTCCTCAGATCTACTGTTCTTCCATTTAAATGCATGTGAATCGGCTGTGAATTTTAGAAAATCATAACAAATCAAAGAAAAATCCTAAAAAGATAAACTTTGTTGCATTATGTTCCTCTTGAGTAGATCTACAGGCTAGGTATGATGTGGATCTGTGAAAGTACCATTTTGCCCTCGGTTTTGTTGCATGCATGTGGAAACTAGATAAATGTCAAAAGTAGACTAAATGAACTCCAAAAATTGTGAAACTTGGACAGTAGCTTTCTTATGGCATTATAGCACTATGTGAATTTTTGTAGCCCTAGCACTTGCTGTTTAATCACCCTTTTACCATTATACATGTGTTATGTGCATTTATTTAACATAGAAAATGGAGGCTATATAGAATATGCTCAAAATGACTCTCTGGCATTTTTCATATACTTTGGGTAGTATAAGTAGCCCACTGGAGAAATATGAAGTTGTGCATGCACAGTTTGAATGGTGATTTGAAATTAACAAGATATGGCTTGCTTATCTAAATAAATGGAAAAGGTGACTTTGGAATGAAAGGAAAATTCCATGAAAAATCTGGTATAATGTTGGTGTTATATAGAGTCCAAAAAGTATTTTTGAAGGAATTATTGACACTCCTATATTGTACATTTGAATTGGCATGCAGTAAATATATGGAAAATAAATGTCCTATAAAACTGAGAGTACTTCACTTGCTAATTTTTGTGGAGGTAGATTTTTCTATGCACAGCTCACTGGTTTAATTTCATGGCCAGAAACTTATCCTATAAATTATGAAAAATATGGGAAGCTATAGGGCTGATAACTTGCTAGAATTTTCATAATTAATTTATAACTCCTTTGTGGCTGAAATTTTGACAGTAGCATAATGTAGTATAAATCTATATGTCATAAAAATCTGAGCTCATTTGGAGTTGTCTAACTACATGAACACAAGTAATGCTTTTTATTCATAAAGTGGGCATGTGTTATATAAGTATAAGAGTAGGTGTTTGTTTGCAATTGCTATCATTATGCGTGTGGGTTGATTTCTAGCTGCAGGCTATCTACTATTCTCTATATCACACTTGATTGAGAAATTAATTCATTTACTCATGTAAAGTACCTGAAGTCAATATAGCGTTTGAATCCATTATAGCGTTTGAATCCATTAAATAAACATAATGCATGATATAACTACTGAATGTTTCCTATAAATACATGAAGTACATGATTTCAACTTGTTACCCGTTGAATAGAAATGAACACCGCCACACCTATTTTAGTAACCTAAACAACTATTGCTTGCATTTATCGAATCCCATAAGTGACATGTTGTTATAATCAGTAGCTTGTTTATGTGTGATCCTATGACTGCGTGTTGGGTCGTTGTCCATAAGAATTACTCCTTGTGTGTGTAGTTTAGTAACCACCTTTCTATTTTTCCATGAAACGATTGTTCATACGTATGCTTCATATTCATGCATCTCATTCCTTGCATCATCACGCATGTCAATCATATAGTGGCGCTCATTACAGATACGTGATCAAGAAACGAGCGTGTGGAACTACTTCAACCAACGGTGATCCAAAAGACCAAGTAAGACCCATTCACGACCCGGAGGGCCCATCAGTCGTGCTTGGAAGGAGGAGTTGTCCAAGGGATCAAGGGGTTGCTTAGGGCCAAGCCTCACAACCCGACAAACTAACATTAGCAAAGTTTGTTGGTTCTCTTAAAGTAAAGTAAAGGTAGGCAGGACCATTGTTTCTCCCAGCTAATACAATGTTGTTTGATGATTACGCATCTGCATTAGGAGTTGATTGGAAACATCTGCATTAGACTTCCCGGCCGCCCTGGCCCTAGCACCTATACATAGAGTTCGTAGGACGAGTGCCTAGAATTGCTAGGTACGAGTAGACACGAGTGAATGGAGTCACTTGTCGCGTAGGTGATTTTCAAAAGTCACAAGAAATATTACTATGATGGAAGCTATGAGCATGCTCATGGTTTAAATCGAAACCGGGCGGAGATATGGGTATATTATGTTGAAAAATGATGTGGATGGTTTGGTGGACTCCGCCTGAGTCGCATAAGGCCGGTCGTTGTTCGCCTATTGGTCGGCATAACATTGCTAGGGTGCTTATCCGGGATAACGAACCGGTGAAAGTATTACTTGTGACGTCTTAAGCACAGAGACACGTTCCTACCCACTGGTTGAGAGGAAGGTGGCCGCGGAGGCGGGTGTCAAGGGAGGGCTGACCCATTGCGTGGTAACGCTCCTACGACGACGCGCTCCGGGAGTTAGGCGGGAGTGAATCGAACTTAAGACAGGACGAGTGGAAATGGGGGAAGCATATGTGGAAACGCCGTGGGTTAGTAAGCATATGCCATTCTGGTGCTTCTAGTTATTCCCAGGAATATAAAAATCGATTCGAATCGCTGATGCTCACCAGGTGTGAGAATGCCAATACCACTGACGGGCAAAGTAGTAATCCACTTGAATATGTTGTATTATGATTTCATGGTTTTGAATACTACATGCTTGGTTTTACATGCTATACTTTCATGCAACTTATTATGGTACTCATGAATAGTATTTATTAACATGGTGAACTAAGTAGCTGTCAAATCCTACTTCTATATGATAAATCAAGCAGCTGTCAAATCCTGCTTCCACATATAACTTGATCCTGTTTAAAATCAACAGCTAAGGATCAAATTCTTAGTAAGCAAGCTTTGCGTCAGCCGTAAGCCATTTTCATTAAGTCCTACTGAGTAATTAGTGCTCAGGGTTTGCCCCCACTTTTGGCTAACAGGTACTGATGACTTCTGGACAACCGCTTGAAGGAGAGTAGAACTGGTGGGCTCAGTGCTACTCGCCTTGTTTATCTCTAAATGAAGACTAATTGAGTTGTTTCCGCTGCGAGATGATTTGAAAATGCTTCCGTTATACATGTATATTTTGCAATTGCTTCCGCTATAATTGAACATGTATTTGATTATTTATCTTCGGTATGTAAACTAAGTCTACCTCTACTTCAACTGCCTGTGATGGTGTAACTGTTGTGGCTCTTTCGAGGGCTGAATGTGTATGATGTTGGTATCCTCGGGCGATGGTTACATCGAGTGCCCTTTTGGGTAGTTCGATGGACTACCGGGTTTAGTCTAGCCTAGGTGCACTGCGAGCCAAAGGTGGCAGGTGTGCTTAGTCTGGATTAAGCAGAGGTGGTTCCGCCACAAAATCCTTGATAAAGCGGCGGTAGTAGCCCGCTAAACCGAGGAAACTCCAGATCTCAGTTACTGTTTCAGGTTGTTTCGAATTTAGCACGTCCTCCACTTTGCTAGGGTCGACTGCTACCACCTTTTTAGATAGAATGTTCCCTAAGAAGCTTACTTCCCTCAACCAGAAGGCAGACTTGCTGACCTTAGCGTAGAGCTTGTGTTCTCTGAGTCGAGTGAGTACTACCCATAGATGCTCTTCGTGTTCTTCCTCATTCTTGGAGTAGATTAGTATGTCATCGATGAATACTACCACAAATTTGTCGAGTTCATTCATGAACACCGAGTTCATCATGTACATGAAGAAAGCCGATGCATTGGTTAGCCCAAAAGACATGACCAAATACTCATACAAGCCATATCTGGTGGAGAAGGTTGTCTTCGGTATATCTTCCTCCCTGATTTTTATCTAATAGTATCCGGACCTTAGATCGATTTTTGAGAAGACCCTAGCCCCCGCTAGTTGATCAAATAGTATATCAATCTGTGGTAACGGGTATTTATTTTTTACCGTGACTGCATTCAAAGGCCGATAGTCAACGCAGAGCCTTTTACCACCTTGGTCCTTCTTCTCAACAAAGAGAGCTTGACAACCCCAAGGTGACGAGCTGGGGCAAATGAATCCCTTGTCTAACTATTCCTGCAGTTGTGTTTTTAATTCTTTTAATTCGTCTGGTGCCATTCTGTAGGGTCTCTTAGATACAGGTGCTGTTCCTGGAACAAGTTCAATGCTAAACTCCACATCTCTATCGGGTGGAAGACCAGGAAGTTCTTCTAGAAACACGTCTGAAAATTCACACACTACCGGTATTTTCTTTATTTCTGTGAGCTCAGACGCGTTTACTGTGTTCGATGTGCTTCTGATTAGGCATATGTACCCTCAGAATCTTCCCACTGATACTAGACCTTATCTACATAGTCCTGCTGCCAATATCCAGGACCGCATTGTTTTCTGTCATCCAGTTCATACCTAATATCACATCGATCCCCTGGTGTGGCAGCACCACGGGATTAATGGTGCAACTCTCTGTGCCAATGTCCAACTTAATTGTCTGACCACTAGACTTGTATCTATGGGGGAACCCGAAGCTGTGATGTGGTAGTTCTCTTTTATCTTGGACATTTCTATCCCATCTTTCAATGCATATGATTTACTGGTGAATGTATGTGTGGCCCCCGAATCAAATAACACGACGGTCGGCTGACCGTTGACTGTGAACGTACCCGCGAGTACCGACTCTCCGGTAGGTATCTGTTCCATGTGGATGTAGTGGACACGACCCGTCTTTTGCACGGGTCCCTTCTGCTTGTTCTGCTGGCTGCCACCCGCAGGGTTAGGACCTTGGATCCTGCGAGGAGCGTGGCAGTCTCGGCTGAAGTGTCCTGGCTTCCCACAATTGAAGCAGGGGTTGCCGGCCCCTGGAGTGGTGGGAGCACGGGGTGCTTGGAGCTATGCCAGAGCGCGGTAAGCTGGATACTGCTGTTGCTGCTGTGGCGCCTTGTGGATCCAGCCCAGTTGATTTGGCCGGACCACAAAGCGAGGCTGTGGGAAGAACCGCTGTGGTTGCTGGTAGGTGGCCTTCTGTTTCTGTGAAGAGCTAGTAGGTGCACTGTTGGCTTGACGTTTCCGCTTTTGGTCCTCGTTAGCGACACGAAGACGGTTCTCCATGTCAAGTGTTGTGTCCACCAAGTCGGTGAAACTCTCGTAACGGCGCCCCAGGTGTGTCTGGAGGGTGGGGTCAAAGCCGTGCAAGAGTCTGGCCGCTCGGCTAGGATCATCTGCAACGTCCTCCGGCGAGTACTGGGACAAATGAATGAAAGACTGCACATATTGCATCACAGTCTTATTACCCTGGCGGAGCTCCCTGAACTCACGTTGCTTTTGTTCCATTAGACTTGCCGGTATGTAGTGCGCCCGGAAAGCCTGACGGAATTCTTGCCAGGTGGGGATGTGGTCTCTCTGCTGTCTGGTGAGGAATGTGGTGTGCCATGCCCCTGCTGGCCCCTGCAGTAGCTGAGCCACATACCGAGCCTTCTCTTGCTCAGTCAGCTCCGGCAGAAGTGTGAACTTCGACTCGATGGTGCGGAGCCAGTCATCTGCCGCAAGCGGTTCTAGGCAGGTCATGAAGATAGGAGGGTGCAGTCCCTCGAAGTCCTGATAGGAGAAACCGTGGGGTCGGCGCTCCCGTGGCTGTTGTTGACCCTGATCTGTCGTTCTTCAGCGAGCAGGCGAATCAGCTCTGCCTGCTGCACGACCAAGGTGGCTAGCTCTGGCGGTGGCGGGGCACTCTGCGCTTGTGGTCCCGATCCAAAGCTCTGGCCAGTGCGGGTGCTCACCATCTGACAAGAAGGAGACTAGCTGTGTTTAGTCAAATAGCTTTTGTGCAACAGATGCGACGATAAAAGAATCATAGCATCTACGATACATTCTGAATACATGAAAACATGTAAATGGTCAGAATAATTCAATTGCACCCAAGGCGTTAGCTCCCCTTGTAAGTGTGGACAATCGCGCATACTAACGATACATGTGCAGTTTTTAAATGCACCATGGCATTTTCTCTATTCGTAACCTTTCCCTGTATCTCCTTCATACAGCTGATTTGGATAGTGGTGTATAAGTTAATTTGCTAGCCACATTTTAGCTTCCAGCTTTTAAACAGGGATAGTGTCAGTATTAAGCTTTGAACTGCTTCGATTCAGTGCATCATTAGCATTTGACCCTTTTAGCAAAGTTGTTCTGTGTTTCATGCTCTACGACTTTGTTATAGGAAGTTTTTGGCAATTCAGCTTGTAAGTTGGTCGAATTTCGGCTTTCGTCAGGGTATATCACTTTTGTCCAGATTTCTGGTCCGGTGCATCCCCTGCTATAACTTTTAAACTGAGCCTTTCCAGGAGAAACATTATATAGCAATGTTGTCACACACATCATCCTATACAACTTTGGTATATAACTCCCAGTTCAAATCTTCCTCTAAAAGGGTGCAAGGTGTATTTTTCTCTCCGGTTCTGCTGCAGTCCAGAGTACATGCCCAGTAAAGATTCGACCATATCTCCTGATCTGAGCACATTTGGAGAAAGCTCCAATTGACAAACTTGTGCACCAGAAAGTGCTCCACAACTTTGTTATACAACTTCGGAACCAAAACCTCCCAGATTTTGAGATATAATCCAATTTAGCAGCAGCTGTGCGAAATTCCAGATTGCGAGCTGCAACCCAAAACAAGGTGCAAATCCACACTAATTCATGAGACACATCTCAAATATCTCAAGGACATCGAACTAACTTCAAGAGCCACATAAAAGGTTCGAATGACACTAAGGAGTCTTACTATTACATCATAGGGTGATGGTCGCATCGACCAACCATTAAATAGCACATGATAAGGTGTCCATCAACTACTCAAATGGCGTACACAAATGAGTTCTCACATCCTCACCAATGTTTGGTACAACCATGAATTAAAGCACGGAGCGGAATAATACAAAACATCGCTTTCAACGTGCTACTACTACGAATGTAGGTCATCATCACCATCCAACTCTCGTTCCCCACACTAGACGGCAGAGCAGGCGTCAGACACCGAGGCCTCTCCCTCAACCTCCTCCGGCTCTAAAGTCATTGTAGGAGGGTCCTGCTCCATAGGAGTTGGCTGCTCGTGCCCCGCAAGGCATGCTGAAGCTTGCCCACCTAAGCCTCCAACTCCTCCACTCGTGCACGTGTCTCTATGAACCTGTCAAAGTAAAAACAGCTCCGATCCTCTGCACGGAGGTACATCCCGCGTGCCTCGCGGGCATACTCCATGCACGTAGCATAGGGCCGGGCGTCGGGACGGTCCTGGAGCTGCTCGTGGCGACGGTGCCACTCGTCGTCTGTCTCGACAGTGGGGAGGTAGCGTAGGACCGAACGGCTTGCCTCCTCCTCAGATCTCAGTGAGGTGATCGCAGTGTAGATAGTGATTGTAACCTGGCCCATGAAAGTGTCGCGTGGAAGGACGACCTGGGCCCAGCAATCCCCTCCTCGTGCACCGTCTGCACAGAGATGAAGGGACAAGGACGACGCCCCATCTCGCTCAAGGCCCTGCACAGGATCTGGGACCGGGGACACGCCTCATGGCAACGGGTGTGAAGCAACCCACCCTCCACCACAGGAGGAGTGTGAGTCGCGTCGGGAAGCACGGTGATCCTTGCTCCGGTGGCCTTACGTGCCTTCTGCTTGGTCCTAGCCATCTGTTTTTAATAAGCAAGGCTTCAGATTAGTGATTTTGAATAACTTCATAAAGGAGAATTTATATAAGTATAACAGTGATAACGTGCAGAAGGTAATTTGAAGTTACGGTTTATCCCATTTGTATTCTCATAACCCCCCCCAACAAGAATTAAACATAAGATATGATGCATGATTCGCACTGACCGGTCTCACATCACACATCCTAGAATCTCATATATAGCTACCGTCAAATCGGCGACATATATGCACGGCGCTCCCTAATGCAACTAACCGTCCTCTATTCGTCTTAAGTTCGCACGTAGTTAGGGTACCTGTAGAAGAATGCATGCACATACATTACCACCTAGTGTGGCATCCACGCGTGACCGTTGCGTGGACATCGTAGGGTGGGCCTTTGCACCTTCTCTCAAAGCCTGACTTTCCACCAGTACTGGGGATTGTCGAGAGAAAGGTGGATCCCCAAATCGAATGTAAGTGTGGTGGGCATGAAAGCATCCAAAGCATGCCCACCACCCTTAAAGAATTTTCCTACCCAGCATGAATGCAGGGTTCACAACCATCCGCAAATTCCAATAGCGTTCCTCCAGTACTGGGGATAGCTATGGCCGAAAAGTTGCTTCCCAAAACACCGAATATGCATATGAGTTCTATCTAGATCAGTATGTTAGCGATGTCACCTGGATAACACTAACATCCTTAGTATGGGCATATCGCATACTCTCATTTTTGAAATACTTGAGAAGGGGTTTTCGAAAATAGTTTTGCAAAACAAAGCTAGATGATATGATTGCTGTCTGTGTATGATCGGCTCTGATACCAGCTGTGGCGAAACCGTCCTGCTTAATCCAGACCAAGCACACCTGCCACCAATCCAGAGGAACTGACATCATACACATCAGACTCTCGAAGGAGCCACAACAAATACATCATCACAAGCAGTCGAATAGGGTAATAATTATAGAATACAGGATTACAAACCCGGTTTGAATTTAAAGTACAAGTCTCAACATAAAGTCTTAAGATAGAATAAGTTCTTGAAAGTATCTCGCAGCGGAAAACAAAGTTCATGGTTCATGATAAACAAAAGCCTAGAAACTTCGAAACAACATCGAGCCCACCGATGCTGCCTCGCAGCCACATAAGGGAGTCATCATTCCTAGTGGGAACAAACACCCTCGCCTACACAGGCACAAATGACGAACTACATACCTGTAATCCAAAAATGGGGGCAAACCTTGAGTACTAATTACTCAGTTGGACTTAATGGAAATGGCTTACGGCTGATGCGATGCTTGCTTACTAGTCATGTGAGTCCTTAGCCGTTGATTTTAAACAGTGTCATGTTTACAATAGAAGGCAGGATTTGACAGCTGCCCCTTTTCATCTTATTTTGTTGGCATAGTCAAATATAGAACTTGCGTGACAGTAGAACATCAACATATAAAATCAAGCATGTGGTATTTGAAAACATAAGCATAATCATAAGGTATTCAAGTAGTTACTACGTTGCCCGTGTGCGATATTTGGCATTCTCACACTTGGTGAGTATCACCGATTCGAATCGATTTTTATATTCCCGGGAATAATTATCATGCCAGGGGTATATGCTTACTAGCCATCGCGTTCCCACATATGGCCTCCATCTCCACTTGTCCCATCCCAAGTTCGATTCACTCCCGCCTGACCCCCGGGTTGTGCACCCATGGTGAGCCTGCCGACATCTCGGTCTCCCCACCATGAGTACAAAGCTCCCCCGAGCCACCTTCCTCTCAACCAGTGGGTAGGAACGTGTCTCTGTTCACAGGATGGCACAAGTAAGATTTCACCAGTCCCATGGCCTGGATAAGCACTCTAGCAATGTTATGCCGATCAGTAGGCGAACAGCGGACGAGCCTTATATGACTCGGGCGGAGTCCATAGTGTGACATCATGAAAAGTAAATACTGAATAAAATCTCCGCCAGGTCTCCATTTAAAACTTGAGCATAATGATAATCTTCCACCATAATAAGATTTTTCTGCTTTTAAAATATCACCTGCGCGATGAGTGACTCCTTTCACTCGTGTCTACTCGTACCTAGCATTACTAGACATACTCGTCCTACGAACTCTATGTATAGGTGCTAGGGTCAGGGCGGCCGGGATGTCTAATGCAAAGGGGTTTCAAACAACTCCTAATGAATATGCGTAACTTAATCATATGGTATTTGCTGGGTTGAAGTATGGTCCTGCCTACCTTCTTCGCTAGGGTTAGTCTCCTCGATGACGGGGTCAGTGGTCGGGTGCCGGTCCTCCTGCTCGTCCTCGGGCTCTTCGATCAGTGGTTACTCCTGCACGACTTGCTCCTCGTCCGCAGAATCTATATGCGATGACACAATGCATATGAGTGCGAAGGCACGAAATGCAGATATATGGCGCAAGAAGAATAAATATGGTGCACAACATTTGATGTAGAACCCAAGTAACCATATTTTAACCTCATATTATCACCATGAGACTTGCATAACATTTAAATATGGTGCCTTACTTTAAGAAATGGCGCAACTACTATTAAGAAATCGTACAACCCATCACCTACACTTAGTTAAATCCATCATGCATAACATTACAGGAACTTTTAACAAGCCTTATGGTGGAAGTAATGGTATTTTATACACACATGATTATACATAGGCCTAGTACCCAAGTTTTACTTTTTATTACACCAAAAATTCTCAGGCCTGATTCGTACAGTTGCACAATTCCAAATGAGCTCAATTATTTATGGCGTGCAGGTTAATGCTGTGATAAGCTACTGCCAAAATTTTAGCCTTAGCAGAGTTATATCTGTTTTTCTAAAATTTCAGCTATTTATCAGCCTTTTATCTTTCCAGATTTTTCTTAATTTGTAGGAATGGAATTTTGTCATGAGATTTATCCAGTGAGCATTTCCTAACATAAACAGCAAGTACAAAAATTGGCAAGTGAAATATCATTAGTTTAGCAGGACATCTACCTTCCATATTTTAGTTCATCACAATATTCATGCCTAGCAAAACAGTAGTAAGAAAATTCACAAAAATACTTTCTGGAAACTAGACTTCACCAACTAGCTAAAAGAATTTTACTAGAATTTATCTTGCACCCTAGAACCCATTTTTTCCAATTATTTAGTTCTCCATGACAAGGTTTGTTATAGGGCTTGTTTGGTTGAGATCCTGGAGCTGCCTGGCCTGGTGAAGCTGCTGCCTGTACTCTGCCTGTGCGGCATTTGGTTGGAAACCTGAGCATCTTCCTGGTCCAGGCAAGTGTGCCTGCAGCCAGGCCACCAAAATCGACTGCCAGGGGTTGCCTGGCACTGCCTAGCTCTAATCATAGAGTACTCCAATTGTTTATAAATTTCCATGGGCAACAAGCTTCAACCAAACTGACGCTGCCCTAGATGGCTAGCCAGGCAAAAGCGTATGTGTTCACAGGCAGCATCTTTCTCCAGGCAAATGCTCCAAGGTTACAACCAAACATGCCCTTCAAATCACCCTTCAAACTTAACATGCAGAGGCTCATATTTCATCAGTGAACTACTTAAGCCATGTGAAGCATATGAAAAATATCAGAGAGCCATTTTAAGCATATTTCACATAGCATCCATTTCCCATGTTAATAAAGTGCATAAAATACATGCAAACCTCAAAACATAAATAAACAGCTCATGCTAGGGTTGCCAAATTTTCCACAGTGCAAGCATAGCCTAAGAAAGCTACTTTCCAAGTTTCACCTCAATTGGAGTTCATTTTGACCATATTTTCCATTTTAGATAGAATAATATGCATGCACAATACCAAGGGCAAAACAAACAATGCACATCTCCACATCATACCTCTTCTGTAGATCTAGTCACAAGAAGTTCATAGCCACTGAGTTTATCCATTTTAGATTTTTGTTTGATTTTATATGATTTTCCAAAGTTTCAGCCAAAAATAACAAAAGAAAATGGAAAAACATTAGATCCAGGGGCTAGATCGTGACTATTTTGAATCAACAGGGGCTAGCATGCAAGATTCACAAGACTCAGTGAATGGATTGAAATGTAAATAGAAAGAAAGCCGGGTGGCTAGATCTAAAAAAGACCGGCCCCCGTCTTCTTCCTCGCGCCGGCGGCGAGGCGCGTGCGCGCCGGCGAGCTCCGGACTGCGGGCTACTACCTTAGGTAGCTGTCGACGGCAGAGGTGGTGTCGACGAGGCGGGCGGTGACGGTGAACCGAGGCGGCACGATGTGAACCGGCGTGACGCGCGACGTCGAGGCGGGGTCGATCCGGCGACCGGGGCTCGGGAAGGCGACGACGTCAAGCCGTACGGGTGCGGGAGAGCGAGGCGATTGCGGTGGTGGTGATCTAGTAGAGCGGGAGGGGGTGGAGCGGCGGCGCGAGCTCGAGCTCCAAGCTCAACCCAACAATGGCGGTGGCGTCGGGGTCGCAACGCGATCTAGCGAATAGGGAGGGAAGAGGCGACGAGAGCTAGGGCAGGAGGTGCGTGTGGCGGAACCGCCCTGCTTAATCCAGACTAAGCACACCTGCCACCTCGGGCTCGCAGTGCACTTAGGCTAGACTAAACCCGGTAGTCCGTCAAGAGTCCTTCGGGCTCTCGATAACACCATTTCCTGAGGAACCGACATCAAACACATCCGACTCTCAAAGGAGCCACAACAGTTATAATAATCACAGGCAGTTGAAACAGAGAGTAATAGACTTTAATTTACAGACCAAATATATGAAGTCGAATACATTTCAAAATATAGCGGAAGCGATTTCAGAGTATATATATAGCGGAAGCATTTTCAAAACATCTCGCAGCGGAAACAAACTTAAATAGTCTTCATGAAGAGATGAACAAGGCGTGTAGCACCAAGCCCACCGGTACTACCACCTCTAACACAGTTGTCCGGATGTCGTCAGTACTAATAATCCAAAAGTGAGGGCAAACCCTGAGTACTAATTACTCAGTAGGACTTAATGGACGGGGCTTACGGCTGACGCAAAGCATGCTGACTAATCATGTGGATCCTTAGCTGTTGATTTTTTACAATGTCATGTTGACATAATATAGCAGGATTTGACAGCTGCTATCCATTAACCATGAAGATCATTTATATCATAAAGTAAGTACTTGCATGAAAGTAAAACATGAGAACCATCAGTAACTTGCATAATAGTGTATCATACACATCCAAGATATACCCCTCATCTACACATGTCCCGTCCCAAGATTCACAGCGCCCCCATCTAACCCCTGGGAGTAGCCATCTCAGGAGCGATACCACGGTACGTTGGGTCAGCCCTTCCTCGACTTCAAAGCACCTCACAAGTCCATCGACCTCCTATCAGTGGATGGGCAGCACCATGAATAGTGGGACAGATCATACACATCCAAGCATGTTGTACTGAAAAGCGTGATTAAATAAACAACATGTTACAGTTATTAATACGTTGCCCGTGTGCGATATCTGGCATTCTCACACCTGGTGAGCATCAGCGATTCGAATCGATTTTTAATTCCCGAGAATAACTAGAAGCACCAGGATGGCATATGCTTACTAACCCCCGGCATTCCCACATATGCTTCCCCCATCTCCACTTGTCCCATTCCAAGTTCGATTCCAACCCGCCATTCCCTAGGTTTAGCCCCCATGGAGCGTTACCACGGTACGTCGGGTCAGCCCTCCCATGAGTCAAGCGCCTCCAGGCCTATGGTAGGAACAAGTCTCTGTTCTTCGGATGGCACAAGTAAGACTTTTACCAGTCCATTATCCCGGATAAGTACTCTAGCAATATTATGCCGATCAGCAGGCGAGTGACCTTTATTCACTCGTGTCTACTCGTACCTAGCCATTCTAGGCACTCACCCTACGAACTCTGGGTATAGGTGCTAGGACCAGGGCGGCCAAGGGATCTAATGCAGTTGGTTTCATTCAACTCCTAATGCATATGCGTAATCAATAATTATTTTATTTGCCGGTCCATTATCCTGGATAAGCACTCTAGCAATATTATGCCGATCAGCAGGCGAACAGCGGACAGGCCTTATGGGACTTGGGCGGAGTCCACCACACATTATTCCAGATCTCATCATTCAAACCCATATCTCCGCCCGGTCTCCATTTAAAACATATCATAATCATAGCATAATAACAATAACTTCCATAGTAAGATTTTTTCTTTTCGAAAAGTAACCCCTACGAGACGAGTGATCTTTATTCACTCGTGTCTACTCGTACCTAGCCATTCTAGGCACTCACCCTATGAACTCTGGGTATAGGTGCTAGGACCAGGGCGGCCAAGGGATCTAATGCAGTTGGTTTCATTCAACTCCTAATGCATATGCGTAATCAATAATTATCTGGGAATAGCATGATCCTGCCTACCTTTGAGTATTCTTATCAAGGCTAACAAACTAATCTAAGTTAGTTTGCCGGGTTGTGAGGCTTTGCCCCAGGCAACCCCTTGAAACAGGGACGGATGAAATCAGCGACACATCGTCTTCTTGCTCTTGGTGCAATTCGTTGTTCGGCTTATCCATCAATAGCAGCTCTCGTGTTGATCCTTCTTCGCAGAATCTATATGTATGATATAATATGCAAGTGAGTGTAAGAGAATGCAAATACATGCATATGATACAGGTTATATGCATGACATAGTGTAATCATGAGTACAACGAATTGCAAATGTATGCATGAGGTGCCAATGAAATATAGTGCATGATCAAGCAGTTTGTGAAGAATGGGTTCGAGTACTCTTAGTTTAAATACATCCCATAGTAAGAAAAACTTAACGACTTTGCTAAAAAATCATACAACCCATCACCACATTTTATTTCTGAAATTATCAGGAGTTACTGTCTTATATGTGTACACAGTCCCTATCAAATGAAATGAAGGTATCTCTTAAAAACACCTCCATTGATAACCCTGGGGATCACAAGCTGTACTTGATGGTATGCAACCAGAAATTTTATATATGCACAAGAATGTTGTCACTTTCAGTTAAACATATGCACACAATTTAATAGACATGCTACCTCTATAAAATAAAGTGCACCCATGAGTTCATCTAGTTAGACAACTCAAATTGATCCCAAACTTTGATCACATGCAAAAACATACTATATAATGCTACTGCCAAAATTTCAGCTACAAACAAATTATAATTAATTTATTAAAATTCCAGCAAGTTATCAGCCCTATGGATTCTCAGATTTTTCATAATTTATAGAAATGGTTTCTGGGCTTGAAATTTCTACAGCAAGCATTTCATTGTATAAACATCATGTACAAAAATCAGCAAGCACAAAATCCATAGTTTGACATGACACATATTTTCCATATTTTATTTCACCATGAAAATCATATAAATCAAAACAGCTGTTAAAACCTACATGCACAACATCATACTTTACCAGTGAGTTATTCCCACTATATGAAGTACATGAAAAATACCAGAGGTCATATTTGAGCATATTTTATGTAGCCTTCATTTTCCAAGTAAATTTAATACACAAAACACATGCATAAGGGCAAAACAGTAATTTAACCGCCAATGCTAGGGCTACCAAAAATCACACAGTACCTGGATACTATAACAAAGCTACTGACCAAGTTTCATAATTTTTGGAGTTCATTTAGTCTATGTTTACCATTTATTCACCCTCAACATGCATGCACTAAACCAGGGGTAAAACAGACTTTTCACACATCCACATCATATCTATCCTGTAGATCTACTCAAGAGGAGTCCAAAGCCACTAAGTTTGTCCATTTTGGATTTTTCTTGAATTGTTATGATTTTTCAAAGTTCACAGCCTAATATAAATGAAATAAATAGAAAAACTCATAGATCGAGGACCTGAACGTAATTAACCGTATACATCAGGGGCTAGAACGTAAGATCTGCAAGGCTCATTGCACAGCGCTTCGGACTTACCCGCGAAACGTCAAAAACCCGAGGGGAAAAATGCAAAACTATCGCCATTCTTCAACCTCCCGCTGGGGGAGGTTTGACCGGCGACAGAGCTCTCTGGGGCGCGGAGTGCGGCAGCGGAATGCAGCTCGGCAGAGCAGCGCCGGCGGTCTAGAGCTAGGGGAAACGACGGAGAACAGGCCGGGGATGGACGGCACGGGGCGTGGAGGCGGGAGGGCGAGCGGAGCTGCGGTGCTAGCTTGAGCCCGAGCCCCTGGCTATGGCGCGGCGGCGACCTTCGGCGTGGCAATGCGCCGCGTGGGTGGGAAGGTGACGGCCTCGAGCTAGGGGGATTAGTGGAGTGGAGGCCGAGGATGGACGGCACGGCGGCGTGGCGGCGCGGGAAGAGCCGGAGCGGCGGGCGCGAGTTTGCCTCCGAGCTCCATCAATGGCGGTGGCTTCGGTGCGCAGAGGGAGAGCCAGGGAGAGAGTTGGAGAGGAGGCGCGGGGAGTGAAGGAGGCCGGAACCCCATCCAGGTGAAGAGGGGCAGGGCGCGGCCTCAACGCTGGCTCAGCCGGTCGGCGTTGAGCGCGTGGCGCGCGCTGTCCGGGCGCGCTCGCCGCGTGGGCGGAACCGAGGGGGAGAGAGGGACGGTGGCGGTTCGGTGGACTGGGTCTATGGACCGGCGGTTAGTGACAGGTGGGGCCGAGGCAGTGGGAGAAAGAAAGGGTCCAATGGACCGGGTTCGTGAAGGGAAAATCAAGTGGGGCCCGCAGTCAGCGCGTTCCAACCGAGTGAGCGGGAACCCGAGGGGTCCGACAGGTGGGACCCGCCTGTCATATAGAGAGAAAAGGAGGGAAAACCCCGAAATTGATAAAAGAGGATTTGACTGCAGTAACACCCAACTGAGATTCCCATTTTTCTTCAGTTTAGAGGCCGAATTTGAAAATACCCCAATTGGATGAAGTGTTCTAAATTTGTTTCTATTCATTTTCCTTATAAACTTGCATACCATGTTGTATTAAAAAATATGGTGTAAATTTGAATTTAACCTGCTGACCAAGGTTTGACCAACAGAACCTTCTAGTTTAGAAATTCTAAAAGTTTATTTTCTGTTCACTTTCACTCAAAGAGTTTTATACCAATATTGTTCAGAATTTCAAGATCTACAACTTTCTCAATAAAAGCATTGCAAGATTTTGGCTTTACGATCAAGAGAATTTAAAATTACTAAACTGGTCATGTTTGGACAGAATTCACATGCTGACAGAAAAAGCCCCAAAACTCTATACAAACCTTAATGCATGTCAAAGCACCAATTACCAAAGTTGTTTATCATCAAAGTGTATATAAGTTTGTCAATATGAGTTTCACCCAGAGCTAAATAGAATCAAAGTTATGGGCTCAATCACAGAGACATACACTCAGAAAACAGGGTTTAGCAAGTGGCACATAAATCAAGTTTGACCATGGGGTTCAATTGCATGTCATTGTATGATGCTTCAGGACGAATGCTACACATATGATGGATGATTATGCACTTGAGATGCTGGAGCATCACAACCCACCCCCCTTAAAGAAATCTCGTCCCGAGATTTTGATGTGATGTGGGTGGATAAGTTAAATGAGGAGAAAGTGCATTGTGTATGAATTTGAAACTTTTAAACTGCGGTGACGTACTTAATTTGTAGTGGATGGAAGAAATCCAGGATACTTTGTTTGCAAAAATTCCTCTTGTTCCCATGTTGCCTCTTCTTCGGAGTGGTTACTCCATTGCACTTTGTAGAAGTTAATAGCTCTTCGTCGCGTTGCTCTTTGCTTTTGGTCGAGGATCTTTATGGGGTGCTCTTCATAAGTGAGGTCCGGTTCAATCTGAATTTGAGATGTATCAACCACTTCTTCCGGCACTCTTAGACACTTCTTGAGTTGCGAGACATGAAACACATCATGAACCGCAGCAAGGTGTGGTGGCAATTCCAATCTATAAGCTACTGATCCACATCTCTCTGTGATCTTGAATGGACCAACATATCTTGGTGCTAGCTTGCCTTTTACTCCAAACCGGTGTACTCCTTTCATTGGTGACACCTGAAGATACACATGATCATCCTCTTCAAAGGCTAATGGCCGCCTTCTCTTATCTGAATAGCTTTTCTGCCTAGATTGTGCCCTTTTCAGGTTGCTATTTATGAATTTTACTTGCTCTTCAGCTTGTGTTACCAAATCTGGACCGAAGGTGACGCGTTCTCCTGGTTCGGACCAGTTGAGTGGTATCCTACATCGTCTACCGTATAGGGCCTCAAAAGGTGCCATTTCCAAACTCTTTTGGTAGCAGTTGTTGTAAGCAAACTCTGCTAAGGGAAGACACTCATCCCACTTAGTGGAATAGGTCAAGGCGCATGCTCTTAACATATCTTCTAGGATCTGATTCACTCTTTCAACTTGGCCGTCTGTTTGAGGATGGTATGCCGAACTGTGAATTAAATTGGTCCCAAGAGCAATCTGCAGTTGCTCCCAGAAGCGGGACACAAACAGTGAACCTCTATCCGAAGTGATGGTCTGAGGAACACCGTGCAAGGATACAATCCGGGAAATGTATAGTTCAGCATATTGCTTCGCCCGATAGGTGGTTTTGATAGGGAGGAAATGACTAGATTTTGTGAATCGGTCAATAATCACCCAAATGGAATCGTACCCCTTCGGTGTGCGAGGCAATCCCACAATGAAGTCCATATGTATGTCCTCCCATTTCTAGGCTGGAACTGCTAATGGTTGGAGCATACTCGCAGGCTTTAGGTGGTCAGCTTTTACTCTTTGGCATACATCACACTCAGACACATACTTGGCTATTTCTCATTTCATGCGAGTCCAGCAAAACTTTTGCTTCAGATCGTGGTACATTTTATTGCTGCCCGGGTGCATGGTAAACATGGTGGTGTGAGCTTCATCTAGAATTTTCTTCCTTAGCTCCATGTCCTTTGGTACCACTAAGCGGTTTTTGAACCACAAGACTCCCTCTTCATCAAGCTTGAAACAGGCCTTCTTCTTGTCATTGATCTCATCTCGAATATGTGCCATGCCCTTATCTTGCTTTTGTGCTGCTATGATTTGATCCTTGATGGTTGGTTCAAGGACAAGGTTGTAAAGTTCGGCTTTTGGCGTTTCTATGTCCCCAATCTCACAGCATAGCACTCTCACTGTTGGATGAGCTTCAACGAAGTTGCAATGAGCTTTACGGCTCAATGCATCTGCTACCACATTTGCCTTACCGGGGTGATAATGGACTTCCAAGTCATAGTCTTTGATTAACTCCAACCAACGACATTGCCTCATGTTTAGTTCTGGCTGTGCGAATATGTATTTTAGACTTTTGTGATCGGTGTATATGTGGCAAGTGTTGCCCAACAAGTAGTGTTTCCATTTCTTCAGTGCTTAAACAACTGCAAGCAGCTCAAGATCATGAGTCGGATAATTTACCTCATGTTTCCTCAGTTGCCTGGATGCATAGGCAATAACTCTGCTCTCTTGCATTAAAACACAACCGAGGCCACTACCAGAGGCATCACAATACACATCAAATGGCTTGGTGATATCTGGTTGAGCAAGAATAGGTGCTGAAGTTAGGAGTTTCTTTAACGTTCCAAATGCTTCTCCACATTTTAGACCCCACGCAAATTTTGCATTTTTCTGGGTCAACACTGTCATAGGCTTTGAAATTCTTGAGAAATCCTTGATGAAGCGGGGTAATACCCTGCTAAACCAAGAAAACTCCGTATCTCTGTCACAGTTTGTGGCTGCTTCCAATTCAGCACATCTTCCACCTTGCTAGGATCGACAGCCACTCCCTTCGCTAACAAGATATGGCCTAGGAATGCCACTTCCTTTAGCCAAAAAGCACACTTGCTGAACTTGGCATAGAGTTTATGTTCTCTAAGGCGAGATAGCACTATTCGCAAATGCTCTTGTGCTCCTTCTCATTCTTGGAATAAACCAAGATGTCATCAATGAATACTACCACGAATTTGTCAAGCTCATTCATGAACACCGAGTTCATCAGGTACATGAAGAAAGCCGGTGCATTTGTCAAACCGAAGGACAAAACAAGATACTCATAAAGCCCATACCGCGTGGAGAAAGCGGTCTTTGGTATGTCTTCCTCTCGGACCTTTATTTGATGGTACCCGGATCTAAGATCAATCTTGGAGAAAACTGTGGCTCCCCCAAGCTGATCAAATAGGATATCAATGTGTGGCAGTGGGTACTTGTTCTTGACAGTAACAGCATTCAGTGGTCGATAGTCTATGCATAACCTCTTACCACCTTGGTCTTTCTTCTCAACAAAGAGAGCGGGACAGCCCCAAGGTGATGAGCTGGGCCGAATGAACTCTTTGTCTAATTGTTCTTGCAGTTGAGTTTTCAGTTCCTTCAGTTCATCAGGCGCCATTCTATATGGCCTCTTGGAGACAGGTGCCGTGCCTGGAACAAGGTCTATTCTGAACTCTACATCGCTATCAAGCGGTAGTCCAGGAAGCTCTTCAGGAAACACATCCGGATACTCGCAAGCTACAGGGATCTTTGCAAGTGCTTGTGCCTCAAGGTGGGCTTCTGCAACATTAACCGTGTGAGACTCATGCTTATGAAGTGGCACCTGAATAGATAGGTTCGTCCCACCACTTGAGCGTAACTGTATCATTCTGTTCTCCACATCAATCCTTGCTTGGTGTTGCTTTAGCCAATTCATCCCAAGAACAATATTAATTCCTAACCGTGGGAGTACTAGAGAATTGATGAACAAATTTCCCTTTCCTCATTGCTCTCCTAGTGTGATGAGTGATTGTCAATGAGCTCAAGCCCTCCAATGGACTGGAGGCCCTCCAATGGACTGGAGGTAGATGATGAAGACCTCGATGGACTGAGGCAAAAGCCCTCCAATGGACCGGAGGCAATGCTCGGCGCCGGTCGGCCATGGGAGCTTGGTACACGGAGGGGCGGTTCGGCAACGGCTGTGTAAGCCCTCCGATGGACCGCGAGGCAACTCCGATGGACTGGAGAAGCCGGGTGCCACCGTGGTGCTCCAATCCGAGTGCATGGCGCGAAGGCGTGCGAGGGAGGCTTTGGCGGCTTCGGCTCAAAACCGCCACCCAAGTTCAAGTGACTTGGGGGGTGGGGCCCCGACTCGCCAAGATAGAAGATTGGGCCAAGACCCGGCCCAGGAAGCCCGCAGAATAAAGTTTCTCGGTTACTGACTTCAAAACCGGGGGAAGCTTCTTGACTACTGGCTACGTGGCGCACATCCAAGCGAGGCGTGGAGAAAAAGAAGATCAAGCCGTCATCGTAGTCGTCCGATTGTATCGTTTCGGTTTGGCCCCCTCCGGGCATTTTTAGAGTAGGGGTCTGAATGTAATTGTGTCGTTTAGGGCCTAGGGTATAAATAGACTTGAGAGGCTCCCTTGGAGCTTATCTTGGCAGCCACAATACCCTAGTTTCCCTAACCCTAGCAGCCAAGATCCAAAGAGAGAAAAGAGAGGAGATTAGCTAGGAGATGAGTGCCTAGTTTAGTCAAATCTTGTCATTAGTGGGTGGATGATGGGAGGTAGGCTCTAGGGAACTTGTATACTCAGATTGTGTGATCAATTCAAGGTTCCTTGTTGAGAAATTCTATGTCCTAGAGCAGCAATTCATCCCTCCCTCTTTTCCCTTTGTTCTACTTTCGTTTTTGGTCCCATTTCTTGGATTTTGGCTCGTTTTGTGTTGTCCAAGGATGAGACCTTTCTTTTGCCGGTATTTTGCCTTGCTAGGACGTGGTGCATCTCACTAGCCAAGTGCTAGAATCATCCAACCACGAGCAAGGGCCGTTCTTATCCGATTTCAGTTTTTCGGTGTCAACTCACCTACCTCACGAGATTTGCAATTCCCGTGCATCCCTTGATCTTTTGGAGCTGATCTTTTGGGATTTGCTAGGGAAGGTCCTTAGGATTGTCCATGCAAATTTTCGTGAAGTTTCGTTGAGATTTGACCCCGTTTTGATCGATTTTTCAAAAGGGTGTTGGGCTGTTTTTTGAGTGCAGTTTTCTGCTGAGTTAAATAGGACGGTCTGTAGAGACCGGATAGTCCGGTCTGTGTGGTGGAGAAACTGAGGTTCGGCCACCTCATGTGTGTGTCTCAAGTTTGTTTGTCCGGTCTTTTGTCCGGTTTGCCAAACCGGACTGTTCGGTCTGTAGTGTTTCTGGGCTGTTTTCTTCCTCTCCTTAAGTTAGTACGGTCTAGGCCTTTTGGGGGGTTTGGATAGTACGGTCTGTACAATTTTAGGCTGTTTTCTTGTGTTAGTTCCTACTCTTCTTCCTTGGCCTTTTCTCCTTGGTTTCTTTGGTCTTTGAGTGTTGTTGTTTGCTTCAAACTTGTTTTGTGTCAACCACTGCATGCCTATACTCTTCGCTCACTTCTTAAGTGAGGCACACTTCGGTGCGTTGAGTGGCTAGTGTATGACACTTGCAAGCTTTGTAGCTTGTTTTGTTTTGTTTGTGCCTTGTTGTTCTTCCGTGCTTTGATGCTGTTTTAGTGTGTTCGTCCTGGTGTTGTGTGTTTGTTCAATTAGGTGTAGTTGCTGCTTCCGCTTTTCACTCGATATGTATCTGTTCAGTGGACGGTATCGGGTGTGCGTGTGTTTTCGTGAGAGAGCACTTCTGGGGGTTTGAGTTTGAGTTTTCAAGTGCTCCTATTCACGCCCCCTCTAGTCGCACGTCTCGGTCCTACAAGTGGTATCAGAGCCGGTTAGGTTTCCTATACCTTAACCGGTGACGAAACCGTAGCGACGATGACTTACTCCGGGAAAATTCCCATCCTTGGCTCCGATGGCTATCCCTACTGAAAAGGTAGGATGGAGGCGTTCCTTGTTAGCCAGCGTCAGGACATATGGGATGCTACTCAGAGTACGACTTTTGTGGTGCTTCCAGTCGCTGAGCGTACTACGCAGGATATCGTGGCTCAGCATGAGGCGAATGCCAAGGCTGTTAACTTTCTCTTCTCCGGGCTTGGTCCCATGAATTATGAGAGAGTGAGTCACCTTAAGACTGTGCGTGAGATATGGTCACTGCTTAGTGAACACCATGAGGGTACTGCAACGATTAAGGCTAGGCTTGTGGAGACTTACCGGCGCGAATATGAGAATTTCGTCCAGAAGCCGGGAGAGTCAGTAGACGACTTGTTTGGTCACTTTCAGTCGATCATCAACAAGTTGCGTGTCAACTCTGCCCCCACTGCCCTTCCATATACCGATCATCAGCAGGCTATCAAGTTGCTGTATGCTTTGGATAGAAAAATATGGGAGATCAAGGTGAACTCAATCATTGAGTCGGCAGGGTATGATACGATTGGAGTAGAGGCGCTCTATAATAAGCTCAAGGCCACCGAGGTAGATTACAAGATGAGGGATTCCCTCGCTTGTACAGGTTCTAAGAGTCTGGCCTTGGCTACCCCCTCTAGTGAGTCTGTCACTAACCCCATGTTACACAACTTCTCGTTTTCTACTTTGATGTCTGTTACAGAGGAGCTGCTAGCGATGCTTGGGGATAATGAGTTGTGTCTGGTGTCTAGTCGCTTTCAGCGCGCCTATGACAACCAGATGAGCAAGAAGAGGGGAGAGCGGCCCAAGTGCTTCGAGTGCAGAGAGGTCGGCCACTTCATCGCCGAGTGCCCCAACAAGAATGACTACTACAAGAAGGGCAAGAGCTACTCCCGCGACTCCGACAAGTACCACCTCGGCAAGGCAAGCTTTGAGAAGCACCGCTCCAGCAAGCACGGCTCTAGCAAGCACCCCTTCGGCAAGAAGAACTTCTGAAAGGCTTTCAAAAGCTACCAGAAGGACAACCGAAAGCGGGACAAGGCCTTCTTCGCCGAGATCGGGTTCTGTAGCAGCGGATCTTCTTCCTCTTCGTCATCGTCGAGCTCAAGCGATGAGGAGATCACGTATAGGAAGGACAAGAGGGACGATCAAGGCGGTCCAGCTGGCTTGTGCTTCGTCTCCACCAAGTCCAGGTGCAAGAACAAGGACAAGAGGAGCTTGGTTTGCTCCATGGCGCTTGAGGACAAGGAGAACAAGGATGACGGCAGCAACTCTTCTTCCGATGATGAGGTAACTCCTGAGCAAGCCGAAATCCTTGAGATGCTAGAGCAGAATAGCCGGGAGCTTAAGGCCCAGGATAAGATGCTGGAGAAGGCAGCCAAGAAGCTGCAGAAGTTGAAAGCCCAACTTGCTGAGGCTTTAGAAGAGAATGAGAGGTTGAGGAGTGTGAGACCCCAACCCAGTGAGATTGAGTGCCCTACCTGCGAGCCTTTCATGACGTAGCTTGGTGACCAGAGAGAAAGGTATGCCAAGCGGGTAGAGGAGATAGATGAGCTGAGAGCTGAGCTAGGCAAACTCCAATCCAAACTGGATGAGCCTACTTTGAGTGGAGAGCTTGAGTGCGAATCTTGCCCCTGTCTAGCTAGAGAGCTAGCTGTTCTGAAGGAGAAGTTTGAGGGGCAACTCATGGAGCTTGAGGAGCTTAGGGCTAGACCTACGCTTTTGGGTGCGTGTATGGTCTGTCCTACCTTGAGAGGTGAGTTAGAGCAGTTGAGAGCTGACTTTGAGGTGCTTTCAGCACCTACTGATACTTGTGAGAACTGCCTAACCCTTAGGATGCAGCTGGTGGATAGGGATGCCACCATTAGGAAGTTGGAGAAAGCTGTTGTGGTTCCCTCCCTAGACAGTGATACCTATGCTGCCCAAACTGTGATTCTGGAGGATTTGAGGGAGGAGATGTTGTCTTTGCAAAATGACAACAACAGGTTGAGAGAGGTGCTCAGTTGGGTATATGCGAGGCAACCCCAACTGGAGATGATCATAGAGAGCACCAAGAGAGCTGAGGGTGAGACAAGTGGTGTTGGGTTTGGAGAGTGCAGCACTTCGGGTGAGAAGAGTGCCCCGGTTAAGACCAAGACTGCACCTACCCAGCCAGGTGAGACTGTTGATGGGGTTTACCATGAGCCACCCAAGGCTGCCCCAAAGAAGCAGTACTGGACACCCAAGCCGTCTAAGGCTAAGCTGGACAAGATTGTTGAGGAAGAGCTTAAGCCTAAGGGCAAGAAGCCAGTCCAATAGCCTGAGCCACCCAAGGCCACACCACCTAAGCCCAAGTCCCAGCCTAACCCAGTTCCTAGGAGGCCTATCTACCACTGTGAGTTTTGCCAGCGAATGGCCACCTAGAGGAGTTTTGCTTCAGGAGGAAGCGGGTTGAAAGGCAGGAGAGAGCTTGGGGGAACCATGATCAGTTCTACTAGGGTGGTAGGCAAGATCATCCCCACCGCGGTGAGATGAGAGACCGCTTTGCCGGTGGTGAGAGAGAAGGCGGCTTTCAGGCTCGTGCTCCAGGTGGTGAGAGACGCTTTACCGGCCGAGCTCCTATTCGTTTTCAGTACGGCTATGGACCTCGTGACCAAGGCTTTGAGAGAGCTTTCGAGGGTTCACGCTTTGGAGGTCGTGGTTACCCTGATCGTCGTGATGATTTCTTTGATTGTGCTTATCCCACTTTTGAGCAGATGGCTCGGCACTGGTACAACAGTTTTGGGACTAACCCCAGTGCCGGACCGTTTGCTCACCATCGCTTTACTTGACTTTGCAGGATCGAGGCATGGAGGACATGTGGATCATGGACTCCGGTTGCTCTAGGCACATGACAGGGCACCGCAAGTGGTTCTCCAGCCTCAACCCCGTGAGCACCAAGGAGTACAACACATTCGGGACAATGGTCAAGGTAAAGTGTTGGGTGTTGGTTCTGTTTCGCTCTCTACTAAGCTTTCCCTGAGAGAAGTTACCTTTGTCCGGAATTTGGGGTTCAATTTGGTTTCTGTTTCGCAACTTCTCGATGAAGGATTTGAGGTTCGTTTTAAGAAGGGTGCGTGCTGCGTTCTTGATGCTGAGGAGACCCTTGTTTGTTCTTTGCTACCTTTTGGTCAGGTTTTTAGGGTCGACCTCACATCTGTTTCTGGCCCTGCTCGCTGTTTGGTTGCTAGTCCTTCTGCTGATATTTGGAAGTGGCATAGAAGGCTTGGTCACTTGAGCTTTGATGCGCTAGTCAGATTGAGTTCAGTGGGCCTAATCCGAGGATTGCCCAAATTGAGAGCTGAGAAGGACTTAGTATGCCACCCCTGTCGTCATGGCAAGATGGTTGCCGCTTCTCACATTCCTGTGTCTCAGGTTATGACCTCCTATCCGGGTGAGCTACTCCATATGGATACAGTAGGTCCCGCTCGGGTAGCGTCGGTCAGTGGGAAGTGGTACGTGCTTGTTGTTGTGGATGATTTTTCGCGGTTCTCGTGGGTATTTTTCATGGAGTTTAAGGATGAGGCGTTTGGTTTTGTTCGGGATCTGGTACTGAGGTTGAGAAACGAGAGTCATAAGGCCATGAGGGCTATCCGCAGTGACAATGGCGGAGAATTCAGAAACTCTCGTTTCGAAAACTTCTGTCGTGACCTAGGTCTTGAGCACCAGTTTTCTTCTCCATTTACCCCACCGCAGAACGGTGTTGTCGAACGCAAGAACCGCACACTTGTTGAGATGTCACCGACGATGCTCGATGAGCATAGGACTCCGAGGTGCTTTTGGCCTGAGGCAGTGAATACGGCCTGTTACATTGCGAGCCGGATTTTCTTGAGAGCTTTCCTTGGGAAGACCTCGTATGAACTTCGGTTTGGTACGCAGCCCAGCGTCAAGCATTTGCGAGCGTTTGGCTGCAGGTGCTTTGTGCTTAAGAAGGCGGGGCATTTGGACAAGTTTGTGTCTCGTTGTTTGGATGGGATTTTCTGGGGTATGCTGAGAGCCAATGGACCGGCGTCATTGCTCTCCTGGTGTGATGAGTGATTGTCAACGAGCTCAAGCCTTCCGATGGACTGGAGGCCCTCCGATGGACTGGAGGTTGATGATGAAGACCTCGATGGACTGAGGCAAAAGCCCTCCAATGGACCGGAGGCAATGCTCGGCGTCGGTCGGTCATGGAAACTCGGTACACGGAGAGGCGGATCGGCAACGGTGGTGTAAGCCCTCCGATGGACCGCGAGGCAACTCCGATGGACTGGAGAAGCCGGGTGCCACCGTGGTGCTCCAACCCGAGTGCATGGCGCGAAGGCGTGCGAGGGAGGCTTTGGCGGCTTTGGCTCAAAACCGCCACCCAAGCTACCCAAGGCTTGGTGAGTTGGGCCACAACTCGCCAAGATAGAGAAGATGGGCCAAGTCCGGCCCAGACGGAGACTTCCTAAAGTTTCCCGGTTTCTGACTTCAAAACCTGGGGTGCAAAGGTGGATTGGACTACTGGCCACGTGGAGGACATCCGAAGATTGCGTGGAAGCTAAGAAGATCAAGTCTTCATCGTGGTCGTCCGTCCCCGATATTTCGGGTTCTTTTCTGTTTTAGCCCCTCCGGGCGTTTCTAGTGTTAGGGTTCTATGTGTAAAAATGCCAAAACTGAACCGGTGTATAAATAGCCTAAGAGCTGGTCATTAGAGGTAGTCTTGGCTGCTAGGTTTTCATTTGCTTTGTGTAATTTTCGTCCTCAAGCTTTTAGCTCCAAGTTTAGGAGGGTTAGGGTGAGATTTAGCCTCCAAATCAAGAGGGAAGGTGAGGGTGGTTGCTTGGGACGAAATCCTTCGTTGTAATCTGACCTAAGACCTCTTTTGAGGCTCATAATCGAAGTGGTTTCGTGCAGCAACTTTGTGTGCTTCTCCTCCCTTTGTTCTCTTTGGTTTTTGGCTTCAATCCTTGGCCTTTTGGGTGTTTGTTTTGGGCAAGGTTTAATCCTCTGTTTTCTTTGTGTTTTGGACTTGCAAGGACGTGGAGATTATGTCTTAGAACATCTCAATCCCAAAGGATTGCCACGAGCAAGTTGTTCTTGAGCTTTTCCCTTTCTTGCCCAAATATTCACCTCTTCACGAGATCTGAAATTTCCGCTAATCCCGTGATCTTTTTTCATAGATCTTTTGGGAATAGTTTTGGAATGGGGCTAGGATAGCCTGTGCCAATTTTCGTGATGTTTGGAGAAGGTTTGGTCAAGTTTCGGATTGTTTTTGTGTGAAGTTTCCTGCTATCCAGTTTTCCTGCTGGTTCTGTCCTCTTTCAAGTCTTATTTGGTTTAGGCGTCAAACCTTCGAATTTTGGGCTGAAATTTTGTGGAGCTCTTTATCAGTGAATGATAAAGCTTCCATAAAAATTTCAGATCATTTGGAGGTGTTTTGACCTGGTTTTGGTATTTTTCTTTTAGGGTTAGTCTGTCATTTTTTAACCACCGGACAGTCCGGTGGTTAACCACCGGACTGTCCGGTGGCTCTAGGAATTTTATCCCTTGTCCAATTGAGCTGAAAATTTGTGGAGTTGTTCCTTGGCTCCTTCTTAACCTCCAGTAAAAATGTCATAATTTTTTGAGTTGGTTTGATAGGGTTTTGGTCTGAATCTTTTTGGAGTGTCAGGCTGTAAGCACCGGACAGTCCGATGGTAAAAACTTGCTCCAATTGGCCTGAACTTTTCTGGAGTTGTTCCCTATTGCCTTGTGAAGGTGTGGTAATTTTGGGGGATTTTTTGGAGCTTTTCTTGAGGGGTTTTGAGATTTTTCTTTGCAGCCCTGTCTGTCTGAAATCTGCAGTTCTCCGGAGTTGGTTCCTTTTGTACTCTTGTTCTTAGCCGTTTGAGCGTGTGCTTCCGCTTGGTGCTTGGTACGTATCTGTTCAGTGGATGGTACCAAGCACGTGTTGTGAGCTAGATACGTATCCTCTCAGTGGACGATGTCTAGTTTCGTTGTGGGCGTTGTTTCCGTTTTGCACTGCTGTGGGGGTTTGAGTTTGAATTTTCAAGTGCTCCTATTCACCCCCCTCTAGTCGCACGTCTCGGTCCTACATATGCTTCTAGTTCTAGGGCTTTTCATGTGTGGATTTTAGAGGCCAAGCAAGTTGTTGAGACTTGTGAGGTTTCTTTTGATGAAAGTATGCCCTGCACAACCCCTGCCTTTGAGCTTTCAGGTGATGATGAAGAAGGCACCCCCATCTTTGAGGATGAGGAAGGTGCAGTTAATGATGGTGATGCAGGAGCCACTGCACTAGCAGCAGCTCCTGCCCCCTCTGCTACGAGCTTAGATAATGAAGGAGGACCCTTGCCCACAGCTTCCTCCTCACTCCCACGACAGCAAGCTCATGCAGAGGCTAGACCCGCTGAGGACGCAGGGGAGGTGACATCCGAGATTCTACCATCTCGGCAGGTCCAGCGGGATCACCTTTCTCACAGGATGATTGGAGACATTCACCAGCGTGTCACACGCTCTTCGGTTAACTCTCTAGCCTTTTTCTCCCACTCTGCATATGTTGCTTCTTTAGAGACCCGGGATGTGTCACATGCATTATCTGATCCTAACTGGGTGAACGCCATGCATGAGGAGTTGGAGAACTTTGAGAGAAACCATGTCTGGGATTTAGTTGAACCTCCACCAAACTGTCGCCCTATAGGTACCAAGTGGGTTTTCAAGAACAAACAGGGTGAGGAAGGAATGGTTGTGAGGAACAAAGCGAGATTGGTGGCCCAGGGTTTCTATCAGAAGGAGGGGATAGATTATGAGGAAACCTTTGCCTCTGTAGCTCATTTGGAAGCCATTAGGATTTTGCTTGCCTTTGAAGCCTCTAAAGGCTTCAAACTGCAGCAAATGGATGTCAAGTCTGCTTTCCTGAACGGGTTCATAGAGGAGGAGGTATATGTGAGATAACCTCCTAGTTTTGAGAGTGCTAGATTTCCAGATCGGGTGTATAAGTTGAGGAAAGCCCTTTATGGTCTGAAGCAAGCTCCTAGAGCTTGGTATGCTAGGTTGAAGAGTTTCCTGCTCAAGTCTGGGTTTGTGATGGGTTCAGTAGACAAGACCTTGTTTCTGTTGAGTCGTGGCGGTGACACCCTGATAGTTCAGATATATGTTGATGACATAATCTTTGGTGGTTCATCTCACGCTTTGGTGTCTAGTTTTGCTGAACAGATGAGCAGGGAATTTAAGATGAGTCTTATGGGTGAGCTCCAGTTCTTTCTCGGGCTGCAGATCAAGCAAGGCCCAGAAGGAACCTTCGTCCATCAAGCCAAGTATACAAGAGACATACTCAAGAAGTTTGAGATGGGTGACTCCAAGCCCATGACGACTCCTATGAGTACAAACATGGCACTTGATGCGGATTAAGATAGGGAGGCGGTGGACCAGAAGGAATTTCGAGGAATGATCGGCTCACTTCTGTACCTGACAGCGACCAGGCCGGACATTCAGTTCGCGGTCTGCCTTTGTGCGCGTTACCAGGCGTCACCTAGGACTTCTCACCGTCAAGCGGTGAAGCGCATTTTCAGATATCTGAAATTCACTCCTGAGCTTGGTCTTTGGTACTCCTCGGGTTCTTCTCTTTCTCTTAGAGGGTTCTCAGATGCTGACCATGCTGGCTGCCGGATTGATCGCAAGTCAACCTCCGGCACATGCCAACTCTTAGGAACCTCTCTTGTCTCTTGGTCCTCCCGCAAACAAGCTAGTATATCCTTGTCTACCACAGAAGTAGAGTACATAGCTGCTGCTAGCTGCTGCTCCCAGCTTTTATGGATGAAAGCCACCCTTAGTGATTTCGGCCTTAGGTTTGGAAAAATCCCTCTTCTAGTGGACTCTACTTCTGCTATTTCTGTAGCTAAGAACCCCGTCTTGCACTCCAGAACCAAACACATAGACGTGAGGTTTCACTTTCTGAGAGATCACTATGAGAAAGGGGACATAGACTTAGTGCATGTAGCTTCTGAAAACCAGTTGGCTGATATCTTTACCAAGCCCCTAGAGTTTGGCGCTTTTGTGCGCTTGAGAGGTGAGCTTGGAGTGTGCTATCCCTTTTAGTCAGGGATAATGTGCTATTCCTTTTAGTAAGGGATAGCTTCTGTAGTTTAGTTTCTGCTTTTATCTGGTTTTTATTTCTCTTTACTTCTTTTGCATATTGTATCATATCATGCATCACATTGTATCATTTGCATTTTCACTTCACTAGCACTAGAGCTCTTTTGGAATGATAAGTTAGTACTTGCTTGTGCTAGATTGTACAGATGCATGCTTGATCATGGTTGGCTAAGCTCTCTTGAGTCTGTTGAATACTAGTTGTGAGCTAAGTCATTTTATTCTTTGCAAATCAAAAACCATGAACACCACTTGATTTGGCTACCTAGCATGTGTAGGATTGTTGAATGCTATGCTATCTCTTCATACCTGGATATGCTAGTTGTATGCCTTTGCCATGTTAATGCCTAAGCTTTTATGACACTTTGCTTAAATTGAAATGTGAATCAAAATGCCTACAGGTGGTGTCTTATGTGTTGAATTGAGAAAGATCCAGGTGGGTTTGCTTGTCACACTGATCTAGTTCAAGACAGCTTGCCTTTGCACTTTGGCATGAACTTGAACTAGGCCGTGTATGACCAAAACCTTGTCTTAAGCTTCTGATGGTTATATAATCTAGGCTTGACATTGGTTGGTAAGAAGTGGCAAAAGGCAAGTAAATAACCCCTGGCACATAAAGAACTTGCTTATGAATACAAATGTATAAGTCTGAAATCTGCAAGTCTCTAAAATGCTTATGGCTGGTTGTATATGCTTTGGTTGAGAATAGCACACCTTGTATGCATTGCTAGCATCTTGCTGTTCATGCCTATCTTGCTAGGTGCTATTCATGTTGGTGATGCTTTCTGTTCGATAACCCTGAAAAACAAGCTTGCTCTTGACATGTGTAAGATAGATTCATTTGAGCTTGTTATATGCTTCCTTGCCCTCACTTGCTCTGTATGCTAGAACTTGTGATTACTAGCTTTACATCCCTTCTGAGCTCTTTCAGTTACACTCCTTGCATTTCATGGCATATTTTGAGGAGGGGTTGTCTAGTTCAGGGGGAGTTGAGTTCAAAAAACCCTTGATGTGTCCATTGTCAACAAGGGGGAGAAATTTGGGGAGAAATTAGTATGGACAAAGGGGGAGAACTCAGGAGAGTTTTAGTTGAGGGGGAGCTTTGCACTTATTTTGCATTTGTGAGGGTGCATTTCAGGGGGAGTTGAGCTTTTAGCATGCTCTTTGCATCGGTGCGTTGAGCCTTTTGCCTCTGTCTTGAGGAGCCGATGCTTTGCTTCTTTTTGCTTCAAGTTGCCTTGTGTTTTGCCTTTGTTGGGTTTTGGGCAGCTTGAGCATTTCTTTTATTTTCTTTCTTTTTCGGTTTTACGCTTTTCTCTTGTCTTTGTTCTATTTCAGGTTACAGGTTGAAGGTGTTGACAATGCACTCATCAAGGGGGAGATTGAGAGCCAATGGACCGGCCTCATTGCTCTCCTGGTGTGATGAGTGATTGTCAACGAGCTCAAGCCCTCCGATGGACTGGAGGCCCTCCGATGGACTGGAGGTAGACGATGAAGACCTCGATGGACTGAGCAAAAGCCCTCTAATGGACCGGAGGCAATGCTCGGCGCCGGTCGGCCATGGAAACTCGGTACACGGAGGGGCGGTTCGGCAACGGCTGTGTAAGCCCTCCGATCCACCGCGAGGCAACTCTGATGGACTGGAGTAGCCGGGTGCCACCGTGGTGCTCCAATCCGAGTGCAGGGCGCGAAGGCGTGCGAGGGAGGCTTTGGCGGCTTTGGCTCAAAACCGCCACCCAAGTTCAAGTGACTTGGTGCGTTGGGCTCCGACTCACCAAGATAGAAGATTGGGCCAAGACCCGGCCCAAGAAGCCCGCAGAATAAAGTTTCCTGGTTACTGACTTCAAAACCGGGGGAAGCTTCCGGACTACTGGCTACGTGGCGCACATCCAAGCGAGGCGTGGAGAAGAAGAAGACCAAGCCGTCATCGTAGTCGTCCGATTGTATCTTTTCGGTTTGGCCCCCTCCGGACATTTTTAGAGTAGGGGTCTTAATGTAATTGTGTCATTTAGGGCCTAGGGTATAAATAGACTTGAGAGGCTCCCTTGGAGCTTATCTTGGCAGCCACAGTACCCTAGTTTCCCTAACCCTAGCAGCCAAGATCCAAAGAGAGAAAAGAGAGGAGATTAGCTAGGAGATGAGTGCCTAGTTTAGTCAAATCTTGTCATTAGTGGGTGGATGATGGGAGGTAGGCTCTAGGGAACTTGTATACTCAGATTGTGTGATCAATTCAAGGTTCCTTGTTGAGAAATTCTATGTCCTAGAGCAGCAATTCGTCCCTCCCTCTTTTTCCTTTGTTCTAGTTTCGTTTTTGGTCCCATTTCTTGGATTTTGGCTCGTTTTGTGTTGTCCAACGATGAGACCTTTCTTTTGCCGGTATTTTGCCTTGCTAGGACGTGGTGCATCTCACTAGCCAAGTGCTAGAATCATCCAACCACGAGCAAGGGCCGTTCTTATCCGATTTCAGTTTTTCGGTGTCAACTCACCTACCTCACGAGATTTGCAATTCCCGTGCATCCCTTGATCTTTTGGGATTTGCTAGGGAGGGTCCTTAGGATTGTCCATGCAAATTGTCGTGAAGTTTCGTTGAGATTTGACCCCGTTTTGATCGATTTTTCAAATGGGTGTCGGGCTGTTTTTTGAGTGCAGTTTTCTGCTGAGTTAAATAGGACAGTCTGTAGAGATCGGATAGTCCAGTCTGTGTGGCGGAGAAACCGAGGTTTGGCCACCTCGTGTGTGTGTCTCAGGTTTGTTTGTCCGGTCTTTTGTCCGGTTTGCCAAACCGGACTATCCGGTCTGTAGTGTTTCTGGGCTGTTTTCTTCCTCTCCTTAACTTAGTACGGTCTAGGCCTTTTGGGGGGTTCAGATAGTACGGTCTGCACAATTTTAGGCTGTTTTCTTGTGTTAGTTCCTACTCTTCTTCCTTGGTCTTTTCTCCTTGGTTTCTTTGGTCTTTGAGTGTTGTTGTTTGCTTCAAACTTGTTTTGTGTCAACCACAGCATGCCCATACTCTTCACTCACTTCTTAAGTGAGGCACACTTCGGTGCGTTGAGTGGCTAGTGTGCGACACTTGCAAGCTTTGTAGCTTGTCTTGTTTTGTTTGTGCCTTGTTGTTCTTCCGTGCTTTGATGCTGTTTTAGTGTGTTCGTCCTGGTATAGTGTGTTTGTTCAATTAGGTGTAGTTGGTGCTTCCGCTTTTCACTCGATATGTATCTGTTCAGTGGACGGTATCGGGTGTGCGTGTGTTTTCGTGAGAGAGCACTTTTGGGGGTTTGAGTTTGAGTTTTTCAAGTGCTCCTATTCACCCCCTCTAGTCGCACGTCTCGGTCCTACATCACCATGTGATTTGTATTAATAGTTGATCCTGCAGTTGTGATGTGGTAATTTTGTTTCAACCCAATAATCTCATACCCATGTTTCAGTGCATAGGCTTTGCTGATGAAAGTGAAAGATGCTCCAAAATCAAACAACACCACCGTAGGGTTGTTATTGACCAGAAATGTGCCTACCAGGACAGGCTCACCATTTGGAATTTGCTCAAGCTGGCTGTAGTGCAACTGGCCCATCTTCGGGGCTGGTTTCTTCTCTCCACCCAGTGGTACTGCTCCTTGAATCTATTGGGGTGTGCGACAATTGCGACTGGTATGTCCGGCTCTCCCACATTTGAAGCTGGAGTAGCCGATGTCTTGAGTGGCAGGTGGCACTGAAGTTGGCGGTTGTGGCGGTACATCACAGGATGACGGGTGATGTTGGGTCCCACGGTGTTGTTCTTACTGTTGGGGCATGTCGATGTAATACATGCGCGGCGGTGCGTGATGCACAACCCGTTGTCGTTGAGATGAACTTGACGGAGGCGTGCTTGCAAGTCTCTTCTTCCGCTGATCCTCGTGGGCCCGACTGAGGCGATGCTCCATGTCGATGGAGGCATCTACCAACTGGGTGAAGCTGTCGTAGCGGCGCCCAAGTGAGTCAGCAGAGTGGAATCGAATCCATCCAACAGACGGGTAGCCCTACGTGGGTCAGTGTCGACGTCTTCAGGGGAGTACTGCGACAGGCGGATGAAAGCCTGCACGTACTCGAGTACCGACATGTTCCCTTGTCGAAGTGCACGGAACTCCCATTGCTTGAGCTTGATGAGGCTAGGTGGGAGATAGTGAGCCCGAAAAGCTGCACGGAACTCATCCCACGTGACCTGGTGCCCGGCCGGTTGCATTGCGAGGAATGAAGCACAGCAGGCCCCCGAGGGACCATGTAGACACTGTGCCGCGAAGCGAGCCTTCTGTTGCTCACTAAGGCGGGGCAGTAGACTAAACTTGGACTTAATGATTCGAAGCCAGTCATCAGCATCTAGTGGATCAGTGACAATGGTGAAGATCGGCGGTTGTAGCGCCGCAAAGTCAGTGTAATTGATCTCTTGCGGGTCGCGTCGTTGTTGCTCTTGAGCTATCAAGTTTATGAGTTGACCTTGCTAAGCGACCAGAGCAGCCAACTCAGGAGGAAATTGTGCCCCATGGGCAGCCCCTTGTGCAGACGTCTCCGGTGGAGTAACCATCTACATGAATGAGGCCAAATGTGATTAGTTCAACAACTTTAATGCAACCAATGCGGTGATAACAAGACCATAGCACCAAAATTACGTTCTGAATACATGAAAGCATGTAAGTGAATCAGAACAACTTGATTGCACATAAAGTGTTAGCCATCCTCTTGTAGGTTTGGACAATGGTTTATGCTAATGGAAAACTTGTGCGTTGTTTTAGACACGGGACAACACTCCTATCAATCTGACTGGGACGACGCCATAAAGTCGATTTACTAGCTGCAGGTGTGCATGACTTCAGATTGCAAGCCGGAACCAAATTGGCAATGCAGTTTCACACTACGATTCACTTCATCCATTTTAGATCACTCATGAGTACTGTACATACTTCAGATGCCGTTCCAAAGTTTCAATTCAATCCTAAGGGTCTCTCCTAAAGGCTTTTAATTTAGCATGGTGAAACAGGTTCATAGAATTCAATGTTTCCCATTAGTGAAACGTGCAGAAAGTATGTTTAAGTTACGATTTATTTCCTTTGCATTTCAATAGCCCCCAAAGGATTAAGATAAAAATTATAATGTATGATCCGTCCTATTCGGTCTTACATCACACATTCTATGTATTTTATATATAGCTAACGATAATTCGGTGACATATATGCACGTCTCTCCTTAATGCAACTAGTCGTTCTCTAGTCGTTCTTAGATTTGCACGTGGTTAGTGTACCTGCAGAAGAATGCATGCTCATACATTACCACCTAGTGTGGCATCCACACGTGACCGCTGCGTGGACAACGTTGGTGGGCCACTGCACTTTTTTCTCAAAGCCCGACTTTCCACCAGTACTGGGGATTGTCGAGAAAAAGGTGGATCTCAAAACTAAATGTAGGTGTGGTGGGTATGAAAGACTCAAACATGCCCACCACCCTTAAAGAGCTTTTACTTATACCGCATGAATGCAGGGTGCACAACCATTCGCAAATCCCGATAGCTTCCACTGGTACTGGGGACTGCTATGGCCGAAAAGTTGCTTCCCAAAGCGCCGAATATGCTTATGAGTTCTATCTAGGTCAGAATGTCAGTGATGTCACCTGGATAACACTAACATCCTTAATATGGGCATATCGCATACTCTCATTTTTGAATTACTTGAAAAGGGCTTTCGAAAATAGTTTTGTAAACCAAAACTTGATGATATAACTGTTGTCTGTGTATGATCGGCTCTAATACCCGCTGTGGCGGAACCGCCCTGCTTAATCTAGACTAAGCACACCTGCCACCTCTGGCTCGCAGTGCACTTAGGCCAGACTAAACCCGGTAGTCCGTCGAGAGTCCTTCGGGCTCTCGATAACACTATTTCCCGAGGAACCGACATCAAATACATCCGGCTCTCAAAGGAGCCACAACAGTTACAATCATCACAGCAGTTGAAACAGAGAGTAATAGACTTTAATTTATAGACCAAATATATGAAGTTGAATACATTTCAAAATATAGCGGAAGCGGTTTCAGAGTATATATATAGTGGAAGCGTTTTCAAAACATCTCGCAGTGGAAACAAACTTAAATAGTCTTCATGAAGAGATGAACAAGAAGTGTAGCACCGAGCCCACCGGTACTACCACCTCCAACACAGTTGTCCGGAGAGTACCTGTAATCGATCCAAAAGTGGGGGCAAACCCTGAGTACTAATTACTCAAAAGGACTTAATGGACGGGGCTTACGGCTGACGCAAAGCATGCTTACTAATCATGTGGATCCTTAGCAGTTGATTTTTTAAAGAATGTTATGTTGACATAAGATAGCAGGATTTGACAGCTACTATCCATTAACCATGAAGATCATTTATATCTTAAAGTAAGTACTTGCATGAAAGTAAAACATGAAAACCATCAGTAACTTGCATAATAGTGTATCATACACATCCAAGATATACCCCTCATCTACACATGTCCCATCCCAAGATTCACAGCGCCCCCATCTAACCCCTAGGAGTAGCCGTCTCAGGAGCGATACCACGGTACGTCGGGTCAGCCCTCCCTCGACTTCAAAGCACCTCCCAAGTCCATCGACCTCCTATCAGTGGATGGGCAGCACCATGAATAGTGGGACGGATCATACACATCCAAGCATGTTATATTGAAAAGCGTGATTAAATAAACAACATGTTACATTTATTACTACGTTGCCCGTGTGCGATATCTGGCATTCTCACACCTGGTGAACATCAGCGATTCGAATCGATTTTTAATTCCCGGGAATAACTAGAAGCACCAAGATGGCATATGCTTACTAACCCCCGGCGTTCCGACATATGCTTCCCCCATCTCTACTTGTCCCATCCCAAGTTCGATTCCAACCCGCCATTCCCTAGGTTTAGCCCCCATGGAGCGTTACCACGGTACGTCGGGTCAGCCCTCCCATGAGTCAAGCGCCTCTAGGCCCATGGTAGGAACAAGTCTCTGTTCTTCGGATGGCACAAGTAAGACTTTCACCGGTCCATTATCCCGGATAAGCACTCTAGCAATATTATGCCGATCAGCAGGCGAACAGCGGACAGGCCTTATGGGACTTGGGCGGAGTCCACCACACATTATTCCAGATCTCATCATTCAAACCCATATCTCCGCCCGGTCTCCATTTAAAACATATCATAATCATAGCATAATAACAATAACTTCCATAGTAAGATTTTTTCTTTTCGAAAAGTAACCCCTACGAGACGAGTGATCTTTATTCACTCGTGTCTACTCGTACCTAGCCATTCTAGGCACTCACCCTACGAACTCTAGGTATAGGTGCTAGGACCAGAGCGGCCAAGGGATCTAATGCAGTTGGTTTCATTCAACTCCTAATGCATATGCGTAATCAATAATTATTTTATTTGCTGGGAATAGCATGATCCTGCCTACCTTTGAGTATTCTTATGAAGGCTAACAAACTAATCTAAGTTAGTTTGCCGGGTTGTGAGGCTTTGCCCCAGGCAACCCTTGAAACAGGGACGGATGAAATCAGCGACACGTCGTCTTCTTGCTCTTGGTGCAATTCGTTGTTCGGCTTATCGATCAATAGTAGCTCTCGTGTTGATCCTTCTTCGCAGAATCTATATGTATGATATAATATGCAAGTGAGTGCAAGAGAATGCAAATATATGCATATGATACAGGTTATATGCATGACATAGTGTAATCATGAGTACAACGAATTGCAAATGTATGCATGAGGTGCCAAAGAAATATAATGCATGATCAAGCAGTATGTGAAGAATGGGTTCGAGTACTCTTAGTTTAAATACATCCCGTAGTAAGAAAAACTTAACGACTTTGCTAAAAAATCATACAACCCATCACCACATTTTATTTCTGAAATTATCAGGAGTTACTGTCTTATATGTATACACAGTCCCTATCAAATGAAATGAAGGTGTCTCTTAAAAACACCTCCATTGATAACCCTGGGGATCACAAGCTGTACTCGATGGTATGCAACAAGAAATTTTATATATGCACAAGAATGTTGTCACTTTCAGTTAAACATATGGACACAATTTAATGGACATGCTACCTCTATGAAATAAAGTGCACCCATGAGTTAATGTAGTTAGACAACTCAAATTGATCCCATACTTTGATCACATACAAAAACATACTACATAATGCTATTGCCAAAATTTCAGCTACAAACAAGTTATAATTAATTTATTAAAATTCCAGCAAGTTATCAGCCCTATGGCTTCTTCGATTTTTTATAATTTACAGGAATGGTTTCTGGACTTGAAATTTCTACAGCAAGCATTTCATTGCATAAACATCATGTACAAAAATCAGCAAGCACAAAATCCATAGTTTGACAAGACACCTATTTTCCATATTTTATTTCACCATAAAAATCATATAAATCAAAACAACAGTTAAAACCTACATGCACAACCTCATACTTTACCAGTGAGTTATTCCCACTATATGAAGTACATGAAAAATACCAGAGGTCATATTTGAGCATATTTTATGTAACCTTCATTTTCCAAGTAAATTTAATACACAAAACACATGCATAAGGGCAAAACAGTAATTTAACCGCCAATGCTAGGGCTACCAAAAATCACACAGTACCTGGATGCTATAACAAAGCTACTGACCAAGTTTCATAATTTTTGTAGTTCATTTAGTCTAAGTTTACCATTTATTCACCCTCAACATGCATGCACTAAACCAGGGGTAAAACAGACTTTTCACACATCCACATCATACCTATCCTGTAGATATACTCAAGAGGAGTCTGTAGCCACTGAGTTTGTCCATTTTGAATTTTTCTTTGAATTGTTATGATTTTTCAAAGTTCACAGCCTAATATAAATGAAATAAATGGAAAAACTCATAGATCGAGGACCTGAACGTAATTAACCGTATATATCAGGGGCTAGAACGTAAGATCTGCAAGGCTCATTGCACAGCGCTTCGGACCTACCCGCGAAACGTCAAAAACCGGAGGGGAAAAATGCAAAACTCTCGCCATTCTTCAACCTCCTGCCGGGGGAGGTTTGACCGGCAGCGGCGCGCGTGGAACCCGCCGCGCGGGGCCTGCGGGCTCGCCGTCGGTGGTCGGGGAGAGAGAGGGGGGAGTGAAGAGCCATACCCCCTACCTCAATTCGCCGGAGAAGCAGCGGAGGAGGCCGGCGACAGAGCACTCTGGGGCGCGGAGTGCGGCGGCGGAATGCGGCTCGGCGGAGCAGCGCCCGTGTGCTAGAGCTAGGGAAAACGACGGAGTACAGGCTAGGGATGGACGGCACGGGGTGTGGAGGCGGGAGGGCGAGCGGAGCGGCGGTGCTAGCTTGAGCCCGAGCCCCTGGCTATGGTGCGGCGGCGACCTTCGGCGTGGCAATGCGCCGCGCGGGTGGGGAGGTGACGGCCTAGAGCTAGGGGGATCGGTGGAGTGGAGGCCGAGGATGGACGGCACAGCGGCGTGGAGGCACGGGGAGAGCCGGAGTGGCGGGCGTGAGTTTGCCTCCGAGCTCCGTCAATGGCGGTGGCTTGGTGCGCAGAGGGAGAGTGAGGGAGAGAGTTGGAGAGAAGGCGCGGGGAGTGAAGGAGGCCGGAACCCCATCCAGGTGAAGAGGGGCAGGGCGTGGCCTCAGCGCTGGCTCAGCCGGCCAGCGTCGAGCACGTGGCACGCGCTGTCCGGGCGCGCTCGCCGCGTGGGCGGAGCCGAGGAGGAGAGAGGGACGGTGGCGGTTCGGTGGACTGGGTCTATGGACCGGCGGTCAGTGACAGGTGGGGCCGAGGCAGTGGGAGAAAGAGAGGGTCCAATGGACCGGGTCCGTGAAGGGAAAATCAAGTGGGGCCCGCGGTCAGCGCGTTCCAACCGAGTGAGCGGGAACCCGAGGGGTCCGACAGGTGGGACCCGCCTGTCATATAGAGAGAAAAGGAGGGAAAAACCCGAAATTGATAAAAGAGGATTTGACTGCAGTAACACCCAACTGAGATTCCCATTTTTCTTCAGTTTAGAGGCCGAATTTAAAAATACCCCAATTGGATGAAGTGTTCTAAATTTGTTTCTATACATTTTCCTTATAAACTTGCATACCATGTTGTATTAAAAAATATGGTGTAAATTTGAATTTAAGCTGCTGACCACGGTTTGACCAACAGAACCTTCCAGTTTAGAAATTCTAAAAGTCTATTTTCTGTTCACTTTCACTCAAAGAGTTTTATACAGATATTGTTCAGAATTTCAAGATCTACAACTTTCTCAATAAAAGCATTGCATGATTTTGGCTTTACGATCAAGAGAATTTAAAATTACTAAACTGGTCATGTTTGGACAGAATTCACATGCTGACAGAAAAGCCCCAAAACTCTATGCAAACCTTAATGTATGTCAAAGCACCAATTACCAAAGTTGTTTATCATCAAATTGTATATAAGTTTGTCAATATGAGTTTCACCCAGAGCTAAATAGAATCAAAGTTATGGGCTCAATCATAGAGACATACACTCAGAAAACAAGGTTTAGCAAGTGGCACATAAATCAAGTTTTACCATGGGGTTCAATTGCATGTCATTGTATGATGCTTCAGGACGAATGCTGCACATATGATGGATGATTATGCACTTGAGATGCTGGTGCATCACAGTGCGCACGGGCGAGGTGAACTCGGTGACAGGGTTTGGAGGCGCGGGGACGGATGGAGATGGCCGGCACAGCGAGCTCGAGCTCGTCGGCTATGGCGGCTCGGGTGCGCGTCCAAACGAGAGAGAGAGAGAGAGCGAGTGAGGGTGAGTGAGGCGACGGAGTGAATGTGGACGGGGACGCGGCCTGGTGAAGGCCGAGGCGGGCGCGGGGCGCGATCCGTGGACGCGGCCGGTTGGCCGTATACCGGCGGCCACACGGCGGCCATCCAGCCGGCCATGGGCGCGGCCTGACCGGCGGGCCCCACCGGTTAGTGTGACCTAGAAAAGAAAAATGAAAAAATGTGTTTTCTCCTCCACTGAAATTCGCCATTTGGACCTATTTAGAGTCTGATTTTTGGAAAAGTGCCAATAGAATGAAATGTCATACTCTTTGAGCTCTACAAGTTTATCAAAAGGTTCAACACCCAAATCTAAGTGGAAATATGATTTGAATTTGAATTTAACCAGCAGCCCCATAATTGGACAGTAAACCTTTATTGCTTGTGAAATTTAAAAATCCTATTTCGGAGCATTTTCACCTAGAGTGCCTTTTGGAAATGTTTCTTAGAATTTCAAGACCTACAACTTATCCAATTTGAGAATTGCGTAAAAATGGTTGTAGGCTAGAGAAAATTGGAGATTACTAAACAGGTCATTTTTGAACTGGTTTTCTGTGTTGGTAGAAAATGACTAATCACCATGTAAACCTCACTATATGCTCAAGCCCCAATTAACAAAGTAGTTCACCACATCCCTACCTACACTTTTGGTAATATGGGCTTCACCCAGAACTCAATGGAATTGAAGTTATGACTACAAACATAGAGACAACACATACAAAAACAGGGTTTGGAAACTTGCATTTATATCAAGTTTGCTCATGATGCTCAAACATAGACTATGACTATGTGCTTTATGATGCATGCTTCATGTATGAAAAATGATTATGCACTTGGGATGCCTGGGGCCAAGATCTTCCTGGATCAGAGGAGTGGATCTAGCCAGAGCCTAGCGTCTAAGTCTAGGGTTGAGTTATAGCACCCGCAAGAATAACAAGACTTGAATAACTAAGTGAAACACAATCTAAGCCTAGCAAGTATGCAAAATAAAGGTACACCACACTTGCAGGAGATAGAAATAAAGTAAAATATAACTGAATTATATTGAAGATAATCTGAATCCAAAAGATACAAGAGTTTTACCACAGACTCGAAGATAACTCCGGAGACTCCGAGGCAAAGCTCGACTCAACTCTAACTCCTAGGACTATCCTAATTACTGCGAAGGAATGAAGCACTCTAAGATAGAACTCTCTCAACTCAACTCCACACCTTACAAATGAGCTCCACGAGTCTATTTATAGCTTGTACAAGTAAGGAGGGCATTTTTAGGCAGGGAAGGTCGGTTTGGTGCAGGGTCGGTGGCCGAGTGGCCACTAGGGGTGGTCGGGCCGCCACCCCATGTGCCGACCTTGCACATCCGATGGCTGATCTCGCTCCTAGAAGTCGGTTAGAAGCTTCTCAAGTTAGGGCACGTGCAAAACGGTTAAGTCAAGTGGTCGGCCGACCACTTGATTCACCGACTTAGCACATCTAATGGCTCAAAAGGCCTCCCCATGTCGGTTGGTAGTTAAAGGAGTTGGTGCATGTGGAAAACATCGCTGAGGGGTGGTCGGCCAACCACCCTAAGTGGTCGGGCGGCCATGTGTCTGGCTCCAATTGGATGCATGTTGTTCCCCTCAGATCCTTGACATCACCAATCCTTGTCCCAACACGTTGTGACCCTTGGATACATTGGATGCTCTCTTGTATGGTTGGATCTTAACCATTTTGTATTTGTTGCAGGCAGGATCGAAGACGTGGCAAGTGAAGTGGTCAAGGGACCATTCCACGTGGTCGTGGTTCCAGATGGGCACTGGGGGTGGCCGGGCGGCCACCACCCATGGCCGGGCAGCCATGGCACATGGTTGGGCGGCCAGGGTCCTATCACCATTTTAGCCCATCTCTGGTATATGGTGTGTTTTCAACCATTTTGTATACATTTTGGTACCTGCATCCAAATATTCATGTATATCTTGTGGAACTCATTAGTAGCAAGGGTTAGTCCATATATTTCACATGTTTAGCTTCATTTGGTGGATAATTGACGGTTGATATCGTGAGATTACGACCGTCAACATGGTGCTGGTCAAACGGATGACAGGCCCTAGGGCACTCAGTTAGGAGAGCCGAGTCCCTGTGTCGTCGAAAGCGAAGAAATGCTCGCTGAGTGGTAGTTTGTCTGAGTTGTGCTCTCGAATCATTAGCATCACACTCTGCTGCGGCTGTGACGTTAACTCCGTCTGTGGTTGTAACGGCGAGTTGCGTGCTTCAAGAGGGGGTGCCGCGGTTACCGTTTGCCCTGTGCAGTTACCTTCTTCCCCAAATCCGCTAGGGTTTCGCCGCATCTAGCCGTCCCCAACTCCTATGCCTTTCCGCGCCGCCCAAGTTGATGCGCGTGAAATCGAGAGTGCAGAACTGCAATCTGGGGAGCATGGCGCCGAAACAAGACTCCAAAGCCATCATCCCCGGCGGCCAAGGGTCCTCTAGCTCGGGAACGCCAGGCGAGCCCCAAGATCCAATGGCTGCGTGGGCCGCCAATAGTCGACGACTTTTGATTGGAGGAACTGCAAGGGATAGGTCTGCTCCCGGCGAAGTCCACCGATCTTTGGGAGACACAGGTGGGGCACGTGTTCCCCAAGGTAAATCCGCAGAACACCCTAGTGTTCAGTTGGTACTTCTACCGTGGGCTCAGTCTCCGCATCTGCTCCTTCCTGCGTGGCTTACTGCATTATTATCTTCTGGAGCTTCCCAATCTGAACCCAAATTCCATAACACAACTGGTAGTGTTTGTTCATATATGTGAGGGATATCTGAGCATTCCGCCCCATTTCAACCTTTGGCGTTACCTTTATTTTTGCAAACGTCATACCAGAGATGGGCAGCCTGTGTATGGTGGGGGAGCGGGCTTTCAACTATGGAATAGCATGAAGCAGCACTATCTGGACCTCCCTCTGCTGACTTCCAACAAATTCTGGACCGACAAGTGGTTTGTGATGGAGAATGTTGAGAATTCAGTCCCTGCTAACTCTGGGTGTGTGCCCCTAGGTGGGGATAGCTGGCAAGAGACCGTGCCCGATGGGGAGATGAAGGATGTTCAGATATTGCTTGAAAGAATCGCTGATATGAAGAAAATGGGTCTGACTGCTATGGCCGTGGCCATTGACTTTGTGTTCCACAACATCCAACCGCTGAAGGATAGAGTGCATCCGACGTGCTTTTATCAAGGGAAGGACGACCCTACCAGGGAGATGAACTACACCATCAGTCGCGATGAGATCAAGATCCGCATAAGGAGTGTCTTTACCGGGCGGATCACCAATCACGGGAGTCCTTGCTCTTATTCTGTTTATGCTCCGCCTGATGAGGTAACTGATTCTTCTCTCTGAAGTGTTGCACTGTGTCTGCGTTATAATTGTGGCTTCTGACCGCGTGAGCTGGGTGGATTGCTCTCTTGCTGTGTAGGGGTGTGCTTCAAGTACTTCTCTGAACCTCCATACCCGGAAGGGTTAAGGAGTATGCCGGGCCTGATCCTGTAGAGTCATCCTAGGGTGAAGCGCCTCCGGATTTCTACTGTGTGATTGGTGAGGACGAGGGATCAGGCAAGGATCATGTTCTAGAGGTGGATGCACTGGGCGATGCTATCTCGGGGCGTTTTCATACACGCTAGGCCACCCGAAAACGTGTCGCGTCCTCGCTGGGCTAGGGTTTAGTGCTGGTTGACCCGGCCACCGAGGAGAATGAATCTTCTGATGGAGAATCCCTGTGCAGCCGGAAACGTCTTGGTTTAATGAAGAATACTGCAGCGGTGAGCAAGCCCGGAGCTTCTGGTGGTCTGGCTCATGGTCGCAGCAAACCCATAATCAGGGTTGTGAAGAGACAGATAAAGCTGCCATTGTAAGTGTTTCAATTCCGCATCATATCTGGCTTCTCGATATGTACTCTGGTTTGAATTGTGATGTCTCTGTGCTAGAGCTGCTGGGATTGCAACCCGCGAGGCAGGGAGTAGAGGTGTGATGCCTCCTCCTGAAGCTGACAAAGGTCGAAAGAGAGCAGCTTCTCCGTGGAAAGATGTTCCACAGTCTTCCAGTGCCAGCTTGCCTGATGCTGTGGTTGCGTCGGAGCGTGAAGGATCGCCGTACCGACAAGAATGTCCCAACATGGTGGATACCTTAGGGGTGCCCGATGCTCCAGATTAGCCCCAATGTGAACCCCAGCCGTCTCGTGCCGTTGCCGCTGCGGGTACTCCCCTTGGGTTGACAGTGCGAGGGTCGACCGATGTGAGCCCCGTGCTGATCAGTGATATGCCGATAAGAGCATTGCTGTAGCGCTGACTCAGGTGTTCCTCCTTTTGTATTCTGGAATTCACTAGTTTACGCCCGCACCAAATGGACAGGCTTGCTTCCAAGAATTGTACTAGATATATGCAGCTAAGCCTGTTGTGTTGCTGGTTCATTGTTGCCCACAAGTGGCCTGTTTCTTGATGTGTATTCTTTGCTGGCTCGTCTTGCTCTCAGCGGAACTAGCTGATAAGGTCTTAGCAGCCAGAACGGTACAGAAAGCTGAGCTTGAGGCCCTCAGGAGGAAGAAAAACGCTGCGGAGGCTGAGGCTCTAAAGCTGAGAGGCGAGCTTCGGACGGCACGGGACCAAGCGGAGGCCAAGCTCAAGGCGCTGGACGCTGAGGTTACCTGACTTTCTAAGTAGCATGCGTCTGACCTGGTGGATCTTGGAAAGCAGGAGTCTTGTGCAGCTAGCTAGAGCGCCGATATGAGACTCTCGAAACTGGTGTTAGGGCTCTCTTGATATGATAGCCCCTGAGGAAGTGCCCCGTCCCATGGAGGAGAGATTAGCCACGACGCTGACCAGGGCCGAGGACTTTTTTTAAGGAATCCATCCAGGACGCCGTGGTCGACATGGCTGCAAGAGCCATTATCCAGAAGCTGATCTGGATGCTGTCGCTTTTGGGCCCAAATATGGGACTTCACAAGAGGCGTTTGTTAGCTACCAGGAGGCCGCGCGTCCCGTTGGAGAAGCTGCTGCCAAGGCTTATGAGTTTGTGTTTGGCCGCGAGGCAGATGAGTAACCCCTAGGAGTACTCGCTTGGTAGGCTGAGGGTTAGCCAGAGATACTTAGGGTGCCGCTAGTGGCGATCTGTATTTGTGAGCATGGTAATATAACTCTTTAGGCAGCCGTGCATAGGCTGGTTAGAACATTTTGTTTATCTTCTTTTCATAGTTTGGTTGTCACCGGATGCAATAACCTGGATAATTTTCGTACTCCTTTTGTAGCTTGGTTGTCGCTGGATGTAAGAGCTTGTCGTTTTGGCCCTTTCCGTAGCTTGGTTGTCGCTGGGTAGTATCTTAGGGATATGCTTTTATAGCGAGTGCTCTTTAGGCGGCTTGGTTGTAGCAGATTAGAGCATGTTACTCATGCCTTTGCCGCGGCTTGGTTGTCGCTGGGTGGTGTTTAAGGCGGGAACTCGACTAGTTCGGCTTGGTTGTCGCCATTGGTAGTCAGTTATTACAGAGCATTTTGCCGTATGTTCCAATGTTATGTAACTTAATCACATGATGCAAAAAGGGTGTATGCAGAATAACATTGATGTTATTAAATATGGGCCGCGGAGACCGTTGAGTGCCAATGGACCGGCCTCATTGCTCTCTTGGTGTGATGAGTGATTGTCAACGAGCTCAAGCCCTCCGATGGACTGGAGGTAGATGATGAAGACCTCGATGGACTGAGGCAAAAGCCCTCCAATGGACCGGAGGCAATGCTCAACGTCGGTCGGCCATGGGAGCTCGGTACACGGAGGGGTGGATCGGCAACGGTGGTGTAAGCCCTCCGATGGACTGGAGAATGAGAGCGAATGGACCGGCCTCATTGCTCTCCTCGTGTGATGAGTGATTGTCAACGAGCTCAAGCCCTCCGATGGACTGGAGGCCCTCCGATGGACGGGAGGTAGATGATGAAGACCTCGATGGACTGAGGCAAAAGCCCTCCAATAGACAGGAGGCAATGCTCGGCATTGGTCAGCCATGGAAGCTCGGTACACGGAGGGGCTGATCGGCAACGGTGGTGTAAGCCCTCCGATGGACCGCGAGGCAACTCCGATGGACTGGAGAAGCCGGGTGCCACCGTGGTGCTCCAACCCGAGTGCATGGCGCGAAGGCGTCCGAGGGAGGCTTTGGCGGCTTCGGCTCAAAACCGCCACCCAAGCTACCCAAGGCTTGGTGAGTTGGGCCATGACTCGCCAAGATAGAGAAGATGGGCCAAGTCCGGCCTAGACGGAGACTTCCTAAAGTTTCCCGATTTCTGACTTCAAAACCGGGGGTGCAAAGGTGGATTGGACTACTGGCCACGTGGAGGACATCCGAAGATTGCGTGAAAGCTAAGAAGATCAAGTCTTCATCGTTGTCGTCCGTCCCCAATATTTCGTGTTCTTTTCTGTTTTAGCCCCTCCGGGCGTTTCTAGTGTTAGGGGTCAATGCGTAAAAATGCCAAAACTGAACCGGTGTCTAAATAGCCTAAGAGCTGGTCATTAGAGGTAGTCTTGGCAACTAGGTTTTCATTTCCTTAGTGTAATTTTCATCCTCAAGCTTTGAGCTCCAAGTTTAGGAGGGTTAGAGGGAGGTCTAGCCTCCAAATCAAGAGGGAAGGTGAGGGTGGTTGCTTGGGATGAAATCCTTCATTGTAATCTGTCCTAAGACCTCTATTGAGGCTCATAATCGAAGTGGTTTCGTACAGCAACTTTGTGTGCTTCTCCTCCCCTTGTTCTCTTTGGTTTTTGGCTTCAATCCTTGGCTTTTTGGGTGTTTGTTTTGGCCAAGGTTGAATCCTTTGATTTCTTTATGTTTTGGACCTGCAAGGACGTGGAGATTATGTCTTAGAACATCTCAATCCAGAAGGATTGCCACGAGCAAGTTGTTCTTGAGCTTTCCCCTTTCTTGCCCAAATATTCACCTCTTCACGAGATCTAAAATTCTCGCTAATCCCTTGATCTTTTTCAATATATCTTTTGGGAATAGCTTTGGAATGGAGCTAGGTTAGTGTGTGCGAAATTTTGTGAAGATTGGTGAAGGTTTGGTAAAGTTTTGGCTTCGGAAGTTCAAGTTTCGTGTGGCTGTTTTTCTGTGTGTCTATAACGTCCGGTGGCTGTCTATTTAGTCCGGTGGTTGGTTCTATGATCAAACCTGCTCCAAATGACCTGAAATTTTGTGGAGCTCTTTTCCTGTGAATCATAAAGCTCCCATAAAAATTGCAGATTTTTTAGATGTGTTTTGACCAAGTTTTGGTATTTTGCTTTTGGGGTTGGTCTATCAGTTTTTTAACCACCGGACAGTCCGGTGGTTAACCACCGGACAGTCCGGTGGCTATAGGATTTTTATTCCTTGTCCAATTGTGCTGAAAATTTGTGGAGTTGTTCCTTGGCCCCTTCTTAACCTCCAGTAGAAATTTTATAATTTTTGGAGTTGGTTTGATAGGGTTTTGATTCGAATCTTTTTAGAGTGTCAAGCTGTAAGCACCGGACAGTCCGGTGGTCACAACTTGCTCTAATTGGTCTGAAATTTTCTGGAGCTATTCCCTATTGCCTTGTGAAGGTGTGGTATTTTTTTGGGGTGGTTTGGAGCTTTGCTTCTAGGGTTTTGAGATTTTTCTTTGCAGCCCTGTCTGTCTAAAATCTGCAGTTTTCCGGAGTTGGTTTTTTTTGCGCTTTTTTTCTTAGCCGTTTAAGCGTGTGCTTCCGCTTGGTGCTTGGTACGTATCTGTTCAGTGGACGGTACCAAGCACGTGTTGTGAGCTTGATACATATCCTCCCAGTGGACGGTGTCTAGGCTCATTGTGGGTGTTGTTTCCGTTTTGTACTGCGGTGGGGGTTTGAGTTTGAGTTTGAGTTTTCAAGTGCTCCTATTCACCCCCCCTCTAGTCGCACATCTTGGTGCTACAAGTGGTATCAGAGCCGGTTAGGTTTCCCATACCTTAACCGGTGAACAAACCGTAGCGACGATGACTTACTCCGAGAAGATTCCTGTCCTTGGCTCCGATGGCTATCCCTACTGGAAGGGTAGGATGGAGGCGTTCCTTGTTAGCCAGAGTCAGGACATATGGGATGCTACTCAGAGTACGACTTTTGAGGTGCTTCCAGTCGCTGAGCGTACTACGCAGGATATCGTGGCTCAGCATGGGGCGAATGCCAAGGCTGTTAACTTTCTCTTCTCCGGGCTTGGTCCCATGGATTATGAGAGAGTGAGTCACCTTAAGACTGCACGTGAGATATGGTCACTGCTTAGTGCACACCATGAGGGTACGGCGACGATTAAGGCTAGGCTTGTGGAGACTTATCAGCACGAATATGAGAATTTCGTCCAGAAGCCAGGAGAGTTAGTAGACGACTTGTTTGGTAGCTTTCAGTCGATCATCAACAAGTTGCGTGTCAACTCTGCCCCTGTTGCGCTCCCATATACCGATCATCAGCAAGCTGTCAAGTTGCTGTATGCTTTGGACAGAAAAATATGGGAGATCAAGGTAAACTCAATCATTGAGTCGGCAGGGTATGCTACGATTGGAGTAGAGGCGCTCTATAGTAAGCTCAAGGCCACCGAGGTAGATTACAAGATGAGGGATTCCCTCGCTTGTACAGGTTCTAAGAGTCTGGCATTGGCTACCCCCTCTAGTGAGTGTGTCACTAACCCCATGTTACACAACTTCTCGTTTTCTGCTTTGATGTCTGTTACAGAGGAGCAGCTAGCGACACTTGGGGATGATGAGTTGTCTGGTGTCTAGTCGCTTTCAGCGTGCCTATGACAACCGGATGAGCAAGAAGAGGGGAGAGCGGCCCAAGTGCTTTGAGTGCAGAGAGGTCGGCCACTTCATCACCGAGTGCCCCAACAAGAATGACTACTACAAGAAGGGCAAGAGCTACTCCCGCGACTCCGACAAGTACCACCCCGGCAAGGGAAGCTATGACAAGCACCGCTCCAGCAAGCACGGCTCCAGTAAGCGCCCCTTCGGCAAGAAGAACTTCCGGAAGGCTTTCAAGAGCTACCAGAAGGACAACCGGAAGCGGGACAAGGCCTTCTTTGCCGAGATCGGGTTCTGCAGCAGTGGATCTTCTTCCTCTTCGTCCTCGTCGACCTCAAGCGATGAGGAGATCACGTACAAGAAGGACAAGAGAAATGATCAAGGAGCTCAAGCGATGAGGAGATCACGATCAGGAAGGACAAGCGATGATACTAACCCTAGTGCCGGACCGTTTGCTCACCGTCGCTTTACTTGACTTTGCAGGATCGAGGCATGGAGGACGTGTGGATCATGGACTCCGGTTGCTCTAGGCACATGACAGGGCACTGCAAGTGGTTCTCTAGCCTCAACCCCGTGAGCACCAAGGAGTACATCACATTCAGGGATAATGGTCAAGGTAAAGTGATGGGTGTTGGTTCTGTTTCGCTCTCTACTAAGCTTTCCCTGAGAGAAGTTGCTTTTGTCCGGAATCTGGGGTTCAATTTGGTTTCTGTTTCGCAACTTCTCGATGAAGGATTTGAGGTTCATTTTAAGAAGGGTGCGTGCTGCGTTCTTGATGCTGAGGAGACCCTTGTTTGCTCTTTGCTGCCTTTTTGGTCAGGTTTTTAGGGTCGACCTCACATCTATTTCTGGCCCTGCGCGCTGTTTGGTTGCTAGTCCTTCTGCTGATATATGGAAGTGGCATAGGAGACTTGGTCACTTGAGCTTTGATGTGCTAGTCAGGTTGAGTTCAATGGGCCTAATCCGAGGATTGCCCAAATTGAGAGCTGAGAAGGACTTAGTTTGCCACCCATGTCGTCATGGCAAGATGGTTAATGCTTCTCACACTCCTGTATCTCAGGTTATGACCTCCTATCCAGGTGAGCTACTCCATATGGATACAGTAGGTCCTGCTCGGGTAGCGTCGGTCAATGGGAAGTGGTATGTGCTTGTCGTTGTGGACGATTTTTTGCGGTTCTCATGGGTATTTTTCATGGAGTCTAAGGATGAGGCGTTTGGTTTTGTTCGGGTTCTGGTATTGAGGTTGAGAAATGAGAGTCATAAGGTCATGAGGGCTATCCGCAGTGACAATGGCAGAGAATTCAGAAACTCTCGTTTCGAAAACTTCTGTCGTGACCTAGGTCTTGAGCACCAGTTTTCTTCTCCATATACCCCACTGCAGAACAGTATTGTGGAAACGCAAGAACCGCACACTTGTTGAGATGGCACGGACGATGCTCGATGAGCATAGGACTCCGAGGCGCTTTTGGGCTGAGGCAGTGAATACGGCCTGTTACATTGCGAACCGGATCTTCTTGCGAGCTTTCCTTGGGAAGACCTCGTATGAACTTCGGTTTGGTAGGCAGCCCAGCGTCAAGCACTTGCGAGCGTTTGGCTGCAGGTGTTTTGTGCTTAAGAAGGCTGGGCATTTGGACAAGTTTGAGTCTCGTTGTTTGGATGGGATTTTTCTGGGGTATGCTTCTAGTTCTAGGGCTTTTCGTGTGTGGATTTTAGAGGCCAAGTAAGTTGTTGAGACTTGTGAAGTTTCTTTTGATGAAACTATGCCCTGCACAACCCCTGCCTTTGAGCTTTTAGGTGATGATGAAGAAGGCACCCCCATCTTTGAGGATGAGGAAGGTGCGTTTAATGATGGTGATGCAGGAGCCACTGCACCGGCTGCAGCTCCAGCCCCCTCTGCTACGAGCTCAGATGATGAAGGAGGACCCTTGCCCACGGCTTCCGCCTCACTCCCCCGACAGCAAGCTCATGCAAAGGCTGGACCCGTTGAGGACGCGGGGGAGGTGACCTCTGAGATTGTTCCATCTCGGCAGGTCCAGCGGGATCACCCTCCTCACAGGATGATTGGAGACATTCACCAGTGTGTCACACGCTCTTCGGTTAACTCTCTAGCCTTTTTCTCCCACTCTGCATATGTTGCTTCTTTTGAACCTCGGGATGTGTCACATGCATTATCTGATCCTAACTAGGTGAACACCATGCATGAGGAGTTGGAGAACTTTGAGAGAAACCATGTCTGGATTTAGTTGAACCTCCACAAAACTATCACCCTATAGGTACCAAGTGGGTTTTCAAGAACAAACAGGGTGAGGATGGGATGGTTGTGAGGAACAAAGCGAGATTGGTAGCCCAGGGTTTCTGTCAGAAGGAGGGGATAGATTAAGAGGAGACCTTTGCCCCTGTAGCTCGTTTGGAAGCCATTAGGATTTTGCTTGCCTTTGCGGCCTCTAAAGGCTTCAAACTGCAGCAAATGGATGTTAAGTCTGCTTTCCTGAACGGGTTCATAGAGGAGGAGGTATATGTGAAACAACCTCCTGGCTTTGAGAGTGCAAGATTTCCAGACTGGGTGTATAAGTTGAGGAAAGCCCTTTATGGTCTGAAGCAAGCTCCTAGAGCTTGGTATGCTAGGTTGAAGAGTTTTCTGCTCAAGTCTGGGTTTGTGATGGGTTCAGTAGATAAGACCTTGTTTTTGTTGAGTCGTGGCGGTGACACCCTGATAGTTCAGATATATGTTGATGACATAATCTTTGGTGGTTCATCTCACGCTTTGGTGTCTAGTTTTACTGAACAAATGAGTAGGGAATTTGAGATGAGTCTTATGGGTGAGTTCCAGTTCTTCCTCGGGCTGCAGATCAAGCAAGGCCTTGAGGGTACCTTCGTCCATCAAGCCAAGTACACGAGGGACATACTCAAGAAGTTTAACATGGGTGACTCTAAACCCATGACAACTCCTATGAGTACAAACACGGCGTTTGATGCTGATGAAGATGGGGAGGCGGTGGACTAGAAGGAATTTCGAGGGATGATCGGCTCACTTCTGTACCTGACGGCGACCAGACTGGACATTCAGTTCGTGGTCCGCCTGTGTGCGCGCTACCAGGCTTCTCCTAGGATTTCTCACCATCAAGCGGTGAAGCGCATTTTTAGGTATCTGAAATTCACTCCTGAGCTTGGTCTTTGGTATTCCTCGGGTTCTTCTCTTTCTCTTAGAGGGTTCTCAGATGCTGACCATGCTGGCTGTCGGATTGATCGCAAGTCAACCTCTGGCACATGCCAACTCTTAGGAACCTTTCTTGTCTCTTGGTCCTCCCGCAAGCAAGCTAGTGTAGCTCTTTCCACCACTGAAGCAGAATATGTTGCTGCTGCTAGTTGCTGCTCCCAGCTTTTGTGGATGAAAGCCACCCTTAGTGATTTTGGCCTAAGGTTTGGTAGCATCCCTCTCCTAGTTGACTCTACTTCTGCTATTTCAGTAGCTAAGAACCCTATCTTGCATTCTAGAACCAAACACATAGACGTGAGGTTTCCCTTTCTGAGAGATCACTATGAGAAGAGAGACATAGACTTAGTCCATGTAGTATCTACAAACCAGTTGGCCGATATCTTTACCAAGCCCCTAGAGTTTGACGCTTTTACGTGCTTGAGAGGTGAGCTTGGAGTGTGCTATCCCTTTTAGTCAGGGATAGTATGCTATTCCTTTTAGTAAGGAATAGCTTCTGTAGTTTAGTTTTTGCTTTTATCTTGCTTTTATTTCTCTTTGTTTCTTTTGCATCTTGTATCATATCATGCATTGCATTGTATCATATGCATTTTCAGTTCACTAGCACTAGAGCTCTTTTGGAATGATGAGTTAGTACTTGCTTGTGCTAGTTTGTACAGATGCTTGCTTGATCATGGTTGGCTAAGCTCTCTTGAATCTATTGAATACTAGTTGTGAGCTAAGTCATTTTATTCTTTGCAAATCAAAAACCATGATCACCACTTGATTTGGCTGCCTAGCATGTGTAGGATCATTGAATGCTATGCTATCTTTTTATACCTGGATATGCTAGTTGTATGCCTTTGCTAAGTTAATGCCTAAGCTTTTATGACACCCTGCTTAAATTAAAATCTAAATCAAAATGCTTACAAGTGGTGTCTTATGTGGTAAATTGAGAAAGATCCAGGTGGGTTTGCTTATCACACTGATCTAGTTTGAGATTGTTTGTCATTGCACTTTGACATGAATTTGGACTAGGCTGTGTATGACCAAAACCTTGTCTTTAGCTTCTGATGGTTCCTTGACTCTAGGCTTGGCATTGGTTGGTAAGAAGTGGCAAAAGACAAGTAAATGACCCCTGGCACAAAAAGAACTTGCTTATGAATACAAATGTTTAAATCTGAAATTTGCAAGTCTCTAAAATGCTTATGGCTAGTTGTATATGCTTTGGTTAAGAGTAGCATACCTTGTATGCATTGCTAGCATCTTGTTGTTCATGCCTATCTTGCTAGGTGCTGTTCATGTTGGTGATGCTTTCTTTTAAACAACCCTGAAAAACATGCTAGCTCTTGACATGTGTAAGATAGATTCATTTGAGCTTGTTGCATGGTTCCCTGCCCTCACTTGCTCTGTTTACTAGAACTTGTGAATACTAGCTTTCCATCCCTTCTAAGCTTTTTCAGTTACACTCCTTGCATTTCATAGCCTATTTTGAGGGGGAGTCGTCTAGTTCAGGGGAAGTTGAGTTCAAGGAACCCTTGATGTGTCCATTGTCAACAAGGGGCAGAAATTTGGGGAGAGATTAGTGTACTTCTCTAAGGAGAAGAAATTTAAAAATATGGACAAGGGGGAGAACTCAGGAGAGATTTAGTTGAGGGAGAGCTTTGCATTCATATTGCATTTGTGAGGATGCATTTCAGGGGGGAGTTTGAGCTTTTAGCATGCTCTTTGCATCGGTGCATTGAGCCTTTTGCCTCTGTCTTAAGGAGCCGATGCTTTGCTTTCTTTTGTTGTCTCATTGTGCCCTGTTTCTTTGCTTGTATTTGGTTCTTGGGCATTTTGAGCAACTTTCTTCTTTCTTTCTTTCTTTTTCGGTTTTACGCTTTTCTCTTGTCTTTGTTCTATTTCAGATTACAGGTTGAAGGTATTGACAATGCACTCATCAAGGGGGAGATTAAGAGCCAATGGACCGGCCTCATTGCTCTCCTGGTGTGATGAGTGATTGTCAACGAGCTCAAGCCCTCTGAGGGACTGGAGGCCATCTGATGGACTGGAGGTAGATGATGAAGACCTCGATGGACTGAGACAAAAGCCCTCCAATGGACCGGAGGCAATGCTCAGCGTCGGTCGGCCATGGAAGCTCGGTACACGGAGGGGTGGATCGGCAACGGTGGTGTATGTGATGCTCCAGCATCTCAAGTGCATAATCACTCATCTTACATGAAGCATTCATCTTGAGCATCATGGCATAACATGTGTGGGTGCATTGGAAACAAGTTTAGTTTATATTGCATGGTGAAAAACACTGTCATTTTATGTGCGGTGCTATGTTTATGATCGTATCTTTGATTCTATAGAGATCTGGGGGAAGTTCATATTGACAAAACTGTAGAGGCACATGATATGAACAACTTTCCTAAATGGAGTCTTGTCTGATAATGAGGTTTAGAAGGTGTTTAGGGTCATTTAATGACAGTACAGAAAACCAGTTCAAATTGGGGCTGATTTGAAATTCTAAGTTTACCCTGATCTACAGCCACTTTCATGCAAAGCTCAAATTAGAGAAGTTGTAGGAAATGATCTAAGGAGCAACTCTTTCATTTGGGGTCTGGTTAGAAAATGAAATCTAGTAAATGTTTTGGACCATTTTCTGTCAGCCTAGAAACACAAATTTAATCTGACAGTCGGGTGATTTAGGTTTTTCTTCAACTTAAAGTCATTTTCATGTCAAACTCAAATAGAATGAAATGTGGGATATGGAATTACAAACAAACTTGTCAATTGGAGTTTTAAGAGTCAGAACCCAGAAATGGGAGTTTTCCCCTTCACAAGAAATAAAGATGTTCTGCCCCAACTAGAGCTGCTATACAAATTCAAATTTAATTCATAATTGCGAGCTGATTTGGGGGCAGAGCCTTTTGACAAAGTTGTAGAACTCAAAGAGTAGAACATTTCATATAATTGGCACTTTTTCAAAATCGGGCTCTAAATAGGTCAAAATCTCGATTTTCAGAGAAGAAGGAAACACATTTTTCTTTTTCTTTTATTTCCCTTCCCCGCGGTCGCTGACAGGTGGGCCCGCCTCCGCCGGGCGACCACCGTGTCCGGGGCGTCGCCCGACACGCGGCCGCCGGCGTACGGTCACGCCGGCGCGCCCACGGATCGCCGGCCGCGCCCCTCGGCCTAAACTCGACCGTGTACCCGTCCAGGTACATTCCCCTCCATTCCCTCGCTCACGCCTCGCCTCGCCTCGCTCGCTCTCGCCCGAGCCACCGCCATAGCCGCCGGCTTCGAGTTCCCACGCCGGCCGCCTCCGACCCTCCCCGTGCCTCCCGACCCCACCACCGCCTTCGCCTCGCCCGTCCGCCTCTCCTCCGCCCACTCTCGCCGCCGCTACCGCCCTAGGCCGCGAGATCGACTCGCGACCCCGCCCGACCTCCATTACCGGGCCGAGCTCAAGCTCGAGCTCGCGCCGCCCACTCCGCCGCCTCTCGCGCCCCTAGATCTACCTCACCGCACTCGGCTCACTCCCGCACACCCGACGCGCCCCTCCTCGTCGCCGCTCGACCCCCGCGACGCCCAAATCCTCCCCGCCTCGACGTCGTTCACGGCGCCGTCCACGCCGCCGACCCCCTTCGGTTCACCGCCACGCCGCCTCGTCCGCACCCTCCCCGACGCCGAGACCTACCCCAGGGTGAGCCCCGTGTCCCCGCGCACCCGATGCGCCCCGCGTCGCGGCCCCGGCGAGCCGGAGCTCGCCGGCGCGCGCGCGCGCGCCGCCGCGCCGTCGCGCGCGGCGGGAGGAGGAAGAAGGCCGGGGGGGGTTTTTGCAAGCTACCCCCCGGAGTTTGATGTATTTTCAATTTAGACCACGCGCTGTTTACTGAGTCTCGGTATTCTTACGTGCTAGCCCCTGGAGTATAGGGTTAATTGTGTTTCAGTCCTCGGTTCTATTTTTCCATTTCATTTTCGGCTGAAACTTTGGAAATTCATATAAAATCGAATAAAAATCGTAAAAAGGTAAACTCAATTGCGTTGTACTCCTGATAAATAGATCTACACAGTGGGTATGATGTAGTTGTGTGAAAAGACTGATTTGCCCCTGGATCTTGGCATGCATGTGAGAAGGGAATAAATACAAAATATGGTCTAAATGGATTCTAAAAATCTTGAAACTCGGTCAGTAGCCTTTTTAGGGTGTTGTGGCACTGTGGTAATTCCTGGTGACTCAATACTCTATTGTTCAGTTATGGTTTTACTGTTTTATATGTACTTTATGCATTATTTGATAATTTGAAAATGAGGTCCATGCAAAATATGTGAAATAAGACCCACTAGCATTTTTCTTAGGTTCTATATAGCTTGTGAACACCACTGGTAAAATATGAGCCCCTGCATGTATAGTTTTGATGGTGATTTGAAAATGACAAATCTTGACTTGAAGAACTTGATAAATGGAAAAATGGGTCCTAATGTGCAAGATAAATTCTATCAAAATTCTAGTAGCATGTGGGAGTACTGAAGAGTCCAGAAAGTATATACTTGGGGGCTATTCTCATTGTTTATATGTACATCTTAATTTGCACTAGTTTTACATATGGAAAATATATGTCCTGTCAAAATTTGGAGTTTTAGCTTGTAAAATTTTGTACATGCAGTTCTTACTAAGGATAGCTCACTGGTAAAATTTCATCTTCAGAAACCATGCCATTAAATTATAAAAATTCTGACGAGGTGTAGGGCTGAAAACTTGCTGGAATTTTAATAAAATAATTATAACTCCAATTGAGCTGAACTTTTGACAGGAGCTTTGAGTATGAAGTGTATGCTTGACATAAAAGTTTGGTACCATTTAAGTTAGTGGAACTACTAGAACTCAGAGGCATGATTTTATTCACAAATTAGCACAATTCACCCTACGCACATACATGTACAGTGATTCATCTACTGCATACGTATCATTTCTCATAAAGTATTTGCTGCACATTAACATGGGCATTTCATCGACAACAAGTGCATACATATGCATCCGTATGCACTCATGCCTGCACCTTTCATGCATATAGATCCCGCGAACGAGGAGCTGCCACCGGATCAACCGCTGATTGAGGAGCCTGAGGACGAGCCCGAAGACCCGCACGCGACTGCCGATCACCCCGCCGCGGAAGCACCCACTAACTCGAGCGGAGAAGGTAGGCAGGACCATACTACCCAGCTAATATAATAATGCTTATGAATTACGCATATGCATTAGGAGTTGAATGAAAACAGTTGCATTAGACATCCCGGCCGCCCTGGCCCTAGATCCTATGAATAGAGTTCGTAGGACGAGTATGCCTAGAAATGCTAGGTACGAGTAGACACGAGTGAGCACTGTCACTCGTCGCGTAGGTGATATTTCAAAACCTCAGAAATACTACTATGATGCAATTTATGGTTATTTATGTTGATATTAAATTGAGACGGGGCGGAGCGTACATTTACTTTCGTGGTGTGCGTTGTTGTTCTCCGGCTCCGCCCCTGTCGCATAAGGCCCGTTCGCTGTTCGCCTGCTGATCGGCATAACATTGCTAGAGTGCTTATCCGGGATAATGGACCGGTGAAAGCTTACTTGTGCCATCCGAAGAACAGAGACAGACTCCTACCGTGACACCTTGGGGAGCTTGTAGTCGAGGGAGGGCTGACCCGACGTGACCGTGGTATCGCTCCTAAGGCGGCACAACCTGGGAACAACGGAAGGATTGAATCGAACTTGGGATGGGACAAGTGGAGAAGGGGGCTATATGTGAGAACGCGATGGCTAGTAAGCATATACCCCTGGCATTCCTAGTTATTCCCGGGAATTAACAAATCGATTCGAATCGCTGATGCTCACCAGGTGTGAGAATGCCGGATATCGCACACGGGCAACGTAGTAATAATTGGAACATACTGTTTACGAAGTCACACTTTTAATACAACATGCTTGGATGTGTATGATCTGTCCTACTATTCAGGGCGTTGCCCATCCACCGGTTGGAGGTCGATGGACTTGGGAGATGCTTTGAGGTCGAGGGAGGGCTGGCCCGACGTACCGTGGTATCGCTCCTGAGACGGCTACTCCCAAGGGGTTGGATGGAAGCGCAGTGAATCTTGGGACAGGACATGTTTTCATGATTTACTTTTCATGCAAGTATTTACCTTATGTTATAAATGAATCTTTATGAATAATGGATAGCAGCTGTCAAATCCTGCTATCTGATACCAACATGACCTTGTTTAAGAATCAACAGCTAAGGATCCACATGATTAGTAAGCATGCTTTGCGTCAGCCGTAAGCCCCGTCCATTAAGTCCTACTGAGTAATTAGTACTCAGGGTTTGCCCCCATTTTTGGATTACAGGTACCGATGATTTTGGACAACTGTGCTGGAGGTGGTAGTACCGGTGGGCTCGGTGCTATTCGCCTTGTTCATCCCTTCGTGAAGACTACTTAAGTATATTATTCCGCTGCGAGATGTTTTGAAAACGCTTCCGCTATATTTATATACTCTAAATTCGCTTCCGCTATATTTGAACATGTATTTGATTTCATACAATTGAGTTGTAATTTACTCCTATAACTCTCTATTTCAACTGCCTGTGATGATGTAATTGTTGTGGCTCCTTCGAGAGTCGGATGTGTTTGATGTCGGTTCCTCGGAATTGGTGTTATCGAGAGCTCGAAGGACTCTCGACGGACTACCGGGTTTAGTCTGGCCTAAGTGCACTGCGAGCCAGAGGTGGCAGGTGTGCTTAGTCTAGATTAAGCAGGGCGGTTCCGCCACAGCTGGTATCAGAGCCGATCAAACACAGACAACAGTTATATCATCAAGTTTTGTTTTACAAACCTATTTTCGAAAACCCATCTTCAAGTAATTCAAAGTGAGAGTATACGCTATGCCCGTATAAGGATGTTAGTGTTATCCAGGTGACATCGCTGACATTCTGACCTAGATAGAACTCATATGCATATTCGGTGCTTTGAGAAACAACTTTTCGGCCATAGCTATCCCCAGTACTGGTGGAAGCTATCGGGTTTTGCGAACGGTTGTGAACTCTGCATTCATGCTGTATAAGTAAAAGCTCTTTAAGGGTGGTGGGCATGTTTGAGGCTTTCATACCCACCACACTTACATTTGGTTTTGGGATCCACCTTTTTCTCGACAACCCCCAGTACTGGTGGAAAGTCAGGCTTTGAGGAAAAGGTGCATCGGCCCACCTACGTTGTCCACGCAGCGGTCACGCGTGGATGCCACATTAGGTGGTAATGTATGAGCATGCATTCTTCTGCAGGTACACTGACCACGTGCGAAACTAAGAACGACTAGAGAACGGCTAGTTGCATTAAAGAGAGACGTGCATATATGTCACCGAATTATCGCTAGCTATATATATAATACATAGGATGTGGGATGTGAGACCGAATAGGACGAATCATGCATCATGTATCTTTTGCTATCATTTTGGGGATACTACTAAAAGACAAATGGGATAAATTGCGACCTAACCAAACTTCCTACACATTTCACTCTCATAATACAATTAATTTTACAAAGAGGGGTTCCCCCACGATAACCCGAACGACCACGGTCAGAAGCAACACCTGAATGAAGTTGCATCCCTCACCCAATTCGTGAGAAATTTGATATTAGAGCTAGTTACATACCAAAGGAATAGAGGACTAGACATTAGAGAACTTCCATAATTGGACATCCATCCAAATCGATCGCCTTGACCAGCATCTAAAACTGCGCCCAAGTTCCCATTAGCAGATTCGTTTATCCAGACCTATAAGACGTTTGCTAACACTCTAAGTGCAATTGAGCTATTCTGTTCACTTACATGCTTTCATGCATCCAGCATGTAATTATGGTGTTATGACCTTTTTATCACCGCATCGGCTGCACAAAAGCTCTTGGACTAAACTCGACTGGCTTTATTTCTGCAGATGGTCACCCCACCAGAGACATCTGCTCAGGGGGCTGCTCATGGAGCCCCATCTTCTTCTGAGTTGGCCACTCAGGTCGCTCAGCAACTCATCGACTTGATAGCTCAAGCGCAGCAACGGCGCGACCCGCAAGAGATCAGCTACACTGACTTTGCGGCGCTACAACCGCCCATCTTCACCACTGCCCCAGATCCATTGGATGCTGATGACTGGCTTCGGATCATCGAGTCCAAGTTCAGTCTACTGCCCCAACTCACTGAGCAACAGAAGGCTCGTTTCGCGGCACAGTGTCTACATGGTCCCTCGGGGGCCTGGTGTGCTTCATTCCTGGCAATGCAACCAGCCGGGCACCAGGTCACGTGGGATGAGTTTCGTGCGGCTTTTCGGGCTCGCTATCTCCCGCCTAGCCTCATCGAGCTCAAGCAACGAGAGTTCCGTGCACTTCGACAAGGGAACATGTCGGTACTCGAGTACGTGCAGGCTTTCATCCGCCTGTCGCAGTACTCCCCGGAAGACGTCAACACTGACCCACGTAGGGCTACCCGTCTGTTGGATGGATTTGATCCCACCCTGCTGACTCACTTGGGGCGCAGCTACGACAGCTTCACTGAGTTGGTAGACGTCGCCATCGACATGGAGGATCGCCTTAATCATGCCCATGAGGATCAGCGCAGGAAAAGACTTGCAAGCACACTTCAGTCAGGTTCCTCTCAGCGGCAACGGGTTGTGCTTCATCGTTCACCACTTATACATTACATCGACATGCCCCAGCAACAAGAACCACACTGGGGAACGCAACAACCCTCCTCTTGCAGTGCACCACCTCGTCCGCCTGCTTCAGTGCCACCGGCCAAACAAAGTGCCAAATACCCCTGCTACAATTGTGGAAAGACCGGCCATTTCAGCAAGAATTGTTTTGCCCGTCGGCGAAGCCAGGCACCATTGTTGATTAGAGACAACCCACGCCAAAGTAAGAAGAAAGGACCAAAGCGAGATCTAGCCCCAACAGAAGGTCGTGTGCACTATACCCATGTAGATCAGATTCCAGAAGGTGAACCAGTGTTAGCAAGCATATTTCTTGTCAACGAGCACCCTACTGTGGTTTTATTTGACTCCGGAGCAACCCACACTTTCATCAGCAGGTCATATGCAACCAAACATGGTTATCACATTGATAATATGAAGGCCAAATACCATATCACAGCCCCGGGATCACCGATTGACACGAATCAGATTGTGAGGCACTTACGCTTGTGCATAGGCACAGAGGATTTCTATGTTGACCCTGTGGTACTTCCTAACCAGGGGATCGACATTATCTTGGGGATGGATTGGATGAAGGAGCACAACGTCTTGTTGGATATTACTAGTAGGATAGTTCAGATTAAGTCTAGCAAGAGTGGGAAAGTTATGCACATTCATCTGCCAAGTCACAAGCATTCGCCACCCACAGTAAATGCCACAGAAGCCCAGTTGATCAAGAAAATACCGGTGGTTTCTGATTTTCCAGATGTGTTCCCGGAAGAGCTTCCAGGGCTCCCACCGGATAGAAATGTTGAGTTCGCCATTGAGCTTGTACCTGGCACGGCACCTGTCTCTAAGAGACCGTACAGGATGGCACCAGATGAACTTAAAGAGTTAAAAACGCAGTTGCAAGAACAGCTGGATAAAGGCTTCATCCGCCCTAGCTCGTCACCTTGGGGGTGCCCAGCCCTCTTTGTCGAAAAGAAAGACCAAGGTGGTAAACGGCTATGTGTAGACTATCGGCCTCTAAATGCAGTCACAGTCAAAAACAAATACCCACTGCCACATATTGACATTCTATTTGATCAACTAGCTGGGGCTAAAGTCTTCTCAAAAATTGACCTAAGATCAGGATACTATCAGATAAAAATCAGAGAGGAGGATATCCCCAAAACAGCTTTCTCGACTAGATATGGCTTGTATGAGTACCTAGTCATGTCTTTCGGGTTGACCAATGCACCGGCTTTCTTCATGTATATGATGAACTCGGTGTTCATGAATGAACTGGATAAATTTGTGGTAGTATTCATCGATGATATACTGATCTACTCCAAAAATGAAGAAGAACACAGAGAACACTTGCGGATTGTACTCACTCGGCTTAGGGAACACAAACTCTATGCCAAGTTTAGCAAGTGCGCGTTTTGGTTAAAAGAAGTAAGCTTCTTGGGTCACATATTGTCCGAGAAGGGGGTAGCTGTTGATCCCAGCAAGGTAGAGAGTGTACTAAATTGGAAGCAACCCGAATCTGTAACTGAGATCCGGAGTTTCCTCGGTTTAGCGGGCTATTACCGCCGCTTTATCAAGGATTTCTCCAAAACGGCAAAGCCAATGACCTCATTGACCAAGAAAAATGCTAAGTACACGTGGAGTCCGAACTGTGAGGAAGCCTTCCAGAGTTTGAAGAGATCCTTGACAACCGCACCAGTACTAGCACAACCGGACGTCACGAAGCCATTCGATGTGTATTGTGACGCCTCCGGCAATGGGCTTGGCTGTGTGCTAATGCAAGAAGGGAGGGTAGTCGCTTACGCTTCCCGTCAATTGAGAAAACATGAAGCCAATTACCCAACTCATGATCTAGAACTGGCAGCAGTGGTACACGCATTGAAAATATGGAGGCACTATCTGCTAGGCAATACTTGTCATATCTACACCGACCACAAGAGCCTCAAATACATCCTCACCCAGCCCGAATTGAATATGAGGCAGCGACGGTGGTTAGAGTTGATAAAGGATTATGACTTGGAAATTCATTATCATCCAGGCAAGGCTAACGTAGTAGCGGATGCGCTAAGCCGTCGGGCTCATTGCAATGTGATTGAAGCCCGGCCCACAGTAAGGGTGCTATGTTGCGAGATAGGTGAAATCGAATTACCTACAGAACAGCTAGCTGAGCTCTATAACCTTATTATTGAGCCCACTATCAAAGAACAAATCATAACTGCACAAAAGCAAGATAAGGGCATAGCATTCATTCGTGAAGGAATGGACGAGAAGAAGAGAGCATGCTTCACACTTGATGACCAAGGTGTGTTGTGGTTCAAAAACCGGTTAGTGGTCCCTAAGGATATGGAGTTGAGGAAGAGGATTCTAGATGAGGCTCACACGTCTATGTTCACTATGCACCCGGGCAGTAACAAAATGTACCAAGACCTGAAACAGAAGTTTTGGTGGACTCGTATGAAACGAGAGATAGCCACGTACGTGTCCGAGTGTGACGTGTGTCAAAGAATAAAGGCTGATCACCTAAAGCCTGCAGGTATGCTTCAACCGCTTGAGGTTCCCGCCTGGAAATGGGAAAACATACACATGGACTTTATTGTGGGCCTACCTCACACACAAAAAGGGTATGATTCGATCTGGGTAGTCGTTGACCGATTCACGAAAGCCGCACATTTCCTTCCTGTCAAGACCACTTATCGAGCAAAACAATATGCCGAGTTATATATCTCTCGAATTGTGGCACTACACGGTGTTCCTCTGACCATCACTTCGGACAGAGGCTCATTGTTTGTGTCACGCTTTTGGGAGCATTTGCAAACCGCTCTTGGAACTACCTTGATCCACAGTTCGGCGTATCATCCACAGACCAGCGGCCAAGTTGAGAGAGTAAATCAGATCTTAGAAGATATGTTGAGGGCTTGTGCTTTAACTTATTCCACCAAATGGGATGAGTGTCTCCCCCTAGCAGAGTTTGCTTATAACAACAGCTACCAGAAGAGCTTAGAGATGGCTCCTTTCGAGGCTCTGTATGGTAGGAGATGCAGAACACCCCTAAACTGGTCCGAACCGGGAGAACGTGTCACCTTTGGCCCTGATTTGGTAACACAAGCCGAGGAGCAAGTTAAACTTATACACGGCAACTTGAAAAGAGCACAGTCTAGACAAAAGAGCTACTCTGACAAGAGAAGACGACCGTTGATCTTTGAGCTAGGTGATCATGTGTACCTTCGGGTGTCACCAATGAAAGGGGTACATCGCTTTGGGGTGAAAGGGAAGTTAGCCCCGAGGTACGTAGGTCCGTTTAAGATTACTGAGCAGTGTGGGCCAGTTGCTTACCGGTTGGAGTTACCCCCACATCTGGCTGCGGTTCATGACGTATTTCATGTCCCGCAACTTAAGAAGTGTTTAAGAATGCCGGAAGAAGCAGTGGACACCTCACAAATTGAAATTGAGCCTGACCTCACCTATGAGGAACGTCCTATAAAAATCCTCGACCAAAAACAAAGAGCAACAAGAAGAAAAGCAATCAACTTTTACAAAGTGCAATGGAGTAATCACTCCGAAGAAGAAGCGACTTGGGAGCAAGAAGAATACTTGCAAACCAAATACCCGGGTTTCCTTTCAGCTACTACAAACGAGTATGTATAACCATCTAAATACAAATTTTATTCGAAATCCTACACTATGCACTGCATTCTAATTTGGTTTATCCACCCACATCACATCAACAAATCTCGGGACGAGATTTCTTTAAGGGGGGTGGGTTGTGATGCTCCAGCATCTCAAGTGCATAATCACTCATCTTACATGAAGCATTCATCTTGAGCATCATGGCATAACATGTGTGGGTGCATTGGAAACAAGTTTAGTTTATATTGCATGGTGAAAAACACTGTCATTTTATGTGCGGTGCTATGTTTATGATCGTATCTTTGATTCTATAGAGATCTGGGGGAAGTTCATATTGACAAAACTGTAGAGGCACATGATATGAACAACTTTCCTAAATGGAGTCTTGTCTGATAATGAGGTTTAGAAGGTGTTTAGGGTCATTTAATGACAGTACAGAAAACCAGTTTAAATTGGGGCTGATTTGAAATTCTAAGTTTACCCTGATCTACAGCCACTTTCATGCAAAGCTCAAATTAGAGAAGTTGTAGGAAATGATCTAAGGAGCAACTCTTTCATTTGGGGTCTGGTTAGAAAATGAAATCTAGTAAATGTTTTGGACCATTTTCTGTCAGCCTAGAAACACAAATTTAATCTGACAGTCGGGTGATTTAGGTTTTTCTTCAACTTAAAGTCATTTTCATGTCAAACTCAAATAGAATGAAATGTGGGATATGGAATTACAAACAAACTTGTCAATTGGAGTTTTAAGAGTCAGAACCCAGAAATGGGAGTTTTCCCCTTCACAAGAAATAAAGATGTTCTGCCCCAACTAGAGCTGCTATACAAATTCAAATTTAATTCATAATTGCGAGCTGATTTGGGGGCAGAGCCTTTTGACAAAGTTGTAGAACTCAAAGAGTAGAACATTTCATATAATTGGCACTTTTTCAAAATCGGGCTCTAAATAGGTCAAAATCTCGATTTTCAGAGAAGAAGGAAACACATTTTTCTTTTTCTTTTATTTCCCTTCCCCGCGGTCGCTGACAGGTGGGCCCGCCTCCGCCGGGCGACCACCGTGTCCGGGGCGTCGCCCGACACGCGGCCGCCGGCGTACGGTCACGCCGGCGCGCCCACGGATCGCCGGCCGCGCCCCTCGGCCTAAACTCGACCGTGTACCCGTCCAGGTACATTCCCCCGTCCATTCCCTCGCTCACGCCTCGCCTCGCCTCGCTCGCTCTCGCCCGAGCCACCGCCATAGCCGCCGGCTTCGAGTTCCCACGCCGGCCGCCTCCGACCCTCCCCGTGCCTCCCGACCCCACCACCGCCTTCGCCTCGCCCGTCCGCCTCTCCTCCGCCCACTCTCGCCGCCGCTACCGCCCTAGGCCGCGAGATCGACTCGCGACCCCGCCCGACCTCCATTACCGGGCCGAGCTCAAGCTCGAGCTCGCGCCGCCCACTCCGCCGCCTCTCGCGCCCCTAGATCTACCTCACCGCACTCGGCTCACTCCCGCACACCCGACGCGCCCCTCCTCGTCGCCGCTCGACCCCGCGACGCCCAAATCCTCCCCGCCTCGACGTCGTTCACGGCGCCGTCCACGCCGCCGACCCCCTTCGGTTCACCGCCACGCCGCCTCGTCCGCACCCTCCCCGACGCCGAGACCTACCCCAGGGTGAGCCCCGTGTCCCCGCGCACCCGATGCGCCCCGCGTCGCGGCCCCGGCGAGCCGGAGCTCGCCGGCGCGCGCGCGCGCGCCGCCGCGCCGTCGCGCGCGGCGGGAGGAGGAAGAAGGCCGGGGGGGGGGTTTTTGCAAGCTACCCCCCGGAGTTTGATGTATTTTCAATTTAGACCACGCGCTGTTTACTGAGTCTCGGTATTCTTACGTGCTAGCCCCTGGAGTATAGGGTTAATTGTGTTTCAGTCCTCGGTTCTATTTTTCCATTTCATTTTCGGCTGAAACTTTGGAAATTCATATAAAATCGAATAAAAATCGTAAAAAGGTAAACTCAATTGCGTTGTACTCCTGATAAATAGATCTACACAGTGGGTATGATGTAGTTGTGTGAAAAGACTGATTTGCCCCTGGATCTTGGCATGCATGTGAGAAGGGAATAAATACAAAATATGGTCTAAATGGATTCTAAAAATCTTGAAACTCGGTCAGTAGCCTTTTTAGGGTGTTGTGGCACTGTGGTAATTCCTGGTGACTCAATACTCTATTGTTCAGTTATGGTTTTACTGTTTTATATGTACTTTATGCATTATTTGATAATTTGAAAATGAGGTCCATGCAAAATATGTGAAATAAGACCCACTAGCATTTTTCTTAGGTTCTATATAGCTTGTGAACACCACTGGTAAAATATGAGCCCCTGCATGTATAGTTTTGATGGTGATTTGAAAATGACAAATCTTGACTTGAAGAACTTGATAAATGGAAAAATGGGTCCTAATGTGCAAGATAAATTCTATCAAAATTCTAGTAGCATGTGGGAGTACTGAAGAGTCCAGAAAGTATATACTTGGGGGCTATTCTCATTGTTTATATGTACATCTTAATTTGCACTAGTTTTACATATGGAAAATATATGTCCTGTCAAAATTTGGAGTTTTAGCTTGTAAAATTTTGTACATGCAGTTCTTACTAAGGATAGCTCACTGGTAAAATTTCATCTTCAGAAACCATGCCATTAAATTATAAAAATTCTGACGAGGTGTAGGGCTGAAAACTTGCTGGAATTTTAATAAAATAATTATAACTCCAATTGAGCTGAACTTTTGACAGGAGCTTTGAGTATGAAGTGTATGCTTGACATAAAAGTTTGGTACCATTTAAGTTAGTGGAACTACTAGAACTCAGAGGCATGATTTTATTCACAAATTAGCACAATTCACCCTACGCACATACATGTACAGTGATTCATCTACTGCATACGTATCATTTCTCATAAAGTATTTGCTGCACATTAACATGGGCATTTCATCGACAACAAGTGCATACATATGCATCCGTATGCACTCATGCCTGCACCTTTCATGCATATAGATCCCGCGAACGAGGAGCTGCCACCGGATCAACCGCTGATTGAGGAGCCTGAGGACGAGCCCGAAGACCCGCACGCGACTGCCGATCACCCCGCCGCGGAAGCACCCACTAACTCGAGCGGAGAAGGTAGGCAGGACCATACTACCCAGCTAATATAATAATGCTTATGAATTACGCATATGCATTAGGAGTTGAATGAAAACAGTTGCATTAGACATCCCGGCCGCCCTGGCCCTAGATCCTATGAATAGAGTTCGTAGGACGAGTATGCCTAGAAATGCTAGGTACGAGTAGACACGAGTGAGCACTGTCACTCGTCGCGTAGGTGATATTTCAAAACCTCAGAAATACTACTATGATGCAATTTATGGTTATTTATGTTGATATTAAATTGAGACGGGGCGGAGCGTACATTTACTTTCGTGGTGTGCGTTGTTGTTCTCCGGCTCCGCCCCTGTCGCATAAGGCCCGTTCGCTGTTCGCCTGCTGATCGGCATAACATTGCTAGAGTGCTTATCCGGGATAATGGACCGGTGAAAGCTTACTTGTGCCATCCGAAGAACAGAGACAGACTCCTACCGTGACACCTTGGGGAGCTTGTAGTCGAGGGAGGGCTGACCCGACGTGACCGTGGTATCGCTCCTAAGGCGGCACAACCTGGGAACAACGGAAGGATTGAATCGAACTTGGGATGGGACAAGTGGAGAAGGGGGCTATATGTGAGAACGCGATGGCTAGTAAGCATATACCCCTGGCATTCCTAGTTATTCCCGGGAATTAACAAATCGATTCGAATCGCTGATGCTCACCAGGTGTGAGAATGCCGGATATCGCACACGGGCAACGTAGTAATAATTGGAACATACTGTTTACGAAGTCACGCTTTTAATACAACATGCTTGGATGTGTATGATCTGTCCTACTATTCAGGGCGTTGCCCATCCACCGGTTGGAGGTCGATGGACTTGGGAGATGCTTTGAGGTCGAGGGAGGGCTGGCCCGACGTACCGTGGTATCGCTCCTGAGACGGCTACTCCCAAGGGGTTGGATGGAAGCGCAGTGAATCTTGGGACAGGACATGTTTTCATGATTTACTTTTCATGCAAGTATTTACCTTATGCTATAAATGAATCTTTATGAATAATGGATAGCAGCTGTCAAATCCTGCTATCTGATACCAACATGACCTTGTTTAAGAATCAACAGCTAAGGATCCACATGATTAGTAAGCATGCTTTGCGTCAGCCGTAAGCCCCGTCCATTAAGTCCTACTGAGTAATTAGTACTCAGGGTTTGCCCCCATTTTTGGATTACAGGTACCGATGATTTTGGACAACTGTGCTGGAGGTGGTAGTACCGGTGGGCTCGGTGCTATTCGCCTTGTTCATCCCTTCGTGAAGACTACTTAAGTATATTATTCCGCTGCGAGATGTTTTGAAAACGCTTCCGCTATATTTATATACTCTAAATTCGCTTCCGCTATATTTGAACATGTATTTGATTTCATACAATTGAGTTGTAATTTACTCCTATAACTCTCTATTTCAACTGCCTGTGATGATGTAATTGTTGTGGCTCCTTCGAGAGTCGGATGTGTTTGATGTCGGTTCCTCGGAATTGGTGTTATCGAGAGCTCGAAGGACTCTCGACGGACTACCGGGTTTAGTCTGGCCTAAGTGCACTGCGAGCCAGAGGTGGCAGGTGTGCTTAGTCTAGATTAAGCAGGGCGGTTCCGCCACAGTGTAAGCCCTCCGATGGACCGCGAGGCAACTCCGATGGACTGGAGAAGCCGGGTGCCACCGTGGTGCTCCAACCCAAGTGCATGGCGCGAAGGCGTGCGAGGGAGGCTTTGGCGGCTTCGGCTCAAAACCGCCACCCAAGCTACCCAAGGCTTGGTGAGTTGGGCAACGACTCGCCAAGATAGAGAAGATGGGCTAAGTCCAGCCCAGACGGAGACTTCCTAAAGTTTTCCGGTTTCTGACTTCAAAACCTGGGGTGCAAAGGTGGATTGGACATCCGAAGATTGCGTGAAAGCTAAGAAGATCAAGTCTTCATCGTGGTCGTCCATCCCCGATATTTCGGGTTCTTTTCTGTTTTAGCCCCTCCGAACGTTTCTAGTGTTAGGGGTCTATGTGTAAAAATGCCAAAACTGAACCGGTGTATAAATAGCCTAAGAGCTGGTCATTAGAGGTAGCCTTGGCAGCTAGGTTTTTATTTCCTTAGGGTAATTTTCGTCCTCAAGCTTTGAGCTCCAAGTTTAGGAGGGTTAGGGTGAGAGTTAGCCTCCAAATCAAGAGGGAAGGTAAGGGTGGTTGCTTGGGACGAAATCCTTCATTGTAATTTGACCTAAGACCTCTTTTGAGGCTCATAATCGAAGTGGTTTCGTGCAGCAACTCTGTGTGCTTTTCCTCCCCTTGTTCTCTTTGGTTTTTGGGTTCAATCCTTGGCTTTTTGGGTGTTTGTTTTGGCCAAGGTTGAATCCTTTGTTTTCTTTCTGTTTTGGACTTGCAAGGACGTGGAGATTATGTTTTAGAACATCTCAATCCCGAAGGATTGCCACGAGCAAGTTGTTCTTGAGCTTTCCCCTTTCTTGCCAAAATATTAACCTCTTCACGAGATCTGAAATTTCCGCTAATCCCTTGATCTTTTTCAATAGATCTTTTGGGAGTAGCTTTGGAATGGAGCTAGGTTAGTGTGTGCGAAATTTCGTGAAGATTGGTGAAGGTTTGGTCAAGTTTTGGCTTCGGAAGTTTAAGTTTCGTGTGGCTGTTTTTCTGTCTGTCTATAACGTCCGGTGGCTGTCTATTTAGTCCGGTGGTTGGTTCTATGAGCAAACCTGCTCCGAATGACATGAAATTTTGCGGAGCTCTTTTCCTGTGAATCATAAAGCTTCCATAAAAATTTTAGATTTTTTGGAGGTGTTTTGACATGGTTTTGGTATTTTTCTTTTGGGGTTGGTCTTTCAGTTTTTTAACCACCGGATAGTACGGTGGCTCTAGGATTTTTATTTCTTATCCAATTGAGCTGAAAATTTGTGGAGTTGTTCCTTGGCCCCTTCTTAACCTCCGGTAAAAATTTCATAATTTTTGGAGTTGGTTTGATAGCGTTTTGATTCGAATCTTTTTGGAGTGTCAAGCTGTAAGCACCAGACAGTCCGGTGGTTAACCACAGGACAGCTCCAATTGGCCTGAAATTTTCTGGAGCTGTTCTCTATTACCTTGTGAAGGTGTGGTATTTTTTGGGGTGGTTTGAAGCTTTGCTTCTAGGGTTTTGAGATTTTTCTTTGCAGCCATGTCTGTCTGAAATCTGCAGTTTCCCGGAGTTGGTTCCTTTTGCGCTCTTTTTCTTAGCCATTTGAGCGTGTGCTTCCATTTGGTGCTTGGTATGTATCTGTTTAGTGGACGGTACCAAGCACGTGTTGTGAGCTTGATACGTATCCTCCCAGTGGATGGTGTCTAGGCTCATTGTGGGTGTTGTTTTCGTTTTGTACTGCGGTGGGGGTTTGAGTTTGAGTTTTCAAGTGCTCCTATTCACCCCCCTCTAGTCGCACGTCTCGGTCCTACAGAGAAGCCGGGTGTCACCGTGGTGGTCCAACCCGAGTGCATGGCGCGAAGACATGCGAGGGAGGCTTTGGCAGCTTTGGCTCAAAACCGCCACCCAAGTTCAAATGACATGATGGGTTGGGCTCCGACTCGCCAACATAGAAGATTGGGCCAAGACCCGGCCCAGGAAGCCCGCAGAATAAAGTTTTCCTGTTTCTGACTTCAAAACCGGGGGAAGCTTCCGAACTACTGGCTACGTGGCGTACATCCAAGCGAGGCACGGAGAAGAAGAAGATCAAAAGCGTCATCGTAGTCGTCCGATTGTATCATTTTCATTTCAGTCCCTTCCGGGCATTCTAGAGTAAGGGTCTTAGTGTTAAATGGTGTTGTCAGACCTGGGGTATAAATAGACTTGTGGCTGGTCATTTAGGTGACTCTTCCACTATTAGAAAACCCTAGGCTTAGTTTCTAATCAGCCATGTGCCAAAGAGAGAAAGGAGAGCATTAGGGTTAGGATTTGAGTCCGCTAACCAGTGTTCTTCACATCAAGTGGGAGGATGAAGGGTGGTAGGCTATAGAAACTTTGTATGAACTCAATTTCATGATTAATCCAGCAATATTCCTCTGAAATTTGAGCTCATGTGTGCAGCCCTCTCCTCTTCCCCATTCTAGTTTGGATTTTGGGTTCAATCCTTGGCTTTTGGAGTATTTGCTTTGGCCATGGGTGAATCCTTTCTTTTGACGGTGTTTTGGACTTGCAAGGACGTGGAGATTATGCCCTAGTGCATCACAAACCTTCAGGTTTGCCACGAGCAAGTCGAATTTGAGTTTTTCCCTTCTCTTGCCCAAAGCTTGCCTCTTCACGAGATTTGAAATTTCCGCTAATCCCGTGGTCTTTTTGAGTTGATCTTTTGGGAATAGCTTTGGAATAGTGCTCAGATAGCCTGTGTCAAATTTCGTGAAGATTGGACAAGGTTTGGTTAGGTTTAGGGTTTGGAAACTCAAGTTCCAGCCTTCTACCGGAAGGTCTGGCTCTATCACCGGACCATCCGGCTCCACCGGACAGTCCGGCGCAGGCCACCGGACAGTCCGGCGTTGGGTTTCCAGCCTCTGCCCCTACTGGACCATCCGGCTCTGTCACCGGACTATCTGGGTCCACCAGACAGTCCGGTATAGTCTACCAGACAGTCCGGCAGGGCCCTGGAAGTGGCTGTGTGCTTTTCGTTGGGGTTTTCGCTGCCCGGCTCTTTGCTTTGACCTCGCCTTTAGTATTCCTTGCCGCTGCCCATACTCTTAACTTGCTGTGAACCAGTGAGACGCATTTTGGTGCATTGAGTGGCGTAGTGCGTGAGTCGTTGTTTCGCTTGACTTGCGATCTTGTGATCGTTGAGTCTTGTGCTTCCGCTCGCTTGGTGTGTACCCGTTCAGTGGGCGACACCAAGTGCTGCTAGACACGTTTCCTTTTAGTGGATGGTGCCTAGCATTCGTTGTGTGGAGTGTCTGTCAGTTTGCACCGGGGGTTCGTGAGTTTGAGTTTTTAAGTGCTCCTATTCACCCCCCTTTAGTCGCACGTCTCGGTCCTATAGCCGTACTCGTCTTGGTTGTCACTGGAAAATGAGCGTTCAGGGTGCTCGACCCATACATGCCAAGTGCTAGCACTCGGATCTGACTGCGTAGTACCACTCTGCCTATGGGTAAAATCGCCACAGGTGTTCTGAGTTCCAAGTGTTCGGGAGTTCTCTGCCCTCTAGCTCGGCTAGCTTGAATGTTGCCTTGCCTAGCACCTCCTTCACTTTGTAAGGTCCTTCCCATGGGAAGCTCATCTTGGACTGCCCTACGGAGGAGGTTTTGCGCTTGAGTACTAGATCACCGATGTTGTAGTAGCCAGGCTTGACGTTTTTGTCGTAGTACCGCTTCAGGGCTTGCTGGTATTTCACCGCTATGAGGGCGACGTGAAGGCGTTCGCCCTCAATGAGGTCAATGTCCTATGTCCTCGACTGTTTTGCTTCCTATATGTTTCTAAGTGCTACTCTCGGAGCCCCGTGCTTTAGATCGGTCGGGATGACTGCTTCGGACCCGTACACCATGAAAAACAGGGTGTTGTTGCCGATGGCCTTGGATGGCTGGGTTCTTAGCCCCTAGATCACGTACGGTAGTTCTTGCCACCACCTCCCCTCGTATGGCTTGAGTCTGTCGAAGATGGCTGGCTTGAGGCCGTGAAGGATCATCCCATTTGCCCGCTCTACCTGGCCATTCCCTCGTGGGTGGTGAACGGAGGCGTAGCGGATCAGAGTACCTTGGCTTTTGCAGAAGTCGAAGAACTGACCAGCTACGAAGTTGGTTCCCAGGTCTGTGATGATTTCTGATGGCACTCCAAAACTGTGCATGTTTTCCTGGATGAACTCGATTGCTTTTGCGGCTGTCAGCTTGCTAATTGGCTTGTACTCTATCCACTTGGTGAATTTGTCTATGGCTACCAAAACGTGGTCATATCCTCTTGCTGCCTTCTTGAAAGGACCAATCATGTCTAGCCCCCAGCATGCGAACAGCCAGGAGACTGGGATGTTCTGCAACACTGATGCCGGCAGGTGCTGTTGCTTTGCAAAGAACTGACATCCTTCACAGGTTCTGACTATTTCTTCTGCGTCTTGCTTCGCTGTGGGCCAGTAAAAACCTAATCTGAATGCGTTGCCGACAAGTGTTTTTGAAGCTGCGTGGTTGGCGCATGACCCTGAGTGGATTTCTTTGAGTAGGTCAATTCCTTCACTAAGTGGTATGCACTTCAGTAGAACTCTTGATGATGCGGCGCGTTTGTAGAGCTGGTCGCCAATCAAGTTGTAGCTTTTGCTCCTTCTCTGCACTCTGTCGCCGGCTAACTTAGGCTCTGGAAGTTTTCTTGATTTGATGCACTCAGTTATCTCTGCTTTCCAGTCAGTCTCGATCACCAGGGCTTGGCCGTCGGGTGCTTTAGGCGGTTCTGGAGCTGCGTCGCCGTCTTCCGCCACGGTTGGTTTCTCTAGCACTTGCACAAAGATGCCTAGGGGAACCTCGGCTCATTTGAAACCCAGCTTTGATAGGATGTCCGCCGCTACGTTGTCGTTCCAGACCACGTGATGGAACTCTATTCTGTGGAATTTGCCATCTAGCTTTCGGACTTCCGCGCAGTAGGCCGACATTTTTTTTCTGATGAGCAATTCTAGTCTTTGTTGATTTGATTGATCACTACCTGGGAGTAGCCGTATACCAGGAGCCGGTCTATGGCTAGGGACTCTGCTATGTGTAGGCCGTGGATTAAGGCTTCGTATTCGGCAGCGTTGTTGGAGAGCTTGAACTTCAGCTGGAGGACATATTTGAGTTGCTCGCCCCTTGGTGATATAAAGAGGACACCAGCCCCTGCTCCTTCCAGGTTGAGCGAGCCGTCGAAGTACATAAGCCAGTGCTCTGGTCTCTCAGGATTTGCTGGGACCTGCTGCTCTGTCCACTCGGCGATGAAGTCGGCTAGGACCTGGGACTTTATTGCGTTTCTGGGCTTGAAGTCGATGTCGTATGCGCCTAGTTCACATGCCCATTTGGCTATTCTCCCTGCTGCTTCCTTATTCCGCAGGATGTCCCCAATTGAGAAGCTGGTTATCACTACCACCCGGTGTTCCTCAAAGTAATGGCGTAGCTTGCGGCATGTAATGAGAACTGTGTACAAGAGCTTCTGTACTTGAGGGTACCGTATTTTGGGTGGTCTGAGCACTTCGCTGATGAAGTACACTGGGTGCTGGACCTTGTGGACGTGCGCTTCAATTGATCTTTGGGCGACGAGTGTCGTGCTAACCACGTGGGTGGTGCACGAGAGGTATAGGTATAATTCTTCTCCCTTCTGTCCGTCTTGCCCTCTAATTGGAGCTGTCAGCACTGGAGGCGTGGAGAGGAAGGCTTTCAGTTCATCAAGTGCTCTCTGCGCATCCTCTATCCACTTGAACGTAACCAGCTTCTTGAGGAGCTTGAAGAATGGGAGGCCGTGGTCGCCGAGTCATGAGATGAATCTGCTGAGTGCCGCCAAGCAGCCTATTAGCTTCTGAACTTTCTTCTTGGAAGTTAGCGGTTGCATGTTCGTAATGGCTGAGATTTTTCTGGGTTAGCCTCGATGCCATGGTTGCTAATGATGAATCCCAGTAGCTTGCCGGATGGTACACCGAATACACAATTCTCTGGGTTGAGTTTCCATCTGTAAACTCGGAGACTGTTGAATGTTTCTTCGATGGTCCTGATGAAGTCGCTTGGGTTCTTTGTCTTGATCACTACGTCGTCTATGTAGGCTTCGATGTTCCTGCCCCACTGCTTGCTTAGGCAGGCTTGTATGCTCCTTTGGTACGTAGCCCCAGCGTTTTTGAGGCCGAAGGACATGGTCTTGTAGCAGTAGGCCCCGAAAGGGGTGATGAATGAGGTCTTCTCCTCGTCTTCTCGAGCTAGGGCGATCTGATGATAGGTTGAATAGCAATCTAGGAAGGAGAGCAGGGCGCAGCCTGCTATGGAATCTATTACCTAATCTATCCTAGGCAGCCCAAAGGGATCCTTTGGGTAGTCTTTGTTGAGCTCGGTATAATCAACACACATCCTCCACTCGTTTTTATTCTTTTCATTACAAGTACCGGATTTGCTACCCACTTGGGGTGAAAAACTTCTCTAATAAAGTCGGCTGCTGTCAGCCGGGCTATCTCTGCTTTAATCGCCTCCTTCTCATGGGAGAATCAGCATAGCTTCTGCTTGATGGGCTTGGCGGCCGGGTTGATCTTCAATTTGTGCTCAGCCAGCTCCCTGGGAACGCCAAGCATGTCAGATGGTTGCTAGGCGAACATGTCCCAGTTCCGGTGCAGGAGCTGGACGAGCTCGTCTTCCTATTTGGGATCAAGGTCTGCCCCAATGGTCGCCGTCTTCTTGGGGTCGCCGAGGCCCAGGTCAATTTTCTTGGTGGGCACGACCGACTGCATCGCGTTCCGGCTAGTCTTGGTGGCCGGGATGGACGGGTTGACCTTCACGGTGAGGGACTTGACCTCCTCCCGAGCTGCTTCATGCTTGAGGTCTTCTGAAGCTGCAAGCGCCGCCTGGTCGCACTCGTGGGACACCTTGAAGTCACCCCGAATGGAGATGATGCCATGGAGGCTTGGCATCTTGAGCACCAGGTACGAGTGGTGCGGGATCGCCATGAACTTGGCGAGTGCGGGTCGCCCCAAGATGGCGTTGTAGGAGGAGTCCATGCGCGCCACCTCGAAGCGTACGTACTCGTTTCTCCAGTTGTCCTTGTTGCCGAAGGTGACAAGCAAAGTTATATGCCCGAGAGGTTGCGTGCCCCGCCCGGGCACTATGCCATAGAATGGAGTATCAGACTCCTAGAGGTCTTCTACGCTGAGCCCCAGTGCTAGGAGCGTCTTCTCAAACAAGATGTTGAGGCCACTGCCCCCGTCGATCAAGACCTTGTGCAGAATGGAAGAGCGCACGATCGGGCTTACAACGAGGGGATAGCGTCCTGGATCATCGAAGTCGCACCAGTGGTCGTCCCTACTGAAGCTGATGGGCATGCGAGACTCCTGGTAATAGGTTGGCGTAACCTTGTTCACCATGGGGACCTGCCTGTCGATCAGCTTCTGCTTGCGCTTGCTTTCCTTGGTGCCATGGCCACCATAGATTATGGCCACCTCGTTCTGGACATCCGGAAAGCCGTCATCTGCTCCTGGTTTCCGGTCCTTCTGGTTCCTATCGGTGGGCTTCTTCCCACTGTCCTTATCGTCCTTGTCGTCTTCCTTCTTGGGTGGGAGTGAACCCCTTCGTAGAAGGAACTGTAGCCCTCTGTAGTTATGGTACGTGTGCCCCGCGCCGGGGTGGACCGGGCAGGGTTTGTCGAGGATGTCTTCCATCCTTTGCTTGGGGCGTTTGCCACTGTAGCCCGCCTCGCTGATGGTGTTCTCAGGGCCGTGCTTCCAGTGCCCCCTGTCGCCGTCACGACGTTGTTGACGTCTCTTAGCGTAACAGATTTTACTCCACAAGCGCACGGAGATTCGCTGTAGCTTTTTCACTCAGAGTATACCGAGTATCGTAAAAATGTGATGCCCCTGGCATCTCAGAAGCCTTAACACACGGTTAGTTGAAGGCTAACGGTGGATTAGGGCGTAATCATGCTTAGTGATTAACAAGAAACATGTGGAGGGGCCACTAAATCAAAAATTTTCTACATAAGATACAAGACCACACATTTCATGGTTGAATAAGTCAACACTCACATGCTTTTGAGCTCAACTCCAAATGCCAAACCTCGGATGAGAAAAGTAGCCCTAGACCTTTCCGTTGGACAATATTCAAAAGCTAAAGACAAGAGGTTTAAAAGACCCAATCCAAAGTTCCTTGATAAGTGCCAGTTGTGATCGTGAGCAAACTTGAGCCCTAATAAAGCTTTCAAATTCATTAAGTACCCGAGCTCAACTCCGTTGACAAACTTGTTGTACATGCTATGGACTATCCTTTTGCTACACTGAGCATGGATCAAAACTAGTGTCTACTCACTCAAAATATCACCCAAATATCTCATGGGAACAACCAGATCAAACCACACTTAGAAATTTCCTAAGTATGGATTTTCAGCTTTTCGCTAAGTTGATTCTGAAATTACTTTTGATTTCACTATACAACTTCAAAATCTTCCTTTCTATGAAGTGAAATTAGACTTATCACCTTTCAAATGCACCTATTGTGAAAGTGATTGGACTTCATTTAATACTCCAAAAGTTTGAAACAAGAAAGTCTCTACACAAAGTGAAATTTCTGTTTTAATAAACCTTGGAACATAATTGTGTCTATAATTCAAAATCTGTTGGGTTCCAGACCAAAGTCATATTACCAAACTTTTAGATAATCTACTGGAGAACAACTTTGGTAACTGGAGTTTGATCATACATGGATTTTTAAATGGAGTTTAGGGTCATTTTCTACCAACACAGAAAACCAGTTCAAATCTGACCTATTTAGTAATCTCAATATTTATATGACCTACAGCCACTTTCATGCAAGGATCAAATTAGAGAAGTTGTAGATATTGAAATTCTAAACAAACTTTTCAATATACACTTTGGGTGGTAAAAACCAGAGATAGGACTTTTGAGTCTCACAATCAGTAAAGGTACCCTGTCCAAACTGGGAGCTGCAGCCTAAATTCAAATGAAATTCATATTTGTACTTAGAATATGAAGTTGAACCTTTTGACAAACTTGTAGAGTTCAAAGAGTAGAACATTTCATTCAATTGGAGTTTTTCCAAATTCGGCCTCTAAATTGGTCTAAATGGCGATTTTCAACACAAGAGAAAACACATTTTTCTATTTTCTTTTTCCTCCTTTTTCCCGGTCAATGACAGGTGGGCCCCCGCCGGCCGGCGCGACACCGTGGCCGGGCCGACGGCCACCACGCGGCCGCCGACGGCCGGGCAGCGCCGCGCGCCCACGGATCGCGCCCGCGCCCCAGCTTCTGAACTTGGACGCCAACGCGTCCTCGTTCTCCACTCGCCCGCACCCTCACCCTCGCTCCCTGCCTCTGCTGCGCCCCCGCCGCGCGACCGGAGCAAGCCGCCATGGCCGAGCTCAGTTGAGCTCACGCCACCGCCCCTGTAGGCCTCCGCTAGCCCAGCCACCGCCTCCACCACAACTGCCTCGAGCCCCTCCGTCGATCCCCCGAGGTTCCAGAGCCGGCCCTGCCCCTAGGACCTTCCGCGAGTGAGCACGCCGAGGCCACTCGCCGTGGTCCAGCTCTTAGCGAGCTCACTGCGCTGGTCGCCTTGGGCCACCACCCCTTTGCCCGGCGCGCGCCCCGCACTCGCCGTGTTCCGCTCCACCTTCCTAGCCACTTACCGGCCTCCGCCATCGCCTCCTCCCCCTCTCCCCACGTGTGCGCCATCTCGGCCACCATTGCCGTCGACCCCGCACCGTGGAGGACCCCCACCGGCGCCGCCTCCTACTTCCACAACCCCACCGTTACGTTCGCCGTCTCACCGCGCAGCTCGAGGGCCCTACGGCGCCGCCTTCCCGCCTCCCCTCGACGAGAGCGAGCCCGCGTTCGCCGCGCTCCGTGCACCGTGGCCGCGCCAGTTCACCGCTCCGCGCCGCTCTTCCTCTCCACCATCGACGACGGGAGCTAGGGGAAACGGAAGCCCGCGGCGGAGAACACCCCGGCCACCCCCTCGGCTCCAAGTCCAGCCCCCACATCGCCGGCGCAGGCCGCCGCTCTCTCCTCTACCGCGCGCGCGTCGGCCGCGGCCGGAGGAAGAAGAAGAGGTCGATTTGCAAAAAATCCCCCTGCGTGTTTGTCTATTTCGTTTCAAGTTCAGTGCGCTGTTCAATGAGTCTGTGGTTATTTCCTCACAGGCCCCTGGAGGTTATGGTTATTTACGTTCGGGTCCTTAGTCTGAGTAATTTTCTATTTAAATGCATTTAAATTGGCTATAAACTTTGGAAAATCATAGTAAATCAAATAAAAATCCAAAATGGACAAACTCAGTTGCGTTAGACTCCTCTTGAATAGATCTACATGATTGGTATGATGTGAAAGTATGAAATGCCTGATTTGCCCCTGGTTTAGTGCGTGCATGGTGTAGGTAAATAAATGATAAAAGTGGACTAAATGACCTCCAAAAATTATAAAATTTGGGCAGTAGCTTTATTATGGCATCTAGGTACTTTGAGAATTTTTCTTGCAGTAGCACTCACTGTTAAATGACTGATCTACCCCTAGGCTTAAGTTTTTGAAATAAAAATGCATGGGAAATACTTACCATACGCAACTTTCTCCAAAAGCTGTGCTAGATTTTTGGGACACACCTTGTGCTAGGTTTAGCTGGCTGATAAAGTTGGAGCCTCTACATGTTAAGTCCGAGTGGTGATTTGAAGATGACAAGTGCTACTATGATTTAATCCATAAAATAGAAATGGAATGCTAGTATGTACTCAGAAGTGACTTTCAGTATACTCCTTATAAGTAGTTAATTGGTTAATCCATAGTATAGCACCTGATGTCTGCTTACATCTTGTAGTCGTATAACTGAACACCTGCGTACTAGCTCATATAACTATTATGCCCCTTCTTAGTTAAGGTAACAATAATGTACATGCTATGATTAGTCATTATAAGAGTCTAAACTTAATATCATGCTTGTAAACCATGTGTGTACAAACTAGACTAAAGATGACACTACCACACTCTCTTTTGATCAATAACGTGACTAGTGCAAAGAGAGTTGTTTAAACGCATGTGTTGGGTGCATGAAAGTACTACCATCCATATGCTAGGAACGGTGTTTCAAACTAGTAATACCTTACAGGTATAAATATATGGTTGTTGTATGCTTTGCTTGAGTATGATAAAGAACAGTCACATTGATACTTAATCGTGTTTTAATCCCATGGGTTGCATTGAGAATGCCCGATTGCGTGCTTACTCTAAGTCCATAAAAGTACTTCTATGTCACCAGTAGTACTACCTGATGTTACTAAATGTTCAATACGTAAAACTTTGTATGTGTTATGTGGCTGTTGAGTGTATGCCTGCTCTAAGTCAAGAAAAGTGCTACTATTACTAGTGCTAAGAGTGATGTCTTAAATTGATCATCCATTGCATGTGTAAGTATATGATGACTAGTATTGCGCTTGCATGTAGAGTGAAACGAGGCATCTCAACTTAACACTTGATCATGAAATGAATTATATCTTGCCGCGTGAATGCTTAATTTCATAACTGAATGATTGTGCTAGATGCATACTGGCACTTCTCGTTAGTATAGTTGTCGATCACTTTTCTGTCCATCCATGAAATGGTTATTCGTGTATGTGTTTAATACTTATGCATCTCGTACACTGCACCGTGCATACCATTCATGTAGAAACGCTTCTTGCAGATACGTGATCAAAAAGCAAGTGCGTGGAACTACATCAAGTATCGGTGTCCAAAAGACCAACTAAGACCCACTCACGACCTGGAGAGCCCATCAGTCGTGTTTGGACGGAGGAGTTGTCCAAGGGATCAAGGGGTTGCCTGGGGCAAAGCCTCACAACCCGGCAAACTAACAGTAGCTTAGTTTGTTGGTTTTCTTAAAGTAAAACAAAGGTAGGCAGGACCATGCTTTACCCAGCAAATATACTTGATGAATGCTTACGCATTTGCATTAGGAGTTGTTTGGAACCAATTGCATTAGACTCCTTGGCCGCCCTGGCCCTAGCACCTACAATAGAGTGCGTAGGACGAGTATGCCTAGTAATGCTAGGTACGAGTAAATACGAGTGAATGGAGTCACTCGTCGCGTAGGTGATTTCCAAAAGTTACAAGAAATCTCACTATTTTGAATCTTACTTTGATTATGTTATGTTTTAAAAGGAGACCGGGCGGAGATATGGAAATGTACGATGAGAATTGGAATAGGTGTGGTGGACTCCGCCCGAGTCGTTTAAGGCCCGTTCGTCTGTTCGCCTGCTGATTGGCTCAACATTGCTAAAGTGCTTATCCGGGTCGTGGGACCGGTGAAAGTCTTACCGGCCCCGTCCTACTATTCATGGTGCTGCCCATCCACTGATAGGGGGCCGATGGACTTGGGAGGTGCTTGGAAGTCAAGGGAGGGCTGACCCGACGTACCGTGGTATCGCTCCTGAGACGGCTACTCCCAAGGGTTAGGTGGGGGCGCTGTGAATCTTGGGACGGGACAGGTGGAGATGAGGGATATATGTGTGGAACGCGATGGCTAGTAAGCATATATCACTTGGCATTTTTAGTTATTCCCGGGAATTAAAAATCGATTCGAATCGCTGATGCTCACCAGGTGTGAGAGTGCCAAATATCGCACACGGGCAACGTAGTAATAACTGTAACATACTGTGTATTAAATCACGCCTTTTTATACAACATGCTTGGATGTGTATGATCCGTCTCACTATTCAGGGTGTCGCCCATCCACTGCTAGGAGGTCGATGGACTTGGGAGATGCTTAGAGGTCAAGGGAGGGCTGACCCGACGTACTGTGGTATCGCTCCTGAGACGGCTACTCCCAAGGGGTGGGATGGAGGTGCTGTGAATCTTGGGACGGGACATGTATTCATGTTTTACTTTCCTGCAAGTATTTACTTTTGATATAAGTGATATTCAGGATTAATGCATAGCAGCTGTCAAATCCTGCTATCTTATGTCAACATGACTTGGTTTAAGAATCAACAGCTAAGGATCCACATGATTAGTAAGCATGCTTTGCGTCAGCCGTAAGCCCCGTCCATTAAGTCCTACTGAGTAATTAGTACTCAGGGTTTGCCCCCACTTTTGAATTACAGGTGCTGACGACATCCGGATATCTATGTTGGAGGTGGTAGAACCGGTGGGCTCGGTGCTACTCGCCTTGTTTATCTCTACTTGAAGACTAGTTGAGTTTTATTTCCGCTGTGAGATGTTTTGAACGCTTCCGCTATATGTATCTATACTTGTATTTTTCGACTTCGCTTCCGCTATATTTGAACATGTATTTGACTATTTATCTTCGGTTTGTAAACTAAGTCTACTTATTCTCTACTTCAACTGTTGTGATGATGTAATCTGTTGTGGCTCTTTCGAGGGCTGAATGTGTGTGATGTCGGTATCCTCGGGCGATGGTTACATCGAGTGCCCTTCGGGTAGCTCGACGGACTACCGGGTTTAGTCTGGCCTAAGTGCACTGCGAGCCAGAGGTGGCAGGTGTGCTTAGTCTAGATTAAGCAGGGCGGTTCCGCCACAGCTGGTATCAGAGCCGATCACACACAGACAACAGTTACATCATCAAGTTTTGCTTTACAAAACTATTTTCGAAAGCCCTTTTCAGTAATTCGAAAATGAGAGTATACGATATGCCCATATTAAGGATGTTAGTGTTATCCAGGTGACATCGCTGACATTTTGACCTAGATAGAACCCATATGCATGTTCGGCGCTTTGAGAAACAACTTTTCGGCCATAGCTGTCCCCAGTACTGGAGGAATGCTATCGGGTTTTGCGGATTGTTGTGAACTCTGCATTCATGCTGGTAGGCTAGAAATTTTAAAGGGGGTGGTCACCTTTGGTGTGTTTGTGACCATTCTCCTGTTGTGACGCAGCAAGATTCAATTTGCTTGCGTGGGTGCCAGCCCGGTCTAGCAGAGGACCGTACAGATGCGTTGTCCACGCGGCGCAAAATGGCGTGGATGCCACACTATGTGGTAATGTATGAGCATGCATTCTTCTGCAGGTACACTAACCACGTGCGAAATTAAGAACGACTAGACAACGGCTAGTTGCATCATGGAGAGACGTGCATATATGTCACCGAAATATCGCTAGCTATATATAAAATACATAGGATGTGTGAAGTGAGACCGGATAGGACGAATCATGCATCATTCATCTCATCTCATGTGCTTTGCTATGTGCTGGATTGAAAATGACTTGATACATAAGTTATCGTACGCATGGTTGTTAGGAATAACAAATTAACATGAGAATTGCATGCATGATGCTAACGAGGGTATGTGAACGTAAATCCAAACAGAACAAGTTGAAATGTTGAATAAGGTGCTTATAAGACGTGAAATTATGACCTTTGCCGAGATTGTACCTCTACATTAATACAAACGTTTTTACTAGAAACTTTCTACAACAAAACTGAAGAGAAACAATGAAACAAACAATTGTTCCTCTTAGGTTTGATTCAAAGGTGTTGGTGAAGTTAGCCAACAGTCACTTTAAGTTAGAACTCCACATCGGGACCATTACGCTAAAAATCTAGTAACTTAAAGTTTGAGACTTTTGAATAGCAAACTGGCCAAAAAGGGATTTGGTAAAAACTTTGAATACGAATGCTCGAGACCATTTTTGGGTTCCTTTCAAAAAGCTAACCGCAACCTGTTGTCGTTTTCATTACACTCTCCCGAGCAAGGAAGTACGATCGCACTACGACCGTACCAAGATTTTCAGATTCTTGTATTGACACAAACCTTAATCTTCCTGCTACAGATGTCGCGACCTTCGACGCAACCCTTCGACTTATGCCCTAATTGCCAGGAGTCCACGAAAGCTAAAACAATAGTACCTCGAGGTCCTAAGAAGAGAAAAGCGGGAGAGTCTTCCACTGAGGGGGCCTCAGTTCAACATCTGCGACCCGGGATGGTTCTATTGAAAGGATTTGTCAAACCTGAAGATCAAATCGAGATGGTTCGTATGTGTCGACAACTGGGTAAGGGCCCAGGAGGATTTTTTTAGGCCAAGCCTCAAGAATGGTGCCAAGCTGAACTTATGGATGATGTCCCTGGGAAAGAACTGGGATCCGATGGCACAGTCTTATGGACCCACGCGTCCATTCGATGGAGCACAAGCCCCGACAATACCAGACGCTTTCAAGATGATTGCTCAAACTGCGAACTCCACTGCAAGCAAGTTTCCTCAGATTAACCCGGACATATGCATCGTCAACTATTACACCGACTCCGGAAGGCTTGGACTTCACCAAGACAAGGACGAGTCAGAGAGTAGCCTTACCAAAGGTTTACCTTTCATATCCATCTCCATAGGAGACACTGCCGAATTCTTGTTCGGCGACACGAGAGATAAGGACCAAGCGACCAAAATTTGCCTCGAATCTGGTGACGTTCTCATACTCGGTGGAGAATCAAGACTATTGTTTCATGGCATTTCCCACGTGAAGACCAACACTGCACCAAGTTGGTTGAAAGAAGAAACGGGCATTCGTCCTGGACGCATCAATCTTACGTTTAGGCAGTACTAGCTAGGCACCAATTCGTACGGTGGCGACCATCGTGAGCTGCTGTAATCCAAAGAGTCTGATTCTCATAGCTGATAGGTCTCTCCAGTACCTAGCTCCTTAGAATCAATATGTACCCAATCCTCGTGACTAGCGTATCGTGTTTGTCCTGCAATGCATTCTGAATTCTTAAGTCGTCATGTATGCTCTACGTTGTCGTCATGATGTTTCAAATTCTAGTTATGGCAATGCCCAAAACCCTGAGGACCCCATGCCTCGTTTCATGGATTTATGTCGTTCGCATGTTAAGCTTTATAGGCCCACCCTTTGGCACATTTTCTTATGGCTTCGAAATCAAATCACCACTGCTCTAGGCCTGGCTGCCCTCACCAGAAGTATCACAACAAGGGAATGAGGAGATGAAGATGAAGAATACTCCATAGCTGCGGTTTCAGTTCAACGTCAGTGGCTCGAGGGGGTCCTACTGAAGGGAATCGCCAAGCCTGGAGATAAAGTCAGGATAGCTCATACATGATTACCTTTACATACTGAGTCCTTAGGATTCTATAGGCCTAACTGCCGAAACAATAGGCAAACCGTACGGGTACCGATAGGTGTAGTAACAATGTTTAGCTTCGTCATATATTGGCTGCACATTGAGTGAGTACGGATCACTGTGCCACTCGATCCTAACTTCTTGGAATCAACTCGAGGGTATCATGCCTTTCCCAAAAATTGCAAGACCTGAGTTCCAAGCTCCACTATCCTGTACATTTCAAGCTCTTGCATTCCACGTATTTCAAACTTTTGTAGTCCACATGTTTTGGGTTCACGACAAATTCATGTACTTCTGAGTCTATGCCACCACCCCAACTCAACAGTTGATGGGCCCTATTTCTCTCGTTCTCATGATTCTTGTGTTTCCAACCTTTGGAGTCTATGAGCTTTCAACTCCTTAGTCTACGTCACCAGTACATCGAGATTCATGTCATACATACTACTTGCTCAAGTCTTTATGTAACCTGATATTGTTCGCATCTCCTGAAAGTGGATAGTTGTGCCACCCTTGATGTAGTGTCTACCCGAGCTGTCTGTGGTGCCGCGACGGAACCTAGGGTCCTGTGTGTACGGCCGTCACTCGGTTCCACTAGGGGCGCGCTGGTATCAAGACATGCAAAGGCATGACACCGCTTCAATTGTGGACATTCTTATCCGACTCCTAACACCTTGTTGACCTCTATACATCTAATTCGTGGAAATAATTTACTCTATTTTCACTGCCGCTTTGTATCGTTTCTTGCTTTGTTTCACCTTGCCTTTCTTGGTCTGTGGAGAAAATCCATCTCAATCCCGATATCGTTCACACCTTTGCCTCGCCTTGTTGAACCATGTTTTTCTCAATCCATGGAGACGGATCAAGTCTATGGTTCCACTTGTCCACATCTTTTCGTTGCTTTGCTTATTCTTGCTAGCCGTGCTTCATGGGGATGATCAGTCCTAATCTCCATGGTACGACTACAACCATTGGTCATAGTCTCGGACTCCTTTATGCTTACCTGGATCAGCTTTGACGTCCGTATCTGTGGGAATGCCTGGTTCCATTTCCACTGTTTTGCTACATCATTCCATTGCCTTCTTCCAATTTGCCTCTCTTAATTTGTGGGAAGCAACCAACTCTGTTTCCACCACTCTATCTTATGATCTCTTCCTTCGTATATATTGAATCTTATCTCCTAGAGGAGAACTTCAGCATCATCCACTGCACTAAGCTTTTGTTCTCGGCTAATGCTTTCAGCGCATTGTCCTTTTCAAGAGTTGCTTCATTCTTCTTTTGAAATTATCTTCAAAATTGGGCTCACTAACCTGGTTGTTCTGTTAGTAAGCATAAGCCCTCTGCCTGTACTTTTCTTGGTCAATCTTGATCAATTATATGAAATCATACAAACCATCGCCTTATCTAGGTGAATATGTCCTATCCTCTTTCCACGGCATCTTTCTCAAAACCATGAGTAGAATGTGCTATGTATCACCACATCTTACTCTTTGAAGAATGTTCGGATCTAATATCTTATATGTGTACACAGTCCCTATCAAATGAAATGAATGTGTCTCTCAAAAGCACATCCATTGATAACCCTTTGAATCCCGAGAGCCTTCGTGGTTCGATCCTCCAATTGTGTACCCCTTGCTCCTAATTGTTCTAATACCTATATATTCATCACGTTTATAAAATCTTGGCGTCAAAGTTAGGGAGTAACCCTGTTCCATTATTCGAGTAAAGCACTGCCATTTTCACATTGGCCACACCGTCTTTGCGGTGTGTTCATTCGCTCTCATATAAAACACGACTTGCCGAGCACTTGGGAAGGACCACCCTGGACGTATTCAAAAGCTTTGTAACTCACTTGTGTTAAAGAGGCACTAACCATTCACGAGCCAGTTAACAAAGCAAATTGATGAAGGAGTAAGTGTTACCATGTGTGACAGAAGCACCCGATCAACGAGGCCAAAACCTTTTACATTACGCAGTAATCTCTAGAACCCCGCTTCCTCCAAATCTCGGGACGAGATTTCTTTAAGGGGGGTGGGTTGTGATGCCCCTGGCATCTCAGAAGCCTTAACACACGGTTAGTTGAAGGCTAACGGTGGATTAGGGTGTAATCATGCTTAGTGATTAACAAGAAACATGTGGAGGGGCCACTAAATCAAAAATTTTCTACATAAGATACAAGACCACACATTTCATGGTTGAATAAGTCAACACTCACATGCTTTTGAGCTCAACTCCAAATGCCAAACCTCGGATGAGAAAAGTAGCCCTAGACCTTTCCGTTGGACAATATTCAAAAGCTAAAGACAAGAGGTTTAAAAGACCCAATCCAAAGTTCCTTGATAAGTGCCAGTTGTGATCGTGAGCAAACTTGAGCCCTAATAAAGCTTTCAAATTCATTAAGTACCCGAGCTCAACTCCGTTGACAAACTTGTTGTACATGCTATGGACTATCCTTTTGCTACACTGAGCATGGATCAAAACTAGTGTCTACTCACTCAAAATATCACCCAAATATCTCATGGGAACAACCAGATCAAACCACACTTAGAAATTTCCTAAGTATGGATTTTCAGCTTTTCGCTAAGTTGATTCTGAAATTACTTTTGATTTCACTATACAACTTCAAAATCTTCCTTTCTATGAAGTGAAATTAGACTTATCACCTTTCAAATGCACCTATTGTGAAAGTGATTGGACTTCATTTAATACTCCAAAAGTTTGAAACAAGAAAGTCTCTACACAAAGTGAAATTTCTGTTTTAATAAACCTTGGAACATAATTGTGTCTATAATTCAAAATCTGTTGGGTTCCAGACCAAAGTCATATTACCAAACTTTTAGATAATCTACTGGAGAACAACTTTGGTAACTGGAGTTTGATCATACATGGATTTTTAAATGGAGTTTAGGGTCATTTTCTACCAACACAGAAAACCAGTTCAAATCTGACCTATTTAGTAATCTCAATATTTATATGACCTACAGCCACTTTCATGCAAGGATCAAATTAGAGAAGTTGTAGATATTGAAATTCTAAACAAACTTTTCAATATACACTTTGGGTGGTAAAAACCAGAGATAGGACTTTTGAGTCTCACAATCAGTAAAGGTACCCTGTCCAAACTGGGAGCTGCAGCCTAAATTCAAATGAAATTCATATTTGTACTTAGAATATGAAGTTGAACCTTTTGACAAACTTGTAGAGTTCAAAGAGTAGAACATTTCATTCAATTGGAGTTTTTCCAAATTCGGCCTCTAAATTGGTCTAAATGGCGATTTTCAACACAAGAGAAAACACATTTTTCTATTTTCTTTTTCCTCCTTTTTCCCGGTCAATGACAGGTGGGCCCCCGCCGGCCGGCGCGACACCGTGGCCGGGCCGACGGCCACCACGCGGCCGCCGACGGCCGGGCAGCGCCGCGCGCCCACGGATCGCGCCCGCGCCCCAGCTTCTGAACTTGGACGCCAACGCGTCCTCGTTCTCCACACGCCCGCACCCTCACCCTCGCTCCCTGCCTCTGCTGCGCCCCCGCCGCGCGACCGGAGCAAGCCGCCATGGCCGAGCTCAGTTGAGCTCACGCCACCGCCCCTGTAGGCCTCCGCTAGCCCAGCCACCGCCTCCACCACAACTGCCTCGAGCCCCTCCGTCGATCCCCCGAGGTTCCAGAGCCGGCCCTGCCCCTAGGACCTTCCGCGAGTGAGCACGCCGAGGCCACTCGCCGTGGTCCAGCTCTTAGCGAGCTCACTGCGCTGGTCGCCTTGGGCCACCACCCCTTTGCCCGGCGCGTGCCCCGCACTCGCCGTGTTCCGCTCCACCTTCCTAGCCACTTACCGGCCTCCGCCATCGCCTCCTCCCCCTCTCCCCACGTGTGCGCCATCTCGGCCACCATTGCCGTCGACCCCGCACCGTGGAGGACCCCCACCGGCGCCGCCTCCTACTTCCACAACCCCACCGTTACGTTCGCCGTCTCACCGCGCAGCTCGAGGGCCCTACGGCGCCGCCTTCCCGCCTCCCCTCGACGAGAGCGAGCCCGCGTTCGCCGCGCTCCGTGCACCGTGGCCGCGCCAGTTCACCGCTCCGCGCCGCTCTTCCTCTCCACCATCGACGACGAGAGCTAGGGGAAACGGAAGCCCGCGGCGGAGAACACCCCCGGCCACCCCCTCGGCTCCAAGTCCAGCCCCCACATCGCCGGCGCAGGCCGCCGCTCTCTCCTCTACCGCGCGCGCGTCGGCCGCGGCCGGAGGAAGAAGAAGAGGTCGATTTGCAAAAAATCCCCCTGCGTGTTTGTCTATTTCGTTTCAAGTTCAGTGCGCTGTTCAATGAGTCTGTGGTTATTTCCTCACAGGCCCCTGGAGGTTATGGTTATTTACGTTCGGGTCCTTAGTCTGAGTAATTTTCTATTTAAATGCATTTAAATTGGCTATAAACTTTGGAAAATCATAGTAAATCAAATAAAAATCCAAAATGGACAAACTCAGTTGCGTTAGACTCCTCTTGAATAGATCTACATGATTGGTATGATGTGAAAGTATGAAATGCCTGATTTGCCCCTGGTTTAGTGCGTGCATGGTGTAGGTAAATAAATGATAAAAGTGGACTAAATGACCTCCAAAAATTATAAAATTTGGGCAGTAGCTTTATTATGGCATCTAGGTACTTTGAGAATTTTTCTTGCAGTAGCACTCACTGTTAAATGACTGATCTACCCCTAGGCTTAAGTTTTTGAAATAAAAATGCATGGGAAATACTTACCATACGCAACTTTCTCCAAAAGCTGTGCTAGATTTTTGGGACACACCTTGTGCTAGGTTTAGCTGGCTGATAAAGTTGGAGCCTCTACATGTTAAGTCCGAGTGGTGATTTGAAGATGACAAGTGCTACTATGATTTAATCCATAAAATAGAAATGGAATGCTAGTATGTACTCAGAAGTGACTTTCAGTATACTCCTTATAAGTAGTTAATTGGTTAATCCATAGTATAGCACCTGATGTCTGCTTACATCTTGTAGTCGTATAACTGAACACCTGCGTACTAGCTCATATAACTATTATGCCCCTTCTTAGTTAAGGTAACAATAATGTACATGCTATGATTAGTCATTATAAGAGTCTAAACTTAATATCATGCTTGTAAACCATGTGTGTACAAACTAGACTAAAGATGACACTACCACACTCTCTTTTGATCAATAACGTGACTAGTGCAAAGAGAGTTGTTTAAACGCATGTGTTGGGTGCATGAAAGTACTACCATCCATATGCTAGGAACGGTGTTTCAAACTAGTAATACCTTACAGGTATAAATATATGGTTGTTGTATGCTTTGCTTGAGTATGATAAAGAACAGTCACATTGATACTTAATCGTGTTTTAATCCCATGGGTTGCATTGAGAATGCCCGATTGCGTGCTTACTCTAAGTCCATAAAAGTACTTCTATGTCACCAGTAGTACTACCTGATGTTACTAAATGTTCAATACGTAAAACTTTGTATGTGTTATGTGGCTGTTGAGTGTATGCCTGCTCTAAGTCAAGAAAAGTGCTACTATTACTAGTGCTAAGAGTGATGTCTTAAATTGATCATCCATTGCATGTGTAAGTATATGATGACTAGTATTGCGCTTGCATGTAGAGTGAAACGAGGCATCTCAACTTAACACTTGATCATGAAATGAATTATATCTTGCCGCGTGAATGCTTAATTTCATAACTGAATGATTGTGCTAGATGCATACTGGCACTTCTCGTTAGTATAGTTGTCGATCACTTTTCTGTCCATCCATGAAATGGTTATTCGTGTATGTGTTTAATACTTATGCATCTCGTACACTGCACCGTGCATACCATTCATGTAGAAACGCTTCTTGCAGATACGTGATCAAAAAGCAAGTGCGTGGAACTACATCAAGTATCGGTGTCCAAAAGACCAACTAAGACCCACTCACGACCTGGAGAGCCCATCAGTCGTGTTTGGACGGAGGAGTTGTCCAAGGGATCAAGGGGTTGCCTGGGGCAAAGCCTCACAACCCGGCAAACTAACAGTAGCTTAGTTTGTTGGTTTTCTTAAAGTAAAACAAAGGTAGGCAGGACCATGCTTTACCCAGCAAATATACTTGATGAATGCTTACGCATTTGCATTAGGAGTTGTTTGGAACCAATTGCATTAGACTCCTTGGCCGCCCTGGCCCTAGCACCTACAATAGAGTGCGTAGGACGAGTATGCCTAGTAATGCTAGGTACGAGTAAATACGAGTGAATGGAGTCACTCGTCGCGTAGGTGATTTCCAAAAGTTACAAGAAATCTCACTATTTTGAATCTTACTTTGATTATGTTATGTTTTAAAAGGAGACCGGGCGGAGATATGGAAATGTACGATGAGAATTGGAATAGGTGTGGTGGACTCCGCCCGAGTCGTTTAAGGCCCGTTCGTCTGTTCGCCTGCTGATTGGCTCAACATTGCTAAAGTGCTTATCCGGGTCGTGGGACCGGTGAAAGTCTTACCGGCCCCGTCCTACTATTCATGGTGCTGCCCATCCACTGATAGGGGGCCGATGGACTTGGGAGGTGCTTGGAAGTCAAGGGAGGGCTGACCCGACGTACCGTGGTATCGCTCCTGAGACGGCTACTCCCAAGGGTTAGGTGGGGGCGCTGTGAATCTTGGGACGGGACAGGTGGAGATGAGGGATATATGTGTGGAACGCGATGGCTAGTAAGCATATATCACTTGGCATTTTTAGTTATTCCCGGGAATTAAAAATCGATTCGAATCGCTGATGCTCACCAGGTGTGAGAGTGCCAAATATCGCACACGGGCAACGTAGTAATAACTGTAACATACTGTGTATTAAATCACGCCTTTTTATACAACATGCTTGGATGTGTATGATCCGTCTCACTATTCAGGGTGTCGCCCATCCACTGCTAGGAGGTCGATGGACTTGGGAGATGCTTAGAGGTCAAGGGAGGGCTGACCCGACGTACTGTGGTATCGCTCCTGAGACGGCTACTCCCAAGGGGTGGGATGGAGGCGCTGTGAATCTTGGGACGGGACATGTATTCATGTTTTACTTTCCTGCAAGTATTTACTTTTGATATAAGTGATATTCAGGATTAATGCATAGCAGCTGTCAAATCCTGCTATCTTATGTCAACATGACTTGGTTTAAGAATCAACAGCTAAGGATCCACATGATTAGTAAGCATGCTTTGCGTCAGCCGTAAGCCCCGTCCATTAAGTCCTACTGAGTAATTAGTACTCAGGGTTTGCCCCCACTTTTGAATTACAGGTGCTGACGACATCCGGATATCTATGTTGGAGGTGGTAGAACCGGTGGGCTCGGTGCTACTCGCCTTGTTTATCTCTACTTGAAGACTAGTTGAGTTTTATTTCCGCTGTGAGATGTTTTGAACGCTTCCGCTATATGTATCTATACTTGTATTTTTCGACTTCGCTTCCGCTATATTTGAACATGTATTTGACTATTTATCTTCGGTTTGTAAACTAAGTCTACTTATTCTCTACTTCAACTGTTGTGATGATGTAATCTGTTGTGGCTCTTTCGAGGGCTGAATGTGTGTGATGTCGGTATCCTCGGGCGATGGTTACATCGAGTGCCCTTCGGGTAGCTCGACGGACTACCGGGTTTAGTCTGGCCTAAGTGCACTGCGAGCCAGAGGTGGCAGGTGTGCTTAGTCTAGATTAAGCAGGGCGGTTCCGCCACAAAAAATCCACAGGGAAGCAAGGGCGAATAGGTGGAATGAAATGTCGAACTTTCAAGCAGTACTATAACTTAGATAAAATACCAGCTAATCTTACAACGGGGGTAAGATATAAAGATAGTGTATGGTGGGAAGAGTAAAACAGGGACTAAAGAAGCCTAACACTTAGGTAGTTGCTTGGGAGGACAACGAGCGAGATTAGATTTCCAAACTCTACTACTTAACCGCTGCAGAGGAGTATTCGCGGCTGGACTAAGTTAACTGGATACAAGCTAGGATCTTGCCTCGAGGGGTCAAGGGGTAGATAGTAGACCTCCGAAGGAGACCCGGCTAACCCCTACGGGCTTACCGAACGACGGGGTGGAATACTGAGACCTCTAGAGCTATCACCTAGAGAGGCTACCAACCAGATCTGTGTGGGTAAGATGGCACACTATACTAGTATTCAAGTGAGAACTAGAACACTAAAGCTCTTCCTTGATCAGAGGGTGAGAACTAACTTAATCTTAGATCAAAAGCCTAAGACAAGCTTATAGCACCGGCAAGTCTAACAAGATTCAGATAACTTAAGAACAACACAAACCTAAGCCTTGGATCTAGTGTGCAATAAAGGTACACCACACTAGGCAAGCGTTAAGAAGTAAAGTAAAGTATAACAAAAGATAGAGCAATGAAATATATTATACTGGAGTAACGAGTATAAAGATAGAAAGATACAAGAGCTTTACTGAGACTCGAAGAAGACTCCGGAATCCCTGAGGCAAAAGCTCAGACTCAACTCTAACTCCCAGGACTAACCTAGTGATACAAGACTAAGTGATAGTATGAGCTACTCAACTTCCACACCCTTCAAGTGAAGTCTAGGGGGGTATTTATAGCTTCTAAGGTCGGTGAGGTAGTTGGAGAGGCGGTTACAACCGAAAGGTGCCGAGGTGGGACCGGGCGGCTCCAGGTGGGGCCGGGCGGCTCCACCCCAAGCCGGGCGGCCCGGGTGGCCATCGGATCCACCGCCTTTCTCCATCTTGCGGCTCATATTGCCTTCCCAAGTCAGTTGACGGCGGTTATGGCGGTTAGAAGTGTACTTTTCCCTCAACCGTTGATCTTCACTTGTGTTTCTTCCTTAGCTACAGGATTGAAGTGCCCAGGATTGCTAACTTCACCAATCCAAGTGCTGGATCGGTGATGTGGCAAGCCTTCCGGTACTTGATGTGGTGCATTCGGCATTTGGACTTCACAAGTTTGTTGACACGCCACTTAGGCACATGCAGGTCGAAGATGAGCTGATTTGGCTCCTGAGTCCAGCCAGGTAGCTTGGCATGGTGCTGGGTTGCTTGGCTTGGAGCCGGGCGACCTGGCCCACAGGCCAGTGACCCTGTGACTTCGCCAAATTTGCCTGTTTTCTGCTGATCTTTGTACCTACAATCAAATATTCAACACAACTTGTGGAAATGTGTTAGTAGCACAGGTTTATCCATACTTTGGCATGTTTTCCTCCATGTTCATGGATAGTTGACGGTCATTGGTAGTGCAGTAACGACCGTCAACATGCGCTAATCACGTCGGTCGTTGCCGTCCCGGCGCTAGTCGCGGCGATCATTGTTGTCGCAGCAGCGATCGCGGCAGTCATCGTCGTCATGCCTTTGCTCGGGTCCGCCCTTGTTGCTGGTAAGGATGTCGTGGATCTCCTCCTGAGCGTCGGCGTATTCGTTAAAGATGTTGAACAGTGACTCCACATTACCGGGTAGTTCCGAGCTAGCTTCTCCAGGAGGCGTTCGTCCTGGAGTCCCTCTTTGAAGGCGGTGATGACGGTTTCGTCGGGGACGTCCACAACCTAGTTCTGGAGCTCGGAGAAGCGCCGGATGTTCTCCTTGAGCGTCTCTTGGCGCCCTTGTCATATGCGGGTGAGGTCCCACACTATCGCCGGTTGATGGTAGGTACCACGGAAGTTGGCGATGAACTTTTCACAGAACTGCGGCCAGCTGGAAATGGAGCTGGGCGGCAGGTTCTGGAGCCACCGTAGGGCCTCTGGCCCCAGCATGATTGGGACGTAGGCTAGTGCAACGTTGGAGTCGCCATGGGCCACCTTGATTCCAAGGCGGTAGAGGCAGGCCCACTCTTCTGGGTTCTCCTTGGGGTGGTACCTATCAAAGTTGACAAGCCTGAACGTAGAGGGCCAGGAGACCGCCCTGATCCTGGCGGTGAGAGCCTTGACGCCATCGTACTTGTTGTTGAATGGTGGGTCGTCCTAGAGGGGGTCGTAGCGGCGGTACTCGGCTAGGGCGTTGCCTTTGTTGAGTCGGTTGTCGTCGCCGTTGCCACCCTAGTATGCTAACGAGGGGAAGGTCGTGCCGTAGTTTTTTCTCCCAATCCATCCGTCGTGTGAGTTCCGCCTCCCAGGCCTGTTGCCGCCTGGAATTGATCTTGTGGAGGAGGTCTTTTCTGCCCTCGATGGTGTGGCGAAGGTCAGCAATCGTGCCACCGGCCGATGGTGGTGGTACCGACGGGTTGTTGTCCCTTGGTGCTTCCACGTCGAGCCCTAGCCCTTTGAGGGCCAGCTATTGTAGTTTCGTCTTTGCCGCGGATGCGGGCAGGTCCGCCACGACAGTGCCCATCGCAGGGTTGCACAACTCCTTGCCGGAGAAAGCCATCAAGGAGGCTGCCTCGTCAAATTCCTCGCCAAGGAATCTAGCCGCGCCCGCCGCGATGATGCTTGAGTTGCTGGTGGCGGGGCCTGTTGGCAGCTCTTAGCCTACTGGATTTTACTCTGCAAGCGCATGGAGTCCGCTGTAGCTTTAAACCACCCAGAAGCAGATGATGCTTGAGTTGCTGGTGGCGGGGCCTGTTGGCGGCTCTTAGCCTACCGGATTTTACTCTGCAAGCGCATGGAGTCCGCTGTAGCTTTACACCCGGGAGTATTCCAAGGTATCGTATTTATTTCCACACGGAAGCATTGAGATAGAGATATCAAACTATCATTCATCCAACTGTTACTACTCTTTCCCGTCAACCGATAGCTAGGAAAGGTTAACACCAAACATCATGGGATAAAAGCCAAACACCGTTGGCCAGAAAACAGGTAAAGATAGGAGGACAACGAGACAGGGACTGCGGTACGGTCTTCTATCTCTACTAGGATACAAGAGCTATCCGTGCTAAGGGTCGAAAGGATCTCAACAGGGTTATAACTTGCGTTGAGTGAAATTCCAGAGTCTTGAGGGTACCAGGGGGTAGACAGTAGGTCAAGAAAGAGAGTCTGGCTAACACCTACGGGCCTCCCGAACGACGGGCCTGGACTACACAAGCACACCACACGCTGTCACCGAGTGGGGCTACCAAGCAAAGCTGCGTGGAGAGGATGGCACGCTACAAACGTGTTCAAGCGAAGCTTGAACAACAATAGCTCGTCCTTTGCAAGAGGAGAGGAGCTAACCAAAGCCTGGCGTCTAAGTCTAGGATTGCATTGTAGCACCGGCAAGCATAACAATGATCAATCAAATCTAACTTAGCACAACTCAGGCCTCAAACTTGGTATGCCCAAAAGGAAAAAGGTGCTTCACAGCTGCATACATACCAAGCGAGTAACTAAGTAGAGCGGAAGATAAGTGCATGAAGTAGAAAAGTAAAGTACTCACACTTGTCAAAAGGAAAGTAATGCTTAAGATATCAAAATAGAGTACATTACCAAAGATTCTGACCGACTCCGATATAGTAGACACTTCTCTAACTCCTAACTAAACACTGCTTTCAGAATGGAAGCACCTCCCTTGGGGCGTCCGCTAAAGAGGGAGAGAGAGTTACATGGTGAAAGGTACAAGTGAGAGTGAGGGGGTGCCTCTCCATTTATAGCTTGAGGTGAGGGGAGGTCTTCCATGGGTTCCCAAGGTGGGATTAATCCCCCCAAGCCATTCTTGGGCTGCTAGGTGGGCTTGGCTGCGCCATGTGGGCTGCTCCCTGCCTTAGTGGGCTGCTCCCCACGCCTGGTGCTGGTGGGCCACGCCCTGACGTCAGCAGTCCCTATATTTTTGTATTTTCCATATCTTTTTCACCGGAGCTCCAAATGAGGCAAATAATATGTCCGTTGGAATCGTCTCGACGAGCTCTACACAATGGTGCAGTCCTTGAGGGCATTTGAGATACTTTTTAGATGTGGAATTTGCAAATCTTATCTCAACCCCTTCTATGCATGATTTCTCTCATGCTCCAAATGATGTTCTTTTGCATGGAATTTGAGCTTCTCCCTGAGATACATCGAAAACCACCAAAATTCATGGAATTCATCAGTGTTAGCTGAATAATGCATGGAACTTTATCTATACCCCATTTATTTACCGACAGTTGGTAGTCGAAACCTTGCAATAACGACCACCAACACACCCCCAAGCTTGAACTTTTGCTCGTCCTCGAGCAAAGCTAAGACTTAGGCTCAACGGATCAGGAGTTGCGTCGATGTCAATGTCCTGCAAGTATTAAGTGTACAATTGAACACTCTACCTTTATGTTTGAACAAACTGGCATAAGTGTACCCCGACCTTTTTATCCATACCTGTGGGGCTTCTGGCATTTCTTACCTTGTCTTTGGCGGTTGAGAGATGGAACAATCTCAGTAGAGTGTCACCAAACTCTATCTTTTTTCTGGTTTCATGCTCCGAGGGTTTTGAAAATTTTGAAATGAAAGTGCTAAGTTCCTCAAATGGTACACTCAATCACTCAAGTGGTTCTGTATTTTCTCACCAGTCCATTGGTCAAATTTTTCCCTATCAACTAAAGGCTTATGTGGAGCTCAAGGTAGGGATAAAGTTAGCTTACCTATGTCATGTATTTTGTTAAGTCAAAGATTGGTCCCAGCGAAGTATGTGGATGGATATGGTTTATGGATAAAAACTCCTTATTTGATGAATCCCCTTTGAAACTTTGAAGCTTGTGAGTACATGGAGCTATCTTCTCTCTCTTTGTTTTTTGTCACTTTTTTTCTCTTTTTCTCTCTTTTTTTTATAGCTCCATGTCTCCTTCTTGTATGAGAACTTTGGGGATATTTGCTGGAATATGACTGGAGTAGTTATTTGTAAGACCATATTTGTGGATAGGTAAGTGGATGATGGATATGATGGTGAAATATCTGGTGTAAGAGGATGCTTGATTCCAGTGTAGATTTAAGCATGACCAGATAAAGAAAGGCTAGCAAATGAAGGTGTATGTGAGGGATATTGATTGGGACTTGAAGTGGCACTACCTCATAAGAACTCAAAATTTGACAAAACTCAACATAACAAAAGGTAGCATATGTATAGGTTTCATCACGTAAGCATTTGGCTCTGGATAGGTATTTCAAACCACTGAGGAACTTTTCTCATTTTTATTTTCAAAAAGAAATTCTGAGAATTCACCTTACCAGGATCAAGATTGGTTAAACTCATACTTGATTATATCACATCTCACAACAACATAGACATGGTTAAAAAGCACTTGCTCCCACGAGGTTAAAGATTAATGGTAGGATCACGACAAATCCCAATAAGTTCAAATTTTAGGAGAGTGTCAAGTTGTAAACGAAATACTTACAAGAAATTAACGGAGCAACTATTCATCACTTCCTTTAAGCAAGGGTATAAACAAAGTTCTAGCATTATAGGAGTTAGTTTATCTATAGTAAAAGCAAAATCTTTTTGTTGTTTTTGAAATTATGCAAATTTTTGTAACTTTTCTTTTATTTGGGATAACAAAAAGTAAATCTTTTTGGTGCCATGGCAATTTTTAGGATATAATATATGCAATTCGGCGCAGAGCATTCGGGGTGCTCACCTGGTGATCTTCCTCCAAGCTTAATTCTTGCAAGTGATTGCCAAGAAGCTGAGCTTCAATATTACCTGGCACTGCCTTTCCCAAGCTTGCTTGGTCCCTGGGTGATGACGATGCTGCTTGTGTTTGCTCACTTATGTTGAATCCACTTCTCTCTACTCATGTTCCGTCATGCTGCCTTTTGGATCGTTGCATAGTGTCGGGAGTGTCGATAAATTCAGTCTCATGGCATTACTCTCTTTTGGTGAATCTCTCCTGCATTGATGTTGGATCTGTCGCTCCAGCATCATGTTTGCATGGGGTTCTTCCAAGTGACACAATTGCGATCACGGCCAGGTACTTCTAAAGAGGTCCTTTTGCTGCTGCTATTGTCATATCACAGGCTGTTGAGGCTTGTGATCATGTTTCGCATAGCCTTGGTCCCTCCAAAAAGTATTCAAACATGCTCTTCATTCCCAGACAGACTGAGTAGGAAAGATAGAGGCGGATGATACGTTGGACTTTAGTCCTTGTTGCATCCAACGGGTACAGTAGGTCATTGATGTTAACACTTTTCTCAACTTAATGTAGAGCATTTCCAATCTCTTTCAGCGCTCAACCGTTGTCGTAGGTTGAATATCGAGGTCCTTCCTCTCAGGGGTTGGGTCAGAGGATGGCTGCCTCTCGGCATATCCTCCCCCAAGCTTGTGGCGTGATGAAACAACTTTTTGTTGAGAGCATATCTTCGTCCGTGTATGACGAACTTCCACTTTCATTTTACTTTTTTTCCAATGAAAGGCGTTGTCCAATCATGGTATAGAGAGACACCCAGCATGTCAGGAAATGGTTTTATGCTGGCTTTTTCATCCTTCTTAATGATCTCTAGAAACCATCCTTCTACCTTTCCCTGTATGTTAGGAGTCAACATGCGCAATTGTCTACCTAACAAGTACTCAACAAATGGGCAGGGTAGCTAGACAGCACTACTAGTAGATCCTATGGCCGTAGAATCTTAGCATGCCATCACTAACAGACTTATAATTTAAAGCAACCTCTAAGAAGAGAATGCTAGAAATGGCTGTTAGAGGGGTTTAACTTCATCGAGCATGAAGCTAAAATTTCATCTCAATTGAGAACGTACCTCCTCAGAGGTCTATCTGGCTTGGGCATCGCGGTCAATATGATTCACAAAGAACCTTTTTCTTCTTCTCTTTCCATGGTTGGTTGACTGGAATGTTGGAGTAGCGGGCATAATCGCTCGATCGTAGACGTGGTAATGTAGGTTGTTTCTCATTGCCACCGATTGCTTGTCAAATGCCAGACAATTTTCTCCCCCAAGCTTCGTTTCTGCATTGAATGTTGACTCCAAACTTGCTCCCTATCATGTTTTTCTTGGGCTGGTACTTGTCGTACATGACATGTGCCACCGGTCATTGTCTGCCTTTGTGCCACACAACCATCGACTGCACGTCATGACGTCGACATTCCTCACCTTGCTTGGTAGACATTGTGTTTGCCTTTGTGGTGCTTAAGACGGAGCTCCCACGAAATGAGAGACGTCTATGCCGGCCGCTTTTGGGATCTACACCACAACTCCATCGGGTACGCAAATTTCCCGTGGGGTAGTAGACCGGTGGTCTACTAACTTGCAACTTCAAGCACTAGATGATAGCATAATGTGATATGCCTTTGCGTTCTATCCTGATGTGGTGTGTACTTGTAGTGCGGAAGTTATCCAAGATTTCTCCATTGCTCACTACCACCATGTACTTTGGTATGCATATCACGATGCTTTCATTTCCCAAGAAAGGGGCTAGACAGCCCACAAGAGGTCTGAGCACGAGAGTGCCGGCCGCAGGGCCTTTCTTCTCGATCGTGTGGGGATTGAATGCCTCCTGCAATAGGTTAGAGTACAACATATACAAAGGTCCAAGAATATATAACAGTATTAACCACCGGGCCCGTTGTTCACCAAGTGCTAAAAAAATTTCAATCAACACATAGCACAAACCATGTTGCTAAACCATGACTTCCATCTCCCAACTTTTACTCAATCCAGTCTTTAAAAAAATGGGTTCAATTTTGAACGCCTTGATTTGTGTCTCCATTGAACTTGAGCGAACCGGCTAGTTCAAGAATTACGGCTCATGAACTAGGATCGGAGCATCACTACCAAAGTCTACACATAGCTCATTCACCCCGACATATCGTTTGATGAAAAGAGAGTAAAACAACCTAAGCACCACGCTTAATTTGTAAATTAGCCTCTAGGCACACACAAGGCCCAAGCTATGTTTGATAAACCGTGTTGCACTGTAGACTTCATGTAGCATAAAAAACATGATCAAGATTTACTCAACGGATAGAGCAAAGAGAAGAGATGATTTTCTATTTTTCTATTTTTCTGGATTTTTTAGATAAAAAGAAAGAGCAATAACAAAAGAACGAATAACATAATGATATTCTAACTCGGCGCTTCCCTAGCAACGGTGCCAGAAAAGCTTGTTGGCGGCTCTTAGCCTACCGGATTTTACTCCGCAAGCGCACGGAGTCCGCTGTAGCTTTTCACCTGGGAGTATTCCAAGGTATCGTATTTATTTCCATAAGGAAGCATTGAGATAGAGATATCAAACTATCATTCATCCAACTGTTACTACTCTTTCTCGTCAACCGATAGCTAGGAAAGGTTGACACCAAACACCATGGGATAAAAGCCAAGCACCGTTGGCCAGAAAACAGGTAAAGATAGGAGGACAATGAGACAGGGACTGCGGTACGGTCTTCTATCTCTGCTAGCATACAAGAGCTATCCGTGCTAAGGGTCGAAAGGATCTCAACAGGGTTATAACTTGCGTCGAGCGAAATTCCAGAGTCTCGAGGGTACCAGGGGGTAGATAGTAGGTCCCGAAAGAGAGTCTGGCTAACACCTACGGGCCTCCTGAACGACAAGCCTGGACTACACAAGCACACCACACGCTGTCACCGAGTGGGGATACCAAGCAAAGCTGCGTGGAGAGGATGGCACGCTACAAACGTGTTCAAGTGAAGCTTGAACAACAATAGCTCGTTCTTTGCAAGAGGAGAAGAGCTAACTAGAGCCTAGCGTCTAAGTCTAGGGTTGAATTGTAGCACCGGCAAGCATAACAACGATCAATCAAATCTAACTTAGCACAACTCAGGCCTCAAACTTGGTATGCCCAAAAGGAAAAAGGTGCTTAACAGCTGCATACATACCAAGCGAGTAACTAACTAGAGCAGAAGATAAGTCCATGAAGTAGGAAAGTAAAGTACTCGCACTTGTCAAAAGGAAAGTAATGCTTAAGATATCAAAATAGAGTACATTACTGAAGATTCCGACTGACTCCGATACAGCAGACACTTCTCTAACTCCTAACTAAACACTGCTTTCAGAATGGAAGCACCTCCCGTGGGGTGCCCCATAAAGAGGGAGAGAGAGTTACATGGTGAAAGGTACAAGTGAGACTGAGGGGGTGCCTCTCTATTTATAGCTTGAGGTGAGGGGAGGTCTTCCATGGGTTCCCAAGGTGGGATTAATCCCCCCCAAATCGTTCTTGGGCTGCTAGGTGGGCTTGGCTGCACCATGTGGGCTGCTCCCTGCCTTAGTGGGCTGCTCTCCACGCCAGGTGTTGGTGGGCCACGCCCTGGCCATTGCGCTGTACGGTGGGGGGCTAGTGACGTCAGCGATGACGTCAACAGTCCCTATATTTTTGTATTTTCCATATCTTTTCCACTGGAGCTCCAAATAAGGCAAATAATATGTCCGTTGGAATCGTCTCAACGAGCTCTACGCAATGGTGCAGTCCTTGAGGCTTTTGAGATACTTTTTAGACATGGAATTTGCAAATCTTATCTCAACCCCTTCTATGCATGATTTTTCTCATGCTCCAAATGATGTTCTTTTGCATGGAATTTGAGCTTCTCCCTGTGATACATCGAAAACCACCAAAATTCGTGGAATTCGTTAGTGTTAGCTGAATAATGCATGGAACTTTATCTATACCCCATTTATTTACCGACAGTTGGTGGTCGAAACCTTGCAATAACGACCACCAACAGGGCCCACACTGGAGCATGGATGGGGCCCAGCGCGGTCCCGCCCAAGTCGTCATGGTCGGGGTTGGCGCGTGCCGAGTGGTGGGACTCGGAACAGTTGAGCGTCGAGTGGTGGGACTCGGAACAGTTGGGCGCCAAGTGGTGGGACTCGGAGCGGGGGGTCACCGCGTAGTCGCAGTCGAGGCCGGGGGCACCAAGTTGTCGGAGTCGAGGCCGGGGGCGCTGAGTTGTCGGAGAAGGCGGCGCCCGGCGACCTTCGTTGATCCGTGCGGGCGGTGGGGCCCACACGGTGCACCGGGGGAGAGTCTGAGTGGCTGCCTGGTCAGCCGGACCCCGGGTGGTGGACGGGATCTGCCTCGGAGGCAGCTGATGCGCGGCCGGGGCAGCCCGGGCCATGTCGTTCCGGGCGACGGATCGGATCTGCTCCGCTTTTGGTAGAGGGGTGGTCGGGGCCACCGCGCGAGGAGCCGCGGGAGCCGGGAGGCTGCCGACCAGGTGCACGCCGCCATGCTTATCGACGACGGGGGTGAACACGCCGAAGGAGAAGATCTTCCCCGGCTGTGACTTGATGGAAGCGTGGAAGAAGATTCCCATCTCGATCTGAGGATCCTACACACCAGCCCCTACCTGGCGCGTCAGCTGTCGGGGTTTAGTCCCGGCAGCCCACCATAGGGTAGGACCTGCGATGGTTTTGAGATCGTAAGGGGTGGCAAGCAGATCGATAATGGTATATATAACGCAGGGTTTAGACAGGTTCGGGCTGCTGCTGAGTGTAATACCCTACATCCTGTATGGGGGTCGGTGGATTGTATTGCTGAGAATGCGAGGGTACGAGAGAGTTCCTGCGTAGTCCCTAGCCCCCCTTATATAGGCCGATAGGCTAGGGTTGCAATAGATCCTCCGGAAGGTTACCTGCCGAGAGGTTTTCGGGGCTATATCCCAAGATTACAGGAAAAACACTCTAATAGATCCCTATCTGCGGCCACCCGAGTGGTTCGCTTGAGCTCCACGCCATCCGCTGCCTTGAGCCCGAAGCCAAACCATGCAGCTCACCTGTCAGGGTGACGTAGGCCATCGTCATGAGTGACACGGTGGTACATGACTCCCACAGCCGACCTGGCCCTAGGTCGGCCGACCACCGACCTTGACCACCCACCGACCTCAGCCACCTACAAGTACCCCCTTCACCTATACATGCTATAAATAGGCCCTAGGAGCTCATTTGTAAAGGCGTGGAGAAGTTGAGAGCTACATTCTACCTTAGAGGGTGTTCTTTTCCATATCTTAGCAGTAGGATGGTCCTGGGATTTAGAGTAAGTCGAGTTTTGCCTCAGAGTTCTCAAAGATATTTCTAAGTCTGCGGTAAAGTTCTTATATCTTGTTACTCTTATCTTTAGTATAATATATTTATGCTTTACTTTATTTCTATCTCTTGCAAGTGTGGTGTACCCTTTATTTTACATACTTGCTAGGCTTAGGCTGTGGTTATCTTAGTTGGTCAAGTCCCGTTATTCTTGCAGGTGCTATAATCCAACCTATATGCCAGGCTGTAGTTAGGTCATCTATTGTTACTCAAGCTTTGCTTGAGTACGTTTATAGCGTGCCAGCTTATCCACGCAGATTTGCTTGGTAGCCCCCACTCGGTGACAGCGTGTGGTGTGCCTGTGTATACCAGGCCCGTTCGTTCGGTAGGCCCATAGGCATTAGCTAGGTCTCCTTCGGTGGTCTACTATCTACCCCCCTGACCCCTCGAGGCGCCGGAATTTAGCTCGACGCGAGACCCTGACTTGTTTACTTGAGTTTCTTTGTTAACCACGACATAGTCTTTGCAGCCGAATAGAATAGAGTTTGGGAACTTTATCTCACCGTTGTCCTCCCAAGCAACTATACCTTTCTACATGTATCTTAGGTGGTTTAATTTACTTCTTTCCACCATACACCTATCCGTTTACCAGACTTACCCCTGTCTGGTATATTTATTTAAGTACGGATCATTCGAATTGAGTTTATTTAATTATACTCTCTCGCCTGCCGCTTCCTTGTGGATAAAAATACGATACTCGGAATACTCTAGGTGAAAAGCTACAGCGGTCTCCGTGCGCTTGCGGAGTAAAATCTTTTAATGCTAAGAGACGCCAACAACGGTCATTATGAGCTATTTACTTCAATAGTTTGTACACATGACATGTCTTCAATGTTATTTTTGTTTTGTAGGCAATGGGAGGACGTGACTTGGGACGGGACAGGTCACCGTAGGACTCCTAACGGCGTGTTGGGTAATCTTATCCGAACACACAACCTAGGAGTTGTGAAGAAGAAAGGTGAAACTATACCCGTGACAAGCTGGAAGCATTTTGCACTTGCTCCACATGTTACATATGGAAGTGTTCAGGGGTTTTTGAAATACAAATTCTGGGTAAAATTCTTTCCACTAGCTATTTGATTCTTATTTTATTGATTCTTTCTATTAACTGTTTGATTCCAATTAAGTTGATTCTTTGGTACTAACTGTTTAATGTTGCAGAAGTATTTCTGTGTGGAACCCTAAGAGGTGGATTATGTAGAAAAGTGCTTGAACAGGCTGCGACGAAGATATGCAAGGATACATTCTCTAACCTTCGGTTTTAGGTAACAAACGCTTTGGCTTAAGTCTCAAGGGCAGCCATTAGGCCGCTTCCATGATTGTTCAGAGACGTACTTGACCGCTGAGGAGTACGAATAGGTAATGTCTTTATTTCGGAATTGTGTTGCTGCTTCCAATATTAAGATTGTTATTAAGATTGTTATTACGATATACTAACTCATGTACATGCAGACCGGACATCCATTGTTTGCAGATCAACCAAGCCCTTACAAGGCACTTTGTGAGGTGTGGGCATCTGAAGGATTCCAAGAGCGATCAAAGAAGTATAGAAATGTTGGGACTAAGAACGCAACGCATACACTTGGGGGTGATGGATATCGACGAATGGCTCAACGCATAGTAAGAAACCGCTTTATGTTGCGTCCCTCAACTATTCGAAAATATATGATTCTAACATCTACATACAGGCTGCTAAGACTAGAGAGGAGCCGAGTGCCATAGACATGTTTATTATGGCACATAGGGGACCAGACCCTTCCCAGCTTGAGATATTGTGTAGTCCATTGGCCACTTTTTCATTTGATTTGGGTGCTACTTTTTCATTTGTTTCACTTGATTTCGTCAAAAGAGCAAAACTATCTAGTCAAGAAATTTCTCAGTCCATTATAGTTAGCCCTCCTGGAGGTTTGATAACCAATTCAGTGGTGTGCCCGGGTTGCACTATATCTATATAGATGGGGATAATTTTGTGGCAAATCTGATGGTGATTCCACTGCTAGCCTTTGACGTAATCCTTGGTATGGATTGGTTGCATTGTTATCGGGTTGTTATATCTTGTTTCTGGAAGACAGTTTCTTTGGAGGCTCCCTCAGGACAAACCTTAACTTTTCAAGCTAGTGCTCCCTCTTGTTCTCTTTTTGTGATGGCAAGCCTATTTCCGGGACGTCGTCCTGCGAAGAGTGGATTTCTTTGGACCTTAGTTGAGAAGCCCACTAAATCATTAAATATTGAGGAGATTCCCGTGGTTCGTGATTATCCTGATGTCTTCCTAGATGAGCTTCCAAGGATGCCACCTAAGCGTGAAGTGGAGTTCCATATTGATCTTGTACCTGGAACTTGGCCTGTTTCTATTGCACCATATCGTCTATCTCGCCCTTTTCAAGAAGAATTAAGAAAACAATTGGATGATCTGTTCTCCAAGAAGTTAATTCGGCGTAGTGTCTCGCTGTGGAGAGCTCTTGTACTCTTCAGAAAGAAGAAGGATGGTAGTTGGCGCATGTGCATTGATTATCGTGGATTAAACGCGGTGACTATCAAGAATAAGAACCCATTGCCTCGCATTGATGAGATATTTGACCGTCTAAAAGGTGCTAGGGTATTTTCAAAAATTGATCTCCAATCTGGTTATAATCAGATTCTAGTGAGGGAAGAGGATATTGAGAAGACAGCCTTTGCCACAATGTATGGTCATTATGAGTTTAGAGTCATGTCCTTTGGCTTGACCAATGCTCCACCTTATTTCATGGATACAATGAATAACATGTTACACAAGTTCGACCAATTTGTGGTTGTATTCATTGATGACATACTCATTTTCTCTAAGACGGAGAAAGAGCATGGGCAACACTTGATGATGGTACTTCAAACTTTACGTGATAATAAGATCTATGCAAAACTGAAGAAGTGTGAGTTCTGGCTTTCAGAAGTTAGTTTCTTGGGTCATGTAATTAATGAGAAGGGTATCTCGGTTGATCCAAGTAAGGTTTCTGCAGTAGTAGAATGGGAAAGACCATCTAATGTGAAGGAGGTTAGAAGTTTTCTAGGCATGGATGGGTATTATCAGAGATTTGTGAAGGAATTTTCCATTATCCCCAAGCCTTTGTCAATGCTCACCCATAAGAATGTGAAGTTCGAATGGACTAATGAATGTGATCTCAGTTTCCGAGTATTGAAGGAGAAATTAGTGTCTGCTCCGGTGCTTGCTCTCCCTGAGCCGGTTAAGCGTTTCACTGTTTATTCTGATGCTTCTCGAGTAGGGCTTGGGTGTGTTCTAATGCAAGAAGGCAAGGTGATTGCTTATGCATCAAGGCAGGTGAGGAAACATGAGGAGAATTATCCTACACATGACCTAGAGCTAGCGGCAGTGGTGTTCACATTGAAATTATTGAGGCATTACCTGGAGAGCCTTGTGATATATTCACTAACCATAAGAGCCTGACATATATTTTCACTCAGAAGGATCTGAATTTGAGGCAGAGGTGTTGGCTAGAATTGATAAAGGACTATGACCTTACTATTCAGTACAAATCGGGTAAGGCGAATGTGGTGGCAAATGCTTTGAGCCGTAAGGCTATGCCCCCAACATTGAATTATTTGCTTACTAAATTTGCCCTTATGGATATCTCTTATTGTCAAGTTGGGGCATCCGAGGCCGATACACGAGTTATTTTTGAATCTGCTATACCTAAAAGAGTGTTGGAGGCACAACAGCATGATCGACTATTGCAGGGGGTGAAGAAACGTATTAATGAAGGGAGAGTTGGGAATTTCACTTTGGATGATTGTGGAGCTATTAGGTTCCGTGGTCGCCTTTGTGTGCCACAAAAGGCTCAAGTAAAGGAAGATATTTTTAGGGAAGCGCATCGCTCCCACTACACAGTGCATCCTGGTGAAAATAAAATGTATCAAGATTTAAAGAAAAACTACTGGTGGAAGAGAATGAAAATAGATGTGGCGAAGTATGTGGCGTCATGCGGCGTATGCCAATGAGTTAAGATTGAGCATAAGCGTTCTGCTGGGAAGTTACAGTCATTAGATGTTCATTTGTGGCCTTGGGAGGACATTGCCACGGATTTCGTGGTTGGTTTGCCACGCACACCAAAGGGAAAGGATGCTATTTGGGTCGTCGTGGATCGCTTGAGTAAGGTGGCACATTTTATTCCCTATCATTCGACAAATTCAGCAAGTGATCTGGCTCCAATCTATGTGCGAGAAATTGTAAGGTTGCACGGGGTTCCAAAGACTATTATTTCTGATAGGGATTCCAAATTTAATTCCAAGTTCTGGCAAAGTTTACAAAGTGCATTGGGTACTGATGTAGTACTTAGCACTGCTTTCCATCCTCAGACGGATGGTCAATCTGAGCGTACAATTCAAACTTTGGAGGATATGCTTAGATCATGTGTTTTGTCCTGGCATGGTAGCTGGGAAGATCACTTGCCCCTGGTGGAATTCGCTTACAATAATAGTTATCATGCAAGCATTAAGTGTGCACCTTTTGAAGCCCTTTATGGAAGAAAGTGCAGATCACCGCTTTGTTGGAATGCTGTTGCACCAGGAAACCGATGGGTAGCACCCTAGAGAGCTTCACACAATAGGGCCAGTAGGTGTATGTGGACCGTAGGGATCGCTCCTCCTTGCTGCGACCCACGATCAACTGAACAGATCAGCCGATCGTCTTGGCTTGATGGTGGTTGGGCGTGCCACCTGGCTGACGACCTAGCCAGGGAGGTTGTGGTGGTGGTGATGGCGTTGGTTAGTTCCTGTTTCCCCTGTACAAGCAGACAAAACAGATCAAACGTTAAATACTAGCCAGATCGCTCAGATCGGCTCATCCTGGGTTGGATCTTCTGCGTCGGCAGGACCCTGCTGTCTTACCAGTAGCATATCCAGATATAATATACAAAGTACTTAACTAAAGGAAGAAGAAACACGACTAGATCTACTCCAGTCGGCTAAAATCTAGATGAGCATTAAACATGCCTTAAAATCTACTATTGCACCAAAGATTACACAGGAAAGCTATAAAAACAGATGCATCTTTGATAAAATGACAAAAGGCATGGCAGGGTAAACATCAGATCTTCTTAATACCACGTGATCTGTATATGAAACTATAAGAATAGATCTAATCTATGCCCCAAGCTTTGCGCTATGCTAATCTAGTAACGAACCAGCAACGTAAAGCGTGCATCATGGAATATGGTAGCATAATAGCAAGTTGTACATGAGCCGACGTGCAAGCATATTGACTCATGCACATGATGGGTCTATGCCAAGCTAGGCTTGATATGAGATACATCGGGATAACTAATGGATCTCGCGCTAAGCTAAGCTTAGCACGAGATTCATCATGGTAACTAGTAAACCTTGCCATCAAAAATGCTTCAGTAAACGATCTGCTAGGCAACTAACGTCGTAATGCCCATAACGAAATAAATCGTTAAGGCAGCATGACGATTACCTGAAACTCTAGTCGCTAGAGGTGGAGATGCGCCGAGGGAATATGGAGACAACCGCTGCTTGATGAACGTATGTCGTCAACTTTATTACAATAACAAAGGGTACATTTTATAGTCCGGAGACTCGGGCGGTAAGCCTACCCTTCCTTAATTAAACTACAAACCCTTACCGACTCAAACTGGACTCTTTTAGCTAATTATTAATCTACGATACAAGGCCCAATGGCCTATTTTATTATGCACTGTCGCTTCGTTGGACAGCTTTCCTTCAGCCCAAAGCCGATTTTGGCCCATCAACAGGGACGGCCCAATCCTGCTGTCAACACGTGCCCCCCTGGTTTTGGCAAATAAAGATTTGTTTATTTCAAAACCAGATAAGTGTGAAACCTGGCCATGCACGTCCCATCAACCTATACCGTCACACGGTATTCCATGGTAATTGTCATGATGACCCGCGCGACCCTGCGGCTTCCCGTACAGCGTCCCTTCACCTTCCATCGCCTCACACTTAATAAAAGGCAGGGCTCCCCTATTCTCCTCAATCGGCATCGGCTCTTCTTCTTCCTTAAGCCAGAAAGAGCCGAGCAAAAACCCCCTTTCTCACCATGTCTTCCATCGATAGCAATAATTCTTCATCGCCTCTGCTCCTCTGCGATGGGCCTCGAGCGCCTACGCCACCTTCTTCGCCCTCCATCGCCTCTGCTCCAAGCGCGGCGGCTAATGCGCCAGCGCTGCTGCGGCCCTGCCCGGCCGCACCGCCGAGCCTTGCTCCATCGCCGGCAGCAGGAGCCGATCAGGCTCCTCCAGCTGCTCCAGCAGCCGTCGAGCAGCGGTCCCCAAACCAGGCCGCCAGGGCCTGGCTAAAGGTCTAGGGTGAGGACATCCCGTCCCCTCCGTCTGGGACAAGGATCAACCTCAGCTACGTTGAGGAACCGGCGGATGCGCTTGCTTCTCCTCCGTGGAACCCCCTCCCCTACAGCGCTCACCATCGCCAGAGCGCCCCGACAAGAGGAGGCGGGTAGAAACGCCGCCGGACAATGATGAAGTTGAGGAGGAAGACGACGACGATGATGACGGCACTGACGAACTCGAGTACTCCTCCGATGAGGCTGAGCCAGAGGAGCCGGACGAGGATGAAGACCTCGCGGCTCAGTACGAGGAGGGCTTGTCCGACCTTGCTCCTTCCGAGAGCGAGGATGCCGGTGACGAAGTCGACGGCGGAGGCGAGGAAGCCGATGAAGAATTGGCTGATGATAGCGATGCTTAGAGCATCCTATCTTAGTAGTAGTATTTAGCTTTTAGTAATAGCCATTGCATCGGCTCTTCGAAGGAAACCCCCAAACTTTTGGTAGTTTGTCAGCCGTGATGTCGACTCTTAGGAGTGTAACTTATGTAAATTAATGAAATCTCCTTCTTAAACCTCTGTTTCTTCCCTTTTGCCGATTCCCCTTTCGCCTTTATATTTTCAGCAATACGAAAATCGGCTCAGCAGCATCGCGCTGACTTGAAAACTTCCACGATCGTTGTGATGCTCTGGCATCTCAAGTGCATAATAATTCATCATATGTGCAGCATTCATCATGAAGCATCCTACAATGACATGCATTTGAGCCCTAGTTCAAACTTGGTTGAAATGAAACTTGTCAAAGCCTGTTTTCTGCATATATGTCTCTGTGATTGTGCCCATAACTTTGATTCTATTTAGATCTGGGTGAAACTCATATTGACAAACTTGTAGATCATTTAAGGATGAACAACTTTGTTAATTGGTGCATTGACATGCATTAAGGTTTGCATATAGTTTTGGAGCTTTTTCTGTCAGCATGTGAATTCTGTCCAAACATGACCAGTTTAGTAATTTTAAATTTTCTTGATCTTAAAGCCAAAATCTTGAAATCCTTTCATTGATAAAGTTGTAGATCTTGAAATTCTGAACAACATTGGTATAAAACTCTTTGAGTGAATGTGAATAGAAAATAGACTTTTAGAATTTCTAAACTTATGGGTTCTGTTGGTAAAACCTTGGTCAACAACTTAAATTCAACTTTACACCAGATTTTTTATTGCAACATGGTATACAAGTTTATAAGAAAAATGTAGAGAAATAAATTTAGAACATTTCATCCAATTGGGGTATTTTCAAATTCGGCCCCTAAGTTGACCGAATAGGCAAATTTCAGAAGTAGGTTTCTTGGTCAAAACTGACTTTTCCCTTTTTAGAGTTTGAATTTCCCTCCTTGTCTCAATGACACGCGGGCCCCACCTGTCGGGTCCTCGGATTCCCGCTGGTGGACAGCTGCTGTGGGTCCCACGTGCCACGTTCGCTTCGCGCACCCGGTCCACGCACCCAAAGACCCTTTCCCAACCCCGGGCCCACCTGTCATTGACCCCCGGCCTATGGACCGAGACCACCCCGCGCCACATCGTTCCTTCTCCCTCTCGGCTTCGCCCATGCGGCGGCCGCCTCCTGCCGTGCCGCGCCGACGCTGGCCGAGGGCCGCGCCCCGTACCCTCGCTCCGCACCTGGACGCATTCCCGGCCGAGGCCATCCTTTCCTTCGGCCTTAAGCCGCAAAGGGCACCCCCTCTCTGCACTCTCACTCCCTCGCTTTCCTCTCCGCACCGAACGCCGCCGCCATTACCGAGCTCGGAGCACAAGCTTCCGCGGCCGCCTCCGCTGCTCCCCGCACCTCCAGACCATTGCCATTACGATCGCCACCACCTCCCGCGTCCAACGCACTAGGCCTCGTCGACTCCCTCCGCCTCTTCCTCCAAAAGCGCAGCACACCCGCCGCCATTGCCGCCGCGGCGAGCTCACAGCACCGGCCGCCTCGAGCCACCTCCCGCCCCGCCGAAGCGTGCCTCGTGCCACCCGTGCCTCCCTCCGCCTTCCACGCCAAGTCTCGCCCCTCGCCCTCGCCCCATCACCTCTCTCCGCGTGCGCACCCATACGGCCACCATCGCCGCCGGCCCCTCGCCATGGACGACCACCTCTAGACGACCACCTCTCGGCCCTCCCGTTGCCTCCACAACCCGACCACCGGACTCGCTGCCCCACCGCGCACCTTCCATGCTAGGCCTCGACGTCATTGCCTCGCCCTTTCGCTGGATCCGCGCCTGCGCCGCCGTCGGTGCACGTCACCGCCGCTCCGGTTCACCCCGTCGACCCGCCTCCACAGACCACCCCCGGCGACGAGACCTTAGGGGAAAGCTTCCCCGTCGCCGGCAACACCGGCCGCCACCCCGTCGGTGTCAAGTCCCCGCCCCTGCACGCCGGCGCATGCGCCGCGACGCCGGCCTTCGTCGCGCGCCTCCTCCCCGGCAGGAGGTTGAAGAAGGAGTTGGTATTTTGCATGTTAGCCCCTGCACTTTCGTCGAATCATGTTTTCATTCCAAGCGCTGTGCATTGAGCCTTGCGGATCTTACGATCTAGCCCCTAGAGGTTACGGTTAATTGCGTTCAAGTCCCGATCTAAAGGTTTTTCCATTTATTTCATTTATATTAGGCTGTGAACTTTGAAAAATCATAACAATTCAAAGAAAAATCCAAAATGGACAAACTCAGTGGCTATGGACTCCTCTTGAGTAGATCTACAGGATAGGTATGATGTGGATGTGTGAAAAGTCTGTTTTGCCCCTGGTTTAGTGTATGCATATTGAGGGTAAATAAATGGTAAAAATAGACAAAATGAGCTCCTAAAATTTTGAAACTTGGACAGTAACTTTGTTATGGCATCTAGGTACTATGTGATTTTTGGTAGACCTAGCATTGGCTGTTTAATTACTGTTTTGCCCTTATGCATGTGTTTTGTGTATTTAATTAACTTGGAAAATGAAGGTTACATAAAATATGCTCAAATATGACCTCTGTTATTTTTTATGTACTTTTATAGTATGAGTAGCTCACCGGTAAAGTATGAGGTTGTGCATGTATGTTTTAGCTGCTGTTTTGAAATTGGCAAAATGCTACTTGCTAGACTTGATAATTAGAAAAAATGACTTTAAAATGCAAAGGTAATTCTATGAAAAATCTAGTATGTACTGGTATGATAGGGAGTCCAGAAAGTATTTTTGGAAAATTTATTAACACTGTTTATAAATGTATCTTATTTTGCATAAGATAAATATATGGAAAATAGGTGTCATATCAAACTATGGATTTTGTGCTTGTTGATTTTTGTACATGATGTTAATGCAATGAAATGCTTGCTATAGAAATTTCAATCCAGAAACCATTCCTATAAATTATGAAAAGTCTTAGAAGCTATAGGACTGGTAACTTGCTGGAATTTTAATAAATTAATTATGACTTGGTTGTAGCTGAAATTTTGGCTGTAGCTTTATGTGATATACTTCTTCATGACATAAAAATTTGAGCTCATTTGGAACTTTGTAACGGGAGGGTTTGACATAAGTAGTTTAATTCAATAAATAGATAAACTTACATAATGAACCTAAGTGCATTTCATGTAAAAGTGTAATATTGCTTGCTATACCATACTACTGGCTGCAAGTCCACGTGATATCAAGAATAATGGGTCAAACTAGTTTTTAGTGATGGTTTGTACGATTTCTTAGTGATGGGTTGTATGATTTCTTACAAATGTTGTTAGGTTTTCTTGTTATGGGATGTGTTTAAACTGAGAGGACTCGAATCCATTCTGCACAAACTGCTTGATCATGCATTATATTTCATTGGCACCTCATGCATACATTCGCAATTCGTTGCACTCATGATTGCACTATGTCATGCATATAACCTATATCATATGCATGTATTTGCATTCTCTTGCACTCACTTGCATATTATATCATGCATATAGATTCCGCGAAGGAAGGATCAACACAGGAGCTGCTATTGGCCGATAAGCCGAACAACGAATTGCACCAAGACCAAGAAGACGACGTGTCGCTGATTACATCCGTACCTGTTTCAAGGGGTTGCCTGGGGCAAAGCCCCACAACCCGGCAAACTAACTTAGATTAGTTTGTTGGTTTTCATAAGAATACTCAAAGGTAGGCCGGACCATGATTTCTCCCAGCTCACATAATCTTGTTTGATGGTTTACGCATCTGCATTAGGAGTTGATTGAAAACATCTACATTAGACTTCCCGGCCGCCCTGGCCCTAGCACCTATACGTAGAGTTCGTAAGACGAGTGGCTAGAATTGCTAGGTACAAGTAGACACGAGTGATTGTACTCGTCTCGTAGGTGCGACTTTACACTATGACAGAAATCTTATTATTATGGAAGTTATTATATATGCTTATAGTTTAAATGGAGACCGGACGAGGATTTTATGAATTGTTACTGTTTACGTTATTATGCATTGGACTCCGCCCGTGTCGCATAAGGCCCGTCCGCTGTCCGCTTGGGATCGGCATAACATTGCTAGAGTGCTTATCCGGGATAATGGATCGGTGAAAGTCTTACTTGCGCCATCCGAAGAACAGAGACAGGCTCCTACTGTTACACCTTGGGGAGCTTGTAGTCGAGGGAGGGCTGGACCCGGTACGCCGAGGTAATGCTCCTAAGGCGGCACAACCTAGGAAATACAGCGGGATTGAATCGAACTTCGGATGGGACAAGTGGAGATGGGGGAAGCATATGTGGGAACGCCGGGGGTTAGTAAGCATATGCCATCCTGGTACTTCTAGTTATTCCCGATAATATTACAAATCGATTCGAATCGCTGATGCTCACCAGGTGTGAGAATGCCAGTATCACTGCCGGGCAACGTCGTAATAACTTAAACATCTATACTTATATTCGTGTTTTGAACCCAACATGTTTGATGATACTCATGTATACTATATGATCGAGAGTTATGCAAGAAATTATTCATGCTTTACTTTCATGCAAGTTTTATTTATGAGACTCGATATTCATGGTTGAGGGATAGCAGCTGTTAAATCCTACTATCCTATGGCAACATGTTATAATCAAGAATCAATGGCTAAGGACTCACCTGACTAGTAAGCTATGCTTTGCGTCAGCCATAAGCCCCGTCCATTAAGTCCTACTGAGTAATTAGTACTCAGGGTTTGCTCCCACTTTTGGATTACAGGTACTGATGACATCTGGACAACCGTGTGGAAGGTGGTAGTACCGGTGGGCTCGGTGCTACACGCCTCGATCATCTCTTCGTGAAGACTACTTAAGTATCATGATTCCGCTGCGAGATGTTTTGAAAACGCTTCCGCTATATATAGTTTTGCAAATGCTTCCGCTATATTTGAACATGTATTTGATTTCATATAATTGGTTTGTAAATTAAGTCTATTACTCTCTATTTTAACTGCCTGTGATGATGAAATTGTTGTGGCTCTTTCGAGAGTCGGATGTGTTTGATGTCGGTTCCTCTGGGAATGGTGTTATCGAGAGCCTGAGGGACTCTCGACGGACTACTGGGTTTAGTCTGGCCTAAGTGCACTGCGAGCCAGAGGTGGCAGGTGTGCTTAGTCTGGATTAAGCAGGGCGGTTCTGCCACAATCGCCTCTGAATAACGATATGACAAGCCGATCTGCTCAATCAGCCGATTTTAGTAAAAATTGGCTTGCTGGCAAACTCCTAATCGGCTCTGACCCATCGACTCAGTCCAAAATAACGCGACAAGCCGATTAACCAAAAGGCATGCTTCCTCCGACCAAAATTTCCAAATCCCGCGCGAGTCAGCACCTCATAAAACTATACGTACGGAACCCAAAGCACGTCTTCTTTCCTCTTGCCGCTGACAAATACTTTTCCACCACCTCCCTGCTCCGAGCGATTTGCGGAATGGCGGTGTCCAGCAGCACGACAGAAGAACAAACCCTTTGCGGGCGCGTATTTGGATTGAAGGTAAAGACCTTGGCTACTTCTGAAATTATGATCCTCGTATAGCTGTTCTCTTTACCTTGCACTTGTTTTTAATCATCCAGGCGGATGAGATACTGATCCCAACCTCGGCCAACTCCAATTCCTTTAGTCTAGGACCCAAATCCTATGAGCCCCCATACGACCTTGTTAGGACAAAAACCAAACGCCTGCTTTTTGTTCATGCCGACCGAGACCTAGATCTATGGACAGATCAGCTCCGCGCCTGGCCATTCCCCATGGACGGGTGGGTCGTTTGGTACAAATGTGTTGAACGGGCATACGGCTCAACCTGGCAAACCGTCCGCATAGCCGATGCCCTGACTCTATCCCTTTCTCCTATGGAAAAGGATGACAACCTGCTTAGATCCATCGGCTACTTTTGGTCAGACAGCCTGAACTGTTTCTTGTTCGGCTCTGGTCCCATGACACCCACTCTCATGGACGTTGTCATGATTTTAGGGCTAGATGTGCAGTCCACCTATCCTTCTCCCTTCCATCTAGCTAAATGTCCTCATAAGCAAATAGTGGAGAAGAGCAGTACCCAAAACTGGAGCCAATACATTGCCAACCACAACAAGCACTCTGGCTCAGTTTCAGAGAAAGAACACATCGCCTTCCTGAACCTCTAGTTTGACCATTTCCTCTTCAATGGTCCTTCTTTGGCCCCGACCAAGAATTATCTCAACCTGGCCACTACCCTAGCCCAAGGCCGGACCCTTGCCTTAGGAAAACTTTTCCTACGCGTGCTGTACCGCCATCTTTCTTTGAATACCCAGTGCATTCTGGCTGGACAACGTATCAAGACAGGCGGACCCTGGTGGTTGTAGGACCGAGACGTGCGACTAGAGGGGGGGTGAATAGGAGCACTTGAAAAACTCAAATTCAAACCCCAAAGTGCTCTCTCACAAAAGCACACGCACAACCGATACCATCCACTGAACAGATACGTATCGGGTGCAAAGCGGAAGCACACACCACCTAGACGAACACAACAAAGCACACACAAAATGAAACAAGCTACAAAGCTTGCAAGTGTCGCAAACTAGCCACTCAACACACCAAAGCGTGCCTCACTTAGAAAAGTGAGTGAAGAGTATGGGCATACAGTAGTTGACACAAAGCAAGTTTGAAGCAAACAACAACACTTCAAAAACTAAAGAAATTGGACAACACAAACCCTAAACCGGACAAACCTGTGGGCCAAATCACGCGAAACGCAAAAGTGAAACAAGAGACCGGACAGTCCGGTCTTGGGCGAAAGAAGGGATCGGACAAACACAGAGCGAGGGAGAGAGATAGCGAAAGGAGGAGGGAGATCGGACAATCCGATTCTTCAAATCAGACACAACCTCGGACAAAGAAACCAAGAAAAACAAACCCCAAAGCAAGCGGAGCAAGAAACACGAAAAAACAGCCCTGGAAACACTAGACCGGACAATCCTTTCTTCACCAGAAGAACTGACCGGACAAACACTTAGAAGGGGAAGAAAACAGCCCAAAAACACAATAGACCGGACAATCCGAGGGATGGGGATTGGACAATCCGAAGTCCCTACTTCGGACAAACCTAAGGACAATTGATTTGTCTTGTCAGTTCTCCGAAAAACTGCACAGAAAAACAGCCCGACACTCCATCGAAAAATCGATCAAAACAGGGTCAAATCTCAACAAAACTTCACGAAAATTTGCATGGATAATCCTAAGGACCTTCCCTAGCAAATCCCAAAAGATCAAGGGATGCACGGGAATTGCAAATCTCGTGAGGTAGGTGAGTTGACTCCGAAAAACCAAAAAATGGAAAGAACGGCCCTTGCTCGTGGTTCAATGATTCTAGCACTTGGCTAGTGAGATTCACCACATCATAGCAAGGCAAAATACCAGCAAAAGAAAGATCCCAACCTTGGACAAACCGAAACACACCAAAATCCAAGAATTGGAACCAAAAACGAACTAGAACGGGGAGGGGAAAGGGAAGGACGAAAATTGCTGCTCACTCCATGGAATTTCTCAACAAGGAACCTTGGATTAAACACGAAATTCAGGTTACACAAGTTCCCTAGAGCCTACCTCCCATCATCTTCCCACTAATGACAAGATTAGACTAAACTAGGCACTCATCTCCTAGCTAATCACCTCTATTTCTTCTCTTTGGACCTTGGCTTCTAGGGTTAGGAAATCCTAGGGTTTGTGGCTGCCAAGATAAGCTCCAAGGGAGCCTCTCAAGTCTATTTATACCCTAGGCCCTAAACGACACAATTACATTAAGACCCCTACTCTAAAAATGCCCAGAGGGGGCCAAACCGAAAAGATACAATAGGACGACTACGATGATGTCTTGATCATCTTCGGTTTCTCCGCCTTGCTTGGATGTGCGCCACGTAGCCAGTAGTCCGGAAGCTTCCCTCGGTTTTGAAGTCAGAAACCGGGAAACTTTATTCTGTGGGCTTCTTGGGCCGGGTCTTGGCCCAATCTTCAATCTTGGTGAGTCGGAGCCCAACCCACCAAGTCATCTGAACTTGGGTGGCGGTTTTGAGCCGAAACCGCCAAAGCCTCCCTCGCACGCCTTCGGGCCATGCACTCGGGTTGGAGCACCACGGTGGCACCCGGCTTCTCCAGTCCATTGGAGTTGCCTCGCGGTCCATCGGAGGGCTTACACCACCGTTACCGAACCGCCCCTCCGTGTACCGAGCTTCCATGGCCGACCGACGCCGAGCATTGCCTCCGGTCCATTGGAGGACTTTTGCCTCAGTTCATCGAGGTCTTCATCGTCTACCTCCAGTCCATCGGAGGGCTTGAGCTCGTTGACAATCACTCATCACACCAGGAGAGCAATGAGGCCGGTCCATTGGCTCTCAATCTCCCCCTTGATGAGTGCATTGTCAACACCTTCAACCTGTAACCTAAAATGGATCAAAGACAAAAGAAAAGCGTAAAACCGAAAAAGAAAGAAAATAAAAGAAATGCTCAAGCTGCCCAAAACCCAACAAAGGCAAAACACAAAGCAACTTGAAGCAAAAAGAAGCAAAGCATCAGCTCCTCAAGACAGAGGCAAAAGGCTCAACGTACCGATGCTAAGAGCATGCTTAAAAGCTCAAACTCCCCCTGAAATGCATCCTCTCAAATGCAATAAGAATGCAAAGCTCCCCCTCAACTAAAACTCTCATGAGTTCTCCCCCTTTGTCCATATTTTAAGACTTCTCCCTTTGGAAGTACACTAATTTCTTCCCAAGTTTCTCCCCCTTGTTGACAATGGACACATCAAGGGTTCTTTGAACTCAACTCCCCCTGAACTAGAAACTCTCCCTCAAAGTATGCCATGAAATGCAAGGAGTGTAACTGAAAGAGCTCAGAAAGGATGGAAAGCTAGTAATCACAAGTTCTAGCATACAGAGCAAGTGAGGACAAGGAAGCATATAACAAGCTCAAATGAATCTATCTTACACATGTCAAGAGGAAGCTTATTTTTCAGGGTTATCGAAAAGAAAGCATCACCAACATGAATAGCACCTAGCAAGATAGGCATGAACAGCAAGATGCTAGCAATGCATACAAGGTGTGCTACTCTCAACCAAAGCATATACAACCAGCCATAAGCATTTTAGAGACTTGCAAATTTCAGATTTAGACATTTGTATTCATAAGCAAGTTCTTTTTGTGCCAGGGGTTATTTACTTGTCTTTTGCCACATCTTACCAACCAATGCCAAGCCTAGGTTATATAACCATTAGAAGCTTAAGACAAGATTTTGGTCATACACAGTCTAGTCCAAGTTCATGCCAAAGTGCAAAGGCAAGTGTCTCGAATTAGATCAGTGAGACAGGCAAACCCACCTGGATCTTTCTCAATTCAGCACATAAGACACCACTTGTAAGCATTTTGATTCAGATTTCAATTTAAGCAAGGTGTCATAAAAGCTAAGGCATAATCATAGCAAAGGCATACAACTAGCATATCCAGGTATGAAAATATAGCATAGCATTCAACATTCCTACACATGCTAGGTAGCCAAAACAAGTGGTGATTATGGTTTTTGATTTGCAAAGAATAAAATGACTTAGCTCACAATTAGTATTCAACAGACTCAAGAGAGCTTAGCCAACCATGATCAAGCATGCATCTGTATAATCTAGCATAAGCAAGTACTAACTCATCATTCCAAAAGAGCTCTAGTACTCGTGAAGTGAAAATGCAAATGATACAATGCGATGCATGATATGACACAATATGCAAAAGAAGCAAAGAGAAATAAAAGCAAGATAAAAGCAAATTCTAGACTATGGAAGCTATTCCTTACTACAAGGAATAGCGTATTATCTCTAACTAAAAGGGATAGCACACTCCAAGCTCACCTCTCAAGCGCACAAAAGTGCCAAACTCTAGGGGCTTGGTAAAGATATCGGCCAACTGGTTTTCAGAAACTACATGCACTAAGTCTATGTCCCCCTTCTCATAGTGATCTCTCAGAAAGCGAAACCTCACGTCTATGTGTTTGGTTCTAGAGTGCAAGACGGGGTTCTTAGCTAAGGCCGAAATCATTAAGGGTGGCTTTCATCCATAAAAGCTGGGAGCAGCAGCTAGCAGCAGCTATGTACTCTGCTTCTGTGGTAGACAAGGATACACTAGCTTGCTTGCGGGAGGACCAAGAGACAAGAGAGGTTCCTAAGAGTTGGCATGTGCCGGAGGTTGACTTGAGGTCAATCCGGCAGCCAGTATGGTCAGCATCTGAGAACCCTCTAAGAAAAAGAGAAGAACTTGAGGAGTACTAAAGACCAAGCTCAGGAGTGAATTTCAGATACCTGAAAATGCGCTTCACCGCTTGATGGTGAGAAGTCCTAGGAGACGCCTGGTAACGCGCACAAAGGCACACTGCGAACTGAATGTCTAGCCTGGTCGCTGTCAGGTACAGAAGTGAGCCGATGATCCCTCGAAATTCCTTCTGGTCCACCGCCTCCCCATCTTCATCAGCATCAAGCGCCGTGTTTGTACTCATAGGAGTTGTCATGGGTTTAGAATCCCCCATGTCAAACTTCTTGAGTATGTCCCTTGTGTGCTTTGCTTGATGGACAAAGGTTCCTTCAGGGCCTTGCTTGATCTGCAGCCCGAGGAAGAACTGGAGCTCACCCATGAGACTCATTTCAAATTCTCTGCTCATCTGTTCAGCAAAACTAGACACCAAAGCGTGAGATGAACCACCAAAGATTATGTCATCAACATATATCTGAACTATCAGGGTGTCACCGTCACGACTCAACAAAAATAAGGTCTTGTCTACTGAACCCATCACAAACCCAGATTTGAGCAGGAAACCCTTCAACCTAGCATACCAAGCTCTAGGAGCTTGCTTCAGACCATAAAGGGCTTTCCTCAACTTATACACCCGGTCGGGAAATCTAGCACTCTCAAAGCCAGGAGGTTGTCTCACATATACCTCCTCCTCTATGAACCCGTTCAGGAAAGCAGACTTGACATCCATTTGCTGCAGTTTGAAGCCTTTAGAGGCCGCAAAGGCAAGCAAAATCCTAATGGCTTCCAAATGAGCTACAGGGGCAAAGGTCTCCTCATAATCTATCCCCTCCTTCTGACAGAAACCCTGGGCTACCAATCTCGCTTTTTTCCACACAACCATCCCATCCTCACCCTGTTTGCTCTTGAAAACCCACTTCGTACCTATAGGGCGACAGTTTGGTGGAGGTTCAACTAAATCCCAAACATGGTTTCTCTCAAAGTTCTCCAACTCCTCATGCATGGCGTTCACCCAGTTAGGATCAGATAATGCATGTGACACATCCCGAGGCTCAAAAGAAGCAACATATGCAGAGTGGGAGAAAAAGGCTAGAGAGTTAACCGAAGAGCGTGTGACACGCTGGTGAATGTCTCCAATCATCCTGTGTGGAGGGTGATCCCACTGGACTTGCCGAGATGGAACAATCTCGGAAGTCACCTCCCCTGCGTCCTCAGCGAGTCTAGCCTCTGCTTGAGCTTGCTGTCGGGGGAGTGAGGAGGAAGCAGTGGGCAAGGGTCCTCCTTCATCATCTGAACTCGTAGCAGAGGGGGCAGGAGCTGCAGCCGGTGCAGTGGCTCCTGCATCACCATCATTAACCACACCTTCCTCATGCTCAAAGATGGGAGTGCCTTCTTCATCATCACCTGAAAGCTCAAAGGCAGGGGTTGTGCTGGGCATAGTCTCATCAAAAGAAACCTCACAAGTCTCAACAACTTGCTTGGCCTCTAAAATCCACACCGAAAAGCCCTAGAATTAGAAGCATACCCCAGAAAAATCCCATCCAAACAACGAGACTCAAACTTGTCCAAATGCACCGCCTTCTTCAGCACAAAGCACCTGCAGTCAAACGCTCGCAAATGCTTGACGCTGGGCTGCCTACCAAACAGAAGTTCATACGAGGTCTTCCCAAGGAAAGCTCGCAAGAAAATCCGGCTCGCAATGTAGCAGGCCGTATTCACTGCCTCAGCCCAAAAGCGCCTCGGAGTCCTATGCTCATCGAGCATCGTCCGTGCCATCTCAACAAGTGTGCGGTTCTTGCGTTCCACAACACCGTTCTGCGGAGGGGTATATGGAGAAGAAAACTGGTGTTCAAGACCTAGGTCACGACAGAAGTTTTCGAAACGAGAGTTTCTGAATTCTCCGCCATTTTCACTGCGGATAGCCCTCATGGCCTTATGACTCTCATTTCTCAACCTCAGTACCAGATCCTGAACAAAACCAAATGCCTCATCCTTAAACTCCATGAAAAATACCCACGAGAACCACGAAAAATCGTCCACAACGACAAGCACGTACCACTTCCCACTGACCGACGCTACCTGAGCGGGACCTACTATATCCATATGGAGTAGCTCACCCGGATAGGAGGTCATAACTTGAGACACAGGAATGTGATTGGCGGCAACCATCCTGCCATGACGACAGGGGTGGCAAACTAAGTCCTTCTCAGCTCTCAATTTGGGCAATCCTCGGATTAGGCCCATTGAACTTAACCTGACTAGCAGATCAAAGCTCAAGTGACCAAGTCTCCTATGCCACTTCCATATATCAGCAGAAAGACTAGCACAAACAGCGCGCAGGGCCAGAAACAGATGTGAGGTCGACCCTAAAAACCTGACCAAAAGGCAACAAAGAGCAAACAAGGGTCTCCTCAGCATCAAGAACGCAGCACGCACCTTTCTTAAAACGAACCTCAAATCCTTCATCGAGAAGTTACGAAACAGAAACCAAATTGAACCCCAAATTCCGGACAAAGGCAACTTCTCTCAGGGAAAGCTTAGCAGAGAGCGAAACAGAACCAACACCCATCACTTTACCTTGACCATTGTTCCCGAATGTGATGTACTCCTTGGTGCTTACGGGGTTGAGGCTGGAGAACCACTTGCGGTGCCCTGTCATGTGCCTAGAGCAACCGGAGTCCATGATCCACACGTCCTCCATGCCTCGATCCTGCAAAGTCAAGTAAAGCGACTGTGAGCAAACGGTCCGGCACTGGGGTTAGTCCCAAAACTACTGTACCAGTGCCGAGCCATCTGCTCAAAAGTGGGGTAAGCACAATCAAAGAAATCATCACGACGATCAGGGTAACCACGACCTCCAAAGCGTGAACCCTCGAAAGTTCTCTCAAAGCCTCGGTCACGAGGTCCATAGCCGCACTGAAAACGACTAGGTGCTCGGCTGGTAAAGCGTCTCTTACCACTAGGAGCACGAGCCTGAAAGCCGCCTCCTCTCTCACCACCGGCAAAGCGGTCTCTCATCTCACCGCGGTGGGGAGGATCTTGCCTACCACCCTGGTAGAACTGATCCTGGTTCCCCCAAGCTCTCTCCTGCCTCTCAACCCGCTTCCTCATGAAGCAAAACTCCTCTAGTGGCCATTCCGCTGGCAAAACTCACAGTGGTAGACAGGCCTCCTAGGAACTGGGTTAGGCTGGGACTTGGGCTTAGGTGGTGTGGCCTTGGGTGGCTCAGGCTGCTGGACTGGCTTCTTGTCCTTGGGCTTAAGCTCTTCCTCAACAATCTTGTCCAGCTTACCCTTGGAAGGCTTGGGTGTCCAATACTGCTTCTTTGGGGCAGCCTTAGGTGGCTCATGGTAAACCCCATCAACAGTCTCACCTGGCTGGGTAGGTACAGTCTTGATCTTAACTGGGGCACTCTTCTCTCCCGAAGTACTGCACTCTCCAAACCCAACACCACTTGTCTCACCCTCGGCTCTCTTGGTGCTCTCTATGATCATCTCTAGTTGGGGTTGCCTAGCATATACCCAACTGAGCACCTCTCTCAACCTGTTGTTGTCATTTTGCAAAGACAACATCTCTTCCCTCAGATTCTCCAGAACCACAGTCTGGGCAGCATAGGTGTCACAGTCTAGGGAGGGAACTACAACAGCTTTCTCCAACTTCCTAATGATGGCATCCCTATCCATCAGTTGCATCCTAAGGGTTAGGCAGTTCTCACAAGTGTCAGTAGGTACTGAAAGCACCTCAAAGTCAGCTCTCAACTGCTCTAACTCACTTCTCAAGGTAGGACAGACCATACACGCACCCAAAAGCGTAGGTCTAGCCCTAAGCTCCTCAAGCTCCATGAGCTGCCCCTCAAACTTCTCCTTCAGAACAGCTAGCTCTCTAGCTAGAGAGGGGCAAGACTCACACTCAAGCTCTCCACTCAAAGTAGGCTCATCCAGTTTGGACTGTAGTTTGCCTAGCTCAGCCTTCAGCTCATCTATCTCCTCTACCCGCTTGGCATACCTATCTCTCTGGTCACCGAGCTCCGTCATGAAAGACTCGCAGGTAGGGCACTCAATCTCACTGGGTTGGGGTCTCACACTCCTCAACCTCTCATTCTCCTCTAAAGCCTCAGCAAGTTGGGCTTTCAACTTCTGCAGCTTCTTAGCTGCCTTCTCCAGCATCTTATCCTGGGCCTTAAGCTCCCAGCTATTCTGCTCTAGCATCTCAAGGATTTTGGCTTGCTCAGGAGTTACCTCATCATCGAAAGAAGAGTTGCTGCCGTCATCCTTGTTCTCCTTGTCCTCAAGCGCCATGGAGAAAACCGAGCTCCTCTTGTCCTTGTTCTTGCGCCTGGACTTGGTGGAGACGAAGCACAAGCCAGCTGGACCGCCTTGATCGTTCCTCTTGTCCTTCCTGTACGTGATCTCCTCATCGCTTGAGCTCAACGAGGATGAAGAGGAAGAAGATCCGCTGCTGCAGAACCCGATCTCAGCGAAGAAGGCCTTGTCCCGCTTCTGGTTGTCCTTCTGGTAGCTCTTGAAAGCCTTCCGGAAGTTCTTCTTGCCGAAGGGGCGCTTGCCAGAGCCGTGCTTGCTGGAGCGATGCTTGTCAAAGCTTGCCTTGCCGGGGTGGTACTTGTCGGAGTCGCGGGAGTAGCTCTTGCCCTTCTTGTAGTAGTCGTTCTTGTTGGGGCACTCAGCGATGAAGTGGCCGACCTCTCCGCACTCAAAGCACTTGGGCCGCTCTCCCCTCTTCTTGCTCATCCGGTTGTCATAGGCGCGCTGAAAGCGACTAGAGACCAGACACAACTCATCATCCCCAAGCGTCGCTAGCTGCTCCTCTGTAACAGACATCAAAGCAGAAAACGAAAAGTTGTGTAACATGGGGTTAGTGACAGACTCACTAGAGGGGATAGCCAAGGCTAGACTCTTAGAACCTATACAAGCGAGGGAATCCCTCATCTTGTAATCTACCTCGGTGGCCTTGAGCTTACTATAGAGCGCCTCTACTCCAATCGTATCATACCCTGCCGACTCAATGATTGAGTTCACCTTGATCTCCCATATTTTTCTGTCCAAAGCATACAGCAACTTGACAGCCTACTGATGATCGGTATATGGGAGGGCAGCGGGGGCAGAGTTGACACGCAACTTGTTGGTGATCGACTGAAAGCGACCAAACAAGTCGTCTACTGACTCTCTCGGCTTCTGGACGAAATTCTCATATTCGCGCCGGTAAGTCTCCACAAGCCTAGCCTTAATCGTTGCAGTACCCTCATGGTGTGCACTAAGCAGTGACCATATCTCACGCGCAGTCTTAAGGTGACTCACTCTCTCATAATCCATAGGACCAAGCCCAGAGAAGAGAAAGTTAACAGCCTTGGCATTTGCCTCATGCTGAGCCACGATATCCTGCGTAGTACGCTCAGCGACTGAAAGCACCACAAAAGTCGTACTCTGAGTAGCATCCCATATGTCCTGACTTTGGCTAACAAGGAACGCCTCCATCCTACCCTTCCAGTAGAGATAGCCATCGGAGCCAAGGACGGGAATTTTTCCAGGGTAAGTCATAGTCGCTACGGTTTCTTCACCGGTTATGGTATGGGAAACCTAACCGGCTCTGATACCACTTGTAGGACCGAGACGTGCGACTAGAGGGGGGTGAATAGGAGCACTTGAAAAACTTAAATTCAAACCCCAAAGTGTTCTCTCACAAAAGCACACGCACAACCGATACCGTCCACTGAACAGATACGTATCGGGTGCAAAGCGGAAGCACACACCACCTAGACGAACACAACAAAGCACACACAAAATGAAACAAGCTACAAAGCTTGCAAGTGTCGCAAACTAGCCACTCAACACACAAAAGCGTGCCTCACTTAGAAAAGTGAGTGAAGAGTATGGGCATACAGTAGTTGACACAAAGCAAGTTTGAAACAAACAACAACACTTCAAAAACTAAAGAAATTGGACAACACAAACCCTAAACCGGACAAACCTGTGGGCCAAATCACGCGAAACGCAAAAGTGAAACAAGAGACCGGACAGTCCGGTCTTGGGCGAAAGAAGGGATCGGACAAACATAGAGCGAGGGAGAGAGATAGCGAAAGGAGGAGGGAGAACGGACAATCCGATTCTTCAAATCAGACACAACCTCGGACAAAGAAACCAAGAAAAACAAACCCCAAAGCAAGCGGAGCAAGAAACACGAAAAAACAGCCCCGGAAACACTAGACCGGACAATCCTTTCTTCACCAGAAGAACTGACCGGACAAACACTTAGAAGGGGAAGAAAACAGCCCAAAAACACAATAGACCGGACAATCCGAGGGATGGGGATCGGACAATCCGAAGTCCCTACTTCGGACAAACCTAAGGACAATTGATTTGTCCTGTCAGTTCTCCGAAAAACTGCGCAGAAAAACAGCCCGACACTCCATCGAAAAATCGATCAAAACGGGGTCAAATCTCAACGAAACTTCACGAAAATTTGCATGGATAATCCTAAGGACCTTCCCTAGCAAATCCCAAAAGATCAAGGGATGCACGGGAATTGCAAATCTCATGAGGTAGGTGAGTTGACTCCGAAAAACCGAAAAATGGGAAGAACGGCCCTTGCTCGTGGTTCAATGATTCTAGCACTTGGCTAGTGAGATTCACCACATCATAGCAAGGCAAAATACCAGCAAAAGAAAGATCCCAACCTTGGACAAACCGAAACACACCAAAATACATGAATTGGAACAAAAAACGAACTAGAACGGGGAGGGGAAAGGGAAGAATGAAAATTGCTGCTCACTCCATGGAATTTCTCAATAAGGAACCTTGGATTAAACACGAAATTCAGGTTACACAAGTTCCCTAGAGCCTACCTCCCATCATCCTCCCACTAATGACAAGATTAGACTAAACTAGGCACTCATCTCCTAGCTAATCACATCTATTTCTTCTCTTTGGACCTTGGCTTCTAGGGTTAGGAAATCCTAGGGTTTGTGGATGCCAAGATAAGCTCCAAGGGAGCCTCTCAAGTCTATTTATACCCTAGGCCCTAAACGACACAATTACATTAAGACCCCTACTCTAAAAATGCCCAGAGGGGAGAGGGGGCCAAACCGAAAAAGATACAATCGGACTACGATGACGTCTTGATCATCTTCGGTTTCTCCGCCTCGCTTGGATGCGCGCCATGTAGCTAGTAGTCCGGAAGCTTCCTCCGGTTTTGAAGTCAGAAACCGGGAAACTTTATTCTTCTGGCTTCTTGGGCCGGGTCTTGGCCCAATCTTCAATCTTGGTGAGTCGGAGCCCAACCCACCAAGTCATCTGAACTTGGGTGGCGGTTTTGAGCCGAAGCCGCCAAAGCCTCCCTCGCACGCCTTCGCGCCTTGCACTCGGGTTGGAGCACCACGGTGGCACCCGGCTTCTCCAGTCCATCGGAGTTGCCTCGCAGTCCATCGGAGGGCTTACACCACCGTTGCCGAACCGCCCCTCCGTGTACCGAGCTTCCATGGCCGACCGATGCCGAGCATTGCCTCCGGTCCATTGGAGGACTTTTGCCTCAGTCCACCGAGGTCTTCATCGTCTACCTCCAGTCCATCGGAGGGCCTCCAGTCCATCGGAGGGCTTGAGCTCATTGACAATCACTCATCACACCAGGAGAGCAATGAGGCTGGTCCATTGGCTCTCAGTGGTTTGTTCCAACTCTGGAGTCAACTGTACTTCCGTAATGAGATTCCAGATTTTCCACAACTTGAGTCTCAGTCTTTCCTAGATCTTTCAGGCAAATCTATCCGGTGTACTTCATTTGGCAAGGCCTTGCATCAATGGCCTATAACCCACACCGATGCAACTGAAACAGCCAAATGGTACAAATGCTTCTACAGCTCTCAAACCACCCCTGCATATGATGCATATGCCGAATCCAAGCAATTTGAGAATCCATCCTTCTTCAGACTAGACATCTTTAGTACTGACGAAGAAACTCGTGCTATATTCGGCATCATGGCTACTCCTTGCCTTCTCCCAGTCAGCATGAGTGCTAGCAACAGGATTAACAAACTAGGATATGAATCATACCAACCTGTTCTAGCTGCTCGCCAACTCGGCTTGAACCAGACGTCTCCCCACCTTGATTATCCATGAGAAAATCCAAAGCCGAGCTGATATGGCCGACTCCTTGGTAGCCACCAAAGCATACTCCATCTTCTCTGAACTGAAGCTGAATATACCCGACACGATGGAGTTCGTGTATACAGCCGACGGATTCAACACCTGTGGAATTTCTGGAGGCCCCATCTTTTTCAAAATGCTGTGGCATCAGCTCTTATAGCCATCGATCCAGAGCATGAAACTACACCAGAGGAGGTAATCCCACACTCAATTCGGTCTTCTTTTTCCTTGTTGTCTTATGATACAACCGAACATCTTGCTTACAGATGCAAACAGGACCTATCCCAGCTGATGATGTAGGCCAACCATTCGAATACTTGCAAAAGGCACCACTACCCATGTACCAGGCCGACATGCCTTCTTTTGGTAAGGTCATCTTTTCACCCCCTGGGATGAAGCGCAAGAGGGAGGGCAAAGGATTTCGTCAGCCGAGGTTTAAGAAAGCCGCCATCAAGCCCAAGCCCATTGTCTTGACTCAACCTCCTCCCTCTGAATCACCAGTAAGCTCCCCTTCTGTCATCAAGGCTCCAGTAATGAGAACCATACTATCATTTTCTTTATATCATGCAGGAACACAGCTCTCACAATCAAGGGCATGAGGGTGCTGAAGAAGAGAGCTCTCCTAAACATCCCAATTCTTCTCTCAAGGACACATTCGGCCGCACAGACGAAGTTCACAGTATAGAAGTCAGTCCTCCTCAGGTGCGTTTTTGCCTGTATGCTTCCTTCGTCTATAGTTTGTGAACTAACCACACTGTTGCCAGACCTTCGATGTTGCATCGTTGCTAAACTTTAATCTTTCAACCATCGGTGAATTCTTGATGACTGAGAGTCCTCCTATGTCCCCCACGACCGATGTTACATTGAACCTTGAGGAAATCGCCAAGCAACTAGAAGCTCCAATTGAGAAATTGGTCGTTGCATGTGACGGAATTCACACAGCCTTCGAGCTAATTGCTGACGTGTTGCCTTCAAGCCTGAAGCAAGTGCTCCGGCCTACAGCTTACCTTGGAATTCTTCGTGAGGATGTGTTAGCCACCACGTCACGCATAGCTTCTCGCAACAACCAGCCAGCCCTGAAAGAAGAGATCACTAAGGAGTGCGCAGCAGCAAACCAGTTCAAGGCAGACCTGGATGATAAAAGCGAAGAGACGCGACTGAAAACGTCCAGACAAGCACTCGATGCAAAGAGGATGAAGATCACTGAAGAAATCAAACGCCTTGAGGAAGATCTATCTCGGGTCGATGCCACCATCCTAGCCAACAGGCGTGAAAGCACTTGCAAACAACAAGCAAAAACTGTCAACATCGCTCAAGGCCAGCATCGTGCGCATCTGTGAGCTGAACAAGGGATTGGTTGTCGGCTCTGACGAACCAGATCGGCAAATTATCAACTCTGCCGATGAAGTCAGGACAAAGGCTTTGACTGCAGTTCGCCAATACCTTTAGAGACTATCAGCATCTTCCTCTGCGTAACTTTCTTGATTATTTGAACATTGTTAGTCGTGCCCCCCCGAGCGTGTAGCTCGGTCAAGAACATTATGCTTTTTCTGTATTTTGTACTAAAGGCGATGCCTAGCATCGGCTTTTATCTAAGGCCAATGGCACACGTTGGCCCTGCCACTCACAGTTTGCTTATTTATATATTTTTTCTAAAGGCGATGCTTTAATACATCAACTCTTGCTAAGACCGGATGGCAATGCATCGGTCTAATTTTTTCCTCTAGAGGCGATGCTAATGCATCAGCTATCCAAGCCCAGGTGTTACCACACCGGCTCTCACATAAGTTATGAACCGATCTACAAACTAGGATAATATTTTTTTAAATATTTACCATTAACGTTTCTGAAGAACCGGACCCCTTCTAGTGTCACCATTCTGTATGAATTTCCTAGGGCAGACTCCACTATGCGATAGGGTCCGTGCCAGTTAGGCGACCACTTTCCAAATGCTGGATCCTTCGTTCCAACTGGCAGGACTAACTTCCAGACAAGATCGCCTATCTTGAAATTCTTCGGCTTCACCTTCTTGTTGTAAGCTTTTGCTACCCTGGCTTTGTTGTCTCTAATTTTCTGAAAAGCCCATAACCAAAGTTTCGTTAGATCATTTGTGTTGATATTCATGAGAGACGCCAAATCGATAGATGATATGTTCCTTGACAAAATTCACCACGTCTTTGGTCGTGACATTCTTCATTAGCACGGCCTCCACCCATTTAGTAAAGTAATCGGTAGAAACCAAGATCCATTTGTGCCCCTTGCTGGTCGGAGGGTTAACTTGCCCAATCATGTCCGTGCCCCAGCCCCTGAATGGCCATGGCTTGACAATAGGATTCAATGGCCCAGCTGGCGCCATCTGGACGGCTCCAAATCTCTGACACTCTTGGCCAGTAATACCCCGACCTCCTAATCAGCCATTTCATTTTGTGAGCCGATAGGTGAGTATCACACACTCCTTCATGGACATCGTGCATAACTTTAAGCGCTTCTGTCGGTCCCAAGCATTTTAGCAATAGACCCTCCATGGTCCTGAAGTATAACTCATAGCCAAAAAGCACGTGTTTCAAAGCACGATGTCTTGTCTTCTTGTCTACCCCCCGAGCCGGATCCCTCAAGTAATTGAGGAGATCGGCTCTCCAATCATTTGTATCGATTGGCAGGACGTCAATACAAACATCATCGTCTTGTTCCGCATATCCAGAAGCTATTTGTGCTAACTTGTTGGCCACCATGTTGCTTTCCCTCAGTATCCATGTTAGCTGGACAAACCTGAATTTTGCCATCAACTCTTGACAACACAGAAGATAAGGATATAATAAATCACTGGCACAATTAAAATCCTCCGTTGACTGATTGATGGCAACCCTAGAATCGCCAAAAGCTTCCACTGCTTCAGCTCCTGCTTCTGGCAACAACTCAAGGCCCTTGCACAAAGCTTCATACTCTGTCTAGTTGTTAGTGCATCGCTCGCTTAGGCGAAAAGCAAATTCATATTGTGCCCCCGAGGGAAAACAATAAGAAGCCCAACACCGCAACTAGCATCACACGCAGAACCGTCAAAAAACAAAGCCCAAGACAATATGCCGACGAAATATTGTTGTCGAGCCGATCGTTCAGTAATGAAATCGGTTAATGCCAGGCCTTTCACAGCCCTGGCTGGCTTGTACCTGATATCAAATTCCAAGAGAGCAAACATCCACTTGTCGAGCCTCCCTTTAAGGATTGGGGCTGACACATATGCTTGATAATATCGGCTTTACATACTACCCAAGTTTCAGCATTGAGCAAGTAATGTCGTAATTTGGTGCATGTAAAGTATAAACATAAGCATAAACGCTCCATCTCAAAATACCTGGTCTCCACATCAAGCAACCGTCGGCTGAGGTAGTAGACAACCCGCTTTTTACCATCGACTTCTTGAATCAGCACAGAGCCGATGGTCGTCTCGATAGTCGATAGATAGACGATAAACAGAACATCAAGGCGAGGTGGAGCCATCATTGGTACTGGAGTGGCGGACGCGATTTGGGAAGATGATTGCCCACTTGTAGGATCATGTCCTGGCTGTGCAGTATGTGAAGGCCCAACTGCCTGTGGTGTTGCTACAGATTTTTTCCCCTTCATTTCTGCTGCAGGTTTATCCTTCTTCAAATCATGTGATCTGGTTGCATTTTGCTCCAAATCCAATATACTAGAACACCACTTACCATACTCTTCATAAGTCATCTTGCTGATAACACTTTGTACAGACAAATCCCAATTAAAATCAACACTTGATGTGTTGCCTTGCAAGGGTGTCTTGGTATTAATCTCTTTACTTTCCACAGGCCATGAACTCATTCCCCCCTATGAATTTTGCATTTCTTGCTCAACAAAATGCATGAGATTGCATTCTGGGACAGGACAATCCCAGTAGTTTACCCTAGAAGGATGGGGTGGATCATCTGTTGGCATTATATTTGGCTTGTCTTTTGCCTTCTCAGCAACGTATGCAGATGATGGGGTCTCTTTGCTTTGCGTCAACCTTAATCTATCCCTCCAGCTGTGTTGTTGGCCGATGGTAGTTTGCGAGTAAATAATATCAAGAGGCTTGGGGGAAAAATCAGTTTCATTGTGTTGTATTGGTGGCATTGGTGGTTCACTAACTGCTTTATTCTTTCCTTCCAAGTTCGGTTTTTCAAAGTTTTCTTGTGCTGTTATTGTGGACTGTTGGTCATTGTGTTGACCGTTGCCTTTGTTTTTATGACCATCTGCAGGTATCTCTTGTTGGCCATCTTCACTTCCCACCTCCGTGCCATTGTCTGCTGAGACCTCATCTTCACTTTCACCATCACCTCCACTTTCGCCATCAACTGCATCTGCATTGTCGTCTTCATTTTGACTGATGTTCCATGAGTCAGTCGTCTCTTCATTGTATTCTTCATCACTTTCTTCCAATTCATAGTCAAAGTCCTCAGTCGATTGATTAGATTCATCGCTTGAATTTTCTTCTCCTTGACAATCACTTGGTCTGCGCCGCTTGCATCTTCTACAGCTTGGTTCAAATGATTCTCCTGTTTGTGTTGCTTCTTGCACGAATGCACCCATCACCTTGTTGACGGCATTTAAGCACGCCAAACCTTATACTGCAAGTGACAGTATCGGTGTAGCCTTTTCCCGAAATGAGTATCAAGGGTTTTGTCGATCCGTGGAAAACTAGGTTTAAACTACTATTAATCAAAGATTAATCAATTACTAACTAGCTATAAAAGATCTAATAAGCTAAAGGATGATAAACGATATTCTAATTATAAACTAGATATAAAACTAGACTATAGCATATAACTAAATCAAGGATAAAAGCTTGTTAATAACAAACTAGGTACGATCAAAATAGGCTAATTACGGCTATGGGATTAGCAAAAGATATGAGACATGTAGGACCGAGACGTGCGACTAGAAGGGGGTGAATAGAAGCACTTGAAAACTCAAACTCAAACCCCCACCGCAGTGAAAAACGGAAACAACGCCCACAACGAAACTAGACACCGTCCACTGAGAGGATACGTATCTAGCTCACAACACATGCTTGGTACCGTCCACTGAACAGATACGTACCAAGCACCAAGCGGAAGCACACGCTCAAATGGCTAAGAAAAAGAGTGCAAAAGGAACCAACTCCAGAGAACCGAAATTACCACACCTTCACAAGGCAATAGGGAACAACTTCAGAAAATTTCAGGCCAATTGGAGCAAGTTGTGACCACCAGACTGTCCGGTGGTTAACCACCGGACTGTCCGGTGCTTACAGCCTGACACTCCAAAAAGATTCAAATCAAAACCCTACCAAACCAACTCCAAAAATTATGAAATTTTTACTGGAGGTTAATAAGGGGCCAAGGAACAACTCCACAAATTTTCAGCTCAATTGGACAAGGAATAAAATTCCTAGAGCCACCGGACCGTCCGGTGGTTAACCACCGGACTGTCCGGTGGTTAAAAACTGATAGACTAAACCGAAAAGAAAAATATCAAAACCAGGTCAAAACACCTCCAAATGATCTGAAATTTTTATGGGAGCTTTATGATTCACTGATAAAGAGCTCCACAAAATTTGAGCCCAAAATTCAAAGGTTTGACCCCTAAACCAAACAAGACTTGAAAGAGGATAGAACCAGCAGAAAAACTGGACAGCAGGAAACTTCACACAAAAGCAATCCGAAACTTGACCAAACCTTCTCCAAACATCTCGAAAATTGGCACAGGCCATCCTAGCCCCATTCCAAAACTATTCCCAAAAGATCTATGGAAAAAGATCACGGGATTAGCGGGAATTTCAGATCTCGTGAAGAGGTGAATATTTGGACAAGAAAGGGAAAAGCTCAAGAACAACTTGCTCATAGCAATCCTTTGGGATTGAGATGTTCTAAGACATAATCTCCACGTCCTTGCAAGTCCAAAACACAAGGAAAACACAGGATTCAACCTTGCCCAAAACAAACACCCAAAAGGCCAAGAATTGAAGCCAAAAACCAAAGAGAACAAAGGGAGGAGAAGCACACAAAGTTGCTGCACGAAACCACTTCGATTATGAGCCTCAAAAGAGGTCTTAGGTCAGATTACAACGAAGGATTTCGTCCCAAGCAACCACCCTCACCTTCCCTCTTGATTTGGAGGTTAGATCTCACCCTAACCCTCCTAAACTTGGAGCTCAAAGCTTGAGGACGAAAATTACACAAAGCAAATGAAAACCTAGCTGCCAAGACTACTTCTAATGACCAGCTCTTAGGCTATTTATACACCGATTCAGTTTTGGCATTTTTACACATAGACCCCTATAACTAGAAACGCCCGGAAGGGCTAAAACAGAAAAGAATCCGAAATATCGGGGACGGACGACCACGATGAAGACATGATCTTCTTAGCTTCCACGCAATCTTCGGATGTCCTCCACGTGGCCAGTAGTCCAATCCGCCTTTGCACCCCCGGTTTTGAAGTCAGAAACCGGGAAACTTTAGGAAGTCTCCGTCTGGGCCGGACTTGGCCCATCTTCTCTATCTTGGCGAGTCGTGGCCCAACTCACCAAGCCTTGGGTAGCTTGGGTGGCGGTTTTGAGCCGAAGCCGCCAAAGCCTCCCTCGCACGCCTTCGCGCCTTGCACTCGGGTTGGAGCACCACGGTGGCACCCGGCTTCTCCAGTCCATCGGAGTTGCCTCGCGGTCCATCGGAGGGCTTACACCACCGTTGCCGATCCGCCCCTCCGTGTACCGAGCTTCCATGGCCGACCGACACCGAGCATCGCCCCCGGTATACCCTACCGACTCAATGACTGAGTTCACCTTGATCTCCCATACTTTTCTATCCAAAGCATACTGCAATTTGACAGTCTACTGATGATCGGTGTATGGGAGCTTAGCGGGGGCAGAGTTGACACGTAACTTGTTAATGATCGACTGAAAGTGACCAAACACGTCGTCTACTGACTCTCCCGGCTTCTGGATGAAATTTTCATATTCGCGCCGGTAAGTCTCCACAAGCCTAGCCTTAATAGTCGCAGTACCCTCATGGTGTGCACTAAGCAGTGACCATATCTCACGCGCAGTCTTAAGGTGACTCACTCTCCCATAATCCATAGAACCAAGCCCAGAAAAGAGAAAGTTAACAGCCTTGGCATTCGCCTCATGCCGAGCCACGATAGCCTGCGTAGTACGCTCAGCGATTGAAAGCACCACAAAAGTCGTACTCTGAGTAGCATTCCATATGTCCTGACTCTGGCTAACAAGGAACGCCTCCATCCTACCTTTCCAGTAGGGATAGCCATCGGAGCCAAGGACGGGAATCTTCCCAGAGAAAGTCATCGTCGCTATGGTTTCGTCACCGGTTAAGGTATAGGAAACCTAACAGGCTCTGATACCACTTGTAGGACCGAGACGTGCGACTAGAGGGGGGTGAATAGGAGCACTTAAAAACTCAAACTCACGAACCCCCGGTGCAAACTGACAGCTATAACACACAACAAACGCTAGACACCGTCCACTGAAAGGAAACGTGTCTAGCAGCACTTGATGTCGCCCACTGAACGGGTACACACCAAGCGAGCGGAAGCACGAGACTCAACGATCACAAGTCTAGTGAAACGACGACTCACGCACTAGCGTCTTGTTCGCCACTCAACGCACCGAAATGCGTCTCACTGGATCACAGTGAGTTGAGAGTATGGGCAACAACAAGGAACACTAAAAGCAAGGTCGAAGTAAAAGAGTCAAACAAGAAAAGCTCCGAGAACAGCAGGCTGCTCAGATCTACCGGATGTTCCGATAGCTGCCGTCGGATGTTCTGGTGAAGCCACATGTTCCGGTGGCGGCTATCGGATGTTCCGGTAGGGTCTGTAGGTGGCATTCCACGAGCCCAACCTACCGGATGTTCCGGTGGCTCCTATCGGAACTTCCGGTAGAGACACCGGATGATCCGGTGCAAACCTGGAACTTGGGTTTTCAAACCCTAAACTTGACCAAATCTTGTCCAATCTTCACGAAATTTGACACAGGCTATCTGAGCCCTATTCCAAAGCTATTCCCAAAAGACTCAACTCAAAATGATCACGGGATTAGCGGGAATTTCAGATCGCGTGAAGAGGCAAGCTTTGGGTAAGAAAAGAGGAAAACACAAATTCGACTTGCTCATGGCAAACCTGTAGGTTTGAGATGCACTAGGGCATAATCTCCACGTCCTTGCAAGTCCAAAACACCAGCAAAAGAAAGGATTCATCCATGGCCAGAGCAAACACCAAAAAACCAAGGATTGAACCCAAAAACCAACTTAGAGGAGAGGAAGGGAGAGGGCTGCACACAAGCACTTCAATTTCAGAGGAATATCACTGGATTGATCATGAAATTAAGTGCATACAAAGTTCCTACAGCCTACCACCCTTCATCCTTCCCTCTTGTGTGAAGGACACTAGCTCGGGGACTCAAATCCTAGCCCTAATGCTCTCTCTTCTTTCTTAGGCACATGGCTGTATGGAAATGAATCCTAGGGTTTTCTAATGGTGGGAGAGTCACCTAAATGACCAGCCACTTAGGTATTTATAGACCTAGGCCTGATGACACAATTAACACTAAGACCCTTACTCTAGAATGCCCGAAAGGGGCTGAAATGTAAAAGATACAATCGGACGACTACGATGACGCTTTGATCTTCTCCTTCTCAACGGCTCGCTTGGATGTACGCTACATAACCAGTAGTCCAGAAGCTTCCCCCGGTTTTAAAGTCAGAAACTGGGAAACTTTATTCTACGGGCTTCCTGGGCCAGGTCTTGGCCCAATCTTCTAACTTGGTGAGTCGGAGCCCAACCCACCAAGTCATTTGAACTTGGGTGGCGGTTTTGAGCCGAAGCTGCCAAAGCCTCCCTCGCACGCCTTCGCACCATGCACTCGGGTTGGAGCACCACGGTGGCACCCGGCTTCTCCAATCCATCGGAGTCGCCTCGCGGTCCATCGGAGGGTTATACCACCGTTGCCGAACCGCCCCTCCGTGTACCGAGCTCCCATGACCGACCGACGCCGAGCATTGCCTCTGATCCATTGGAGGGCTTTTGCCTCAGTCCATCGAGGTCTTCATCATCTACCTCCAGTCCATCGGAGGGCTTGAGCTCGTTGACAATCACTCATCACACCAGGAGAGCAATGAGGCCGGTCCATTGGCTCTCACCGATGATTATACATCCCTCATGAACATCAACACAGATGACCTAACGTAGCTTCGGCTATGGGCCTTTGAAAGAATTAGAGACAACAAAGCCAGGGTAGCGAAGGCCTACAACAAGAAAGTTGAGCCGAAGAATTTCAAGGTAGGCGATCTTGTTTGGGAGTTAGTCCTGCCAGTTGGAATGAAAGATCCAGCATTTGGAAAGTGGTCACCTAACTAGCACGGGCCCTATCGCATAGTCGAGACTGCTCTAGGTAGTTCATATAGGATGGAAACATTAGAAGGGGTTCGGTTCTTCAGAAACGTCAATGGTAAATATTTGAAGAAATATTATCCTAGCATGTGGATCGGATCTTAACTTAGGCAAGAACCAATGCGGTAATATCCAGATGGAATTAGCCGATATCTTAACATCGCCTCTAGGGAAAGTTTGACCGATGTGTTGCTATCTGGTCATAGCAAGAGCCGATGTACCAGAACATCGCCTTTAGAAAAAAATAATAGTAACAATAATAATATAAAAATATCAATAGCATGGTCAGCATGTGTCGTTGGCCATGGGTAATAGCCAATGCTAGGCATCGCCTTTAGTACAAAATTACAACATACAAGAAACATAATGTTCTTAACCGAGCTATACGCTCGGGGGGCACAATTGACATTATTCGAGTGATTCGATGAGTCATGTGGAGGAAGATGCTGGTAGGCTCTGAAGATATTGGCGGATTGCAGTCGAAGCTTTCATTCTGACCTTGTCGACGGAGTCGATGACTTAACGATCTGTTTCGTCAGAGCCGATGGTCAGGCTTTTGTTTAACTCACGGATGCGTGCAATACTACCTTTGAGTGACATGGACAGCTTTTGCTTGTTATTTGTGAGCATCTTCATGCTTGCATCATTGGCTTGGATGGCTGCGTCGACCTGAGATAGCTCTTCCTCAAGGCGCTTGATTTCATCAGTTATTTGTGACCTCCTCGCATCAAGTGTTTGCCTGGACATCTTCAGCCTTGCTTCTTCACTGTCATCATCCAGGTTTGCCTTAAATTGATTTGCTGCTACACATGCCTTGGTGATTTCCTCTTGCAGAGCCGCCTGGTTGTTACGAGTAGCTATCCATGACGTAGCGGCCAACACATCTTCTCGAAGGAATCCAAGGTGAGCTGTTGGCCAGAGCGCTTGCTTCAGGCTCAAAGGCAGCATATCAATGATCGGCTCAAGGGCCGTGCGGATTCCATCACACTCAACGACCAATTTCTCAATTAGGGTTTCCAGTTGCTTGGCGATGTCTTTAAGGTTTGAGGTCACATCGGCCGGTGGAGTCGAAGGAGGGCTCTCAGTCACCAAAGACTCGCCGATGGTTGAAGGATCAAAGTTCAATAAGGATGCAGCATCAAAGGCCTGGTAGCAGCCTGGTTAGTCTACAAACTATAGACAAAGAAGACATGAAGTTCAGAACACACCTGTGGAGGGCTGACTTTCATGTGGGCTTCGTCTGTCCGGCCGGACGTATCCTTAGGAGAAGAATTGGGAAGTTCAGGGGAATCCTCTTTCTCGGCCTCCTCCTGTTCCTAGCCGTGCGAGCTGTGACCCTGTATATAGAAAATGGTCAATATAACTTTCAATACTGAATCCAAGGTAAAGTGGAACTTACTAGTGATTCAGAAGAAAGGGTCTGACCGAGACAATAGGCTTAGGCTTGATGGCGGCTTTCTTGAACCTCGGCTGGCGAAGTCTTTTTCCGTCCCTCTTGCGCATCACCCCAGGGGAAGAAAAGATGGCCTTGTCGAGGGAAGGCATGTTGGCCTGGTATAAAGGCAGTGGTGCTTTTTGCAGGTACTTGAACGGCTGGCCGGCATCGTTAGTAGGAACAGGCCCTGTTTGCATCTGTGTTTAGGAAATTCGGTCGTATCATGAAGCAACAATGCACGAAAAGGGGCCGAATCAAATGGGAGATTACCTCTTCTGGTGTGGTTTCGTGCTCGGGGTCGATGGCTAGAAGAGCGGATGCCACGACATTATGCAAAAGGCGGGGCTTCCAGAAATTCCACCAGCAGTCGAAGCCATCGGCTGTGTATACAAACTCCATCATGCCAGGTATGCTTAACTGTAGGTCAGAAAAGATGGAATATGCTTTGGTGGCTACCAAGGAGTCAGAAATGTCAGCTCGGCTTTGGATTTTCTCATGGATAATCAGGCGAGGAGAAGTTTGGTTTAGGCCGAGCTGGCGAGTAGCTAGAATAGATTTGTATGATTCATATCCTGGCTTGTTAATTCTGTTACCAGTGCTCATGCTGACTGGAAGGAGACAAGGGGTAGCCATTATGCCAAATATGGTTCGAGTTTCTTCATCAGTACTAAAGACATCTAGTCTGAAAAAGAATGGGTTCTCAAATTCTTCAGATTCGGTATATGCATTATATACAGGGGTGGTTTGTGAGCTGTAGAAACATTTGTACCATTTGGCTGTTTCAGCTGCATCGGTCTGGGTTATAGGCAATTGGTGCAAAGACTGGCCAAATGAGGTGCAACGGATGGATTTGCCTGTGAGGTCTGGGAAAGATTGGGACTCGAGTGATGGGAAATCTGGAATTTCATTACAAAAGTACAGTTGACTCCAGAGCTGAACAAACCACCAAGGACCGCCTGTCTTGATGCGTTGTCCAGCCAATATGCACTGGGTGTTCAAAGAGAGAAGACGTTACAGTAGGCCTAGGAAGAGTTTGCCTAAGGCAATGGACCGGCCTTGAGCCAGTTGTGATGCTCCAGCATCTCAAGTGCATTTTCATCTCATATACATGCAACATTCATCAAGATGCATCATACAATGACATGCATTTGAACCCTATGGTCAAACTTGATTGATGTGCAACTTGCTAAACCCTATTTTCTGCGTGTATGTCTCTGTGATTGTGCCCATGACTTTGATTCTATTTAGATTTGGGTGAAACTCATATTGACAAACTTGTAGACAATTTGATGATAAACAATTTTGGCAATTGGTGCTTTGACATGGAGCAAGGTTTGTATAGAGTTTTGGGGCTTTTTCTGTCATCATGTGTTTTCTATCCAAACTTGACCTGTAAAGTAAATTCAAATTTTCTTGATCTTAAAGCCAAAATATTGCAATGTTTTTATTGAGAAAGTTGTAGATCTTGAAATTCTAAACAACATTGGTATAAAACTCCTTGTGTGAATGTGAACAGAAAATAGACATTTAGAGTTTCTAAACTGGAAGGTTCTGTTGGTCAAACCTTGGTCAGCAGTTTAATTTCAAATTTAAACCATGTTTTTGAATACAACATGGTATACAAGTTTATAAGGAAAAGGTATAGGAACAAATTTCCAACATTTTATCCAATTGGGGAATTTTCAAATTCGGCCGCCAACCTGTTCAAAAACGCGAAATACAACCAAGGGTTCAGGCAGTCAAACTGGACTGGTCATTTTCGGATTTTGGAATTTCCTTTTGTCTCTATGACGTCCGGGCCCCACTTGACAGCTCCTTCGGATCCCGTCCACCCAACAGGCACCGTCTCCTCCCCCTCTCCTGCTAGCCCACGCGGGGGACGGCCTCTGCCGACGGCCGGCCGAGGGTGCCCTGCCCGCGCTGCCCGTCGCACCGGTCCCTTTGGCTTTATGCCGCGAAGGGATCCCCTCCACTCCCTACCTCACTCTTTCCCTCTCACGCCTCCACCGGGCTCTCGCTCGCCCTCTGGTTTTTCCCACGCCACCGCCATTAGCGGGAGCTCAGAGCTCAAGCTCTGGGACCGTTCTACTTGTCCTCACCCTTCCACACCCTCACGCCGCTCTTCCTCGGCCTTCCCTCCACCGAAACCCCTAGGTCTAGGCCACTGCGGTCTCTCCCCTGCCGTGCATTCCACCGCCGAACCCGCCATAGCCGCGAGCTCGAAGCTCGAGCTCGGGCCCGCCGCTCCGCTCAACCTCACCACTCCACACCCCCACGCCGAGGTTCGCCTCACTCCCCTCCACCAAAACCCCGAGCTCTAGGCCTCCGGATCCCTACCACCGAGCCGCACCACCTCGCCGGAGTTCCGCCTCCTCGGCTCACCGTCGCCGGCCTCCTCCGCTCACCCCCATCGAATCAAGGTAGGGGTAAGATTCCTCAGCCCCTCCCCTCTCTCACCCACCGCCGCCGACGAGCTCGCCGGGCCCCGCCTGGCCGCCGCGCCGAGCGCTGCCGCGCCTCCTCTCTGTCGAGAGGAGGAAGGCGATGGCATGTTTGCATTTAGGCCCTCGACGTTTCAGCATTTCATGTTTAGATCCGAAGCACTACGCACTGAGTCTTATAAATCTCACGTTCTAGTCCCTGATGTATATGGTTGATTACGTATAGGTTCCGGATCTAGGGTTAATGTGCATATTTCGGTTTTAAACTTTGAAAAATCATAACAATTCAAAGAAAAATTCAAAATGGACAAACTCAGTGGCTATGAACTCTTTGTGAGCAGATCTATAGGATGAGTATGATGTGGAATGGTGAATTGACTGTTTTGCCCTTGATTAAATTGCATGCATATGAGGGTTAATAAATGGTAAAAGCGGACCAAATGAACTCCAAAAAATTATGAAACTTGGGCAGTGGCTTTGTTATGGAATCTAGGTACTGGGTGATTTTTGGTAGCCCTAGAATTGGCTGTTTAATTACTGTTTTGCCCTTATGCACGAGTTTTATGTATTTATTTAACTTAAAAAATGAAGGCCACATAAAATATACTCAAATATGACATCTGGTATTTTTCATGTACTTCATATAGGAGGAGTAACTCACTGGTAAAGTATGAGATTGTGAATGCATGTTTTAGCTGCTGCTTTGAAATTGACAAAATGCTACTTGCTAGACTTGATAATTGGAAAAAGTGACTTTACGCTGCAAAGATAATTCTATGAAAAATCAGGTATGCTACTGGTATGATAGGGAGTCCATAAAGTAATTTTGTAGAGTTTCTTAACACTGTTTGTAAGTACATCTTAAATTGCATAAGATAAATATATAGAAAATAGATGTCCTATCAAACTTTGGATTTTTGTGCTAGCTGATTTTTGTACATGATATTCATGCAATGAAATGCTTGCTGTAGAAATTTGAAGTCTAGAACTTACTCCTATAAATTACGAAAAATCTGAGAAGCTATAGGGTTGGTAACTTGCTGAAATTTTAATAAATTAATTATAACTTGTTTGTTGCTGAAATTTTTGCAGTAACATTATGTAGTATGTTTCTGCATGTGATAAAAGTTTGGGATCAATTTGAGTTGTCTAACTACATGAACTCATGAGTGCATATATAAAATTAATTTCTGCACACCATCAAATACATCTTGTGATTCCAAGGGTATGCAATGGAGGTGTTTTCGAGAGACAACTTCATTTCATTTGACAGGGACTGTGTACACATATAAGACAGTAATTTATGATAACTTCAGAGATAAAATGTGATGATGGTTTGTATGATTTCTTAACGATGGGTTGTATGATTTCTTAAGAAAGTTGTTTTCTCATTATGGGAAGTATTTGAACTAAGTATAATTGAGTCTTTTCGTCACAAGCTACTTGACATGCATTATGTTTCATTTGCACCTCATGCATACATTTGCATTCGTTGCACTCATGGTTGCACTATATCATGCATATAACTCGTACCATATGCATGTATTTGTATTCTTTTGCACTCACTTGCATATTATATCATGCATATAGATTTCGCGAAAGAAGGATCAACAAAAGAACTACTATTGATCGAGAAGCCAGACAACGGATTGCACCAGGAGTTGGTTTCTCCTCAACTTGAAGACGAAGGGTCGCTGATTGTATCCGTCCCTGTTTCAAGGGGTTGCCTCGGGCAAAGCCTTACAACCCGGCAAACTAACTTAAATTAGTTTGTTGGTTCTCATAAGAAGAATCAAAGGTTGGCAGGACCATGATTTCTCCATACAATCTTGGTTGATGATTACGCATCTGCATTAGGAGTTGCTAGAAACCCATTTGCATTAGACTTCCTGGCCGCCCCGGCCCTAGAACCTATACTTAGAGTTCGTAGGACGAGTGCCTAGTAATGCTAGGTACGAGTAGACACAGTTGAATGGAGTCACTCATCGCGTAGGTGGTTTCAAAATCACAGAAATCTCACTTCGGTAAGTGATTATTTATGCTTATGATTTAAATGGAGACCGGACGGAGATTTTATGAGTTATTTACTGTTTACTATATTGTGCATTGGACTCCGCCCGAGTCGCATAAGGCCGGTCGTTGTTCGCCTATTGGTCGGCATAACATTGCTAGAGATGCTTATTCGGGATAATGGACCGGTGAAAGTCTTACTTGTGCCATCCGAAGAACAAAGACTTGGTCCTACCATCGGGTCCAGGGGTGCTTGTGTGTTGACTCATGGAGGGCTGACCCGGTACGCCGTGGTAACGCTCCATAGGGGCTAAACCTGGGGAATGGCGGGTTGGAATCGAACTTGGGATGGGACAAGTGAAGATGGGGACTATATGTGGTAACGCGATGGCCAGTAAGCATATACCCCTGGTATTTTTAGTTGTTCCCGGGAATTAACAAATCGATTCGAATCGCTGATGCTCACCAGGTGTGAGAATGCCAATGCCACTGACGTCCAATGTAGTAATCAACATGAATATTATTATGCCTGTAAATCATGATTTTGTATATCTACATGATTGGATATGGATGTTTTATATCATGCAAGTTATCAGGTTATGATGATTCTATTTATGCAAGTTATATATATATATATATATATATTTCTGATCATGTTATTGTTAAAAGAGAGCTAGCATTGTCAAATCCTGCTGTCTCATATCAATCTGGTTTTGTTAAAATTAATGGCTAAGGACCCACATGGTTAGTAAGCAAACTTTGCGTCAGCCGTAAGCCCTTTCCATTAAGTCCTATTGAGTAATTAGTACTTCGGGTTTGCCCCCACTTTTGGATTACAGGTACTGATGACTTCTGGACAACTGCTTGAAGGAGGGTAGAACCGGTGGGCTCAGTGCTACTCGCCTTATTTATCTCTGCATGAAGACTATTTGAGTTTGTTTCCGCTGCGAGATGTTTTAAAAACGCTTCCGCTATATATATACTCTGAAATCGCTTCCGCTATATTTTGAAATGTATTCGATTACATATATTTGGTCTGTAAATTAAAGTCTATTACTCTCAGTTTCAATTGCTTGTGATGATTGTAACTGTTGTGGCTCCTTCGAGAGTCGGATGTGTTTGATGTCGGTTCCTCTGGGAATGGTATTATCGAGAGCCGAAGTACTCTCGACGGACTACCAGGTTTAGTCTGGCCTAAGTGCACTGCGAGCCAGAGGTGGCAGGTGTGCTTAGTCTAGATTAAGCAGGGCGGTTCCGCCACAGCTGGTATCAGAGCCGATTATACACAGACAACAGTTATATCATCATGTTTTGGTTTACAAAACTACTTTCAAAAACCCTTTTTTTCAAGTAATTAAAAAAACGAGAGTATACGTAATGCCCGTATAAGGATGTTAGGGTATCCAGGTGACATCATTGACATTCTGACCTAGATACATATGCATATTCGGTGATTTGGGAAGCAACTTTTCAGCCACAGCTATCCCCAGTACTGGAGGAAGCTATCGGGATTTGCGAATGGTTGTAAGCCCTGCATTCATGCTGTATAAGGAAAAGCTCTTTAAGGGTGGTGGGCATGCTTTGGAGCTTTCATGCCCACCACACTTATATTTGGTTTTGGGATCCACCTTTTTCTCGACGGTCTCCAGTATTGGTGGAAAGTCAGGCTTTGAGGAAAAGGTGCAACGGCCCACTCTACGTTGTCCACGCAGCGGTCACGCGTGGATACCACACTAGGTGGTAATGTATGAGCATGCATTGTTCTGCTGGTACACCAACCACATGCGAAACTAAGAACGACTAAATTGCATTAAGGAGAGACGTGCATATATGTCACCGAATTATCGCTAGCTATATATAAATACATAGGATGTGTGATGTGAGACCGAATAGGACGAATCATGCATCATGTGTCTTTTGTTATCATCTTTGGGGGTTGAGAGCCAATGGACCGGCCTCATTGCTCTCCTGGTGTGATGAGTGATTGTCAACTAGATCATGCCCTCCGATGGACTGGAGGAAGATGATGAAGATCTCGATGGACTGAGGCAAAAGCCCTCCAATGGACTGGAGGCAATGCTTAGCGTCAGTCGGCCATGGAAGCTTGGTACACAGAGGGGCAGATCGGCAACGGTGGTGTAAGCTGGACCGCAAGGCAACTCCGATGGACTAGAGAAACCGGGTGCCACTGTGGTGCTCCAACCCGAGTGCATGGCACGAAGGCGTGCGAGGGAGGCTTTGGCGGCTTCGGCTCAAAACCGCCACCCAAGCTACCCAAGGCTTGGTGAGTTGGGCCACGACTCGCCATGATAGAGAAGATGGACCAAGTCCGGCCTAGACAAAGACTTCCTAAAGTTTCTATGTTTCTTACTTCAAAACCGGGGGTGCAAAGGTGGATTTGACTACTGGCCACGTGGAGGACATCCGAAGATTGCATGGAAGCTAAGAAGATGAAGTCTTCATCGTGGTCGTCCATCCCCAATATTTCGGGTTCTTTTCTGTTTTAGCCCCTCCGGGCGTTTCTAGTGTTAGAGGTCTATGTGTAAAAATGCCAAAACTGAACCGGAGTATAAATAGCCTAAGAGCTGGTCATTAGAGGGAGTCTTGGCAGCTAGGTTTTCATTTGCTTTGTGTAATTTTCATCCTCAACCTTTGAGCTCCAAGTTTAGGAGGGTTAGGGTGAGATCTAGCCTCCAAATCAAGAGGGAAGGTGAGGGTGGTTGCTTGGGACAAAATTCTTCGTTGTAATCTGACCTAAGACCTCTTTTGAGGCTCATAATCGAAGTGATTTCGTGCAGCAACTTTGTGTGCTTCTCCTCCCATTGTTCTCTTTGGTTTTTGGCTTCAATCCTTGGCTTTTTGGGTGTTTGCTTTGGCCAAAGTTGAATCCTTTGTTTTCCTTGTGTTTTGGTCTTGCAAGGACGTGGAGATTATGTCTTAGAACATCTCAATCCTGAAGGATTGCCACGAGCAAGTTGTTCTTGAGCTTTCCCCTTTCTTGCCCAAATATTCACCTCTTCACGAGATCTGAAATTCCCGCTAATTCCTTGATCTTTTTCAATAGATCTTTTGGAAATAGCTTTGGAATGGAGCTAGGTTAGTGTGTGCAAAGTTTCATAAAGATTGGTGAAGGTTTGGTCAAGTTTTGGGTTCGGAAGTTCACGTTTCGTGTGGCTGTTTTTCTATCTGTCTATAACGTCTGGTGGCTGTCTATTTCGTCCGGTGGTTGGTTCCATGACAAACGTACTCCAAATGACCTGAAATTTTGTGGAGCTCTTATCATGTGATTCATAAAGCTCCCATAAAAATTTTAGATTTTTTGGAGGTGTTTTGACCTGGTTTTGGTATTTTTCTTTTGGGATTGGTTTGACAGTTTTTTAACCACCGGACAGTCCGGTGGGTCTGCACTGGACAGTCCAGTGGCTCTATGATTTTTATTTCTTGTCCAATTGAGCTAAAAATTTGTGGATTTGTTCCCTGGCCCTTTCTTAACCTTCAGTAAAAATTTCATAGTTTTTGGAGTTGGTTTAATAGGGTTTTGGTCTGAATCTTTTTGGAGTGTCAAGCTGTAAGCACCGGACAGTCCGGTGGTTAAACATCGGACAGTCCGGTGGTCACAACTTGCTCCAATTGGTCTGAATTTTTCTGGAGCTGTTTCCTATTGCCTTGTGAAGGTGTGGTAATTTTTTGGGTGGTTTGGAGCTTTGTTTCTAGGGTTTTGAGATTTTTCTTTGCAGCCGTGTCTGTCTGAAATCTGCAGTTTCCCAAAGTTGGTTCCTTTTGCGCTCTTTGTCGTAGCCGTTTGAGCGTGTGCTTCCACTTTGTGTTTGGTACGTATCTGTTCAGTGGACGGTACTAAGCACGTATTGTGAGCTACATACGTATCCTCTTAGTGGACGGTGTCTAGCTTTGTTGTGGGTGTTGTTTCAGTTTGCACTACGGGGGATTGAGTTTGAGTTTTCAAGTGCTCCTATTCACCCCCCTCTAGTCGCACGTCTCGGTCCTACAGGGGTATTACAAAAAGACAAATGGAATAAATCATGACTTAAACATACCTTTTGCACGTTTCGCTACATAAATCTATCAATTATAAGCAACTAATACAATTCGCTAAGTAAAAACCTCTCCTATGGAGCTCCCGTAAAAGTGTTTCGTTCGAGAGTTATAACTGAAAACCTTCGGGTTCAAAAATCTGGACACCCATACCAACGAGACACAGCGCACAAGTTTTTCCGTTAGCGAACACGATTGCCCAAGCCTACAAGATGACGGCTAACACTTTATGTGCCATCCAGTTATTCTGATCACTTATATGCTTTCATGTATTCAGAATATATTTATGGTGCTATGATCTTCTTATCACCGTATCGATTGCACAAAAGTTCTTGGACTAAACCCGGTTGGCTTCATTTCTGCAAATGGTCACCCCACCAGAGACATCTGCACAGGGGACTGCTCATGGAGCACCATCTTCTTCTGAGTTGGCCACTCAGGTCGCCCAACAACTCATCAACCTGATAGCTCAAGAGCAACGACGGCGTGACCCACAAGAGATCAGTTACACTGACTTTGCAGCGCTACAGCCGCCAATCTTCACCGTTGCCACCGATCCACTAGATGCTAATGACTGGCTTTGGATCATCAAGTCCAAGTTCAGTCTACTGCCCTGCCTCAATGAGCAACAGAAGGCTCGGTTTGCGGCATAGTGTCTACACGGTCCCTCGGGGGCCTGGTGTGCTTCATACCTGGCAATGCAACTCGTCGGGCACCAGGTCACGTGGGATGAGTTCCAAGCGGCTTTTCGGGCTCACTATCTCCCGCCTAGCCTCATCGAGCTCAAGCAACGGGAATTTCGTGCACTTTAGCAAAGAGCATGTCGGTACTCGAGTACGTGCAAGGTTTCATCAGCTTGTCCCAGTACTCCCCTAAAGACGTCGACACTGATCCGCGTAGGGCTGCCCGTCTGTTGGGTGGGTTTGATCCCACTCTGCTGACTCACTTGGGACACCGCTACGATAGCTTCACCGAGTTGGTAGATGTCGCCATCAACATGGAGCATCGCCTCCGCGAGGCCCATGAAGACCAGCAGAGGAAAAGACTTACAAGTACACCTCCATCGAGTCCATCTCAGCGGCAACGAGTTGAGCATCAATTCCCACGCAAATATTTTACCTCGAGGAGCCTCAACAACAAGAGCAACACAGTGGGGCACAACAACACATGTTGTCCTGCCATGTACCACCTCCTCCACCTGTTCCAGTGTCAACCGCCAAACCAAACACCGGCTATACCTGCTTCAAATGTGGGAAGACCGGACATTTCAATCACACCTGTCACTCGCACCGAAAGACGTCAGGATCAGTGACTACGGGCGAAGGGAAGAGATCAGCCCCAAAGATAGGCCAACTGCACTATAGCCAGCTTGAGCAAGTTTTGGAGGGTGAACCCGTCTTGGCAGGCACATTTCTTGTCAATGACCACCCTACGGTTGTTTTGTTTGATTCTGGAGCGAATTTTTCATTCATCAGCAAAGCTTATGCACTGAAGCATGGGTATGAAATTATAGAGTTGAAACAGAAATACCACATCATAGCTGCTGGGTCATTTATCAATACCAATCACATAGTGAGGGACTTGCGTTTGCAAGTTGGAAAAGAAAGTTTGTTCATCAGTCCTCTAGTACTCCCACAACTAGGGATTGATGTTATTCTTGGGATGGAATGGTTGAAACAACACAACGCTATGATAGATGTTGGGAGTAGAACCGTCCAGTTGCGCTCAAGTAGTGGGACTGATGTGATTATACATGTGCCACTTCAGGAGCACGTGCATCACACGGTCAATGTGGTAGAAGCCCACGTTGAAGCACAAGCACTTGCAAAGATCCCTGTAGCTTGCGAGTATCCGGATGTGTTTCCAGAAGAGCTTCCCGGACTACCGCCAGATAGAGATGTAGAGTTCAGAATAGACCTTGTTCTAGGCACGGCACCTGTCTCGAAGAGGCCATATAGAATGGCGCCTGATGAACTGAAAGAACTGAAAACACAACTGCAAGAGCAATTGGACAAAAGGTTTATTCACCCAAGCTCATCACCATGGGGCTGTCCCGCCCTCTTTGTCGAGAAGAAAGACCAAGGTGGTAAGCGATTATGCGTGGACTATCGACCGTTGAATGCTGTTACAATCAAGAACAAGTACCCACTGCCACATATTGATATCCTATTTGATCAGCTTGGGGGAGCCACAGTTTTCTCCAAGATTGATCTTAGGTCCGGGTACCATCAAATTAAGGTCCGAGAGGAAGACATACCAAAGACTGCTTTCTCCACGCGGTATGGGCTTTACGAGTATCTTGTCATGTCCTTCGGGTTGACAAATGCACCGGCTTTCTTCATGTACTTGATGAACTCGGTGTTCATGAATGAGCTTGACAAATTCGTGGTAGTATTCATTGATGACATCTTGGTTTATTCCAAGAATGAGCAGGAACACGAAGAGCATTTGCGAATAGTGCTATCTCACCTTAGAGAACATAAACTTTATGCCAAGTTCAGCAAGTGTGCGTTTTGGCTAAAGGAAGTGGCATTCCTAGGCCATATTTTGTCAGTGAAGGGAGTGGCTGTTGATCCCAGCAATGTGGAAGATGTGCTGAATTGGAAGCAGCCACAAACGGTGACAGAAGATACAGAGTTTTCTTGGTTTAGCGGGCTACTACCGCCGCTTCATCAAGGATTTCTCAAGAATTTCAAAGCCTATGACAGCATTGACCTAGAAAAATGCAAAGTTTGCGTGGATCCCAAAATGCGAAGAGGCATTTGGAACATTAAAGAAACTCCAAACTTCAGCACCTGTTCTTCCTCAACCAAACATCACCAAGCCATTTGACGTGTATTGTGATGCCTCTGGTAGTGGCCTCGGTTGTGTTTTAATGCAAGAGGGTAGAGTTGTTGCCTTTGCATCCAGCCAACTGAGGAAACACGAGGTGAATTATCCGACTCATGATCTTGAGCTACTTGCGGTTGTCTATGCACTGAAGAAATGGAGGCATTACTTGCTAGGCAATACATGTCATATCTACACTGACCACAAGAGTCTCAAATATATCTTCACCCAACCTATATTAAATATGAGACAAAGACGGTGGTTAAAGTTGATAAAAGATTATGACCTAGAGGTTCATTACCATCCCGGCAAGGCTAATGTAGTAGTGGATGCATTAAGCCATAAGGCTCATTGCAACTTCATTGAAGCTCGTCCAACAGTGAGAGTGATATGTTGTGAGATTGGGGAAATAGAAATGCCAACGGTGCTGGAAGCTGAACTTTATAACCTTGTCCTTGAACCAACCATCAAGGATCAAATCATAGCAGCATAAAAGCAAGATAAGGGCATGGCACATATTCGAGATGAGATTAATGACAAGAAGAAGGCCTGTTTCAAGCTTGACGAAAAGGGAGTCTTGTGGTTTAAAAACCGCTTAGTGGTACCAAAGGACATGGAGCTAAGGAAAAAAATCCTAGATGAAGCTCACACCTCCATTTTCACCTTGCACCCGGGTAGCAACAAGATGTACCAAGATCTGAAGCAAATATTTGGTGGACCCGTATGAAACGGAAGATCGCGAAATATGTGTCCGAGTGTGATGTGTGCCAAAGCATAAAGACCAATCACCTTAAGCCTGCGGGAATGCTTCAGCCACTAGTAGTTCCCGCCTAGAAATGGGAGGATATACACATGGACTTCATTACGGGATTGCCTCACTTCGAAGGGGTATGATTCCATATGGGTGATCATTGACCGATTCACCAAATCAGCTCACTTCATTCCTATGAAGACAATTTACCATGCCAAGACCTATGCCGAAATTTATATAGCCAAGATTGTCTGTTTGCACGGTGTTCCTCAAACCATCACTTCGGACAGAGGCTCACTGTTTGTGTCTCGCTTCTGGGAGCAATTGCAAACTGCTCTTGGAACCAACTTAATTCACAGTTCGGCATACCACCCTCAAACTAGTGGCCAAGTTGAGAGAGTGAACTAGATCCTAGAAGACATTTTGAGGGTGTGTGCTTTGACTTATTCCACCAAGTGGGATGAATGTCTCCCCTTGGCAGAGTTCGCCTACAACAACAGCTATCAGAAGAGCTTAGATATGGCGCCATTCGAAGCCCTATATGGTAGGACATGTAGAACGCCACTCAATTGGTCTGAACCAGGTGAGCGTGTCACATTCGGTCCTGACTTGGTAACATAGGCAGAAGAGCAAGTTAAATTCATACACAGCAATCTGAAGAGAGCACAGTCTAGGCAGAAGAGCTACTCAGATAAGAGGAGGAGACCGCTAGTCTTTGAGAAGGGTGATCATGTGTATCTCCGGGTGTCACCTATGAAAGGAGTGCATCGGTTCAGAGTAAAAGGAAAGGTAGCACCAAGATACATTGATCCGTTCAAGATCACAGAGCAATGTGGGCCAGTAGCTTACCGATTAGAGTTACCACCACATCTCGCTGCAGTTCATGATGTGTTTCATGTCTCGCAACTCAAGAAGTGTCTGAGAGTGCCAGAAGAAGTGGTTGATACGTCTAAAATTCAGATTGAACTGGACCTCACTTATGAAGAGCATCCCATAAAAATCCTGGACCAAAAGCAAAGATCGACAAGACGAAGAGCTATTAACTTTTACAAAGTGCATGAAGAGGAGGCAACTTGAGAGCAAGAAGACTTCTTGCGAACAAAATATCCTGGTTTTCTTCCCTCAACTTCAAATTGAGTATGTCACCGCAGTTTAAAATTTCAAATTCGTACACAATGCACTTTCCTCTCATTAACTTATCCACCCACATCACATCAAAAATCACAGGACGATATTTCTTTAAGGGGGGTGGGTTGTGATGCTCCGGCATCTCAAGTGCATTTTCATCTCACATACATGCAACATTCATCATGATGCATCATACAATGACATGCATTTGAACCCCATGGTCAAACTTGATTCATGTGCAACTTGCTAAACCCTGTTTTCTGCGTGTTTAGATTTGGGTGAAACTCATATTGACAAACTTGTAGACAATTTGATGATAACAACTTTGGTAATTGGTGCTTTGACATGCAGTAAGGTTTGCATAGAGTTTTGGGGCTTTTTCTATCAGCATGTGTTTTCTGTCCAAACTTGACCTGTAAAGTATATTCAAATTTTTTTGATTTTAAAGCCAAAATATTGCAATGCTTTTATTGAGAAAGTTGTAGATCTTGAAATTCTGAACAACTTTGGTGTAAAACTCATTGAGTGAATGTGATCAAAAAATAGACTTTTAGAGTTTCTAAACTGGAAGGTTCTGTTGGTCATACCTTGGTCAGCAGCTTAATTTCAAATTTAAACCATATTTTTGAATACAACATGGTATACAAGTTTATAAGGAAAAGGTAGAGGAGCAAATTTAGAACATTTTATCCAATTGGGGAATTTTCAAATTGGGTCCCTAACCTGTTCAAAAACGCGAAATACAACCAAGGGTTCAGGCAGTCAAACTGGACTGGTCATTTTCGGATTTTGAAATTTCCTTTTGTCTCTATGACGTCCGGGCCCAACTTGATAGCTCCTTCGGATCCCGCCCGCGGGATTGGAAACCCGGACCGATGGGTCCCACCCCCACACATCGCCCGTGCACCCGGTTCATTGACCCTTTCACCCTCCAACCACCTAGGCCCCACGTGTCAGTTGCCCGCGGCCCATGGACTGCGTCCACCCAACAGCCACCGTCTCCTTCCCCTGTCCTGCTCGCCCACGCAGTGGACGGCCTCTGCCGACGGCCAGCCGAGGGCGCCCTACCCTGCCCACACTGCCCGTCGCCCCGGTCCCTTTGGCTTTAAGCCGCGGAGGGCTCCCCTTCACTCCCTACCTCACTCTTTCCCTATCACTCGCTCCACCGGGCTCTCGCTCGCCCTCTGGTTTTTCCCACGCCGCCGCCATTAGCGGGAGCTTGGAGCTCAAGCTCCGGGACCGTTTTACTTGTCCTCGCCCCTCCACACCCTCATGCCGCTATTCCTTGGCCTCCACTCCACCGAAACCCCTAGGTCTAGGCCACCGCGGTCTCTCCCCCGCCGTGCATTCCATCGCCGAACCCACCATAGCCGCGAGCACGAAGCTCGAGCTCGGGCCTGCCGCTCCGCTCACCCTCACCACTCCACACCCCCACACCGAGGTTCGCCTCACTCCCCTCCACTGAAACCCCGAGCTCTAGGCCTCCGGATCCCCACCACCGAGCCGCACCACCTCGCTGGAGTTCCGCCTCCTCGGCTCACCGTTGCCAGCCTCCTCCGCTCACCCTCCGTCGAATCAAGGTAGGGGGTAAGATTCCTCAGCGCCTCCCCTCTCTCACCCACCGCCGCCGACGAGCTCGCCGGGCCCCGCCTGGCCGGCGCGCCGAGCGCCGCCGCACCTCCTCTCTGTCGAGAGGAGGAATACGATGGCATGTTTGCATTTAGGCCCTCGACGTTTCAGCATTTCATGTTTAGATCCGAAGCACTACGCACTGAGTCTTATAAATCTCACATTCTAGGCCCTGATGTATATGGTTAATTACGTATAGGTCCCGGATCTAGGGTTAATGTGCATATTTCGGTTTTGAACTTTGAAAACTCATAACAATTCAAAAAAAAAAATTCAAAATGGACAAACTCAGTGGCTATGAACTCCTTGTGAGCAGATCTATAGGATGAGTATGATGTGGAAGGGTGAATTGACTATTTTGCCGTTGATTAAATTGCATGCATTTGACGGTTAATAAATGGTAAAAGCGGACCAAATGAACTCCAAAAGATTATGAAACTTGGATAGTGGCTTTGTTATGGCATCTAGGTACTGGGTGATTTTTGGTAGCCCTAGCATTGGCTGTTTAATTACTGTTTTGCCCTTATGCATGAGTTATATGTATTTATTTAACTTGAAAAATGAAGGCCACATAAAATATGCTCAAATATGACCTCTGGTATTTTTCATGTACTTTATATAGGGGGAGTAACTCACTGGTAAAGTATGAGATTGTGCATGCATGTTTTAGCTGCTGTTTTGAAATTGACAAAATCCTACTTGCTAGATTTGATAATTGGAAAAAGTGACCTTAGGGTGCAAAGATAATTCTATGAAAAATCTGGTATGCTACTCGTATGATAGGGAGTCCAGAAAGTAATTTTATAGAGTTTATTAACACTGTTTGTAAGTACATCTTAAATTGCATAAGATAAATATATGGAAAATAGATGTCCTATCATACTATGGATTTTTGTGCTTGCTGATTTTTGTACATGATATTCATGCAATGAAATGCTTGCTGTAGAAATTTCAAGTCCAGAACTTACTCCGATAAATTATGAAAAATCTGAGAAGCTATAGGGTTGGTAACTTGCTGGAATTTTAATAAATTAATTATAACTTGTTTGTAGCTGAAATTTTGGCAGTAACATTATGTAGTATGTTTCTGCATGTGATAAAAGTTCGGGATCAAGTTGAGTTGTCTAACTACGTGAACTCATGAGTGCATATATAAAATTAATTGCTGCACACCATCAAATACATCTTGTGATTCCAAGGGTATACAATGGAGGTGTTTTCGAGAGGCAACTTCATTTCATTTGATATGGACTGTGCACACATATAAGACAGTAATCTATTGTAACTTCAGAGATAAAATGTGATGATGGTTTGTATGATTTCTCAGTGATGGGTTGTATGATTTCTTAGGAAAGTTGTTAAGTTTTCTCATTATGGGAAGTATTTGAACAAAGTATAATTGAGTCTTTTCGTCACAAGCTACTTGACATGCATTATGTTTCATTTGCACCTCATGCATACATTTGCATTCGTTGCACTCATGGTTGCACTATATCATGCATATAACCCATACCATATGCATGTATTTGCATTCTCTTGCACTCACTTGCATATTATATCATGCATATAGATTTCGCGAAAGAAGGATCAATACAAGAACTACTATTGATCGAGAAGCCAGACAATGGATTGCACCAGGAGTTGGTTTCTCCTCAACTTGAAGACGAAGGGTCACTGATTGTATCCGTCCCTGTTTCAAGGGGTGGCCTGGGGCAAAGCCCCACAACCCGGCAAACTAACTTAGATTAGTTTGTTAGTTCTCATAAGAAGAATCAAAGGTAGGCAGGACCATGATTTCTCCCAGCTAATACAATCTTGGTTGATGATTACGCATCTGCATTAGGAGTTGCTTGAAAACCATTTGCATTAGACTTCCTGGTTGCCCCGGCCCTAGAACCTATACTTAGAGTTCGTAGGACGAGTGCCTAGTAATGCAAGGTATGAGTAGACACGGGTGAATGGAGTCACTCATCGCGTAGGTGGTTTCAAAATCACAGAAATCTCACTTGGGTAAGTGATTATTTATGCTTATGATTTAAATGGAGACCGGGCGGAGATTTTATGAGTTATTTACTGTTTACTATACTGTGCATTGGACTCCGCCCGAGTCGCAAAAGGCCGGTCGTTGTTCGCCTATTGGTCGGCATAACATTGCTAGAGATGCTTATCCGGGATAATGGACTGGTGAAAGTCTTACTTGTGCCATCCGAAGAATAGAGACTTGGTCCTATCAGCGGGCCCAGGGGCGCTTGGGTGTTGACTCGTGGAGGGCTGACCCGGTATGCCGTGGTAACGCTCCATGGGGGCTAAACCTGGGGAATGGCGGGTTGAAATCGAACTTAGGATGGGACAAGTGGAGATGGGGACTATATGTGGGAACGCGATGGCTAGTAAGCATATACCCCTGGCATTTTTAGTTGTCTCCGGGAATTAACAAATTGATTCGAATCGCTGATGCTCACCAGGTGTGAGAATGCCAATGCCACTGACGTCCAATGTAGTAATCAACATGAATATTATTATGCTTGTAAATCATGATTTTGTATATCTACATGATTGGATATGGATGTTTTATATCACACAAGTTATCAAGTTATGATTATTTTATTTATGCAAGTTATATATATATATTGCTGATTATGTTATTGTTAAAAGAGAGCTAGCAGCTATCAAATCCTGCTGTCTCATATCAATCTGGTTTTGTTAAAATTAATGGTTAAGGACCCACATGGTTAGTAAGGAAGCTTTGCGTCAGCCGTAAGCCCTTTCCATTAAGTCCTATTGAGTAATTAGTAGTCAGGGTTTGCCCCCACTTTTGGATTACAGGTACTGATGACTTCTAAACAACCGTTTCAAGGAGGGTAGAACCGGTGGGCTCGATGCTACTCGCTTTATTTATCTCTGCATGAAGACTATTTGAATTTGTTTCCGTTGCGAGATGTTTTAAAAACGCTTCCGCTATATATATACTCTGAAATCGCTTCCGCTATATTTTGAAATGTATTCGATTACATATATTTGGTCTGTAAATTAAAGTCTATTACTCTCTGTTTCAACTGCCTGTGATGATTGTAACTATTGTGGATCCTTCGAGAGTCGGATGTGTTTGATGTCGGTTCCTCTGGGAATGGTGTTATCGAGAGCCGAAGTATTCTCGACGGACTACCGGGTTTAGTCTGGCCTAAGTGCACAGCGAGCTAGAGGTGGCAGGTGTGCTTAGTCTAGATTAAGCAGGGCGGTTCCGCCACACCAGTGCAGTGGCCAAGTTGAGGTAATTCTTGGTCGGGGCTAGAGAAGGACCATTGAAGAGGAAATGGTCAAGCCACAAGTTCAGGAAAGCAATGTGCTCTTTCTCTGAAACTGAACCAGACTGCTTGTTGTGTTGAGCGATATATTGGCTCCAATTTTGGGTACTGCTCTTTTCTACTATTTTCTTATAAGGACATTCAGCTAGATGGAAGGGAGAAGGGCAGATAGACTGCACATCTAGCCCTAAGATCGTGACAACGTCCATGAGGGTGGGTGTCATGGGGCCAGAACTGAGTAGGAAGTAGTTCAGGCTGTCCTACCAGAAATAGCCGATGGATCTAAGCAGATTGTTGTCCTTCTCCATGGGACAAAGAGATAGAGTCAGAGCATCGACTACGCGCATAGATTGCCAAGTGGAACTATATGCACGCTCAACACGCTTGTACGAATCAGCCCACCCGTCCATAGGGAACGTCCAAGCGCGGAGTTGGTCAGTCCACAGATCTAGGTCTGGGTCGACATGGACAAAAGGCAAGCATTTGGTCTCTATTCTAACAAGGTCATATGGGGGCTCATAGGATTTGGGTCCTAAACTGTAAGAATTGGAATTGGCCGAGGTTGGGATCAGTATCTCATCGGCCTAGATGAACGAATAAAGAGGAACAAGAGCAAGGTAAAGATGATGGTTTTATGAGGAGTGTAATTGCAGAGACAGCAAGGATCTTTACCTTTAATCCAAATACGCGCCCGCAGAGAGTTTGGTCTTCTATTGTGCTGCTTGACGCCGCCATTTTCGCAAGTCGCTTGAAACAGGAGGAGGTGAAAAAGTGTTCGTCAGCGGCGGAAGGGAAGAAAATGAGTTCTGGTTTGGTATGTATGCCTATATGAGGAAGCTGACCAGCGTGGGATTTGGAAATTTCGGTCAGAGGAAGCGTATCCTCTGAGTCATCGGCTTGTCGAGTTATGTTTGACTAAAGTCAATGAGTCAGAGCCAATTCAATGATTGACCAGTGAGCCGATTGTCTACTAGAAATTGGCTAAGTAAAACAGATCGGCTTGTCATGATAAGTTAAAGCCGATTGAGGGATTTCTCAAGTCAGCGCGATGCTCCTGAGCCGATTGTAGTATGAGGGAGAATCGGCAAGAAAATAGAAAAAGGGACAGAAGTTCAGAAAGGGGATTCCATTAATTTACATAACAAAATACATCCTTAAGCCAATACTACGGCTGTTGTCCCTAAAAGCTAAGGGTTATCTTACAAAAGAGCTGATGCAACGGCTAAACTACTGCAACCTAAGTTAATCCTAATGCTACTGGGGCGAGATGCTCTAAGCATCACTACCACTAGCCGAGTCCTCATCGGCTTTTTCTTCCTCCTCGCCGTCGACCTCATCGCGGGCGTCCACATTCTCGGTGGGAGCGAGATCAGATGAGCCTTCCTCGTACTGAGCCGCGAGGTCTTCGTCCTCAACTAGCTCTTCTGGCTCAGCTTCATCGGAGGAGTCCTCCGGTTCATTGGCGTCGTCTTCCTCATCGCCGTCTTCCTCCTCATCCTCCTCATTGCCCTCCGCTTCGTCGTCGGAGGGCGGCGTCCCCAGGCGCCTTCTCTTGGTGGGACGGTCGGGCGAATCGTGGTCCGGGCGAGGGATACATGGAGCAAAGGCGATTGCGTCCTCCGGGTCCTCAGCACAGCCGAAGTTGATCACGCCGCGCGGAGGGGACGGAATGTCCTCGCCCCAGGCCTTTAGCCAAGTGACTTTGGAGGCGTGATCTGGGGACTGCTCCTCATCGGCTGCTGGGATGGCCGGAGGAGCCTGGTCGGCTCCTGCTGTCAGTAGTGGAGCGAAACCCGGCGGTACGGCCGGGCAGGGCGGCAGCAGTGCTGGTGCATCGGCCGCTGCACCTGGAGCGGAGGCGATGGAGGGGGAAGATGGTGGGGTAGGAGCTCGTGGCCCGGTCACGGAGGGGGAAGAGTGCGGCGATGGCGGATGGTTGCTGCCAGAGGAAGACATGGCTGAAAATGGGGGTTTTCTTGGCTCTGTTGGCTGAAGAAAGGGGAAGAGTGGATGCCGATTTGAGAGGAACACGGGGGGTCCTGCCTTTTATTAAGCATGAGGCGATGGAAGGCAAAAGGACGCCGTACGGGAAGCCAAGGGGTCGCGCAAGTCGTCATGGCGGTTGCCTTGGAAGACCGTATTGCGGTTCAGATCGATGGGACGTGCATGGCCAGGTTTCCCACTCATTTGGTTTTGGAATAAATAAATCTTTATTTGCCAAAACCAAGGGGCATGTGTTGACAACGGAATTTGGCCGCTCGTGTTAATGGGCCAAGATCGGCTCTAGGCTAAAAAGAAGTTGTCTAAGGGAGCGACGATGGAATGATAAAGTAGGCTATTGGGCCTTGTATCATAGATTAAAGAGTCCAGTTTTAGTTAGTTAGGGTTTGTAGCTTAATTATGGAAGGGCAGGCTTGTTGCCCTAGTCTACGGACTATAAATATGTACCCTTACTATCGAAATAAAGTTGACGACATACATTTATTGAGCAGTGGCTGTCTCCACATCCCCTCAGCGCATCTCCACCTCTAGTGACTAGAGTTTCAGGTAATCGTCATGCTGCCTTAACGATCTAATTTCGTTATAGGCATTACGATGTTAGTCGCTTGACAAATCGTGTACTAAAGTGTTTTTGATGACACGGTTTGCCAGTTACCATAATGAATCTCGTGATAAGCTTCGCTTAGCGTGAGATCCATTAGTTACCCCAACGAATCCCATGTCAAGCTCAGCTTGGCATGAGATCTGTCACATGTATGAGCCGATGTGCTTGCACGTCGGCTTATACACAACTTGTTGTTATGCTAATATCTGTTGCGATGCTTGCTTTTATGCCGCCAGTTTGTTATTAGTTTAGCATGTCACAAGATCTAGAGCTTAGATTAGATCTGTTCTCATAGTTTTACCTACAGATCACATGTTATTAGGAAGATCCGATGTATACCCTGTCTTGCCTTTGATCGCTTTATCAAAGATGCATTTGCTCTTATATCGCTCCTATAGAATCTTTGGTAAGTTTAGTAGAATCAAGGCGTGTTTTGACGTTCATCTGGATGTTTTAGACGACTAGAATAGATCTAGTCGTGCTCTCCTTTCCTTTATTTAAGAACTTCTATATATTGTATCTGGATATACTGTTGGTAAGAGAGCAGGGCTTTCCCGACGAAGAAGATCCGATTCAGGATGAGCCGATCCGAGCGATCCGGCTAGTATTTAACGTTTCGATCTATTTTGTCTGCTTATACAGGGGAAACAGGAGCCAACTAACGTGAACACCATCATCACAACCTCCTTGGCTAGGTTATAAGCCAGGTGGCACGCCCAAGCAACACCAAGACAAGAACGATCGGCTGACCCATGCAGCTGATCGTGGGTCGCAGCAAGGAGGAGCGATCCCAACGATCCACAAACACCTCCCAGCCCTATTGTGTGAAGCTCTCTAGGGAACTACCCGTCGGTTTCCTGGTGCAACACTAACTCAGTCTTTTTGGATGTCCTTCTCAGGTGTTTTAAAGATTTTTAAAACAAACATAAGCTTCCTCTTGGTACTCTCGATCGCTCAGAAGTGTGGGGCTTTTGTGGAGCTTTAGGTGGGGGAGAATATGGCACACTTAGAATGTTTATTTTGCTAACCAATGAGTGTACTCTATCATTTGTTCTGTTTGATCACTGGAGTATGAGTGGTGGAACAAAGTGTCTCCTTCTCTAAATTTTCATCCCTATAGCTTTTTATAGTTTTGGAGTGGATATGGAGCTTTTTATTTATTTTTGCGATGCTTGAACTTGCGTGCTTTTCATTTTGCCCTGCTTTTGCACGCATTTTTTTTGGCCATGCATTTTTCTTTTAGCTCCATACCCTTACTCCTTGAGATTTGAAGGCTAGGGGATTATGAGAAGTGTTTGGAGACTTTTGGTGGATGCAAAGTCTAGAATGGATCACTTGCATTTATTTCTTTTGTACTCCAGCTATCAACAAAAGATGATATTTCTACTTGATGAGACTCAAAATTTGACAAAACTCAAAGCATATCTAAGCAGCTCTTTGTAGTTGGTTTAGAACATTTGAAGCATATATGGATCTGGTAGGACTTTTTAACCATGGGGAGCTTTATTTTGTTATTTTCAAAAATTAAAAACCTAAGACATTCATCTTACTAGGAATATGAAAGATCATCCCACATTTAAGTCATATCATTATCTCTCAACAATTTAGACTTGTTATCACAAATGGCATCCACAAGGTAAAACTTTTGGTTTATTTATCTTTATTCACCAACATAGGACTAAGCTAAGCATAAGTTATCATGCAAGAATTAAACCATTCACTTGATAAAGCAACTATTCATCATTTCCAAAACGAAGCTAGCAAGTGAATTTAACATTATGCATGAGAGTTATGACACAATTTATTTTTTTAAACTAAATTAAAACTAAACTAAGGATACACTACTTCTCTCATGGTAAGACGGATAGAACTAGACATGTTCGAGAAAAAGGTACATGGATGAACAAGGCGACGATGCAACACACATACCTTAGCTGCTGGGTTCTCCCCCCAAGCTTCAACGAAGCTTAGTTGGGATAATACCCTTGCTGGTTGTAGTACCGGAGGTTCTGCTGTTGGATGCGGTCGACAGTTGCTCTTGTCTCTAGGATCAAGTTGTGGTCGACTCCTTGTTGCTGCTGAATGTCGGCGATGCTGTCCATCATCCCCAGCCCCCAGGGTGAGATGCTCTTGGAGATCTAATGTGATGCTCCAGCATATCAAGTGCATAATCATCTACCATACATGTGGCATTCATCATAAAGCATCACATTTTGACTTGCATATGATCCATGGTTCAAAGTTTGGTTGGTACGTAACTTGGTGAACTCAATTTTCTGCATAAATGCTACTGTGTTAGGGTCATAACTTGAATTCTGTTGAGAACTGGGTGAAGCTCATATTAATAAAATTGTAGACAAACAAGAGGGGAACAACTTTTATAAATGGGGCTTAGTCATATAAGGATGCTTACTTAGAGTTTTAGACCTTTTTCTGCCAACACAAAAAACCTGTCAAAACCTGAACCGAAGAGTGATTCAAGTTTTCTCCAACTTACAAACATGTTTTGGCAAAATTGAAATTAGAGAAGTTGTAGAACCTGGAGTGGTCAACAATGTTGTCAATAAGCTCCTTGGGTGAAAATGGCTGGAATGGAGAGTTTTAGAATTTTTCAATAAATCTGGTCTGTAGGCCAAAGTGGAACTTGAGAGCTAAATTCAAATGAAATTCATATTTCCAAACAGTTTCAGGTATCAAGCCTTTTGACAACCTTGTAGAGCTCAAAGAGTAGAATATTTCATCCAATTGGCAATTTTCCAAAATCAGATTCTAAATAGGTCAAAATGGCGATTTTTAGTGGAGGAGAAAATATATTTTTCCTTTTCCTTTTCTGGGTTACACTGACAGGTGGGGCCCGCCGGTCAGGCTGCCACCCTGTCCGGTGCGACGCCCGCCGCGTGGCCGCTGGCATACGGCCTACCGGCCGCGCCCACGGATCGCGCCCACGCCGCCTCGGCCTTCACCTGGTCGCAGTTCCATCCCCGTTCACCCTCTCGCCCTCACTCACCTCACTCGCAACCTCTCTCACTTTCGGACGCACGCCTGAGCCGCCATAGCCGATGAGCTCGAGCTCGCCACGCCGGCCACCTCCGCCTGTCTCCGAGCCCCGTAACCCCATCGCTGCATTCGCCTCGCTCCTGCGCACCTCCTAACCCAACTCTCGCCACCTCTCCCCTCCCCATTCCCCAGATCGCATCACGACCCGCACGCACCGCCATTGTCGGTCAAGCTCGGAGCTCAAGCTTGCGCTGCTCCCTCCACCGCCTCCCCGCACCCTAGACCTACTCCACTGCACTCACCTCGCTCTTGCTCACCCGGCGCACCCAAGCTCGCCTTCAATCCCCCAACCGACGCCAGGATCTTCCTCACCTCGACGTTGTGTCCACGCTGACCTCGCCATTGTTCACGTTCGGTTCACCGCCTTCTTCGCCTCAACCCCGCCTCTGCCGTCGCCGACACCTACCCGAGGGTAAGCACCGTGCTCGCGCGCACCTCCCGCGCCCCGCGTCGCGGCTCTGGCGAGCCGGAGCTCGCCGGCGCACGCACGCCGACGGAGGGGGGTAGATTTTAGATCTACCCCCTCGGTTTCAAAGTATTTACATGTTAATCCACGCGCTATTCATGGAGTCTTGTAAATCTTGCATGCTAGCCCCTGTAGATTTGAAATAATCTCGGTCTAGTCCCTAGATCTAAGTAGTTTCCATTTATTTTCGTTTATTTCGACTGAAGCTTTGATAAATCATAATAAATTGAATAAAAATCCAAAACGGACAAACTCAGTGGCTATGAACTCCTTATAAAATGCCCTACACAGTAGGTATGATGTGAAGAGGTGCATGTACGATTTTGCCCTTGGTCTTGTGGGAGCTTGCTTAATCAACTAAAAGGGGAAAAAGGGACTAGATGAGCTCCTCTTGTGATGAAACTTGGATAGTAGGCATGCATGCACACCTAGACACTGTAGGAATTTTGTTAGCCCTAGCCTTGTCCATTTACTTGCTGTTTTACAATTATCACCATGTTATGTTATCTAGTATTTTTAAATATGTGACTTGCTTGCCATGTAAAGTATGCTAAGTTTGACTTCATAGTATTTTTCCTGTGTCCTGCATAGCATGAGTAGCTCACTAGTAAATTTTGAGGCTCTGCATGTTTAATTTGGTCACTGATTTGAAAATGACAAAGTACCACTAACTAGAAAGGGAAATAGGAAAAGTGCATCTAGACTGCTGGGAAAATTCTATAAAAATTTTGACAGCTTATGGTTGATATTGGAATTCCAGAAAGTATTTTTGTAGAGTTTATCATTACTGTTTTGACTTGCATGTTAAATCCATTAAGGTTTTTATATGGAAAATAGATGACCTGCTAAACTGATGATATTTCATTTGCTAATTTTTGCACATACTGTCCATGCTTAGTAATGCTCACTGAATAAATTTCATATCAAAACACCATTCCCACAATTTATGAAAAATCTGGAAAGTTAAAAAGCTGGTAACTTGCTGGAATTTTAGAAAAATAAATATAACTCTTCTAGGGCTGAAATTTTGGCAGTAGCTTATCACATCATTGATCTGCTTGACATAATTGTTTGAGCTCATTTGAGACTAATTAACAGCATGAATTCAACAAGTGAACTTAAATACAACTAGTGAGTAAGTTGTATGTAATTATATGCGTATACACTGGATATATGTGCTACTACATGACACACAAAAACATATTCTCTTGAATTCTTTGAAGTATCATGGATGGTAGATTTGCATTAGCTTTAAGGGATGATCTGTACGATTTCTTAAAAAGATGGTTTGTATGATTTCTTAAGTTAAAACTGTGGTGTTATTAATTATGAAATGAAACCTAAAAGTGAATACGTGTGAGTCATGGGTTGCATGATCACTTGTCATGAGCTATGCATTCCTCTACTTCGTATTTACATAGAATTCTCATGAATCATATGTCTGCATTCTTTCGCACTCATTCGCATATATTATCATGCATATAGATCCCGAGAACGAGTTGCCAACGCAGGAGCGACCGCTGATCGAGGAGCCTGAGGACGAGCAAGAGGACCCGCAGCCGACCACTGACCCTGTCACCGAGGAGGCACCCTCTGACCCTAGCGAAGAAGGTAGGCAGGATCATACTAATCCCAGCTAATAAATGGTTATGATCTAAGCATATGCATTGGGGCTGATTGAAACCAAACTGCATTAGACATCCCGGCCGCCCTGGCCCTAGCACCTATACTTAGAGTTCATAGGTGCGAGTGCCTAGAATTGCTAGGTGTGAGTAGACACGAGTGATTGTACTCGTCTCGTAGGTTCTACTTTTCATTATGACAAAGGTTTAAATTGAAGTTATTATTATTATGCTATGTTTTCAATGGAGACTGGGCGGAGATTTATTTCAGTATTACTTTCATGATGTTGTTGTTCATTGGACTCCGCCCAAGTTGCATAAGGCTGGCCGTTGTTCACTTGGGATCAACATAACATTGCTAGAGTGCTTATCCGGGAAATGGGCCTAGTGAAACCTTACTTGTGCCATCCCGAGAACAGAGACACGTTTCTACCCACTGGTTGAGAGGAAGGTGCCCCGAGGGAGCTTTGATCTCATGACGGGGAGACCGAGATGTCGGCAGGCTCGTCATAGGGGCACAACCTGGGGTTCAGGTGGGAGTGAATCGAACTTGGGATGGGATAAGTGGAGAAGGGGGATATATGTGGGAACGCAATGGCTAGTAAGCATATGTCTCCTAGCATGATAGTTATACCCAGGAATTAGAAATCGATTCGAATCGCTGATACTCCCCAGGTGTGAGAATGCCAGTATCACTGCCGGACAATGTAGTAATCCACCTAAAGATGTTGTATCATGGATTCATGGTTTGAATAATTACATGCTTGGATATATGCATGCTTTACTTTTATGCAAGATATTTACATACATGATGAAATTCCTGTTATGATGGTGGATAGCGGTTGTTAAATCCCGCTATCTCATGTTAACATGCTTTTGTTTAAAAATCAATGGCTAAGGACTCACATGGTTAGTAAGCAAGCTTCGCGTCAGCCGCAAGCCTCTCAATTAAGTCCTACTGAGTAATTAGTACTCAGGGTTTGCCCCCTCTCCCTCCCTCCCCCCCGCTTTTAAGTTACAGGTATGGAGTTTGTGTTTTGTGCCTGTGTTGGAGGAGGTGCATGTCATGATTAGGAGTAACCGTCATGGTTGGCATTGAAACAACATCGGTGGGCTCGATGTTGTTCCACCGTTGCAGTCTTTTGTGTCACTAAGAACTTGGAGCTATGAACTTTAATTTCGCTGCGAGATACTATTGAACTCTATCGCCATATGGTACTATGTTGGAACTCTATATGATTTGAACTGGCTTGTAAACTATCCTTAATTATTATCCTCTCCAACTACCTGTGATGATATAATTGTTGAGACTCCATCGAGGGTTAAATGTGTGTGCGACGTCGGTTCCTCTGGAAATTGGTGTTATCGAGGGCCGAAGGCCACTCGACGAACTACCGGGTTTAGTCCAGCTTAAGTGCACTGTGAGCCAAAGGAGGCAGGTGTGCTTAATCTGGATTAAGCAGGGTGGTTCCTCCATAGCTGGTATCAAAGCCGATCATACACAAACAACAGTTATATCATCAAGTTTTGGTTTTGCAAACTATTTTTGAAAACCCCTTTTCAAGTAATTCACAAAAGAGAGTATACGATACGCCCATATTAAGGATGTTAGTGTTATCCAGGTGACATCGCTAACAATTCTAAAATAGATAGAACTCATGCATATTCGGTGCTTTGGGAGGCAACTTTTTGGCCATAGCTGTCCCCAGTACTGGTGGAAGCTATCGGGATTTGCGAATAGTTGTAAGCCCTGCATTCATGCTGTATAAGTAAAAGCTCTTTAAGGGTGGTGGGCATGCTTGAGGTTTTCATGCCCACCACACTTACATTCGGTTTGGGGATCCACCTTACTCTCGACAATCCCTAGTACTAGTGGAAAGTCAGGCTTTGAGAGAAGGTACAAAGGCCCACCCTACGTTGTCCACGCAGCGGTCACGCATGGATGCCACACTAGGTGGTAATGTATGAGCATGCATTTTTTCTGCAGGTACCCTAACCACGTGCGAAATTAAGACGAATAGAGAACGACTAGTTGCATTAGGGAGTGCCGTGCATATATATCACCAAATAACGTTAGCTATACTATATGTGATACTTAAGGTGTGTGGGGTGAGACCGGTTAGTACGAATCATGCATCATCTCTTATGTTTTATTCTTATTGGGGGTTTTGATAATACAACTGATGTAAATCGCAACTTCAAATTACCTTCTGCACATTATCACTGTTATACTTATATAAACTCTCCTTTATGAAGTTATTTCTAGCCACTAACCTAAAGCCTTGCTTATTAAAAACAGATGGCTAGGACCAAGCAGACGGCACGTAAGGCCACCGGAGCACGGATCACCGTCCTTCCCGACGCGACTCACACTCTTCCTGTGGTGGAGGGTGGGTTGCTGCACACCCGTTGCCGTGAGGCATGTCCCTTGTCCCAGATCCTATGCAGGGCACTGAGGAAGATGGGGTGTCGTCCCTGTCTCTTCATCTCTGTGCAGACAGTGCACGAGGAGGGGGTTTGCTGGGCCTAGGTTGTCCTTCCTCGAGACTCTCTCATGGGCCAGAACACGGTCACTGTCTACGGGGCCAACGAGGAGGAGGCCTACCGAAAGGCAGTGTTGACCGCACTCACCTCACTGAGTTTCGACGAGGAGGCAGGCCGCACGCTCCTGCGCTACCTCCCCACTGACGAGACGGACGATGAGTGGCACCGTCGCCACGAGCAGCTCCGGGACTGTCCCGACGCCCGACCCTATGCCGTGTGCATGGAGTATGCCCGCGAGGCACGCGGGATGTACCTCCGTGCGAAGGACCGGAGCCGCTTCTACTTCGACAGGTTCGTGGAGACACGCACACGAGTGGAGGAGTTGGAGGCTCAGGTGGGCGCGCTTCAGCAGTGCCTTGCAAAGCACGAGCAGCCAGCTCCTATGGAGCAGGACCCTCCTGCTACGACTACAGAGCCGGAGGAGGTTGAAGGAGAGGAATCGGTGTCTGACACCCGCTCTGCCGTCTAGCGGGAGGAGGATGTGATGATGATGATGTGGACTGACGTTCGTAGTAGCGGCACGTTGAAAGCGATATTTTGTAATATTCCACTCCGTGCTTTTGACTCATGGTTGTACTAGACATTGGTAAGATGGCAGAGCTCATTTGAGTACACCATTGGAGGTAGTGATGGACCTTTATTATGCACTATTTGATGTTTGGTTAATAAGGCCAACATCCCCATAATGTAATAGTAAGACTCTTTAGTGTCATTAGAACTTCTTATGTGACTCTTGAAGTTAGATCGATGTCTTTGAAATGTTGAGATGTGTCGCATGAAAGTGAGGGGGATTTGTGCCTTTGGATTGCAACTCGCAATCAGGAATTTTAAACAGCTGCGGCTAGAACGGAGCATATCTAAAAATCTGGGAGGTTCTAGTTTATAAGTTGTATAACAAAGTTGTGGGGTACTTTCTGGTGCACAAGTTTGTCAATTGGAGTTTTCTCCAGACATGCTTAGATCAGGAGATATGGTCGACATTTTGCTGGTCATGTATTCTGGACTGCAGCAGCACCTGAAAGAACAATACGCATTGTACACTTCTAGAGGAAGAATTGACCTAGGAGTTATATACCAAAGTTGTAAAGGAGTATGTGGGTGACAACATTGCTATATAAAGTTTCTCCAGATGGTGCTTCATTTGAAAGATATGAATGAATTTGTACCGGTCCCAAAATCTGGACAAAATTGATATACCCTAACGTATATTGAAATTCGACCAAGTTACACACTAAATCACCAAAAAATTCCTATACCAAAGTCGAAGAGCACAGAATAAGGAATAACTTTGTTGAAAGGGTTATGGTGAAGGAATACACGATTTAAGAGCAGTTTTTAACTTAAACGGTCACTGTCCCCGGTTGGGCTGAAAGATCCACGCCTAATCATTCGAACTACTTTTGCTCTGTCCCTTAAGTTAGCAAAAATAATACGTACGAAAATGACACTTGATTTCGGCTACCTTGAGCAAGTGATGGCTAATGCTTTATGTGCAATTGGATGCTTCTGTTTTCTTACATGTCTTATGTCGCTACATCTATTGCACGAATGTTTTGGACTAAACACAAGTGGCATCATTCTTGCAGATGGTTAACACTCGCAAGGGCAGACCTCGGGGTCAGGGCAGCAGCCGCAGGATGCCCCACCTCCGCCAGAGCTCGCTACTCTGGTCGTGCAGCAAGCAGAGTTGATCAGCATGATGGCAGAGGAATGCCAGGGCCGTGGTCAGTGGCGGGAACACCATCCTCGCGGCATCATGTACCAAGATTTCAAGGGACTGCACCCTCCAGTCTTCACCACCTGTCCCGGAGCCACTCACTGCCGATGATTGGCTCCGCACGATCGAGTCAAAGTTCACACTCATACCAGACTTGACTGAGCAGGAAAAAGCTAGGTTTGCTGCACAGCTGCTACAGGGGCCAACTGGGGCATGGTACGCCACGTTCCAGAACATGCAGCAGCAGGGGCACGTGATCACTTGGGGAGAGCTCCGTGCGGCCTTCTGGGCTCACTATATCTCGGCAAGCCTCATGGAGCAGAAGCAGCGCGAGTTTCGCGAACTCAAGCAGGGTAACAGAACCGTGATGCAGTACGTGAAGACCTTCATCCACCTGTCTCAGTATGCTCCGGGGGATGTTGCTGACGAGCCTAGCCGAGCAGCCAGACTCCTACAAGGCTTTGACCCCACACTCCAGACCCACCTAGGGCATCGGTACCAAAGCTTTACGGACTTGGTAGATACCGCGCTGGACATGGAGCACCGCCTCCGTGTTGCCAATGAAGATCAGAGGCGCAAATGCCAAGCTAGCACCGCACCTGCCGGTTCCTCACAGAAGCAAAAGGCCACCTACCAGCAACCGGCACGGTTCTTCCCTCAGCCACGCTTTGTGGTCCGGCCAAGTCAACCGGGCTGGGTCCACAAGGCGTCGCAACAGCAGTATCCCGCTTACCGCGCACCGGCACAACACCAAGCACCCCGTGCTCCCACCACTCCAGGGGCTGGCAACCCCTGCTTCAATTGTGGGAAGCCGGGACACTTCAGCCGATACTGCTGCGCTCCCCGTAGGATCCAGGGTCCTAACCCTGAGGGAGGCAGCCAGCAGAACAGACAGAAGGGGCATGCGCAAAAGACGGGTCGTGTGCACTTCATCCACATGGAGCAGATACCTACCGGAGAGCCGGTACTTGCGGGTACGTTCATGGTCAACGGTCAGCCGACCGTCGTGTTGTTTGATTCAGGTGCTACTCACACCTTTATCAGCAAGTATTATGCATTGAAAAATGGGCTAATAATGTCTAAGCTAAAAGAGAACTACCACATCACAGCTCCGGGTTCTCCGATAGATACAAGTCTAGTGGTCAGATGATTAAAGTTGGACACTGGCACAGAAAGTTACAACATAAATCCCGTGGTGCTGCCACACCAGGGGATTGATGTAATATTGGGTATGAATTGGATGACAGAAAACAACGCGGTCCTAGATATTGGCAGCAAGACAGTGTAGATAAGGTCTAGTATCACTGGGAAGGTTCTAAGGGTACACATGTCTAATCAGAAGCACATCGAACCCATAGTAAACGCATCCGAGCTCACCGAAATAAAGAAAATACCGGTAGTGTGCGAATTTCCGGACGTGTTTCCAGAGGAACTTCCTGGTCTTCCACCAGATTGAGATGTGGAGTTTAGAATTGAACTCGTACCAGGAACAGCACCTATATCTAAGAGACCCTACAGAATGGCACCAGACGAATTGAAAGAACTGAAAACACAGTTACAAGAACAATTAGACAAGGGGTTCATCCGTCCTAGCTCGTCACCTTGGGGTTGTCTAGCTCTCTTTGTTGACAAGAAGGACCAAGGTGGAAAAAGACTCTGTGTTGACTATCGGCCTTCACCTAGTCGCGGTTCCGTCCCCGTTCACCCTCTCGCCCTCACTCGCCTCACTCGCAACCTCTCTCGCTTTCGGACGCGCGCCCAAGCTGCCATAGCCGACGAGCTCGGGCTTGCCGCGCCGGCCACCTCCGCCCGTCTCCGAGCCCCGAAACCCCATCGCTGCATTCGTCTCGCCCCTGCGCACCTCCTGACCCAACTCTCGCCGCCTCTCCCCTCCCCATTCCCCAGATCGCATCGCGACCCGCACGCACTGCCATTGTCGGTCAAGCTCGGAGCTCGAGCTTGCGCCGCTCCCTCCACCGCCTCCCCGCACCCTAGACCTACTCCACTGCACTCGCCTCGCTCTTGCGCACCCGGCGCACCCAGCCTCACCTTCAATCCCCAACCAACGCCCGAATCTTCCCCGCCTCGACGTCGTGTCCACACCGACCTCGCCGCCGTTCACGTTCAGTTCACCACCTTCCTCGCCTCAACCCCGCCTCCGCCGTCGCCGACACCTACCCGAGGGTAAGCGCCGCACTCACGCGCACCTCTCGCACCTCGCGTCGCGGCTCTAGCGAGCCGAAGCTCGCCGGCGCACGTACGCCGTGCCGCGCGGTCGCACGCGGTGCGAGGTTGAAGACGGAGGGGGGTAGATTTTAGATCTTGCATGCTAGCCCCTGTAGATTTGAAATAATCTCGGTCTGGTCCCTGGATCTAAGTATTTTCCATTTATTTTGGTTTATTTCGGCTGAAGTTTTGATAAATCATAATAAATCGAATAAAAATCTAAAATAGACAAACTCAGTGGCTATGAACTTCTTATAAAATGCTCTACACAGTAGGTATGATGTAGAGAGGTGCATGTACGATTTTGCCCTTGGTCTTGTGGGAGCTTGCTTAATAAACAAAAAGGGGAAAAAGGGACTAGATGAGCTCCTCTTGTGATGAAACTTGGACAGTAGACATGCATGCACACCTAGACACTGTTGGAATTTGTTTAGCCCTAGCCTTGTCCATTTACTTTCTATTTTACAATTATCACCATGTTATCTAGTATTTTTAAACATGTGACTTGCGTGCCATGTAAAGTATGCTAAGTTTGACTTCATAGTATTTTTCCTGTGTCCTGCATAGCATGAGTAGCTCACTTATAAATTTTGAGGCTGTGCATGTTTGATTTGGTCACTGATTTGAAAATGACAAAGTGCCACTAACTAGAAAGGGAAATAGAAAAAAGTGCATCTAGACTGTTGGGAAAATTCTATAAAAATTATGATAGCTTATGGTTGATGTAGGAATTCCAGAAAGTATTTTTCTAGAGTTTATCATTACTGTTTTGACTTGCATGTTAAATCCATTAAGGTTTTTATATAGAAAATAGATGACTTGCTAAATTGATGATATTTTACTTACTAATTTTTGCACATGCTGTCCATGCTTAGTAATGCTCACTGAATAAATTTCATATCAAAACACCATTCCCACAATTTATGAAATATTTGGAAATTTAAAAATCTGGTAACTTGCTGGAATTTTGGAAAAATAAATATAACTCTTCTAGAGCTGAAATTTTGGCAGTAACTTATCACATCATTGATCTGCTTGACATAATTGTTTGAGCTCATTTGAGACTAATTAATAGCATGAACTCAACAAGTGAACTTAAATACAACTAGTGAGTAAGTTGTATGTAATTATATGCGTATACACTGGATATATGTGCTACTACATGACACACCAAAACATATTCTCTTGAATTCTTTGAAGTATCATGGATGGTAGATGTGCATTAGCTTTAAGGGATGATCTTTACGATTTCTTAAAAGGATCGTTTGTATGAATTCTTAAGTTAAAACTGTGGTGTTATTAATTATGAAATGATACATAAAAGTGGATACGTGTGAGTCATGGGTTGCATGTTCACTTGTCATGAGCTATACATTCCTCTACTTCGTATTTACATCGAATTCTCATGCATCATATGTCTGCATTCTTTCGCACTCATTCGCATATATTATCATGCATATAGATCCCGAGAACGAGTTGCCAACACAGGAGCGACCGCTGATTGAGGAGCCTGAGGACGAGCAGGAGGACCCGCAGCCAACCACTGACCCCGTCACTGAGGAGGCACCCTCTGACCCTAACGAAGAAGGTAGGTAGGATCATACTAATCCCAGCTAATAAATGGTTATGATCTAAGCTTATGCATTAGGGCTGATTGAAACCAAACTGCATTAGACATCCCGGCCGCCCTGGCCCTAGCACCTATACTTAGAGTTCGTAGGTGTGAGTGCCTAGAATAGCTAGGTGCGAGTAGACACGAGCGATTGTACTCGTCTCGTAGGTTCTACTTTTCATTATGACTAAGGTTTAAATTGAAGTTGTTATTATTATGCTATGTCTTAAATGGAGACCGGGCGGAGATTTATTTCATTATTACTTTCATGATGTTGTTGTTCATTGGACTCCACCCGAGTCACTTAAGGCCAGCCATTGTTCGCTTGGGATCAGCATAACATTGCTAGAGTGCTTATCCGGGAAATGGGCCTGGTGAAACCTTACTTGTGCCATCCCGAGAACAGAGACACGTTCCTACCCACTGGTTGGGAGGAATGTGGGGGATAGATATCCCCTGGGCCCTCCTGGCGTGGATTCAGTACATGGGCCTTTGGAGGGCACAATGGAGACAGCAGGCCCCCATACAGGGTGCCAACTGGTCTCGTGGGCCTGAGAACGGATGACGAGCCTAAAGACCAAGTCAAGGCCCTATAATTCAGGAAAGGTGTAAAGGAGTTGGTTTGGACTCTGTATTCCAGAAGCAGCAGGACTCAGGAAAGGAAGCGTATAATCGTAGATTCTGTGTACTCTTTAGGATTCCAAGCCGGGTAGGACTCATAGATGGAAACCAACTTGTAACCCAAGCCTTGCATACTAGCCACCGAACATCCTAGCCCTCATTGTATCCTCGAGAACTCATATCAATACAACTCGTAGCAAACAGGACATAGGGTGTTACGCACATTGCGGCCCGAACCTGTATAAACCCTCGTGTTTAGTCGCATTTCTACGCGAACCATCGAGTTACACCGATTTCGCCACCCCCAAAAGCACTACGCAACACACCCCATGGTGCATTGCCGGTATCAAACACCGACAGTTGGCGTGCCTGGTAGGGGGCGGCAAGATCGACATCAGCTAGCTCCATGGCCGACCACCTCATCAACGTTTTCACTCCGGGTGACATGATCCAATTTGGATCGATCACCTTCATCGCCGATCGGAGCGGCGACCTTCATCAGCTTCGCAGCGTACCGGTGCAACCGCGCATCGTCGTGCGACCATCGACCACTCCAGGCCCCAATGGGCGATCTGCACCGTCAGATCATCGCTAGGGACCAGCGCCTCGTCAGCCTCCTCCGACTCAGTGTCAAGCCTCAACACGTTGGCGTGAGGCGCCGGCCCCTCGCTAGAATATGCTTCTGGGTCGTGCTGAGTCAGATCGTGCTCCTCGTGGTCGTTATGACTCGGGAGCGCGAACCAACCGAAGGGTCTCCTTCAGGACCGGATCTACATCGACCACGCCAATTCAAGTGGCCTCAGCTAGGACCACCACCTCGATGCCAACTCAACGTACGGCGCTCTCAACTTTCCCGACTCAAGTCTGGACTCGGATTAGTCGGGGGCCGAGGGCAGGTCCCTTGGGAAACCACTCTAGAGATCCACGATGGGCCCACGCCTCAGGTAGCGCTCCACAGAGCCCGAGGCGAGTTCCTGTTGATACTCGCTCCTAGGTCCCACGTCCACTGTGGGTCCCGCCGCCGCCGCCTGCGCCAAAGCGGATCCGATCACCTTCGGCTAACTAGGGTCGCAAAAGGACTCGGGTGGAGCCCCTTTTCCCGTTCAGTCTCTGCAATTCTACAGCCACATACCAGGGGCTTCTCTCTCGTGCCTCGGTTCCCCTCAACAATGATGAGGGTGCGCGAGGGACGCCGAACCTCACTCAGTCCATGCCTCTTCCGGACGACAACATCTACAACGAGCACGATGTGCCGCCGACTAGCCCTCGCCTGAGGATCATCATCGATTCTACCCCAGCGGGAAGATCTGTTCGCCGGTGCACCTCGCGGACTGATGAGGCCTTTCATCGCTCAGTAGTCACTCGGAGGGCTCGCGATGCGGGACACCCCCACATGATCTACAACATTGAGACTCCTACGGTCTCTGAACACGGCGCGACCACCACAACGACCACGGCCCCAGCTTCGAACACCAGCGTAGGGATGGAGACCACAATCACTAGTGGTTCCGAGGGTTTGCTTCCAAGCTCTACCCTTTGTTTTCCTGAGCTCCTCGTGATCAGCGTGTGGGGGATAGATATCCCCTGGGCCCTCACGGCACGGATTCGGTACATGGGCCGTTGGAGGGCCCAATGGAGATGGCAGGCCCTTTACGGGGTGCCGGCTAATCTCGTGGGCCCGAGAACGGACGACGAGCTTGAAGACCAAGTCAAAAGGCGCCATAATTCAGGAAAACCGTAAAGGAGTTGGTTCGAACTCTGCGTTTAGAAGCAGCGAGACTCAAGGAAGGGAACATGCAATCGTAGATTCTGTATACTCTTTTAGGCTTCCAAACTGAGTAGGACTCGTAGATGCAAACCGACTTGTAACCCAAGCCTTGCCGGACTATATAAGATGCGTGAGGGACCCCTACGTTGACAACCAATCATCTCATTGCATACCAGCCACCAAACATCCTAGCCCTCATTGTAACCTCAAGAACTTAGATCAATAAAACTCGCAGCAAACAGGACGTAGGGTGTTACGCATATCGCGGCCCGAACCTGTATACACCCTTGTGTTTTGTCACATCTCTACACGAACCATCGAGCTACACCAATCTCGCTACCCCAAAGGCATCACGTGACACACCCTGCGGTGCATTGCCGGTATCAAACACCGATAGTTGGCGCGCCAGGTAGGGGAAGGCGAAATCGACATCAGCTAGCTCCATGGCCGATCACCTTGATAACGGCTTCACTCCAGGAGACATGATCCAGTTTGGATCGATCACCTTCATCGCCGATCGGAGCAGCGATCTTCATCAGCTTCGCAGCGCACTGGTGCAATCGCGCATCGTCGTGCGACCATCGACCACTCCAGGGCGATCTACACCATCGAATCGTCGCCAGGGGACGGCACCTCGTCAGCCTCCTCCGACTCTGCGCCAAGCCTCAACACGTCGGCACGAGGCACCGCTCCCTCGCCAGAATCCGTCTCCACGTCGTGCTGAGTCGGATCGTACTCCTCGTGGTCATCATGACTCGGGAGCGCGAACCAATCGGAAGGTCTCCTTCAGGGCTGGATCCACATCGACCACGCTGACTCGAGCAGCACCTGCGACGACCACCACTTCGGCCCCGACTCGTCGCACGGTACTCTCAACTTCCTCGACTCAAGTCTCGACTCGGATTAGTCGGGGACCGAGAGTTGGTTCCTCGGGAAACCCCTCTCAAGATCCACGGCAGGCCCACGCCTCAGGTAGCGCTCCACAGAGCCCGAGGCGAGTACCTATTGATACTCATTCCTGGGTCCCACACCCACTACGGATCCCACCACCGTCGCTCGCACCGAAGCGAACCCGGCCGGCCTCGCCTGTCCAGCGACGCAAAAAGACTCGGGTGGAGCCCGTCGTTCCCTCCATCCCGTTCGGTCTCCACAACTCTGCCACCACGTACCAGGGGCTTCTCACCCGTGCCTCGGCTTCCCTCAACAACGACGAGGGTGCGCGGGGGGTGCCCGACTAAAGATAGTCCGTGCCTCTTCCGGACGATTGCATCTACAGCAGGCCCGACGCGCCGCCGATCGACCGTCACCTACGGCTTGTCATCGACTCTACCCCGGTAGGAAGATCTGTTCGCCTGTGCACCACGCCGGCCGACGAGGCTCGTCATCACTTGGTGGTCGCTGGGAAGGCTCGTGATGCGGGGCATCCCCATATGATCTACAGCATCGATACTCCTACGGTCTCTGAACGCGGCGCGACCACCACAACGACCACGGTCCCGGCTTCAAACATCAGCGTGGGGGTGGTGACCAAGACCACCAACAGATCTGAGGGTTCGCTTCTGAGCTCTACCCTCTGTTTCCCTGAGCTCCTCGTGATCAGCGGTGCACCAAACGAGATCGACAAAGTGGTCTTGGACGACGAGCAACCTGTCCTCGCCGAAACCTCGCAAGATCGCCGCAGGAGGAAGAGGGCGAACCGCGTTCGTAACATCCGGCGTCGCCACATTCTGGGCAACAAAGATCCCACGCTGCCCGTCTCGATAGACGAAGTAACTCGGGATAGCGAGGACGAGCAAGAAGTGCAGAGCCACCGGCACAGGAACCAGACGTGGCATCGACGTCATAATTGGCAGGCTGGTCAAGCCAAATGACAGCGGTTGGCCGCGCTCCCCGAACGCAATCTTCTGAAGGAGTTCGAGGGGTTCATGGAGACCCCGAGTCAAGCCGGCGGAGCGCTGGTTAGGCTCTGCGCGCTCCTCCCCAACAACGAGGACGGAGAGGCCATCAAGACCGGTCTCGCTCGAGCAGCGGACCACCTCATGCCTAGGAATCAAGAGGCCGCCGATGCACGACAGGTCATCAACGGCAACTGCGACGCACGCCATAGCATCGAGCAGTCTCATGCTCAGCGGCACCAGCTTGAGATGGACCGGCGGGCAAACTACGACCGGGACTATGGCCCCCCTCAGCGTGCTTCGGCTGCTAGGGGTCACTCGGGAGCTATCTCAATGAACAGTTCCGCTCCCCGAGTCAGATCTGAGTGGGACCATCACTCTCAGTCCCCACCGCGCCGGCCAGATGAGGACCGCGGTAACCCGGCTAGCATCCCTGAAGCCGCCATTGCGGCCTTCGGACGGAGGATTCAAGACGTTGAGTGGCCATCCAACTTCAAGATCTCAAACATTGAAAAGTTTGAGACGAAGATGGATCCGCGGAACTGGCTGGCTGTGTACACTACCGCGGCCTGGGCGGCCAATGCTTCAGAAGATCTCATGACGTCCTACATCCCAATCAAGTTAGGATAGGATGCGCTTCAATGGCTTCGTCACCTCAGGCGGGGCATCATTGAGGACTGGGGCGACTTCCACCGCCTGTTCATCGCCAATTTCCAGTTACTCTCTGACAAGCCGGCGCAGCGATGGGACCTCAAAACTATCAGGCGCAAAGATTCAGAAAGCCTGCGATCGTACCTCAAGCAATTCCAGGCTCTCAGGAATCGTATCCCCGATGTATCTGAGGATACGGTGATTGAAGACTTCCTCCAAGGCTCCAACGACCAGGTCTTCGTCAAGCACATACTGGAAAGGGTGCCCACTACCTCGGAGCATCTCTTCCAAGAAACGGACCGCTACATTACGGTGGACGAATGAGCTCGCGACCTTATCCGCCCACGACAGGACGATCGGGGCAAAGGCAAGCAGGAGAGACACGAAGAATCCTTGCGGCAAGATCGACGCTGGGACAAGAGGCCTCGGGAGGAGGTCCGAGTCATGGCTCCAGCTCCGGTACGACCACGTGGCCCGCCTCTTGCCCCAACTTGGACCCTCGATCAACTCCTCGACGAGCCGTGCCCTGCACACACAAGGATGTGCGCCATACTCTCCGGAACTGCCGCGACTTCAAAGCCATGCTAACACGTGGCCAGTTCCTAGTGCCGCAGCCTACTCTGCCGCCTCTTACGCCGCGGAACCAGCCTCCGCAACGACTAGCTGGAGGCAATAATCAAAGCTTCCCCGACGTCAACAAGGAGGTCAACTTCATCCTAGGGGGCATGGAGCATATGCGAGCAAGCGTCAGCAGAAGCTAGCGGATTGGTGGATCAACGCGGCTACCTCAGAGCCACCGCAACAATACGATTGGTCCCACGAGCCAATCTCCTTCAGTTGGGTGGATCAGTAGCTCAACTTCGACGAGCTAGGCAAGTACCCGTTGCTGGTAACTCCCATTGTCGGGGATACCTGACTCAAGAAGGTGCTGGTTGACGGCGGGGCGAGCATCAACATGGTGTTCCCTAGGGCTCTGCAAGACATGGGGATTCCGCTCATCGAACTCAAGAAGTCGGATACCCCATTCTTCGAAATTGTACCGGGCGCGGGTGAATATCCGCTCGGGCACATCTATCTGCCGGTCGCCTTTGGCACGACAGAAAACTTCCGCATTGAGACACTGCGCTTTGAAGTTCCAACCTTCAACTGCGTCTACAATGCCATCATCGGGCGTCCTGGGCTAGCCAAGTTCATCGCTATCACGCACTACCCATACCTTGTCCTCAAGATGCCAGCTCCAGGCGGTGCTCTTTTAATACGTGCTGACTTCAAGGGAGCCTCGGAGTGTGTGCAAGAGGCCATGCAGATGGCCCTTGAGCAGAATCAAATGGCAGCACAGAAGAAGCTCAAGGCGGACGAAACCAGCATGTCGCAGGAAGACCTCTAGATCCCAACTCAAGAAGCGGCCTCGAGCGCGGCAATCCAACCGGCCGCCCCAATGAAGGAGATAAGTCTCGACCCCTTAGACGCGACCAAGACGACTGCCATCAACGCTCTTCTTCCTCCTAAATATGAAGATGTGCTTGTCCGGTTCCTGAGGGACAATCGCGACATGTTTGCATGGAAGCCTGCAGATATGCCTGGGGTCCCTAGGGAACTGGCCGAGCATCAACTCAAGGTGTTCCCCAATGCCAAACCCATCAAGCAGAGGCTGCGGCGATGTACTCCAGAAAAGCGAGAGGCCATTAGGGCAGAGTTAACCCGGCTGAAGGCTGTCGGTTTTATTAGAGAAGTCATGCATCCCGAGTGGCTTGCAAACCCTGTACTCGTTCTCAAAAAGAATAAAAAGGGCTGGCGGATGTATGTTGATTATACCGATCTCAATAAGCACTGCCCTAAGGACCCGTTCGGGTTGCCTCGCATCGACCAGGTCGTTGACTCTACGGTTGGCTGTGCTTTACTCTCCTTTCTTGATTGTTACTCAGGCTATCACCAGATTAGCCTAGCAATCGAGGATCAGGAGAAAACAACGTTCATCACGCCTTTTGGTGCTTACTACTACACCTCCATGTCTTTCAGTTTGAAGAACGCCGAAGCCACGTACCAAAGGGCGATTCAAACTTGCCTCGCTGACTACTGGGGCAAACGTGTCGAGGCCTACGTTGATGACGTCGTGATCAAGACCAAGAACGAAGAGGACTTATCGATGATCTGCGCCAGGTGTTCGACAGCCTGAGGAAATTCCGGTGGAAGCTCAATCCAACCAAGTGCGTCTTTGGCGTCCCTGCAGGTCAGTGTCGTCAGCAACAGAGGAATCGAAGCTAACCCTGAGAAGATCAAGGCCATTCTACGCATGCACCCTCCCAGATCACAAAAAGACGCTCAAAGTTTGACTGGGTGCATGACAGCCTTGAGTCGATTCATCTCGCGACTCGGCGAATGTGGCATGCCCTTCTACAAACTCCTCAAGAAGGTCGACAGGTTTCAGTGGACTGCAGAGGCTCAGGAAGCGTTAGACGCTCTGAAAAAGTTCCTAACCTCGCCTCCTATACTCAAGTCTCCCAATCGTGCCACTGCCGACTCATCGGCTGAAGACTTACTCCTCTACATCTCTTATACGACTCATGTGATCAGCACCGCGTTGGTGATCGAGAGACCGGATAGACAGCACACAGTACCCAGGCAACATCCGGTCTACTTCATCAGCGAGGTCCTCAGTCCCTCCAAAATCAGGTATCCTCAAGTTCAGAAGTTATAATACACAGTTCTCATTACCGCACGTAAACTGCGTCATTACTTTGAGGAGCACAAAGTCATAGTGGTCACTGAGTTTCCAATCGGAGAAGTCTTACGCAATCGGGAGGCCACAGGGCGTATCGCCAAGTGGGCTTGTGAACTGGGGGCTCATGACATTGAGTTCCGTCCTTGTACCGCCATCAAGACCCAGGCACTAGTTGATTTTGTCTCCGAGTGGACTGAACACCAAGTGCCTGAGAAGCCAGAAATCAGGGAAGTCTGGAAGATATATTTCGATGGCTCGTTGAAGCTAGAAGGAGCTGGTGCTGGTGTCGCTTTCACCTCTCTAGCAGGGGAAAAACTCAAGTATGTGCTACAGATTCTCTTCCCGGTGTCTAACAATGCAGCTGAGTATGAGGCCCTTCTTCACGGTTTTCGCATAGCCATATCGCTCAAGATTCAGCGTTTAATGGCCTATGGAGATTCCTTGGTGGTCATCAATCAGGTCAACAAGGAGTGGCATCACTCCACAGAAAGTATGGACAAATATTGCGAGGCAGTTCATAAACTAGAAGGCAGTTTTCAGGGCCTTGAGTACATTCATGTGGATCGGGATCGCAACGTGGTGTGATGCTCCAGCATCTCAAGTGCATAATCATTTATCATATGTGCAGCATTCATCATGAAGCATCATACATTGGCATGCATTTGAACCCTAGTTCAAATTTGGTTGAAATGGAATTTGTTGAAACCTATTTTCTGCATATATGTCTCTATGATTGTGCCATAACTTTGGTTCTATTTAGATTTGGGTGAAACTTTCTATACGAAACTTGTATACAATTTGATCATAAACAACTTTCGTAATTGGTGCTTTGACATGCAGAAAGGTTTGAATAGAGTTTTGGGGCTTTTTATGTCAAGTCATGAAATCTGTCCAAACTTCACCTGTAGAGTAAATTCAAAGTTTCTTGATCTTAAATCCAAAATCTTGCAATGCTTTTATTAATAAAGTTGTAGATCTTGAAATTCTGAACAACATTGGTATAAAACTTCTTTTGTGAAAGTGAATAGAAAATAGACTTTTAGAATTTCTAAACTGGGGGATTTTGTTGGTCAAACATTGGTCAGCAGTTTAAATTCAAATTTAAACCATATATTTATATATAACATGGTATACAAGTTTATAAGATAAATGTAGAGGAACAAATTTAGAACATTTCACCCAATTGGGTCCTTTTCAAAGTTGGCCTCTAACCTAGTCAAAACAGGAGGTTTCTACAGGTGTTTCAGCAGTCAAAGGGGGGTTTTCTATTTTTTCGATTTTTTCGTTCAAAAATTCCGGCGGTTGGAGTCTCTGACCCGTGGACCCCACCGGCCAGAACCGCGTCAGATTCCCGCTCATGGGAGCTGACCGTGGGCCCCAATCTCGCACGTCGCCCGCACACTCGGTCCATTGGACCGTTCCCTCTCCAGGTCACCCCGGGCCCACCTATCATCGGCTCATGGTCCATGGACCAGGTCCATCCACCTCGCGCCCTTCCTCTCTCCCTCTCCTGCTCGTACACGTGGCGGATGGGCTCCGCCATGGCCGGCCGAGGCGCCCTGCCCCTGCCCCCGTTGCCCGTCGCCCCGATTCCTTCGGCCTTAAGCTGCGGAAGGCACCCCCTTCATTTCCACACCGTCTCACTCGGTTCCCATCCACCGAACGCCATCCTTTCTCTCCTCCACTGCCGGCCGCCATTGACGAGCTTCGGCTCGAGCTTGGACTGCGGTCTTCGGCCATCCTCGCTTCCCCAAATCACTACACCACTCTTCCTCGTCCCATACTCCACCGAAACCCCTAGGTTTAGGCCACTGTGGTCTCTCCACCGCCGCGCATTTCGCCGCCGGACCCGCCATAGCCGCGAGCTCGAAGCTCGAGCTCGGGCCCGCTGCTCCGCTCACCCTCACGCCTCCACATCACCGTGCCGACGCTCCTCGGCCTCCACTCCACCGAACCCTCGAGCTCTAGGCCTCCGGATCCCTACCACCGAGCCGCACCACCTTGCCGGAGTCCCGCCCCTCGGTTCACCGTTGCCGGCCTCCTCCGCTCGTCCTCCGTCGAATCGAGGTAGGGGGTAAGGCTCCCCACTCCACCCTCTCTCTCCCCGACCAACGCCGGCTAGCACGCGGGCCCCGCGCGGCCAGTTCCACGCGCGCCGCCGCCGGTCAACCCCCTCCCCGGCGGGAGGTTGAAGAAAGGCGAAGTTTTTGCATTTTTACCCTTGGGTTCTCGACGTTTCACATTTAGATCCGAAGCGCTGTGCACTGTGCCTTGCAAATCTTCTGATCTAACCCCTAGAGGTTACGGTTAATTGCGTTCCAGTCCCGATCTATAGGTTTTTCAATTTATTTCATTTATATTGGACTGTGAACTTTGGAAAATCACTATAAATCAAGGAAAAATCCAAAATGGACAAACCCAATTGCTATGGACTCCTTGAGAGTAGATCTACATGATAAGTATGATGTGGATGTGTGAAAGCACAGTTTTGCCCCTGGTCTAGTGAATGAATGTGGAGAGTTAATAAATGGTAAAAGTAGACCAAATGAACTCCAAAAATTATGAAACTTGGACAGTAGCTTTGTTATGGCATCTAGGTTCTGTGTGATTTTTGGTAGCTCTAGCATTGGTTGGTAAATGACTGTTTTGCCCTTATGCATGTGATTTGTGTATTTATTCCACTTGGAAAATGAAGGCTATATAAAATATGCTCAAATATGACCTCTAGTATTTTTCATGTACTTTATATAGTATAAGTAGCTCACTGGTGAGGTATGAAGTTGTGTATGCATGTTTTAGTTGCTGTTTTGAAATTAACAAAATGATACTTGCTAGATTTGATAATTGGAAAAAGTGACATTAGATTGAAAAGATAATTCTATGAAAAATCTGGTATGCTACTAGTATGATAGGGAGTCCAGAAAGTATTTTTTGTAGAGTTTATTAACACTGTTTATAAGTACATCTTAATTTGCATAAGATAAATATTTGGAAAATAGATGTCCTATCAAACTATGAATTTTGTGCTTACTGATTTTTGTACATGATGTCCATGCAATGTAATGGTTACCGTAGAAATTTCAGGTCCAAAACTCACTCCTATAAATTATGAAAAATCTGAGAAACTATAGGGCTAGTAACTTGCTGAAATTTTAATAAATTAATTATAACTTGCTTGTAGCTGAAACTTTGGCTGTAGCATTATGTAATATGAACTCATGGGTGCATTTTATTCATAAAGGTAGCATGTCCATTAATCTGTGTGTATATGTTTAACTGCAAGTGACAACATGTTTGGTGCATATATAAAGTTACTTGCTGCACACCATCAAATACATCTTGTGATTCCAAGGGTATTCAATGGAGGTGTTTTTGAGAGACACCTTCATTCCATTTGATAGGGACTGTGTACACATATAAGGCAGTAGTTCCTGATAACTTCAGAGATAAAATGTAGTGATGGTTTGTACGATTTCTTAGTGATGGGTTGTATGATTTCTTATCAAAATTGTTAAGTTTCCTAGTACGGGATGTAACTGGACTAAGTATGTTTGAGTCATCTCGTCACTAGCTACTTGACATGCATTGTGTTTCAATTGCACCCCAAGCATACAATTGCATTCGTTCCACTCATGGTTGCACAATGTCTTGCATATAACATGTACCATATGCATGTATTTGCATTCTCTTGCATTCACTTGCATGTTATATCAAGCATATAGATTCCGCGAAAGAAAGATCAACGCAGGAGCTACTATTGATCGAGAAGCCGGACAACGGTCTGCGTCCGGAGTTGGTTTCTCCGCAACCTGAAGACGGAGGGTCGCTGATTATATCCGTCCCTGTTTCAAGGGGTTGCCTGGGGCAAAGCCTCACAACCCGGCAAACTAACTTAGATTAGTTTGTTGGTTTTCATAAAAATACTCAAAGGTAGGCAGGACCATGCTAAACCCAGCAAACATCTTATGTCTTAATGATTAGGCATATGCATCAAGAGTTGTTTGGAACCAACTGCATTAGACATCCCGGCCGCCCTGGTCCTAACTCCTATGAATAGGGTTCATAGGATGAGTATGCCTAGAAATACTAGGTACGAGTAGATACGAGTGAGCACTGTCCCTCGTCGCGTAGGCGGTTTTACAAAACTCAGAAATCTTACTATGATGCAATTTATGATTATTATTGCTGATGTTAAATGGAGACCGGACGGAACGTAAGTTTACTTTTGGGGTGTGCGTTGTTGTTATCCGGCTCCGCCCGAGTTGCATAAGGCCCGTCCGCTCTTCGTCTGCTGCTTGGCATAACATTGCTAGAGTGCTTATCCAAGACATGGGCCTAGTGAAAATCTTACTTGTGCCATCTGAAGAACAGAGACTTGGTCCTACCGGACTCTAGGGGCGCTCACTCTCACGGAGGACTGACCCATCGTGGTATCGCTCTGTGGGGGCTAAACCTAGGGAATGGCGGATTGGAATTGAACTTGGGATGGGACAAGTGGAGATGGGGACTATATGTGAGAACGCGATGGCTAGTAAGCATATACCCCTGGCATTTTTAGTTATTCCTGGGAATTAAAAATCGATTCGAATCGCTGATACTCACCAGGTGTGAGAGTGCCAAATATCACTGTCGGGCAACGTAGTAACGATTTAAATACTTTATGCTTACACTCATGTTTTTCAATACAACATATCTAGATTGTGTATGGTATACTATTATGCAAGATACTGATGGGTACTCATGTTTTACTTTCATGCAAGTATTTACTTTATGATATAAATGATCTTCATGGTTAATGGATAGCAGCTGTCAAATCCTGCTATCTTATGTCAACATAACCTTGTTTAAAAATCAACGGCTAAGGATCCACATGATTAGTAAGCATGCTTTGCGTCAGCCGTAAGCCCTGTCCATTAAGTCCTACTGAGTAATTAGTACTCAGGGTTTGCCTCCACTTTTGGATTACAGGTACCAATGATTTCCAGACAACTGCTTGAAGGAGGGTAGAACCGGTGGGCTCGGTGCTACTCGCCTCGTTTTTCCCTGCATGAAGACTAGATGAGTTTGTTTCCGCTGCGAGATGTTTCAAAAACGCTTCCGCTATATATATATATATTTCTCACTCGCTTCTGCTGTATTTTGAACTTGTATTTGATTCCATACATGATGGTTTGTAAACTAAGTCTATCCATCTTATATTTCAACTGCCTGTGATGATGTAACTGTTGTGGCTCCATCGAGAGTCAGATGTGTTTGATGTCGGTTCCTCTGGGAATAGTGTTATCGAGAGCCGAAGTACTCTCGACGGACTACCGCGTTTAGTTCAGCCTAGGTGCACTACGAGCCAGTGGTGGCAGGTGTGCTTAGTCTGGATTAAGCAGGACGGTTCCGCCACACGTGGATGCTGATATTTTGTCCAAGCTAGGCTCATCACGAGCCAAAGTACCCCCTGGCATCTTCGTCCAAGAGCTTCATCATCCCTCTATTCAGCTGGACGAGCTAAACATACCTCCCGACCGACACATCTTAACCTTGGATATGCCGACTGACTGGAGGGCCCCCATCATCAAGTATATCCTAAGCGAAGAAACTCCGGAGGATAAAGCAGAGGCCGAGCGAATAGAAAGACGGTCTTCCAGATATACTCTGATTAATAACGAGCTATACAAGCGTGCTGCCTCAGGAGTTTTGTTGAAATGCCTAGGTACCTCATTAGGGCAGAGCTTGCTCAAGGAGATACATGCTGGGGTCTGTGGAATTCACGTTGCCTCACGCACATTGGTCAGCAAGGCATTCAAGGTCGGCTTCTATTGGCCTACGGCGAAGAAGGATGCCACCGATCTAGTACAGCACTGCGAGGCTTGTCAGTTCCTTGCCAAGCAGCACCATCTTCCGGCACAGCAGTTGCAGAATATACCGGTCTCGTGGCCTTTTGCCTGCTGGGGGCTCGATATGATTGGGCCTTTCAAGAAAGCTCAAGGTGGATATACTCTCGTGTTAGTTGCCATCGACAAGTTCACCAAGCGGATTGAGTTCAAGCCATTGCCTCATTAACATCTGCCAAAGCAGTGGAATTTATCCAAGACATCATTTTTCGCTTTGGAATCATGAATTCTATTATCACAAATTTGGGGTCTAAATTCATGGGCTCAGAATTCTTCGATTTCTGTGAGCAAAGGTCCATTCGCATCAAGTATGTCTCGGTGGCTCACCCCAGAGCCAATGGGCAGGTTGAACGAGCCAATGGCATGATTCTGGATACACTCAAGAAAAGGATCTTTGACAAGAACGAGAAGCTGGCTGGCAAATGGATACGCGAATTGCCATACGTGGTCTGGAGTCTTCGAACACAACCCAGTAAAGCCCTCGCGGGGAACACGCCCTTTTTCATGGTATATGGATCAGAGGCAGTCTTGTCTGCCGATTTGCAGTTTGGAGCTCCACGTCTGATCTTCAAGAATATTGCTAAGGCTGAAGCAACACGCATCGAGGAGATCAACTTACTCGAGAAGGAGCGTCTTAACTCTGTTACTCAGTCGGCTCGTTATCAGCAGACTCTATGTCATTACCATGATCGATACACGAGGCCTTGTTCCTTCTCAATAGGGGACCTGGTATTACGCAGGGTGCTCAAGACTGCAGGAAAGCATAAATTATCTCCTCCTTGGGAAGGTCCATACATCGTCATAGAAGTTACTAGTGCAGGATCATATCGTCTATCTCAAATGGATCGGACACCAGTTGGGAACTCCTGGAACATAGAGCATCTACGCAGGTTCTATGCGTAGTGTTTTTTTGTGATTTCTACAGTTAGCAGTCGGTGTCGTTTTTAGTACTCTGTCTTCATTGTACTCTTCATACTCTATGGGTAAAAGTACTCTTGAGATAAAGCATTCTATGTTCTTTTCTCTGTTTTTTACTCGCGTCACTCACTCGTTGTATATGGGCAATCGACCTAGGTCAGTCGACCGACAGTACGGTGCTACATGCCCACTCTTACTCTTGACGGGGATAACTCTGGCCCCACCACGAGAGCAATCGACCTAGGTTAGTCGACCGACAGCACGGTGTTACATGCTCTCGTTCGTACTCATATTCGGGGAGCACTCAAGGCCCCAACAAAACAAAGGCAATTGGCCTAGGTCAGTTGACCGACAGCACAGTGCTACATGCCTTTGCAGGACCTCACAACTGGGGAGCATTCGAGGCCCCAATCGAACAAAGACAGAGGGCTTAGGCTTGACGACCTACAGCTCGATACTGCATGTCTTTGCTTCATCACGTTACTCTTTCTTACAGTACTTGTATTCATGACTGTTACATCTTTCTTTCTTATTTACTACTATATCATAAGTTTCAACTCAGGTCGCGTTGCTGGCTTAACATTGTCTCTTTTCTCTACACAGACACGATTCTCAGGTACGCATAGAATATTTCGATTCATTCATAAACTAACTCTGTTTTGCAAAACAACAGTTAAAGTGTCGACATCAAGAGCCAAATATGTACACACAGCATTCAGTTCATCATATTACATGGGGAATCACTGTTTACTCATTGTCGCCTACAAGGAGTTCAGCAATCGAGCGGGCTTCACCTTCATGCACAACACTCTAGTTCTCATTTACTATCCTCGCTGGTAAACTCGCCAAGTCAATTTCAGGTTGTGAGCTCTTGATGAGAACGATTTTTACTCGCTCAGAAATCTTGGACTTCATGTCATCCATGAAAGTTGATATTCGATCACCCAGAGGGCGAGGTGCAGTTTTCTCTGGTGCACAGATGTCCAGGATCTTGATCAAAGCAGTATTGGCAGCCAAGGCAGCTTCTTTTGCCTTCTCAAAGGCGTCTTTCAGTTTGCTGCAGTTCTTCTTGCTGGTCTCATAGTTCTTTTTGAAAACCTCTGACACCTGAGCCTGATGAGCAGCCCGTGTTGGGATTCTTTGAGTGCAGACCTCATAGCTCCTAGCACCTTCTTCAATTTATCATGGGCGCTCTGGGATTCAGCCAGCTCAGTCTTTGTTCTTAAGTACTTGGCGTGTTAAGGAGTGGCTATTCTTCAAAGACTTCAATGCACTGGCAGTCTCGCGGAACGACTTCTCAAAGCCATCCCAAGACTCTTGTAGCTGCTGGTACTCATCATTTCTTTGCCGCATCTTCTCCTGTGGAATGATATAGTTCATACACTTCTGTGAGCAAAGAGTATGCTAGTTGAGATTCTTGGCAGGTTACCTCATGGTTTTTCTTCTCAATATCTAGCTGCCTGCGAAGGTCTGCTGCTGTGTCTCTAGCTTGGTCTCTATCAGCAATGGCGTTACGGTGTCCTGTCTCTCGAGTCATAGCCACTTGCCTCAGGCGAGCAATTTTAGTAGCAGCTGCTGGCAGCAAGTACACGATTCAGCTTAAGATCTCAGATATTGGTGTATGGAAATGTTGAATACACACCTGTTACCTTAGCTTTGCGTGCAGCCTCAGAATCAGCTAGTTGCTGCCTCAGAGTGGTAACCTCAAGGCTGGAGAGTGCGGCAATCTTCTCGTGGATCATGCTGGCCTATTGAACTCCACCTTGTAGTGTCTTCAGCATAGCCTGTAGAGACTAATTCGAGTTGTTTAGGCGACAGCAAAGTCAATACAGGATATGTAAAGTTGCAAAGTTGGCATACCTCGAAAGCTGTCAGCAGCCCTGAGCTTGGGGGTGCTGGTACTAGTTGGCGACTATTATCAAATGCCTCAATCGGAGGGGGTTGGGCGCTGTCTAGCTCAGTTGTGGCCAGGGAGTCTGATTGTCCTCTTCGACTTGATCAGTATGCTTTGGTTCTTCAATCTCTTTCTCTTAAGCTGACTCATGGGCTTCAGATGAGGGCTGGGGAGTATCTCCTGCATCAATCTCAGTTGGATGCTCTTGGGAGATGACGGCTTCAGGTAATGGCTCGCTCACAGGCATTTGCTGTCGCTCTTCTGGAGCTGCTCTGGTTAGTGCCTGTTGCCAGTTGTCAGATGGTATTTGTGCCTCATGCACAGTTTCAGTGGCTTCATTCATATGAGCATCAGTCTCAACCTCAGGAATATCTGCCGGCATTGTGTCTGCGTGGTTTTCAGGCTCTAAGTCCTTTGGTGTCAGCTCTATTGAGGCTCGGGGCTTGATTTCTCTGACTGTTGCCCCTTGGAGCATGCTGACAGAGGGTCTATATCTTCATCAGAACATAAAATGAAGGAAAGTTTGCAAGTGTCTCTGATAATTCGATCTAGGTCCAAATCTTCTACTGTCAGATCAATTTCATCCTCATCAGAGTGGATGCAGACGAAGCTACTGTAGTGTCATCGTGATGTTTCTTGATCGCCTCTCACGATGACATAGATGGGCTTGCTCTTCTTCCTCATCGTCCTCATCAACCAAGCTTGTCTAGTTTACCCTAGATAATGAGTCATCAGTTTTAGCTACATTATGGGAGGAATACTTGGATTTCTTGCTAGCTTTGTCGGTTGACTCGAGAGAGCTTCTCAAATCCTTGATTGCTCTCTTGTTTGTCCTCTGTCTCCGTGTCACCACGATACGAGTGGCCTTCGCCTTGGTATGCCCTTGGCCAGCTGCAGCTCGCGTCTTCACGCCACTTAGAGTAGCTGTAAGCTCGGAGGCTGCCTTGGTGATGTCGCTCATACTGATCTCTTGAGCGGTTTGGGCTATACGTGGTATCACAACGAAGGTATGCTCTTCATTGTTTCCTGCATCATGGGCAGCAGCAACAACAACTTCCATCTCCTCAGTGGATAACTCGGATTGTTGTTTTGATAGCCTGTCAGCACCAGAGGTTGTGGGGTCTGACAGAAACTTGGATATATTGCTCTGTAGTAATTCTATGAGTCAGGAGATGATTACAAGTCAAATTACTTACAGAAGTCATAGTAAGATCACTTACATTGGGAGTTGGATTCCATGCCGAATATGGTTTAGGAGTACTCTCGTTGTGAGCTTCACCTCTGAGTATCAACTCCACTCGGGCTTTGACATCATCTTCAGTCATGGATCGGGTTGTCTCTCTAGTTGGATCACTAGCTCCGACATACAGATAGGCAGGGTAGATCCTATCCTTCAGTGGCTGAATGCAGCGATACACAAAATCTATGACCACAGCATGGGCATTAAGGCCATTTTCCTTTAGATTGGCTATTTCTTCTAGCAGTACATTGACCTCATTGTGTTCCTCAACAGTTGGCCCTTCTTCCCAGCTTGCCAGCTTACTATCAGGTTGCCTCCCAGATCTCGAGGGGAGAGAGTTTCCATGGTTTTCAATATAGAACCACTTGGAGTGCCATCCTCTGTTGTTATCTAGAAGGGGGATATCCAAATAAACAGCTTTGCGATTCTTCCGCAGTTCAAAGCTGGCCCCTCCAGTAACCTGTAATACTCCATCTCTCAGGCCGGCTTTCCAGTGATATAGGTACTTCCATAAGCCAAAGTGAGGGACAATTCCAAGAAACGCCTCGCAGAGATGGATAAAAATTGAAAGTTGAAGAATTGAATTGGGGTTCAGATGAGTCAGATTGATTGCATAGAATTGCAATAGGCCTCACACGAATGAGCAGACAGGGAGACCTAACCCGTGGATGAAGAATGGCATGAACACCATTGCTTCGTAGGTGTCCTCAGATGGAGCAGTGTCATCCTTCTTCTCGCATACCCTCTAGTTTGCCACTTCCTTCGGCGGTAGGACGCCCATATCAACTAATGATTGTAGCATGGGCTCGGTGACAGTGGAGGGGCGGTACGCTAAGTATGGTGAAGCAAGCTGCCGGTTCTCGTTGTGCGGCAGGCCCTCACTAGTGTTCCCGCGCTCACTTAAGGTTTTCTTCTTGGGAGCCATGGATGTGGATGTATCTGTTAGGTTGGAGATTCGAGAAGGAGCGGATGCAGTGGCACTCTGAGTTCAGACAACGGTGGCGGCGGTCTCAGTGGGGAAGAATGGCAGCACGGTTCTCAGATGGATGAAATTGGTTCAGGGTATAGATCTCAAACAACCCTGACGACGTCAGTAACAGTCCTCGTGGACTGACAGAATTTGCGGTTACCGTTAGCAATGACTCGGATATACAAAGGTCCACTCGGATCTTTCTGAGATTAAGTTGTCAATTTCACTCGGGATGAGTTCTAGTCGGTACTCATAAGTGCAAGTTCATTACTCAGAGAATTTCGGTCGGTTTCAGTCGGTTCCTAATTCGACCAAGCGAGTTGAGTTTTGCCTGAACTCTGGGCATCAGTGTAGTGTGATTTCTTTTGTTGAGCGACGATTTCGTCTTTACTTCAAAGAATTTCAAGATGCATTTGACTCGGATGCAAGATTTTCAAGATACATACACACGGAAGAACTCAATAGCAAGGCATAATATGATGGATTTCATTATATAATATATAGATCATCAAGGTGGATTACATATATGGGGGAGATTATCCTAATCTACTGCTAACTACTACTACGACTATGGTGGTAGTGGCGGTGGTGGCCTACACACCGGTGGAGGGCCCGGCCGAGGGCCTAGTACCGCGGCGGCGCTTGGAGGCCGGAGCGTCGGCCCCATCTCCGCCGTCGTGGCCACCGTCGTGGCCGCCCGGGCCATCTTGGCCGCCGGGGGCATCGTCATCGTTGTCGTCGTCGGAGTCCTCCTCCTCGCTGTCCTCCTCGTCGTCGTCGTCGGACTCCTGGAGGGCGGCACGGCGGAGGCCGCGGAGCTTGGCTATCTCCTTGCGGTTGTAGCCCTGGGAGTCATCGGTGTTGGGCTCTGAGTCATCCTCCCGTGGTGGTGCGTCCTCGGGGGCTTCCTCCTCCTCGCTGGAGGAGAAGTCCTCCGAGGACTCCTCATCGTAGGCGCCGCCAAAGTACGTGTCGTCAGAGTCCTCATACTCCAACGACGGTGGCGAGCGCGCACGCTTCTTGCCTTTCCCTCCGGCCATGGCTGAGTGTGAGGGGATGGGAAGTTCTTGGGGTTTTTCTTGAAGTGGTGAGTGCTCAATGGAGGCGTGATGGATGGCCGGGCGATGGCTCTGCTCTTATAGTACGGCCACCCCGCTTCGATCTCTGTGAGTGCGATTCAATTGGCTGCGTCGTTTCGACTTCCTCCACGCATCAGTCATCGCATGGGCGAATAATGGCTGTTGTGTGTTCGAAAGATTCCTATTTTCTTGGGGTTTTTCGGGTAACTCCTCGGTACCTTCCACTCGTCCCCTTTGGGTTAACCCCATGGGGTGCGGGATTTGTGGGAAAAATATCCTTTTTCCTAAAATCCGAAAAACAGGAAGTTTGAGTCGGCTTTATATGACTCGAAAAGCTGAGGACAGATGGTAACTCGGATAAAAGGATTTGTTATTCCTCAAGTTGACTCGGCATTTGAGGATTGCATTCTATGAGGTCTGATCGAAGGGTTTAGATCTTCAAGCTGATTGATACTCAAGTCAACTTGAAGCTCGGGGGCTACCCCATGGGGTGCACCTGGCGGTGCACCAAAAGAAACAGTGTGGATTCAGATGAGGAACTCATGAGTGGAATATTATTCTTTTTGGAATCTCAAGTCAATTAATCTCTAAATTAACTTAAGCCTCAGGGGCTTGTGCGAGATAGATATCTCCTGGGCCCTCACAGCGCAGATTCAGTACATGGGCCGTTGGAGGGCCCAATGGAGATGGCAGGCCCTTTACGGGGTGCCGGCTAATCTCGTGGGGCCGAGAACTGTCACACCCTGGTTTTAAAAACACAAACCAGAGCAAAACTATATGTGTGCCAGGATCTAGTCTCACACATATGGAGACAATAAATAGTGATATAACAGAACATGCTTTATTACATAAGACATACACAAAGTAGCGGAAGCGTAACTAAATCTTCGAGCCATCCACAGGGAAACCAACTGGGGGTCGCATGCCTAGAACTTCACGAACCTTCATTTGTACACTTTCAGGCCTTCATCTTTCTGAGCAGTGGTTGGAATTTTCCCCCCAACAAGGAATAAATATAAAGAAGCAAGCGTGAGTACATCTCGCACTCAACAAATATAACATAAACCATGAGGCTCTAAGGTTAGCTGACAAACTGCATTAGCTTTTAATTTACTACTTTTATTAAAGCCTACTTGCTATGAATCAGTAACAACGCCATTAGCCCAAAAGATTTTGCATAAGAAATTAAATAAGATTAAACAGACATAACAATTATCAAAACCATAACCAAAATCAAGGAACCTCAGCCAAGAGTCCTTCTAATCACTGGGAAGGGTCTGGGCCGCTCATAACTGTGAGCACGGCTAACATGTTAGTTTTACACTCTCGAGAGGTTGTACATCTTTACCCACAATTCGTGAGCTACGCTAGGAATTCATCACATTACCGGAGATGAGATGACTAGCAAGCGCACTACGAAGCCTTTACAAAGATCATGTTGGTAAGGTGTAACCGCTAAGGTTTCAGGTTCCGCAACCGTGGAGCAAGCCTCAAGGGGAGAAGCACATACATATAACGTAAAGCACACTCAACCCAAGCAGCGCGAGGGCCACAGAAGCTCACCTCCCCTCTTGCCCCGCAGGTAAGTTACTCCCAAACCAAAACAGCCTAATTAATCAGCTAAGTCTGTCCCATTCCAGCCTTATGGTAGCACTGTTTTAATGATATGGCGTCTACGTAATCATCGGAGCACCACACATGCATACAATTACACACATGCAAGCACACAAATACAAACTATAAGAAACAGTACACCATATCATTAAAACAGAAGATAAAAGCTTTATAAATCTATTCTACGCATCGCTACGAACTCGTGAGCGCAAGAATCGTCGAAAACGGGTTTAAAACGGAGAAGTTATGAGCTTTTGAAGGTTGCAGGGACTTGTAAATACATTTCGAAAATCAGGGTTTAAAACACTAAAACAAAGGCATGCTGCTATCGGCGTGGATTGCGGGTTAATTCCGGTAAAGCACAGGGTTGTTTCTGCAAAACGGCAGTGGCAGCGGCGATGTGGCACGTCCTCATTTGCTGGATCGGCCGACACACACATGGCCACGGAGTTGCGGGTGCAGAGGATCCCGGTCGGATCCGGTGCGGCGGAATCTGGCTCCCGTGTGGAGCGCCGAACGGGGAACGACCGTTCGGACCAGTGGCGGCCTGGAACGTGGCACGGGAGGCAGGGCGCTGCGCGGCCGGGGCACTCGCTGGACGCGTCGTCTCCGCGCGGGAGCGGGCTCCGTACGGGCGTGTGTCCAGCGTGGGACCGGACGGGCCAGAGGGAGAAGGGGCTCGGTCGGCGGTGTGGGCCCCAGGCGAACGGGAGCAGGTACGGGGCAGGCAGCTCGCGCTCTCGCTCGCTCTCCAGCGCGGGAAACCGGCGGCCGTAGGGGAGCGGGCCCATGCGCCTCGTCTCCAACCTGAGACAGGAGCGAGCGGCCGTAGGGGACAGGCCGGGCCCGGTGGGGTCCACGCGGAGGAGGGAGCAAGCGGCATGCGGGGCCCATGGCGAGCGGGGAGGGCGGCTCTCCTCTGCAGGGAGCGGTAGGCAGCATGGGACAGGTCGGGCCCACTGACGCCATGAGTGGGAAAAGGACGTCGAGTTCCAAAACCGAGGGATGGCAGTAGGCATGGAAAAGCTCACCGGAGTTGGGTTTTCTTCACCGTCGTTGAAGAAGAAACTCAGATCTACAGAGCATCGGTGATGTCCTCACAAAATGGAGACAACCCCGACGAAGATCTCGACGAGACGAACGTCGTGGTGTCCTCGGGTTTCGCCGGAGATGGACGGACGAGGAAGAAATCGCCGCCGAACGTTGGCCGGAGTTGGAGAAGACTTCAACCTTCCCGCTCAGATCTAGGGAGTTGGGGTTTCGGGATTGAAAAACGGATACCGGTTCTGAAAAGAGGACGACGAGAGGATTCCGATGAATATATATATGCACGGGTTTGGGCCGAGTTTGATTTGGGCTATTTTCGGAATATTTAATTTTGGGTATTAAAATAATTCTAGAATATCTAGAATTATTGTTCGTGCCCTGAAAAATACTCCAATGGCTCCAAAAATTCCAGAAAAATTCTCAGATATGTTTTGGCACCCAATGAACTCAAATAAAATATTTAGAGCTCATGAAAAGATTTAGAAGACCCACCAATAAATGGAATTTGCTCTAGGAAAAAATGGGAAAGGCCTCCGGATAAATCCAGAAAATTCACCGGAACAACTTGACGATGAACAAAGATTTTAGGACGGGATTTCACAGTCAAAACATGCTGGCCTAGCATAGAGTGATGAGATGGTCGGCATGATTTGTGGCGAGATACAAGAAAATCATGACGAACAGGTCTGCATGACAAAGAAAAGAGTGGGGAGGGAGACCACTCGACAAAGGGATAGGGTAAAGGCATAGGAAAGAGAGAAGAGGTGAGTCGATTCCAACTTCGGTTGGCTGTTGGATCGAAAAACAGAAAGGAAAGAGCTGGGCCAAAAGTGCAGGTGAAAAGAGGAGGAGATTTATGGTCTTTTGTTTTGAAAACTTTTCCAAACTCTTTTATTTAAAAGGAGTTAAACACTATAAAAGGAAACCACTCAACATAAAACCAATGCAACGGCATGAATGCAACAACATGTTGTCCTAAGTTCTTTTTAGTTGTTTTAAAATTTATTTTAATGCTCATTCTAAACATAAAAACCCTTAATAAATTGAGAAAAGCATTTTAAATATTTTAAATTACTGGAAATGAAATTTAGGGTGTTACAAATCTACCCCCCTTAACGGGAATCTCGTCCCCGAGATTCGGGTCGGCTAGCAAAGAGAGAAGGGTAGGTGATTCTCGACTCTTCTACACACTTCTCGATCCTTGCCATTGGTGATGACGTGGAGTCGTTGTCTTTCTGGTAGTCGACATTGCTTCTTCTCTAGCGCCCGTGGCTACCGGTGTGATCCACCAACACGATGCACGTGGTTGATTGGGTAGAAGGGACCGAAAGAGAGAATGTTTGGTTTACCCCAACGATCTAAGTTTATTAAAACATAGCTTTTGAAAACATGTTTAAGTCATGGGCATAACTCCACAACTTGAGACACACACAATACAAAGATCCAAATCAATCATAATCACAATAACAATCATCACAAGCACACCACATCAGCTCGCATGTAGTCGGTCTTACAGGTGTAAGGTAGAACCTCCTAAGCATAAGAGAAGTAGAGATTGCTCTAAAAGAAAGGATGATCAAGACAAAGGAGAGGAGAGGAGAGCAACAAGACATAGGACAAGAGAAGTGAAAAGATATTAGACAAAGAGGAGATAAGCAAGCAAGATAAGGAGTAGACTATAGAAATTTTGTTCTTAAAAACGACCAGTTCTATTTAGGCTTGGTCCTACAGTCAGTACGGCTCTGATTCCACTTTGTCACACCCTGGTTTTAAAAACACAAACCAGAGCAAAACTATATGTGTGCTAGGATCTAATCTCACACATATAGAGACAATAAACAGTGATATAACAGAACATGCTTTATTATATAACGTTAAACAACATTTACATAAGACATACACAGAGTAGCGGAAGTGTAACTAAATCTTCGAGCCATCCACAGGGAAACCAACTGGGGGTCGCATGCCTAGAACTTCACGAACCTTTATTTGTACACTTTCAGGCCTTCATCTTTCTGAGCAGCGGTTGGAATTTTCCCCCCAACAAGGAATAAATATAAAGAAGCAAGCGTGAGTATATCTCGCACTCAACAAATATAACATAAACCATGAGGCTCTAAGGTTAGCTGACAAACTGCATTAGCTTTTAATTTATTACTTTTATTAAAGCCAACTTGCTATGAATTAGTAACAATGCCATTAGCCCAAAAGATATTGCATAAGAAATTAAATAAGATTAAACAGATATAGCAATTATCAAAACCATAACCAAAACCAAGGAACCTCAGCCAAGGGTCCTTCTAATCACTGGGAAGGGTCTGGGCCGCTCATAACTGTGAGCACGGCTAACATGTTAGTTTTACACTCTCGAGAGGTTGTACATCTTTACCCACAATTCGTGAGCTACGCTAGGAATTCATCACATTACCGGAGATGAGATGACTAGCAAGCGCACTACGAAGCCTTTACAAAGATCATGTTGGTAAGGTGTAACCGCTAAGGTTTCAGGTTCCGCAACCGTGGAGCAAGCCTCAAGGGGAGAAGCACAGACATATAACGTAAAGCACACTCAACCCAAGCAGCGCGAGGGCCACAGAAGCTCACCTCCCCTCTTGCCCCGCAGGTAAGTTACTCCCAAACCAAAACAGCCTAATTAATCAGCTAAGTCTGTCCCATTCCAGCCTTATGGTAGCACTGTTGTCCTAGGTGGTCGCTTTGTGATTCGGTCCTTAGGGAGAGAACTAGCAAAAGCACACGAGCATATTGCTCAAGCTCCCTAAACCATGTTGCTAAAAAGCCAGTTTTACAAGAGACATGAACCACTCAAGCACACAGCACAGAGGGTTAAGCTCACATTAATTGCATAGAACCATTAGTCAAAATTAATTAGCATAAAGATATGTGTTCACGCAGCACCTAGCACAACTTAACCATATGCATCCCAAAAGGTAGATATATAAGAATAAAAGTAGCTAGGTAAAACCTTACAGGCATACAAATTTAAATGCACATGCAATGATTAAAAGGTTATTAGGAGTTGTTTATGTTATACTTGCCTTCCTTTAAAAAAGTAACGCTGCTCAGAGTCTTCTGGATGTCAATCTGGATGCTGCACTTGAGATTCCAGGAACAAGACTGCCGTCTACGTAATCATCGGAGCACCACACATGCATACAATTACACACATGCAAGCACACAAATACAAACTATAAGAAATAGCACACCATATCATTAAAACAGAAGATAAAAGGTTTATAAATCTATTCTACGCATCGCTACGAACTCGTGAGCGCAAGAATCATCTAAAACGGGTTTAAAACGGAGAAGTTATGAGCTTTTGAAGGTTGCAGGGACTTACTTGTAAATACATTTCAAAAATCAGGGTTTAAAACACTAAAACAAAGGCCTGCTGCTGTCAGCGTGGATTGCGGGTTAATTTCGGTAAAGGAGAGGGTTGTTTCTGCAAAACAGCAGTGGCTGCGGCGACGTGGCACGTCCTCATTTGCTGGTTCGCCCGACACACACATGGCCACGGAGTTGCGGGTGCAGAGGATCCCGGTCGGATCCGGTGCGGTGGAATCTGGATCCCGTGTGGAGCGCCGAACAGGGAACGGCTGTTCGGACCAGTGGCGGCCTGGAACGTGGCACGGGAGGCAGGGCGCTGCGCGGCCGGGGCGCTCGCTGGACGCGTCGTCTCCGCGCGGGAGCGGGCTCCGTACGGGCGTGGGTCCAGCGTGGGACCGGACGGGGCGGAGGGAGAAGGGGCTCGGTCGGCGGTGTGGGCCCCAGGCGAATGGGAGCAGGTGCGGGGCAGGCAGCTCGCGCTCTCGCTGGCTCTCCAGCGCGGGAAACCGGCGACCGTACGGGAGCGGGCCCGTGCGCCTCGTCTCCGACCCGAGACAGGAGCGGGCGGCCGTAGGGGACAGGCCGGGCCCGGTGGGGTCCACGCGGAGGAGGGAGCAGGCGGCATGCGGGGCCCATGGCGAGTGGGGAGGGCGGCTCTCCTGTGCAGGGAGCGGTAGGCAGCATGGGACAGGTCGGGCCCACTGACGCCACGAGCGGGAAAAGGACGGCGAGTTCCAGAACCGAGGGATGGCAGTAGGCATGGAAAAGCTCACCGGAGTTGGGTTTTCTTCACCGTCGTTGAAGAAGAAACTCAGATCTACGGAGCACCGGTGATGTCCTCACAAAATGGAGACAACCCCGACAAAGATCTCGACGAGACGAACATCGTGGTGTCCTCGGATTTTGCCGGAGTTGGAGAAGACTTCAACCTTCCTGCTCAGATCTAGGGAGTTAGGGTTTCGGGATTGAAAAACGGATACCGATTCTGAAAAGAGGACGACGAGAGGATTCCGATGAATATATATGCACGGGTTTGGGCCGAGTTTGATTTGGGCTATTTTCGGAATATTTAATTTCGGGTATTAAAATAATTCCAAAATATCTAGAATTATTGTTCGTGCCCCGAAAAATACTCAGATGGCTCCAAAAATTCTAGAAAAAAATTCTCAAATATGTTTTGGCACCCAATGAACTCAAATAAAATATTTTAAGGCTCATGAAAAGATTAAGAAGAGCAAATGGAATTTGCTCTAGGAAAAAATGGGAAAAGCCTCCGGATAAATCCAGAAAATTCACCGGAACAACTTGATGATGAACAAAGATTTTAGGACAGGATTTCACACTCAAAACATGCCAGCCTAGCATAGAGTGATGAGATGGTCGGCATGATTTGTGGCGAGATACAAGAAAATCATGACGAACAGGTCCGCATGACAAAGAAAAGAGTGGGGAGGGAGACCACTCGACAAAGGGATAGGGTAAAGGCATGGGAAAGAGAGAAGAGGTGAGTCGATTCCAACTTCGGTTGGCTGTTGGACCGAAAAACAGAAAGGAAAGAGCTGGGCCAAAAGTGCAGGTGAAAAGAGGAGGAGATTTATGGTCTTTTGTTTTGAAAACTTTTCCAAACTCTTTTATTTAAAAGGAGTTAAACACTATAAAAGGCAACCACTCAACATAAAACCAATGCAACGGCATGAATGCAACAACATGTTGTCCTAAGTTCTTTTTAGTTGTTTTAAAATTTATTTTAATGCTCATTCTAAACATAAAAACCCTTAATAAATTGAGAAAAGCATTTTAAATATTTTAAATTACTGGAAATGAAATTTAGGGTGTTACAAGAACGGATGACGAGCTTGAAGACAAAGTCAAAAGGTGCCATAATTCAGGAAAAGCGTAAAGGAGTTGGTTCGGACTCTGCGTTTAGAAGCAGCGGGACTCAAGGAAGGGAACATGTAATCGTAGATTCTGTATACTCTTTTAGGCTTCCAAACTGAGTAGGACTCGTAGATGGAAACTGACTTGTAACCCAAGCCTTGCCGGACTATATAAGGCGGGTGAGGGACCCCTACGTAGATAATCAATCATCTCATTGCATACTAGCCACCAAACATCCTAGCCCTCATTGTAACCTCGAGAACTCAGATCAATACAACTCGCAGCAAACAAGAAGTAGGGTGTTACGCATATCGCGGCCCAAACCAGTATAAACCCTTGTGATTTGTCGCATCTCTACGTGAACCATCGAGCTAAGCCGATCTCGCCACCCCAAAAGCATCACGTGCCACACCCCGTTGTGCATTGCTAGTATCAAACACCGACACAGCAGTGCACCAAACGAGATCGAGGAGGTGGTCTCAGACGACGAGCAACCTGTCCTCGCCGAAACGTCGCAAGATCGCCACAGGAGGGAAAGGGCGAACCGCATCCGTAACATCCGGCGTCGTCACATCCTGGTCAACAAAGATCCCACGCTGCCCGTCTCGATAGACGAGGTAACACGGGATAGCGAGGATGATCAAGAAGTTCAGAGCCATCGGCACAGGAACCAGGCGCGGCAGCGGCGTCGCGATTGGCAAGCCAGTCGAGCCAGGCGATAGCGGGTGGCTGCGCTTCCCAGACGTAATCTTCTGAAGGGGTTCGAAGGGGTCATGGAGACCCCGAGTCAAGCCGATGGGGCGCTAGTCAAGCTTTGCGAGCTCCTCCCCAACAATGAGGATGGGGAGGCCATCAAGACCGTTGTCGCTCGAGCAGCGGACCACCTTGTGCCCAAGCATCAGGGGGCAGCTGATGCACGGCAGGTCATCAATGGCAACTACGATGCGCGTCACAGCATCGAGCAGTCTCGCGCTCAGCGACACCAGATCGAGATGGATCGGCGGGCAAACTACGACCAGGACTATGGCCCCCCTCAGCGTGCTCCAGCTGCCAGGGGTCACTCGGGAGCTGTCTCCGTGAACAGCTCCACTCCCTAAGTCAGGTCTGAGTGTGACCCTCGCCCTCATTCCCGCCACACCGGCCAGATGAGGATCGTGGCAACCCAGCTAGCAGCACTGAAGCAGCCGTGGCAGCCTTTGGTTGGAGGATTCAAGACGTCGAATGGACGCCCAATTTCAAGATCTCAAACATTGAAAAATTCGAAATGAAGATTGATCCGCGGAACTGGCTGGCTGTGTACACTACCGCGGCCCAGGAGGCCAATGCCTCAGAAGATCTCATGACGGCCTACATCCCGATCAAGTTGCGGCAGGATGCGCTTCAATGGCTTCGCCACCTCAGGCGGGGCTACATTGAAGACTGGGGTGACTTCCGTCACCTGTTTATCGCCAACTTCTAGTCACTCTCTAACAAGCCGGTGCAGCGATGGGACCGCAAAACCATTAGGCGCAAGGATTCAGAAAGCCTGCGATCATACCTCAAGAGGTTCCAGGCTCTCAGGAATCGTATCCCCGACATATCTGAGGATACGGTGATTGACGACTTCCTCCAGGGCTCAAACGACCAAGTCTTCATCAAGCACATATTGGAAAGAGCGCCCACTACCTCGGACCACCTTTTCCAAGAAGCGAACCGCTACATTACAGTGAAGGAACACGCTCGTGACCTTGTCCGTCCCCGACAGGACGATCGGGTCAAGGGAAAGCAAGAGAGACACGAAGAACCCTCGCGGCAAGATTTTCGCTGGGACAAGAGGCTTCGAGAGGAGGTCTGAGTCGTGACTCCAGCTCCAGTACGTCCACGTGGCCTGCCTCTTGCTCTAGCTCGGACCCTCGATCAACTCCTCGACGAGCCGTGCCCTGCACACAAGGATGTGCGCCATACTCTCCGAAACTGCCGCGACTTCAAAGCCATGCTGACGCGTGGCCAGTTCCCAATGCCACAGCCTACTCCGCCGCCGCCCCAACCGCGAAACCAGCCTCCACAACGACTAAATGGAGGCAATAATCAACGCTTCCCAGACGTCAACACGGAGGTCAACTTCATCCTAGGGGGGCATGGAGCATATGCGAGCAAGCGCCAGCAGAAACTGGAGGATCGGTGGATCAATGCGGCCACCTCAAAGCCACCGCAGCCATACGATTGGTCCCACGAACCAATCTCCTTCAGTCGGGCGGATCAGTGGCTCAACTTCGATGGGCCAGGCAAGTAACAGTTGCCGGTAAATCCCATAGTCGGGGATACCCGACTCAAGAAGGTGTTGATCAACGGCGGGCAAGCATCAACGTGGTGTTCCCTAGAGCTCTGCAAGACATGGGGATCCCATCAGTGAACTCAAGAAGTCAGATACCCCGTTCTTCGGAATTGTGCCGGGTGCGGGTGAATATCCGCTCGGGCACATCTATGTGCCCGTCACCTTTGGTACCACAGAAAACTTCCGTATCGAGACACTGCGTTTTGAAGTTCTGACCTTCAACTGCGTCTACAACGCCATCATCAGGCATCCTGGGCTAGCTAAGTTCATGGCTATCCCGCATTACCCATACCTCGTCCTCAAGATGCCAGCTCCAGGCGGTGCTCTTTTAATACGTGCTGACTTCAAGGGAGCCTCGGAGTGTGTGCAAGAGGCCATGCAGATGGCCCTTGAGCAGAATCAAATGGCAGCACAGAAGAAGCTCAAGGCGGACGAAACCAACATGTCGCAGGAAGACCTCTAGATCCCAACTCAAGAAGCGGCCTCGAGCGCGGCAATCCAACCAGCCATCCCGATGAAGGAGATAAGTCTCTCCATACGCGCTAACTTCATGGGAGCCTCAGAGTGTGTGCAAGAGGCCATGCAGATGGCCCTCGAGTAAAATCATGTGGCGGCACAGAAGAAGCTCAAGGCAGACGAAGCCAACATGTCGCAGGAGGACCTCTAGATCCTGACTCAAGAAGCGGCCTCAAGCGCGGCAATTCAGCCAGCCGTCCCAACGAAAGAGATAAGTCTCGATCCTTCGGATGCAACCAAGGCGACTGCCATCAACACTCTTCTTCCTCCCAAATAGGAACACCCGCTCGTCCAGTTCCTAAGGGCCAATCGCGACATATTTGCATGGAAGCCTGCGGATATGCCTGGGTCCTGAGGGAACTGGTCGAGCACCAACTCAAGGCGTTCCCTAATGCCAAACCCATCAAGAAGAGGCTGCGGCGATTTACTCCAAAAAAGCGAGAGGCCATTAGGGCAGAGTTAACCTAGCTGAAGGCTACCGGTTTTATTAGAGAAGTCATGCATCCCGAGTGGCTTGCAAATCCTGTACTCGTTCTCAAAAAGAATAAAAAGGACTGGCGGATGTGTGTTGATTATACTGATCTCAATAAACACTGCCCTAAGGACCCGTTCGGGTTGCCTCGTACCGACCAGGTCATTGACTCTACGGCCGGCTGCACCTTACTCTCTTTTCTCTATTGTTACTCAGGCTACCACTAGATCAGTCTACCAATCGAGGATCAGGAGAAAACAGTGTTCATCAAGCCTTTAGGTGCATACTGCTATACCTCCATGTCTTTCGGGTTGAAGAACGCCAGAGCAACGTACCAAAGGGCGATTCAAACTTGCCTCACCGACCACTGGGGCAAACGTGTTGAAGCCTACGTTGATGACGTCGTGATCGATGATCTGCAGCAGGTATTCGATGAGAGCCAATGGACCGGCCTCATTGCTTTCTTTGTGTGATGAGTGATTGTCAACGAGCTCAAGCCCTCCGATGGACTGGAGGCTCTCCTATGGACTGGAGGTAGATGATAAAGACCTTAATGGACTGAGGCAAAAGCCCTCCAATGGACCGGAGGCAATGCTCGGCGTTGGTCGGCCATGGAAGCTCGGTACACTGAGGGGCGGATCGGCAACGGTGGTGTAAGCTCTCCGATGGACCGCGATGCAACTCCGATGGGCTGGAGAAGCCGGGTGTCACCATGGTGCTCCAACCCGAGTGCATGGCGCGAAGGCGTGCGAGGGAGGCTTTGGCGGCTTCGGCTCAAAACGGCCACCCAAGGTACCCAAGGCTTGGTGAGTTGGGCCACGACTCGCCAAGAAAGAGAAGATGGGCCAAGTCTGGCCCAGACGGAGACTTTCTAAAGTTTTTCGGTTTCTGACTTCAAAATCGGGGGTGCAAAGGTGGATTGGACTACTGGCCACGTGGAGGACATCCGAAGATTGCGTGGAAGCTAAGAAGATCAAGTCTTCATCGTGGTCGTCCGTCCCCGATATTTCAGGTTCTTTTCTGTTTTAGCCCCTCCGAGCGTTTCTAGTGTTAAGGGTCTATGTGTAAAAATGCCAAAACTGAACCGGTGTATAAATGGCCTAAGAGCTGGTCATTAGAGGTAGTCTTGGCAGCTAGGTTTTCATTTCCTTAGGGTAATTTTCGTCCTCAAGCTTTGAGCTCTAAGTTTAGGAGGGTTAGGGTGAGATCTAGCCTCCAAATCAAGAGGGAAGGTGAGGGCGGTTGCTTGGGACGAAATCCTTCATTGTAATCTGATCTAAGACCTCTTTTGAGGCTCATAATCGAAGTGGTTTCATGCAGCAACTTTGTGTGCTTCTCCTCCCTTTGTTCTCTTTGGTTTTTGGCTTCAATCCTTGGCTTTTGGGGTGTTTGTTTTGGCCAAGGTTGAATCCTTTGTTTTCCTTATGTTTTGGACTTGCAAGGACAGGGAGATTATGTCTTAGAACATCTCAATCCCAAAGGAATGCCACGAGCAAGTTGTTCTTCAGCTTTTTCCTTTCTTGCCCAAATATTCACCTCTTCACGAGATCTGAAATTCCCGCTAATCCCGTGATCTTTTTCCATAGATCTTTTGGGAATAGTTTTGGAATGGGGTAGGATAGCCTTTGCCAATTTTTGTGATGTTTGGAGAAGGTTTGGTCAAGTTTCGGATTGCTTTTGTGTGAGTTTCCTGCTGTCCAGTTTTCCTGCTGGTTCTGTCCGTCTTCAAGCCTTGTTTGGTTTAGGGGTCAAACCTTCGAATTTTGGGCTGAAATTTTGTGGAGCTCTTTATCAGTGAATCATAAAGCTCCCATAAAAATTTCTGAACATTTGGTGGTGTTTTGACCTGGTTTTGGTATTTTTCTTTTGGGGTTGGTCTGTTAGTTTTTTAACCACCGGACAGTCCGGTGGTTAACCACCGGACAGTCCGGTGCCTCTAGGATTTTTATTCCTTGTCCAATTGAGCTAAAAATTTGTGGAGTAGTTCCTTGGCCCCCTTCTTAACCTACAGTAAAAATTTCATAATTTTTGGAGTTGGTTTGATAGGGTTTTGGTCCGAATTTTTTTGGAGTGTCACGCTGTAAGCACCAGACAATCCGGTGGTTAACCACCGGACAGTCCGGTGGTTACAACTTGTTCCAATTGACCTGAAATTTTCTGGAGTTGTTCCCTATTGCCTTGTGAAGGTTTGGTAATTTTGGGGGATTTTTTGGGGCTTTTCTTGAGGGGTTTTGAGATTTTTCTTTGCAGCCCTGTCTGTTTGAAATTTGCAGTTCCCCAGAGTTGGTTCCTTTTGCGGTCCTTTTCTTAGCTGTTTGAGCGTGTGCTTCCGCTTGGTGCTTGGTACGTATCTGTTCAGTGGACGGTACCAAGCACGTGTTGTGAGCTAGATACGTATCCTCTCAGTGGACGGTGTCTAGATTTGTTGTGGGTGTTGTTTCCGTTTTGTACTGCGGTGGGGGTTTGAGTTTGAGTTTTCAAGTGCTCCTATTCACCCCCCCTCTAATCACACGTCTCGGTCCTACAAGTGGTATCAGAGCCGGTTAGGTTTTCTATACCTTAACCGGTGACGAAACCGTAGCGACGATGACTTACTCCAGGAAATTCCCGTCCTTGGCTCCGATGGCTATCCCTACTGGAAAGGTAGGATGGAGGCGTTCCTTGTTAGCCAGAGTCAGGACATATGGGATGCTACTCAGAGTACGACTTTTGTGGTGCTTCCAGTCGCTGAGCGTACTACGCAGGATATCGTGGTTCAGCATGAGGCGACTGCCAAGGCTGTTAACTTTCTCTTCTCCGGGCTTGGTCCCATGGATTATGAGAGAGTGAGTCACCTTAAGACTGCGCGTGAGATATGGTCACTGCTTAGTGCACACTATGAGGGTACTGCGACGATTAAGGCTAGGCTTGTGGAGACTTACCAGCGCGAATATGAGAATTTCATCCAGAAGCCGGGAGAGTCAGTAGACGACTTGTTTGGTCGCTTTCAGTCGATCATCAACAAGTTGCGTGTCAACTCTGCCCCCGCTGCCCTCCCATATACCGATCATCAGCAGGCTGTCAAGTTGCTGTATGCTTTGGACAGAAAAATATGGGAGATCAAGGTGAACTCAATCATTGAGTCGGCAAGGTATGATACAATTGGAGTAGAGACGCTCTATAGTAAGCTCAAGGCCACCGAGGTAGATTACAAGATGAGGGATTCCCTCGCTTGTACAAGTTCTAAGAGTCTGGCCTTGGCTACCCCCTCTAGTGAGTCTGTCACTAACCCCAAGTTATACAACTTCTCGTTTTCTGCTTTGATGTCTGTTACAGAGGAGCAGCTAGTGACACTTGGGGATGATGAGTTGTGTCTGGTGTCTAGTCGCTTTCAGCGCGCCTATGACAACCGGATGAGCAAGAAGAGGGGAGAGCGGCCCAAGTGCTTCGAGTGCGGAGAGGTTGGCCACTTCATCGCCGAGTGTCCCAACAAGAACGACTACTACAAGAAAGGCAAGAGCTACTCCCACGACTCCGACAAGTACCACCCCAGCAAGGCCAGCTTTGACAAGCATCGCTCTAGCAAGCACGGCTTCGGCAAGTGTCCCTTTGGCAAGAAGAACTTCTGGAAGGCTTTCAAGAGCTACCAGAAGGACAACTGGAAGCGGGACAAGGCCTTCTTTGCCGAGATCGGGTTCTGTAGCAGCGGATCTTCTTCCTCTTCGTCCTCATCGAGCTCAAGCGATGAGGAGATCACATACAGGAAGGACAAGAGGAACGATCAAGGAGGTCCAGCTGGCTTGTGCTTCGTTTCCACCAAGTCCAGGCGCAAGAACAAGGACAAGAGGAGCTCGGTCTGCTCCATGGCGCTTGAGGACAACGAGAACAAGGATGATGGCAGCAACACTTCTTCAGATGATGAGGTAACTCCTGAGCAAGCCGAAATCCTTGAGATGCTAGAGCAGAACAGCTGTGAGTTGAAAGCCCAGGATAAGATGCTGGAGAAGGCAACCAAGAAGCTGCAGAAGTTGAAAGCCCAACTTGCTGAGGCTTTAGAGGAGAATGAGAAGTTGAGGAGTGTGAGACCCCAACCTAGTGAGATTGAGTGCCCTACCTGCGAGTCTTTCATGACGGAGCTTGGTGACCAGAGAGATAGGTATGCCAAGCTGGTAGAGGAGATAGATGAGCTGAAGGTTGAGCTAGGTAAACTCTAGTCCAAACTGGATGAGCCTGTTTTGAGTGGAGAGCTTGAGTGTGAGTCTTGCCCCTGTTTAGTTGGAGAGCTAGCTGTGCTAAATGATAAGTTTGAGGGGCAGCTCATGGAGCTTGAGGAGCTTAGGGCTAGACCTGCGCTTTTGGGTGCGTGTATGGTCGTCCAACCTTGAGAGGTGAGTTAGAGCAGTTGAGAGCTGACCTTAAGGTGCTTTCAGCACCTACTGACACTTGTGAGAACTGTCTAACCCTTAGGATGCCACCATTAGGAAGTTGGAGAAAGCTGTTGTGGTTCCCTCCCTAGACTGTGACACCTGTGCTGCCCAGACTGTGGTTCTGGAGAATCTGAGGGAAGAGATGTTGTCTTTGCAAAATGACAACAACAGGTTGAGAGAGGTGCTCAGTTGGGTATATGCTAGGCAACCCCAACTAGAGATGATCATAGAGAGCACCAAGAGAGCCGAGGGTGAGACAAGTGGTGTTGGGTTTGGAGAGTGTAGCATTTCGGGAGAGAAGAGTGCCCCAGTTAAGATCAAGACTGCATCTACCCAGCCAGGTGAGACTGTTGATGGGGTTTACCATGGGCCACCCAAGGCTGCCCCAAAAAAGTAGTATTGGACACCCACGCCTTCCAAGGCTAAGCTAGACAAGATTGTTGAGGAAGAGCTTAAGCCCAAGGGCAAGAAGCCAGTCCAGCAGCCTAAGGCACCCAAGGCCACACCACCTAAGCCCAAGTCCCAGCCTAACCCAGTTTCTAGGAGGCCTGTCTACCACTGTGAGTTTTGCCAGCGGCCACCTAGAGGAGTTTTGCTTCAGGAGGAAGCGGGTTGAGAGGCAGGAGAGAGCTTTGGGGAATCAGGATCAGTTCTACCAGGGTGGTAGGCAAGATCCTCCCCACCGCGGTGAGAGGAGAGACCGCTTTGCTGGTAGTGAGAAAGAAGGCGGCCTTCAGGCCCGTGCTCCAGGTGGTGAGAGACACTTTACCGGCCGAGCTCCTAATCGTTTTCAGCGCGGCTATGGACCTCGTGACCGAGGCTTTGAGAGAGCTTTCGAGGGTTCACGCTTTGGAGGTCGTGGTTACCCTGATCGTCATGATGATTTTGTTGATTGTGCTTACCCCACTTTTGAGCAGATGGCTCGGTACTAGTACAGCAGTTTTGGTACTAACCCCAGTGCCGGACCGTTTGCTCACCGTCGCTTTACTTGACTTTGCAGGATCGAGTCATGGAGGACGTGTGGATCATGGACTCCGGTTCCTCTAGGCACATGACAGGGCACCGCAAGTGGTTCTCCAGCCTCAACCCCGTGAGCACCAAGGAGTACATCACATTCGGGGACAATGGTCAAGTTAAAGTGATGGGTGTTGGTTCTGTTTCACTCTCTGCTAAGCTTTCCCTAAGAGAAGTTGCTTTTGTTCAGAATCTGGGGTTCAATTTGGTCTCTGTTTCGCAACTTCTCGATGAAGGATTTGAGGTTCGTTTTAAGAAGGGTGCGTGCTGCGTTCTTGATGCTGAGGAGACCCTTGTTTGCTCTTTGCTGCCTTTTGGTTAGGTTTTTAGGGTCGACCTCACATCTGTTTCTGGCCCTGCGTGCTGTTTGGTTGCTAGTCCTTCTGCTAATATTTGGAAGTGGCATAGGAGGCTTGGTCACTTGAGCTTTGATCTGCTAGTCAGGTTGAGTTCAATGGGCCTAATCCGAGGATTGCCCAAGTTGAGAGCTAAGAAGGACTTAGTATGCCACCCCTGTCGTCATGGCAAGATGGTTGCCGCCTCTCACATTCCTGTGTCTCAGGTTATGACCTCCTATCCGGGTGAGCTACTCCATATGGATACAGTAGGTCCCGCTCGGGTAGCGTCGGTCAGTGGGAAGTGGTATGTGCTTGTCGTTGTGGACGACTTTTCGCGGTTTTCGCGGGTATTTTTCATGGAGTTTAAGGATGAGGCGTTTGGTTTTGTTCGGGATCTGGTACTGAGGTTGAGAAATGAGAGTCATAAGGCCATGAGGGCTATCCGCAGTGACAATGGCAGAGAATTCAGAAACTCTCGGTTCGAAAACTTCTGTCGTACCCTAGGTCTTGAGCACCAGTTTTCTTCTCCATATACCCCATCGCAGAACGGTGTTCTGGAATGCAAGAACTGCACACTCGTTGAGATGGCACGGACGATGCTTGATGAGCACAGGACTCCGAGGCGCTTTTGGGCTGAGGTAGTAAATACGGCCTGTTACATTGCGAACCGGACTTCTTGCGAGCTTTCCTTGGGAAGACCTCATATGAACTTCGGTTTGGTAGGCTGCCCAGCGTCAAGCATTTGCGAGCGTTTGGCTGCAGGTGCTTTGTGCTGAAGAAGGCGGGGCATTTGGACAAGTTTGAGTCTCGTTGTTTGGATGGGACTTTTTTGGGGTATGCTTCTAGTTCTAGGGCTTTTCGTGTGTGGATTTTAGAGGCCAAGCAAGTTGTTGAGACTTGTGAGGTTTCTTTTGATGAAACTATACCCTGCACAACCCCTGCCTTTGACTTTCAGGTGATGATGAAGAAGGCACCCCCATCTTTGAGGATGAGGAAGGTGCGGATAATGATGGTGATGCAGGAGCCACTGCACCGGCTGCAGCTCCTGCCCCCTTTGCTATGAGCTCAGATGATGAAGGAGGACCCTTGCCCACGGCTTCCTCCTCACTCTCCGGCAGCAAGCTCATGCAGAGGCTGCACTCGCTGAGGACGCAGGGGAGGTGACTTCCGAGATTATTCCATCTCGGCAGGTCCAGCGGGATCACCCTCCACACAGGATGATTGGAGACATTCACCAGCGTGTTACATGCTCTTCGGTTGCTTCTCTAGCCTTTTTCTCCCACTCTGCATATGTTGCTTCTTTTGAGCCCCGAGATGTGTCACATGCATTATCTGATCCTAACTGGGTGAACGCCATGCATGAGGAGTTGGAGAACTTTGAGAGAAACCATGTCTGGGATTTAGTTGAACCTCCACCAAACTGTCACCCTATAGGTACCAAGTGGGTTTTCAAGAACAAACAGGGTGAGGATGGGATGGTTGTGAGGAATAAAACGAGATTAGTAGCCCACGGTTTCTGTCAGAAGGAAGGGATAGATTATGAGGAGACCTTTGCTCCTGTAGCTCGTTTGGAAGCCATTAGGATTTTGCTTGCCTTTGCGGCCTCTAAAGGCTTCAAACTGCAGCAAATGGATGTCAAGTCTGCTTTTCTGAATGGATTCATAGAGGAGGAGGTATATGTGAGACAACCACCTGGCTTTGAGCATGCTAGATTTCTAGAACGGGTGTATAAGTTGAGGAAAGCCCTTTATGGTCTAAAGCAAGCTCCTAGAGCTTGGTATGCTAGGTTGAAGAGTTTCCTGCTCAAGTCTGGGTTTGTGATGGGTTCAGTAGACAAGACCTTGTTTTTGTTGAGTCGTGGCGGTGACACCCTGATTGTTCAGATATATGTTGATGACATAATCTTTGGTGGTTTACCTCACGCTTTGGTGTCTAGTTTTGCTGAACAGATGAGTAGGGAATTTGAGATGAGTCTTATGGGTGAGCTCCAGTTCTTCCTTGGGCTGCAGATCAAGCAAGGCCTTGAGGGTACCTTCGTCCATCAAGCTAAGTACACAAGGGATATACTCAAGAAGTTTAACATGGGTGACTCTAAACCCATGACAACTCCTATGAGTACAAACACGACGCTTGATGCTGATGAAGATGGGGAGGCGGTGGACCAGAAAGAATTTCGAGGGATGATCGGCTCACTTCTGTACCTGACGGCGACCAGGACGGACATTCAGTTCGCGGTCTGTCTTTGTGCGTGCTACCAGGCTTCTCCTAGGACTTCTCACCATCAAGCGGTGAAGCGTATTTTCAGGTATCTGAAATTCACTCCTGAGCTTGGTCTTTGGTATTCCTCGGGTTCTTCTCTTTCTCTTAGAGGGTTCTCAGATGCTGACCATGCTGACTGCTGGATTGATCGTAAGTCAACCTCCGGCACATGCCAACTCTTAGGAACCTCTCTTGTCTCTTGGTCCTCCCGCAAGCAAGCTAGTGTAGCTCTTTCCACCACAGAAGCAGAGTACATTGCTGCTGCTAGCTGCTGCTTCCAGCTCTTGTGGATGAAAGCCACCCTTAGTGATTTCGGCCTTAAGTATGGAAGGATCCCTCTTCTAGTTGACTCTACTTCTGTTATCTCTGTAGCTAAGAACCCCGTCTTGCACTCTAGAACCAAACACATAGACTTGAGGTTTCACTTTCTGAGAGATCACTATGAGAAGGGAGACATAGACCTAATCCACGTAGTATCTGCGAACCAGTTGGCCGATATCTTTACCACGCCCCTAGAATTTGACGCTTTTACGCGTCTGAGAGGTGAGCTTGGAGTGTGCTATCCCTTTTAGTCTGGGATAGTTTGCTATTCCTTTTAGTAAGGAATAGCTTTTGTAGTTTAGTTTTGCTTTTATCTTGCTTTTATTTCTCTGTCTCTTTTGCATATTGTATCATATCATGCATTGCATTGTATCATATGCATTTTCACTTCACTAGCACTAGAGCTCTTTTGGAATGATGAGTTAGTACTTGTTTGTGCTAGATTGTACAGATGCTTGCTTGATTATGGTTGGCTAAGCTCTCTTGAGTCTGTTGGATACTAGTTGTGAACTAAGTTATTTTATTCTTTGCAAATCAAAAACCATGATCACCACTTGATTTGGCTACCTAGCATGTGTAGGATTGTTGAATGCTATGCTATCTTTTCATACCTGGATATGCCAGTTGTATGTCTTTGCTAAGTTAATGCCTAAGCTTTTCTGACACCTTGCTTAAATTGAAATCTGAATCAAAATGCTTACAAGTGTGTCTTTTGTGATGAGTTGAGAAAGATCCAGGTGGGTTTGCTTGTCACACTGATCTAGTTCGAGACAGCTTGCCTTTGCATTTTGGCATGAACTTGGACTAGGCTGTGTATGACCAAAACCTTGTCTTAAGCTTCTGATGGTTATATACCTAGGCTTGGTATTGGTTGGTAAGAAGTGGCAAAAGACAAGTAAATAACCCCTGGCACAAAAAAAACTTGCTTATGAATACAAATGTTTAAATCTAAAATTTGCAAGACTCTAAAATGCTTATGGCTAGTTGTATATGCTTTGGTTGAGAGTAGCACACCTTGTATGCATTGCTAGCATCTTGTTGTTCATGCCTATCTTGCTAGGTGCTATTCATGTTGGTGATGCCTTCTTTTCATTAACCCTGAAAAACAAGCTTACTCTTGATATGTGTAAGATAGATTCATTTGAGCTTGTTATATGCTTCCTTGCCCTCACTTGCTCTGTATGCTAGAACTTGTGATTACTAGCTTTCCATCCCTTCTGAGCTCTTTCAGTTGCACTCCTTGCATTTCATGGCATATTTTGAGGGGGAGTTATCTAGTTCAGGGGGAGTTGAGTTCAAGGAACCCTTGATGTGTCCATTGTCAACAAGGGGGAGAAATTTGGGGAGAGATTAGTGTACTTCTCCAAGGGGAAGGGGGAGAACTCAGGAGAGATTTTGTTGAGGGAGAGCTTTGCATTCATATTGCATTTGTGAGGATGCATTTCAGGGGGAGTTTGAGCTTTTAGCATGCTCTTTGCATCGGTGCATTGCGCCTTTTGCCTCTGTCTTGAGGAGCCGATGCTTTGCTTTCTTTTGTTGTCTCATTGTGCCCTGTTTCTTTGCTTGTATTTGGTTCTTGGGCATTTTGAGCAACTTTCTTCTTTCTTTCTTTCTTTTTCGGTTTTACGCTTTTCTCTTGTCTTTGTTCTATTTCAGGTTACAGGTTGAAGGTGTTGACAATGCACTCATCAAGGGGGAGATTGAGTGCCAATGGACCGGCCTCATTGCTCTCCTAGTGTGATGAGTGATTGTCAACAAGCTCAAGCCCTCCGATGGACTGGAGGCCCTCCGATGGACTAGAGGTAGATGATGAAGACCATAATGGACTGAGGCAAAAGCTCTCCAATGGACCGGAGGCAATGCTCGGCGTTGGTCGGCCATGGGAGCTCGGTACACGGTGGGGCAGATCGGCAACGGTGGTGTAAGCCCTCCGATGGACCGCGAGACAACTCCGATGGACTGGAGAAGCCGGGTGTCACCGTGGTGCTCCAACCCGAGTGCATGGCGCGAAGGCGTGCGAGGGAGCCTTTGGCGGCTTCGGCTCAAAACCGCCACCCAAACTACCCAAGGCTTGGTGAGTTGGGCCACGACTCGCCAAGATAGAGAAGATGGGTAAAATCCGGCCCAGACGGAGACTTCCTAAAGTTTCCCGGTTTCTGACTTCAAAACCGGGGGTGCAAATGCGGATTGGACTACTGGCCACGTGGAGGACATCCGAAGATTGCGTGGAAGCTAAGAAGCTCAAGTCTTCATCGTGGTCGTCCATCCCCGATATTTCAGGTTCTTTTCTATTTTAGCCCCTCCGGGCGTTTCTAGTGTTAGGGGTCTATGTGTAAAAATGCCAAAACTGAACCGGTGTATAAATAGCCTAAGAGCTGGTCATTAGAGGTGGTATTGGCAGCTAGGTTTTCATTTCCTTAGGGTAATTTTCGTCCTCAAGCTTTGAGCTCCAAGTTTAGGAGGGTTAGGGTGAGATCTAGCCTCCAAATCAAGAGGGAAGGTGAGGGTGGTTGCTTGGGACGAAATCCTTCGTTGTAATCTGATCTAAGACCTCTTTTCAGGCTCATAATCGAAGTAGTTTCGTGCAGCAACTTTGTGTGCTTCTCCTCCCTTTGTTCTCTTTGGTTTTTGGCTTCAATCCTTGGCTTTTTAGGCGTTTGTTTTGGCCAAGGTTGAATCCTTTGTTTTCCTTGTGTTTTGGACTTGCAAGAACGTGGAGATTATGTCTTAGAACATCTCAATCTCAAAGGATTGCCACGAGCAAGTTTTTCTTGAGCTTTTCCCTTTCTTGCCCAAATATTAACCTCTTCACGAGATCTGAAATTCTCGCTAATCCCGTGATCTTTTTCCATAGATCTTTTGGGAATAGTTTTGGAATGGGGCTAGAATAGCCTGTGCCAATTTTCATGATGTTTGGAGAAGGTTTGGTCAAGTTTCGGATTGCTTTTGTGTGAGGTTTCCTGCTGTCTAGTTTTCCTGCTGGTTCTGTCTGTCTTCAAGCCTTGTTTGGTTTAGGGATCAAACCTTCGAATTTTGGGCTGAAATTTTGTGGAGCTCTTTATCAATGAATCATAAAGCTCCCATAAAAATTTCAGATCATTTGGAGATGTTTTGACCTGGTTTTGGTATTTTTCTTTTGGGGTTGGTCTGTCAGTTTTTTAACCACCGGACAGTCCGGTGGCTCTAGGATTTTTATTCCTAGTCCAATTGAGCTGACAATTTGTGAAGTTATTCCTTGGCCCCTTCTTAACCTACAGTAAAAATTTCATAATTTTTGGAGTTGGTTTGATAGGGTTTTGGTCCGAATCGTTTTGGAGTGTCAGGCTGTAAGCACCGGACAGTCCGGTGGTTAACCTCCGGACAGTCCGGTGATCACGACTTGCTTCAATTGGCCTGAAATTTTCTGGAGTTGTTCCCTATTGGCTTGTGAAAGTGTGGTAATTTTGGGGGATTTTTTAGAGCTTTTCTTGAGGGGTTTTGAGATTTTTCTTTGCAGCCCTGTCTGTCTGAAATTTGCAGTTCCCCGGAGTTGGTTCCTTTTGCGGTCCTTTTCTTAGCCGTTTGAGCGTGTGCTTCGGCTTGGTGCTTGGTACGTATCTGTTCAGTGGATGGTACCAAGCACATGTTGTGAGCTAGATACGTATCCTCTCAGTGGACGGTGTCTAGGTTTGTTATGGGTGTTGTTTCAGTTTTGTACTGCGGTGGGGGTTTGAGTTTGAGTTTTCAAGTGCTCCTATTCACCCCCCTCTAGTCGCACGTCTCGATCCTACATTCGACAGTCTGAGGAAATTCCGGTGGAAGCTCAATCCCACCAAGTGCGTTTACGGGGTCCCTGCAGGCCAGTTACTCGGTTTTGTCGTCAGCAATAGAGGAATCGAAGCCAGCCCCAAGAAGATCAAGGCTATTCTACGCATGCACCCTCCCAGATCACAGAAAGACGCTCAAAGGTTGACCCGGTGCATGGCAGCCTTGAGTCGATTCATCTCGCGACTCGGCGAACGTGGCATGCCCTTCTACAAACTCCTCAAGAAGGTAGATCGGTTTCAGTGGACCACAGAGGCTCAAGAAGCTTTGGACGCTCTGAAAAAATTCCTAACCTCGCCTCCCGTGCTCAAGTCTCCCAAACGTGCCACTGCCGACTCACCGGCCGAAGATTTGCTCCTCTACATCTCTTGTACGACACATGTGATCAGCACTGCATTGGTGGTCGAGCGGCCGGACGGACAGCACACAGTACCCAGGCAACATCCGGCCTACTTCATCAGCGAAGTCTTCAGTCCCTCCAAAATCAGGTATCCTCAAGTTCAGAAGTTATTATATGCAGTTCTCATTACCGCGCATAAGCTGCTTCATTATTTTGAGGAGCATAAGATCATAGTCGTCACTGAGTTCCCAATTGGAGAAGTCTTACGCAATCGGGAGGCCACAGGGCGTATCGCCAAGTGGGCTTGTGAGCTTGGGGCTCACGACATTGAGTTTCGTCCTCGTACTGCCATCAAGACCCAGGCGCTAGTTGATTTTGTCTCCGAGTGGACTGAACACCAAGTGCCTGAGAAGCCAGAAATCATGGAAGTCTAGAAGATGTATTTCGATGGCTCATTGAAGTTGGAAGGAGTCGGCGTTGGTGTTGTCTTCACCTCACCAGTAGGGGAAAAACTCAAGTATGTGCTACTGATTCTCTTCCCGGTTTCTAACAATGCAGCTGAGTATGAGGCTCTTCTTCACGGTCTTCGCATAGCCATATCACTCGGGATTCAGCGGTTAATGGCCTATGGAGATTCTTTAGTGGACATCAATCAGGTCAACAAGGAGCGGGATCGCTCTACAGAAAGTATAAACAAATACTGCGAGGCAGTTCACAAACTAGAAGGCAGATTTCAAGGTCTCGAGTATATTCATGTGGATCGAGATCGCAACGTGGATGCTGGTTTCAAGGTCCAAGCTGGGCTCATCACAAGCCAAAGTACCTCCTGGTATCTTCGTCCAAGAGCTTCATCATCCCTCTGTTCAGCTAGATGAGCTGAACACACCTCCCAACCGGCACATCTTAACTCTGGATATGTCGACTGACTGGAGGGCCCCGATCATTAGGTATATCCTAAATGAAGAAACTCTAGATGATAAAGCAGAGGCCGAGCGAATAGCAAGACGGTCTTCTAGCTATGCTTTGATCAACAACGAGTTATACAAGCGTGGTGCCTCAGGGGTTTTGTTAAAATGCCTAGATACCTCATCAAGGCAGAGCTTGCTCAAGGGGATACACACTGGGGTCTGTGGAATTCACGCTTCCTCACGCACATTGGTCGGGAAGGCGTTCAGGGCCGGCTTCTATTGGCCTATGGCGAAGAAGGATGCCACCGATCTAGTACAGCACTGCGAGGCTTGTCAGTTCATTGCCAAGCAGCACCATCTTCTGGCACAGCAGTTGCAGAATATACCGGTCTCGTGGCCTTTTGCCTGCTGGGGGCTGGATATGATTGGGCCTTTCAAGAAAGCTCAAGGTGGATATACTCATGTGTTGGTTGCCATCGACAAGTTCACCAAATGGATCGAGTACAAGCCGATTGCAACATTAACATCTGCCAAAGCAGTGGAATTTATTCAAGACATCATCTTTCGCTTTGGGATCATGAATTCTATTATCACAGATTTGGAGTCTAACTTCACGGGCTCGAAATTCTTCGATTTCTGCAAGCAAAGGTCTATCTGCATCAAGTATGTCTCGATGGCTCACCCCAGAGCCAACGGGAAGGTTGAACGAGCCAATGGCATGATTCTGGATGCACTCAAGAAAAAGATCTTTGACAAGAATGAGAAGCTGGCTGGCAAGTGGATACGCGAATTGCCATATGTGGTCTGGAGTCTTCGAACGCAACCCAGTAAAGCCCTCGTAGGGAACACGCCCTTCTTCATGGTATATGGATCGGAGGCAGTTTTGCCTGCCGACCTACAGTTTGGAGCTCCATGACTGGCCTTCAAGGATATTGCCGAAGCCGAGGCAACACACATCGAGGAGATCGACTTACTCAAAGAGGAGCGCCTGAACTCTATTATTCAGTCGGCTCGTTATCAGCAGACTCTACGTCATTACCATGATCGATAGGCCTCGTTCCTTTTCAATAGGGGAATTAGTGCTACGCAAGGTGCTCAAGACTGCGGGACAGCATAAGCTATCTCCTCCTTGGGAAGGTCCATACATCATCACAAAAGTCACTCGTCTAGGATCGTATCGTCTGTCTCAAATGGACGGCACACTAATTGGCAACTCTTGGAACATAGAGCATCTACGCAAGTTCTACGCATGAAGTCCTCCTATGCTCTCTAGAGTTAGCGACTAGTGGCGTTCTCTGATCCATGTCTTCATTGTACTTGTTATACTCTATGAAGAAAAAGAACTCTTGGAATAAAGCATTCTATGTTTTTTTTTTCTCTGTTTTCATTATTTACTCGCTATATATGGGCAATCGACCTAGGTCAGTCTACCTACAGTACGGTGCTACATGCCCACTCTTACTCTTGACGGGGATAACTCCGGCCCTACCACGAGAGCAATCTACCTAGGTCAGTCGACCGACAGCACGGTGTTACATGCTCTCATTCGTACTCAAATCAGGGGAGCAGTCAAGGCCCCAACAAAACAAAGGCAATTAGCCTAGGTCAGTCGACCGACAGCACGGTGCAACTTGCCTTTGCAAGACCTCACAATCGGGGAGCGTTTAAGGTCCCAGTCGAACAAAGACAGTGGGCTTAGCTTTGATGACCTATAGCTCGATACTGCATGTCTTTGCTTCATCATATTACTCTTTGTTATAGTACTCGTGCTCATTATCGTTACATCTTACTTTCGTATTTACTGCTATATCATAAGTTTTAACTCAAGTCGCGTTGCCGACTTAACATTGTCTCTTTTCTCTACACAGATGTTGGCGGTCGATAAAATCTATTTTCGACTACCAATACTTCATGTTTGAGAGCATAATTTATCAATGATTCATGTATTACTAACCGGTTCCACGAGTTGTGCATAAAAGATGGATGCAGGAGCATATCATGTCAAAATATCGAAGGAATGTACAAAATGAAGTCAATGTGACAGAGTAGAGAGCTACTAGGCTCAGGGCCTGGTCGGCCGGCCACCCCTCTGGGTCGCCCGGCCACCAAGAGCCCAATGTCAGCTCTCAGCCCAACTTAGCCTAGCTGAGGTGGCCGCCCAACCCTTTACCATGGTCGCCCGGCCAAGTCATCAATCCAAACTTTCGACCTGCATGCAAAGAAGCACAAAAGAAGTTAAATGCAACCGTTGGATTTGGAATCCAATGTATCCAAGGGTCGGAAGAACATTGTGCAACGGATCGGTGACGTCAGCAATCCAGGGCAATGGCCGCCCGACCAATAGTGTGGTCGGTCGACCACCCCACCGACTCATTTTTCACGTGCACCGACTCCAATAACTACCAACCGACTCTAGGAATGCATATCAACCGTTGGATGGTCAAAGGCGGCAAGATGAGTGGCCGCCCGACCACCCTTGATGGTCGGCCGGCTACCCCCCTGGCTGCCCGGACACGACCTACCTCGACTACCGACCTAGATCACCTACAAGTACCCCCCTCGGTTTCCAAGCTATAAATACCCTCCGGGAGGTCACTTGCATGGTGTGGTGGATCAAGAGAATACAAGTGCGGTTGTGTAGTTGAGTGTAGAGTATAGTAGTGAAGCCACCCTTGGCATTGTAGAGAGAGCCAAGTTGTATCAAGAGTGAGTAGTGAGTTGTAGAGTGAAGTAGTCGGATTTCTCTTCGGTATTCTATTCCTGAGCTCTCAGCCTCAGAGGGATTATTACTCCATTTCCAGGATTGAGTAAAGTTCCTTGCTCCCTTCTTTATTTATTTCATACTTACTTTATTTACGTACTTAGTGTTTTGCTTAGTAGTTTACGGGTGCCAAGTGTGCTCTATGTAGTTTAGCTATACAGTTGTGCTTGCTCTCTGACTTCGAACCAGAGTAGTAGTAAACTCGGTTGTGTAGACGTGGTGTCTAGACTAGAGTTTACCTTGAAAGGTGTCTTGTCCCACGCAGTTTTGGTTGGTAGTCCCACCTGGTGACAGCGGGTGTGTGTCCTGTGTAGTCCAACCCCGTCGTTCGGATAAGTTGTCATCGACGCATAGCTGAGTTCTATAGTACCCGCCTTTCTCGTCTGGGTTATCAGCACTCTGGTGCCCGGAAGTGGTTCTATAGCCTCAGTGTCCAAGTAAACCTACTGAGTAGAATACTAGTTTGTTTAGTAAAGTTAAGTTGTTTTATTTAAAGTAGTGAGCCTGCTACCCTCTGTCTTTTATCTCTACAATTGATGGTTCCACTGTTCGTTCCTACCTTTCTACGTTGAGTCACTCCTCGTTCCTCATGGATTTCGATACCCCGAAATACTCTTGGGTGAAAAGCTACAACGTGTTTCCGTGCGCTTGCGGATTTATTCAGTAGGCTAAGAAACGCCAACAAGCTTTTCTGGCGCCGTTGCCGGGGAACGGTAGCTAACTTGACTAGAACCTTAGGATCGTCCATACTCACACCATACACAACCACCACATATATCCCCACCAAATACCACATATCACCTACCACCATATGGATTCCACGCCTATCTATCAACTCGCCGCCCCAAAGGGCGATTATTTGGAGCCTCCACCATCATCCACATCCATCACAGCAGACGGCTATCAGCTACGTCCCAGCTTGATAGCCATGGTTCGGGGTCAATCATTCGGAGGATTGGAATCTGAATGCCCTTACTCACACCTCCGGGAGTTCGAGCAGCTATGCAGCTGTTTAGTCATCTCGGGGATGTCTAGTGAGACTCTACGATGGTTGCTTTTCCCGTTCTCGCTAACGGGGGATGCAAAAATCTGGTGCAATCAGACGGTCAGTAAAGTAGAAGGGAGTTGGGAAGAGCTTAAATCCAGTTTTTGTCTGCGCTTCTTTCCACCAAACAAGGTTGTCGATCTCCGTTACGAAGTACTTTCATTTGGACAATGAGAGAGAGAATCCTTAGGGGCAGCATGGGCACGCTTCAATCGCTTGACATCCTCAGGCCCAAACTTGGCTATTCCCAAGGCAATGTTACTACAGCACTTTGTCCGAGGTCTCTCACGTGGTGCTGACCTTTGCCTCGATCTAGCCTCGGGAGGATCGTTCTCACACCTAAAGCCATGCGAGGGTCGAAAAATTCTCGACAAAATTCTTGAGAAGGCTTCTGACCTCAGCACTCTAGAAGAACAACCTCCACAGAAGCCACCCAGCCAAAATCCTATTGAAGAGCGACAAATCACACATCAGCCCACTCCACCACCACCATCTCCCCGAATCGAAGAAATCCCAGAACCATCGTCACGGCAAACTGAGAGGGTCAGTTTAGCCTTGACGATCCCTCCGTCGGCACCTCCGTTCTCTTTCGAGGACGAAATATTCTTGGAGTTTGGCAACGCCTCTCGGTTGCCTAAACAAGACCGACGCTTCACCAGGGCCTCCAAACCATCATACATATTACCAGACCACAGAGAACATATGAAGGAGGACCTACTCTGGCTTTCAGCAGCAATCAAACGGGATTGGCTAGAGGAGAGACGCTTGGACACAAAAGCAATCAAATTCTATCTAGATCCCAGCGTCATCCCTGGCTAGGTATCAAGGCTTCAACCGCAGGACATCATATACGACCCACGTATTGGAGTGAACATAATTCCTAAGTATGTGATGGACAATCATTTCCCCGTTGATCCACTATCAAAATCAGCCATCCTTTTGAAATGGACAGATGGCAGATATTTAAAATGCAAAGGTGTGCTCCGGGTAGTACCAACAACCTTGCGGGATACTCAGGTGTTCTTGGACTTCCATGTCTTTGACATCCCCGAGGGATCCGCACCATTGATTGCGGTAGGGATCCCAATCGCAGCCCTCACCAGCTCAGATATATACAGAGGGAGATTGCAGCTTCAGTTGGGCAATGAGGACATTAACGTGAACATCGACAGATCACTCAATGCTAAAACAGAAGCGAAGCCAGAGATTGACCCCATGGAAGAAGTGATGAGCCTTTCACTTGAGGAAATGGGTCAATACAAAAGCCTAGAGGAAGAGGCTATTAGCGACTTCAGTGCGGAAGAGGAGCTGCTCGAGTTCGAAGAACTTGGTGAATCGTTGCGGCCCGAAGCTCCGAAAATTGAGCTGAAACAACTTCCTCCTGGCTTGAAGTATGCCTTCCTCCACGGGAAAGAGGACAAACCGGTGATCATTAGCGACAAGCTGACAGAGAGTGAGAGCTGGCGATTGCTTTCTGTTCTAGAGAAGTATAGTACTGTGCTTGGATACTCTCTCCAAGACCTGAAGGGAATCAGTCCCAACCTGTGCACACATTGCATACCTATGGAGGTTGACCACAGACCCACGCGGGAACCTCAGCGCAGATTGAATAATGCGATGCGAGAAGTAGTAAAGAAGGAAGTACTCAAACTCCTACACGCGGGTATCATCTACCCCATACAAGATAGTGAATGGGTCAGCCCCGTAGAAGTTGTGCCTAAAAAGGGAGGGATGACAGTTGTCAAGAACCAAAACAATGAATTAATTCCACAGAGAACTGTCACCGATTGGCGGATGTGCATTGACTATAGGAAACTGAACACCGCCACCAGGAAGGATCATTTTCCTCTTCCCTTCATCGATGAAATGCTAGAGAGGCTGGCTAATCACTCTTTCTTCTTCTACCTCGATGGTTACTCTGGCTACCACCAGATTCCGATTCACCCGGAGGACCAGAGTAAGACCACTTTCACATGCCCTTACGGAACGTTTGCCTACCGGCGAATGTCGTTCGGGCTGTGTAATGCTCCAGTATCATTCCAGCGGTGCATGATGGCAATCTTCTCTGACTTCATTGAAAATATTATGGAAGTTTTCATGGACAACTTCTCAGTCTATGGCAAGAGCTTTGACCAATGCCTTGAAAACTTGGAAAATGTTTTGCAAAGATGCAAAGAGGTCGATCTGGTGTTAAACTGGGATAAATGCCATTTCATGGTCAGAGAAGGTATTGTGCTAGGCCACAGAATCTCAGAAAGAGGCATTGAGGTAGATCATGCAAAGATTGAGGTCATTGAACAGCTACCGCCGCCTACAAACATCAAGGCCATCCGAAGCTTCCTAGGCCATGCTGGGTTCTACAGGAGATTTATCAAGAATTTCTCCCATATAGCCCGGCCTCTAACTAATTTGCTAGCCAAGGATGCTCCCTTCGTGTTTGACAAGGAATGTCTCGAAGCTTTTCACAAGCTCAAAGAAGCACTAGTCACAGCACCCATCATCCAGCCGCCTGATTGGAACAAACCATTAGAAATCATGTGTGATGCAAGCGATTATGCTGTTGGAGCAGTACTGGGCCAAACCAATGATAAGAAGCACCATGCTATCTCTTAAATGAGCAAAACTCTTACTGGCCCGCAACTGAACTACTCGACCACCGAGAAAGAATTGCTAGCAGTGGTCTTTGCAATCGACAAGTTCAGATCATACTTGGTAGGAGCAAAAGTCATCATCTACACAGATCATACAGCTCTCAAATACCTCCTTACCAAGAAAGATGCAAAGCCACGCCTACTCCGGTGGGCTCTGTTACTCCAAGAATTTGACATTGAAATCAGAGACAAGAAGGGAGTAGAAAATTCAGTTGCAGATCATCTCTCACGGATGAAATTTGAAGAAACATCTCCCTTGCCGATCGATGACTACATGAGAGATGATCAGCTCCGTAAGGTGACAATAGCCCAACCTTGGTATGCTAATCTGGTGAATTACATCGTTGCTGGCTACGTCCCCGAGGGAGCAGACAAGAGGAAATTGGCCCATGACAGCCGATTCTATCTCTGGGATGACCCCTACCTATACAAACTCTGCGCAAACGGACTCCTACGTCGCTGCATTCCAGCTTGTGAAGCACCGCAAGTCCTAGATAGACGCCATGCATCCTCCCACAGAGGACACTATGGGGCTTATCGAACTCACGCAAAAATCTGGCAGAGTGGGTTTTACTGGCCCACTATGTACGAGGATGCAAAAGAGTTTGTGCGACGGTGTCCAAGGTGCCAGCGCCAAGGAAATATAAATCCAAGAGATGCTATGCCACTCACAAGTAATCTTCAAGTTGATGTATTCGACGTGTGGGGCATAGACTCCATGGGACCTTTTCCCAAGAATGGAGACAAGGAGTATATTCTGGTCGCAGTGGACTACATGTCAAAATGGGTAGAAGCACTGCCATGTCCCGCAGCGGACTCAAGACATTCCATAAAGATGTTCTGGGAGACCATCTTTCCTCGCTTTGGAGTACCACGGGTTATTATCAGTGATGGAGACGCACACTTCATTGACAAGCGCTTCAGGAAGTGTCTCGCTGACCTCGGTGTGGACCACCGTGTTGCCACCCCTTATCATCCGCAGACAAGTGGCCAAGCTGAGACGTCGAATAAACAAATCAAGAACATATTGCAAAAGACAGTCAAAGCTATGGGAAAAGAATGGGTATCCAAGCTACCCGATGCTCTCTGGGCATATCGCACAGCATATAAGACTCCCATTGGTATGACACCATACCAGATGGTGTACGACAAGACTTGTCATCTTCTAGTGGAATTAGAGTTCAAATCTCACTGGGCGGTAAAGAGGTGGAACATGGATCTCCAATCGGCAGCGTAAGAAGGCAAATTCAACTAGCCGAGCTGGAGGAATGGAGGGAGAAGGTATACCATAGTGCCAAGCTATACAAGGAGCGCACCAAGAGATGGCACGATAAGCGGATCAAGATCAAGACATTCAAACTAGCAGATAAGGTACTACTCTTTAACTCCCGTGTTCGTTTATTTGGTCATGGTAAGCTTAGAAGTAAGTGGGAAGGACCTTTTACGGTCCTTGAAGCCACCGATCACGGCGCCGTCACCCTCCAGGACGATGACGGGAAGGTTTTTAAGGCGAATGGGCAACGCCTTAAAATCTTTCTTGAGCCCGAAATGCCTACGCTCGAAGAAGTGGACGTCTTCGAGCTACATGAGGTAGTTTGATCACGCGTCCATGGTCAAGCTCAAACCATAAAAGAAGCCATGTACACTACTTTCTTTTCTCCCTTAAAATTCTATCTAATCTCATCTTATTCTCCAAAATCTCAACAAAACCGCTATTCTGCACGCACAGTTGGATCTGCAATGCACCCTTGGGCCAAACCTCAACTCGCGGCACACCTGGCCCGAGTTGGGCAGGGTCGTCCGGCCATCTTAGGTGGCCGCCCGACCACTTCGGTGGGTCGGCCGGCCATGGAAAAGAAGCCCAGCTGTTAGGGCTCAGTCGTGTCACTTTGGGCCTGGACGCCCGACCCTAAGGGTGGGTCGGCCGGCCATAGGTGGTGGTCGCCTGACCACCTCCTTTTGCCGCCCGGCCACTGAAAACTCAAATTTTGAGTTGGGAGCGTCGATCCTTTATCTACGGGGCTGTTGAGTGGATGAAGGCGATCTTCTCCGACGTTTTAAGGACGAGGAGTCATCTTCTTCCCCATCTACACTCCACCTTCATCTCCACTCAGCCATGGCACCTCTCTTCCCTCGGGGCAAGGGCAAGGTTGCCATCTCCATTTCATCCGACACCACCGCAACCTACAACCCCGCTTCCATGGACTCACCGCAACCTCTCCAAGCCATCCCGTTCGAGGAAAGCCTAGAAACATCGGTCCAGGAGTCGCCCTGGCCGACGGGGTTCAATCCCCATGGCCGCCTGGCCATAGGTGGTGGCCGCCCGGCCATGGGTGACTCACCCCAGGGCCGCCCGACTACCCGTGACGGCCGTCCTGACTCCCCACACCATTCCCACCGCGTGGACGAGCCAGGGAGGGCCCTGTCTCTAGCCAGAACCATCGCCAAGAAGGTGGCCCGTCCGTCTCCGCGTCCTCCATGGGGGTAATCGCCCCCGTGAACTGTGTCAAGAGCCTTTTCCAAGAGGAGGCCGCTAGACCATCCGAGGAGCTGGTCTTTCCTAGCCCGTCCACCCATACCCTCTGTGGGATAAAAACTCCTACGGGTGGGTATGCTAAGGTGTTCATCCCTAGGGTTCCAAAGCCTGACGTCTCCATCGATGAGTCCATTGACTCAACGCCACCACGAAGGACGGTGGAGAGGGTGGCCAGGAGCCTTCAATCAAGGGGCCGCCTGGATAGTTCGAGGACTCCGCGGATGAGGAGGAGGAGGAGAAGGACACGGTGGCGTCGTTAAGGGAGGAGCTAACAGCGCTCAAGGCTAAGTTTCTGAACTTAGAAGAGCGCTGTGCTGAGGGTGAGCTTTGGCGGATGGAGATCGATGATAAGATCAACATCCTTAGGAAGGGTCTCTACGCCAAAGTTCGCCGTCTTGCGGATGCAACTGGGCGCCCTGATCTCTATGATCCTCCCACACCATAGGCACCCGGTGCATCTAGTTATCATAGGCACGTTTATTTTCATCCATTTAATTCTTAGGTTGTTTTGAACACATTCATTCATGTAATAAGCGCCTTACATTTGCTTCATCCTATAAAGTAGATTTATTTCCCTTCCAATAATGAGTTTGAGAAGAATGGGCAAAGCTATTCAACTCCCTGCCACTAACCCTGCAGAAAACACGAGCAAAATACGACGTACAGGGTACAACCTCGCTACTCAGAAATTTTCAGGGGAATTGGGCGAAATGCAGTGGCCGCCCGGCCACCTATTTTTCACGAAAATGCGTCGCATGGATTTGTCACGTCTCCCCACGGCTCCCTTGACAAAATGCACCAGCACACAGGTCGAACACCCAGAATTGGGTGGCCGCCCGACCACCTCCATGGGTCGGCCGGCCACCAAGTAGGTCACCCGACCCTCTCACATGGTTGCCCGACCATGGTATTGGGCTGGACGGCCCATCAACACGTTGAACCCGCGCTAGGAGGTCAGGTATACATGTTACATTCATGTACCTCCATTTTTATTTGTGCTTTAACACATGAACTTGATCAAATCATGCTCTACATGTTCATAATGTCACATCTTACTTGTGCTTGCACCATTTTATTTCCTATGCTAGAGTAATCTTGCATTTGGATACTATCATGATTAGGGACCCACTTGAGTTTAGATTGTTGATCCATGTGAGATAAGTTAATTAGAGGAAACAAAAGGAACCCCCCGCTTGAGAAAGAGTTTTTTTTTCTTTTTTTTTTTTTTGCAAAACAAAATAAGGGCCTCATCTTTGATGATCTCAAGTTCCTGTCCTACCAGTGCCACATATGAAAAGAAAATATGTATATTCTTGTTACCTTGATTGTCTTGAGTCTTATCAAACCTTGTGCCATTATAAGAGTTTGAATCAATTGAGAATTTTTGGCCTCCACACGCACGTTCCATGAAATAAAGTCTCTCAAAAAGGTGTGCAATAAGATGTCAATGATCCCATTCAGTTCTGTTTGAAAAGAAAGAGAGGCATGGAAGTTCGAAGAAAAAAATAGTGTGAAAGAAAGAAAAGTTTGAAAAAAAAGAGAAAGAGAAAAGAAAAGAACTCCATGCCTTCTACTCAAACATGGGACTTATATCAAGCACCACAAGAGACAAGATCCGTACACTACACTTGCCCTTGGCCAAATCTCATTTGATTATGAATTCTTTATTGACACTTCATTTGATTCGACAACATAAGCATGATAGGAAAGCCTCATTCTCCCCACTACCTAGAGCTCCACAAAAAGCCTTAGTAATATAGGAGGTGAGAAATACAAGATGTTGGCAAGGACACCTTGTCCTATGAGTGTCCGAGAGTTGGACTTGAGATCAAAAGAGTTGGTATGCCCTACTTTTGAAAATCTTGAAAACCTCTTTACTCATGTGGTATGAGAACCTGAAGTTAACTTTGATACTCTTATTCCATGATTCAACATTCTAAAACCCAAGTGTAGACACCACTGAAATCCTAAGCGAGATGAAATAGTTGGAAGTACTCTTGTGCTTGCTATAGTGGATGATGATATTATGCCTTTCCCACTTATGCTTAACTCTACTCTTTGCTCGAGGACGAGCAAAGGTCTAAGTGTGGGGAGGTGTTGGCGGTCGATAAAATCTATTTTCGACCACCAATACTTCATGTTTGAGAGCATAATTTATCAATGATTTATGTATTACTAACCGGTTCCACGAGTTGTGCATAAAAGATGGATGCAGGAGCATATCATGTCAAAATATCGAAGGAATGTACAAAATGAAGTCAATGTGACAGAGTAGAGAGCTACTAGGCTCAGGGCCTGGTCGGCCGGCCACCCAAGGTGGCCGCCCGACGACCTAACTGGGTCGGCCGGCCACCCCTCTGGGTCGCCAGGCCACCAAGAGCCCAATGTCAGTTCTCAGCCCAACTCAGCCTAGCTGAGGTGGCCGCCCGACCCTTTACCATGGTCGCCCGGCCACGTCATCAATCCAAACTTTCGACCTGCATGCAAAGAAGCACAAAAGAAGTTAAATGCAACCGTTGGATTTGGAATCCAATGCATCCAAGGGTCGGAAGAACATCGTGCAACGGATCGGTGACGTCAGCAATCCAGGACAGTGGCCGCCCGACCAATAGTGTGGTCGGCCGACCACCCCACCGACTCATTTTTCATGTGCACCGACTCCAATAACTACCAATCGACTCCAGGAATGCATATCAACCGTTGGATGGTCAAAGGCGGCAAGATGAGTGGCCGCCCGACCACCCTTGATGGTCGGCCGGCCACCCCCTGGCCGCCCGAACACCGACCTACCTCCACTACAGACCTAGAGCATCTACAAGTACCCCCCTCGGTTTCCAAGCTATAAATACCCCCCGGGAGGTCACTTGCAAGGTGTGGTGGATCAAGAGAATACAAGTGCGGTTGTGTAGTTGAGTGTAGAGTATAGTAGTGAAGCCACCTTTGGCATTGTAGAGAGAGCCAAGTTGTATCAAGAGTGAGTAGTGAGTTGTAGAGTGAAGGAGTCGGATTTCTCTTCGGTATTCTATTCCTGAGCTCTCAGCCTCAGAGGGATTATTACTCCATTTCCAGGATTGAGTAAAGTTCCTTGCTCCCTTCTTTATTTATTTCATACTTACTTTATTTACATACTTAGTGCTTTGCTTAGTAGTTTACGGGTGCCAAGTGTGCTCTGTGTAGTTTAGCTATATAGTTGTGCTTGCTCTCTGACTTCGAACCAGAGTAGTAGTAAACTCGATTGTGTAGACGTGGTGTCTAGACTAGAGTTTACCTTGGAAGGTGTCTTGTCCCATGCAGTTTTGGTTGGTAGTCCCACCTGGTGACAGCGGGTGTGTGTCCTATGTAGTCCAAACCCGTCGTTCGGATAAGTTGTCATCGACGCATAGCTGAGTTCTATAGTACCCGCCTTTCTCATCTGCGTTATCAGCACTCTGGTACCCGGAAGTGGTTCTATAGCCTCAGTGTCCAAGTAAACCTGCTGAGTAGAATACTAGTTTGTTTAATAAAGTTAAGTTGTTTTATTTAAAGTAGTGAGCCTGCTACCCTCTGTCTTTTATCTCTACAATTGCTAGTTTCACTGTTCGTTCCTACCTTTCTACGTGGAGTCACTCCTCGTTCCTCGTGGATTTCGATACCCCGGAAAACTCTTGGGTGAAAAGCTACAACGTGTTTCCGTGCGCTTGCGGATTTATTCAGTAGGCTAAGAAACGCCAACAACAGACACTACTCTCAGGTACGCATAGACTATTTGATTCATTCATACACTAACTCTGTTTTGCAGAACAATAGTTAAAGTGTCGACTTAAAGAGCCAAATATATACATAGCATTCAGTTCATTGCATTACATGGGGAATCATTGTTTACTCATTGTCCCTACAAGGAGTTCAGCAATCATGTGGGCTTCATCCTCATGCTCAGCATTCTGGTTCTCATTTACTATCCTCACCGGTAAACTTGCCAAGTCGATCTCTGGTTGTGAATTCTTGATGACCATAAGAACGCGAGTAAGAACGATTTTTACTCACTCAGAAATTTTAGACTTCATGTCATCCATAAAAGTTGCTATTCGATCACCCAAAGGACGAGGTGCAGGTTTCTCTGGCGCGGATGTCCAAAATCTTGATCAGAGCGGTGTTTGCAGCCAATGCAGCTTCCTTTGCCTTCTCAAAGGCGTCATTCAGTTTCTTGCAGTTCTTCTTGCTGGTCTTATAGTTCTTTTTGAAAGCCTGCAACACTTGAGCCTGATGAGCAGCCTCATCTCAGGATTCTTTGAGTGCAGACCTTGTCGAGGCTAGCACCTTCTTCATGTTATCATTGGCACTCTGGGATTCAGCCAACTCAGTCTCTTTGTCCTTAAGTGCCTGGCGCGTTAAGGAGTGGCTACTCTTCAAAGCCTCCAAGGAACTGGCAGTCTCACGGAACGACTTCTCAAAGCCATCTCGAGATTCTTGTAGCTGCTGGTACTCATCAGTTCTTTGTTGCATCTTCTCCTGTGGAATGATACAGTTCATACGCTTCTGTGAGCAGAGAATATGCTAGTTGAGACTCTTGATGGGTTACCTCATGGTTTTTCTTCTCAATATCCAGCTGCCTGCGAAGATCAGCTACTGTATCTCGAGCTTGGTCTCTATCAGCAATGGCGTTATGGTATTCTGTCTCTCGAGTTACAGCCGCTTGCTTTAGGCGCGCAATTTCAGCAGCAATAGCTGGCAACGAGCACAAACTTCAGCTTGGGAACTCAGATATCGGTTAAAAGTGTAAGGAAAGGTCGAATACATACCTGTTGTCTCAAGGCTGGATAGTGCAGCAATCTTCTCATGGATCATGCTAGCCTGTTGAACTCCACCTTGTAGCTTCTTCAGCATAGCCTGTAGAGAGTAATTCGAGTTGTTTAGGTGACAGCAAGGGCAATACAGGATATAAAAGTTCAAAAGGTTGGCATACCTCGAAAGATGTCAGTAGCCTTGAGCTTGGGGATGCTGGTACTAGTTGGCGACTGTTATCATCTGTTTCAACTGGATGGGGTTGGGCGTTGTCTGGCTTAGTTGTGGCCAGGGTGTCAGATTGTCCTCCCTCGACATGATTAGTATGCTTTGGTTCTTCAGTCTCTTTTTCTCGAGCCGAGTCATAGGCTTCAGATGTTGGCTGGGGAGTATCTCTTGAATCAATCTCAGTTGGTTGCTCCTGGGTGATGTCGGCTTCAGGTAATGGCTCGGGCACAGACATATGCCACAGTTCTTCTGGAGCTGCTCCGGTTAGTGCCTCCTGCCAGTTATCAGACGATGTTTGTGCCTCATTCACAGTTTCAGTGGCCTCATCCATGTGAGTATCAGTCTCGACCTCAGGAATATCTGTCGGCACTGTGTTTGCGCAGTTTTCAGACTCCAAGTCCTTCGGTGCCAGTTCTGTTGAGGCTCGGGGGCTTGATTTCTCAGGCTGTTGGCCCTTGGAGCATGCTGATAGTGGGTCTATGTCCTCATCAGTACATAAAGTGAAGGGAAGTTTACAAGCATCTCTGATAATCTGATCTAAGTCCAAATCTTCTGCCATCAGATCAATCTCATCTTCATTAGGTGGTAGAGTGGATGCAGAGGGGGTTACTGTGGTGTCATCGTGATGTTTCTTGGATCGCCTCTCATGATGACACAGTTGAGCTTGCTCTTCTTCTTCATTGTCCTCATCAATCAAGCTAGTCTAGTTTACCCCAACTAATGAGTCATCAGTTTTAGCTACAGTGTGGGAGGAATACCTGGATTTCTTGCTAGCTTTGTCCGTTGACTCGGGAGAGCTTGTCACATCCTTGATTGTCCTCTTGCTTGTCCTTTGTTTCCGTGTCACCATGGTACAAGTGGCCCTCGCCTTGGTACGCCCCTGGCCGGCTGCAGCTCGCGTCTTCACTCCACTTGGAGCAGTTGTAAGCTCGGGGGCTGCCTTGGTGATGTTGTTCATATTTGTTTCTTGAGCTGTCTGGGCTGCACGTTGTATCACAATGAAGGTATGCTCTTTGTTGTTTCCTGCACCATGAGCAGCAGCAACAACATCCTCCATCTCCTCGGTGGATAACTCGGATTGTCGTTTTGATAGCCTCTCAGTGCCAAAAGATGTTGGGTCTTACAGGAACTTGGATATATTGCTTTGCATTAACTCTACGTGTTAGGAGCTGATTGCATGTAAGGTTACTTATAGAAATCAGAGTAAGATCACTTACATTTGGAGTTGGATTCCACGCAGAATATGGTTTAGGAGTACCCTCGTTGTGAGCTTCACCTCTGAGTATCAACTCCACTTGGGCTTTGACATCATCTTCAGTCATAGCTCAGGTTGTCTCTCTAGTTGGATCACTAGGTTCGACATACAGATAGGCAGGGTAAATCCTATCCTTCAGTGGTTGAATGCAGCGATACACAAAATCTATGACCAAAGCATGGGCAGTAAGGCCATTTTCTTTCAGACTGGCTATCTCCTCTAACAGCACATTGACCTCAGCTTGTTCCTCAACAGTTAGCCCTTCTTCCCAGCTTGCCAACTTATTGTCAGGTTGCCTCCCAGACTTCGAGGGAAGAGAGTTTCCATGGTTTTCTATATAGAACCACTCGGCCGGAGTGCCATCCTCTATTGTTGTCTGGAAGAGGGATATTCAAGTAAACAGCTTTGCAATTCTTTCGCAATTCAAAACTTGCCCCTCCAGTAACTTGTAACAGCCCATCCCTCAAACCGGCTTTGTAGTGGTATAAGTGCTTCCATAAGCCAAAATGGGGACAATTCCGAGAAACGCTTCACAAAGGTGGATGAAAATTGAAATTTGAAGGACGAAATTGGGGTTCAGATAGGTTAGGTTGATTGCATAGAACTGCAGTAGGCCTCGCACGAATGAGCAGACAGGGATACCTAACCCACGGATGAAGAACGGCATGAACACCATTGCCTCGAAGGTGTCCTCGGTTGGAGCAGTATCATCCTTCTTCTCGCACACCCTCCAGTTTGCCACCTCCTTCGGTGGCAGGACGCCCATAGCTACTAATGATTGTCGCATGGGCTCAGTGACAGTGGAGGGGCGGTACGCTAAGTATGGCAAAGGCAACTGCTGGTTCTCATTGTGTGGCAGGCCCTCACTGGTGTTTCCGCGCTCACTCAAGGTTTTTTTCTTGGGAGCCAAGGATGTGGATGTCTCTGGTGGGTTGGGGATTCGATAAGTGAAGGATGCAGTAGTGCTATGAGTTCAAACAATGGTGGCGGCGGGCTCAGTGGGGAAGAATGGCAGCACGGTTCTTAGATGGATGAAATCGGTTCAGGGTATAGATCTCAAATAACCCTGACGCCATCAGTGTGGTGGAACCGCCCAGCTTAATCCGGGCTAAGCACACCTGCCTCTTTTGGCTCGCAGTGCACTTAGGCCGAACTAAACCCGGTAGTCCGTCGAGCTACCCCGGAGGGCACTCGATGTAACCATCGCCCGAGGATGCCGACATCACACACATCCAGCCCTCGAAAGAGCCACAACAGTTACATCATCACAGGCAGTTTAATAGTGAAAATAAGATAAAGTTCTTACAAACCAAATATATATAGTCAAATACATGTTCAAAATACAGCGGAAGCGAATTCAAAAACATCTCGCAGCGGAAATATGATACTTAAGTAGTAGTCTTCATGTAGGCAAACAAGGCGAGCAGCACCGAGCCCACTGGTACTACCCTCCTCCAACTCAGGCTCACACGAAGAACTTCATACCTATAATCCAAAAGTGGGGGCGAACCCTGAGTACTAATTACTCAGTAGGACTTAATGGAAATGGCTTACGGCTGACGCAAAGCTTGCTTACTAAGAATTGGATCCTTAGCTGTTGATTTTAACTAGGATCAAATTAACATGTGGAAGCAGGATTTGACAGCTGCTTGATTTATCGTATAGAAGCAGGATTTGACAGCTACTTAGTTCATCATGTCAATAAATACTAATCATGAGTACCATAATAACTTGCATGAAAGTAAAGCATGTAAAACCAAGCATGTAGTATTCAAAACCATAAAATCATAATACAACATATTCAAGTGGATTACTACTTTGCCCGTCAGTGGTATTGGCATTCTCACACCTGGTGAGTATCAGCGATTCGAATCGATTTTTATATTCCCGGGAATAACTAGAAGCACCAGGATGGCATATGCTTACTAACCCACGGCGTTCCCACATATGCTCCCCCCATCTCCACTCGTCCCGTCTTAAGTTCGATTCACTCCCGCCTGACTCCCGGAGCGCGTCGTCGCAGGAGAGTTACCATGCAATGGGTCAGCCCTACCTTGACACCCGCCTCCACGGCCACCTTCCTCTCAACCAGTGGGTAGGAACGTGTCTCTGTGCTTAAGACGTCACAAGTAAGACTTTGATCGGTCCATTATCCCGGATAAGCACCCTAGCAATATTATGCCGACCAATAGGCGAACAACGACCGGCCTTATGCGACTCGGGCGGAGTCCACCAAACCATCCACATCATTTTTCAACATAATATACCCATGTATCCGCCTGGTCTCGATTTAAACCATGAGCATTCTCATAGCTTCCATCATAGTAATATTTCTTGTGACTTTTGAAAATCACCTATGCGACGAGTGACTCCATTCACTCGTGTCTACTCGTACCTAGCAATTCTAGACACTCGTCCTACGAACTCTATGTATAGGTGCTAGGGCTAGGGTGGCTGGGAAGTCTAATGCAGATGTTCCAATCAACTCCTAATGCAAATGTGTAATCATCAAACAACATTGTATTAGCTGGGAGAAACAATGGTCCTGCCTACCTTTGCTTTACTTTAAGAGAACCAACAAACTATGCTAATGTTAGTTTGCCGGGTTGTGTGGCTTGGCCCCAGGCAACCCCTTGATCCCTTGGACAACTCCTCCTTCTAAGCACGACTGATGGGCCCTCCAGGTCGTGAATGGGTCTTACTTGGTCTTTTGGATCACCGTTGGTTGAAGTAGTTCCACGCGCTCATTTCTTGATCACATATCTGCAATGAGCGCCACTATATGATTGACATGCGTGATGATGCAATGAATAAGATGCATGAATATGAAGCACACGTATGAACAATCGTTTTATGGAAAAACAGAAAGGTAGTTACTAAACTACATACACAAGGAGTAATTTTTATGGACAACGACCCAACGCGCAGTCATAGGATCACACATAAACAAGCTACTTATTATAACAACATGTCACTTATGAGATTCGATAAATGCAAGCAATAGTTGTTTAGGTTACTAAAATAGGTGTGGTGGTGTTCATTTCCATTCAACGGGTAACAAGTTGAAATCATGTACTTCATGCATTTATAGGAAACATTCACTAATTATATCATGTAGTATGTTTATTTAAAGGATTCAAACGCTATATTGACTTCAGGTACTTTACATGAGTAAATGAATTAATTTCTCAATCAAGTGTGATACAGAGAATAGTAGATAGCCTGCAGCTAGAAATCAACCCACACGCATGACATGAGATAGCAATTGCAAACAAACACCTACTCTTATACTTAAATAACACATGCCCACTTTATGAATAAAAAGCATTACTTGTGTTCATGTAGTTAAACAACTCCAAATGAGCTCAGATTTTTATGACATGTAGATTTATACTACATTATGCTACTGTCAAAATTTCAGCCACAAAGGAGTTATAACTTAATTATCAAAATTCTAGCAAGTTATCAGCCCTATAGCTTTTTAGATTCTTCATAATTTATAGGATAAGTTTCTGACCACGAAATTAAACCAGTGAGCAGTGCATAGTAAAATCTACCTCCACAAAAAAATCAGTAAGTGAAGTACTCTCAGTTTTATAGGACATCTATTTTCCATATATTTACTGCATGCTAATTCAAATGTACAATACGGCAGTGTCGATAATTCCTCCAAAAATACTTTCTAGACTCTATATAACACCAACATTATACCAGATTTTCCATGGAATTTTCCTTGCAGTCTAAAGTCACCTTTTCCATTTTTTTTAGATAAGCAAGTCATACCTTGTTAATTTCACCAGTGGGCTACTTATACTACCCAAAGTATATGAAAAATGCCAGAGTCATTTTGAGCATATTCTATGTAGTCTCCAATTTCTAAGTTAAATAAATGCACATAATACATGTATAATGGTAAAAGGGTAATTAAACAGCAAGTGCTAGGGCTACAAAAATTCACATAGTGCTATAATGCCACAAGAAAGCTACTGTTCAAGTTTCACAATTTTTGGAGTTCATTTAGTCCACTTTTGACATTTATCTAGTTTCCACATGCATGCAACAAAACTGAGGGCAAAATGGTACTTTCACAGATCCACATCATACCTAGTCTGTAGATCTACTCAAGAGGAACACAATGCAACAAAGTTTATCTTTTTAGGATTTTTTTCTGATTTGTTATGATTTTCTAAAGTTCACAGCCGATTCACATGCATTTAAATGGAAGAATAGTAGATCTGGGGACCATATCGTGAATAACCATAACTTCTAGGGGCCTGCATAGAATATATCCAAGACTCAGTACACAGTGACTCGAGTGGAACTGAAATAGAAGAAACGACAAGGGGTTTTATGTAAAATGGTCATCCTTCTTCTTCTTCCTCTGGCAGAGACGAACGCGCGCGGCGTGGCCGCGCTTTCCGGCGTTCGTGCCGGTGCGGGGAGCGGCGGACTTGGAGCCGAGATGGTGCCGCGAGGTGCTCCCGGCGACGCGGTTCGTTTTCCCCAAGGTCTCGTCACGCAGAGAGGACCGTGAAGGCGGGACGGCGCGGTGAACTGTCGGAGGCGATGGCGCACGGAGCTTGGTAACCGTGGCCTCGATCCGGCAATGTGGAGAGGAAACGGTGACCTTGGGAGGCGCATGAGCGGCGCGGACCAACGAGGGACCCAGCGACGGAGGTGTGGTGGCGCAGGGGACACCAGAGGGTGGTCGTCGGCGACGTCCCAGAGCTTGACCCGGGCGGCAATGGTGGCTGTGTGTGGAGGGGGCACTAGGAGCGGTGCCGGGGCTCGAGGTCTTGGGGAAAAATGAAGAGGATCTTGAGGCGAGTGGGGTGCTCACGGTACTTAGGTGAGGGGAGGCCAGCGGGATGGACTGGGGAGGCGGCGGCACATGAGAGCTTCAGTCCGCGCCATGGTGAGTGCGCTCTGCGCGTGCACTGGAGGAGCAGAGCGAGCGCAGGGGAAGTGGGAGGCGAGTGAGAGAGTGAGCGAGGGAGCCAGACTCGGCTTGACCTTGTCTTGTTGAGGAAGGGAAGGGGCAGGGGTGCGGCCAGGGCGCGTCCAGCGCGTGGCCATGGCGGGTAGGCGGCTAGCGCCACGTGGGCGAGCGGGAGTGGGGAGGAAAAAGGAGAGGGCGCGCATGGACCGAGCTCGCGAAGGCCGAGTAGATGACGGCTGGGGTCAGGTTGAGGATGGAGAGCCAAGGTCCAATGGACCGAGTGCAAGGAGACGTGGTCCGGTGGGCCCCACGGACGGATGTCGTCATCCAGCTTGGGCGGGAAACGAGCACGTGGGCCCCACTTGTCTTTGACTCCAGCCAAAAGGAAAATTGGATAAAATGGAAAAGTCCCTTTGACTGCTGAAAGCTTTGTTTGTATTTTGCGTGTTTGAACATCCTAGAGGCTGATTTAGGGCAAACCCAAAATACAAGAAGTGTTCAAAATTTGTTGATCTACAACTTTATTATAAACATTGCTATCATGTTCTGTGTAAAAATATGGTTTAAATCAGAATTTAATCTGCTGACCCCTGTTGTACCAACAGATCCTTTCAGTTTAGAAATTCTAAAAGTCCCCTTTAGGGCCACTTTCATACAGAGAGTTTTATATTGATATTGTTCAGAATTTTATGTGATACAACTTTCTCAAGAAGGGTTTTGCATGATAATGGATGTAGGTCAACGAAAATTTGAATTTACTAAGCAGCTCAGATTTTGACAGACTTGCTAGTTCAAAAGAGATTAAGCTAAAACACCATGCAACCCTTGATGCATGTCAAAGCACCAATTAACAAAGTTGTTCATCATAAAATTTACTACAAGTTTGGTATATAAAGTCTTGCTTGGATCACCACAGATTTTGAATTACAAGCACAAACATTGCTTAAGGTTTGGTAAAACTGCAGCTTTAATTTAAGTAGGGTCTTTCTTGTTTCAAACTTTTGAATACTCAAATGAAGTCCAAATACCTCCACTCTAGGTGCATTTGAAAGGTGATAAGTTTAATTTCACTTCATAGAAAATAAGATTTTGAAGTTGTATAGTGAAATCAAAAGTAATTTCCGATCCAAATTTTGGGATGAGCTGAAATTCAGACGGGAATTTTCTGTGTAGATTAGCTTGGGGCTGATTCCATGTGGTATTTGGGTCAAAATTTAAAGTAGTTAAAGACAGTTTTCAACCATGCTCAGTGTAACAAAAGTGGAGTTCACGGTATGTACGACAACTTTGATAATGGGGCTGAGCTCAGTTGCTTAATGAATCTATAAGTTTCATTAGGGTCCGAATTCGTTCACGATCACAATTGGCACCTTCCAAGGAATTTCTGGTTTGGTTCGGTCTCGACTTTTAAACCACATAACATCTGATTTTAAAGATGGTCATAGTGTCAAAGTTGGAGATAACATCCCGAACTAAAGACTCTTGTATTTGGTGTTTTGCACACAAGCTTGTGGGTGGTGACTTAAACAACCAAACCACGTAGAGTTTCGTATTCTCCTAGAAAAATTTTGACTTCGTGACTTCTCCATCTAGTCTTTGTTACTCTCTAAGCATCATCAAATCCTAATTCATTATTAACTTGTCTCTAACTGCGTGTTAAGGCTCTTGAGCTGCCGGGGGCATCACAACCCACCCCCTTAAAGAAATCTCGTCCCGAGATTTGGAGAAAGTGAGGTTTTAGGGCTTACTACATAATGTGAATGGTTTTTGGCATTGTTGTACCTAGGCTTTTAGAAACACGTGGTAGTATCTAATTCTTCATGGGTTTGCTTTGTCAACTATCTTGTGAATGGTTAGTGCCTCCTTAACACAAGGTAGTTACAAAGCTTCTCAAATAGGTCTAGGGTGGTCTTTCTAAGTTATTTGCCGAGTCATGTCTTATATGAGAGCGAATGAATAAACCACAAAGAAGGTGTGGCCACAGTGCAAAAGTGACAACGATTGATTGGAACAATAAAACAGGGTTACTTCCTGACTTTGACACCAACATTTAGAAACGTGATAAATATATAGGTCTTAGAACATTTAGAAGCAAAGCGTACGAAATCGGAAGACCAAACCATGTAGGATCTTGTGATTCAAAGGGTTATCAATGGATGTATTTTTGAGACATGCATTCATTTCATTTGATAGGGACTGTGTACACATATAAGACAGTAATTCTCGGTAAATTCAAAGAAACGGAGTGATGAGGTTCAACACATCTTGTCCTTGGCAGCGAGAATTGTGCACGAGGGTTAATTTAGACTTGACAAGGTGATGGTTTGTACGACTTCTTAGGGTTGGACAAAACTGACCTAGTAAGGTCTGGGTAGACGATGTGTGCTTACTAACAAGTCAACCTGCAAGATTTGTAAGTCCACCTTCGAGGATAATTCCATAGGGGGAGAAATACTCACGGAAAGGGGGTGTGGCAGCAACAACAGCCAAGAACAACAGCTAGTGTAGAAGGTGTCCTTAGAATTCACCCTTGGAGAATTAAATTCGTCGAGTCGAAGGAAAAGATACAAGTGAAAAGGGGAGCGGAGTTGATCGTTTCCACAAATCAAAGAAGTCAAGGTTAAACCAAGAGGAAAAATGTAACCGCTAGTGGGATCGTGGTAGTCTTCTTCCATGAGTCGCGAAAGTAACGTGAAACAATACAATGGAAGTAGGTGAACAAGGAACGAATGTAGGACCGTTCATTTTCATAGACCAATGGGAGACAGGGTTAAGCAACTGTAACGAAAGATATGAACGAGTCGTGGGATTGAGGTGTATCACTCCCACAGATCAAGAAAGACAAGGTGAAACAAAGCAATGATAAGATATATTGCAGGGGTGGAAATAGAGTCGATCATTTCCATGAAGTGGATGCATAAACATCACAAATGGGTGGAAAATGGATGCAAATGTTCCACGATTGAAGCGATGTCTCGCCTTTGCAGGTCTCGATACCAGCGCGCACCTAGTGACACAACCAGGTGATGTCTGTACACGCGGGGCCCTAGGTCCCATCGCGGCACCATAGATTGCTCGGGGAAACACCACATCAAAAGGGGTCCAACCATACCATTTCCAGAACCATGGGGATCGCAAGGTCACGACACGGAATGAAATAGGGGTTTGACGACAGTATTAGAGCTTTGGGCCTATAAAGCTTAACATGTGAACGATATAAATCCATGAAACGAGGCATATGATTTTCAAGGTTTTAGAGCATCACAATAATTAGAATTTGAAACATCATGAAGACAACGTAGAGCATCATGGGTTACAAAGACTGAAGTTCCTAAATGTTAGAGCTCGAACATGACGACTTAAGAATTCAGAATGCATCACAGCACAATCAAGATACGCTAGTCACGAGGATTGGGCACATGTTGATTCTAAGGAGCTAGGTACTGGAGACCCCTATTAGCTATGAGAATCAGAATCTCCTTATTACAAAAACCCGCTATGGTTGCTATCGTACGAATTGGTACCTAGCTAGTACTGCCTAATTGTAAGATTGATGCGTCCAGGACGAAGGCCCGTTTCTTCTTTCAACCAATTTGGGCAGTGTTGGTCTTCACGTGGGAAATGCCATGAAACAATAGTCTTGATTCTCCACCGAGTATGAGGATGTCACCAGATTCGAGGTTGATCTTGGTCACTTGGTCTTTGTCTCTCGTGTCGCCGAACAAGAACTCGGCGGTGTCTCCTATGGAGATGGATATGAAAGGTAAACCTTGGGTAAGGCTACTCTTTGACTCATCCTTGTCTTGGTGAAGTCCGAGCTTCCCGGAGTTGGTGTAGTAGTTGACGATGCATATGCCAGGGTTAATCTGAGGAAACTCGCTTGCAGTGGAGTTCGCAGTTTGAGCAATCATCTTGAAAGCGTCTAGTATTGCCGGGGCTTGTGCTCCATCGAATGGACGTGTGGGTGCATGTGAGCGTGCCGTCGCATCCCAATTCTTTCCCAAGAGACATCATCCATAAATTCAGCTTGGCACCATTCTTATAGCTCGGTCTATAGAATCCTCGTAGACCACAACCCAGTTGTCGGGATATACGAACCATCTCGATTTGATCTTCAGGCTTGACAAATCCTTTTAATAGAACCATCCCGGGTCGCAGATGTTGAACTGAGGCTGCCTTAGTGGAAGACTCTCCCGCTTTTCTCTTCTTATGATCTCGAGGTATTGTTGTGTTAGCTTTCGTGGACTCTTAGTAATTAGGGCATAAGTCGAAGGGCTGCGTCGAGGGCTGCGACATCTGTAGCAGGAAGAATAAGGCCTGTGTCAATTCAAGAATCTTAAAAGCTTGGTATGGTCATAGTGCGATCGTATTTCCTTGCTTGAGAAAGTGTAATGAAAACGATCCCATCACAACGTGTGACACAACTCTTTATCGCCTCCTTTCTAATGTAAACAGGTTGCGGTTAGCTCTTGGAAGGAAACCAAAAAGGGATCTGGTAGAAACTCTGAGTACGAAGGCCGTGGGAAGTTTTACATCCTACATCGTTGGCATAGACGATGTTTACTAGTTCTACCTCGGCATGGTCTAGAACTCAAACTATTCAGCTAGCCAAGATCTGTCCAGGTCATGGTAAAAATAGAAAACACTTTGCAAACTTTATGTACTTCAACTTTATTAGGGATGCCTATGGCTAGTTCTATATTCAAGGGTCTCAAAACTTCAAGTTATTAGATTTTTGTCGTAATTGTCCCGATGTGAAGTCCTGACTTAAAGTGATTGCGAGTTACCTTTACAAACACCCTTGAATCAAAACCAAAATAGAGGAGCTATTTGTCTTGTTGCTCTCTACACTTTGTTATAAAAGTCTTCACTAAAAGGGTTTGTATTGAAGCAGAAGGACGAACTTCCAACAATAAGTCCCATTGGCTGAAGATTTCATTTTTAATTATATTTTTGTTTGTGCCTTTCGGTCTAAGCAAATTCAGAGAAAGCGTCTTCTATCAAAATGGTCGCATTTCACGTCCTATAAGCATCATACATGTAAATCTCATGTTAACTTGTCATTACCAGCCACCATTGTATGATAAAAATATGAATCTAGTCATTTTCACTCCAACACATAGCAAAGCACATGAGATGAGATGAAATGATGAATGATTCGTCCTAGTTGACCTCACATCACACACCCTAAGCATAGTATGTATAACTAGCGATACTTCGGTGACATGTATGCACGCCTCTCCTTAATGCAACTAGCCGTTCTCTAGTTGTACTTAATTTCACACGTAGTTAGTGTACCTGCAGAAAAATACAAGCTCATGCATTACCACCTAATGTGGCATCCACGCGTGACCGCTGCATGGACAACGTAGAGTGGGCCGTTGCACCTTTTCCTTAAAGCTTGACTTTCCACCAATACTGGGGATTGTCGAGAAAAAGGTGTATCCCAAAACCGAATGTAAGTGTGGTGGGCATGAAAGCATCCAAAGCATGCCCACCACCCTTAAAGAGCTTTTACTTATACAGCATGAATGCAGGGTTTACAACCGTTCGCAAATCCCAATAGCTTCCACCAGTACTGGGGACAGCTATGGCCGAAAAGTTGCTTCCCAAAGTGCCGAATATGCATATGAGTTCTATCTAGGTTAAAATGTCAGCGGTGTCACCTGGATAACACTAACATCCTTAATATGGGCATATCGCATACTCTCATTTTTTTTTTTGAATTACTTGAAAAGGTTTCGAAAATAGGTTTGTAAATCAAAACTTGATGATATAACTGTTGTCTGTGTATGATCAGCTCTGATACCAGTTGTGGCGGAACCACCCAGCTTAATCGGGCTAAGCACACCTGCCTCCTTTGGCTCGCAGTGCACTTAGGCTGAACTAAACCCGGTAGTTTGTCGAGCTACCCCGGAGAGCACTCGATGTAACCATCGCCCGAGGATGCCGACATCACACACATCCAGCCCTTGAAAGAGGCACAACAGTTACATCATCACAGGCAGTTTAATAGTGAAAATAAGATAAAGTTCTTACAAACCAAATATATGTAGTCAAATACATGTTCAAAATACAGCGGAAGCGAATTCAAAAACATCTCACAGCGGAATCCGGTACTACCCTCCTCCAACTCAGGCTCACACGAAGAACTTCATACCTGTAATCCAAAAGTGGGGGCGAACCCTGAGTACTAATTACTCAGTAGGACTTAATGGAAATAGCTTACGGCTGACGCAAAGCTTGCTTACTAAGAATTGGATCCTTAGCTGTTGATTTTAACTAGGATCAAATTAACATGTGGAAGCAGGATTTGACACCTGCTTGATTTATCATATAGATGCAGGATTTGACAGCTACTTAATTGATCATGTCAATAAATACTAATCATGAGTACCATAATAAGTTGCATGAAAGTAATGAATGTAAAACCAAACATTTAGTATTCAAAACTATGAAATCATAATACAGCACATTCAAGAGGATTACTGCTTTGCCCATCAGTGGTATTAGTATTCTCACACCTGGTGAGCATCAGCGATTCGAATCGATTTTTATATTTTCGGGAATAACTAGAAGCACCAGGATGGCATATGCTTACTAACCCATAGCGTTCCCACATATGCTTCCCCCATCTCCACTCGTCCCGTCTTAAGTTCGATTCACTCCCGCCTGACTCCCGGAGCGCATCGTCGCAGGAGCGTTACCACGCAATGGGTCAGCCCTCCCTTGACACCCGCCTCCGCGGCCACCTTCCTCTCAACCAGTGGGTAGGAACGTGTCTCTGTGCTTAAGATGTCACAAGTAAGACTTTCACCGGTCCATTATCCCGGATAAGCACCCTAGCAGTGTTATGCCGACCAATAGGCGAACAACGATCGGCCTTATGCGACTCGGACGGAGTCCACCAAACCATCCACATCATTTTTCAACATAATATACCCATATCTCCGCCTGGTCTCGATTTAAACCATGAGCATCTTCATAGCTTCGATCATAGTAATATTTCATTTGACTTTTGAAAATCACCTACGCGACGAGTGACTCCATTCACTCATGACTACTCGTACCTAGCAATTCTAGGCGTATAGGTGCTAGGGCTAGGGTGGCCGGAAAGTCTAATGCAGATGTTCCAATCAACTCCTAATGCAGATGCGTAATCATCAAACAACATTGTATTAGCTGGGAGAAACAATGGTCCTGCCTACCTTTGCTTTACTTTAAGAGAACCAACAAACTATGCTAATGTTAGTTTGCCGGGTTGTGAGGCTTGGTCCCAAGCAACCCCTTGATCCCTTGGACAACTCCTCCTTCCAAGCACGATTGATGGGCCCTCCGGGTTGTGAATGGGTCTTACTTGGTCTTTTGGATCACCGTTGGTTGAAGTAGTTCCACGCGCTCGTTTCTTGATCACGTATCTGCAATGAGCGCCACTATATGATTGACATGCGTGATGATGCAAGGAATGAGATGCATGAATATGAAGCACACGTATGAACAATCGTTACGTGGAAAAATAGAAAGGTGGTTACTAAACTACATACACAAGGAGTAATTCTTATGGACAACGACCCAACACGCAGTCATAGGATCACACATAAACAAGCTACTGATTATAACAACATGTCACTTTTGGGATTCGATAAATGCAAGCAATAGTTGTTTAGGTTATTAAAATAGGTGTGGTGGTGTTCATTTCCATTCAACGGGTAACAAGTTGAAATCATGTACTTCATGCATTTATAGGAAACATTCACTAATTATATCACGTAGTATGTTTATTTAATGGATTCAAAAGCTATATTGACTTCAGGTACATTACATGAGTAAATGAATTAATTTCTCAATCAAGTGTGATATAGAGAATAGTAGATAGCCTGTAGCTAGAAATCAACCCACACGCATAACATGAGATAGCAATTACAAACAAACACCTACTCTTATACTTAAATAACACATGCCCACTTTATGAATAAAAAGCATTACTTGTGTTCATGTAGTTAGACAACTCCAAATGAGCTTAGATTTTTATGACATGTAGATTTATACTACATTATGCTACTGTCAAAATTTCAGCCACAAAGGAGTTATAAATTAATTATGAAAATTCTGAGCAAATTATCATCTCTATAGCTTCTCTGATTCTTCATAATTTATAGGATAAGTTTCTGGCCACGAAATTAAACCAGTGAGCAGTGCATAGTAAAATCTACCTCCACAAAAAATCAGCAAGTGAAGTACTCTCAGTTTTATAGAACATCTATTTTCCATATATTTACTGCATGCCAATTCAAATGTACAATACGGCAGTGTCGATAATTTCTCCAAAAATACTTTCTGGACTCTATATAACACCAATATTATACCAGATTTTCCATGGAATTTTCCTTGCATTCTAAAGTCACCTTTTCCATTTTTTTAGATAAGCAAGCCATATCTTGTTAATTTTACCAATGGGCTACTTATACTACACAAAGTGTATGAAAAATGGCAGAAAGTCATTTTGAGCATATTCTATGTAGCCTCCAATTTCTAAGTTAAATAAATGCACATAACACATGTATAATGGTAAAATGGTAACTAAACAGCAAGTGCTATGGCTACAAAAATTCAAATAGTGCTATAATGCCACAAGAAAGCTACTATCCAAGTTTCACAATTTTTGGAGTTCATTTAGTCCACTTTTGACATTTATCTAGTTTCAACATGCATGCAACAAAACCGAGGGCAAAATGGTACTTTCACAGATCCACATCATACTTAGTCTGTAGATCTACTCAAGAGGAACACAATGTAATAAATTTTATCTTTTTAGGATTTTTCTTTGATTTGTTATGATTTTCTAAAGTTCACAGCCGATTCACATGCATTTAAATGGAAGAACAGTTGATCTGAGGACCATATCGTGAATAACCATAACTTCCAGGGGCCTGCACAAAATATATCCAAGACTCAGTACACAGTGACTTGAGTGGAACAGAAATAGAAGAAACAACAAGGGGTTTTATGTAAAATAGTCACCCTTCTTTTTCTTCCTCCGGTAGAGACGAACGCACGCGGCGCGGCCGCGCGTTCCGGCGTTCGTGCCGACACGGGGAGCGGCGGACTTGGAGCCGAGATGGTACCGAAGGTGCTCCCAGCGACGCGGTTTGTTTTCCCCAAGGTCTCGTCGCGCAGAGAGGACAGTGAAGGTAGGACGGCGCGGTGAACTGTCGGAGATGATGGCGCACGGAGCTTGGTAACTGTGGCCTCGATCCGCGATGTGGAGAGGAAACGGTGACCTTGGGAGGCGCACGAGCGGCGCGGACCAACGAGGGACCCAGCGACGTAGGTGTGGTGGCGCAGGGGACACCAGAGGGTGGTCGGCGGCGGCGTCCTAGATCTTGACCCGAGCGGCAATGGTGGCTGTGTGTGGAGGGGGCACTAGGAGCGGTGCCGGGGCTCAAGGTCTTGGGGAAAAAACGAAGAGGAGTTTGAGGCGAGTAGGGTGCTCACGGTACTTGGGTGAGGGGAGGCCGGCGGGATGAACTGGGGAGGCAGCGGCGTGTGAGAGCTTTAGTCCCCGCCATGGCGAGTGCGCTTTGTGCGTGCACTGGAGGAGCAGAGCGAGCGCAGGGGAAGTGGGAGGCGAGTGAGAGAGGGAGCGAGGGAGCGAGGGAGCCAGACTCGGCTCGACCTCGTCTTGTTGAGGAAGGGAGGGGGCAGGGGTGCGGCCAGGGCGCGTCCAGCGTCTAGCCATGGCAGCCAGGCGGCCAGCGCCGCGTGGGTGAACGGGAGCGGGGTGGAAAAAGGAGAGGGTGCGTGTGGACCGAGCTCGCGAAGGCCGAGTGGAGGACGGGTGGGGTCAGGTTAAGGATGGAGAGCCAAGGTCCAATGGACCGGGTGCAAGGAGACACGGTCCGGTCGGCCCCACGGACGGATGTCGTCATCTGGCCTGGGCGGGAAACGAGCGCGTGGGCCCCACTTGTCATTGACTCCGGCCAAAAGGAAAATTGGATAAAATGGAAAAGTCCCTTTGACTGCTGAAAGCTTTGTTTGTATATTGCGTGTTTGAACATCCTAGAGGCTGATTTAGGGCAAACCCAAAATACAAGAAGTGTTCAAAATTTGTTGATCTACAACTTTGTTATAAACATTGCTATCACGTTCTGTGTAGAAATATGGTTTAAATCCGAATTTAATCTGCTGACCCCAGTTTTACCAACAGATCCTTTCAGTTTAGAAATTCTAAAAGTCCCCTTTAGGTCCACTTTCATACAGAGAGTTTTATATCGATATTGTTCAGAATTTTATGTGCTACAACTTTCTCAAGAAGGGTTCTGCAAGATAATGGATGTAGGTCAACGAAAATTTGAATTTACTAAGCAGCTCAGATTTTGACAGACTTGCTATTTTAAAAGAGATTAAGCTAAAACACAATGGAAACCTTGATGCATGTCAAAGCACCAATTAACAAAGTTGTTCATCATGAAATTTACTACAAGTTTGGTACATAAAGTCTGGCTTGGATCACCACAGATTTTGAATTACAAGCACAAACATTGCTTAAGGTTTGGTAAAACTGCAGCTTTAATTTAAGTAGGGTCTTTCTTCTTTCAAACTTTTGAATACTCAAATGAAGTCCAAACACCTCCACTCGAGGTGCATTTGAAAGGTGATAAGTTTAATTTCACTTCATAGATAGGAAGATTTTGAAGTTGTATAGTGAAATCAAAAGTAATTTCAGATCTAAATTTTGGGATGAGCTGAAATTCAGACTTCTTTCTAAGTGTAGATTAGCTTGGGGCAGATTCCATGAGGTATTTGGGTCAAAATTTAAAGTAGTTAAAGACAGTTTTCAACCATGATCAGTGTAACAAAAGTGGAGTTCACGGTATGTATGACAACTTTGATAATGGGGCTGAGCTCAGTTGCTTAATGAATCTAGAAGTTTCATTAGGGTCCAAATTCGTTCACGATCACAATTGGCACCTTCCAAGGAATTTCTGGTTTGGTTCCATCTCGACTTTTAAACCACATGACATATGATTTTAAAGATGGTCGTAATGTCAAAGTTGGAGATAACATCCCAAACTAAAGACTTTTGTATTTGGTGTTTTGCATAAAAGCTTGTGGGTGGTGACTTAAACAACCAAACCACGTAGAGTTTCTTATTCACCTAGAAAAATTTTGAGTTAGTGACTTCTCCATCTAGTCTTTGTTACTCTCTAAGCATCATCAAATCCTAATTCGTTATTAACTTGTCTCTAACTGCGTGTTAAGGCTCTTGAGCTGCCTAGGGCATCACAATCGGTAACAGTCCTTGAGAATTGACGGAAATTGAGGCTATCGTTAACATCAACTCGGATCTCATGATGTTAACGGTTCAGTCGGATTTTTCTGAGATTAAGTCATCCATTTCAGTCCGGATGATTTCTTAAAAAGAACGGTTGTTCAGTAGGTATTCATAGCACAAGTTCATGTTTTCTATCACTCGGAGAATGAGGTCTCTAACTCGGCCCAGTGAGTTGAGTCTTGCCCGAACTCTGGGCATAAACGAAGTGTGATTTCTTTTGTCGTATGACGATTTCATCTTTACTTCAAAGAACTCAAAAGATGCATTTGACTCGAATGCAAGATTTTCAAGATAAGAACACATAGAAGAACTCAAGAACGAAGGATAATGCGGTGGATTTCATTATATAAAAACATAGTTCATCACGGTGGATTACATATAATGGGGGAGATTATCCTAATCTACTCCTATCTGCTACTACTACTACTATGGTGGTGGTGGTGGTGGTGGCCTACACACCGGTGGAGGGCCCGGTGGGAGGCCCGGTGACGCGGCGGTGCTTAGAGGCCGGAGCGTCGGCTTCGTCTCCGCTGTCATGGCCGTCGTCGTCGCCGTCATGGCCGCCGGGGGCATCGTCGTCGGAGTCCTCCTCCTCGCTGTCCTCCTCCTCCTCGTCGGAGGAATCCTGGAAGGCGGCACAGCGGAGGCCACGGAGCTTGGCGCGCTCCTTGCGGTTGTAGCCTTGGGAGTTGTCGGTGTTGGGCTCTGACTCATCCTCCCGTGGCGGCGCCTCCTCGGGGGCTTTCTCCTCCTTGCTGGAGGAGAAGTCCTCTATGGACTCCTCGTCGAACGGGCCGCCGAGCAGCGCGTCGTTGGAGTCCTCGTACTCCAACGGTGGTGGCGAGCGCGCAAGCTTCTTGCCCTTTCCTCCGGCCATGGCTGAGAGCGAGGGGTGGGGAGTTCTTGGGGTTTTCTTGAAGAGCTGGGTACTCAGTGGAGGCGTAATGGATGGCCGGGCGATGGCTCTGCTCTTATAGTACTACCACCTCGCTTCGATCTCTATGAACACGATTCAATAGGCTGCGTCATTTCGACTTCCCCCACGCGTCAGTTATCGCTTGGGCGAACAATGGCTGTTGCGTGTTCAAAAGATTCCTGTTTTTTGGGGCTTTTTCAGGTAACTCCTCGGTACCCTCTGCTCGTTCCCTTTGGGTTAACCCCATGGGGTGTGGGATTTGTGGAAAATTATTCTTTTTCCTAAAATCCGAAAAAGCAGGAAGTTTGAGTCGGCTTTCTATGACTCGGAAAGCTGGGGACAGATGGTAACTTGGATAAAAGGATCTGTTATTCCTTAAGTTGACTCGACACCTAAGGAATGCATTCTGTGAAGTCTGATTGAAGTGTTTAGATCTTCAAGCTGATTGATACTCAAGTCAACTTGAAGCTCGGGGGCTACCCCATGGGGTGCACCTGGCGGTGCACCATGAGAAACAGTGTTGACACGGGTAAGGAACTCATGAGCAGTATGTTATTCTTTCTGGAGTCTCGAGTCAATTAATCTCTAAATTAACTCGAGCCTCGGGGGCTTGTGGGAGATAGATATCCCCTGGGCCCTCACGGTGTGGATTCAGTACATGGGCTGTTGGAGGGCCCAATGGAGATAGCAGGCCCCCATACAGGGTGCCGACTGGTCTCGTGGGCCCGAGAATGGATGATGAGCTTGAAGACCAAGTCAAGGCGCTGTAATCCAGAAAAGGCGTAAAGGAGTTGGTTCAGACTCTGTATTCCAGAAGCAGCAGGACTCAGGAAAGGAAGCGTATAATCATAGATTCTGTGTACTCTTTAGGATTCCAAGCTGGGTAGGACTCATAGATGGAAACCGACTTGTAACCCAAGCCTTGCCGGACTATATAAGGCGGGTGAGGGACCCTTACGTAGACAATCAATCATCTCATCGCATACCAGCCACCGAACATCCTAGTCCTCATTGTATCATCGAGAACTCAGATCAATACAACTCGTAGCAAACAGGACGTAGGGTGTTACGCACATTGCGGCCCGAACCTGTATAAACCCTCGTGTTTAGTCGCATCTCTACGCGAACCATCGAGCTACGCCGATTTCGCCACCCCAAAAGGACTACGCAACACACCCCGTGGTGCATTGCCAGTATCAAACATCGACAAGGAAGGTGGCCCGGGGGAGCTTTGATCTCATGACGGGGAGACCGAAATGTCGGCAGGCTCGTCATGGGGCACAACCCGGGGGTCAGGCGGTAGTGAATCGAACTTGGGATGGGACAAGTGGAGAAGGGGGATATGTGGGAACGCGATGGCTAGTAACCATATGTCTCCTGGCGTGATAGTTATTCCTGAGAATTAGAAATCGATTTGAATCGCTGATACTGACCAGGTGTGAGAATGCCAGTATCACTGCCGGACAATGTAATAATCCACCTGAAGATGTTGTATCATGGATTCATGGTTTGAATAATTACATGCTTGGATATATACATGCTTTACTTTTATGCAAGATATTTACATACATGATGAAATTCCTATTATGATGGTGGATAGCGGTTGTTAAATCCCGCTATCTCATGTTAACATGCTTTTGTTTAAAAATCAATGGCTAACGACTCACATGGTTAGTAAGCAAGCTTCGCGTCAGCCGTAAGCCTCTCCATTAAGTCCTACTGAGTAATTAGTACTCAGGGTTTGCCCCCCCCCCCCGCTTTTGAGTTACAGGTATGGAGTTCGTGTTTTGCGCCTGTGTTGGTGGAGGTGCATGTCATCATCAGGAGTAACCGTCATGGTTGGCATGGAAACAACATCGGTGGGCTCGATGTAGTTCCACCGTTGCAGTCTTTTGCGTCACTAAGAGCATGGAGCTATGAACTTTAATTCTGCTGCGAGATACTTTTGAACTCTATCGTGATATGGTACTATGTTGGAACACTATTTGATTTGAACTGGCTTGTAAACTATCATTAATTATTATCCACTCCAACTGCCTGTGATGATATAATTGTTGTGACTCCATCGAGGGTCAAATGTGTGTGCGATGTCAGTTCCTCTGGAAATTGGTGTTATCGAGGGCCGAAGGCCACTCGACAGACTACCTGGTTTAGTCCAACTTAAGTGCACTGCGAGCCAAAGGAGGCAGGTGTGCTTAATCTAGATTAAGCAGGGTGGTTCCGCCACATCTAACGCCACGAAGAGGGCGGTGAAGTTCCCATCGAGTTCGCCACTGGTGTAGCGGGTAGAATGGGATGGACCTGCACCATAACCATAAGATTACTCACTTCCGCTATGATGTAACGGTGTTGGGTTGACGAAGGGCACAATGGAGTTCCACGAGCTGTGCCATGAACCCTGTGAGTTGGCTTCCCAAGCGGGTGTGCTACCCTGTTCTTCCCAGGCGGGTCCAGCGCTAGGATGAGCCCATGCAGGTTCAGCACCTGGCTGCTGTGCATCCTCATAGGCCTTGCGGATTTGCTCCTTAGCTCGACATCGTTTCACGCAAGTCATGACTCCAGCGACACTATTTCTTGGTGGCTCAGGAGGTTCTAGCTTCCCTTCGGGTGTCGGTGCGGAGCGTCATGATGAATTCCTTGGTGAGGAGGACAATTCCTCCCTCTGGGATTTCTGCAAGGTCACTCCAGCCCATGGCCTAGAACACCTCGTTGAACTCCTCCTGCATGCCGGTGTTGACGAGGAGGTCCTTGTCGAAGCATTTGGTCAAGGCATAAGTCTACCTTAATGCCTTGGCCTCATCTTGACCACACGGCACGAGCTGAGAATCGAGGAGTAATATTGGCCGGTGGGTGGAGGACGTCGGAACTTCCTCCGGCTCCTCCGTACTGATGGACATCCTCTCGGAGGCAGCATGCCGGCTTGCTGAGCCGGAGCCATTGAAGGACGACCAGCGGATGTGCTGTCCTGCCTTGCTAACGGCCTTCTTCGCCTTCTTGAGTACGCTTTTCATCCTGCAAGACAGACAAAGACAACACAAATACCCAAAGTATATGTGGCTGAACCGCCCTGCTTAATCTAGACTAAGCACACCTGCCACATCTAGCTCGCAGTGCACTTAGGCCAGACTAAACCTGGTAGTCCGTTGAGCTACCCAAAAGGGCACTTGATGTAACCATCGCCCAAGGATACCGACATCATACACATTCAGCCCTCGAAAGAGCCACAATAGTTACATCATCACAGGCAGTTAAAGTAGAGAATAGGTATACTTAGTTTACAACCGAAGATAAGTAACCAAATATATGTTCAATTATAGCGGAAGCGATTTCAAAATATACATGTATAGCGTAAGCATTTTCAAATCATCTCGCAGCGGAAACAACTCAAAATAGTCTTCATGAAGAGATAAACAAAGTGAGTAGCACCGAGCCCACCAGTTCTACCCTCCTTCAAGCAATTGTCCAAAAGTCTTCACAACCTGTAATCCAAAAGTGGGGGCAAACCCTGAGTACTAATTACTTAGTAGGACTTAATGGATGGGGCTTGCGGCTGACGCAAAGCATAGCTTACTAGTCAGATGGATCCTTAGCCATTGATTTTATACAAGGACATGCTGACATAAGATAGCAGGATTTGACAGCTGCTATCCATTAACCATGAAGGTCATTGATATCATAAAGAACATGCTTGCATGAAAGTAAAACATCATAGACATCCAAGATATACCCTTCATCTACACATGTCCCGTCCCAAGATTCACAGCGCCCCCATCTAACCTTTGGGAGTAGCCGTCTCAAGAGCGATACCATGGTACGTCGGGTCAGCCCTCCCTCGACCTCAAAGCATCTCCCAAGTCCATCGACCTCCTATCAGTGGATGGGCAGCACCATGAATAGTGGGACGGACCATCCACCTCCAAGCATGTTGTATTGAAAAACATGAATATAAGCATAAAGTATTTAAGTTATTACTATGTTCGGACGTCAAAGGCATTGGCATTTTCACACCTGGTAAGCATCAGCGATTTGAATCGATTTGTTAATTCCCGGGAATAACTAAAAATTCCAAGGGCATATGCTTACTAGCCATCACGTTCCCACATATAGCTCCCATCTCCACTTGTCCCATCCCAAGTTCGATTCCATCCCACCAGTTCCTTGGGTTTAGCCCCCTTGGAGCGTTACCATAGTACGTCGGGTCCAGCCCTCCCATGAGATAAGCGCCCCCAGTTCCATGGTAGGAACAAGTCTCTGTTCTTCGGATGGCACAAGTAAGACTTTCACCGGTCCATTATCCCGGATAAGCACCTTAGCAATGTTATGCCGACCACTAGGCGAACAACGGACGGGCTTTATACGACTCGGGCAGAGTCCACCATACCTTGCCACATCATTTTTTCACAATATGCCCATAACTCCGCCCGGTCTCTATTTCAAACATAGCATATAATAATCTTCCATAAGATTTCTGTTTTGAAAATCACCTACGCGACGAGTGACTCCATTCACTCATGTCTACTCGTACCTAGCAATTCTAGGCAACTCATCCTACGAACTCTAATATATAGGTGCTAGGGTCAGGGCGGCCAAGGAGTCTAATGCAATTGGTTCCAAACAACTCCTAATGCAGATGCGTAAGCATTCATCAAATGTATTTGCTGGGTAAAGCATGGTCCTGCCTACCTTTGAGTATTCTTCTGAAAACCAACAAACTAATCTAAGTTAGTTTGCCGGGTTGTGAGGCTTTGCCCCAGGCAACCCCTTGAAACAGGTACGGATGTAATCAGCGACCCTTCGTCTTCAGGTTGGAGAAGAACCAACTCCGGGTACAATCTGTTGTACGGCTTCTCGATCAATAGTGTCTCTTGTGTTGACCCTTCCTTCGCGAAATCTATATGCATGATATAATATGCAAGTGAGTGCTAGAGAATGCAAATACATGCATATGATACAGGTTACATGTATGACATGGTGCGACCATGAATGCAATGAATGCAAGTGTATGCATGAGGTGCAAATGGAACACAATGCATGTCAAGCAGCTAGTGACGAGATGACTCAAGCATACTTAATCCCATTATACCCCATACTAGGAAACTTAACAACTTTGCTAAGAAATCATACAACCCATCACTAAGAAATCGTACAAACAATCACCACATTTTATCTTTGAAGTTATTAGAAATTATTGTTTTATATATGTACACAGTCCCTATAGCTTCTCAAATTTTTCATAATTTATAGGAATAAAATTTAAACATGCAATTTATGGAGTGAGCACTAGTTGGCATCAGTAGCATACCAGATTTTTCATAGAATTATCTTTGTATCCTAAAGTCACTTTTCTCCAATTATCAAGTCTAGCAAGTATCATTTTGTCAATTTCAAAACAGTAGCTTAAACATACAAGCACAACTTCCTACTTCACCAGTGAGCTACTCATACTTTATAGAGTACAGGAAAAATAACAGAGGGCATATTTGAGCATATTTTATGTAGCCTTCATTTCCCAAGTTAATTAAATACACAAAACACATGCATAAGGGCAAAACAGTAATTAAATAGCCAGTGCTAGGGCTATCAAAAACCACATAGTGCCCTAAAGCCATAAGGAAGCTACTATCCAAGTTTCATAATTTTTGGAATTCATTTAGTCCACTCTTGCCATTTATTTACCCTCACATGCATGCAATTTAAACAAGGGCAAAATAGTCAATTCACACTTCCACATCTTACCTATCATGTAGATCTACTCCTAAGGAATTCATAGCCACTGAGTTTGTCCATTTTGGATTTTTCTATGAATTGTTATGATTTTTCAAAGTTCAAAATCAAGAAAAATACTTTTAAATCACAATTACACACTGACCAAGGACCTATACCTAATTAACCGTAGACTTCAGGGGCCTGCAAGGAAGACTGCATAGACTCAGCGCATAATGCACAACAGAGAAACAAAAAAGAAGGAAGGTCAGGGGGTGTTCTGCAAAAAGATGACCCCTTCCTTCTACCTCCGGCTCGGCCGGTGCACACGCGGCCCGGCTCGCGTTCCCGCGTGCGGGGCGGCGCGTCGGGGCGGGGTCTTGGAGCCGAGATGGGTCGGGAAGGTGCCTCCCGCGATGGCGAACTTGACCCTCTTGGTCTCGTCGCCGGCGGTGAAGAGTAGAGGAGAGCGGCGGCGGTGAACCGAGACGGCGACGGCACGGTGGTGTGTGGCGGCTTGGCTCGATTCCGGTCGGGGTAGGGCACGATTGGGGTCGCCGTCGGGTGTGGGAGCTGCGCGGCGGCGCGACGGTTCCGAAGGTGGGGTCGTGTAGGCGAGGGGAGGGCCAGAAGATGGCCATCCATGGCGAGGGGCCGGTGGCGATGGTGGCCGTGCGGGCGCGCACATGGAGAGGGGTGAAGGAGTCGAGGGCGAGGGGCGAGACTGCGCGGGGGTGGTGGAGGAAGTCGAGGCAAGTGTGGGACGCGCTTCGGCGGGGCGAGAGGCAGTCCGAGGTGGCCGGCGTTGTGAGCTCGCCGCGGCGGCGCACTCCGCTGGTGGAGGGGGAGGCGGAGGGAGACGATGAGGTCTAGCGCATTGGACGCGGGAGGTGGTGGCGGAGGCAATGGCGGGGATCTGGAGGCGCGGAGAGCAGCGGAGCGGCCGGCGTGAGCCCGCCCCCGAGCTTGGCAATGGCGGGCGGTGCACTGCGCTTCGGAGGAGAGGCCGAGAGCGAGGCATCTGGGCGAGTGGGAATGGCAGGAGCGAGGCGAGGGGGAGCCGGGGAAGGTCTTGGCCTCTCCACTCGGCCGGAAAGGCGTCCAGGTGCGGGGGACGGGGCGCGGCCGGCGTCGGCGCAGCGTGGCAGAGCGCGCTCGCCGCGTGGGCGGAGCCGAGGGGGAGAGAGGGGCGGTGGCGGTTCGGTGGACTAGGTCTATGGACCCGGAGTCGATGACATGTGGGACCGGGCTAGGATGGAGAACGGGTGGTCTATGGACTCGGTCTGTGAAGAGGGAAAATGGTGGGGCCCACGGCTGCCGATTTAGTCTCGCGCGGGCGGGATCCAGCGTGGCTCTGGCGTGTGGGTCCCGCGTGTCAGTGAGACAGAGAGAAAAAGAAATTCCCGAAATTGGAAAACCCCAGTTTGACTGCTAGGACCTTTGTTTATATTTCGCGTTTTCTAACAGGTTAAAGGCCGAATTTGAAAATACCCCAATTGAATGAAATGTTTTAAATTTTTTCTCTACATTTGCTTTATAAACTTGTATACCATGTTATATTCAAAAATATGGTTTAAATTTGAATTTAAGCTGCTGACCAAGGTTTGACCAACAGAACATTCCAGTTTAGAAATTCTAAAAATCTATTTTCTAACCACATTCACCCAAGGAGTTTTATACCAATGTTGTTCAGAATTTCATAATATACAACTTATTCAATTGGGGTTTTGCAAGATTATGGCTGTAGACCAATTAAAATTTGAAATTACTAAACAAGTCAAGTTTGGACAGAAATCATATGCTGACAGAAAAAGCTCCAAAACTCTATGCAAACCTTAACGCATGTCAAAGCATTAATTACGAAAGTTGTTCATCCTTAAATTATCTACAAGTTTGTCAATATGAGTTTCACCCAGATCTTAACAGAATCTAAGTTATAACTAAAAACATAGCATTACACATGAAATGAATAAGGTTTTGACTTGTAGTTTAAATCAACTTTGTTTCCAATTGCACACACACATGCTATGCCATGATGCTTAAGGATGAATGCTCATGTATGATGAATAATTTTGCACTTGAGATGCCTGGGGCATCACAACCCACCCCCCTTAAAGAAATCTCGTCCTGAGATTTGATGTGATGTGGGTGGATAAGTTAAATGAGGAGAAAGTGCATTATGTATGAATTTGAAACTTTTAAACTGCGGTGGCGTACTCCATTCGTAGTGGATGGAAGAATTCCGGGGTATCTAGCTTGCAAAAATTCTTCTTGTTCCCAAGTTGCCTTTTCTTCGGAGTGGTTACTCCATTGCACCTTGTAGAAATTATTGTTTCTTTGTCGTGTCGATCTTTGCTTTTGGTCAAGGATTTTTATGGGGTGCTCTTCATAAGTGAGGTCCGGTTCAACCTGAATTTGAGATGTATCAATTACTTCCTCTGGCACTCGTAAGCACTTCTTGAGTTGCGAGACATGAAACACATCATGGACCGCAGCAAGGCATGGTGGCAATTCCAACCGGTAAGCAACTGATCCACATCGTTCGATGATCTTGAATGGACTAATGTATCTGGGTGCTAACTTTCCTTTTACTCCAAACTGATGAACGCCTTTCATTGGTGACACCTGAAGGTACACGTGATCGCCCTCTCCAAAAACTAAGGGTCTCCTCCTCTTATTAGAGTAGCTTTTCTGTCGCGACTGAGCTCTCTTCAAATTGCTGTGTATCATCTTTACTTGTGCTTCAGCTTGTGTTACCAAATCTGGGCCAAAAGTGACACGCTCTCTAGGTTCAGACCAGTTGAGTGGAGTTCCATATAAGGCTTCGAAAGGAGCCATCTCTAAGCTCTTTTGATAGCTGTTGTTGTAAGCAAATTCTGCCAAGGGAAGGCACTCGTCCCACTTGGAGGAATAGGTCAAACCGCAAACTCTCAGCGTATCCTATAGTACCTGATTTACTCTTTCTACTTGGCCACTGGTTTGAGGGTGGTATGCTGAACTACGAATCAATTTGGTTCCTAGAGCAAGTTGCAGTTGCTCCCAGAAACGAGACACAAACAGCGAGCCTCTGTCTGATGTGATAGTCAGTGGAACACCGTGCAAGGAGACAATTCTTGCTATGTAAAGTTCAGCATAGGTCTTAGCATGATAAATTGTTTTTACCGGAATGAAGTGAGCTGACTTTGTGAAGCGATCAATGATCACCCATATGGAATCATACCCCTTCTGTGTGCGTGGTAGACCTACAACGAAATCCATATGTACATCTTCCCACTTCCAAGCTGGGACTGCTAGTGGCTGCAGCATACCAGCAAGCTTTAGGTGATCAGCTTTAAGTCTCTGACATACGTCGCACTCGGACACATATTTGGCGATCTCCCGCTTCATGCGGGTCCACCAAAATTTCTGTTTCAAGTCTTGGTACAGCTTATTACTGCCTGGGTGCATAGTGAACAGGGATGTGTGGGCTTCATCAAGTATCTTCTTTCTTAATTCCATGTCCTTAGGTACAACTAAGCGATTCTTAAACCAAAGGACACCCTGCTCATCAAGCGTGAAATAGGCTTTCTGCTCATCACTTATGCCTTCACGGATATGTGCCATGCCCTTATCTTGCTTTTGTGCTGCAATGACTAGATCTTTTATTGCTGGTTCAATAATGAGGCTATATAGCTCAGCAGGCTGCTCTACAGGTATCTCGACTTCATCCATCTCACAACATAGCACTCTCACTGTTGGACAAGCCTCGATGAAGTTGCAATGAGCCTTGCGGCTTAACGCGTCTGCTACCACATTTGCTTTGCCAGGATGGTAATGAATCTCTAAGTCATAGTCCTTTATTAACTCCAACCACCGTCACTGCCTCATATTCAATTTAGGTTGCGTGAGGATGTATTTGAGGCTCTTGTGGTCCGTGTAGATGTGACAGATGTTGCCTAGTAGATAGTGTCTCCAGATCTCCAATGCGTGCACAACAGCTGCCAACTCAAGATCATGTGTCGGGTAGTTGGCTTCATGTTTCCTCAATTGGCGTGAGGCATAGGCAATTACTCTCCCTTCTTGCATCAAAGCACAGCCAAGCCCATTGCCGGAGGCATCACAATACACATCAAATGGCTTAGTGACGTTCGGCTGTGCTAGCACTGGTGCTGATGTTAACAACTTCTTCAAAGTTTGAAAGGCTTCTTCACAATTCGAGCTCCATAGGTATTTTGCATTTTTCTTCGTTAGTGAGGTCATCGGCTTTGCAGTTTTGGAGAAGTCCTTAATGAAGCGGTGGTAGTAGCCTGCTAAACCATGGAAACTCCAAATCTCAGTCACTGTCTCGGGTTGCTTCCAATTTAGAACATCCTTTACCTTGCTAGGATCAACCGCTACCCCCTTCTCAGACAGAATGTGACCTAAGAAACTTACTTCCTTCAGCTAAAAAGCACACCTGCTGAATTTGGCATAGAGCTTGTGCTCTCTAAGCCACGTGAGTACAATCTTCAAGTGCCCTTCGTGTTCTTCTTGGAATAAATGAGTATGTCATCGATGAATACTACCACAAACTTGTCAAGTTCATTCATGAACACCAAATTCATCATGTACATGAAGAAAGCCAGTGCATTGGTTAACCCAAAAGACATGACCAAATATTCGTACAGGCCATATCGGGTCGAGAAAGCTGTCTTGGGTATGTCTTCTTCTTTGATCTTTATTTGAAAGTAGCCAAACCTTAGATCAATTTTTGAAAAGACTTTAGCTCTAGCTAACTGATCAAACAAAATGTCAATGTGTGGCAAAGGGTATTTGTTCTCGATGGTGACAGCATTCAAAGGCCGGTAATCAACACATAGCCTTTTACCACCTTGGTCCTTCTTTTCAACAAAGAGGGCCGGGCAACCCCAAGGTGAAGAGCTCGGGCGAATAAACCCTTTGTCCAACTGTTCTTGAAGTTGTACTTTCAATTCTCTTAATTCATCAGGCGCCATTTTGTATGGTCTCCTAGAGACAGGTGCTGTGCCTGGAACTAGGTCTATCTTGAACTCAACATCCCTATCCGAGGGAAGTCCCGAAAGTTCTTCCGAAAACACATCCGGATAGTCGCAGACTACTGGGATCTTTGCAAGTGCTTGTGCGTCCCCTTGAGCATCTGCGACATTCACCGTGTGAGGCATTTTTCTATGAAGTGGCACGTGAATGACTACATCTGTGCCGCTGCTTGAGCATAACTGAACTTTTCTACTTCCCACATCTATCCTCGCATTGTGTTGCTTTAGCCAATTCATCCCAAGAATAATATCAATCCCTAGCTATGGGAGTACTAGAGAATTGATGAACAACCCCTCCCTTCCTACATGCAAACATAAGTCTCTCACCATGTGATTGGTGATTATAGCTAATCCCGCAGCTGTGATGTGGTAATCTTGCTTCAACTCAACAATATCATACCCCTATTTCAGTGCATATGCTTTGCTGATAAAAGTGAAGGATGCTCCGAATCAAACAACACAACCGTAGGGTTAGTGTTGACCGGAGAGGTGCCTGCCAGGACAGGCTCACTCTCTGAAACTTGCTCCAGCTGACTGTACTGCAATTGGCCCACCTTCGGGGCTAGTTTCTTCCCTTCGCTCAGAGGTACTGCTCCCTGAGTCTTTTGTGGTGTGTGGCAAGTTCGATTGGTATGCCCGGCTTTTCCACATGTGGTGCATGCGTGGCCGATGCCTCGAGTCGCAGGTGGCTGCGAAGTAGGTGGATGCGGTGGTACATCGCAGGGTGACGGGTGCTGTTGGGTCCCACTGGGTTGCTCTTGCTGCTGGGGCTTGTCAATACAATATATGTGTGGCAGTGGGCGATGTACGACCTGCTGCCGCTGAGATGAACCCGATGGAGGTGTACTTGCAAGTCTTTTCCTCTGCTGGTCCTCATGGGCCTGACGGAGGCATTGCTCCATGTCGATGGCGACGTCTACCAACTCGGTGAAGCTGTCGTAGCGGCGCCCTAAGTGAGTCAGCAGAGTGGGGTCGAATCCACCCAACAGACGGGCAGCCCTACGCGGGTTGGTGTCGACGTCTTCAGGGGAGTACTGGGACAAGCGGATGAAAGCCTGCATGTACTCGAGTACCATCATGTCCCCTTGTTGAAGTGCACGAAATTCCCGTTCCTTGAGCTCGATAAGGCTAGGCGGAAGATAGTGAGCCCGAAAAGCCTCACGAAACTCATCCCACGAGACCTGGTGCCCGGCTGGCTGCATTGCCAGGAATGAAGACCAGGCCCCCGAGGGACCATGTAGACACTGTGCCGCGAAGCGAGCCTTCTGTTGCTCAGTGAGTTGGGGCAGTAGACTGAACTTGGACTCAATGATCCGAAGCCAGTCATCAGCATCCAAGTGATCCGTGGCAGTGGTGAAGATTGGCGGTTGGAGTGCCGCAAATTCAATGTAACCGATCTCTTGCGGATTGCACCGTTGTTGCTCTTGAATGAGCATGTTGATGATTTGACCTTGCTGAGCGACTAGAGCAGCTAACTCAGGAGGAAATTGTGCCCCATGGGCGGCCCCTTGTGCAGACGTCTCCGGTGGAGTAACCATCTACATGAATGAGGCTAACTGTGATTAGTCCAACAACTTTAATGCAATCCATGCGGTGATAAAAAGGATCATAGCACCATAATTTATATTCTGAATACATGAAAGCATGTAAGTGAATCAGAACAACTTGATTGCACATAAAGTGTTAGCCATCCTCTTATTGGTTTGGACAAACGTCATTGCAAATGGAGAACTTGTGCGTTGTTTTAGATACAGGACAACACTCCTATCCTTCTGACTAGGACAACGGTACAAGGTCGTTTTACTAGCTGCACTCAGGTTTTCAACCCAGCCTAGGACAGCCACTTGTTTAAAAACTTAAACTGTTCTCCTTCCGTGCATTTCTTGCAGTACCATCTATATCAAGGTTGTTCCACATGTTGTGCTCTATAACTTTGTTACCTAGAGTTTCCAACTGACTCCTTTTGCAACTCGGTCGAATTCAACTGTTTGTTCGTGTATGTCGTTTGGGAATCCCTCTTCATAAAATTAACTGTATTGTGAGAGTGAAATGTACAGAAAGTTGCTTATGTCACGATTTATTTCACTTGTCTTTTAGTAATGTCCCCCCAAAAATGAATCAAAAGATACATGATGCATGATTCGTCCTATTCGGTCTCACATCACACATCCTATGTACTTTCTATATAGCTAGCGGTAATTCGGTGACATATATGCACGTCTCTCCTTAATGCAACTAGTCGTTGTCTAGTCATTCTTAATTTCGCACGTGGTTAGTGTACCTGCAGAAAAATGCATGCTCATACATTACCACCTAGTGTGGCATCCACGCGTGACCACTACGTGGACAACGTTGGTGGGCCGCTGCACCTTTTCATCAAAGCCTAACTTTCCACCAGTACTGGGGATTGTCGAGAAAAAGGTGGATCCCAAAACTGAATGTAAGTGTGGTGGGTATGAAAGCCTCAAACATGCCCACCACCCTTAAAGAGCTTTTACTTATACAGCATGAATGTAGGGCGTACAACCATTCGCAAATCCCGATAGCTTCCACTAGTACTGGGGATAGCTATGGCCGAAAGGTTGCTTCCCAAAGCGCCGAATATGCATATGAGTTCTATCTAGGTCAAAATGTCAGTGATGTCACCTGAATAACACTAACATCCTTAATATGGGCATATTGCATACTCTCATTTTTGAATTACTTGAAAGGGTTTCGAAAATAGGTTTTGTAAACCAAAACTTGATGATATAACTGTTGTCTGTGTATGATCGGCTTTGATACCAGCTGTGGTGCAACCACCCTACTTAATCTAGACTAAGCACACCTGCCACCTCTAGCTCGCGGTGCACTTAGGCCAGACTAAACCCAGTAGTCCGTCGAGCTGCCCAAAAGGGCACTCGATGTAATCATTGCCCAAGGATACCGACATCACACACATTCAGCCCTCAAAAGAGCCACAACAGTTACATCATCACAGGTAGTTGAAGTAGAGAATAGGTAGACTTAGTTTACAACCGAAGATAAGTAATCAAATACATGTTCAATTATAGCGGAAGCGATTTCAAAATATACATGTATAGCGGAAGCATTTTCAAATCATCTCGCAGCGGAAACAACTCAAAATAGTCTTCATGAAGAGATAAACAAAGTGAGTAGCACCGAGCCCACCGGTTCTACTCTCCTTCAAGCAATTGTCCAAAAGTCTTCAGTACCTGTAATCCAAAAGTGGGGGCAAACCCTAAGTACTAATTACTCAGTAGGACTTAATGGATGGGGCTTACGGCTGACGCAAAGCATAGCTTATTAGTCAGGTGGATCCTTAGCCATTGATTTTATACAAGGTCATGCTGACATAAGATAGCAGGATTTGACAGCTGCTATCCATTAACCATGAAGGTCATTGATATCATAAAGTACATGCTTGCATGAAAGTAAAACATCATACACATCCAAGATATACTCTTCATCTACACATGTCCCGTCCCAAGATTTATAGCGCCCCCATCTAACCCTTGGGAGTAGCCGTCTCAGGAGCGATACCACGGTACGTCGGGTCAGCCCTCCCTCGACCTCAAAGCTTCTCCCAAGTCCATCGACGTCCTATTAGTGGATGGGCAGCACCATGAATAGTGGGACGGACCATCCACCTCCAAGCATGTTGTATTGAAAAACATGAATATAAGCATAAAGTATTTAAGTTATTACTACATTCAGACGTCAAAGGCATTGGCATTCGCACACCTGGTGAGCACCAGCGATTCGAATCGATTTGTTAATTCCCGGGAATAACTAAAAATGCCAGGGGCATATGCTTACTAGCCATCGCGTTCCCACATATAGCCCCCATCTCCACTTGTCCCATCCCAAGTTCGATTCCAACACGCCACTTCCCTGGGTTTAGCCCCCATGGAGCGTTACCACGGTACGTTGGGTCCAGCCCTCCCATGAGATAAGCGCCCCCAGTTCCATGGTAGGAACAAGTCTCTGTTCTTCGGATGGCACAAGTAAGACTTTCACCGGTCCATTATCCCGGATAAGCACCTTAGCAATGTTATGCCGACAAATAGGCGAACAACGGACGGGCCTTATACGACTCGGGCAGAGTCCACCATACCTTGCCACATCATTTTTTTCACAATATGCCCATAACTCCTCCCGGTATCTATTTCAAACAAAGCATATAATAATCTTCCATAAGATTTCTATTTTGAAAATCACCTACGCGACGAGTGACTCCATTCACTCGTGTCTACTCGTACCTAGCAATTTTAGGCAACTCGTCCTACGAACTCTAATATATAGGTGCTAGGGCCAGGGTGGCCAAGGAGTCTAATGCAATTGGTTCCAAACAACTCCTAATGCAGATGCGTAAGCATTCATCAAATGTATTTGCTGGGTAAAACATGGTCCTGCCTACTGTTGGCGGTTCTTAGCCTAATAGATTTTACTCTGCAAGCGTACGGAGACCGCTGTAGCTTTCACCTGGGAGTATTCCAGGGTATCGTATTTATCCACAGGGAAGCATTGAGATAGAGATATTAACTTACCAAACATCTTGTTATTTTACTCTTTCATTCTAAACAGTAAAAGAGAGGATAACGGCACACTGACTCACTCCACAAGGATACACAGCTCAACGTGAAGCTAGGAGGACAACGAGACGGATCTGGTTCCTGATGAGATCTTCCTTTACTAAGGTCAAGCCAAAAGACAAAGCTAGCTCCAACTGTCACACTACTAAGGTCATGACACGACTGAGGTTGTGGTTTGGTCTAGTCATCTTTACTGCATCGGACATCGCGGCTATAGAACCACTGCCAGGCACCAGAGTGCTGATTACCCAGCCGAGAAAGGCGGGTTCTAGGGAGCCCGACTATGCGTCTACATACATGTTGGATCACAACCTGGCGCCAGCCCGAACGACAGGGTGGAATACTGAGACTCATAACGCTGTTCACCGAGAGGAGCTACCTAAAGCCTATGCGGTACACACAAGGCACCCAGAGCTGCGTGGGGCTGGTTGCAAACCAAGGTGAACTCCCAGAGTAAACTCTGGTTATTCACATCCTCCACTTGGCTAGAAACAAGTGGAAGCATCACAACTGCTACGACTTAACTAACAACGTGAACAAGGAACCCGTAAGTAAAAAGACTAGATTAACAATAACCTCATAGAGCAACACTAACTAAAGTCTAATGACATCCCTACACTACGATCATAACCATAGGCAGGAAAGTAAATGCTTGAACTTAAATAAAGGAATATATTAAATAAACTCAAAGTCTTACAGGAAAGGAAAGATACAAGAGACTCATACCAGACTCCTGAAGACTGCTCCGGAATAGGCAGAGCCTGACTCTAACTCCTGCCAAAACATTGAACTAGAAAGGGTAGCGCCACCCAAAAGAGGGCACCTCCCCAAAGGAGAGAGTGGAGAGAGTACAATGGTGCAAGTGAGAGTGAGGGGGGTGCCTCTCTATTTATAGTGGAGAAGGTGCCTTGGAGAGGTGGAGATGCTCCCTTGATCCTAGGGAATATTCCCTCGCATGCATGGCTACTTAGGAGTGGAGGCACTTGCATGTGGATTACAAGTGGGGCCGGGCGGCCTCTCCTCCAAGCCGGGCGGCTTGCATGTGGGGCCGGGCGGCCTCCCCCTTCATCGGCCAGCCCTTGGATCCACCGCCTTGACTTCATCAACGGTCGAAGTTGCCTTCCCAAGGTCGGTAACAGTTGTTTGCATGCAAGTAACGTGGCATGGCTTAAGGCAGGACAAAGAGGTCGGGCGACCTGGTGGAGGTCGGCCGGCCTGCATGTGGGGCCGGGCGACCCTGGCCCCTTGTACAATTTACCCCCTGCTCCATATGATGTATATTTCTGTGGAATTTGAGCGTCTTCCTACAAAATAGCCTCAACCACCAAAACTCGTGGAAGATATTAGTTCAAAGTAAATAATGCATAGAACTTTGCTTATTCCCCATTTATTAACCGAGGAATTGGTGGTCGAAATTAGGAAATAACGACCGCCAACACGCCCCCAAGCTTGAACTTTTGCTCGTCCTGGAGCAAAGCTAAGACTTAGGCTCGGCGGATCAGGAGTTGCATCAATGTCAATAACCCTACAAGTATTAAGTGCACAACCGAACACTCCACCATTTATGTATTGACCAAACTGGCACAAGTGTATCCCAACCTTTTTGTGCATACCTGTGGGGTTTCTTGACTTCTCACCTTGTCTTTGGCGGTTGAGAGATGGAATAACTGCAGTAGAATCTTACCCAATACAATCTCTTTTCGGGTTTCATACTCGGAGGTTTTGAAAATTTTGCAATTAAAGCATCAAGTTCCTTAGATGGTACTCTCGAATCACTCAAGTGGTTATGAAATTCCTCACCAGGGCCTAAGGCCATTCTTTTTCCCTACAAACTATAGGCTTTTGTGGAGCTCAAGGTGGGGATAAAAGAAGGCTTACTTATGCCATGTATGTTGTTGAGTCAAAAAATGGTTCTAGCGAAGTTAGTGATATCCCTCATTCTGATCAATAAAGAATGGATGGTGTCTTTGTGGTGGTGGAGATGATGGACACAAGTGGAAAGTATATGGAGATGAGTCCAGTATACTCAACATTGTGTTGATGGGGGATATGGTCTTGGGTGAAAACTCCATATTTTGATGGATCCCCTTGTTTGGAAATTTGAATTCTTTGAGCACATGGAGCTATCACTTTTTTTTTTCATATCTCATTCTCACCCCTTATTATTATTATTATTATTATTATTATTATTATTATTATTATTATTATTATTATTATTTTCATAGCTCCATGTCTCATTTTGCAAGGGAACTTGGGGATATCTTGTGGAATATGACTGGAGTATTTATTTGGAAGACCATATTTGTGGATGGGTAAGTGGATGATGGATGTAGTTTTGGTATGGTGGTGGAATATCTGGTGACTGTGGATGCTTGAATTCAATGTGAATTTAAGCATAACCAAATATAGGAAGGCTGGCAAATGAAAGTGGATATGAAGGGGTAATTGATCGAGATTTGAGGTGTCACTACTTCATAAGGACTCCAAGTTTGACAAAACTCAATACAACAATAAGTAGCATATATAGAGGTTTGATCATGTAAGCATTTGGCTCTGGATAGGTATTTCAAACCACTAAGGAACTTGCTTCATTTTTATTTTCAAAAAGAAAACTTCGAGAATTCACCTTACTAGGATCAAGACAGGTGCAACTCAAACTTTGGTTATATCACATTCTCACAACAACCAAGACTTGGTTTGAAAGTACTTGCTCCCACAAGGTTGTACATTAAAGCAAGGATCACAACCTATGCCAATAAGCTCAAAATTTGCTGGAGAGTGTAAAGTTGTATACAAAATAATTACAAGGAATTAACAGAGCAACTATTCATCATTTTCTTTAAGCATAGGGTATAAACAAAACTCTAGCATTATGGGTAGGAGTTATTTTATTCATGGTTTAAGCAAATATTTTTGGTATTTTTTTGGATATGCAAATTTTTATGGGTTTTTTCTTTATTGGGATTAGAAAAGGAATAAAGCAAGCATATTTTTGGTGTCATGGCACATAGGATAAAAGATATGATCATGAAAAGCACGACATTCGGCGTGGGGTACATACCTGGTGTGGCGTTCCCCCCAAGCTTAGATCTTGCAACTCAAAGCAAACTTGAAGCTTGTGCTTGGCGTATCTCCCCATCTGCCCATTGCATCTTGTGGGGGTGCCTGACAAATCCTCCCCCAAGCTTGTACTATTGTACCTTACTCTTTAGCTTGCTCCCTGGGGTGACAACTATGCTGCTTACTTCTGTTATGCTCGCCTATGTTAGGCGAATTCCCTTCTCTACTCTTGTATAGCCTCCTCATCTCTCAAATGTTAGGGGCTATCCATCATATCTCCGATGCTGCTACTTGGACCTTCTACATGGTGTCAGGAGTTTTTGATTAGGCAATTTAGTCTGGTATTCTACTTCCTTTGGGGGAATGTCTCCTTGTAGTTGATGTCAGGTTCCTCCCAGCTCCAACATCATATTTTCCTTTAGCTGACATTCTTTTCCAAAGTGACACATATAGTGGTTCATCCTTTTCACATAAAATGGAAGAATACCAATGGTCCTTCTCTTCTCTAGAAGAGTGTCAAGAATGGATTCATCTCGTGGCAGGTTGCGTTTCCACCTTTCTCCTATTCCATGGCCAGCGGTGATGTCTCACTTGGCTCATGTAGTTGAAGTAAGGGTTGATCTTGAATCGAGTTCTGACATTGAGCAGACTTCCAAGTGATGACTATGGCTTGCACAGACCACTTGTTTTTCTTCCCAAATGAGTGGAAAGACGGAGACGAATGTTGTTGGATTTGACACCATTGTCAGTTGAATCTGCCACCAACTTCTAGTTGATGGATGTTCGCATCCGACGGGTAGAGTAGCTCAGCCTGACATCTGGTTGGCTTGTTGCTCAACTGGCTAGGCAGAAAGGAATTAAGGAATGCTCTCTATTCGCATTCCTCCATCATTGGGTGATGTCTCTTTATATATCTCATGTGATCCAATGCTTTGCATGACTTTGACCCCTAATCTTGTGAGGACAGCCTCTCAGGATGAGAGATGTCTATGTGTTCTTTTCTGTGTCATGCCGCTGACATTCGCTTCCCAAATGATGCAGAGCATGGTCGAAGTCTCGCAGAGATCAACCATATATGATAGGTTGGACGTCGGGTCCTTCCTCTCAGGGGGGGTTTAGAGGATGAATGTCTCCTACAACAGGTGAGTGGACAACATATACAATGGGCCTATGTGTAAAGAGTATTAACACTGGGCCCGTTGTACACAATGTGCTAAAAAAATTGGCATTTTTAAAAGCTCAGAAGCACAAAACCATGTTGTTGCCATGATAATTACCATGTTCAAGAATCTACTCAAATCTAAGGTCACGACATGTGAAAAGAGATTACTCAGGACCTTGATTTTTATCTCCATGGAAACTTGAGAAAATAGACCGGCACCCGATTCAATCGATAGCGACGGTGGATATTTCACAACCAAAATCTACTCATAGCTCAATGATCAACGTTGTCAAATTGACCAAAGCAGGCCCTTAACCTAAGCACCATGCTCAATTTAAGAGACCTACGGGCACTCATTGGATTCTGGCCCAAACTATGTCTACCCTCAGCAGATTAAGGTCGCATGAAAACATGATCAAGACTTACTCACATGGATAGAGCAAAATGAAGCATGGAGTTTTCAATTTTATAATTTTTTTTGTTTTTTTTATAAGATAGAAAGAAAGGGTAACAACAACAAGTTGAATAACAAATTAATATTCTATCTCGCCGCTTCCCCGGCAACGGCGCCAGAAAGCTTGTTGGCGGTTCTTAGCCTAACAGATTTTACTCCACAAGCGTACGGAGACCGCCGTAGCTTTCACCCGGGAGTATTCCATGGTATCGTATTTATCCACAGGGAAGCATTGAGATAGAGATATTAACTTATCAAACATCTTGTTATTTTACTCTTTCATTCTAAACAGTAAAAGAAAGGATAACGGCACACTGACTCACTCCACAAGGATACACAGCTCAACGTGAAGCTAGGAGGACAACGAGACGGATCTGGTTCCTAATGAGATCTTCCTTTACTAAGGTCAAGCCAAAAGACAAAGCTAGCTCCAACTGTCACTCTACTAAGGTCGTGACATGACTAAGGTTATGGTTTGGTCTAGTCATCTTTACTGCATCGGACATCGCGGCTATAGAACCACTGCCAGGCACCAGAGTGCTGATTACCCAGTTGAGAAAGGCGGGTTCTAGGGAGCCTGACTATGCGTCTACATACATGTTGGATCACAACCTGGCGCCAGCCCGAAAGACGGGGTGGAATACTGAGACTCCTAACGCTATTCACCGAGAGGAGCTACCTAAAGCCTGTGCGGTACACACAAGGCACCCAGAGCTGCGTGGGGTTGGTTGCAAACCAAGGTGAACTCCTAGAGTAAACTCTAGTTATTCACATCCTCCACTTGGCTAGAAACAAGTGGAAGCATCACAACTGCTACGACTTAACTAACAGCGTGAACAAGGAACCCGCAAGTAAAAAGACTAGATTAACCATAACCTCATAGAGCAACACTAACTAAAGTCTAATGACATCCCTACACTACGATCATAACCATAGGCAGGAAAGTAAATGCTTGAACTTAAATAAAGGAATATATTAAATAAACTCAAAGTCTTACAGGAAAGGAAAGATACAAGAGACTCATACCAGACTCCTGAAGACTGCTCTGGAACAGGCAGAGCCTGACTCTAATTCCTACCAAAACATTGAACTAGAAGGGGTAGCGCCACCCAAAAGGGGGCACCTCCCCAAAGGAAAGAGTGGAGAGAGTACAATGGTGCAAGTGAGAGCGAGGGGGTGCCTCTCTATTTATAGTGGAGAAGGTGCCTTGGAGAGGTGGAGATGCTCCCTTGATCCTAGGGAATATTCCCTCGCATGCATGGCTGCTTAGGAGTGAAGGCACTTGCATGTGGATGACAAGTGGGGCCGAGCGGCCTCTCCTCCAAGCCTGGCGGCCTCCCCCTTCATCGGCCGGCCCTTGGATCCACCGCCTTGACTTCATCAACGGTCGAAGTTGCCTTCCCAAGGTCGGTAACAGTTGCGCATGTGCCGGGCGGCCTGTGTGCTTCCTCTCCTGATGTCCGATCAACCGCCTTAGTGTTGGACGTTGAGGATTAAATGGTGTCGGATCGATGACGTCACTAATCCATTGTATTACTTGCATGCAAGTAACGTGGCATGGCTTAAGGCAGGACAAAGAGGATGGGCGACCTGGTGGAGGTCGGCCGGCCTGCATGTGGGGCCGGGCGACCCTGGCCCCTTGTCCAATTTACCCCCTGCTCCATATGATGTATATTTCTGTGGAATTTGAGCGTCTTCCTACAAAATAGCCTCAACCACCAAAACTCGTGGAAGATATTAGTTCAAAGTAAATAATGCATAGAACTTTGCTTATTCCCCATTTATTAACTGAGGAATTGGTAGTCGAAATTAGGAAATAACGACCGCCAACACCTACCTTTGAGTATTCTTGTGAAAACCAACTAATTAATCTAAGTTAGTTTGCCGGGTTGTGAGGCTTTGCCCCAGGCAACCCCTTGAAACAGGTACGGATGTAATCAGCGACCCTTCGTCTTCAGGTTGGAGAAGAACCAACTCCGGGTGCAATCTGTTGTACGGCTTCTCGATCAATAGTGGCTCTTGTGTTGACCCTTCCTTCGCGGAATCTATATGCATGATATAATATGCAAGTGAGTGCTAGAGAATGCAAATACATGCATATGATACAGGTTATTTGTATGACATGGTGCGATCATGAGTGCAATGAATGCAAGTGTATGCATAAGGTGCAAATGGTGTAGGACCGAGACGTGCGACTAGAGGGGGGGTTGAATAGGAGCACTTGAAAAACTCAAACTCAAACCCCCAAAGTGCGCTCTCACGAAAACACACGCACACCCGATACCGTCCACAGAACAGATACGTTTCGGGTGGAAAGCGGAAGCACTCGAAATAATGCCCAAAGAAAAGGACGTAAGATGAGCAACCAAACTACACCTAAACGAGCAAACACACTACACCCAGACAAACACACACAACACCTAAAACTACACCTCTCTAATGTGCAGAGTTACGTAGCATAGACAAGCTACTAACCTTAGGACACATTGAGAAACCCTAAACTGAAAACACTAAAGCACCATCAAAGCAAGCAAGAACAACAAGGCACAAACAAAACAAGACAAGCTACAAAGCTTGCAAGCGTCGCACACTAGCCACTCAACACACCGAAGCGTGCCTCACTTAAGAACGGTGAGTGAAGAGTATGGGCATGCAGTGGTTGACACAAAACAAGCTTGAAGCAAACCACAACACTCCAAAAAACCAAAGAAACCAAGAAAAACAAACCCCAAAGCAAGCGGAGCAAGAAACACGCAAAAACAGCCCTAAATACACTAGACCGGACAATACTGTCTCAACCAAAAGAACTGACCGGACAGACCCAAAGAAAGGGGCTGAAACAGCCCTAAAAACCTATAGACCGGACAATCCGAGGGAAAGGGATCGGACAATCCGAAGTATAGGGTTCGGACAAACCTAAGGACAAACGATTAGTACTGTCAGTTTTCCGAAAAACTGCGCGCAGAAAACAGCCCGACACCTCTACGAAAAATGATCGAAACGGGGTCAAATCTCAACGAAACTTCATGAAAATTTGCATGGACAATCCTAAGGACCTTCCCTAGCAAATCCCAAAAGATCAGCTCCAAAAGATCAAGGGATGCACGGGAATTGCAAATCTCGTGAGGTAGGTGAGTTGACAACCGAAAAAACTGCACGCAGGCACTCCAAAAACCGAACCAAAACCGGGTCAATTCTCAACGAAACTTCACGAAAATTTGCATGGATGATCCTAAGTACCTTCCCTAGCAAACTCCAAAAGATCCACTTGAAAAGATCAAGGGTTGCACGGGAATTTCAGATCTCGTGAGGTTGGTGAGTTGAACCCGAAAAACCTAGAAACGTCAAGAACGGCCCTTGCTCGTGGTTGGATGATTCTAGCACTTGGCTAGTGAGATGCACCACATCCTAGCAAGGCAAAATACCGGCAAAAGAAAGGTCTCATCCTTGGACAACACAAAACGAGCCAAAATCCAAGAAACAGGACCAAAAACGAAACTAGAAAAGGGGCAAAGAGGGAGGGACGAGATTGCTGCTCAAGACTTGGAATTTCACAACAAAGAACCTTGAATTAACCACGAAATTCAGGATACAAGAGTTCCCTAGAGCCTACCTCCCTTCATCCTCCCACTAATGACAAGATTAGACTAAACTAGGCACTCATCGCCTAGCTAATCCTCTCTATTTCTTCTCTTTGGACCTTGGCTGCTAGGGTTAGGAAATCCTAGGGTTTGTGGCTGCCAAGATGAGCTCCAAGGGAGCCTCTCAAGTCTATTTATACCCTAGGCCCTAAACGACACAATTACATTAAGACCCCTACTCTAAAAATGCCCAGAGGGGGCCAAACCGAAAAGATACAATCGGACGACTACGATGACGTCTTGATCATCTTCGGTTTCTCCGCCTCGCTTGGATGTGCGCCACGTAGCCAGTAGTCCGGAAGCTTCCTCCGGTTTTGAAGTCAGAAACCGAAAAACTTTATTCTGCGGGCTTCCTGGGCCAGGTCTTGGCCCAATCTTCTATCTTGGCGAGTCGGAGCCCAACCCACCAAGTCATTTGAACTTGGGTGGCGGTTTTGAGCCGAAGCCGCCAAAGCCTCCCTCGCAAGCCTTCACGCCATGCACTCTGGTTGGAGCACCACAGTGGCACCCGACTTCTCCAGTCCATCGGAGTCGCCTCGCGGTCCATCGGAGGGCTTACACCACCGTTGCCGAACCGCCCCTTCATGTACCAAGCTTCCATGAACGACCGACGCCGAGCATTGCCTCCGGTCCATTGGAGGACTTTTGCCTCAGTCCATCGAGGTCTTCGTCTTCCTCTACGTCCAGTCCATCGGAGGGCCTCCAGTCCATCGGAGGACTTGCGCCGTTGACAATCACTCATCACACCAGGAGAGCAATGAGGCCGATCCATTGGCTCTCAATCTCCCCCTTGATGAGTGCATTGTCAACACATCTCCAACCTATAACCTGAAATAGAACAAAGACAAAAGAAAAGCGTAAAACTGAAAAAGAAAGGAAAAAGAAAAAAATGCTCAAGCTGCCAAAAACCAAACAAAGGCAAAACACAAGGCAGCTTGAAGCAAAATGAAAAACAAAACATCGGCTCCTCAAGACAGAGACAAAAGGATCAACGCACTGATGCAAAGAGCATGCTAAAAGCTCAACTCCCCCTGAAATGCATCCTCACAAATGCAAAATGAATGCAAAGCTCCCCCTCAACTAAAACTCTCCTGAGTTCTCGCCCTTTGTCCATATTTCAAAACTTCTTCCTTTGGAAGTACACTAATTTCTCCCCAAATTTCTCCCCCTTGTTGACAATGGACACATCAAGGGTTCTTTGAACTCAACTCTCCCTGAACTAGACAACTCCCCCTCAAAATATGCCATGAAATGCAAGGAGTGTAACTGAAAGAGCTCAGAAGGGATGTAAAGCTAGTAATCACAAGTTCTACCATACAGAGCAAGTGAGGGCAAGGAAGCATACAATAAGCTCAAATGAATCTATCTCACACATATCAAGAGTAAGCTTGTTTTTCAGGGTTAATGAAAAGAAAGCATCACCGACATGAATAGCACCTAGCAAGATAGGCATGAACAGCAAGATGCTAGCAATGCATATAAGGTGTGCTACTCTCAACCAAAGCATATACAACCAGCCATAAGCATTTTAGAGACTTGCAAATTTCAGATTTAGACATTTGTATTCATAAGCAAGTTCTTTTTGTGTTAGGGGTTATTTACTTGTCTTTTGCCACTTCTTACCAACCAATGCCAAGCCTAGGTTATCTAACCATCAGAAGCTTAAGACAAGGTTTTGGTCATACACAGTCTAGTCCAAGTTCATGCCAAAGTGCAAAGGCAAGCTGTCTCGAACTAGATCAGTGTGACAAGCAAACCCACCTGGATCTTTCTCAATTCATCATATAAGACACCACTTGTAAGCATTTTGATTCAGATTTCAATTTAAGCAAGGTGTCATAAAAGCTTAGGCATTAACTTAGCAAAGGCATACAACTAGCATATCCAGGTATGAAAAGATAGCATAGCATTCAACAATCCTACACATGCTAGGTAGCCAAAACAAGTGGTGATCATGGTTTTTGATTTGCAAAGAATAAAATGACTTAGCTCAAAATTAATATTCAACAGACTCAAGAGAGCTTAGCCAACCATGATAAAGCATGCTACTGTACAATCTAGCACAAGCAAGTACTAACTCATCATCTCAAAAGAGCTCTAATGCTAGTGAAGTGAAAATGCATATGATACAGTGCAATGCATGATATGATACAACATGCCAAAGAAGCAAAGAGAAATAAAAGCCACATAAAAGCAAATTCTAGACTATGGAAGCTATTCCTTACTAAAAGGAATAGCGTATTATCCCTGACTAAAAGGGATAGCACACTCCAAGCTCACCTCTCAAGCGCACAAAAGCGCCAAACTCTAGGGGCTTGGTAAAGATATCGGCCAACTAGTTTTCAGATGCTACGTGGACTAAGTCTATGTCCCCTTTCTCATAGTGATCTCTCATAAAGTGAAACCTCACGTCTATATGTTTGGTTCTAGAGTGCAAGACGTGGTTCTTAGCTACAGAAATAGCAGAAGTAGAATCAACTAGAAGAGGGATCTTTCCAAACCTAAAACCGAAATCACTAAGGGTGGCTTTCATCCATAAAAGCTGGGAGCAGCAGCTAGCAGCAGCTATGTACTCTGCTTCTGTGGTAGACAAGGATACACTAGCTTGCTTGCGGGAGGACCAAGAGACAAGAGAGGTTCCTAAGAGTTGGCATGTGCCGGAGGTTGACTTGCGATCAATCCGGCAGCCAGCATGGTCAGCATCTGAGAACCCTCTAAGAAAAAGAGAAGAACCCGAGGAATACCAAAGACCAAGCTCAGGAGTGAATTTCAGATACCTGAAAATGCGCTTCACCGCTTGACGGTGAGGAGTCCTAGGAGAAGCCTGGTAGCGCGCACAGAGGCAGACCGCGAACTGAAGGTCCGGCCTGGTCGCCGTCAGGTACAGAAGTGAGCCGATCATCCCTCGAAATTCCTTCTGGTGCACCGCCTCCCCATCTTCATCAGCATCAAGCGCCGTGTTTGTACTCATAGGAGTTGTCATGGGTTTAGAGTCACCCATGTTAAACTTCTTGAGTATGTCCCTTGTGTACTTGGCTTGATGGACGAAGGTACCCTCAAGGCCTTGCTTGATCTGCAGCCCGAGGAAGAACTGGAGCTCACCCATAAGACTCATCTCAAATTCTCTACTCATCTGTTCAGCAAAACTAGACACCAAAGCGTGAGATGAACCACCAAAGATTATGTCATCAACATATATCTGAACTATCAGGGTGTCACCGCCACGACTCAACAAAAACAAGGTCTTGTCTACTGAACCCACCACAAACCCAGACTTGAGCATGAAACTCTTCAACCTAGCATACCAAGCTCTAGGAGCTTGCTTCAGACCATAAAGGGCTTTCCTCAACTTATACACCCGGTCTGAAAATTTAGCACTCTCAAAGCCAGGAGGTTGTCTCACATATACCTCCTCCTCTATGAACCCGTTCAGGAAAGCAGACTTGACATCCATTTGCTGCAGTTTGAAGCCTTTAGAGGCCGCAAAGGCAAGCAAAATCCTAATGGCTTCCAAACGAGCTACAGGGGCAAAGGTCTCCTCATAATCTATCCCCTCCTTCTGACAGAAACCCTGGGCTACCAATCTCGCTTTGTTCCTCACAACCATCCCATCCTCACCCTGTTTGTTATTGTAAACCCATTTGGTACCTATAGGGCGACAGTTTGGTGGAGGTTCAACTAAATCCCAGACATGGTTTCTCTCAAAGTTCTCCAACTCCTCATGCATGGCGTTCACCCAGTTAGAATCAGATAATGCATGTGACACATCCCGGGGCTCAAAAGAAGCAACATATGCAGAGTGGGAGAAAAAGGCTAGAGAGTTAACCGAAGAGCGTGTGACACGCTGGTGAATATCTCCAATCATCTTGTGTGGAGGGTGATCCCGCTGGACTTGCCGAGATGGAACAATCTCGGAAGTCACCTCCCCTGCGTCCTCAGCGGGTCCAGCCTCTGCTTGAGCTTGCTGTCGGGGGAGTGAGGAGGAAGCTGTTGGCAGGGGTCCTCCTTCATCATCTGAACTCGTAGCAGAGGGGGTAGGAGCTGCAGCCGGTGCAGTGGCTCCTGCATCACCATCATTAACCACACCTTCCTCATCCTCAAAGATGGGACTGCCTTCTTCATCATCACCTGAAAGCTCAAAGGCAGAGGTTGTGCAGGGCATAGTCTCATCAAAAGAAACCTCACAAGTCTCAACAACTTGCTTGGCCTCTAAAATCCACACACGAAAAGCCCTAGAATTAGAAGCATACCCCAGAAAAATCCCATCCAAACAACGAGACTCAAACTTGTCCAAATGCCTCGCCTTTTTCAGCACAAAGCACCTGCAGCCAAACGCTCGCAAATGCTTGACGCTGGGCTGCCTACCAAATCGAAGTTCATACGAGGTCTTCCCAAGGAAAGCTCACAAGAAAATCCAGTTCACAATGTAACAGGCCGTATTCACTGCCTCAGCCCAAAAGCGCCTCGGAGTCCTATGCTCATCGAGCATCGTCCGTGCCATCTCAACAAGTGTGCGGTTCTTGCGTTCCACAACACCGTTCTGCGGAGGGGTATATGGAGAAGAAAACTGGTGTTCAATACCTAGGTCACGACAGAAGTTTTCGAAACGAGAGTTTCTGAATTCTCCGCCATTGTCACTGCAGATAGCCCTCATGGCCTTATGACTCTCGTTTCTCAACCTCAGTACCAGATCACGAACAAAACCAAATGCCTCATCCTTAAACTCCATGAAAAATACCCACGAGAACCGCGAAAAATCGTCCACAACGATAAGCACGTACCACTTTCCACAGACTGACGCTACCCGAGCGGGACCTACTGTATCCATATGGAGTAGCTCACCCGGATAGGAGGTCATAACCTGAGAAACAGGAATGTGAGAGGCAGCAACCATCTTGCCATGACGACAGGGGTGGCAAACTAAGTCCTTCTCAGCTCTCAATTTGGGCAATCCTCGGATTAGCCCCATTGAACTTAACCTGACTAGCAGATCAAAGCTCAAGTGACCAAGTCTCTTATGCCACATCCATATATCAGCAGGACTAGCAACCAAACAGCGCGCAGGGCCAGAAACAGATGTGAGGTCGACCCTAAAAACTTGACCAAAAGGTAGCAAAGAGCAAACAAGGGTCTCCTCAGCATCAACAACGCAGCAGGCACCTTTCTTAAAACGAACCTCAAATCCTTCATCGAGAAGTTGCGAAACAGAAACCAAATTGAACCCCAAATTCCGGACAAAGGCAACTTCTCTCAGGGAAAGCTTAGCGGAGAGCGAAACAGAACCAACACCCATCACTTTACCTTGACCATTGTCCCCGAATGTGATGTACTCCTTGGTGCTTACGGGGTTGAGGCTGGAGAACCACTTGCGGTGCCCTGTCATGTGCCTAGAGCAACCGGAGTCCATGATCCACACGTCCTCTATGCCTCGATCCTACAAAGTCAAGTAAAGCGACGGTGAGCAAACGGTCCGGCACTGGGGTTAGTCCCAAAACTGCTGTACCAGTGCCGAGCCATCTGCTCAAAAGTGGGGTAAGCACAATCAAAGAAATCATCACGACGATCAGGGAAACCACGACCTCCAAAGCGTGGACCCTCGAAAGCTCTCTCAAAGCCTCGGTCACGAGGTCCATAGCCACGCTGAAAACGACTAGGAGCTCGGCCGGTAAAGCGTCTCGCACCACCAGGAGCACGAGCCTGAAAGCCGCCTCCTCTCTCACCACCGGCAAAGCGGTCTCTCATCTCACCGCGGTGGGGAGGATCTTGCCTACCACCCTGGTAGAAGTGATCCTAGTTCCCCCAAGCTCTCCCCTGCCTCTCAACCTGCTTCCTCCTGAAGCAAAACTCCTCTAGGTGGCCATTCCGCTGGCAAAACTCATTGTGGTAGACAGGCCTCCTAGGAACTGGGTTAGGCTGGGACTTGGGCTTAGGTGGTGTGGCCTTGGGCGGCTCAGGCTGCTGGACTGGCTTCTTGCCCTTGGGCTTAAGCTCTTCCTCAACAATCTTGTCCAGCTTAGCCTTAGAAGGCTTGGGTGTCCAGTACTGCTTCTTTGGGGCAGCCTTGGGTGGCTCATGGTAAACCCCATCAACAGTCTCTCCTTGCTGGGTAGGTGCAGTCTTGACCTTAATTGGGGCACTCTTCTCACCCGAAATGCTGCACTCTCCAAACCCAACACCACTTGTCTCATCCTCAGCTCTCTTGGCGCTCTCTATGATCATCTCTAGTTGAGGTTGCCTCGCATATACCCAACTGAGCACCTCTCTCAACCTGTTGCTGTCATTTTTCAAAGACAACATCTCCTCCCTCAGATCCTCCAGAATCACAGTCTGGGCAGCACAGGTATCACAGTCTAGGGAGGGAACCACAACAGCTTTCTCCAACTTCCTAATGGTGGCATCCCTATCCACCAGCTGCATCCTAAGGGTTAGGCAGTTCTCACAAGTATCAGTAGGTGCTGAAAGCACCTCAAAGTCAGCTCTCAACTGCTCTAACTCACCTCTCAAAGTAGGACAGACCATACACGCACCCAAAAGCGTAGGTCTAGCCCTAAGCTCCTCAAGCTCCATGAGCTGCCCCTCAAACTTCTCCTTCAGAACAGCTAGCTCTCTAGCTAGACAGGGGCAAGACTCACACTCAAGCTCTCCAGTTTGGACTGGAGTTTGCCCAGCTCAGCCTTCAGCTCATCTATCTCCTCTACCCGCTTGGCATACCTATCTCTCTGGTCACCAAGCTCTATCATGAAAGACTCGCAGGTAGGGCACTCAATCTCACTAGGTTGGGGTCTCACACTCCTCAACCTCTCATTCTCCTCTAAAGCCTCAGCAAGTTGGGCTTTCAACTTCTGCAGCTTCTTAGCTGCCTTCTCCAGCATCTTATCCTGGGCCTTAAGTTCCCGGCTGTTCTGCTCTAGCATCTCAAGGATTTCCGCTTGCTCAGGAGTTACCTCATCATCGGAAGAAGAGTTGCTGCCGTCATCCTTGTTCTCCTTGTCCTCAAGCGCCATGGAGCAAACCGAGCTCCTCTTGTCCTTGTTCTTGCGCCTGGACTTGGTGGAGACGAAACACAAGCCAACTGGACCGCCTTGATCGTTCTTCTTGTCCTTCCTGTACGTGATCTCCTCATCGCTTGAGCTCGACGAGGATGAAGAGGAAGAAGATCCGCTGCTGCAGAACCCGATCTCGGCGAAGAAGGCCTTTTCCCGCTTTCGGTTGTCCTTCTGGTAGCTCTTGAAAGCCTTCCGGAAGTTCTTCTTGCCGAAGGGACGCTTGCCGGAGCCGTGCTTGCTGGAGCGGTGCTTGTCAAAGCCTGCCTTGCCGAGGTGGTACTTGTCGAAGTCGCGGGAGTAGCTCTTGCCCTTCTTGTAGTAGTCGTTCTTGTTGGGGCACTCGGCGATGAAGTGGCCGACCTCTCCGCACTCGAAGCACTTGGGCCGCTCTCCCCTCTTCTTGCTCATCCGGTTGTCATAGGCGCGCTGAAAGCGACTAGACACCAGACACAACTCATCATCCCCAAGGTCGCTAGCTGTTCCTCTGTAACAAACATCAAAGCAGAAAACGAGAAGTTGTGTAACATGGGGTTAGTGACAGACTCACTAGAGGGGGTAGCCAAGGCCAGACTCTTGGAACCTGTACAAGCGAGGGAATCCCTCATCTTATAATCTATCTCGGTGGCCTTGAGCTTACTATAGAGCGCCTCTACTCCAATCGTATCATACCCTGCCGACTCAATGATTGAGTTCACCTTGATCTCTCATATTTTTCTGTCCAAAGCATACAGCAACTTGACAGCCTGCTGATGATCGGTATATGGGAGGGCAGCGGGGGCAGAGTTGACACGCAACTTGTTGATGATCGACTGAAAACGACCAAACAAGTCGTCTACTGACTCTCCCGGCTTCTGGACGAAATTCTCATATTCGCGCCGGTAAGTCTCCACAAGTCTAGCCTTAATTGTCGCAGTACCCTCATGGTATGCACTAAGCAGTGACCATATCTCACGCGCAGTCTTAAGGTGACTCACTCTCTCATAATCCATGGGACCAAGCCCGGAGAATAAAAAGTTAACAGCCTTGGCATTCGCCTCATGCTGAGCCACGATGTCCTGCGTAGTACGCTCAGCAGCTGGAAGCACCACAAAAGTCGAATTCTGAGTAGCATCCCATATGTCCTGACTCTGGCTAACAAGGAACGCCTCCATCCTACCTTTTCAGTAGGGATAGCCATCGGAGCCAAGGACGGGAATTTTCCCGGAGTAAGTAATCGTCGCTACGGTTTCGTCACCAGTTAAGGTATAGGAAACCTAACCGGCTCTGATACCACTTGTAGGACCGAGACGTGCGACTAGACGGGGGGTGAATAGGAGCACTTGAAAAACTCAAACTCAAACCCCCAAAGTGCGCTCTCACGAAAACACACGCACACCCGATACCGTCCACTGAACAGATACGTATCGGGTGGAAAGCGGAAGCACTCGAAATAACGCCCAAAGAAAAGGACGTAAGATGAGCAACCAAACTACACCTAAACGAGCAAACACACTACACCCAGACAAACACACACAACACCTAAAACTACACCTCTCTAATGTGCAGAGTTACGTAGCATAGACAAGCTACTAACCCTAGGACACATTGAGAAACCCTAAACTGAAAACACTAAAGCACCATCAAAGCAAGCAAGAACAACAAGGTAGCCTCTCAAGTCTATTTATACCCTAGGCCCTAAACGACACAATTACATTAAGACCCCTACTCTAAAAATGCCCAGAGGGGGCCAAACCGAAAAGATACAATCGAACGACTACGATGACGTCTTGATCATCTTCGGTTTCTCTGCCTCGCTTGGATGTGCGCCACATAGCCAGTAGTCCGGAAGCTTCCTCCGGTTTTGAAGTCAGAAATCGAAAAACTTTATTCTGCGGGCTTCCTGGGCCAGGTCTTGGCCCAATCTTCTATCTTGGCGAGTCAGAGCCCAACCCACCAAGTCATTTGAACTTGGGTGGCGGTTTTGAGCCGAAGCCGCCAAAGCCTCCCTCGCAAGCCTTCACGCCATGCACTCGGGTTGGAGCACCACAGTGGCACCCGGCTTCTCCAGTCCATCGGAGTCGCCTCGCGGTCCATCGGAGGGCTTACACCACCGTTGCCGAACCGCCTCTCCGTGTACCGAGCTTCCATGGCCGACCGACGCCGAGCATTGCCTCCGGTCCATTGGAGGACTTTTGCCTCAGTCCATCGAGGTCTTCGTCTTCCTCTACCTCCAGTCCATCGGAGGGCCTCCAGTCCATCGGAGGACTTGTGCCGTTGACAATCACTCATCACACCATGAGAGCAATGAGGCCGATCCATTGGCTCTCAAATGGAACACAATGCATGTCAAGCAGCTAGTGACGAGATGACTCAAGCGTACTTAATCCAATTATACCCCATACTAGGAAACTTAACAACTTTGCTAAGAAATCATACAACCCATCACTAAGAAATCGTACAAACCATCACCACATTTTATCTTTGAAGTTATTAGAAATTATTGTTTTATATGTGTACACAGTCCCTATAGCTTCTCAAATTTTTCATAATTTATAGGAATAGAATTTAGACATGCAATTTATGCAGTGAGCACTAGTTGACATGAGTAGCATACCAGATTTTTCATAGAATTATCTTTGTGTCCTAAAGTCACTTTTCTCCAATTATCAAGTCTAGCAAGTATCATTTTGTCAATTTCAAAACAGTAGCTTAAACATACATGCACAACTTTCTACTTCACTAGTGAGCTACTCATACTATATAGACTACAGGAAAAATACCAGAGGGCATATTTGAGCATATTTTATGTAGCCTTCATTTCCTAAGTTAATTAAATACATAAAATACATGCATAAAGGCAAAACAGTAATTAAATAGCCAATGCTAGGGCTATCAAAAACCACATAGTGCCCTAAAGCCATAAGGAAGCTACTGTCCAAGTTTCATAATTTTTGGAGTTCATTTAGTTCACTCTTGCCATTTATTTACCTTCACATGCATGCAATTTAAACAAGGGCAAAACAGTCAATTCACACTTCCACATCTTACCTATCATGTACATCTACTCCTAAGGAATCCGTAGCAACTGAGTTTGTCCATTTTGGATTTTTCTATGAATTGTTATGATTTTCCAAAATTCAAAACCAAGAAAAATGCTTTTAAATCACAATTACACACTGACCAAGGACCTATACCTAATTAACCATAGACTCCAGGGGCCTGCAAGGAAGATTGCATAGACTCAGTGCATAGTACATAACGGAGAAACGAAAAAGAAGGAAGATCAGGGGGTTTTCGGTAAAAAGGTGACCCCTTTCTTCTACCTCCAGGTCGGCCGGTGCACACGCGGTGCGGCTCGCCTTCCCGCATGCGGGGTGGCGCATCGGGGTGGGGTCCTAGAGCCGAGATGGGTCGGGAAGGTGCCTCCCGTGACGGCGAACTTGACCCTCTAGGTCTCGTCGCCGGCGGTGAAGAGTAGAGGCGAGCGGCGGCGGTGAACCGAGACAGCGACGGCGCGGCGGTGCGCGGCGGCTTGGCTCGATTCCGGTTGGGGTAGGGCACGATTGGGGTCGCCGTCGGGAGTGAGAGCTATGCGGTGGCGCGATGGTTCCGGAGATGGGGTCGTGTAGGCGAGGGGAGGGCCGGAAGATGGCCGTCCACGGCGAGGGGCCGGCGGCGATGGTGGCCGTGCGGGCGCGCACTTGGAGAGGGGTGAAGGAGTCGAGGGCGAGGGGCGAGACTCCGCGGGGGTGGTGGAGGAAGTCGAGGCGAGTGTGGGACGCGCTTCGGCGGGGCGAGAGGCAGTCCGAGGTGGCCGGCGTTGTGAGCTCACCGCGACGGCGATGGCGGCGGCGCACTGCGCTGGTGGATGGGGAGGCGGAGGGAGACGACGAGGTCTAGCGCAATGGACGCGGGAGGTGGTGGCGGAGGCGATGGCAGGGGTCTGGAGGCGTGGAGAGCAGCGGAGCGGCCGGCGTGAGCTCGCCTCCGAGCTCGGCAATGGCGGGCGGCCCTGAAGCATCCCCAATTTCTTGGAAACTCAAATGTGATACAAATGCTAGTCCCAAGGTCTAGCAACACATTTATTTCAAGTAGTACAGAGTCCAAACTTAACGATTACAAACCATTACATAAATATTGCATGAAAATAAGATACAGCGGAAGCTAATTCTTCGGAGGACCGTGACCTATCCGAAGAGAAGCTCGAACAGTTTGTCGAAGTTATCTGGAAAAACATCAACATAGCAAGGGTGAGTACATATGTACTCCGCAAGCCCACCTTCTTCCTATAGAGTTTGGGGGATTCACTATAGCTACATGCAAGGCTATATTGGGGGCTCAAGTGTCTTGCGAGAAACTTAATGCAAGGTACATTTTAGTGGTCAAGTTTTAGTTTTATGTAAAACAGGGTTTTTATCCAAAAAGGGTGGCCACAGGATCCGCCGATCCAAGCAGCCCATCACGTAACTTTTTCCATCCATTGACCACATAACCACAGCTCAAACCAAGCTTTCCCATACCCATCCAGTTTTAGATTATGAAAAACTTGCTAATTACCAAGCCATAACTCATCCATACCAATGGACGCGGACTATTCGAATAGATTTTACTTTTGGCCAGAGTTGCACTAATACCCACATGTTGGACTCAGCGGCTACTTATCGTCATAAGCGCCCGAATTCCAAACCAAGCCGTTGCCTTTGTTTCATCACCTAGCAGTACTTTAGAGGTTCGGGCCACCTAGCCAGTCTAGTACCCCGCGGTACTCCCGTGCCTCCCAACCCCTTCCCTAGCCCCTTGTGCACCAGCATAGAAGCTACTAGGCTATCCACTCCGGTTCGGGCCTAGCCAATGCCTCGTACAGAGCGAGTAGTTGTACTAAAAGAGTTAGGCAAGATGTAGATCAACCCGGTCCTTTAGGGCGCAGGTAGAACCATTTCCACTTCCCATTGCTCGACACCGCGAGCATCCATCTACCCGGTCATCTCCACGACTCCCGGGACCTGGGTAACCGCGGGTTGCTAAGTTACCGTCCATACCCTGCCCTTAGGTGGCTTATTCCGACCCGTGAGTTGTTTGCCGGGGTTCTTCCCCATTTTATTTTAAAAACACCCATACCCACTGTCATCCCAACTCATCAAGTTGTCTCAACCTTAATCCCAACCTATCTCCAAGTTTTAGATAGACATAGTTGAATGAGCGATTCCCACCTATGCGCGTTACTTCTAAATACGTTTGGGGGACTATCCAAACAGGGTTTACCTTAGCAAGCAAATAAACAATGCAGGTTTTATTGGGTTAAACTGGCCAATAGTTTTATTTTGCACTACTAGGAATTTTATGCATCAAGTGAGGATTCCAGTGGACTTGCCGTCGTCTAGGTCCTCGTCGCAGTGGAGGTCGACACTAGATTCGTAGGGTCCCTGGTCCGCGACGGTCGTCTCCGGCTCCTGGGGTTCCTCCGGGATGGTGTCTAGCGCACACAAACAAAAACATACAATAAACACAATTATTCATATACCAAACAATTGACGAGGGGTTGGATTAGGTAGGGGGTGTTTCTAGAGGAATTTAGGAGGAAGAATCATCTCAAACGGAGTTGGAATGGGCAAGATATGGAGGTTTTTGTGTAGGGGGTAGATTTAAACTTTTCTAAAATGGAGAAAAGGCTTCTCGGGCCGAATCCCAGAATCGGCCCACCGGCAACCAGAGGCAGCCTGGCCCGCGGGGCAGCCGGCTTTTCAGGCCCGGCGCGCGCGCGGCCGATGGGCCGGCCCAGGAGGCGCGGCGGGGGCGTGACGGCGCGGGGCGACGACGTCGCGGTCGGGCCCGCGCGTTAGTGAGGGGGCGGGGGTGACGGCGTTGGAGGAAGGGAATGGCGACGGTTCGGCTTGGTTCGGGTGCACCAATGATGGGGAAAGGCGGCGGCTCGCCGGCGGTTCCCCGCCGGGAGGCGGTTCCGGTGACGACGCCTGCGTCTCGGGGTGAAGGTCAACGAGGCGAACCCCGTGACGCAGTTCTTTGGGCGAGGGAGATGCGTGTCAGCCCTAGCGGCGTACGCCGGCGGGTGGGCGGTGGAGGTGAGCGGCGCGGCACCACGCCGGGGCTACCTCCGGTGAGGGTTCGGGCCGAGGTGGGGTGGGGGAGGTGCGCGGCGATGTGTTGATGGTAGTGCTCACCTCAATTCGGAGAACGACGATGCGTAGAGGGGAAATTTTGGACTCGTTGGTGGTGATGGTGGCCGGGCGGGGGGCAGGTCGCTACGCTGGAGTTCCCTCCAGGCGCGGCTCCAGGCTTAGCGTGTGTGTGCGTGGCGTGATGGTGGTGGCTTGCTCGGGCTTGTGGAGTGGAAGGAAGCTATTTATAGGGGCGGCTGGGGGTGGCGCCGGTAGGGGCCAACGGCGGCGTGCTCTTGCCATGGAGAGGGGGGTTCGGGTAAAGGCCGGGACGAGTAAAGGACGGGGCGGGGACGACGCGGACACACCGCCGCGTGGGGAGGTCCGGAAGAGGTAGTGATGGCGGTGGCAAGGACAGGTGGGGGTCGGGGCGGGGCGGCGCGCCCGGCGGTTGCCGTGCGCCGCGGGCAAAGCCCGATGGTTCGAGGAAGGGGACGGAGTGAGGTCACGACGCGCGGGGCTGCGGGGTCCGGGCGCGGTGTCGCGGCTTGCAGCCGCGCGTCGGGAGGAGGAGGACGGGGAAGGGGGGCTCTGCTGCCGCCGCGCCGTCAGCAGGAGGAAGAAGAAGCTGACAGCGGGGCCCGGGTGCCAGCGTGAGGGAGGGGGGCCGGGGGGGAGATGGGCCGGCTTGTGCAGCTTGGCCCAGGCAGGGAGAGGAGAGTGGAGCGAGCCGGGGGGTGAGTGGCTGGCCCACTTTTCTTTTTTCTATTTCCTTTTCCTTTTTGATTTCTGATTTTGGGATTTTCGGATAAGGCCTTTTTGTAGGATTTTTTTTTTGGAGGATTAGAAATTCAGGGTGTTACAAACCTACCCCACTTAGAAGGAATCTCATCCCCGAGATTCGGTTGGGTTTCAAAAAGGTGAGGGTGTTCTTCCCTTAGGGCATCTTCTCTTTCCCAAGTCGACTCCTCTTCACCGTGACGGCTCCATAACACCCGGCAGATCTTGATGGCTGACCAACGGGTTTTCTTGACACCTGTGTCCAAAATTTTAACTGGTATTTCCTTGTATTTTAAATCCGACTGTAGTTCCAGGGTGTCTAGCTCCACTTGTCTTGCCGGCTCTTTTAAACATTTCTTGAGTTGGGACACGTGGAAGACATTGTGGATGTCTGACATCGATTCTGATAGCTGCAACTTGTAGGCCACTTTTCTGATTCGTTCCTCAATCTTGTAGGGCCCTATGTATCGGGGTGCTAGTTTTCCTTTTACTTGAAATCTTTGAGTGCCTCGGATTGGTGATACCTTTAGGTATACTAGGTCTGCGACCTCAAAACTCAGTTCTCGCCTCCTTTTATCGGCGTAACTCTTCTGTCTAGTCTGGGCTATCTTGAGCCTCTCCTTAATTTCTGCTATCTTTTCCTCGGCTTCCTTGAGGAGGGCTGGTCCAGTGGGGACTTGTTCCTTGTCTTCTGCCCAATTTAGTGGGGTCCTACATTTTCTTTCGTAAAGGGCTTTAAAGGGTGCCATCCCTAGGCTGGCTTAGTACCCATTGTTGTATGAGAACTCTGCATAGGGCAGGCTAGATTCCCAATCTTTACCATAAGTGAGCACACAAGCTCTCTGCATATCTTCCATGACCTGGTTTACCCTTTCGGTCTGTCCATCGGTCTGAGGATGGTAGGCCGAGCTAAAATCCAGGTTAGTGCCTAGGGCTTCGTGCAGGCTTTTCCAAAATTTGGAGGTAAACTGGGTGCCTCTATCTGACACAATTCTGCTGGGTACCCCGTGTAGTCTTGCTACATTCTCAATATATAGTTGGGCTAGCTTGGCTCCGCTGTAAGTAGTCTTGACTGGTATGAAATGGGCAGTCTTAGTGAGTCTATCCACTATGACCCATATTGCATCATTGCCCTTCTTGGTCTTTGGTAGGCCAGTCACGAAGTCCATGCCTACTTCATCCCATTTCCATGTGGGAATAGATAGCGGTTGCAGCAATCCGGTGGGCTTCTGATGGTCTGCCTTAACTTGCTGACAAACATCACATTGTGCTACGTGGTTGGTCATGTCTGCCTTCATTCCTTTCCACCAAAAATTTTGGCTTAAGTCTTTGTACATCTTGTTGGCCTCGGGATGTATTGAGTAAGCCGAATCATGTGCTTCTCTCATAATGGTTTCCCTTGTCTTCCCCTCCTTGGGCACATACAGCCGATCCTTGTACCGTAGAAGGTTATCCTTTTGGAGATCGAAGGGGGTAGTTCCATCCATCCCGATGGGCTGGATGACTTTCTGGGCTTCCTTATCAGTTGCTTGGTCTTTCTTGATTTGTTCCATTAGAGTGGGTCGTAGGGTCAGAACCTTCTCCCTAGGTTCGTGTAAAATGTGCATATTTAACTCTGCAATCTCTTGCTTCAATTGCTCATTGGTTGGAATCAACTCCTTGCTATAGGCCTTCCTGCTGAGGGCATCTGCTACGACATTGGCCTTACCAGGATGGTAATGTATATCCAAGTCGTAATCCTTGATTAGTTCCAACCATCTTCTCTGCCTTAGATTTAGGTCGGGCTGGGTGAAGACGTATTTAAGACTTTTATGGTCGGTGTATAGCTCACACCTGTTGCCTATCAAGTAATGTCTCCAAGTCTTCAGGGCATGTACCACTGTGGCCAGTTCCAGATCATGCGTGGGGTAATTCCGTTCATGAGTCCGGAGTTGCTGAGAGGCATAGGCAATAACCTTGTTATCTTGCATGAGCACACAGCCCAATCCTTGTCATGACGCGTCACAGTAGATGACGAAGTCCCGATGGATGTCTGGCAGTGCAAGTACTGGGGTGGTAGTCAATTTCTCCTTTAATTTCTGGAAACTCCTCTCACAAGCTTCCGTCTATTCAAACTTCTTATCCTTTTGAAGTAGTGACGACATTGGTCCGGCTATCTTGGCAAACCCCTCTATGAACCAGCGGTAGTACCCTGCCAATCCAATGAAGCTTCTGATTTCGCTGATATTGATGGGTTGTTGCCACTCCATTACGACTTGCACCTTTTCGGGATCTACTGAAACTCCTTCAGCCGTGATAATATGTCCTAGGAAGGCAATCTTTTTTAGCCAGAATTCACACTTGCCAAACTTTGCATATACCTTGTGGCTCCTTAATCTTTCTAGCACTGTCCGGAGATGGTTCTCGTGTTCTTCCTTATCCTTGGAGTAAATAAGTATGTCGTCAATGAATACGACCACGTACTTATCCAATCCGTCCATAAATACCTTGTTCATCAAATTCATGAAATATGCCGGGGCATTGGTCAATCCAAAGGACATGACGGTGAACTCATACTACCCATATCGGGTGACAAAGGCTGTCTTGTATATATCGCCTTCCCGAATCTTGAGCTGATGGTAACCTGACCTTAGGTCTATCTTGGAGAAGTATTTCTCCCCTTTGAGCTGATCGAATAGGTCATCAATCCGGGGAAGTGGGTACTTATTTTTGATAGTCACCGCATTCAGGGACCGGTAGTCCACACACATCCTCAGGCTACCATCCTTCTTGGTGACAAAAAGTACCGGTGCTCCCCAAGGTGACAAACTTGGCCGGATGAATCCTTTCTACTGTAACTCCTTGAGTTGCTCTTTTAATTCTGCCAGTTCTGCGGGTGCCATCCGGTAGGGCCTCTTGGCTATTGGGGCTGTTCCCGGGTAGAGGTCTATGGCAAACTCTATGTCTCGGTCCGGGGGCATGCCAGGCAAGTCTTCTGAAAGACATCAGGATATTCTCGGGCTATGGGTACGTCTTCTAATGTCGTGGCCTCTATATGGAAATTCATAGGGTCCCGGGTGGTCTTTTCAGTACTAATCACCTTAGCACCATCTGGGCCAATCAATTTAACAGTCTTATTGGCGCAGCGTATAACGCCGGCATGACCACTTAACCAGTCCATCCCTAGGATGACGTCTATCCCCTGGGAGGTCAACACTATTAGGTCTACCATGAAGGCTACCCCACTTAGAATAATTTGGACTCCCTTACACCCAAGTCGGCAGGTAATATCTGCTCCTGGTGTTCGGGTTTGAAGTGGCCTTTGCAGTGGCGTGGTGGGGATTTTGTTTTTCTCCACAAATGAGGCTGATATGAAGGAGTGTGATGCACCGGAATCAAATAGCACAGTTGCCATGACTGAGTTTACTAGGAACTCACCGAGTGCTACTCCTGCGGCTTGCTGTGCTTCCTTTGCGTCAACATGGTTGACGCGAGCCTTGTTGCCAGATAGTTGAGGCTGCCTGGATGACTGAGCACTGGTGGCCGGAGTATTTCCAGCGATGGCAGGCTGCCTGGGTCCATTCACTGAGTTGGAGAAGGTCGAGGCAGCTGGCCTGCCACGGTTGGGATGGGGGCAATGGGCGATGAAATGGCCGGGGTCGCCACAGTTGTAGCAGGTCATACCATTACCATGAGGGGTATTCTGAGAGTTGCTTTGACCGGGGCCGAAACGAGACGGAGCCGAGATAGTGCTTTTGGAGGTCGCCCGTAGAAGCCCCGGGACATTTGGCGTGAAAAATTTTTCTAGCGGCGTTCCTGACGCTGGGTCTTGAACTCCATGAACTTCCTCTAAAGATGGTTTTTCTCTTGTTTGAATTTCTCAAGCCTGATGGTGTGGCGAATTAGGGAGGCAAAGTCAGGAGCGCCACAGGTGTATGCTAGGGTTGCAACTTCTAGGTTCAGTCCTTTTATGAAGGCCTTTCTCTTCTTCCCGTCGGAGTCCACCTCTTCTGGAGCGTAGCGGGATAGCTTTGTGAACTTCTGGATATACTCTATCACCATGGAGTTTCCTTGGGTTAGGTGCCTAAACTCCTCCGCCTTGAGGTCCTTGGTTGCCTCTGGCACATGATGCTGATGGAAGGCTTTAGTGAATTCCTTCCAGGTAATCCCATCCTTGTGGGCAGCCTTGACAATTTCCCACCATGCTGGGGCAGTGCTAGAAAGTTGGTGAGTGGTGAGGGCGATCTTGATTTGCTCATCATAGTTGACTAGCTCCAACTTCCTCTCGATGGTCCTCACCCAATCCTCAGCTTCCATGGGGTCTTGTGATCCGGAGAAGGATGGGGGTTTGAGCCTCAGAAATTCTCCCATCTTGTTCAGTGGTCTGTCATGTGGGGGTCTAGGAGAGGTGTTCCTCATGTTCTGAGCATGGGGTCATTATGGCTTGGGCTAACTCTTGGAAAGGGTTTGGTGGTGGGGGTGGAGGTGAAGGTGGGTGAGGTGAACGGGATGGGGAACCATCCCTACTAACATGTTTGCTTTCGCCTTGTCCCTCTGGCTGGGCGAGCAGTGCGTTGCCGGAGTTGTGGGAGGCCATCTGAAAGGAAGGGGGTAGGATTTTAGACTAAAGTCGCAGTGCAATGCCCTTTGTTTATTAGCACACACAAATTTTCACACAAGCATATTTTATTCAAACAACCGTCTACACGATACATAGAAAGCTTGAAAAGCTTTTACATGAGGGTGACTTCTACTCTAATGGTAACATTACTCTAAATCAGCGAGCAGCTTGTCCAGAAGGGAGTGAGGTCAGCTTCTGGTGGGAACTCCAACGGAACACGGAGGTCTGCCTCTGAGTCGAGGCCATAGAAAGCCTCCTCAACTGGTGGAAAGTCACTCCAGTCGCACTCCATGACGGCATCCCTCGTACCGCTTCGGTCTTCCTGCTTCCCTTTCTCCTTTTCTGCTACTTCATGCATCTTCCTTCCTTGTTCAGTCAGCTTTGCTCGAGTACGGCGTACTGTGTCCCAAGCCGCACGCTCACGCTCCTTAAGGGCTACCTGCTGTCGCCTGAGGGCACCGAGTTGCTTCTTTAGCGCTGCATTTTCCTTCTTAAGCTTCCTGACTTGGGCTGCACATGATAGCATCTGGCGGTTGCTAAAGGAAAGCTCAGAGTTGACTCTGGAGAAGTGTTGGTCTAAGGTGGATAGGTAGTCGGTGAGGTGGCGGACTGCAGGGGTCTTTCTGTATAACTTGGCCTCGTTTAGGTTGCGGAGACGCTGCTGCATGTGGGAGAGGCTTTGTTCTCGGGCGAAAAGAAACGGAGGTAGGTTTGTCTGATCTCTAGTTCATAGATGGTGCATAGGAGGCGAAGGGTGTTGTGGGCGGCTGTCTGCTGGGTGGAAGTGGTGATATGCCCAAGGGTGGTGATACTGAAACCGGAATGATATTTGTTAGGACCTATGCGAACAGTCACTGTGCATCCCAAGGAATCCTAATTGCGATGCTATACTATTTCGTAGCTGCGTTCTTCTGAAATGCCAAGATCCTAGGTGCATTTGCTAAGGATCTTCACAAACCCGATCTTAACTTGTCCGTCGTGCGTCCGAAATGGAGCCATCTGGAACAAGAGGAAAGAGCGGTGTGAATAGAAAGGTAAGGAGTAAGCATATCCTTGCTAAATGGAAAAAGTTTGGTCCCATAAAACCTAAAGGAACTTAGGGTCACGTCCTACGGCCAACCTATGGCTCTGATACCACTTGAAGCATCCCCAATTTCTTGGAAACTCAAATGTGATACAAATGCTAGTCCCAGGGTCTAGCAACACATTTATTTCAAGTAGTACAGAGTCCAGACTTAACGATTACAAACCATTACATAAATATTGCATGAAAATAAGATACAGCGGAAGCTAATTCTTCGGGCCCAATGCCATAGGCTAGTTGGGAGGCAGGACCATGACCTATCCGAAGAGCAGCTCGAATAGTTCGTCGGAGCTATCTAGAAAAACATCAACATAGCAAGGGTGAGTACATATGTACTCCGCAAGCCCACCTTCCTCCTATAGAGTTTGGGGGATTGACTATAGCTACATGCAAGGCTATATTGGGGGCTCAAGTGTCTTGCGAGAAACTTAATGCAAGGTTCATTTTAGTGGTTAAGTTTTAGTTTTATGAAAAATAGGGTTTTTATCCAAAGAGGGTGGCCACAGGATCCACCGATCCAAGCAGCCCATCACGTAACTTTTTCCATCCATTGACCACATAACCACAGCTCAAACCAAGCTTTCCCATACCCATCCAGTTTTAGATTATGAAAAACTTGCTAATTGAAATACCAAGCCATAACTCATCCATACCAGTGGACGCGGACTATTCGAATAGATTTTACTTCTGGCCAGAGTTGCACTAATACCCACAAGTTGGACTCATCGGCTACTTATCGTCATAAGCGCCCGAATTCCAAACTAAGCCGTTGCCTTTGTTTCATCACCTAGAAGTACTTTAGTGGTTCGGGCCACCTAGCCACTCCAGTACCCCACGGTACTCCCATGGCTCCCAACCCCTTCCCTAGCCCCTTTTGCGCCAACATAGAATCAACTAGGCTATCTACTCCGGCTCGGGCCTAGCCAATGGCTCATACAGAGTGAGTGGTTGTACTAAAAGAGTGAGTGGTAGAACCATTTCCACTTCCCATTTCTCGACACCACGAGCATCCATCTACCCGGTCATCTCCACGACCCTCGGGACCTGGGTAACCGTGGGTTGCTAAGTTACCGTTCATACCCTGCCCTTAGGTGGCTTATTCCGACCCGTGGGTCGTTTGCCGGGGTTCTTCCCCATTTTATTTTAAAAACACCCATACCCACTGTCATCCCAACTCATCAAGTTGTCTCAACCTTAATCCTAACCTATCTCCAAGTTTTAGATTAACATAGTTGAATGAGTGATTCCCACCTATGCTCGTTACTTCTAAATAGGTTTAGGGGACTATCCAAATAGGGTTTACCTTAGCAAGCAAACAAACAATGCAGGTTTTATTAGGTTGAACTGGCCAACAATTTTATTTTGCACTACTAGGAATTTTATGCATCAAGTGAGTATTCCAGTGGACTTGCCGTCGTCTAGGTCCTCGTCGCAGTGGAGGTCGACACTAGGTTTGTCGGGTCCCTGGTCCGCGACGGTCGTCTCCGGCTCCTGGGGTTCCTCCGGGACGGTGTCTAGCGCACACAAACAAAAACATACAATAATAACAATTATTCATATACCAAACAATTGACGAGGGGTTGGATTAGGTAGGGGTGTTTCTAGAGGAATTTAGGAGGAAGAATCATCTCAAACGGAGTTGGAATGGGCAAGATATGGAGGTTTTTGTGTAAGGGGTAGATTTAAACTTTTCTAAAATGGAGAAAAGGCTTCTCGGGCCGAATCCCATAATCGGCCCACCGGCAACCAGAGGCAGCCTGGCCCGCGGGGCAGCCAGCCTTTTAGGCCCAGCGCGCGCGGCCGATGGGCCATTCCAGGAGGCGCGGCGGGGGCGTGACCGCGCGGGGCGACAGCGTCGCGGTCGGGCCCGCGCATCAGTGAGGGGGCGGGGGTGATGGCATTGGAGGAAGGGAATGGCGGCGGTTCGGCTTGGTTCGGGTGGACTGGTGACTGGGAAAGGCGGCGGCTCGCCGGCGGTTCCCCGCTGGGGAGGCGGTTCCGGCGATGAGGCCTGCGTCACGGGGTGAAGGTCAACGAGGCGAACCCCGTGACGCGGTTCTTTGGGCGAGGGAGATGCGTGTTAGCCCTGGCGGCGTACGCCGGCGGGTGGGCGGTGGAGGTGAGCGGCGCGGCACTACGCCGGGGTTGCCTCCGGGGAGGGTTCGGGCCGAGGTGGGGTGGGGGAGATGCGCGGCAATGTGTTGATGGTAGTGCTGACCTCAATTCGGAGAACGGCGACGCGTAGAGGGGAAATTTTGGACTCGTTGGTGGTGATGGTGGCCGGGCGGGGGCGGGTCGCTACGCCGGAGTTCCCTCTAGGCGCGGCTCCGGGCTTAGCATGTGTGCGTGGCGTGATGGTGGTGGCTTGCTCAGGCTTGTGGAGTGGAAGGAGGCTATTTATGGGGGCGGCTCAGGGTGGCGCCGGTAGGGGCCAATGGCGGCGTGCTCTTGCCGTGGAGAGGGGGGTCCGGGGTAAAGGCCGGGACGGGTAAAGGCCAGGGCGGGGGCGACGCGGACACGCCGCCGCGTGGGGAGGTCCGGAAGAGGTAGTGATGGCGGCGGCAAGGACGGGTGGGGGTCGGGGAGGGGTGGTGCGCCCGGCGGCTGCCGTGCGCCGCGGGCAAAGCCCGGTGGTTCGAGGAAGGGGACAGAGTGAGGTCACGACGCGCGGGGCTGCGGGGTCCGGGCGCGGTGTCGCGGCTTGCAGCCGCGCTTCGGGAGGAGGAGGACGGGGAAGGGGATCTACTACCGCCGCGCCGTCAGCAGGGGGAAGAAGAAGCTGACAGCGGGGCCCGGGTGCCAGCGTGAGGGAGGGCGGGCCGGGGGGAGTTAGGCCGGCTTGGGTGGCTTGGCCTAGGCGGGGAGAGGAGAGTGGAGCGGGCCGGGGGGTGAGTGGCTGGCCCACTTTTCTTTTTTCTATTTCATTTTCCTTTTTGATTTCTAATTTTGGGATTTTCGGATAAGGCCTTTTTGTAGGATTTTTTTTTGGAGGATTAAAAATTCAGGGTGTTACAGGCGCACTGCGCTTCGGAGGAGAGGCCGAGAGCGAGGCGTCTGGGGTGAGTGGGAATGGTAGGAGCGAGGCGAGAGGGAGCTGGGGAAGGTCTTGGCCTCTCCACTCGGCCGGAAAGGCGTCCAGGTGCGGGGGACGGGGCGCGGCTGGCGTCGGCGTGGCGCGGCAGAGCGCACTCGCCGCGTGGGCGGAGCCGAGGGGGAGAGAGGGGCGGTGGCGGTTCGGTGGACTAGGTCTATGGACTCGGAGTCGATGACATGTGGGACCGGGCTAGGATGGAGAACGGGTGGTCTATGGACTCGGTCTGTGAAGAGGGGAAATGGTGGGGCCCACGGCTGCCAATTTCGTCTCGCACGGGCGGGATTCGGCGCGGCTCTAGCCTGTGGGTCCTGTGTGTCAGTGAGACAGAGAGAAAAAGAAATTCCCGAAATTGGAAAACGCCAATTTGACTGCTAGGACCTTTGTTTGTATTTCGCGTTTTTGAACAGGTTAGAGGCTGAATTTGAAAATACCCCAATTGGATGAAATGTTCTAAATGTGTTTCTCTACATTTTTTTATAAACTTGTATACCATGTTATATTCAAAAATATGGTTTAAATTTGCATTTAAGCTACCGACCAAGGTTTGACCAACAGAACCTTCCAGTTTAGAAATTCTAAAAATCTATTTTCTAACCACATTCACCCAAGGAGTTTTATACCAATGTTGTTCATAATTTCATGATCTACAACTTATTGAATTGGGGTTTTGCAAGATTACGGCAGTAGACCAATTAAAATTTGAAATTACTAAACAAGTCAAGTTTGGACAGAAATCATATGCTGACAGAAAAAGCTCCAAAACTCTATGCAAACCTTAACGCATGTCAAAGCACCAATTACCAAAGTTGTTCATCCTTAAATTATCTACAAGTTTGTCAATATGAGTTTCACCCAGATCTCAACAGTATCAAAGTTATAACTAAAAACATAGCATTACACATGAAATGAACAAGGTTTTGACTTGTAGTTTAAACCAACTTTGTTTCCAATTGCACATACACATGCTATGCCATGATGCTTAAGGATGAATGCTCATGTATGATGAATAATTATGCACTTGAGATGCCTGGGGCATCATAGTATAGACGACAAAAAAGATTAGCGTTAGCGAGTTAGTCGTCTATGAAAGCGTCCTTGTGGGGCAGAGTCTCCACAAAACGTTCTCGTTTCTGCTTAACACAGAGAGAGTGTTGAAAGTTTAATTGGCTAACCAAATTTTATTCGAACATTATTTTAACTAAGCTAGTGAGCTTAATTAAGCACTAAAGAGAGAATTTGAGAGGGAGAAGTGAGTGCAAACTGCGTTGCTGCTTGGTGGACTGAAGAAGGAGGCAGAAGCACGTATTTATAGGCACGGCGAAGGGAGCTGAGTGGTCGAGCAGCCACTGGGGTGGCCGGGCGGCCAGTGCCCCCGGTCAGCCGGCCATGCTAAAGTGCCAGGAGCACTTGAGCTCACATGTAGAGGTGAGGGGAGAGTGCTGGAGGGCGCACAACACAGGAAAGAGGAAAGGGTGGTGGTCGGCCGGCCGCTTTGGTGGGTCAAAAGGCCAACATTTCGCATTGGACAAATGTAGAGAAGGGAGCACTTGAATACTTGGACTAGTGGGCGCCGAAAGCAGGCAGGGAGTGGTCAGGCGGCCACTGGGGTGGCCGGGCGGCCAGGGCTGCAGGTCAGGCAACCACCAGAGGTGCTTCATCCACTGCCCCTTGGTGCTCTTAAGTGCGTGCTTTGGTGAGAGGTAAAGAGAAAGAAAGGGTGAAAGGAAAAGAAGCGGAAGAGAAAGAGGGAGGGCAGCAAGGGCTGCTGCTGCCCTGCGCTAAGAAAGAAGAGAAAGGGGAGCTGGGGCTGGTGGCCTAGTCGGCCGGCCACATGATGTGGGCGGCCGGCTGTTGGCGTCTCTTAGCCTTTACAGGTTTTACTCCGCAAGCGCACGGAGACCGCTGTTGCCTTTCACTCAGAGTATTCCGAGTATCGTAAATTTCCACGGGGAAGCGGTAGGCTCAAGAGTGTAATTGAATAAACTCAAATCGAATGAACTATAAACTTGGATAAATTATACCAACTAGTAGTTGAACAAGGGTAAACGTGATAAAGATAGGTGTATGGTGGAGGAGGATATCTATCTAAGCTATCTGTAGAAAGGTATAGTTGCTTGGGAGGACAACGAGTGAGATAAAGTCACCAAACTCTATTCTAATCGGCTGCAAAGATCATCCGTGTCTAACTAAGCTATTCAAATAAACAAGCTAGGGTCTTGCATCGAGCGAAATTCCAAAGTCTCGAGGGTACTAGGGGCTAGATAGTAGGTCCCGAAAGAGATTCTGGCTAACACCAACGGCCTCCCGAACGACGGGCCTAGACTACACAGGCACACCACACGCTGTCACCGAGTGGAGCTACCAAGCAAAGCTGCGTGGAGAGGATGGCAAGCTATAAACGTGTTCAAGCGAAGCTTGAACAACGATAGATCTTCCTGGATCAGAGGAGTGGATCTAGCCAAAGCCTAGCATCTAAGTCTAGGGTTGAGTTATAGCACCCGCAAGAATAACAAGACTTGAATAACTAAGTGAAACACAATCTAAGCCTAGCAAGTATGCAAAATAAAAGTACACCACACTTGCAGGAGATAGAAATAAAGTAAAATATAACTGAATTATATTGAAGATAATCTGAATCCAAAAGATACAAGAGTTTTACCACAAGATAACTCCGGAGACTACGAGGCAAAGCTCGACTCAACTCTAACTCCTAGGACTATCCTAATTACTGCGAAGGAATGAAGCACTCTAAGATAGAACTCTCTCAACTCAACTCCACACCTTACAAATGAGCTCCATGGGTCTATTTATAGCTTGTACAAGTAAGGGGGCATTTTAGGCAGGGAAGGTCGGTTTGCTGTAGGGTCGGTGGCCGGGCGGCCACTAGGGGTGGTCGGGCGGCCACCCGATGTGCCGACCTTGCACATCTGATGGATGATCTCCCTCCTGGAAGTCGGTTAGAAGCTTCTCAAGTCAGTGCACGTGCAAAACAGTTAAGTCAAGTGGTCGGCCGACCATTTGATTCACCGACTTAGCACATCCAACGGCTGGGAAGGCCTCCCCATGTCGGTTGGCAGTTAAAGGAGTTGGTGCACATGGAAAACATCGCCGGGGGGTGGTTAGGCGGCCACGTGTCTAGCTCCAATTGGATGCATGTTGTTCCCCTCGTATCCTTGACATCACCAATCCTTGTCCCAACACGTTGTGACCCTTGGATACATTGGATGCTCTCTTGTATGGTTAGATCTTCACCATTTTGTGTTTGTTGCATGCAGGATCGAAGACGTGGCAAGTGAAGTGGTCAAGGGACCATTCCACGTGGTCGTGGTTCCAGATGAGCACTGGGGGGTGGCCGGGTGGCCATGGCACATGGCCGGGCGGCCAGGGCCCGGTCACCATTTCAGCCCATCTCTGGTATATGGTGTGTTTTCAACCATTTTGTATACGTTTTGGTACCTGCATCCAAATATTCATGTACATCTTGTGGAACTCATTGGTAGCAAGGGTTAGTCCATATATTTCACATGTTTAACTTTATTTGGTGGATAATTGATGGTTGATATCGTGAGATTACGACCGTCATCATACAACGCCTGTCTCTCGAAGGCCATACAGGATGGCACCCAATGAGTTGAAAGAATTGAAAGTGCAGCTACAAGAACAGCTTGATAAAGGGTTTATTCGCGCGAGCTCATCACCATGGGGTTGCCCGACTCTCTTTGTTGAGAAGAAAGACCAAGGTGGTAAGAGGTTATGTGTGGACTATCGACCATTGAATAATGTTACTATCAAGAACAAGTACCCACTGCCACATATTGATATCCTATTTGATCAGCTTGGGGGAGCCACCGTTTTCTCTAAGATCCGAGAGGAAGACATACCAAAGACCGCTTTCTCAACACGGTGTGGGCTTTATGAGTATCTTGTCATGTCCTTCGGGTTGACCAATGCACCGGCCTTCTTCATGTACATGATGAACTCGGTGTTCATGAATGAGCTTGACAAATTCGTAGTAGTATTCATTGATGACATCTTGGTTTATTCCAAGAATAAGAAAGAGCACGAAGAACATTTGTGAATAGTGCTATCGCGGCTTAGAGAACATAAACTCTATGCCAAATTCAGCAAGTGTGCTTTTTGGCTAAAGGAAGTGGCATTCCTAGGCCATATCTTGTCAGAGAAGGGAGTGGCTGTTGATCCCAGCAAGGTGGAAGATGTGTTGAATTGGAAACAAGTGTAGACTGTAACAGAGATACAAAGTTTTCTTGGTTTAGCGGGCTACTACCGCCGCTTCATCAAGGATTTCTCAAAAATTGCAAAGCCAATGACATCATTAACCCAGAAAAATACAAAGTTTGTGTGGAACCCAAAATGCGAAGAGGCATTTCAAACGTTGAAAAAGCTCCTAACTTCAGCACCTGTTCTTGCTCCACCGGACATCACCAAGCCATTTGATGTGTATTGTGATACCTCCGGTAGCGGCCTCGGTTGTGTTCTAATGCAAGAAGGGAGAGTGATTGCCTATGCATCCTGCCAATTGAGGAAACATGAGGTGAATTATCCAACTCATGATCTTGAGCTACTTGCAGTTGTTCATGCACTAAAGAAATTGAGACATTACTTGTTGGGAAACACTTGCCACATATACACCAATCACAAGAGTCTAAAATACATATTCACCCAACCAGAAATAAATATGAGGCAACATCGTTGGTTAGAATTGATAAAGGACTATGATTTGGATATACACTATCATCCTGGGAAAGCTAATGTGGTAGCTGATGCTTTGAGCCGTAAAGCTCATTGCAACTTCATTGAGGCCCGTCCGACAGTAAGAGTGCTATGCTGTGAAATTGGGGAAATAGAAATGCCAACAATGCATCATGCTAAACTTTTCAACATCATTGTTGAACCAACTATAAAAGATGAGATCATAGAGGCCCAAAAGAAAGATAAGGGCATGACACATATTCGTGAAGGCATAGATGAAAAGAAGAAGGCTTGTTTCAAGCTTGATGAAGAGGGAGTCCTATAGTTCAAAAATCGTTTAGTGGTACCAAAGGACGTGGAACTAAGGAAGAAAATCCTAGATGAAGCTCACACCTCCATGTTTACTATGCACCCGGGCAGCAACAAAATGTACCAAGATCTGAAGCAAAAGTTTTGGTGGACTCGCATGAAACGAGAAATCGCCAAGTATGTGTCTGAGTGTGATGTATGCAAGGAGTGAAAGCTGATCACCTGAAGCCTGCGGGTATGCTTCAACCACTGAAAGTTTCGGCTTGGAAATGGGAGGATGTACACAAGGATTTCATTGTGGGTTTGCCTTGCACCCAGAAGTGATATGATTTGATTTGGGAGATTATCGATCGTCTCACCAAATCGGCACACTTCTTACTTGTCAAAACCCATTACACCGCAGCCACATACGCTGAACTATACATCTCGCGGATTGTCTCTTTGCATGGTGTTCCACAAACCATCACTTCAGATAGAGGTTCTCTGTTTGTGTCACGCTTTTGGAAACATTTGCAAACTGCTCTAGGGACCACTCTGATTCGGAGTTCAGCATATCATCCACAAACAAGTGGACAAGTAGAGAGAGTAAATCAGATCCTAGAAGATATGTTTAGGGCATGTGCTTTGACTTATTCCACCAAGTGGGATGAATGTCTCCCCTTGGCGGAGTTCGCCTACAACAACAGCTACCAGAAGAGCTTAGAAATGGCTCCTTTCGAGGCTCTTTATGGTAGGCGGTGTAGAACGCCACTCAACTGGTCTGAACCAGGTGAGTGTGTCACATTCGGTCCTGACTTGGTAACACAAGCAGAAGAGCAAGTTAAATTCATACACAGCAATCTGAAAAGAGCACAGTCTAGGCAGAAAAGCTACTCAGATAGGAGGAGGAGACCGCTAGTCTTTGAGAAAGATGATCATGTGTATCTCTGGGTGTCACCCATGAAAGGGGTGCATCAGTTTGCAGTAAAAGGGAAGTTAGCACCGCGGTACGTTGGTCCGTTCAAGATCACGGAGCAATGTGGGCCAGTTGCTTACCGGTTAGAGTTACCACCACACCTAGCTGCGGTTCATGACATGTTTTATGTCTCGCAACTCAAGAAGTGTTTACGAGTGCCGGAGAAAGTGCTTGATACATCTCAAATCCAGATTGAACCTGACCTTACATATCAAGAGTAACCCATAAAAATCCTCGACCAAAAGCAAAGATCAACCCGGCGAAAAAATATAAACCTTTACAAAGTACAATGGAGTAACCACTCTGAAGAAGAGGCAACTTGGGAACAAGAAGAATACTTGCAAGCTAAATATTCTGTTTTCTTCCATCCACTTCATATGGGTATGTCACAACAGTGTTACATTTCAAATTTAACTTGAATTCATGCAAAGATGCACTTTCTTCTTTTTCTTATTTAACTTAACCACCCATATCACATCAAAAATCTCGGGACGAGATTTATTTAAGGGGGATGGGCTGCGATGCCCTAGGCATCTCAAGTGCATTACATCAGCATCATTGACTCATTTGCACCATTTCATGAGCATCTCCTTGAATGCATGAATGAACTTAGGTAAAATGAATTGAGTTAACTCAGTTTTTCCTGAATAGACCTCTGAACTGGTCACTGTAACCTTAATACTGTTGTGAATTAGATAACACTTTCTATACCAAACTTGTAGACAATTTCATGCTTGACAACTTTGATATTTTGTGTGTTGACATGCATAAGGGTTTGGATATGGTTTTGCGTCATTTTATGTCAATTTGTCAAACCTGCCAAAATCTGACCTGCCTAGTAAATTCAAATTTCACTTAACTACAGCCATGATCATGCAAAACATTATATAAGAACATTGTAGATAATAAAATTATAAACAACATTGGTATAAAACTCCTTGTGTGAAAGTGGCCCTAAAATGGACTTTGATAATTTCTAAGCTGATGGGTTCGGTTGGTCAAACTGTGGTCAGTCCATTGAATTCAAATTTAAACCATATTTTTTAATAGAACATGGTATGGAAGTTTATAAGATAATTGTAGAGAAACAAATTTATAATGTTTCTTGTATTTTGAGTTTGATCTAAATCGGACAAATAGGTCTTCAAATAGGCAACATTCAGAAACCGGTTTAGTGGGTCAACCAGATCTTTTCTATTTTCGGGTTTTTTCCGTTTTTCTCTGTCTATGATGAGTGGGGCCTACTCGTCAGGGCGCTAGCCGTGCGCAGGATGCGCTTGCCACGCGGCCGGCGTTGTACGGGCGGTGTGGGCGGTGATTGCCCCGGCCGGCCGCTCCTCGCCTTAAGCGGAGGGAGGGATTCCTTCTTCTCTCCCTCTTCCATTTGCTCCCCGACCGCCTTGCTTCTCCTCTCGGTGTACTGCGCTCCACCGGCCGCCATTGTTGGAGCTCGGAGCTCCAGCTCTTGCGCGCCTCCGGCCCTCCCCACGCCCTCCAACCACAACGCCGCTCTTTGCAGCCCCACCCTCCTCCACCCCGTCCAGCTCAAGTTGGCCGGAACCCAACGACCGAGCCGTGACGCGATGCCGAACTCCCGCGTCCGTGCTCCTCCACCGCGGACCATCCTCACCACATTCCCCACTGTTCCGCGCGCCTCCACGCCTCCCTTCACTTTGCCGGCCATCCCCGTCCACCGCGCCACCATCTCCCCTAGCTCTAGTCCACCAAGACCACTCCACCCCGCCGCATTCCACCGCCGGACCTCCGCGTCCTCTGCACGCCGTCGCGGGTTCTCCTCGCCGCCGCTTCGCTGACCAAGGTAGAGGGGGAAAAATTCCCCATCCCATCCTTTCTCTCCCCGACCCCCGCCGGCGAGCTCTTGGGCTCCGCTCGGCCCGGGCTGGCAAGCGCCGCCGCCCCGCTCCCTCCCCGCCGGATGTTGAAGATGAGCAAGGAGGGAGACGGCTGCTTTTTCAATTTAGCCCTTAGAGATTCAAGTTTTCACTTTTAAATCTAGAGCGCTGTTTATCGATTCTTGAGATTCTCACGTTCTAGCCCCTGGAAGTTAGGTTTATTTACGATTAAGTCCTAGATCTAGGGTCAAAGTGCATTTTTGGCTGATAACTTTGGAAAATCATATAAGATCATAGAAAAATCCGAAATGGATAAACTCAGTGGCTATGAACTCCTTGTGAGTAGATCTACAGGCTAGGTATGATGTGGATGAGTGAAAGTACTGTTTTGCCCCTGCTTTTGTGCATGCTTGTTAATCCATGATAAATAGTAAAAGTGATGTAAATGAACTCCAAAAATTATGAAACTTGGACAGTTGCTTTGTTATGGCATCTAGGTTCTGTGTGCTTTTTGGTAGCCCTAGCACTGCTTGGATTGTTACTGTTTTACTATTGTGCATGTGTTTTATGTGTTTTTATGTATATGAAAATGGATGTTACATAAAATATACTCAAAGTGACTCTCTGGTATTTTTTGTATGCTTTATATGGTATGAGTAGCTCATTGGTAAAATATGAAGTTGTGCATGTTCAATTTTGATACTGTTTTGAAAATGACAAAATGTTACTTGTTGATGTTGATAATTGGAAAAGGGATGTTAAAGTAGTAAGAAAATTCCATGGAAAATTTGGTAACTTGCTGATGATATATAGGCTCCAAAAAGTATTTTTGTGAAGTTTGTGAACAATGTTTTGATGAGCATTTAAAATAGACATATATGACCATATGGAAAATAGATGTCCTATAAAAATATGAATTCTCAGCTTGCTGATTTTTGTGAGTGGTGCTTATGCAATATTATGCTTGCTGTAGAAATTTTAGGTACAGAACTCACTCCTATAAATCATGAAAAATCTGGGAACTTAAAAGGCTGTCATATTGTTAGAATTTTAGTAAAATGATTATAAGTCTATTGGGGCTGAAATTTTGGCGGTAGCCCAGTACAGTATTGGTCTCTCTATCATAAATATTTGAGCTTATTTGGGCATATATAACAGTATGAACTTGACATGAGTACTTTAATTCAATAAATGGATAAACCTAAAGAATGGACCTAGGTATAATTTATGTGGGAGTGTAATGTTGCTTGCTACACCATGTCCCTTGCGGTAAGTTTCTTGTGATGTTATAAATGATAAGTTGAACTAGATTCAGTGATGGTTTGTATGATTTCTTAATGATGATTTGTATGATTTCTTAGTAAGCTTTTAAGTTTTCCTTATTGTGGGATGAACTTAAAATGAGAGTATTTAAGTCAATTTGTCACAAGCTACTAACCCTGCATTGTGTTTCACTTGCACCTCATGCATGCCTTTGCATTCGTTGCACTCATGATTGCACTATGTCATGCATATTGACCCCGCGAATGAAGAACCAACGCAGGAGTAGCCGCTGACCGAGGAGCCAGACGACCAAGAGCAGGAAGACCAGCCGTGGGAGGAGAACCTGTAGCAGGCCAATGAGGGAGCACCTGAGGAGACTATGTCACGCCCAGTTCTCAACCAACGGAACCGGAACAACATATATGTGCCAGGAACGTGTCTCACATATATCATGACAATATTGACATCACAGAACGTGCATAAACGATAAATAAAACGTTTACATAGAGTATAACATCACTTTATTACAATAAGACAACATGTCTTTAAACCAGAGTCATAGCGGAAGCGTAAACGAAGATAAACGAGCCGCCACAGGGACGTCGACTGGTGGACCGGTACGCCTAGAACTCGTTGAAGTCCTGAACATACTCTTCGAAGTCTTCTGGAGCTGAGCAGCAGTTGGGTTCCAGCCAACAGTAGGTTTAAAGTAAAGCAAGCGTGAGTATTTCATACTCAACAAGCATAACATGAACTATGAGGCATCTAGGGTTGGCTGACACTTAGCATGAGCTTTTAGTTGGTCAAGTTTTATTAAGCGACTAAATTACTACAAGTGAGTTGGTAAACCATTAACCCAAGATATTACATCAGAACATTATTCAACAACATTAACATAAGAACCACTTTCAAAACCCAACAGAACCACTAATCTGCATAAAGGATCTGGGCCGCTCATAACCGTGAGCACAGCTGACATGTCAGTTTTACCCTCTCGAGAGGTCGTACATCTTTACCCATGAGTCGTGGGCTACGCTAGTGGTCCACCACATTACCTTAGATGAGATGGCTAGCAAGCACACTACGAGGCCTTTACAAAGATCACGTTGGTAAGGTGTAACCGCTAAGGTTTCAAGGTCCGCAGCTGTGGAGCAAGCCTCAAGGGGAGATAAACGCACTCAACCCAAGTAGCGCGAGGGCCACAGAAGCTCACCTCCCCTCTTGCCCCTTCGGTAAGTTACTCCCAAACCAATGCAACCCAATTAGTTAGCCAAGACCGTCCCATTCCAGTCTCATGGTAGCACTGTTGTCCCAGGTTGTCGCTTTGCAAATCGGTCCTTACGGAGAGTGGCTATAAGCAAAACACATGCTCATGCCCCCTAAACCAAGTTGCTAAAAAGCCATTTTTAGAGGAACATGATCCACAGAGGGTCAAGCTCAAATTTGATTGCATAGATCCATTTAATCAAATTATTAACAAAAGATACATGAGTTCACGCAGCGACTAGCAAAACTTAACCAACATGCAACCCATAGGTAAACATATCGATAAAAGAGGCTAGGTACAGTCCTTATTGGCATACAAAATTAGACACATGCATATGAAGTGATTAAAGGGTTGTTAGGTTGTGTTCATGCTATACTTGCCTTGCTCAAACTGGTCTTGAGTCTGCTGCTCAACACCCTCAAACTGCTGCCCTTCGTCACCAACAAACTGCTCACCGTCTAACCACGTTCACGGCAACATACAAGCATTTCCACGCATACATACATGCAAACAATTATCAAAAGGTGAGAAACAGTACATCATATCATAAAAGCAGAAGGTAAAACTGTACTAAAAACATTCTACATGTTTCTACGGTCGCGTGAGCGCAAGAATCACTCAAATCGGAGTTAAAACGCGAAAGTTATGCATAAAACGGGCTCCTAGGGGCATAACTGTGAAAAAACATTGAAACCAGGGGCTAGATTTGAAAAACCGAGGACTTAAACGTAATTAACTATAGCCGCCGAGGGTTTCCAGGCAAAACCACCGAGTCCTGGACCGCGGGTTCAAAAACCGGAAAGCCCAGGGGCCAAACCGAAGAAAACAGGACCTAAATCTAATTATTTTTCAAAGCCGGTGGACCGCGGGTTGATTCCAGAGAAACGCGGGGACTTTTCTGCGAAAGTTCCGCGCTGACCGGGTCTACGCCGATGCGGCGCTGACGCGGCGCGACACGTCGGCCTGGCGGGTGGGTCCCCGCTGTCGGGTTTAAGTGAGGGCGACGTGGCGCGTTCTGATTGGTCCGCGAAGGGGTACGCTGGGTTCTAATCACGGCCGTTGGCGACAGATCGGACGGCCAGGGTGCACGGGGATGGGAAGGCGCCGGCGGCGACCAAAACCCACGGTGGGGGTTCGGCCCGCGCGGCGGCGGCTCGCCGGCGTGGCGCACGCCGGGGCCTAGGGAGGGTTCCGCTGGACTAGGGTTAGACCAAGAGAGAGAGGGAGCCAAGGCGAAGCTCACCAGGGGCTCGGTTCGGACGAAGACTTGACGGGGAAAGCCCGCGACAGAGGACGGCGGAAGGTGAGGGTCGGCACTCGCGGACACAGGCGACGGCGTCGCGTTCTTGCGACCACAATCCACGGAGCAGCTCCTCTAAGGTCCTGCGAACGACAAGGCGGGGATTAGAAGGCCGGAGATGGCACACCGACGGCGAGTTTGGTGTCGAAGCATCTTACCGACGCAGAGCTCCGGCGGTGGATTGCGGGCGCGACGAGGCACGAGGGCGGAATTGGAGAGGTGGAGTGGTAAAGGAGCTCGGGGCGACGCTCGGGGTCGGGTTTTATAGGAGTCTAGGTCGCTAGAAGGCGATGTACAGAGAGGGGGTGGACAGCGGCTTTGAAACCTGTCAAGGCGCAGTGAGGGAAAGGAGGGAAAAGGGGAAACCGGCGCGGCGGGTGCGGGATTGAAGGCGAGGGTTTAAGGAAGGGAGCGGGTGAGGGTTCGGAGGAAGCTTCCTTTGCTCGGGCGTCGACGTGGCCGAGCGGAGAGAGAGGCAGGCGGGCGTGGATCGCGGCGGGAGGAAGGGGATGGGTCTGACCGGTGGGGTCCGCCTGTCAGTGGGGGCGGGGCGCGGGGCGCTGCGGGTCGGCGCGCTGAGAGAGAGAGCGCGGGTTGGGCCGGCCTTCGGCCCAGGCGGGAAGGGGAGGCGGGCCGACGGCTTCTGGCCCCGGCGGGATGAGGGGGGCGCTGGGGTGGCTGGGCCGAGCCGGTCGGCTTGGGCCGGCCGCTTGGCTTGGCCCCTCCCTTTTTTTTCCTTTTTCTTTTCTGTTTTTGAATTATTTTGAATGGAGATAGAAATGATTATAAAATTCAAATGAATTTGAATTTAAATCCTTAATTCAAGCAAACAAGAGACAATGCACCAACATGTAATGCACAAGAAAGTTGGGCCTATGATAAATTTTATTCTAGTATTTATTTTAAATAAAACTTGTTAAATACAAACTAAACATATAAGCCTTAGGAAAATTAAATAAATTGCTTGAATTTTATTGTGAAGTGCTGGAATTTAAACTTGGGTGTTACAGACTAACTGTAGCGAAGAAGGTAGGCAAGACCATGATTTTCCCAGCTAATATGAATATGATTGATGATTACGCATCTGCATTAGGAGTTGTTTGAGACCAATTGCATTAGATTCCCTGGCCGCCCTGGCCTTAGCACCTATACATAGAGATTATAGGTCGAGTGCCTAGTAATGCTAGGTGCGAGTAGACACGAGTGAATGGAGTCACTCATCGCGTAGGTGATTTCAATCACAAAAATCTTACTATTGTCGAAATCATTATATATGCTTATGTTTTAAATGGAGACCGGGCGGAGATTTTATGAGTTATTTACTGTTTATGGTATTGTGCATTGGACTCCGCCCGAGTCGTATAAGGTTCGTTCGCTATTCGTCTGCTGATCAGCATAACATTGCTAGAATACTTATCTGGGCCATGGGACCGGTGAAAGTCTTACTTGTGCCATCCAAAGAATAGAGACTTGTTCCTACCATGGGCCTGGGGGTGCTTGCCTCATGGGAGGGCTGACCCGGGCATGGTATCGCTCCTGTGAGGGCTAAACCTGGGGAATGGCGGGTTGGAATCGAACTTGGGATGGGACAAGTGGAGATGGGGACTATATGTGGGAACGCGATGGCTAGTAAGCATATACCCCTGGTATTTTTAGTTATTCCCGGGAAATAAAAAATCGATTCGAATCACTGATGCTCACCAGGTGTGAGAATGCCAATGTCACTGTCGGGCAACGTAGTAACTATCTGAACATGTTACATTATTATTCATGTTTTCAAATACCACATGCTTGTATTTGTATGCTTACTTTTCTGCAAGTTATTGTTGTTATGATGGTATACGCAAATGAGGAAACGTTACTTTATGTCAATATCTCATTGTTACAAATCAATGGCTAAGGATCCAATGTTAGTAAGTAAGCTTTGCGTCAGTCGTAAACCCTTCCATTAAGTCCTACTGAGTAATTAGTACTCAGGGTTTGCCCCCACTTTTGGAGCGCAGGTATCAAGGACATCTGGACAGTTGCTTGGAGGAGGGTAGTAGCCATGGGCTTGGTGCTGCTCACCTCGTTCATCTTTGCATGAAGACTACTTGAGTACTTTGTTTCCGCTGCGAGATGTTTTGTTGGAAACGCTTCCGCTATATTTCGAACATGTATTTGACTACTTATTTTTGGTTTGTAAGCTAAGTCTATCTATTGTCTATTTCCACTGTCTGTGATGATGTAACTGTTGTGGCTCTAACGAGAGTCGGATGTGTGTGATATCGTTTCCTCTGGATTTGGTGTTATCAAGGGTCGAAGGACCCTTGATGGACTACGGGGTTTAGTTCAGCCTAAGTGCACTGCGAGCCAGAGGTGGTAGGTGTGCTTAGCCTGGATTAAGTAGGGCAGTTCTGCCACAATTAACTCCAAAGATTCTTATCTTTCATTTTGAAACTCCGATTCCAGCGATTCCTTCACTTATCATTTTGAAATAAATCCAACTCGTGTGTGGTTATATCGACTTGTGTGTTTTTCTTGTTTGTGCACTTAGGCCTTCTCGGAGAGCCCGATCAATCCTGTCTTCGAGACATTCAACTCAGTGACCAGAGCAAGCACAACAACTGCAATATCTGCTACCTCAACAAAGTGAACGGTAAGTCCACTAGAATCCGCATCGGATGCATAAATTACTTAGTTTTATCACACAACCCATTGCTCTATTGAAATGATAAAACTTGCATGTTTTACTTGCTAAGGAAATCTGGTAGGATAGCTACCCGAACCAATCTTAGATGTAGGGTGGGACCGCTCACTCGATTATCTATATATATTAATCTTGATGATGTGATGGAATGTGGTTATGAGTATGTGATGTGTGTTTTTGGCAAAATGGGGAAGAACCCCAGCATAACGACTTTGGTCAGCAAAGCCATTCTAAGAGCGGAGTAAGAAAGCTAAGGTGCCATAACCACATTCACTTGGAGGTCCGAACTTTGTGGAGAAGGTCGGGATGTGAATTGATCGTGGGATCAAGCAAATAAAATGTAACACCGTGAAATTTAGCGCCAGAAATTGTTTCCTAATCTCTATCTAGTTCAAAATTAAGTTTTCAAAATTTTGCTTGTTGTCGAGTGTATGTTTGTAAGCTCAACAAAATCTCCAAATATTCCAAAATATTCCTCCACCAAGTTCTCCAAAAAATATACTTTCTTTAATTTCCTTTTTCAAACACCCAATTCCAAATACAAAATCAGAAAAAAAAGGAAAAATCCCTTTCCTCTCTTTGGGCCGCCACACCACCCCCACGGCCTATCTTCTTTCTCCCCTATCCTCTTTTGGCCTGGCCTACCGCTAGCGCACTCTCCCCCTCCCATCGCGGCCCGCCAGAAGCCGACGTGGCTCCTTCCCTCATTACCACCCGGGACCCGTGCTCTTCTCCCACTAACCAGCAAGCCCCAGCAGTCCGTACACCACTGCCCCTCTTGTCTTCTTCCCCCACGCAACGCGCTACGTGCACCCCGTGCTCCGATGCCGCCACGCGCCGCGCGACACACATGTCCCGGCGCGCCATGACAAGTGTCGTCGACCCCCACCTCCGCCGGCTCATCAGCCCCGCTATGCCTCGCCTCCATTGCACCACCACATGTCCCCGTGCCACCAAGCCACGCACCTTTGCCCGTCGGCTATTAATAGATGCCCCTTCCCACGCTCGTTGCCCACACCCACACACTCGCACGCCATGACCGGCCCTGACACTTGCGTCGCTTGGAGCAGACACACTACTCCACCTCCACCGCACTGAGATCTTCCCTCCTCCGCTTTAGCTCGTCGAGCCCCTCCCCACGCTGCTGCCACAATCCCGTGACCCCCAGCCACCAAGCCCGATTGACCGCTCCCCGAGCTCCATCCACCACCTTCTACTGCACCGACACCCCCACCTCCTCTCCACCTCACCAATTTAACCGACATGGGCGTCATCTCTCGCCTCTGCTGAGCTCAGTGCCATGGAAACCAGCCTCCCAACTGCCAATCCATGCTCACATTACCCTATGGAGGTTCGCTTCCTTTTCCCGATGCCCGCACCACCAGAATCTTCGCCAAAACTGGCCTCCCACCGGTGAACCGCCGTCCGACCCCATAGACCGTTTCAACTAGGCCCCACCGGCTCAACTGACCGGACGCGGTTGCCTCCCTAACATTGTGCTTCCTCCTTCTGCCACTGCCATGTGTGCCTTGGGCCAAATAGCGTTGCAGCGCCGTCGCCACTCAGTCCCGCCATGTCGGGCCAGCCCAACTAGGCACCGCTGTGCGCCACACATGGGCCGAGCAAGGCCGAGGTCCACCTCGGCCTAGGCTTCCTTCTTTGCAGGCCATTTTTGAGAGTTCACATGATAAAGTCCAAATCTACCCCTTCAACTCTCTAAGAAAGATTATTGCTACCCCCTAGCCAATAAATACTACATATGTTATCCATTTCAACTCCTATTTAGGCGATTCTTTTGCTTGAATTTATTTAAAATTCAATGTCTACTTATCCAAACACTTTCTACAATCTTTTTCACTGGGCGAAAGCCGACATCATGACAAAGTGATTGTAAGGAAAATGGCCTCATGTGCCATATTTCCATGGTTGTGTTTTGGTGATTGATTGACAACCAACACTTGGACTAATGAACTTGTCTAGATGCACATTCATAGGTATTTAGGTCCAAGGGATGAAGAAGAAGAAAAGCAAAAGGATAGGCCCGAAGGGCCGCCCCAACGGGGTTCCACTATCCAGTTAGCGGACGGGGGCCATGGGGGCGGCGACACTTTGTGCGGGGATGAGGAGACCGTTCAAACTCCATAGTGAAGAATCCGACGCCTTGTGACCAAGAGAGACGGTGGCGGTGGCTAAGCCTTGGTGGATTGGTGGCACTTAGCCTTTGCTTGCCGTGAGCCTTATGTGGCGAGCGCAAGAAAGTGATTGGAAAAGTCTTGGTGATTGGCTCAGATATTGCCAATGGTGGCTGTTGGCGTTCCTTAGCCTATTAGATATAAATTCGCAAGCGCACGGAAAACGCGTTGTAGCCTTTTACCCAAGAGTATTCCACGGTATCGAATCCACGAGGAACTAGGAGTATAATAATCACACAACACAATGGCCAAACTAGCGAAGCTAGAAAGTAGAGGATAAAAGACAGGAAAGTAGGTTCTCAACAAATGTTAAAGCACCTTACTATACTAAGCATGCAAAGCACTATACTTGTCATGTAAACATAGACACCAAAGCTGCAGAGCCACTGCCAGGCACCAGAGTGCTAATAACCAAGCCGAGAAAGGTGGGCCCTACAGGTTTCAGCTATATCGTCAGTGAGTCTATCCGAATGAACGGGATTAGAATACTGAGAACACAAAAGCTGTCACCTAGTGTGTCTACCAACTAGAGCTGCATGGGATAGCCGACCAACTAAGGCAAACTCTAAGTATGAACACCGTCGTGCCACTTAGAGTGTTTACTACTTATTGGTAATGAACCAAAAAAGCAAGCACTACTATATAGCCAACACTATAAGCATGCACAAGGTTCCCGTAAACAGACAAGTATAAAACTAAGTATGAAAGTAAAGTAAGAATGTAATAACAAAGGTGAGAGACAAGGAACTTTACTCAATCCTGGAACTGAATATCCTTCCTCTGATAATACAAGCCTGGGAGAGAAGAGAAATCCCACTCCCAAACTCTGCACTCACTACTCTCCTTGATACAAGAGGAACTCTCTCTACAAGTGTTGGTGGTCGTTATTTCCTAATTTCGACCGCCAATTCCTCGGTGAATAAATGGGGTATAAATAAAGTTCTATGCATTATTTTCTTTGAACTAATGAATTCCACGAGTTTTGGTGGTTTTAGGTGTTACACAGGGAGATGCTCAAATTCCATGCAAAGTTACATCATTTGGAGCAAGCATAGAGTGGCCACAAAAGGGCTTGGAGAATGGATTACAAATAACATCACTATGAAGTATCTCAAATGCCCTCAATGACTAAACCATTGCGAAGAGCTCATCGAAATAATCGAAATAGAGTTTTTGTTCACTCAATTTGGAGTTCGGACGCAAAAGATATGACCATTACAAGATGGACACTGCCGGCTCACAAAAGAGTGGCCGGGCGGCCAAACCCCAGGCCGGGCGACCTAGGACTAGGCCGGCCGGCCACACAGGTGTCCAAAATGTGTCATGCTTCATCTTGTTCACCCAAGGAAGGTACTAATGTCTCATATACACATGTGGGAACAAGCACAAGTCGAATACAATGTCGGAAGGCCAAAATATGGAGAAGAAATTGACTAAGTCAGGAAAAGCCAGGCCGCCCGGCTCACAAATGTCTCCAAATGTGCTCATCTTCGACCTGCATGCACAAGGATACGTGTCAAACACAATCCCATGGTGGAAACCACGCAATCAACATGGAAGGTACCGGAAGGCCGCCACTTCACCAATCCAAGCCTTGGATTGGTGAAGTCAGTGATCCGAGGGAGTTTGATCCTGTGGCTAAGGAAGAAGCACACTCTAAATCCAATGGCCAAGGAAGAAGCACAATGAACTTAACCGCCACACCTGGTCAGAGGGTATCTCTACCGTGGGATCAACATAGTCAGTGCATCAAAGGGCTGGAAGGCCACAAGACCAAGTCGCTCAGCCTCCTACCAGGCCGCTCGGCCTTCAACCAAGCCGCCCGGCCTGCAGACTTAGCCATTTCACCGACTTTCAGCCTCCTATAAATAGATGGTCACTCCCCCACTCCAAACTCGTACCTTCTCGGTGCCATTGGCACCATTGTACTCTCTCCACTCTCTCTCTTGGGGAGGTGCCCCCGTTTGGGTGGCTCTACCCCTTCTAGTTCAATGTTTTGGTAGAGAGTCGGGCTCTGCCTGTTCCAGAGTCATCTTCAGGAGTCTAGTATGAGTCTCTTGTATCTTTCCTTTCCTATAAGACTTTGAGTTTATTTAATATATTTCTTTATTTAAGTTCAAGCATTTACTTTCCTGCCTATGGTAATGATCGTAGTGTAGGAGTGTCGTTAGACTATAGTTAGCGTTGCTCTATGAGGTTATGGTTAATCTAGTCTATTTACTTGTGGGTTCCTTGTTCACGCTGTTGGTTAAGTCATAGCAGTTGTGATGCATTCACTTGTGCAACATGTGGATGTGTGAACAACTAGAAGTAGACGTGGTGTCTAATCTAGAAGTTCACCTTGGTTTGCAGCCAGTCCCACGCAGCTCTGGGTGCCTCGTGTGTACCGTACATATTTCACACACAGGCTTTAGGTAGCCTCTCTAGGTGAAGCTTTAGATGTCTCAATTTTCCACCCCCGTCATCCGGGCTGACACACTAGTTGTGTTATAGCATGTTGTAGACGCCTAGTCGGACTTCCTAGAACCCGCCTTTCTCGGCTGGGTATTCAGCACTCTGGTGCCTGGCAGTGGTTCTATAGTCGCGATGTCCGATGCAGTAAAGATGTTTAGACCAAACCGTAACCTCAGTCATGTCACGACCTTAGTAGAGTGACATTATTGGAGCTAGCTTTGTCTTTTGGCTTGACCTTAATAGAGGAAGATCTCATCAGGAACCAGACTCCGTCTCGTTGTCCTATCTTCTCATTGAGCTATGTATCCTTGTGGAGTGTATCAATGTGCCGTTATCCTTTCTTTTACCGTTTGGAATGAAAGAGTAAAATAACAAGATGTTTGATAAGTTAATATCTCTATCTCAACGCTTCCCTGTGGATAAATACGATACCTTGGAATACTCTCAGGTGAAAGCTACAGTGGTCTCCGTTCGCTTGCGGAGTAAACTCTATTAGGTTAAGAACCGCCAACAACAAGGTAAGGGAAAGCTTCACTTCTCCACATATACACTCTATCACTACATTAATCCACTAATCCACACCTCACAAGGGAGGTCTAAGGGGGTATTTATAGTGGCCGAGTATAGTGACGGTCGGTTGTGGAGGTTGGAGACAGTTAGAGGCCGGGCAGCTTGGGTGTAGGGCCGGACAGCCTGGTCCCATGCCGGGCGGCCTGGCCAACCCTTGGATCCACCGCCTCACTTCATCCCACGGTCCATATTGCTCCTCCAAGGTGGTTATAGGTCGGTTGGCGGTTATTCTTGTGTGCTTTTGCCTCAACCATTGGATCCTTTTGTGTTTCTTCCTTAGCCATTGGATGGAACTCCCCTGGATTGCTGACTTAGCCAATCCGTGGGCTGGATTGATGAAGTGGCAAGGCCTTCCGTGGCATGGTGACTGGTTCTCTCGGATTCCACCGTGGAGTTGTATTTGACACGTTGTCTCTTGTATGCAGGTGGAAGATGGCGGGCATTTGGAGAGTTTCACAGGCTGGGCGGCTGAGGCCTAAGCCGGGCGGCCTGGGCCTGAGTCGGGCGGCCTGGGCCCTTAGCCCATATCTAGCCCTTCTTCCTGGTTCACATGTTTTCTCCATGTTTTCTATGTTTTTGCACCGTGACATGTGTTCCTGCAAGATCTTTGTACACAACTCGTGAAACCGGTTAATATGCATAAACTTACCCTTGGAACATGAAGGTGGTCAAAATAGGTTATAACGACCGCGAACACCCCCCCACACTTAGCCTTTTGCTCGTCCTCGAGCAAAACAAGAGTTAAGCATGGTGTAGAGGGCATATGACAACTGTAGCCTCAGGAAGTACAAAGATTACTCCCAAGTTGGTTCATCTTACCCAGGATTTCAATGGTGGCTACACTTAGATTTTGAGATGTTGAAGCTGAGAACAAGTTTCAGGTGTCACAGTAGTTTTCTCCTAGCTAAGAGCAGCAGAGGTTTTTATCTTTTCAAAAGACATAGTGTCCACTCTTTTGTTCTCAAGGTCACCTCTTAATCACTCAAAGGATAAGAATCCTTGTGTTTCCTCTCCTCCTAATCTAAGGTTTGGGTGGAGTTGAACGAGAGTGAGACTATCTCATCATGTTTGTATCACCAAGTCAAAGCAAATACCAAATCAAAGAGTATGAATCAAATCAAGAATTTTGGCTATGTGCAAGTGTGGCGGAAAGTTATTGGTAAGTGTGCTTTGGTATTCCCCTTTTTGATGCGAGAGAGGGCATGGTATTTTCCTTCTTTTTCTTTCTTTCTTTCTCACTTTTTTCTTTTTTTTTTTCAATTCAATTCCATGCTTCTTTTCCTCTCTTTTTGCATGATTGGTAACGGGGGAATTGGAACATTGGCATAGCACAACTTATTGGAACTTTGTGGTATGAACGTGTACGTGATAGCCAAAAGTCATGAATGATTCTAACTCATTTGATGGCACAAGGTTTGACAAAGTTCAAAACACTCAAAGATGTCTTTGATACATATTGTATTTGTGGCACTGGTAGGACATGTGACTTGAAAACATTGGAGTAGATCACATTTTAAAATTTTAACAAAACAAAAGCTCTTTGCCTTAGCAGGGGGTCACTGCTATGTATCCATGTTACTTATATCTCATGAATCAACAACTTAAATCAAAGTGGGTCCCTAAACAAAAGGTATCCATGGGCAAAATGACTTCAACATAAGGAGTAAAATTTGTACAGGCATAGACATAAGCTATCAATATGATCATGTAGAGTAAAATTTATCCAAGTTTCATGTATAGGATAGAATATATGGACCAAAATTAAAATTTGCGATAATACCTGGTCCTTGTGCAGGGTCAACATGAAGATGGGCCAACTCAGCCCAAGACTGAGCCGGGCGGCCTGGTGGCAGGCCGGGCGACTTGGTCAGGAGCCGGGCGGCCTGACATGTGGGTCTTTTGACCCTTGCACCGATCATGTTGCGTGGAGAAGTGCTTTGGGATACCGTTTCTGCGTGTGGTACATTTTTCACCGTCGTGACAGGCCGGGCGACCTGGGTGCCAAGCCGGGCGGCTCGGGGTGGAGCCGGGCGGCTTGGGTTTGGCTTGGTTTGTCCCAAATTTTTGTGTGCAGCGCGATCTAACCCTGTACATCATGTTTCTTTGTTTGTTTCTGCAGGGTTAGTGACGAGAGAACGGGGAGGCTAAGTGTAATCCTCCCTCCCACACTTGTACTCAAAGTAGGGTAAACAGAAACTTTATTGAACTATCATTAAGATTGAAATAAATGAAATAAATAACACAGGCACAAATCATACAAAGAAAGAAATAAAACAAACTAAACACTAAGAAAACAAAAAGGGCGCCAATACTAAAATTTTATTCTAACGCCATGGGCATCTATGGCATAGGTGGATCATAGATGTCGGGATGCCCAGTGGCGTTGGCAAGGCGGCGGAACTTGGAAGAGAAGCCCTTCCTGAGGATTTCTATTTTGTCATTGATCTCCCACTTCCAAAGTTCTCCTTCTGCGCAGCGTTCTTCAAGCATGATGAACCTTTTGTTCATGGCTGCGAGCTCTGCCTTGAGAGACTCAGCGGTCTTTTCCTTCCCTTCCTCCTCCTTATCTGAATCTTCAAAATGTCCAGGAGGAGCCTGGATCGGAGGGGGCTTGATGGTCTTCTTCACTGTCCTCCTAGGGGGAGTAGAGTCAATGGACTCATCAATTGATGTGCCCCCCCTAAGGACGTTCTCCCTGTGCTTCGGGATCAAAACCTTCCCCCACCCTCCATTGGGAGTAGGTCCTCCCCAGATGGTGTAGGATGGCGACCCCGGACTTTTGGGCTCACCATTGCCCTCTTCCTTCACGGAATCTTCTGAGAAGAGTTTCTGGATGGGCACCGCCTTGGGAGTGATCTTTCCGACGTTGGGCCGAGGTGAATCACCCCGGAACGTCTTCTTCGCGATGGTGCGCGCAGGAGATAGCCCCCGTGCTGGCCCTCCCACACTGCGTGAGCGCGCAGGCCCCGCTTTGAGCCGGGCGGCCTGGCATCAAGCCGGGTGGCTTGGGGTGGAGGTCAGGCGGCTAGAGGGGTGACGTCGAGCACCATGGAAGGATCGATCTCGTGGTTGGATCGCAGCGTATAGGTCGTCGTGGTGCCGGAGGTGATGGCAAGGCTCTTGGCAGAGGTGTTGTTGGAGGCCATGACATAGGTTTTTCGTAGGAACGATGAGGAGAAGATGAGAGTGGCTGGAAGGGAGAGACTCTCAGGTTTAAGTCGTGAAAGCTCGTCCTCATCTACTCAACTAAACACCGACGGCTTAGGGATCAGCTCTACTCAAAAAATTTCGAAAAGAGGCGGTCGGGCGGCAAAATTTGAGGTCGGGCGGCCTCGTCCTTGGTCGGGCGGCTCGACACTGAGTCGGGCGTCTCGACACTGAGTCGGGCAGCCTGACCAGGAGCCGGGTGGCTCCACCAAGGTGTCGGGCGGCTTGCACCTGCCTCGCCGAATTTGGTTTGGCAGACCAGAAGTCGGTTTTGCCCTTCTAGGTGGACTGAAATCCTTTTTCATCATGATGTGTCGGCTCTTTGTTGAGATTTTTGGTAGTATGGAAGCACAAGGTGAGATAAGACAGAAAAGTGAGGAGCATGGTAGTGTACATGGCTCGTTTTAGGTCATCGCTAGACCGTGGACGTGTGATCATGCCGTTCCTTGCAGCTCGTAGACGTCCACTTCTTCGAGCTGAGGCATTTCGGGCTCTAGGAAGACTTTTAAGCATTGCCCATTCGCTTTAAAGACCTTCCCGTCTTCATCCTAGAGGGTGATGGCACCGTGATCGGCGGCATCAAGGACCAAAAAGGGTCCTTTCTACTTACTTCTAAGCTTACCATGACCAAACAAACAAACGTGAGAATTAAATAGTAATACCTTATCACCAGGTCTGAATGTCTTGATCTTCATACGCTTATCATGCCATCTTTTGGTTCGCTCCTTGTACAGCTTGACATTGTGGTAGGCCTTCTCCCTCCATTCCTCCAATTCAGCGAGTTGGATCTGACGTCGAACTCGTGCGATTGGAGATCCATGTTCCACTTCCATATCGCCCAATGCGACTTGAACTCAAGTTCTACTGGTAGTGACAAGTCTTGCCGTACACCATCTGATATGGTGTCATGCCAATGGGAGTTTTATATGCTGTGCGGTATGCCCATAGAGCATCGGGTAGCTTGGATACCCAGTCTTTTCCCATAGCTTCGACAGTTTTCTGGAGGATATTCTTGATCTACTTATTTGATGTCTCAGCTTGGCCACTTGTCTGAGGGTGGTAAGGAGTAGCAACATGGTGGTCCACACCGAGTTCTGCGAGGCAGCTCTTGAATCTTTTGTCAATGAAGTGTGGGCCTCCATCACTGATAATGACCCTTGGCGTACCAAATCGAGGAAATATGGTGTCATAGAACATTCTGATAGAATTTCTTGAATCTGCCGCGGAACACGGCAGCGCCTCTACCCACTTTGACACATAATCCACTGCGATGAGGATGTACTCTTTGTCTCCACACTTGAGAAATGGCCCCAAAAAGTCTATGCCCCACACATCGAATACATTGAGTTGGAGGTTGCTGGTGAGTGGTATAGCATCCCTTGGATTTATGTTTCCTTGTCGTTGGCACCTTGAACACCTTCTCACGAACTCTTTGGCATCATCGTACATATTTGGCCAGTAGAATCCACTTTGCCAAATCTTTGCATGAGTCCGGTAGGCTCCATAGTGACCTCCGTAGGAAGATGAATGGCATCTGTCAAGGATCTGGGGGACTTCACAAGTGGGAATGCAGCGACGCAAGAGCCCGTTTGCGCAGAGCTTGTACAGGTAGGGTCATCCCAGAGATAGATACGGCTGTCATGGACCAGTTTCCTCTTGTCAGCTTCTTTAGGTACGTATCCCGTGACCATGTAGTTGACCAGATCTGCATACCATGGTTGGGATGTCGTAACCTTCAGAAGTGTGTCATATCTCATATAATCATCAATCGGCAAGGATGATGTTTCTTCAAATTGCATCCTTGAGAGATGATCAGCAACTGAATTTTCTACTCCTTTCTTGTCCCTGATCTCAATATCAAACTCTTGAAGTAGCAGGACCCACCTCATTAGTCATGGCTTTGCATCTTTCTTGGTGAGGAGGTACTTGAGAGCTGCATGGTCTGTGTATATTATGACCTTGGCTCCTACCAAGTATGATCTGAATTTGTCAATGGCAAAGACAACGGCCAATAACTCTTTCTTGGTGGTGGAGTAGTTCAGCTGTGGGCCAGTCAGCATCTTGCTAGCATAGGATATGGCATGATGTTTTCTATCCTTGCTCTGGCCTAGGACTGCTCCTACAGCATAGTCGCTAGCATCGCACATGATCTCAAATGGAGTATTCCAGTGTGGTGGTTGGATGATGGGTGCTGTGACAAAAGCTTTCTTGAGTGTATGGAAGGCTTATGAGCAGGCGTCGTCAAACACAAAGGGTGTATCCTTAGCCAACAAGTTGGTCAGGGGTCGGGCAATAAAGGAGAAGTTTTTGATAAATCTCCTATAAAACCCAGCATGACCAAGGAAGCTTCGGAGTGCCTTGATGTTTGCTGGAGGTGGGAGTTGCTCAATAACTTCAATTTTTGCATGATCCACCTCTATGCCTCTCTCTGAAACCTTGTGTCCTAGCACTATCTCTTCTCTGACCATAAAGTGGCATTTCTCCCAGTTTAGGACAAGGTCTACTTCTTTGCATCTCTGGAGAAACTTTTCTAGGTTCTCAAGACATCCATCAAAGGTCTTGCCATAGACTGAGAAATCATCTATGAATACTTCCATTATGTTTTCTATGAGGTCAAAGAATATGGCCATCATGCAACGCTGGAACGATGATGGAGCATTGCATAGCCCAAATGACATTCGCCGATAGGCAAAAGTGCCATAGGGACAGGTGAATGTGGTCTTACTCTGGTCATCCGAGTGAATGGGGATCTGGTGATAACCGGAGTAGCCATCAAGATAGCAGAAGAAGGAGTGATTGGCCAGTCTCTCGAGCATTTCATCAATGAAAGGAAGGGGGAAGTGATCTTTCCAGGTGGCTGCATTGAGTTTTCTGTAGTCGATACACATACGCCATCCGGTGATAGTGCGCTGAGGAATTAGCTCATTGTTCTGATTCTTCACAACTGTTATTCCTCCCTTCTTTGGTACAACTTGGACTGGACTGACCCATTCACTATCTTGTATTGGGTAGATGATACCCGCGTGTAAGAGTTTAAGTACCTCCTTCTTGACTACCTCTCTCATCGTTTCATTGAGTCTTCGTTGAGCTTCTCATGAAGGCCGGTGCTCGGTCTCCATCGGGATGCGATGAGTGCACAGGTTTGGACTGATTCCCTTCAGATCTTGGAGTGAGTACCCAAGCACTGATCTGTACTTCTTCAAGACTGCGATTAATCGCCGGCTCTCATTCTCGGTCAGCTTGTCGCTGATGATTACCGGTGTGTCCGGATTCCTATTGAGGAAGGCATACATCAGGCCAGGCGTCAGCTGTTTGGGCTCAATCTTTGGGGGGTCAGGCTGCAAGGATTCACCTAGTTTCTCAAACTCAAGCGGCTCATCTACTGCACTGAAGTTGCTAGCCTCTTCCTCTAGGCTTTGTTGATCTTCCTCTTCCTCAAGTGAAATTCCCATCACTTCTTCTAGGAGATCAACCTCTGGCTTAGCCTCCGTTTTGGTGTTCAGTGCTTGACTCATGCCAACTTTGAACACTTCTTTGCCAAACTGGAGCTATAGCTGCCCTGGAGTTGCTGTAGTTTTGATTAGGGAAGCAATAGGGATCCCAACTAGTATGAGTGGCATGGGTTCCTCGGGTATGTCGAAGATGCGGAAATCTAAGAACATCCGCTTGTCTCGCAAGGTTACTGGTATGACCCTAATAACTCCATGATTTTCCAACGATTCATTCTTGTTCCACTTCAAGCGAATGTCAGATTTTGATCGTGGGAGAGTGGGGAAAAGGGTGTCTACAACATATTTAGGAATGATGTTCACCCCAACTCATGGGTCGTACAAGATATCTTGTGGGAACATGTCGGATACATGGCCAGAGACAAGAGATGTCCTGGGTAGAACCTAACCATTTTCATGTCGAGTCGTCTCTCTTGTAGCCATTCCTGATTCAGCATAGCTGTAAGCTAGAGAAGGTCCTCTCTCATTTGATGTGTTTGTTCTGGGAGTAGATATGCTGGTTGAGAGGTCCTTTTCAAACGTTGGCTTTCTTTGGGCAACCGAGATGTTTTTCCACAGCCCGTTAGTAGCTCATCATCAAACGAGAACGAGGAACCGATGGAGGATTCATCACGGATTCACTGACCCTCTCAGTGTCCTGTGACGTGCTAGGTTCGGGGACATCTGTGATCATGAGAGTTTGTGGAGATAGGGTATGGGTGTTCTGGCTCTCATCTTGGTAGCTGGGTTCAGGTGGATCTTGTGGATGTGAGCGTGGTTTCTCAATTGTACTACCATCAGAAGTTTTTTCAAGGATTTTATCAAGGACTCTTCGTCCTTCTGGGGCAGATAGGTGATAAAACGATCCTCCTGAAGCTAGCAAGTAGAGGATAAAAGACAGGAAAGCAGGTTCTCTACAAATGTTAAAGCACCTTACTATACTAAGCATGCAAAGCACTATACTTGTCATGTAAACATAGACACCAAAGCTGCAGAGCCACTACAAGGCACCAGAGTGCTGATAACCCAGCCAAGAAAGGCGGGCGCTACAGGTTTCGGCTATATCGTCAGCGAGTCTATCCGAATGAATGGGATTGGAATACTGAGAACACAAAAGCTGTCACCTAGTGTGTCTACCAACTAGAGCTGAGTGGGATAGCCGACCAACCAAGGCAAACTCTAAGTATAAACACCGTCGTGCCACTCAGAGAGTTTACTACTTACTGGTAATGAGCCAAAAAAGCAAGCACTACTATATAGCCAACACTATAAACATGCACAAGGTTCCCGTGAATAGACAAGTATAAAACTAAGTATGAAAGTAAAGTAAGAATGTAATAACAAAGGTGAGAGACAAGGAACTTTACTCAATCCTGGAACCTTCCTCCGATAATACAAGCCTGGGAGAGAAGAGAAATCCCACTCCCGAACTCTGCACTCACTACTCTCCTTGATACAAGAGGAACTCTCTCTACAAGCTAAGGGAAAGCTTCACTTCTCCACACTATACACTCTATCACTACATTAATCCACTAATCCACACCTCACAAGAGAGGTCTAAGGGGGTATTTATAGTGCTCGAGTAGAGCGAAGGTCAGTTGTGGCGGTTGGAGACGGTTAGAGGCCGGGCGGCTTGGGTGTGGGGCCGGGAGGCCTGGCCAACCCTTGGATCCACCGCCTCACTTCATCACACGGTCCATATTGCTCCTCCAAGGCAGTTATAGGTCAGTTGGCGGTTATTCTTGTGTGCTTTTGCCTCAACCATTGGATCCTTTTGTGTTTCTTCCTTAACCATTGGATGGAACTCCCCTAGATTGCTGACTTAGCCAATCCATGGGTTGGATTCATGAAGTGGCAAGGCCTTCCGTGGCAAGGTGACTGGTTCTCTCGGATTCCACCATGGAGTTGTATTTGACGCGTCTCTTGTATGCAGGTGGAAGATGGCGGCATTTGGAGAGTTTCACAGGCCGGGCGGCTTGGGCCTAAGCCGGGCGGCCTGGGCCTGAGTCGGGCGGCCTAGGCCCTTAGCCCATATCCAGCCCTTGTTCCAGGTTCACATGTTTTCTATGTTTTTGCACCGTGACATGTGTTCTTGCAAGATCTTTGTACACAACTCGTGGAACTGGTTAATATGTATGAAATTTGCATAAACTTACCCTTGGAACATGAAATATTGGTTGTCGAAATAGGTTATAATGACCGCCAACAGTGGCGAGCCCGTGGCCCTTTGTGGTGAACTACGTTAAATCTCTGTGTCTCCCCGTGAGTTCGCATCCCATTGCCCTTACCTCTTTACTTACCGCATTTATGTTTCCGTATTTGCTTTCTTGTGTGCCTTTAGCTTTTCTAGTTAGTTTGATTAGGTTTGGCTCTAGGTTGTAACTCTTTTGGTTAAGATAGAGAGCTCATATATAAATCTTGGACTTAACTAGCATGTGTAGGGCGAAATAGGTTTATCTTATGCACTAGATAGCCCTAGGTTTTAGTTGAGCAATTAGCGACCCAATTGGCCCCCTCCCCCTCTTAGGTCGGATACCTCAACACGTTCCTTACAATGTGGCAGACCAAGAGTGGGCGCGCGGTGCAGTTTTGACCATGGAGATCAGTTTAGCCCGTTTGACTGCCCGATTTGCGCCAGTTCTAACAAGTTTTAACTTCAAACGATCGGTTCTCCACTCTAACGGCCGGTTCAAAGGCCCAGGGTCTGGTTTTGGACCGGTTCCTGGCACCATCACATGGGGGAAGCTGCCACCGACCTTTCTATGTCGGTTTCCAGGCCAGGTGGCACCCAAGGAGCAATTGGAGGAAGGATCTTGCATAGGGTGCCTTGGAATATTCCCTCCTTCTCCACCTATAAACAGAGAGGCACCCCCTCACTCTCAGATGTACCTTTCACCTTGTAACTCTCTCTCCCTATCTAGGAGGAGCCCCATAGGTGGTGCCACCACTCTAAAATCAGTGTTTAGCTCAGAGTTAGAGAAGGTCTATTGTATCTAAGTCGGTCACAAGTATTCGGTAATGTCCAACACTTTACTCTTTTACCTTCCAATGTATGATTTAAATATGAGCATTTAAAGTCTTATTCACTTGATTATATTCGTCTTTGTTAGTAACTAGATTGGTGTAGTTGCATTTTTCCTTTTGGTCCACCATATTGAAGCCTAAGTTCTGCTAAACTAGAATTGACTGATCGTTGGTATGCTTGCTGGTGCTACAATCTAACCGATACGCTAGGCTCTGGCTAGTTCCTCTCCTTTGGCCAAGGATGAACTATAGTTGATCAAGCTTCACTTGAACACGTTTGTAGTGTGCCATCTTCTCCATGCAGATTTGCTTGGTAGTCTCTCTCGGTGACAGCGTGTGGTGTACCTGTGTATCCCACGCTTGCATTGTCGTTTGGGAGGCCTGTAGGCGTTAGCTAGCTTCTCCTTCGGTGGCCAACTATCTACCCCCTAGCTATAGTTGATCAAGCTTCGCTTGAACACGCTTGAACAGGATTGTAAGGACCGGATGGTACGATCTGTGAAGACCGGACTAACCTTCGTACCAAGTTTTCTGAAGGGGTGAAGGAATAGAAGCCTAGCGAGTTATATGGGGCTAGAGAGATCCCATGCAAGCAAGATTACACATTATGTGGGGGGAAGAAGTCCCAAGCAAGCATTGCAAATCACAAGGAGAAGAGAGATCCCATGAAAGAATTGCATATCTAAGGGGGGAGAAAAGGTCAAGCACCAAGGGAAAGAAATGTGAAGACCATTGGCAAAGGGAAGATGAGGTAAACACAAGAAGGCAAGGTGATAGGGGGAGGTAATAGTTCAAATATGGGCAAGAATTGCTAAATCCATGATCCCATAAACTAAAGTACCAAGCTCAGTGCTCAATTTGTAATTTAATCCCTCATGTGGATATAAAGCCGGATGCATCAATTGGATCATCTGCCGGTGTCAAATGAAGTTGAGCACTGATAAATCCATCCAAGCAAGCTAAGTTGATTCTAACTTATCAAAAATTACATTTGGTATTATTTCTTGCATTTATCTTGCTTGCTTTGGTTGTGTTGTCATCAATCACCAAAAATGGGGAGATTGTAAGGAATATGGCCTCATGTGCCATATTTCCATGATTGTGTTTTGGTGATTGATTGACAACCAACACTTGGACTAATGAACTTGTCTAGATGCACATTCGTAGGTATTTAGGTACATGGGATGAAGAAGAAGAAAAGCAAAAGGATAGGCCTGAAGGGCCGCACCAATGGGGTTCTGCCACCCAATTAGCGGACGAGGGTCGAGGAGGCGGCCACCCTTTGTGCGGGGATGAGGAGACCCTTCAAACTCCATAGTGAAGAATCCAACGCCTTGTGACCGAGAGAGACGGTGGCAGTGGCTAAGCCTTGGTAGCTTGGTGGCACTTAGCCTTTGCTTGCCGTGAGCCTTGTGTGGCGAGCGCAAGACGGTGATCGGAAAAGTCTTGGTGCTTGGCTCGGATATTGCCTTTGGTGGTGAACCCGTGGCCCTTTGTGGTGAACCACATTAAATCTCCGCGTCTCCCCGTGAGTTTGCATCCCCTTGCCCTTACCTCTTTACTTACCGCATTTACGTTTCGGCATTTGCTTTCTTGTGTGCCTTTAGCTTTCCTAGTTAGTTTGATTAGGTTTGGCTCTAGATTCTAAGTCTATTGGGAAAGATAGAGAGCGCATAGATAAATCTTGGATTTAACTAGCTTGTGTAGGGCGAAATAGGTTTATCTTATGCACTAGGTAGCCCTAGGTTTTAGTTGAGCGATTAGCGACCCAATTCGCCTCCTCCCCCTCTTGGGTCGGATACCCCGACACGTTCCTTACAATGTGGTAGACCTAGAGTGGGCACGCGGGGCAGTTTTGACCATAGGGACTGGTTTAGCCTGTTTGACCGCCTCATTTGCGCCAATTCAGACCAGTTTTAACTTCAAACGACCGGTTCTCCGCTCTAACGGCCGGTTCAAAGGCCTAGGGTCTGGTTTTGGACCGGTTCTTGGCACCATCACATGGGGGAAGCTGCCACCGACCATATGTCGGTTTCCAGGCCAGGTGGCACCCGAGGAGCAATTGGAGGAAGGATCTTGCATGGGGTGCCTTGGAATATTCCCTCCACCTCCACCTATAAATAGAGTGGCACCCCCTCACTCTCACTTGTACCTTTCACCATGTAACTCTCTCTCTCTCTCTCGGAGGAGCCCCGCGGGTGGTGCCACCACTCTAAAATATGTGTTTGGCTAGCAGTTAGAGAAGGTCTGTTGTATCTAAGTCAGTCGGAAGTATTCGGTAATGTCCAACGCTTTATTCTTTTACCTTTTAATGTATTACTTAATTATGAGCATTTAAAGTCTTATTCACTTGATTATCTTCGTCTCTATTAGTAACTAGATTGGTGTAGTTGCATTTTTCCTTTTGGTTCACCATATTGAGGCCTAAGTTCTGCTAAACTAGAATTGACTGATCATTCGTGTGCTTGCTGGTGCTACAATCTAACCGATACGCTAGGCTCTTGTTAGTTCCTCTCCTTTGGCCAAGGATGAACTATAGTTGATCAAGCTTCGCTTGAACATGTTTGTAGCGTGCCATCCTCTCCATGCAGATTTGCTTGGTAGTCTCACTCGGTGACAATGTGTAGTGTACCTGTGTATCCCATGCCTGTTGTTCGGGAGGCGTGTAGGCGTTAGCTAGCTTCTCCTTCGGTGGCCAACTATCTACCCCCTGGCTATAGTTGATCAAGCTTCGCTTGAACATGCTAGAACAGGATTGTGATGACCGCATGGTACAGTATGTGAAGATCGGACTAACCTCCGTACCAAGTTTCCTGAAGGGGTGAAGGAATAGAAGCCTAGCGAGTTACAAAGATCTGATGGTACGGTCTTTGAAGACCAGACCATGTTTCTCGAGGAGGCTGAGAAGTGAAGGCTTTGGAAGATACATAGACCGGAAAGTACAGTCTAGAAGACCGTCCAAGGAGCGTACCAAATAACCCGTGGGTACCAAACCCTCAGAAAAGCAGTAAGATAGTATGGTCTGTGAAGAACGTCCATAGATCATCATAAATAACTCGAGGGTGTGCACTTGGAAAGGAAATCAGGATTCAATGGACCGGATGGTATGGTCTCTATAAAGCATACCATGTCAAGGACTAAATACAGTGACGTGGGATTTCAGTGTCAGTTGGGAAAGTATACGGATCGAATGGTCTGATCTTGGGAAAATGGGAAGACTGGATAGTACGGTCTTCATTGCGTCAATAGCCTGTTGGAGCAATGGCTAGTTTGAGTTTGGAGGCTATATAAGCTACCCCACCCGGTCATTTGACTATGGTTAGAGCCACTGAAGTTGAGAGCAAGTGTAGAGGTGTATTCCAAGCATATCCATTACTCCAACCACCCTATGAGAGCTTAGTGCATCATCCAAGCTAGTTAGAGCTTAGAGAGAGTGAGCTTGCCAGCTCTTCTTGTGTGTTGCTTCTGCGAGAGCAATCAGAGAAGCTGCATCCAAGCCACTTGTACGCGTTGCTAGACCCTCCTTCCTTGGTGTGGAGTGGCGGTGACAACTTGTGTGGGGACGAGGAGACCCTACAAACTCCGTAGTGAAGAATCAGGCGCCTTGTGACCCAGAGAGATGGTGGCGGTGGCTAAGCCTTGGTGGCTTGGTCGCACTTAGCCTTTACTTGCCATGAGCCATTTGGTGGCGAGCACAAGACGGTGATCGGAAGAGTCTTGATGCATGGCTCGGATATTGCCTTTGGTGGCGAGCCCGTGGACGTATCCCTTTGTGGTGAACCACGTTAAATCTCCGTGTCTCCTCGGGAGTTTGCATCCCCTTGCCCTTACCTCTTTACTTAACGCATTTACGTTTCCGCATGTTCTTGCTTGTGTGCCTTTAGCTTTCCTAGTTAGTTTGATTAGGTTTGGCTCTATTGCAAGTCCTTTTGGTAAGTTAGAGAGTGCATAGATAAACCTTAGACTTAACTTGTATGTGTAGGATGCGATAGGTTTATCCTTATGCACTAGATAGCCCTAGGTTTTAGTTGAGTGATTAGCGACCCAATTCACCCCCTCCCCCTCTTCGGTCGGATACCCCGGCACATTTCTTTCAATTGGTATCAGAGCTAGTGCTCACAATCTCTTGCAAGAATAGCCAATTGAATTGGCAAATTTGTGAGATAGCTCGTAGGAGTGCCGTTGGCTTTACCGCCAAGTGAGTTTCTATGTCCAGGGAAGGAATGAGTACCGATAGGGCTCCATTTTTCGATGGGAAGGGCATCCCTCGGTGGAAGGTGCTCATGGAAGTACATCTTCAAGCTCGGGGCTTGATGTTTGGCGTATCACGAAAGAGGGCATGCATAGCAACACCGCTCGCGAGAGATAATTTGATGCGATTGCAAAATAACTCTCTTGTCCTCTCTTTATGATGATGTGTTCAACCGCGTGTTTCCTTCACCTAATGCTCATGAGCTATGGAAGCAAATTGTCGAGAATCATGAGGGCTCGGCGGATGTGGCCAACCAAAAATATCATGTTCTCGCCAATGAACTTACAACCTTTAAGCAACTTGATAATGAAAGTGCTCATGGCTTGGATATTGCCTTTGCTTGAGACCTAAATTATTGATTTCATTCACAAAGGGATATGTTCTCATGCTTGAACACTCTTGTGAATGAAATCAATAATTTAGGTCTCAAGCAAGTGACAAACGGAGAGGTGAACTGCAAGATCATCCGTTGCCTTCGCAAGCCCGACTATGATATCATCAAGACCATCTTGCTCAAGGAAGACTTGGACAACAAAACATCCAACCAAGTCATGACCACTATTGTGGCCAATGAGTACTCCATGGGGATAATCAAGCAAGAGTCTACCTCCACTTCAAGCCAAAAGAGCCTTGCCGTCAAGCACACATGCTAGCATCAACCAAGGCAGCAAGAGCAAAGCTCAAGTGAAGAAGAAGAGGAGGATGAGAGTGATGATGAAGTCTCAAGCTCAAGTTCAAGTGAGGATGAAGTAACATCAAGGGCCATATGCTTCTACCATTCAAAGATGGCCAAGTATGTGAGGATACTCTACATACTAGGTTATGAAACCTGCATAAGAGAAGATGCGGTAGGAGTGTTCAAGATGGTGGGCAAGAAGAACAAGAGCAAACAAACAAGGCATCAAGCTTGCCCCACCATCATCATGGAGAAGAAGGGTGGCAAAGGGGGTTCAAGTGATGAATCAAGCAATCCCTTCACCACCCGGTCGTCACATATATGCCTCATGGCGAAAGGTAATAGCGATGTAAGTGATGACTCACTACTGCAAAACATAGCTATTGTAACACGGTTTTGTAACACATATATCTATGTGCCACAAAAAACTTTTATAGTAATACGAACTATGTGTTACAATGGAAACTAGTAACACATAGCACTTATTCTGTAAAAATGTGTTACAAATAATGACTATAGTAACACAAAAAATTTTGTTACTCCTAAAGTGTTACAAGGATTGTAGATACTGTAACACATAGACAAAACACATAGAATATGATGCAAAAACATACCATACAGTAACACAAAAAAATGTTACCTATAAAGTGTTACAAAGAAACATAAATGATAGCATTCAATAGAATCAATACTACAAAATTGATTTTTACACGCACCTCCTCGTTTTATTTATTTGTGGAGACTACTAAAAGTGGAGCCATGTATGTGATGGGGACGGGGCTTCCCGAACTTCCGTTAGGTGGAAATAACTACCGATTTGGCGGAGGCACGACACACACGATCCGGCTTCCAATCAACACGATTCGAACCCTGCAATCACAGCACCACGTCTCCTCTGGTTATCAACCGTGTACACACGATTGACCTCGCCACGAAGGCTTATCCCTGCCTGCAAATTGAAGAACACAAGCAAGAACATAGTAGATGCAAACTAAAATTGCGAATAGAAAGGATTAAGCTCACAAGTTGGGGTTTCACAAACCAGAGTATTCTCACCCAGCGAAACTATTCATAACGACAGAATAATCTAAGCAAAACCCATCTAATCTAATGACGGCGGCTGTGTACATAGAAGAGAGAGGACTAGGAGGCAGCCAAGGGGGTGGCCGGGCAACCCTAGGGAGTACAAGGCCTTTAGGCCCAAATACATGTGTTGCACAGATTCTGGTCGTCAACTTGCATCATGATTTCCCATCGACTCTGATGTCCAAATGACGTGACATCAGTTGGGTTGGAAAGCTTATCTCCTTAGCTTTCCAATGATATGTAGAACGCCCAAAATGGAGCCTGTATGTGACGGGGTGTCTGTTTTAATGAGACCTGATCCTGCAGTCCGAACCGGCCTCGCGAATAAATTGGATCTCAACTCGGATTGGGCTTTAAACTTCATCTTCTCTTGGGCCTTGGTCATATCCTAAGTTGGCATATCCTCATCATTACTCAAAGTCGTCGATGATCGTGGAAATAGTTGTTGGTGTTCTTGACATCATCCATCCATGCTCCCCTTTTTTAAATTTACCCTGTTGTGACACAACTAATAAAAAATGAGAGGAACTCGATGTGATATGATTAGCATTAGTGCAGCCCTCTAATTGACCACATTCACCAATAACCAGAGAGTCCAAATTTGATGAGATATAAATACGATGCACCATATATTCTCTTTTACTATCATACTTGCCAATGATATGATATGTATGTTTAGATAACCATGGCAAATCAGCGTGCATAAAAAGCTTCTTGTTCAAATTATTCAGATTACAAAGAACATCAAATTCAATATAACCCAAAGTACTCAATGAAGATAACAATTTCAGCTCATCATCCACACAAGTAATAGGAAGGTAATGTTTATTTTCAGCACAAATAATTGGTTCGAGACCAACAAAGCCTTCCTTATTCACAAGTTGCGGCATAAAAATAATAGATGAATCAGCACACAACATTTCCTCGTCACATGGAGCAGCAAGACAATAATCATGTAATAAAGGTACATCAGAAAAATGTTTCACTGTAGATTGCTCTACAATAGCATGAACTGTGGTTAGATTTGGTGCAACAAAAATTTCCTCACCTTGTGTGATCTTTTCACCCATATCATTATCTGTGTATACATGATTGATGCAATGCTCATCCTTCGTTAGTGTGTTGTCTCTTTCATCATTACTCTCAATATCCTCCGTATGGTTAGTAGCAAAGGAACCCTCTATATGTTGTGTATCATGATATTGAATTTCAGCAACACATACATTAGGTTCAATCTTTGTAGATAATTGTCTCTCATATTCAATTTTGTTTTCAATATCACAAGTAAGAGTAAATAAATCATGAAGAGAATTATATTGCATATCACAAAGAACATCATAAATATCGTTATTAATACCATTTAAAAATCTTTTTATTTTTGCTTTCTCAGATTCATGTAAACCACAACGCAATAACAATGTATGCAGCTCATCATAATACTCCTTAACAGTCTTATTGTGTCGTTGTAGATATTTCAATTCAAAAATTAACTTTATATAATGAGAATCGAAAACAAATTGACCTCTCATAGTTTGTTTCTTGTGTTTCCAAATTTGTGGATTTTCATCATAACAACAAAGATTTTTCCACCATAATGAAGCATAAGAGGTTAAAGAACTAGTGGCATTTTTTATCTTTCTTCTATCACATAAACAATATTGTTCAAAGAATTTATCCATTTCAATTTTCCAATTTATGTACTCGTCTGAACCAAAATCATCATAAGAAGGAAGATGTGGTATGATATAACCTAAACTTTTTGATGATGATGTTCTCAAAGTAACATGGCTCTCAAATGTCTGCATTCTTCTGATGTGTGAAGTGGTGTAACCTGACATTATTAGTAGAAAACAAGCAAACACACAAATGTATATTTCCCTATTATCTACTAAAATGTGGTAAAAGGAATAAAATCACACACTCTTAAGCGTCTTACCAAGCCCTTACAAGTGTTCTTACCATGCAAAGCAGTGGATGGTACAACCGGTGGCTGGTTCGTGATACCGTGAGGGCGTGAGCGATGCGATGGCAAAGGTTGAACCTATACTGATCATAAATATATATGTGGAGCTTTGGGAGGCTTTATATGGTAGCAAAGATTAGCACAAATCGAAATCAGATAACAAAATTGAATCAGTGTCCAAAGTACTTGTCAAAGTTGCTGGCAAAAACTTGTTTCTAGAACTAGCTCAAGCAAGCAAGTCATACATACAAAGTACAAAGGACACAAAGGATGCAAGCACTTCTGATTTTTTTCTATTTTTTATTTTTTTGGTACAGCTCTTTTTATGCACTTGCCTTTTTCTTTTTTTATCTCTTTTTTTTTAATCAAAAGTGCCGCAAGAGTAAGATACAACTCCACACTATCACAAAACTTTCGTCTGTAAATCACATATTTCTACCCGAATTTGCACAGACGATTTCGCACTGGTAATGACCTAAAATGTGAAAACTTATAATAACAAAGTTGTAGCTCTTCTTTTTCTCTTTCCAGTCAATATATGGAACGTCTCTTTTGGATAAGGGAAGCGGGAGATATTGACCCCGAAATACAGACTATTCAGAAAATTCTGGGTCACAAACAGATTTATTTCCAACTAGAATTAGTCTCTGATAATGAAATTTTCTGAAAATCTCACAATTTACAAAGTTGTGGATAATTTCAAAATATTTCCAAAAAGTACTAGAACACTAAAATCCGAGTTCGTATGTAGGAGATACCATCAAAATACCGAACTAGACAGAGACAAAACCGAACCGGACGCGATGACGTGATGGAAAAGGATGCGGTGATACGATGCAAAACTAAAACCAAACTAAGAACTCGATCTAAACCACCAACAAGACCACGACTATGGACACAAACTCAATGGTGCTGACTCCGAAATCAAATTATGCAATGGATAAACTTGGTTATGGCACAATGGAAACTACAAACCCTAATTTTTGTATGGCTTTTTCGCGGACTGTGCGACGAAACGAAACTAATCTACTAAGGATAAATGCAGGCAAATCTGACGGTAAACCTTGCTCTGATACTACTTGATGGGGACAAGGGTTCCCGATCTTCCGTCAGGTGGAGATAACTTTCGATTTGGCGGAGGCACAACACACACGATCTGACTTCCAATCAACCCGATTCGAACCCTGCAATCGCAGCACCACGTCTCCTCTGGTTATCAACCGTGCACACACGATTGACCTTGGCACGAAGGCTTATCCCTGCTTGCGAATCGAAGAACACAAGCAAGAACACAGTAGATGCAAACTAAAATTGCGAATAGAAAGGATTAAGCTCACAAGTTGGGTTTTCACAAACTAGAGTATTCTCACACGGCGAAACTGTTCATAACGACAGAATAATCTAAACAAAACCCATCTAATCTAATGACGGCAGCTGTGTATATAGAAGAGACAGGGCTAGGGGGCAGCCAAGGGGGTGGCCAGGCAACCCTAGGGAGTACAAGGCCTTTAGGCCCAAATACATGTGTTGCGCAGATTCTGGTCGTCAACTTGCGTCGTGATTTTCCGTCGACTCTGACGTCCAAATGACATGAGACCAGTTGGGATGGAAAGTTTATCTCCTTAGCTTTCCAACGATATGTAGAATGCCCAAAACGATGAGAGCCAATGGATGGGCCTCATTGCTCTCCTGGTGTGATGAGTGATTGTCAACGAGCTCAAGCCCTTTGATGGACTGGAGGCCCTCCGATTGACTAGAGGTAGATGATGAAGACCTCGATGGACTGAGGCAAAAGCCCTCCAATGGATCTGAGGCAATGCTCGGCGTCGATCGACCACGAAAGCTCGGTACACGGAGGGGCGGATCGGCAACGGTGGTGTAAGCCCTCCGATGGACCGCGAGGCAACTCCGATGGACTGAAGAAGCCGAGCGCCACCGTGGTGCTCCAACCCGAGTGCAAGGCGCGCAGGCGTGCGAGGGAGGCTTTGGCGGCTTAGGCTCAAAACCGCCACCCAAGCTACCCAAGGCTTGGTGAGTTGGGACACAACTCGCCAAGAGAGAGAAGATGGGCCAAGTCCGGCCCAGACGGAGACTTCCTAAAGTTTTCCGGTTTCTGACTTCAAAACCGGGGGTGCGAAGGTGGATTGGACTACTGGCCACATGGAGGACATCCGAAGATTGCGTGGAAGCTAAGAAGATCAAGTCTTCATCGTGGTCATCCGCCCCCGATATTTCGAGTTCTTTTCTGTTTTAGCCCCTTCGGACATTTCTAGTGTTAGGGGTCTATGTGTAAAAATATCAAAACTGAACCGGTGTATAAATAGCCTAAGAGCTGGTCATTAGAGATAGTCTTCGCAGCTAGGTTTTCATTTCCTTAGGGTAATTTTCGTTCTCAAGCTTTGAGCTCCAAGTTTAGGAGGGTTAGGGTGAGATCTAGCCTCCAAATCAAGAGGGAAGGTGAGGGTGGTTTGCTTGGGACGAAATCCTTCGTTGTAATCTGACCTTAAGACCTCTTTTGAGGCTCATAATCGAAGTGGTTTCGTGCAGCAACTTTGTGTGCTTCTCCTCCCCTTATTGTCTTTGGTTTTTTGCTTCAATCCTTGGCTTTTTGGGTGTTTGCTTTGGCCAAGGTTTGATCCTTTGTTTTCCTTGTGTTTTAGACTTGCAAGGACGTGGAGATTATGTCTTAGAACATCTCAATCCTGAAGGATTGCCATGAGCAAGTTGTTCTTGAGCTTTCCCCTTTCTTGCCCAAATATTCACCTCTTCAGGAAATCTGAAATTCCTGCTAATCCCTTGATCTTTTTCAATAGATCTTTTGGGAATAGTTTTGGAATGGATATAGGTTAGTGTGTGCAAAATTTCGTGAAGTTTGGTGAAGATTTGGTCAAGTTTTGGCTTCGGAAGTTCAAGTTTCGTGTGGCTGTTTTTCTGTCTATCTATAACGTCCGGTGATTATCTATTTCGTCCGGTGTTTAGTTCGACGGTCAAACGTGCTCTAAATGACTTGAAATTTTGTGGAGCTCTTGTCCTGTGAATCATAAAGCTCCCATAAAAATTTCAGAATTTTTAGAGATGTTTTGACCAGGTTTTCGTATTTTTCTTTAGAGGTTGGTCTGTCTATTTCTGAGCACGGGACGGTCCGGAGTGCATAGCACCGGACGGTCCAGAGTGCATAGCACCGGATAGTCTATTTCTGTCTATTTCTTGTCCAATTGAGCTGAAAATTTGTGGAGTTGTTCCTTGGCCCCTTCTTAAACTTCAGTAAAAATTTCATAATTTTTGGAGTTGATTTGGTTGGGTTTTGATTGAGATCTTTTCAGAGTGTCAGTCTGTGAAGACCGGACGGTCCGATGCTCAATCACCGGACGGTCCGAGGATCACAACTCACTCCAATTGGCCTGAAATTTTCTGGAGCTGTTACCTATTGCCTTGTGAAGGTGTGGTAATATTTTGAGGTGATTTGGAGCTTTGCTTCTAGGGTTTTGAGATTTTTCTTTGCAAGCCTGTCCGTCTGAAATCTGCAGTTTCCCGGAGTTGGTTCTTTTTGCGCTCTTTTTCTTAGCCGTTTGAGCGTGTGCTTCCGCTTGGTGCTTGGTACGTATCTGTTCAGTGGACGGTACCAAGCACATGTTGTGAGCTTGATACGTATCCTCTCAGTGGACGGTGTCTAGGCTCGTTGTGAGTGTTGTTTCCGTTTTGTACTATGGTGGGGGTTTGAGTTTGAGTTTTCAAGTGCTCCTATTCACCCCCCTCTAGTCGCACGTCTCGATCCTACAAGTGGTATCGGCGCCGGTTAGGTTTCCTATACCTTAACCGGTGAAGAAACCGTAGCGACCATGACTTACTCTAGGAAGATTCCTGTCCTTGGCTCCGATAGCTATCCCTACTGGAAGGGTAGGATGGAGGCGTTCCTTGTTAGCCAGAGTCAGAACATATGGGATGCGACTCAGAGTACGACTTTTGTGGTGCTTCCAGTCGCTGAGCGTACTACGCAGGATATCGTGGCTTGGCATGAGGCAAATGCTAAGGCTGTTAACTTTCTCTTTCCGGGCTTGGGCCCATGGATTATGAGAGAGTGAGTCACCTTAAGACTGTGCGTGAGATATGGTCACTGCTTAGTGCACACCATGAGGGTACTGCGACGATTAAGGCTAGGCTTGTGGAGACTTACCGGCGCAAAAATGAAAATTTCGTCTAGAAGCTGGGAGAGTCAGTAGACAATTTGTTTGGTCGCTTTCAGTCGATCATCAACAAGTTGCATGTCAACTCTGCCCCCGCTGAGCTCCCATACACCGATCATCAGCAGGCTGTCAAGTTGCTGTATGCTTTGGACAGAAAAGTGTGGGAGCAAGGTGAACTCAACCATTGAGTCGGCAGGGTATGATACGATAGGAGTAGAGGCGCTCTATAGTAAGCTCAAGGCCACAGAAGTAGATTACAAGTTGAGGGATTCCCTTGCTTGTACAGGTTCTAAGAGTCTGGCCTTGGCTACCCCCTCTTGTGAGTCTGTTGCTAACCCCCTTATGCACAACTTCTCGTTCTCTGCTTTGATGTCTGTGACAGAGGAGCAGTTGGCGTCGCTTGGGGATGAGGAGCTATGTCTGGTGTCTAGTCGCTTTCAGCGCGCCTACGACAACCGGATGAGCAAGAAGAGGGGCGAGCGGCCCAAATGCTTCGAGTGCGGAGAGGTCGGCCACTTCATCGCTGAGTGCCCCAACAAGAACGACTACTACAAGAAGGGAAAGAGCTACTCTCGCGACTCTGACAAGTACCACTCTGGCAAGCCCAGCTTTGACAAGCACCGCTCCAACAAGCACGGCTTCGGCAAGTGTCCCTTTGGCAAGAAGAACTTTCGGAAGGCTTTCAAGAGCTACCAGAAGGACAACCGGAAGAGGGACAAGGCCTTCTTCGCCGAGATCGGGTTCTGCAGCAGCGGATCTTCTTCCTCTTCGTCCTCGTCGAGCTCAAGTGATGAGGAGATCACGTACAGGAAGGACAAGAGGAACGATCAAGGAGGTCCAGCTGGCTTGTGCTTCGTCTCCACCAAGTCCAGGCGCAAGAACAAGGACAAGAGGAGCTCGGTTTGCTCCATGGCGCTTGAGGACAAGGAGAACAAGGATGACGGCAGCAACTCTTCTTTCGATGATGAGGTAACTCCTGAACAAGCTAAAATCCTTGAGATGCTAGAGCAGAACAGTCATGAGTTGAAAGCCCAGGATAAGGTGCTGGAGAAGACAGCTAAGAAGCTGCAGAAGTTGAAAGCCCAACTTGCTTAGGCTTTAGAGGAGAATGAGAGGTTGAGGAGTGTGAGACCCCAACCCAGTGAGATTGAGTGCCCTACCTGCGAGTCTTTCATGACGGAGCTTGGTGACCAGAGAGATAGGTATGCCAAGCGGGTAGAGGAGATAGATGAGCTGAAGGCTGAGCTAGGCAAACTCCAGCCCAAACTGGATGAGCCTACTTTGAGTGGAGAGCTCGAGTGTGAGTCTTGCCTTTGTCTAGCTAGAGAGCTAGCTGTGCTGAAGGAGAAGTTTGAGGGGCAGCTCATGGAGCTTGAGGAGCTTAGGGCTAGACCTACGCTTTTGGGTGTGTGTATGGTCTATCCTACTTTGAGAGGTGAGTTAGAGCAATTGAGAGCTGACTTTGAGGTGCTTTCAGCACCTACTGACACTTGTGAGAACTGTCTAACCCTTAGGATGCAGCTGGTGGATAGGGATGCCACCATTAGGAAGTTGGAGAAAGCTGCTGTGGTTCCCTCCCGAGACTGTGACACTTGTGCTACCCAGACTGTAGTTCTGGAGGATCTGAGGGAAGAGGTGTTGTCTTTGCAGAATGATAACAATAGTTTGAGAGAGGTGATCAGTTGGGTATATGCTAGGCAACCCCAACTGGAGATGATCATAGAGAGTACCAAGAGAGCCGAGGGTGAGACGAGTGGTGTTGGGTTTGGAGAGTGCAGCACTTCGGGTGAGAAGAGTGCCCCAGTTAAGATCAAGACTGCACCTACCCAGCCAGGAGAGACTGTTGATGGGGTTTATCATGAGCCACCCAAGGCTGCCCCAAAGAAGCAGTACTGGACACCCAAGCCTTCAAAGGCTAAGCTGGACAAGATTGTTAAGGAGGAGCTTAAGCCCAAGAGCAAGAAGCCAGTCCAGCAGCCTGAGCCACTCAAGGCCACACCACCTAAGCCCAAGTCCCAGCCTAACCCAGTTCCTAGGAGGCCTGTCTACCACTGTGAGTTCTGCCAGCGGAATGGCCACCTAAATGAGTTTTGCTTCAGGAGGAAGCGGGTTGAGAGGTAGGAGAGAGCTTGGGGGAACCAGGATCAGTTCTACCAGGGTGGTAGGCAAGATCTTCTCCTCCGCGGTAAGATGAGAAACTGCTTTGCTGGTGGTGAGAGAGGAGGTGGCTTCCAGGCCCGTGCTCCTAGTGGTGAGAGACGCTTTGTTGGTCGAGCTCCTAGTCATTTTCAGCGCGGCTATGGACCTCGTGACCATGGGTTTGTGACAGAGCTTGAGAGGCCACCCTTTGAGGGTCGTGGTTACTCCAGTCATGGTGATTTCTTTGACTGTGCTTTCCCCACTTTTGAGCAGATGGCTCGGCACTGGTACAGTAGTTTTGGTAATAACCCCAGTACCGGACCGTTTGCTCACCGTCGCTTTACTTGACTTCACAGGATCGAGGCATGGAGGATGTGTGGATCATGGACTCCGGTTGCTCTAGGCACATGACAGGGCACCGCAAGTGGTTCTCCAGCCTCAACCCCATGAGCACCAAGGAGTACATCACATTCGGGGATAATGGTCAAGGTAAAGTGCTGGGTGTTGGTTCTGTTTCGCTCTCTGCTAAGCTTTCCCTAAGAAAAGTTGCTTTTGTTCAGAATTTGGGGTTCAATTTGGTCTCTGTGTCGCAACTTCTCGATGAAGGATTTGAGGTTTGTTTTAAGAAGGGTGCGTGCTGCGTTCTTGATGCTGAGGAGACCCTTGTTTGCTCTTTGCTGCCTTTTGGTTAGGTTTTTAGGGTCGACCTCACATTTGTTTCTGGCCCTGCTCACTGTTTGGTTGCTAGTCCTTCTGCTGATATTTGGAAGTGGCATAGGAGGCTTGGTCACTTGAGCTTTGATCTGCTAGTCAGGTTGAGTTCAATGGGCCTAATCCGAGGATTGCCTAAGTTGAGAGCTGAGAAGGACTTAGTATGCCACCCCTGTCGTCATAGCAAGATGGTTGCCGCTTCTCACATTCCTGTGTCTCAGGTTATGACCTCCTATTCGGGTGAACTATTCCATATGGATACAGTAGGTCCCGCTCAGGTAGCGTCGGTCAGTGGGAAGTGGTACGTGCTTGTCATTGTGGACGACTTTTCGCGGTTCTCGTGGGTATTTTTCATGGAGTTTAAGGATGAGGCATTTGATTTTGTTCGGGATCTCGTACTGAGGTTGAGAAATGAGAGTCATAAGGCTACGAGGGCTATCCGCAGTGACAATGGCGGAGAATTCAGAAACTCTCATTTCGAAAACTTCTGTCGTAACTTAGGTCTTGAGCACCATTTTTCTTCTCCATATACCCCACCTCAGAACGGTGTTGTGGAACGCAAGAACCGCACACTCGTTGAGATGGCACGGATGATGCTCGATGAGCACAGGACTCCGAGGCGCTTTTGGGCTGAGGTAGTGAATACGGCCTGTTACATTGCGAACCGGATCTTCTTGCGAGCTTTCCTTGGGAAGACCTCGTATGAACTTCGGTTTGGTAAGCAGCCCAGCGTCAAGCACTTGCGAGCGTTTGGCTGCAGGTGTTTTGTGCTTGTTGACGGCACTTAAGCACGGCAAACCTTATACTGCAAGCGACAGTATCGTGTGTAGCTTTTTCCCATGATGAGTATCTTGGGTTTGTCAATCCAGGAAACGAACTAATTGAGAACTAATTAACAAGAGTTTATAGTAAACTAAAGGGTAAAAAGGTAATCTGATCTAGCCTAAACTATATCTAATCTATAGCTAAACTATACTAATATATATATAAGATAGGCATTTAGAACAGAACTAGAAATCTAATCAAAGGGTATTAACTAGATTCTAATCAAGCTCTAAATGGATCCAAAACAAGCATGATAAAGGGCGTCACAACAAGATTAAAGTAGCGAGATAACTAGTAGCTCAAGGTAGACAAGCATGTTCAAGCATATTCATCGTAGCATAATTAAATCAAGATCAATCAACCTAACCCCCTAGATCGGCTTAACCTTTCCCCGGGCTCTACTGTCACTAGTAACCAGGTAATCGACGAGAAACTTTCAACAGGCACATAATTAAAGAATGCACCTCTAATTACTTTATATGGTCTAATAACGTAATTAGCACAACTAGAATCTCTAATCACCATGATCACAAGAACTAGATATACAACTATATTATTAGTAAGCTAGATCAACGATCAAGAACGCTAGATGAACATAACCTTTTAAAGACATGATCTAATCAACAAGCATCTAGATCTAAAGCTAATTAGAGCTAGAACAAGCATAATTAGAACAAGAACGTGATAATTAGACAAGAACAATGCTTCATTAATAAATTGTATCATACTTACAACCATAGCCATACCTCTTGATGATACAATTAGACCTCTAGAGCTAGATAATTAGAGTACCATGCAAGGGCTCTAATCACCTCTAGGAACTAGAAGAACTCAAATCCTAGACTAGAAACTCGACCCTCTACTCTCATCTAGTTGTTGTCCCTCTTGTCGTCGCCTCCGCGCCTTGATAATGAATTGGATGCCCGATCTCGGGGCCTACGGTCGCTATTTATACCCTAGAGAAGACGTGGTAAAAAGGAAAACTCGAACCGACGTAGGAAAGCCTGAGGTCGGCCAACCAGAGGACTCCGGGTCGGCCGACCCGGACTCTTCTGGCGTCTTTTTCCTTCCACCTTTCGCGTGGTGGTTGCTTAATGTCCAAGCAACATTTGTCGGGGGCGTTTAGGACTCTAAACCTTCTGGAATCTTCGTAATGGGCCGAGACTTGATGAAATCTTCTAGTCTTTGACATATTTGACATCTTTATTGAATAAATATCTTCATTTTCTTGTAGCTCTTGACACTTCATTGAATCTTCCGATTAGGAAACCTTGATCAACACAGAGGGAGTTATGAGTTCACCAAGCCTTCCTTGTTCTTCATCTTCAATTCATGTCATCTAGCGGTCTTTTCTTACTCGAAGTGGATCATGGTGAATTTCGTGAAAAATTGGCCTAAAACCTGTAAAAATCACATGTAGCATATTTCCAAGACAATATTGCAAAATTCACAATTATTGGTGATAAATGTTAGTAAAAGATATAGTTGACGCATAAAATCAATGAAAAACCACATAAAATGATGCATAATTTTCGTACTTAAGCCGCGTCAACAATGCTTAAGAAGGCGGGGCATTTTGGACAAGTTTGAGTCTCGTTGTTTGGATGGGATTTTTCTGGGGTATGCTTCTAGTTCTAGGGCGTTTCGTGTGTGGATTTTAGAGGCCAAGCAAGTTGTTGAGACTTGTGAGGTTTCTTTTGATGAAACTATGCCCTGCACAACCCCTGTCTTTGAGCTTTTAGGTGATGATGAAGAAGGCACCCCATCTTTGAAGATGAGGAAGGTGCAGATGATGTTGGTGATGCAGGAGCCACTGCACCAACTGCAGCTCCTGCTCTCTCTTCTATGAGCTCTGATGATGAAGGAGGACCTTTGCCCACGGCTTCTTCCTCACTCCCACGGCAGCAAGCTCATGCAGAGGCTGGCCCCGCTGAGGACGCAGGGGAGGTGACTTCTGAGATTGTTCCATCTCGGCAGGTCCAGCGGGATCACCCTCCACACAGGATGATTGGAGACATTCACGAGCGTGTTACACGCTCTTCGGTTGGTTCTCTAGCCTTTTTCTCCCACTCTACATATGTTGCTTATTTTGAGCCCCGAGATGTGTCACATGCATTATCTGATCCTAACTGGGTGAACGCCATGCATGAGGAGTTGGAGAACTTTGAGAGAAACCATGTCTGGGATTTAGTTGAGCCTCCACCAAACTGTCGCCCTATAGATAGCAAGTGGGTTTTCAAGAACAAATAGGGTGAGGATGGGATGGTTGTGAGGAACAAAGCGAGATTGGTAGCCCAGGGTTTCTATCAGAAGGAGGGTATAGATTATGAGGAGACCTTTGCCCCTATAGCTCGTTTGGAAGCCATTAGGATTTTGCTTGCCTTTGCGGCCTCTAAAGGCTTCAAACTGCAGCAAATGGATGTCAAGTCTGCTTTCCTAAACGGGTTCATAGAGGAGAAGGTATATGTGAGACAACCTCCTAGCTTTGAGAGTGCTAGATTTCCAGACCGGGTGTATAAGTTGAGGAAAGCCCTTTATGGTCTGAAGCAAGCTCCTAGAGCTTGGTATGCTAGGTTGAAGAGTTTCCTGCTCAAGTCTGGGTTTGTGATGGGTTCAGTAGACAAGACCTTGTTTTTGTTGAGTCGTGGCGGTGACACCCTGATAGTTCAGATATATGTTGATGACATAATCTTTGGTGGTTCATCTCACGCTTTGGTGTCTAGTTTTGCTGAACAGATGAGCAGGGAATTTGAGATGAGTCTCATGGGTGAGCTCCAGTTCTTCCTAAGGCTGCAGATAAAGCAAGCCTTTGAGGGTACCTTCGTCCATCAAGCCAAGTACACAAGGGACATACTCAAGAAGTTTAACATGGGTGACTCTAAACCCATGACAACTCATATGAGTACAAACACGGCGCTTGATGCTGATGAAGATGGGGAGGCGGTGGACCAGAAGGAATTTCGAGGGATAATCGGCTCACTTCTGTACCTGATGGCGACTAGGCCGGACATTCAGTTCGCGGTCTGCCTGTGTGTGCGCTACCAGGCTTCTCCTAGGATTTCTCACCTTCAAGCGGTGAAGCGCATTTTCAGGTATCTGAAATTCACTCCTAAGCTTGGTCTTTGGTACTCCTCAGGTTCTTCTCTTTCTCTTAGAGGGTTCTCAGATGCTGACCATGCTAACTGCCGGATTGATCGCAAGTCAACCTCCGGCACATGCCAACTCTTAGGAATCTCTCTTGTCTCTTGGTCCTCTTGCAAGCAAGCTAGCGTATCCCTGTCTACCACAGAAGCAGAGTACATAGCTGCTGCTAGTTGCTATTCCCAGCTGTTGTGGATGAAAGCCACCCTCCTTAGGTTTGGTAGGATCCCTCTCCTAGTTGACTCTATTTCTGCTATTTCTGTAGCTAAGAACCCCGTCTTGCACTCTAGAACCAAACACATAGACGTGAGGTTTCACTTTCTGAGAGATCACTATGAGAAGGGAGACATAGACTTAATCCATATAGTATCTGCAAACCAGTTGGCCGATATCTTTACCAAGCCCCTAGAGTTTGACGCTTTTGCGTGTCTGAGAGGTGAGCTTGGAGTGTGCTATCCCTTTTAGTTAGGGATAGTGTGCTATTCCTTTTAGTAAGGAATATTTTTTGTAGTTTAGATTTTGCTTTTATCTTGCTTTTATTTCTCTCTGTCTCTTTTGCATATTGTATCATTTCATGCATTGCATTGTATCATATGCATTTTCACTTCACTAGCACTAGAGCTCTTTTGGAATGATGAGTTAGTACTTGCTTGTGCTAGATTGTACAGATGCTTGCTTGATCATGGTTGGCTAAGCTCTCTTGAGTCTGTTGAATACTAGTTGTGAGCTAAGTCATTTTATTCTTTGCAAATTAAAAACCATGATCACCACTTGATTTGGCTACCTAGCATGTGCAGGATTCTTGAATACTATGCTATCTTTTCATACATGGAAATGCTAGTTGTATGCCTTTGCTAAGTTAATGCCTAAGCTTTTATGACACCTTACTTAAATTGAAATCTAAATTCAAATGCTTACAAGTGGTGTCTTATGTGCTAAATTGAGAAAGATCCAGGTGGGTTTGCTTGTCACATTAATCTAGTTTGAGACTCCTTGTCATTGCACTTTGACATGAACTTGGACTAGGCTGTGTATGACCAAAACCTTGTCTTAAGCTTCTGATGGTTCTTTGAGCCCAGGCTTGGTATTGGTTGGTAAGAAGTGGCAAAAGACAAGTAAATAACCCCTAGCACCAAAAGAACCTGCTTATGACTACAAATGTTTAAATCTGAAGTTTGCAAGTCTCTAAAATGCTTATGGCTAGTTATGTATGCTTTGGTTGAGAGTAGCATACCTTGTATGCAATGCTAGCATCTTGTTGTTCATGCCTATCTTGCTAGGTACTATTCATGTTGGTGATGCTTTCTTTTAAACTACCCTGAAAAACATGCTAGCTCTTGATATGTGTAAGATAGATTCATTTGAGCTTGTTGCATGCTTCTTTGCCCTCACTTGCTCGGTATGCTAGAACTTGTGAATACTAGCTTTTCATCCCTTCTGAGCTCTTTTCGGTACACTTTCTGCATTTCATGGCATATTTTGAGGGGGAGTTGTCTAGTTCAGGGGGAGTCCTATTAACCCTTGATGTGTTCATTGTCAACAAGGGGAAGAAATAATGGACATAGGGGGAGGACTCGGGAGAGATTTAGTTGAGGGGGAGCTTTGCATTCATTTTGCATTTGTGAGGATGCATTTCAGGGGGAGTTGAGCTTTTAGCATGCTCTTTGCATCGGTGCGTTGAGCCCTATTGCATGCTTTATTTTCTTTTGTTGTCTCATTGTGCCCTGTTTCTTTGCTTGTATTTGGTTCTTGGGCATTTTGAGCAATTTTTTTTCTTTTTTTCTTTCTTCCTTCTTTTTCGGTTTTACGCTTTTCTTCTTGTCTTTGTTCTATTTGAGGTTACAGGTTGGAGATGTGTTGACAATGCACTCATCAAGGGGGAGATTGAGAGCCAATGGATAGGCCTCTTTGCTCTCCTGGTGTGATGAGTGGTTGTCAACGAGCTTAAGCCCTCTGATGGACTGGAGGCCCTCCGATGGACTAGAGGTAGATGATGAAGACCTCTATGGACTGAGACAAAAGCCCTCCAATGGACCTAAGGCAATGCTCGGCGTCGGTCGGCTATGAAAGCTCGGTACACGGAGGGGCGGATCGGCAACGGTGGTGCAAGCCCTCCGATGGACCGCAAGGCAACTCCGATGGACTGGAGAAGTCGGGTGCCACCGTGGTGCTCCAACCCGAGTGCATAGCGCGAAGGCGTGCGGGGGAGGCTTTGGTGGCTTCGGCTCAAAACCGCCACCCAAACTACCCAAGGCTTGGTGAGTTGGCCACAACTCGCCAAGATAGAGAAGATGGGCCAAGTCCGGCCCAGACAAAGACTTCCTAAAGTTTTTCGGTTTCTGACTTCAAAACCGGGGGTGCGAAGGTGGATTGGACTACTGGCCACGTGGAGGACATCCGAAGATTGCGTGGAAGCAAAGAAGATCAAGTCTTCATCGTGGTCGTCCTTCCCCGATATTTCGGATTCTTTTCTGTTTTAGCACCTCCGGGCGTTTCTAGTGTTAGGGGTCTATGTGTAAAAATGCCAAAACTGAACCGGTGTATAAATAGCCTAAGAGCTGGTCATTAGAGATAGTCTTGGCAGCTAGGTTTTCATTTCCTTAGGGTAATTTTCGTCCTCAAGCTTCGAGCTCCAAGTTTAGGAGGGTTAGGGTGAGATCTAGCCTCCAAATCAAGAGGGAAGGTGAGGGTGGTTGCTTGGGACGAAATCCTTCGTTGTAATCTAACCTAAGACCTCTTTTGAGGCTCATAATCGAAGTGGTTTCGTGCAGCAACTTTGTGTGCTTCTCCTCCCCTTGTTCTCTTTGGTTTTTGGCTTCAATCCTTGGCTTTTTGGGTGTTTACTTTGGCCAAGGTTTGATCCTTTATTTTCCATGTGTTTTGGACTTGCAAAGACGTGGAGATTATTTCTTAGAACATCTCAATCCCGAAGGATTGCCACGAGCAAGTTGTTATTGAGCTTCCCCCTTTCTTGCCCAAATATTCACCTCTTCACGAGATCTGAAATTCCCGCTAATCCCTTGATCTTTTTCAATAGATCTTTTGGGAATAGCTTTGGAATGGAGATAGGTTAATGTGTGCAAAATTTCGTAAAGTTTGGTGAAGATTTGGTCAAGTTTTGGCTTCGGAAGTTCAAGTTTCGTTTGGCTGTTTTTCTGTCTGTCTATAACGTCCGGTGATTATCTATTTCGTCCGGTGTTTACTTCGACGGTCAAACGTGCTCTAAATGACTTAAAATTTAGTGGAGCTCTTGTCTTGTGAATCATAAAGCTCCCATAAAAATTTCAAAATTTTTGGAGATGTTTTGACCTGGTTTTCGTATTTTTCTTTGGAGATTGGTCTGTCTGTTTCTGAGCACCGGACGGTCCGGTGTACATATCACTGGACGGTCCGGTGAGTGTTGGAGTTTCATTTCTTGTCCAATTGAGCTGAAACTCTGTGGAGTTGTTTCTTGGCCCCTTCTTAACCTTCAGTAAAAAATTTATAATTTTTGAAGTTGATTTGGTTGGGTTTTGATTGAGATCTTTTCGGAGTGTCAGTCTGTGAACACCGGACGGTCCGGTTCTCAATCACCGGACGGTCCGGTGATCATAACTTGCTCCAATTGGCCTGTAATTTTCTGGAGCTGTTCCCTATTGCCTTGTGAAGGTGTGGTAATTTTTTTGGGGTGGTTTGGAGCTTTGCTTCTAGGGTTTTGAGATTTTTCTTTACAGCCCTGTTTGTCTGAAATCTGCAGTTTCCCGGAGTTGGTTTCTTTTGCACTCTTTTTCTTAGCCGTTTGAGCGTGTGCTTCCGCTTGGTGCTTGGTACGTATCTGTTCAGTGGACGGTACCAAGCACGTGTTGTGAGCTTGATACATATCCTCTCAGTGGACGGTGTCTAGGCTCGTCGTGAGTATTGTTTCCGTTTTGTACTGCGGTGGGGGGTTTGAGTTTGAGTTTTCAAGTGCTCCTATTCACCTCCCCCTCTAGTCGCACGTCTTGGTCCTACAAACGGAGCCTGTATGTCGAGGTGTCCATTTTAATGAGGCCTGGTCCTGCAGTCCTAACCGGCCTCGCGAATAAATTGGACCTCAACTCGGATTGGGCTTTAAACTTCATCTTCTCTTGGGCCTTGGTCATATCCTTAGTTGGCATGTCCTCATCAGTATGCTCTTGGTAGCATTGGCTCCACCTAAAATACCGTCCTTGGATTAGGTTTCAAAGGTCGTCCATATTATAGGCCACCTCTATAAATAGCCCTTGTTTTCAAAGTGCTCTCGAGTCGATCCGTAGCATAGACCTTTCATGAAAATGATTCTTTATAAATAGATTTCTAACTAAAAAGATCATAATTGGTTAATATCAACTTACATGAAGGTACAATACCAAAATTACAGTAGTCAAAGAGATCCATAGCTTTATAATTAATAAAATTTTCATTTGAGATCATTTATTGCCCGCTATAAATTCCAATATTTTTTTATTTTTGTGAAATCATAATTTGGAATTTATCAAATAACCTCATATGCATACTGTAAGCATCTAGGCCTATGGTGAGTTTCGGTGATTGACAAACTTATTTGTTGTCTAATGAACTCATGAGTGTAGGTTTAATAATGAATATAAAAATGGTTGCTCATTGGATTACGTGAATAGCCCCAAATCAAATTGTTTCACTTCATGGAAGCAGACTTGGTTTTCATCCTATCTCGAAGGCTAAGGACTCTTCTAGAGTCAAGAATCATGGTGTTGGAGGATTCTTGCTTAGATAGGGTTATAGCTTTCTAGTGTCCGCACTATTAAGAGAGGTCAATGGTTAGTAGCTTGATCGAGTGATTTACTAAGTGGATGCATACACAAGCCAAAACTTTCAAGAAAAGCAAAGGTGTAAGATATATATGCTCAAGGTTCAAGAAAAGCAAAGTTCAAACCTCAAACACTTGAAGAAAAACTAAAAACAGAAAATGAAGTGTGGACCGGACTGTCCTCTCTAAGGCAAAACAGGGGAGCGGACAAATAAGGATTTTGAGGTGAAGTTATCAGTTTTAAAGCTCATGCTAATCCATCAGATCGGACTGTTAGGTTTAATGTAACCAAATAAATGGAAGGACAAACAAACCCGCGGCTATGTTTTGGTGTGGAAATCAGCTAAACAATGGACCGGATTGTCCTAACCCCATACATCGGACAAATGGAAGGACAAACCAGCCCGAGGCTATGTTTTGGTGTAGAAAACAACTAAACAATGGACCGGATTGTCCTAACCCCATACATCGGACAAATGGAAGGACAAACTTAGCAACGGCTAGTTTTTAGAGTGCATTCAAATATGGGGACCGGATTGTCCAAACCCACAACCTCGGACAAAGTTACCTGCACAGTACATGACGTAGTTTGTCAGTGACCGTTGGTAAAGCACATGGACCAGATTGTCCGATGTTGAGAAAAATAAGGGATCGGACAATCCTAAGTACACTGCGTCAGCTCTTCTCTTTTGCAACGGCTCTATTAACTTGAAGGGCTATATATATGGGATTTATTACACTTAGAGAGCCATTGTGCTTCATCTCTTTGCATCAACCACTCACAAATTCACTTTGAGAGCAAGATCAAGGTCAAGGGCTTGTGTGCATCCATCTTGGTGAGGATCAAGATCAAGTGAAGACCGGCAGCTTGTTACTCTTGTTTATTGGCAGCACCTAGGTGGACTTGGTGACCGGGGTGCATTCTCGGAGCTTGCCAAGGAGATTGTGGAAGCCCGACGAACAAAGGTGTACAAGGCTTGAGCTCCACCTTACCGGGATGGCGAACGGAGACTCTTAGTGAGCACCCACAAGCATTGGAGGCAACAATACACTCTAGGGTGTGCTGCAACGTGGACTAGGGGAGGATGCCGAACCTCCGACACCACTGAAAAAAATCTGGTTGTCTCTTCTCCTTGTTCTTCTATTTGATGCTCTCGCTTCTTTGCCTATTTTCATGGATTGCATCTTGTAGTCACCATGCTTAGTCTTCTTCTTGGCTAGTATCTCCCTTGTTCTTATGGTCATTGGTGTTGCTAGTGGTAGAGTTCATTGCTGTTTTCCTTTCAACTAGCATGTGTAGGCTTTCCTTTCGTTGTTGAGTAGTGTAGCTCGTGTAGAGGGTGAAGTGGGCTAATTTGTAGTGTCACTAGGCTAAGGACTTTCGATTAGAGTTTGAAATTAGCCCAACTCACCCCCCCTCTTGGGTATCCGATCCTTACAAGTGGTATCTGTGCCTCGTTGCTCATTGGATCACTAAACTTCACCGCTTAGAGCAAGATGTCGAAGATGGGTGGCTCAGTCCCCTACTTTGAGGGCAATAACTTTAGCTATTGGAAAGCTCGCATGCGAGCATACCTTGAGTCTATTGCCCCCGAAGTATGGGAAGCTACCGAGCATGGTTTCGTTGCGCCTCACACCAATGACCAAATCAAGTGGAATGCTAGGGCCCGAAATGCTATCTTTGAGAGTATTAGCCAAGAGGTGTTTGCTAGGGTCTCGAGCAAACTCAATGCTTGTGATATTTGGGCCAAACTTGTTGAAATTCATGAGGGCACTACTAAATTTAAAGAGAAAAAGTATCATGTGCTTAAGGCTAAATACGATGACTTCAAGATGCATTCTTATGAAAATTGCAATTCCATGTATTCTCGCTTGAATGTCATCATTGAGGACATTAATGCTCTTGATGTTTGTAAACTTGACAAGGGCACCATCAACGGAAGATCCTCCGCATCCTCATCAAGCCCAAGTACAACATCATCAACACCATGCTTCAAAAGGAGAATCTTGACACACTTGAAGTGAGTGAGGTGGTAAGCCAAATTCGAGCTCATGAGATGGGGGTTCTTGGCATCATAGAAGAGTCTTCCCCAAGCAAGACCGTGGCACTCAAGGCCAAGACTAAGAAAGCCCATACTCCCAAGAAGGTGATACCTCCACCTCCAAGCTCCTCAAGCGAAGAAGAGCAAAAAGAGCAAGATGATGACTCAAGTGGTGATGAGGATGATGCCGAACTCGCTCTAATGATGAAGAAGTTCAACCGCCTTCATGCAAAGATCAACAAGAAGGGGTTCAACTTTGACTCCAAGAGGAAGGCATTCTGGCCAAGGAGAGATGACAAGAAGAAGTGCTACAATTGTGGTAAAAATGGCCACATCTCTTATGAGTTCCCCAAGCCGGACAAGCGCAAGGGCAAGATCAAGAAAGATGAGTCCGATAATGAAGAGGAAGAGAAGCCCAAGCGCAAGCCCTTCTACGAGAAAAAAGAATAATTCCAAGGCAAAACTCTTTCCAAAGAATAAGAAAGGTCCCCAAAGAAGCTTCATGTGTGAAACAAATGAATAGGTGACTGATGAAGAAACAAGTGAAGGCTCAAGTGAGGATGATAACTTTGTCGAGCTTGCTATCTCCACCAAGGGGCAACACTTCCTCCGCCACCCATGATTTGCTTGAAAAACATAATGCCTTGCTTAAAGAGAAAGTTAAGACTAAAGCATATGTCAAGCAAATTGAGAAGGGCAACTCAATTCTAAAGAAGTTGCACATTGATCTCAAGGCTTCTCATAACTTACTACTTGCTAAACCTAAAGACCTTGTCAAGGTCCACTCCAAAAATCATAACATTAGCAAGATAAATGAGAAGTACAAGAGGCTTGCGCAAGAGCATAGAGAGTTGACTCACAAGTATCAAGAGATTGAAATTGCCCATGAGATCATTGACTCAAGTCTTGAGCACTCTACCACTTCCCATGTGGTCAAAGTCAATGTCTCTATCTCTTGTGAGGACCTTGCTCCCGGTCCCCTTGCTACTAATGACTTGCTATTGTCGCGGCTTATGTACGAATATTTTATATCATTTTATATGGTTTTTCACTGTTTTTATACGTCAACTATATCTTTTACTAACATTTATCACCGATTATTGTGGATTTTGTAACTTTGTCTTGGAAATATGCTATATGTGATTTTTATAGGTTTTTGACCAATTTTCGCGAAATTCACAAAGATCTACGTCGAGTAAGAAAGGACCTCTAAATCGACATTCATTGAAGATGATGATCAAGGAAGGCTTGGTTGACTCATACTCCGCTCTGTGTTAATTAATGTTTCCTAATCAGAAACTTTAAGAAGGTGTTAAGAGCTACTAGGAATTGGAGATAATTATTCAATAAAATTATCAAATATGCCACAGACTAGAAGGATTCCTCGTATCTCGGCCCATATCGAAGATTCCAGAAGCCCAAGAGTCCAAGAGACCCTGTACAAGTATTTCTTAGGCGACAGGCAACATCTCCGCGAAAGATGGAAACAACCGGGCGAAGGAAAAGGTCGGGTCGGCCGACCTTACCCCCCTGAGTCGGCCAACCGCCCCCATCCAGGCGCCGTCTGGTGTTCCCCTTTCTACCATGCCTCTTCCAGATAATTTCAAGGAGATAAGGATTACTTGGGTGCAAGGGAATTAAAGATAAGAAAGATTTATCAAGAGTCCAATCCAACCTCCAATTAAATCTCGAGATATTCTCAGATTCTAAGATAACAGCATCTTGCGGGCCCAATTTGGAGACATAGATGACGTCAAATGGAGAAAGTTTGAATACCAAAGTTGTAGATCTCTTCGAGCTCTACAATTTAGAGTCCGAGTTTGCCTTATTTGGACTCCGGATGACAGAGATATGGTCGAAATACGAAATGTGCAGAAAACAGGAAAGTCCTATTTCGAGGGAAACAAGAGTTCTACTCCAACTCAAAGTAAGGGAAAGGTGGGGCAAGGCACCTCCGGGGTATAAATACAAACCCCCATGAGACCCCCAAGGCCATCCAATTCATTCCAATTCATTATCAAGACACGGAGACGACACGATGTAGAGGGACTACAACTAGAGGAGAGTAGAGGGTCGAGTTTTTAGTCTAGGATTAGAGTTTTTCTAGTTCATAGAGGTGATTAAAGTCCTTGCATGGTGTTCTAATTACCTAGCTCCAGAGGTCTAATTGTATCATCAAGAACTACGGCCGTGGTTCTAAGTATGATACAATTTATTAATAAAGCATTGTTCTTGTCTAATTATTATGTTGTTGATCTAATTATGGTTATTCTAACTCTAATTAGCTTTAGATCCAGATGCTTGTAAATTAGATCATGTCTTTAAAGGTTATATTTATCTAGTGTTCTTGATCGTTGATTTAGCTTACTAATGATATAGTTGTATATTTAGTTCTTTTGATCATGGTGATTAGACGTTCTAGTTGTATTAATTATGTTATTAGACTATGTGAAGTAATTAGAAGTGCACTAGAAACACCGGCACGGCTTTGCCGCGCCCTTGTTGGATAACCAACATTCTTGGTTTATTTTGTATAATAATGTTATTTGTCCATAGAGACCAGTATGCCGGAGAGGGTACGATGTCTCAATTCTCCTTTTTTTTATTTTATTTCAGTCAGATTTTGTTGCCTTGTGGATAAACAAGGAGTTGGGGTAGCGAGAGTGTTACATTCATTTACAGGGTGATAATCATACCTGGTCGCACATGCTTAGGCTGACGTTGTCATTTCACTTGTCCAGGATCATATGCAGTTCTTGAAGCAGGTGGCTTTCATCTTTGAAACTATGAAATACATCATAATGAGGACCAGTTTAGTTATATTACTTCAAATGTAGCATATGATCATTCTCAGAGAAATTATATTGCATAAGAATATCATTGTAAAGAACAAATAGACTTAGTTGAAAAACTTGATATTTCATTTATTACACAAAATAGATGAAATTGATCCTGCATCTTGATAGAGGACAAGAGGAAGCGCTCCAAGAAGGTTGAGCAGGAGGAGCCACCAGAGGCAGCAGTACCAACAGGCAACAGATGCAACCATGGCGGCGCCGATGCCGGAACAAGCTGAAGCACAGGCGGAAGCAGGGCAAACGGGAAAAGGCTGGGCTCCGGTGGCAGCGCGGCAAGCGGATAAATTGAGGGTAGGGTCAGGTTTTCCTGGTATAAAAATGGCGTTGGGCAGCAGAGGCTTGGTACTAGGCAATGCAACGATCTTTTTAGATGCAAGTATGGACAAAGTGAATAATTTCAACTTTTCAAGTCAATTTCCGCGCATCTAGAATGCTCTGCACAATTCCGTTCCCGTGGAGCTGTAACAAAAGGGGTAAGTGTGATGAATGTAATCACAGGTTCACCATAGCTGGGCTTCTTGGTGTGAGATAGATGCAGCTCAATGGCTACATCGAAAAGAAAAGGCTCTTCTTGCAAAACACCGGAATCAGAAAATTATGTTGGGTAATTAGAGTATAAAATGACTTACAGTGCAACTATAAGTTTGCAAACAAAGGAAATTTATGTGCCAAAGATTTTCTATATCACGTGCCGCTACACGTTTGATGTCCAACCAAGCAAGGCACAACAATAAAATGATTTCTCTTGGAAATTTACAACACAGTACAAAATGCTGAGATGGCATCTCAGTAACAGAACAAGCATACTGCTGTAGTAGAATGTTAATGCTAAGAACTTGCGAGAAACTTCATGTTTGCATACATTCATCTAGAAGACCTTACTGCTGGCTAGAGACTGGTGTGTCATCTTTGTCTTGTGCAGCTTCAACTGCCAGAGTTTTCTTAGCGACATCTTTGGGAATATCAAGGTCATCTTGGATGCAACGTTGCAACGATGGGATAGAAGAGTGGACATTGCCATTGACCAGTCTCAAGAATGTACCCCTCTTACTGGCTTACATGCCCAAGAGCATCAACCAAGGCATCATATACCTTCTGTGGACAGTTATCAGCAACTGGTTTGTCATGGAGATAGATTATGTCTCCAGGGTGAAATTCCCTGGATTCACGGACCACTGAAGCTGTGTATTAGTAGAGGAATGGCAGTAGATGAGTACCTGGAACAATTAACCTTGCAGCAGTCAAGACTCAAGACCCAGGACACACGTTTGATGAAACAAATCTATCAACAATGTTCTTGACTTGTTAGTGACCACTTATGTCTGATGCCAGATTGGTTATCAAATAGCATGGAATAAAATTAGCAGGCAGGCATTATTTAAAAGCAATGAAATCCTGCGCCCTAGTTATAAAAAGCTTACCAGCCTGACAAGCCGGCCTTTCTATTATGCTCTTTTCCCTTCCAGGTAAGCTATCTTGAAGAGCTAGGTGAGATCAGCCATTGCATATCTTGATTCTGAAGCAGATAAGGAATGGATTCATGATTCTGATCATATACGATAAAGAACAATATGGAAAACCATTCAGGATAAAACACTTATTATTGTTTTGATATAGTGGACCAACTGATTTTTTTTCCTTGATAGAGAGTGGTGAACCAACTGAATTAACCATGATGTGGAGCATATATAGCATTACTGGTACAACGACAATCTGGACATTTGAAAAGGCTTCTTATTTGACAGCACCTATATGAAAATAAATTGCATATAATCACCAAGAAACAAGGTCATCTGGACATTCCATCGAACACCTGAAGGGACCTCCTGGCTGTGCACGCCACCAGGCATTAGGGGATCTTAACTCATGAGCCCAAGACAGTGCATATAATTACCGAGAAACAGGGTCACCTACATTTCATCGAACACCTCGGAGGCGCCTCATGACTCGTGAAGGCGTGAATTGAATTCTGGAGGAAGACGGGAGGCGGAGGCCAAACACGGCAAGCGAAACGTGGAGGAAGGTGCAGGTGGAGCTGTGGCACGGCACCTAACTGACCGTCAATGAGGCAGGGGCGGGAGGACACCGCCAGGAGCCCGCTCGAAGCAGTAGGACTGCAGCGAGGCGTGCCGCGGGATCTCGATGTCTGGGAGTTTGGAGCAGAACACCGGTTCCGCGGCGGCGGCGGAGGCAGAGTCCTCCGGGACGAGCCTCAGTCGGCGCAGCAGCCACGGATCCGTGAGGATCCCCTCGAGCGCCGCCGTGGTGCCCTCCCATACCGCCGCCGCAGCACCCGCTGCCCCTTCTCGCCGCTGCGAATCCCTAGCTCACCCTCGTGGTCGCACATGGCCGCTGTCTCCAGCCCCGCGTAGCTGACCTCCACTCTGGATGCCGGTGCTGGGATCCGACGGGAGGAAGGTGCGGTCTACGACGGAAGAGCGCGGCGGATCGCGCGTGGGGGAGGCGGGGTGAGTCGCGGCCACACCTCATTGTGGCTGCGGTTCGCAGGGTCGCCGCGGGTGAGAAGTTCGCGAGGGTTCGCGGCTAAACGGGCGAGAGGACCGACTCCACCCATATCGGACGGTCCAGATCACCAGATGGATGAATCGAACGGTTAACGGGTTTTGGACGACGTGGATCATCCACTAGAGCGCAAACGTGCGCTGATTTCGTTCTTGGAGATTCTCTGATTATGTATTCATGTTGAGAGTTTCTCGTCGATTACCTGGTTACTAGTAACAGTAAAGCCCGGAGAAAGGTTAAACTCGATATAGGGGGTTAGGTTGTTTGATCTTGATTTAATCATGCTATGATGAATATGCTTGTTTACTTTGAGCTGCTAGTTATCTCGCTACTCTAATCTTGTTGTGGCGTCCGTTATCATGTTTGTTTTGGATCCAATTAGAGCTTGATTAGAATCCAGTTAATTCCCTTTGATTAGAGTTCTAGTTCTGTTCTAATTGCCTATCTTATATATATATATATATATATAGTATTTATATTAGAAGCCATAGGCTTTCTGCAGCTGTTGGAAGCCCTGGCCACGGATCAGACCACCCCACCCGACCGCCTGACCAGGTGCTCCACACGCACCACCGGTCTACCGAGCCACTCCCCAGCTAGTGGAAACCAACGCACGAGTCCAAATCCACCCGATCCACCTATTCCCACCCGATCCCCATCCCCATCCGCACACAAAACCTAACCTGGCGAGGAGGCGGCCGTGGAGACCAGATCAGGCGGCGTGGCTGCGCATCCGGCGAGACGGTTAGCAGCGGCCGGGGTAGCAGGTTCCGGCGAGGAGACCCCCGGCATGGCCACCCGTCCCTCCACCCTGCCACACGTCGCTCGCGCCGCTTCCTAGAGGAGGGCAAGAGCGCACCGCCCACGCTGTCGCCTGGAGAAGGACCACTGACGGCAGCTCCTCAGGCCGGACCACGCCTCCCTGGGCCGAATCCGCGCCTCCCCACGCCGGCCGCCTGTCGCGGCTCCTCTTCCTCCTCCGGCTCCACCATGGATGCAGGCTGCCGTAGCCCAAGCTGTTCCATCCTCGCTTGCTGGCCCGCCGCAGCCACAGAACCCAGAATCACGATTCCCCCACCCCACCCCACCCCACCCAATACCATCTACCGTCTCCGCTCCATCCTCTCCTGGCGACCAGCTGCAGACCAAGGATTCGCGATTCTGCCGAAGCATCCGATCCCCATCTACCACTTCTGCTGCATCCTCGCTCGACGGCCGCACCTAATCCCCATCATTGCCCGAACATAGATCGATCTTGTTCCACCCCAGATCGGGTGGAGGTACACGGGTGATGACCTCACTGATGGCGATGACGTGTTATCTCCGGCGGACCCGTACATCACACTAGTGCGGAGGAGACGTCTAGTATCAGGTATGGTCTTCATTGATTGCAGGCTTGCAGCATTAGTGTTCGATGAAATGTTCAGGACAGCCTGACATCTGATGGTGGCATGACAGCAGACCATACGACAAAGACATGTTTGCCCATACCCTCCTAGACGACCCATCCCAATTGTAGCTCAGGAGTAGTATAATTATATAAGCTTTAGTGCTGCTTGCATCAGTTACAAGCTTCTCCTAGTTTTGTTTTTTATCTTTGGCATTGAAATCAAAGTTTATTTTTGCATAAAAATCGAAGCTTTGCATAAAACATGTGCAGACCTAGGTGTAGAAGCAGATGTGTGTTGTGGTCTCCGAGGTATTGCTCTTTTGCTTATTTATGTGTGTCCATAATTCTGTATTCCAAATTAACTTGCCTGATTTTCAAATCTCAACTCCCAATATCTGATTCTTTGCTCTTCAGGGCTGCTTTATTTGAATGTAGAAATGGATGTTTTTTATGCTTTTCTACTTCAAGTATTTGTATGCATGGGTGTTGCTTGCATGTTGACAGGATGGCTCTAAGGACTAGAAGTTGATGCATTATATAAAAATAATGCTTTTCGCATAACTAAATCATGTTTATCTTGCTTTTAACTTTTAGCATGACATAATAACCAGACATATCTAAATCACAATGCATGCCATCACATTATTCTATCCCGACTTCATAACAAGTTCAATGAAAAAGGATCTCTAATAATTCTGCCCAATTTTTCTCACAGAGATGGCACCTGGAAAAGTGCTCCTTCAGTAGCATGAAGCACATGGATGATTTATATTTTTTTGTTTTTTATGCTTCTCACCACCTCTTCTTATACCTCTTTATTACATATCTTGAGTATTGTGATTTCCTTACTGATACATAGGTCGGTTTCTTTGTCTGTTCTATCACCAAGTAGAAGTAGAGTAGAACTAGAATTTCAGTGCTCAGCTTGTAATGCGATGCATTTCTGCCTGTGCTCTGTTTTCCTTCAGCAGCAGCAACAACTTTTAGTTCTTGGTTTTGGCAACTGCGCAACAGCTTGCTTGGCTATTGTGCTTCTTTTTTTTCTGGAAGCAGCAGCAACAATTGGACGCAACATCATGCAGCATGTTTTTTTGGCTGCATGGTTGCTCTGCTTGAGGAAATGCCAATATACTGTGAACTTGTACATTGCATTTTTAAATTATTGTTTCCAATTGACGCAATGCATGTTTCCATCTAATATTTGCATAAATCACTTCTGAATTCACAAGAATAGCTTCGATGTTGATGAATTCGATGAGTTGTGGTATCTTTTTATGACAGATTGCGGCTCTCTCCCTTCATCTGTTGATTTTTTACCAAGATTTTATGTTTTTTTTTTTTTTTGCATAGGTCATGATGAAGTACATGTACTAGACGCCCATATCATGTGTTTTGTTCCTTCCATGTTTTCTGATTGATTTTTTCATGGAATTTATTTAATTCTGTGTGTCTATGTGTCTAGCGATGGTGTGGTTTATAAAATGTGATTTGTAGCATGTCTTGGAGGGGTCAGTGCCTGATTGTATAGTGCCAACTCCCACACACCAAGGTACCTTGTCCTTTTTTTTACGTGAATAAAAATGCTCCAATCTAATATATTTATGCCATTGACCATGTTTCTCTATGCTTTATCGGTCCTTCATAACACTTTGTATATATGTCTACCACTGGGACTATCATCGCATTATTTATGCATACCATTGCACTATTTATGCCTATTGTTTGCACTATTTATGCCTACAGTCGCACTATTTATGCTTACCATCGCACTATTTATGCGTATCAATGCCCTTTTTATGCTTACCATTGCACTAATTATGTCTACCAATTCTTCTGATTTTGTTCTTGGATACTGTATAAAATTATTAAGATTTTCATTTTCTACGGTGGTTTTGATTTTTTTTTTCCTATGATTTTGGATGCAAGGTGGATTGGGAGTGATGAGACCATGTCCCTGGATGCGAGGGTGGTATAGTGACCTAACGAGCGTTGATCTCGATCATGCCAGTGCGGGCAAGACGGTTTGGTGACAAGAAATTTATGTGTGGTACAGTGGCAAATGAGCCTCTGACGTTGAATGAGACTCTCCTATGTTTTGACAGGAAAAAACTAAGAACGAAAGTGTAAAAGCATTATATCAAATGTTAAGCTATTTTGTTTGTACAATTGTACCTATATGTGAGAGGTTTATTTGGATTTATGCCATAACACGTCTAATGAGAAGTTTATGATTCTAACTATTGAGTGTAAATGGTTTAGCTCCATATTAAAACATGCAGATGCCAACTAATGAGAAGTTTATGATTCCATCTATTTTTAATTTATGCTATACGTAAGGTAGCTACATCATGCGCATACGCTAGCAGATCGGGGATTTAGAACAGGACAACATGCAATGCCTACCTACACTGCAAACAATTAGATTAAAAAAAGTTGTTTGTGCTATTGTTCATTCCTCTTCATTTCTGCCAGCGAAGATGCCTCATCAAATTGTCCCTTTGTGTTTTTATGATCAGGAATTACCCCATTGAATTGCAAAACTTTCAACCTAAAAGCGTAAATTTTTTAATTTAAAATTTTATAAAAATATAGTCACAATGGATGTTAAAACGTGTAGAAAAATATCAATATTCCAGTGATGAAAACCGTTTGTGAATTGGATGTACGAACAAAAAAATATAAAAAAACTAGCGTAATGTAATGGACTGCAAGCATGCAACTACCCCACATTGTGCGCGTCTTCTACGGTTGACTAGTTGATCCCTTGCCTGCTGCAACCGAAGGCGAAGTTTACGCTCAATTATACATGGTTTTACGCTATTTTTACTTACATTTTACGTCAAACGGGCCCCCGACCCAGCCCGCACACCCTGGCCATGCGCGCTCGCTGACCACACCCCTGGGCTGATTCCCTGGCCTGGTTGGGGCTTCCTGTAACTTAGCTATATATATATATATATATATATATATATATATATATATATATATATATATATATATATATATATATATATATATATATATATATATATATTAGAACCTTAGTTTACCATAAACTCTTGTTAATTAATTCTCAATTAGTTCGTTTTCTGAATTGACAAAACCCATGATACTCATTCTGGAAAAAAGCTACACACGATACTGTCGCTTGCAGTATAAGGTTTGCCGTGTTTAAGTGCCGTCAACAAACTTTTCTGGCGCCGTTGCCGGGGAACTAATTAATTGAGTCCTAATTAACTTGAATTTATGTATATATTTGATTTTATGTTTTACTACAAGTTTTTAATAGTTAGTTTATGTTTGCTAACTGTGTGGTAATTAGTTTCTCTAATTGTGTTCTTGTGTTCGTCGTTCGTTCTTATGTTCATTCATAATTTAGTCTAATCCAGCAACTTTACTGTCATTAGATTTTTGTTTATGTGTTTCTCTTAATTTAGCCTTTTATCTTTTATTATGTGTCTTTTATTTTATTTTAGTTTACTAGCAGTGTGGCCGTGCGTTGCTATGGGTTACAATAATAAATCCACAATGCAGAGTTCAAAGAAAAGGACAGTGTATTCAAGTCTCCAGCGTACATGGCGTACATTCTCCATGGAAGCTAAATACACGGCAATAGAAATATAGCTAAATACACATGTATTGCTAGCCAACAAAAATTATAATAACCTAATTTGGTTTCATGACAAATGTATACCTTGCAAAGTGCATGTGACATTTGCAACAAAAAACATGGAAAAAATATTTTGATCCTATCATATTGGCATTATTGACTGCATATACTGTGATTGAAACAATAAAATCACGGTCCTTTGCTCAATAAACAATTTCAAATTAGTAATGAAGCAAGCTTTGGTTTAAGTATACACGATTTCAAAATGCTAATGTTGGTCTTCTTTTCGACATGCCAGTTCAACAAATACTTTTTTCTCTGCATCCTAAACCCTCCTATGGCTATTCCATGCATGACAGAGGAAGGAAAGAGTAATAGAGCATTATGAGGTGAATGTTCGCCACAGTTGCCCAGTCGCAGGTCTTCAGTATGGATGTGAAGCTACTGCAACTTCTGCTTTCGGTCACCTTAGGTCTTGTAGAGGGCTAGGCCTGTGAGGGCTGGGATGGCAGCGGCTGCAGACCTGTAGAAGCTGCGGCCTCTTGCTTTGCCAATGGAAGTAGCAGAATTTATGTTAATTAGCCAAGACTAGTCAATCAACCCGTGCTCTCGCACGGGTTAGAGTTTTAGAGAATATAGATTTAATCCGTTATAATATTGGAGCTGATTGTTTTAATTCATCTTTGGTAATGTCACTGTGGGTAATGTATATGCAAATTTAAAAATTATTTTAATTCATATTTTGTAATGGCATGTTGAGTAATTTATATGCAAAATTAAGGGGTTATTTTAATTCGTATTTCATGATGGCATGGTGGGTAATTCTATGCAAATTTAAGGGGTTATTTAATTCATATTTATTAATGGCATGATGGACAATTTTTATATACAAATTTAGCGGATTATTTTATTTCAACTTTCATAATGGCATGGTGGGCAATTTTTAGAAACTATAATATAATAGATATAATGATTATTATTATTATTATTAGAGCTACACGATGGATGACAGAATATTTCTGATTTTTGTGAGAATTTTTATGATTTATCTTTGTCTTAAAAAACAAATATATTGATAGAGCTACATGATAGATGATGGGATATTAATTACATAGAAAAAAGATCTAGCGGCTATTAAGATTTCAATATGCAATGGATAATAGGATGTTTTTGATTATTGTGAGAATTTCTATGATTTTATTTTTTATGTAGCATATCTTATGAGGATTAATAAGGAGGTTCCAATTGATAATAGCAAGATTAGACAAATGTTTCTGATTATCGTGACAATTTTTATCATTTTATTTTTTATTTAGCGCATCTTATGAGGATTAATAGGAGACTTCAAAAGCAGTCTCCAATTAGTAATAGCAAGATTAGGCACAAAGTATTGTTTAATAAAATGGTTTCTAGCATTTTTATGAAAAACGGTTACGGGATCATTTAATTTAATAGTATAAATTTGTAAATGGGAAAATTAACAAAAAACTGAGATTAAATTCGAAAAGAAAAAAATTGCCAAAAAAAGAAAAAAATTGCTTTCATTGAGAGTTGAACTCAAAACCTTTTATAATCGCAGAGATGGGTAATTACTTAGAAAATAAATTAAAAATAAAAAAAATCTGCCAAAAAGAGAAAAAAATTTGTTTTCGTTGAGAGTTGAACTCAAAACCTTTCGTAATGGCAGAGGTGGGTAATTACTTAGAAAACAGATCTAATGGCTATTAATGTTCCAATATACCAATTAATGGTTGGATGTTTCTGATTTTTGTTGAAATTTCTAGGATTTATTTTTTTTTCTAGCGTGCTCCGCAATTCGTGCTACTTTTGTAACCTCTAATTAGTAATAGTAAGATGAGTTATTGCCAGACCAATCGCTCCCAAAAACAATTATTTACATGTGTAAAATCTTTTTTGAAAACTAAGAATATGCCCATGCTATCCTTGAGAAGAAAAAGGTTAAAAGGCTATATTTATTCAGGATCTTTGCTATGAGGAGATTGTTACCTAAAGTCCCAGGGTACAGATCCTTGTGTCCTGCAACACAGCCAATTCATTCTTCTTTCCTGCAACACGGCCAATTCTTGCCTGCCCGTGTCTACGTTGGTGGCGCCTGACAAATCAAATAAAAAATCACCTAGAAAGAAGAAATTAATCAATTTGATGGGCTCCTGCAAGGCTGTAATTGAAACTGGCCAACCTTGTTACTCTTCTTTAGATTGACAGACCCTTAGAGAAGTCATGCTTTTCCTGGAGATTAATACAAGGAATTCGTAAGCACACATACAGGCAGCCATGGACCTTAGACCTCATATAGTTTCTGTAGTAAGAAGTTACAAAAATAACTCCTCAGTGAGGAATGAGGATACAACATCATGCCTGCTCAAGTCATTCATATCTAATATGTCAGTGTCTCTAATGTAGATAAAAAATAAGCTCCATTTTTGGACAATATGTCATGAGCAAAGATGCAAATGCATCTACCAAATTCTGTGTGTATTATACAATGGAGAATAGAACATATGCATATGTAGATGGTTCAACAAAACAGATAACCATTTTGTTACCTATTAAAAGATGGACCATTTTGTTGCTGTTTGTATACAGTTTTCTTGATTACAGGATCAATCCTGCTAAGCCAAGTGTGGCTCTTTCACCGATTTCTCAGCAAGAATTAAAGGCGATCTAGAACCCTGAACCTGCAACCCCCTGGCATGCCATTGAAAAATCGTTGCAGCTAGGGGGGAGGGGGACGGGAGGGTTCTTTTGATATAAACTAAGCTGAACACAAAACAGACGTTAAAATATCTGTTTCTTTCATCCAACTGAATGAAATATCATTTTATAGAGCAAGTGATTTAAAAGCATCTGTTTCTTGTTTTTTTATTTCCACAATTCAATGTTGCTGAGTTCTTACACCATCACTGAAAATTGGCCAGTTTTATTTCCATTTATAGTTCTTGCACTATAAAAGAAAAGGTGTAAGAGAAAGGCAGAATCAAAACCTGCAACTAATATGTTGACCAATTGGAAGACCCAGTATAGAAGTTGGAGTTAGCTAAAAGAGCGAATTTGAACTTAGCAACATTATACTGATCTATTTTTTTCAACAAGTTTGAACTTCTTGGAGTAATCAGGATCCTAGCAGCCTAACGGAAAAAATGATAAGACAGTAACATCTCTCAGGAGCTTTGCTTCTCTCCTTCCCATGCTTGCCATATAGGCCAATAGCATCTATGAAAGCTTAATTCCAGTTTTTGTGACAGAAGTGAAAGCAAACATGAGAAAAAACAACTACCTCGTCAGTGAGTGCGAATGGCGAAACTTTCTTAATTGCACATCTACTATCATTTCTTGATTCACGTACACTGATTGCTCTGCTCTAGAACGAAGTGAAGTGACACTGTGACAGTAAAAAGAACATGAAGTATGAATATGCTTAGAAATAGGTACCACGAGAGGCTACCAAGGAGACCGCAAGGAAGAGCTTGTGGAGGCCGCCATGCCCAGGCTGGGCCGAGGAGCTCTTGCCGTGGAGGCGGAGGTAGTAGACGCAGCGGTGGCATTGTACCTCGATCTAGAGAGGAGGGAGGAGCGGCGCGGCTGCTCCGGGCTGGACGCCGTTCGGCGGGAGGGCCCTGGTGCGGCGTGTGGCCGCGCGGGACTGGGTGCCGGCCAACGGAGGGGCAGAGGGGCAGCGCGACGACGTCACAGGGCTGATCGCCAGCAAGCGAAGGGTCGGGGCCTCGGAGCTGCGGGGCAGGGGAGAGGGACGACATGGTGTTGACGGAAAGAGAGGCGGCGCGCCTCGTTCGGCGGCCACTGTCGCGCGATGGCGGTGTGCAGGCCCCACCTACCCGCATCACAGATCTGAGGGAGGCTGGAGACGGGAGAAGGCGGCGGCACTCTCGGTCGCAAGGGGCGGCTCGGCAGTGGCGGATCTACCACCGAAGACAGAGGTGGCCGCGTGGGATGAGCAGCGTGACTGTGAGTGAGAGAGGGCGGCAGAGGAGGCCGTCAGCAGGGCGGCGAGGGGTGGCGCAAGTGACAGGGCACGGAGGAGGCGTGCATTGCGGGGGAGAGAGGATGCGGTCGCGGCGGCCGACGGATGGAAAGAGGCGGCGCGGGGGAGAGATGGTGCGGGCGCGGGGTGGAGGGAGGCGGCGCGCGTGAGAGGACAGAGGCGGTGCGGCCGTCAGGGAGGAGGCGGAGTGGAGTGAAGTGGAGGGTTGAGACAGAGTGGGAAGCAGTCTATATTTTTTAATTAGGAGAGATTCTATTTCATTTACTTTCTTATATTTAATTTTATAATTAGATAGGTTTGTTTAGAATAAGTTTAGCTTTTCTTTAAGTTTAATTTTTTATAAACTTATTTAGAATATAGTTTTCCTTTTGTATATATTGCTTTGACTAACATTACAGTAAAATGGGCTTCGGTCCAATAAAAAAACGTTAGGTTTGGAACTCTTTAATAGTAGTTGCTAACATTGTTAGTAACCAAAGGTCTGTTATTGAGTTTTGATGGTGATAAAAGTAAGTCTGCTATGTCAATAAATTTTTAAGACTAATATTGTTTGGAGGTTGTTTATTCTAAGCTATAGATAATGGAAGCAAAGATGATTAGCTGAAAAGGTTTTGGAAGCTAAGTATTGCTTGAGTACAAGGAAGATGAAGATATGGAAGGTTTATCTCAAGACCAATTCAAACTCCAACCAAATCTCAAGCTACTCTCAGAATTCAGGACAACAACACTTTTTGGGACCAAATTCGAAGACCTTAACGACGTCAAATAAAGAAAGTTCGAATACAGATCTTTTCGAGCTCTATAAGATAGAGTCCGAATTTGCACTATTTGGACTTCATATGAAGAAGTTATGGTCAAAATACTAAAGGGACAGAGTAAGGGAAGCTGGATTTCGAGAAAGACAAGAAGTATTCTTCTCCAAACCTTGATGGTGAATGCAATCATGGTATTCCAAAGAAGAAGATTAAGCTACCATGAAGTCAAGATTTGAACTTTACTTCTTCAATATTAAGGTAATTCTTGTTTTAATCATAATTATAATTAAAAGTTTATCTATGTTTGATTAGATGTTTCGTAATGATCATTAAAATGTTGTTTGGTTGATTGTTATTTTGCTATCCTTTCTTATATTTTGTTTTTCGTTTTTTTTATTAAAACTTTGTTCCCTTAATTCATACTTTGAGAATCATTTAGACTAGCTTCTTGATCCATAGCTTTACAATACTTAATTCCAACATGTTGACTGGCCTAAGTCAAAAATCTCCCATGTTCTTTTAGTAGATTTTTTACTGTAATCAGTTGATTAAATCTACTCATGCATAGAGATGATTAAGGTCTGCTAGTTCGTTGATTCTCAAGTTTAAGGTTGGATATAAATAAAAAAAAATAAGAGTCAAGGTTTGTGCAAAAGTAGAAGGGAACTGACCGCTAATTTCACCGTAAGTGGTTCGGTCCAGGTTTAATTTTTGTGCAAATTGCTTTTAAAATTTTAAACATGAACATGTGCATGTTTCTCATGACTTATTATTTGTGCACAATATTATCTTTAAAATTTTAAAATTTCAAAACATTTGGTTTCTCTAAAAAAGAACCTTCGTTAGAATTTTATCTAAGCCTAATTTTATTTTATTTCTTTCAAAATCATCTCTCTAATTTGGCCAAAATTATTAAGAGCCCATCGTCTTGTATAACTCTTGTTTGATTTTATGAATCATATTCATCTATAAATTATATATATGCCTTAGTGTTTTGTTATGTGATTTCATTTTAATTATAGTTGTCTGTGATTCATGAATCAAATGTTTGTTTAAATCAATCAAACATGAGACTTCACTTTTATCTTTAATCATTGCCATAATGCTCTTATATTATATATATGTGTACACTATGAGCTAACCATGTAGAGAAATTCACGCTTCATTTGAAACAATGAGACCAATGTGTGAAAGAGTACAAGACAAATTCATAATGATTGATACAAGGATTTGGCAAGATTTGAAGACATCGTCAGAATTTGCAAAAGTTCGGTTGAGTTTCAAGTTGAAGAGTGGGTAGACCGAATGGAGGAGGAATTGAAGACAATAATCAAACCCATTAAGCTTCAAGATCAACAATAGTGGGCTCATACAATTTCCATCAAGATCCAAATCCGAAAGGTTTAAGATTGTCAACATCGGAAAAACTGAAAACAGAAGGCCGAGATGTCATCAACGTGGAGTTCGACCTCAGAAGGCAAAGATAGAATATTTTCTTATATTTGGAAAGCCCATGAAGTGCTTTTTCCAATGCAACAAAAATCACTCAATTTGAAGATTTTTACAAGGAGCAATGTGCGAATCATTGAAGGCTGCGCGAGCTGAATTGAAGTTTGGACAGAACGCAGTATTTGAGTAAAACGGGCATAACTCCTTCGCACGGAATCGGATTTTAACGTATAAGCACTCGTTGGAAAGATAATTTCAGAGGCTATCCAATGGATCTATTGTTTGAGGTATGTTCTATTCAAAATTAATAAGATATACCACGAGGAAAGAGGTGGCAGCAACAATGGTGATGTCTACTTGAGCAAGATGATGGCAACAACAATGAAAAAGGGTTGGGCAGTGCTTTCATGAGATTTTTATGATCAAATTCAGTTGCAAAGAGTTTCAAAGATATTGGCACATGAACACACAAGCGGAGTATTGTGCACACAAGTGATGCTATGATCAAAACACGATGAAACTGCACAATCAAGTTATCAAGCTGCATGGACACTTCGGATTCTTGCTCCAAGGATCATGGCTTCACTTCAACAGAGGTAAGTAAGAAGTCTAGCTTTATGACTTTAAATTAAGCGCTTTTCGTGAGGCAATCCGTTTAATTTTTTTTAGTATTAAGTGTCTTAGAGTCTTTTAATAGAGAAATAGGAAGCATGACACCACCCTTTGAATCTTTAGCTTGTGGCTAGTTAACTTAATCTAACCTTTGTTTTAGTTAATACCATCACATCTTTTTAATTTGTGTTTTACACCTTGCATTTGCATTTTCATTTATTTCTTCACACTTGTTTTTAGTTTTGAAATTTTCTTAAAACTTAATAATGGATGCTTTGATTCTATACTCTGCAGAGTTTTTTTGGTAAATTAAGTGTAAAAATGGTGTTTAGATTTAATTTGAGACCATCATCATTAGGTTTAATTGAAAGTTTCTTACTAATCATGTCTCTTATAGATAAACTTTCTGCTTTTGTTTTTATATTTCATGCATAACCTACTCTTTTACATTTAGATTAAATTGCATGTTTATAATTGGCTTGGTTATTTAATTAATTTCATGATATGTGCTTTGATGTTTATGATAACATTAGTACGATGTTTTCCTTAGCAATTTTATGTAAGCATGATGCTTAGATTAAATTGTTGATCATCATGATGAAGTTAATTAACCCTGCTAGTTATCCATAATTTCATTCGATCAGTTTTCAAGTTTTGCAATGTGCTTTGTTTTTCTTGTGCTGTTATGAGTTGATGATCTTGATAAAACATGGTGTTTTAATTTTGGTTAATTAAAATTTTGATGGCTATAAGAAAGACTTAGCAATCATGTTGTAAACATGGTGTTTTGAAACTTGATTTAATCATTGTTTTTGTTTACACGCTTATCTCTTGCATAATTACACTCTTGCATACACTCATTAAGTTTTTGTTTTTTTATTAAGATTAATTATGCCTCAAGTTTAAAATCAATGGGGATATTATTAGATTGTGGTAAATTGCTTCTGCTTTCGACCGTTACCTCGAGAGTAGTATGTGCACTTAAATTGTTTTGCAGGGAGTTATTTAATGACAAGAAAATTGAAGGAATATCCGGTAACATATTTCTAACACCTTCATTTCTCATTTTAAATTCTGCAAATATTTACTTATATCTATCAATTTGGTGTTCTCTTTGTGTTTCTCTTGTTTTTACTGTGTTAGTTTAGATTTATTGTGATTAATACTACCATGGTCCATGCTTAATTAATTAATGCTTTCAAGAAAATGATGAAAGTTGCCGCTTTATCTTTATCATGCTTTGGTTTTGATTAGTTAAATTAGCGAGCTCTTATAATACATATTTAATTAAACTAGCCAGCAATTTTGTGATTGATTATGATTGTTCATAAAGACCCATATGATTTAATTTTTGCAAGGTTTAATCTTTATCATGATCATCTCCTTGTTTATTTTTACTGCTTATAAATTTCATGATCAACTTTATGAGATTATCTTGCAATAGCCATACCTACCAGAGCCATATATTTTGAATCTTAGATTTATCAAATTTGTTTTTCAAATGAGTTGGATCAAGATTGTGATCTAGGATACGAGACTTTAGAAGCTGGTCATTCATTTTTGCGTATCTTTTCTTTGCTAGCCTTTCTATCCATGCATTGTGTCTCTCTACATTGGAGAGAGTACAAACTTCGCTGGATATCCATCCTTAAACCAAGATTATCTTTTTGTGTATTCTACTTGACCACAACCCATTATTTTCTGGAGTATTTAAGGGATTAAATATTATTTTTTTATTAGATAGCTCTATTCTCTAAGTTAAATTGTTTTAGATATATACTCATGGGCGAGGGTGAGTACTATTCAAGAGTGGGGATGGAGAGCTACCTTGTTATACACTATGTGGTTTTAGATTTTTGAGGGGGGCAAAAAAAAAAAGGGGAGACCAAGTGGTCGCTCAAAAAATGAAAAAAAGCAAAAGTGAAAAAAAAGAGAGTTGTCCCTCAATAATCTACTAAGTTTTTATAGTTTTATACTTAGTTTTTGTTTAGTATTAGTAAGGGATATTCTGTTTATATATACTTCAGAAAATATTCCAACCATGTGCAATCTGATAGCAAGGACTTCATTTGTGCCTTGAGATCATCCATCTGCAATCTGATAGTAAGGACTTCATTTGTGCCTTGAGATCATCCATGTCCACTTTTCTAAGGGCCTGTTTGGAATGGAGGATTCTTTTCCCATTCCTGCGTTTTTCCTATAAAATTAAACTGATTCCTATGAAATTTCTGTATGATTCCTGTGAAATTCCTGCATTCCAAACAGGCCTAAATGTGTATGTTCCATCATTTCTCTCTCAAATATTATTTTAATCGATGACCTTTTTGACAAGTCTTAGTAAAACCAGCAGATTTTTTTTAGTTTCACAGTATTTTGAAAACATGTTTTGATTAGGATTCATACCAAGCTCCAGATAAGCTTCCACTTTATATATATATTTATTGAATACCATTTAGATATTGAGAGACTGGATAGTTGAGTGTGTTCCTTGGCTTTGCAAGAATTTATCTCTTAATATTTGATTATCTTTTTCAAAAATATATTGCTAAAATAAGGAGATGTGTCATTGATAAATTTGAATTTTTGCTAATTCTTTTGTTGTGGGATGAGCTTAGTTGAATATCTTTTTTTTCATGATTTGCTGGTTCACACTAAAATTTTAATAGAAAGCTTGTTAGTTTGATTAATTAAGATTAAGGTATGAAAAAGTTAATGCAGGGCAATGCTGATTCTTGACTTATTCGAGAACGAGCAAGGTTTAAGAGTGGGGATGTTGTTGACGCGGCTTATGTACGAATATTTTGTATCATTTTATATGGTTTTTCACTGTTTTTATGCGTCAACTATATCTTTTACTAACATTTATCACCGATTGCTGTGGATTTTGCAACTTTGTCTTGGAAATATGCTATATATGATTTTTATAGGTTTTTGACCAATTTTCGCAAAATTCACAAAAATCTACGTCTAGTAAGAAAGGACCTCTAAATCGACATTTATTGAAGATGATGATCAAGGAAAGCTTGGTTGACTCATACTCCGCTCTGTGTTAATCAAGATTTCCTAATCAGAAACTTTAAGAAGGTGTCGAGAGCTAATAGGAATTAGAGATAATTATTCAATAAAATCATCAAATATGCCAAAGACCAGAAAACTTCGTCGTATCTCGGCCCATATCGAAGATTCTAGAAGCCCAAGAGTCCAAGAGGCCCCGTACAAGTATTTCTTAGGCAACAGGCAACAAATCCGCGAAAGATGGAAACAACCGGGCGAAGGAAAAGGTCGGGTCAGCCGATCCTACCCCACTGAGTCAGCCGACCGCCCCCATCCAGGCGCCGTCTAGTGTTTTCCTTTCTACCACGCCTCTTCCAGAAGATTCTAAGGAGATAAGGATTACTTGGGTGCGAGGGAATTAAAGATAAGGAAGATTTATCAAAGAGTCCAATCCAGCCTCCGATTAAATCTCGAGATATTCTCGGAATCCAGGACAGCAGCACTTTGCGGAACCAATTCGGAGACCTAACCGACGTCAAATGGAGAAAGTTTGAATACCAAAGTTGTAGATCTCTTCGAGCTCTACAATTTAAAGTCCGAATTTGCCTTATTTGGACTCTGGGTGACAGAGATGTAGTCGAAATACGAAAAGTGCAGAAAACAGGAAAGTCCTATTTCGAGGGAAACAAGAGTCCTACTCTAACTCCAACCAAGGGAAAGGTGGGGGCGCCCAAAGGCACCTCCGGAGTATAAATACAAACCCCCATGAGACCCCCAAGGCCATCCAATTCATTCCAATTTATTGTCAAGACGCTGAGGCGACATGATGTAGAGGGACTACAATTAGAGGAGAGTAGAGGGCCGAGTTTCTAGTCTAGGATTAGAGTTCTTCTGCTTCCTAGAGGTGATTAGAGCCCTCGCATGGTGCTCTAATTACCTAGCTCCAGAGGTCTAATTGTATCATCAAGAGCTACGGCCGTGGTTGTAAGTATGATACAATTTATTAATGAAGCACTGGTCTTGTTCTAATTATGCTTGTTCTAGTTCTAATTAGCTTTAGATCTAGATGCTTGTTGATTAGATCATGTCTTTAAAGGTTATATTCATCTAGCGTTTTTGATCGTTGATCTAGCTTACTAATGATATAGTTGTATATCTAGTTCTTTTGACCATGGTGATTAGAGGTTCTAGTTATGCTAATTATGTTATTAGACTATGTGAAGTAATTAGAAGTGTATTCTCTAATTATGTATGCCTGTTGAGAGTTTCTCGTCGATTACCTGATAACTAGTGACAGTAGAGCCCGGGGAAAGGTTAAACTCGATCTAGGGGGTTAGGTTGATTGGTCTTGATTTAATCATGCTATGATGAATATGCTTGAACATGCTTGTTTACCTTGAGCTGCTAGTTATCTCGCTACTCTAATCTTGTTGTGGCGCCCGTTATCATGCTTGTTTTGGATCCAATTAGAGGTTGAATAGAATCTAGTTAATTCCATTTGATCAGAGTTCTAGTTCTGTTCTAATTGCCAATCTTTTATATATATATATAGTATATTAGGAGCTCTGAGCTTCCAATAAGAATGGGAAGCCCGGATTCAATCTACCGTCAGTTGGTTCCACCCAACCAGTTTCCCTAGCCACTCCACGTGCAATTCTTCGGTAGCGTAAATACTAGGACTGCAAGCATATAAATTCACGTGAGTACGCATAGATCGTAGAAATTTGGTCTGACTAGTATAAATAGAAACCCCATCTCCGTCTTCTCTCTCCAGGCCATTTTCAAACCTCTTTCTCTCTCTGACCTCGCATCTCGAATCCCAGATCTGGCAGCGCATGGAGTGGTCGGCGAGGAGGTCCAGATCGCGGTGGCGGCGGCAGGTGCGGCCGGCCCCTAGCGGCGTGGACGCGGCTGCCCCTAACCCCGATGACGCGATGCGGCGGCAGGCGCAGCCGGTCCCTGCGGTTGCGGGCGCGGCCAGGTTCCCCGCTCGGCTTCAGCGGCCATCCTCCACAGGCGAGCGGCCCCGGTGCGGCCGCCCGAACCTCCCCGTCGCCTTTGGTAGCCGGCCCCGCCGCCTGAGCGCCTCGACCGCGCCTGCCCCCCGGCTGGCGCGGCGGCTCCTCCCCCGGCTGGCGCGGCGGCTCCTCCCCCGGCGACGGGCCCAATCCCCATCCTCGCGTGGCGAGCGGTGTGCCAGGCGACGACGACGCCATCCCCTCGGCATCGTGACCCAGGTTTGGATCCCTAGCGTGGGTGACGCTGAGCGCTACCTAGGCGGCTTCTTCACCGGCTTGCTTGTGCTGAGTTCTTGGTCCGTCCCTCCGTGGGTTGGTTCTTGGTTCGTGCTTGTGCTGAGTTCTTGGTTCGCGATTGATAATGGCTGTGCGTGATTCTGGGGTCCTCGCAACTGCAGCCCCTGCTGGTGAGCTACTTCCCACACAGGTTGCAGATGCCCGGCTGGCAGATCCGGTGCTCGCTACTCCTCCCCTCACCACTCGCCTTCCAATCTCCGCGAGCGCTCGTTTCGGTAACTCTCCGGCACCCTGCTCGATCTTGTTCCAACGCGATGTGATGTTCGTCTTTTCCGGCAGTCCGCCTCTCCCCCTCTGATTTCCGGTTTGTTTGATTGAATTGGTCGCAGGAAGTAAGGATCTGGTGGGATGGCAATTTTTCTATTCATGGAGGCAATTTTGGATTTTTACGCTTCCCCCTCATTGTTTCTATGCCTTCGTGCAATTGTTGTATGCAATGTATCTAAATGTTCATTTTTAAAACTCTTTTATTCTCCCAAATCCCATTGTTTAGTTATTAAGAGTGAATCAAGGGCTGAGTAGTTAAAATCAATGAATTTCATTAGGAGTTTATGGAGAAGAAACAAATGAACGGTTCTTTTTTTTTTTTTTGCTCGGTAGGTTTCTAAAAGTCTTATTACGTAGGCTCACCGCTTCTATGACATTAGTAGAAGGAGAAGAAACAAATGAACAGTTCTTTTGCTTTTCTCTGTTTGTCCTACGCAGACCAAGGTGCTCGAGGTTGATGCTCTTGTGTGAAGATGAATCTGAACTGTAGCTTGAAAAAATGCTTTTTGGCATAAAGAATTTTTCACATGTAGCAAAAAAATGCCTTTTGATTCTGTGCGTTGCAGTTAAATGATCTATGCCATTACTATAGGATTCATAATTTTGAATTATATGACTTCCCTCGTTGTTTTCTATGACATATGACTTCAGTCTATGCTTTCTCCTTATTGATTATATGCCTTATCTATGAATAATCTTACTATTTTTTCTACAACAATAAATAACACATGATAAAGTTCTATATTTTGATGAAAACTGTTTGTATGACCAAAATATGCTGATTGTATGTCTAGAAAGCATGCAATAATTCATTAACTTGTGCATGAGTAGTTATCATAATTTCTATGCTTGCATTCCATATGTTTTTGCATAAAATAAATGCATTTTCTTGTTCGTGAGTTCCACACCACTGGTGCACAGCATTAATGGCTGCTGCTATTTTATTCTATGACTCATTCGTTGATTTCCATCCGCGAGCTTTTATATGATACAAATGAAGTTATATATGATATCGGCAATATGATTCTATGATTTATGGAAAAGAATTATACTCTCTGCGGTTGCATGTATCTATGACCGCCTCCAAGAACGCACATTTTCTATGACATATCACTACTCTATTGTACAAGCTAGATTTCTATGATTTTTCTCACAGCTTTCTATGCCATATCACTACTCTATTGTCACTATGGTTGTTGTCCAGAGTATACAAATACTTAAAAACAAGCATAGAAATGTTGACGTGCTAGCATTTGTTTTGTTTCAAATTTGAAATTTGAACCCGCGCGTCCTTTTTTTTTCTTCGTGTGAGCATAGAAACTGAATGTTGAAGCATATATTTATTCATGTGTGGCATATAAGTTAGCTCATAGCTTTATATGCTTATAGCCTAGTTTCTACGCTTTTACGCCGTTTTAATATTTATACGATCCTTGTGGTGCAGAATGCTATCAATTTGCCACTACCACATGATTCTATTCTTTACGTGAAAGTATCACTTGCTACTTCCTATGATGATCCTTCCACTTTTCTATGATTTGTAGGGAAAGAAACTACACTCACCCCGAAGTTTATATGCTCAGCGGGCTATCCACGTGCTCGGAGGGTAATGCTATTTGCAATGAAATGATCTATGCCACTGCCATAGGATTTTATGCTTGACGGAAAAATATGATTGTTTGTTTCTATGACATTTCTTAAAAGAAATATACGATCCTTACGGAGCAGACTGCTATCACTTTGATATTATGAAATAGGATTATATGACAATGAAAATAGGATTCTATGATTTCGGGACAAGGATTATACTCCCCACAGTTGCATGTTTCTATGACATTTCTTAAAAAAATATATGTTTCCACAGTTGCATGTTTCTATGACCTTTTTAAAAAAATATATGATCGTTTATGGTGCAGATTGCTGTCACTTTGACATGAAAATAACGAACTTTGCTTCTATGACATCAACAGTTGGATTTTATGATTTCTGAAGAAGAATTATACTCACGCGGTTGCATGTTTCTATGATAGCCTTATTGAGCATCAAATGAAATCACCATCCTGTGGGCCTAAAGTCACATGATCTGATTGGGTTCAAATTTTGAATTTGAAAAACAAAATAAAAGTCACTGAACGTTTATATGCTTCGACAACCTAATATTTATGATCACAACTCTATCAAATAAAGTCACATAAATCCCAGTAAGTTCAAATTTCAAACAGATGTTTCTATGCTTGCGTATACTGGTTTTTATGCATCCTAACGAATCAAGCTATGCTTGCGCACACAAGTTTCTACGCTCGCAATCAGATTTCTATGCTTATTCTATGACATTAGTAATAGGATTCTATGATTTGCGGTGAAGGATTATACTCCTGCGTTTCATATGCTTGCGCATACATGTTTCTATGCAGAAAAAACGAACGTAATATATTTTTGAACTATATTCCGACCTCATGTGATAGGACGTGTCAACCCGTCTCTTACAACTTTCCATCCACGAGCTTTATATGATACATATATGATAGAAGCGAGTTATATATGATTACTCACCCAATTTATATGCTCATGGGGAGGAAGTTTGATTTAAATTTTGAATTGAATGTTCTATGCTCAGAAGCATATGTTTCTATGCTCAGAAATCAAACGACAGTATGCTTGCACTCATTGCTTTATATGCTCACAACTTGTTTTATATGATGGTAGGTGGTTCAAATATTTTTTTAAAAAAATAAAAATATTCAAATTTGATGTCAAATTGTGCACAAAAACATCAGCAATCTTGTGGTGAAAACCGTTTGTGAATTGGATGTTCGAGCGAGGAATTATCGCGAAAAAACTGAATGCAATCTAAATAGGTGGGTGCATGCATGCTTGCGTCAGGTGGTAGGGATGTGTTAGGTGGCACTTTTCTGTGTGTGAAGATTATATGACACTCTCGACACAATCTATGCCTATAGCATAGGTTTTTATGACCTCGGGCTGGTGGGGTGGTGCGCTAGCTAGCTAGCTGCTGGTTGGCTCGGGCCGGCCTGCTGGCTGGCTCGGGCTTCCCGTAACAATTGGAAGCCCTAGGCTCCGAATAGCCCTGTGCTATATATATATATATTAGTATAGTTTAGACGTAGATTAGATATAGTTTAGAGCTAGTTTAGATATAGATTAGAACCTTAGTTTACCATAAACTCTTGTTAATTAGTTCTCAATTAGTTGGTTTCCTGGATTGACAAAACCCATGATACTCATCCTGGAGAAAAGCTACACACGATACTGTCGCTTGCAGTATAAGGTTTACCGTACTTAAGTGCCGTCAACACTTGCCTAAGTGTGAAGGAGAAATGGTGAAAGAATTGGAGGCTCAAATTGAAGGATTGAAAAGTGGGCTTGCTAAGCTCAATAGAGGACAATGTCTTCACTAAGAAATATTGTTCCACAATCTCTGGTTGTATGATGGAAGAGGCTTGGATCCTACCCCGAGCAGCCAAAGGTGGATGACAATTCTTCACCGGAGGTCAATGATAGCTACATCAAGGGAGTGGGCTCCTATTGCAGCTATTGCATGATCACCGGTCATCACACTAGGGAGTGTCCCATCCCTAACCGTCCTCCTCCTAAATTGCCTTCCAACTTCAAATATATGTATGATAATAACATTTACTTGTTGAGCAACGTTAATGGCAAGGCGAAGGCAAAGTTCATTGGAGGACATCAAGAGTGAGAAGGGAAAGCTCCCAAAGCAAATTTGGGTCCCAAAAATTCAAGTCACTCACGTGCAAGGACCAAAGCTTGCATGGGTGCCCAAAACTCAAAAATGACTTCTCTATGTGTAGGTGAACTACAAAGCTGGTGAAAAGCATTGGGTACTTGATAGTGGGTGCACACAACACATGACCGGCAATGATGGTATGTTCACCTCACTAGAAGACCCCGGAGACAAAGAGCAAGTCACCTTTGGTGATAATTCAAAGGAAAAAGTCATTGGGTTGGGTAAAATTGCTATCTTTAACGATTTGTCTATTTCTAATGTCTTATTTGTCAAGTCTTTAAGTTTTAATCTTCTCTCAATCGCACAATTGTGCGATCTTGGACTAACGTGTGCTTTTAACAAGAATGGTGTTGTAGTAAGAAGTGAAAAAGACAAGTCCATGGTGTTTCAAGGGTTCCGGCACGGGCATCTCTATCTTGTTGACTTTAGCAACATGGAGACTTCATCAACAACTTGCCTCTTCTCCAAGTCTTCCTTGGGTTGGCTTTGGCACAGACGCATTGCACACATTGGAATGAGCTAACTCAAGAAAGTTGTCAAGAAAGGAATGGTGACCGGCGTGAAGGACGTCACATTTGAAAAGGACAAGCTTTGTAGCGCATGTCAAGCCGGCAAGCAAGTTGCAAGTCACCATCCAATGAAGATTTGTGTCTCAACCTCCAAGCCACTTCAACTTCTCCACATGGATCTATTCGGTCCCACTACTTATGAGAGCATTGGTGGTAAACTCTATTGCCTAGCCATTGTTGATGATTTTACACGGTATACTTGGACATTGTTTCTAGGTGATAAGAGTGAGACTCCGGACAAGTTCAAGATCTTCACCAAGCGGGCTGAACGTGAGTTGTGGCTCAAAATTGTGAAAGTCCAGAATGACAATGGCTCCGAATTCAAGAATTACAAGGTGGATGAGTAGTGTGATGAAGAAGGCATCAAGCATGAATTCTCCGCCACCTACACACCTCAACAAAATGGAGTTATTGAGAGAAAGAACAAACCGTTGATCACTCTTGCAAGAGCCATGTTGGATGACTATGGCACGTCGGAAGATTTTTGGGCGGAAGCAATTAACACGGCGTGTCATGCTTCAAATCGTGTCTATCTCCATTGGCTACTTGGCAAGACACCATATGAGCTCCTCATTGGGAGGAAACCCAACATCTCCTACTTCTGGGTCTTCAATTGCAAGTGCTTCATCTACAAAACAAAAAGGTTCAGTAACTTCGAAAAACGTTGCGATGTTGGTTTCGTTGTGGGTTATGCATCAAACTCGAAGGCATACCGTGTATTCAATCAAACCACTGGAATTATTGAGGAAACGTGTGACGTAGAGTTTGATGTGACTAATGGCTCCCAAGAGGAGATGTTCTCTCATGATGATGTAGATGATGAACCTCTACGCGATGCTATGAAGAACATGACTATAGGGGATGTAAAGCCAGAGGAGGTGCATGAAGACAATGATCAAGGGGGAGGAAACTCTCCATCAAGACCAAGCACCTCCATGTCACCTCAAGTGGATGAAAATGAAGAAAGAGAGCTAGAACAAGGAGGAGTTGATGAAGTGCCAGACAATCAAAATCATGGAGTGCCACAAGCATCAAATGATGAGTCATGGAGTGCCACAAGCATCAAATGATGAGTCATCATCACCCATAGCACCAAGAAGGCCACTAGTGAGATATGGACGCATCTCCAAGGATCATCCCATCGACCAAGTGATTGGGAGTCCTTCAAGGGGAGTAAGAACTCGTTCTCGTAACCTTGTCTCATTTTGTGAACATTACTCGTTTGTTTCTTGTGTGGAGCCTACTTGTGTAGAGGATGCTCTTGCGGACCCTGATTGGATCATAGCCATGCAAGAGGAGTTAAACAACTTCGCTCGCAATGGAGTGTGGGTGCTTGAAGAGCGTCCAAAGGACAAGAACATCATTGGCACCAAGTGGGTCTTCCGCAACAAACAAGATGAACATGGTGTGGTGGTGCGCAACAAGACAAGGCTTGTGGCAAAGGGATTTGCACAAGTTGAAGGTTTAGATTTTGGAGAAACATTCGCCCCCGGTTGCACGACTTGAAGCCATCCGTATCCTTCTCGCTTACTTTTCACATCATAAGATAAAACTTTATCAAATGGATGTGAAGAGCGCCTTTCTCAATGGTTACATTAATGAACTATTTATGTTGACCAACCGCCCGGATTTGAAGATCCGAGAAAGCCAAACCATGTGTATAGGTTGCACAAGGCCTTGTACAAGCATAAACATTGTTGAAGGTTTGGTAAAACTGCTGCTTCAATTTATGTAGAGTCTTTCTTGTTTCAAACTTTTGAATACTCAAATGAAGTCCAAACACTTCCACTCTAGGTGCATTTGAAAGGTGAGAAGTTAAATTTCACTTCATAGAAAGGAAGATTTTTAAGTTGTATAGTGAAACCAACGGTAATTTCAGATCCAAATTTAGGATGAGCTGAAAATTTAGACTTGAAGAATATTCTAAGTGTAGCCTGACTTGCTTGTTATCATGAGATATTTGGGTGCAACTAGGAGTGACTAGATGAAAATTTTGAGCCATGCTTAGTGTAGCAAAAGTGAAGTTCACGGTATGTACGACAACTTTGATAATGGCGCTAAGCTCAGTTGCTTAATGAATCTAAAAGTCTCATTAGGGTCCAAATTTGGCCACGATCACAATTGGCACCTTCCGAAGAATTTCTGGTTTGAATTGGTCTCGACTTTTAAACCTCATAACATATAATTTTAAAGATGGTCATAATATCAAAGTTGAAGGTAACATCCTGAACTAAGACTTTTGTATTTGGTGTTTTGCTTAAAAGCTTGTGGGTGGTGACTTAAACAACCAAACCTCGTAGAGTTTTGTATTCTTCCTAGAAAAATTTTGACTTAGTGATTTCTCTAGCTAGTTCTCATTGCTCTCTAAGCATAATCAAGTCTTAATTCATTATTAGTTTGCCTCTAACTGTGTGTTAAGGCTTTTGAGATGCCGGGGGCATCACACGCTCGGGCATATTTACCTGCCGGTCGCCTTTGGCACCGCGGAAAATTTCCACATAGAGACGCGGCGCTTCGAGGTCCCGACCTTCAACTCCGTCTATAACACCATCATTGGACATCCTGGGCTCACCAAGTTCATGGCCATCCCGCACTATCCATACCTCGTCCTCAAGATGCAAGCTCCAACCGGCATTCTCAACATACGGGCTGACTTCAAAGGAGCTTCGGAGTGTGTATAGGAAACAATCCAGATGGCCCTTGAACATAACAACATGGCAGCGCAGAAGAAGCTCACATGCCACAGGAAGACCTCCAGATCTCGACTCAAGAAGTGACATCAAGTGCAGCGATACAACCGGCGGTCCCTACGAAGGAAATAAGCCTCGATCCCTCAGACGCGACCAAGACGACTGCCATCAACGCTCTTCTTCCTCTCAAATAGGAAGACGTGCTCATCTAGTTCCTAAGGGCCAATCGTGACATGTTTGCATGGAAGCCTGCGGATATGCCTGGGTTCTGAGGGAACTGGCCGAGCACCAACTCAAGGTGTTCCCTAACGCGAAACCCATCAAGCAGAGGCTGCGGCGATTTACTCCTAAAAAGCGAGAGGCAATTAGGGCTGAGTTAACCCGGCTGAAGGCTGTCGGTTTTATTAGAGAAGTCATGCATCCCGAGTGGCTTGCAAATCCTGTACTCGTTCTTAAAAAGAATAAGAAGGACTGGCGCAAGTGTGTTGATTATACCGATCTCAATAAGCACTACCCTAAGGACCCGTTTGGTTTGCCTCGTATATATCAGGTCGTTGACTCTACGGCCGGTTGTGCGCTACTCTTTTTTCTCGATTGTTACTCGGTGTTGGCAACGGAATTTGGCCGCCCCTGTTAATGGGTCAAGATTGGCTTTGGGCTGGAAAGAAGTCGTCCAAGGAAGCGAAGACGGAAAGATAGAACAGGATATTGGGCCTTGTATCCTAGATTAAAGAGTCCAGTTTTAGTTAGTTAGGGTTTGTAGCTTAATTACGGAAGGTTGCCCTAGTCTGCGGACTATAAATATATACCATTACTATCGAAATAAAGTTGACGACATACGTTCATCGAGCAGCAGCTGTCTCTATCTCCCCTCGGTGCATCGCCACCTCTAGCGACTAAAGTTTCAGGTAATCGTCATGCTGCCTTAACGATTTAATTCGTTACACGCATTACGACGTTAGTCGCCTAACAAATCGTGTGCTGAAGTGTTTTTGATGGCACGGTTTGTTAGTTACCATGATGAATCTTGCGATAAGCTTTGCTTAGCGCGAGATCCATTAGTTATCCCGATGAATTAGCTTGGCATGAGATCTATCACGTGTATGAGCCGATATGCTTGCATGTCGGCTTATACACAACTCGTTGTTATGCTAATATCTGTTGTGGTGCACGCTTTTATGCTGCCGGTTCGTGATCAGTTTAGCATGTGTGATGTCCCCAGCATCTCAAAAGCCTTAACACAACATTAAAGACAAACTAATAATGAATTAAGACTTGATTATGCTTAGAGAGCAATGAGGACTAGCTAGAGAAATCACTAAGTCAAAATTTTTCTAGGAAGAATACAAAACTCTACGTGGTTTGGTTGTTTAAGTCACCACCCACAAGCTTTTATGCAAAACACCAAATACAAAGTCTTAGTTCGGAATGTTACCTTCAACCTTGATAGTACGACCATCTTAAAAATCATATGTTATGTGGTCTAAAAGTCGGGGCAAAACCAAACCAGAAGTTCTTGAAAGGTGCCCCTTGTGATCGTGACCAAATTTGGACCCTAATAAAACTTTCAAATTTCTTAAGCACCTAGGTTCAGCCCCAGTATCAAAGTGGTTCCACGTACTGTGAATTTCACTTTTGCTACACTGAGCATAGTTCCAAACTGTAATCTACTTATTTCAAATTGAACCCAAATATCTCATGGAAACAACCAAGTCGGCCTACACTTAGAATAATTCCCAAGTCTGAATTTCAGCCCTTCCCAAATTTTAATCTGAAATTACTTTTGATTTCACTATACAACTTAAAAATCTTCCTTTCTATGAAGTGTAATTTAACTTATCACCTTTCAAATGCACCTATAGTGGAAGTGTTTGGACTTCATTTGAGGATTCAAAAGTTTGAAACAAGGAAGACTCTACATAAATTGAAGCTGCAGTTTTACCAAACCTTCAACAATGTTTGTGGTTGTAATTCAAAATCTGTGGTGATCCAAGCTAGACTTTATATACCAAACTTGTAGATAATTCTATTAGGAACAACTTTGGTAATTGGAGTGTTGACATGCACAGTGATTTGGATGGTGCTTTGGGTCTTTTTATGTAAATCTGTGAATCTGCCAAAACATGACCTGTGTTGTAAATTCAAAATTCCCTTGACTTACAGCCAAAATCTTGCTATGCTTTTATTGAGAAGTTTGTAATACATAAAATTCTGCACAATATTGGTATAACACTCTTTGTATGAAAGTGGTCACAAAATGGACTTTAAGAATTTCTAAGCTAATGATTTCAGTTGGTCAAACCTGGGTCTGCTCGTTAAATTCAAATTTAAACTATATTTTTGCATAGAACATGGTGTAAAAGTTTGTAAGAAAGTTGTAGAGTACAAAGTTTACAACAGTTCTTGTATTTTGGGTTTGATCAAATTCGGTTTCTAGGGTGTCCAAAATGTTGAAATCCAAACAGAGCTTTCGGCACTCAAACCACCCTTTTCAATTTCGGGATTTTTCCATCCATCTGCGTCTATGACACGCGGGCCCCGCGCGTCAGCTCATTTTGGATCACCCCGGTGGATGACAGCCGCAGGCTCCATGTCACGCCCAGTTCTCAACCAACGGAACCGGAGCAACATATATGTGCCAGGAACGTGTCTCACATATATTATGACAATAGTGACATCACAGAACGTGCATAAACGATAAATAAAATGTTTACATAGAGTATATCATCACTTTATTACAATAAGACAACATGTCTTTAAACCAGAGTCATAGCGGAAGCGTAAACGAAGATAAACGAGCCGCCACAGGGACGTCGACTGGTGGACCGGTACGCCTAGAACTCGTTGAAGTCCTGAATATACTCTTCGAAGTCTTCTGGAGCTGAGCAGCGGTTGGGTTCCAGCCAACTGTAGGTTTAAAGTAAAGCAAGCGTGAGTATTTCATACTCAACAAGCATAACAAGAACTATGAGGCATCTAGGGTTGGCTGACACTTAGCATGAGCTTTTAGTTGGTCAAGTTTTATTAAGCGACTAATTACTACAAGTGAGTTGGTAAACCATTAACCCAAGATATTGCATCAGAACATTATTCAACAACATTAACATAAGAACCACTTTCAAAACCCAACAGAACCACTAATCTGCATAAAGGATCTGGGCCGCTCATAACCGTGAGCACGGCTGACATGTCAGTTTTACACTCTCGAGAGGTCGTACATCTTTACCCATGAGTCGTGGGCTACGCTAGTGGTCCACCACATTACCTTAGATGAGATGGCTAGCAAGCACACTACGAGGCCTTTACAAAGATCACGTTGGTAAGGTGTAACCGCTAAGGTTTCATGGTGCGCAGCTGTGGAGCAAGCCTCAAGGGGAGATAAACGCACTCAACCCAAGTAGCGCGAGGGCCACAGAAGCTCACCTCCCCTCTTGCCCCGTCGGTAAGTTACTCCCAAACCAATGCAACTCAATTAGTTAGCCAAGACCGTCCCATTCCAGTCTCATGGTAGCACTGTTGTCCTAGGTTGTCGCTTTGCGAACCGGTCCTTACGGAGAGTGGCTATAAGCAAAAACACATGCTCATGCCCCCTAAACCAAGTTGCTAAAAAGCCATTTTTAAAGGAACATGAACCACAAAGGGTCAAGCTCAAGATTTGATTGCATGGATCCATTAATCAAAATTATTAACAAAAGACACATGAGTTCGCACAGCAACTAGCAAAACTTAACCAACATGCAACCCATAGGTAAACATATCGATAAAAGAGGCTAGGTACAGTCCTATTTGGCATACAAAAATTAGACACATGCATATGAAGTGATTAAAGGGTTGTTAGGTTGTGTTCATGCTATACTTGCCTTGCTCAAACTGGTCTTGAGTCTGCTGCTCAACACCCTCAAACTGCTGCTCAACACCCTCAAACTGCTGCTCTTCGTCACCAACAAACTGCTCACCGTCTAACCACGTTCACGACAACATACAAGCATTTCCACGCATACATACATGCAAACAATTATCAAAAGATGAGAAACAGTACATCATATCATAAAAACAGAAGGAAAAACTGTACTAAAAACATTCTACATGTTTCTACGGTCGCGTGAGCGCAAGAATCACTCAAATCGGAGTTAAAACGCGAAAGTTATGCATAAAACGGGCTCCTAGGGGCATAACTGTGATAGAAACATTGAAACCAGGGGCTAGATTTGAAAAACCGAGGACTTAAACGTAATTGACTATAGCCGCCGAGGATTTCCGGGCAAAAACCCAATACCTGGACCGCGGGTTCAAAAACCAGAAAGCTCAGGGTCTAAACCGATAAAAACAGGACTAAAACCTAAATACTTTTCAACGCAGGTGGACTGCGGGTTGATTTCCAGGAAATGCGGGGGCCTTTCTGCGAAAGTCCCGCGGTGGACTCGGTCAGCGTGACGTGGCTGACTCGTGGCCGGCCGCGTGGCCTGACAAGCGGGGCCGGGGCTGACTGGGATTATGAAGGCGACGTGGCGCGTTCCGATTGGCCCGCGAAGGGGTATCCCACGATATAATCCTGGCCGTTGACGACGGATCAGACGGCCAGGGCGGAAGGGAACAGGGAGGCGCTGGCGGTGACCTTCCCCTGTGGCGGAGTTCGGCCCGCGCGGCGGCGGCTCGCCGGCGTGGCGCACGCTGGGGCCTAGGGAGGGTTCCGCTGGACTAGGGTTAGACCAAGAGAGAGAGGGAGCCAAGGCGAAGCTCACCAGGGGCTCGGTTCGGACGAAGAAGTGACGGGGAAAGCCCGCGACGGAGGACGGCGGAAGGTGAGGGTCGGCACTCGCGGACACCGGCGACGGCGTCGCGTTCTTGCGACCACAATCCACGGAGCAGCTCCGCTAAGGTCCTGCGAACGACAAGGCGGGGATTAGAAGGCCGGAGATGGCACACCGACGGCGAATTCGGTGTCGAAGCATCTTACCGACGCAGAGCTCTGGCGGCGGATTGCGGGCGCGATGAGGCACGAGGGCGGAATTGGAGAGGTGGAGTGGTAAAGGAGCTCGGGGCGACGCTCGGGGTCGGGTTTTATAGGAGCTTAGGACGCTACAAGGCGGTGTACAGAGAAAGGGTGGACGGCGGCTTTGAAACCCGTCAAGGCGCAGTGAGGGAAAGGAGGGAAAAGGGGGAAACCGGCGCGGCAGGTGCGGGATTGAAGGCGAGGGTTTAAGGAAGGGAGCGGTTGAGGGTTCAGAGGAAGCTTCCTTTGCTCGGGCGTCGACGTGGCTGAGCAGAGAGAGGCAGGCGGGCGTGGATCGCGGCGGGAGGAAGGGGATGGGTCTGACTGGTGGGGTCCGCCTGACAGTGGGGGCGGGGCGCAGGGCGCTGCGGGTCGGCGCGCTGAGAGAGAGAGGGCGCGGGTTGGGCCGGCCTTCGGCCCAGGCGGGAAGGGGAGGCGGGGTTTGGCCGGGCCGGGGCCCAAGCGGGGAGAGTGGGGCGCCGGGGTGGCTGGGCCGAGCCGGTCTGCTTGGCTTGACCCCTCCCCCCTTTTTTTTTCCTTTTTCTTTTCTGTTTTTGAATTATTTTGAATGGAGATAGAAATGGTTCTAAAATTCAAATGAATTTGAATTTGAATCCTTAATTCAAGCAAACAAGAGACAATGCACCGGCATGTAATGGACAAGAAAGTTGGGCCTATGATAAATTTTATTCTAGTATTTATTTTAAATAAAACCTGTTAAATGCAAACTAAACATATAAGCCTTAGGAATATTAAATAAATTGCTTGAATTTTATTGTGAAATGCTGGAATTTAAACTAGGGTGTTACAAACCTACCCCCCTTAACAGGAATCTCGCCCCCGAGATTCTCATAGGTGGTTAGCAAAGAGACCAGGATAAGTTGCTCTCAACTCCTCCTCTCTTTCTCAAGTTGCCTCATCCTCCGTGTGATGTTTCCACTGCACTTTGCACATTTTGACCCTCCTATTTCGGGTAACCCTTTCAGATGTTTCAAGAATCTTCACCGAGTGTTCAGTATATGTCAAATCCTCCTGCACATCCAGACCTTCGAGTGGTGCTTGTTCTTCCGGCGCCCTCAAACACTTCTTTAGTTGGGACACATGGAACACATTGTGTATGCCAGATAGGTTTGATGGCAACTCCAACTTATAAGCCACTTTGCCTTTCCTTTCCACTATCTCGAATGGACCGATGTATCTTGGTGCCAGCTTCCCTTTCATATTAAACCTCCGAATACCTCTCATTGGTGACACCTTCAAATACACAAAGTCATCAACCTTAAAGGTCAAGTCCCTGCGTCGCACATCTGCATAGCTCTTCTGTCTGGACTGAGCAACTCTCAAGTTCTCACGTACTATCTTGATCTGCTGTTCAGCATCCCTGATAAGGTCGGGTCCGAACACCTGCTTCTCTCCTGTTTGGTTCCAAAATAGCGGTGTCTTGCACCTTTTGCCATACAGTGCCTCAAACGGTGACTTCTTCAGACTGGCTTGGTAGCTGTTGTTATAAGAGAACTCAGCGTAAGGCAGACTCTTATCCCAACTGGTTCCGTACTGTATAGGACACGCCCTCAATATGTCCTCCAGAATCTGATTTGTTCTTTCAGTCTGACCATCTGTCTGTGGGTGATATGCTGTACTGAACCGAAGCTTAGAATCCAAGGAATCATGCAACTGCTCCCAGAAACAAGATGTGAACTGTGACCCTCTATCAGATATGTCCGCTTAGGCACACCATGCAAGCAAATGATTCTGGAGATGTACAATTCTGCTAACCTTGCACCCGAATAGGTAGTGTTCACCGGAATGAAATGAGCAACCTTGGTCAACCGATCAACAACTACCCAGATCGAGTTGTAACCTTTCTAAGTCCTGGGTAACCCCACAATGAAATCCATACTTATTTCCTCCCATTTCCACTTTGGAATCTTCAAGGGTTGCAACAAACCTGCAGGTCTCTGATGTTCAGCCTTCACACGCTGACAAGTGTCACATACTGCAACATATTCTGCCACTACTCTCTTCATTCCATACCACCAGAACCTTTCCTTCAAATCATGATACATCTTTGTACTGCCTGGGTGAATTGAGTAAGCGGTGTCGTGAGCCTCACTGAGTATTAACTTCTTGATACTGTCCACATCTGGCACGCAGATCCGGTTCTTGTACCATACAGTACCCTGTTCATCTTCACGAAAGTGTGGCGCCTTGCCCAACTTGATCTGTTCTCGGATCTCCGGAATTTTCTCGTCCGTTTTCTGATGGTTCCTTATCTCTTATTCAAGGGTAGGCTCTGCTTCAAAAGTTGCTACTGTGGTGTGATGCACGAATCCCAAATTCAAACTCTCAAATTCTGCACACAGCTCAAAAGGCATCTGAAAAGCAACTGCCATGTTAACATAACTTTTTCTGCTTAAGGCATCTGCTACCACATTAGCTTTCCCTGGATGGTAATGTATCTCCAGGTCATAATTTTTAATCAACTCTAGCCATCTTCTCTGCCTCATATTCAGCTCATTCTATGTGAAGATATATTTAAGACTCTTATGGTCGGTGTATATCTCACATTTATTCCCGAATAAATAATGCCTCCAGATCTTCAGAGCATGTACAACAGCTGCTAACTCCAGATCATGAGTGGGATAATTGACCTCATGCTTTCTTAACTAGCGTGAACCATAAGCAATCACCTTACCCTCCTGCATCAGCACACAACCCAAACCTTCCTTAGAGGCATCACAATACACGGTGAAACTCTTGGTTAAGTCTGGTAGAGTAAGCACTGGGGCTGTGGTGAGTCTCTTCTTTAATTCATCAAATGCAGCTTGCCTCTCCTTAGTCCAAATAAATGGAACACCCTTCTCAAGCAATGATGTCATTGGTTTTGCAATCCTGGAGAAACTCTCAATAAACCTTGTGTAATATCCTGCTAGACCCAAAAATCCACGAACTTCTTTCACAACTTCTGGCACCTTCCAATCCATGACACTGCTGATCTTGCTAGGATCCACCATGATTCCACCTTTTGAGACTATATGTCCCAAGAAAGGCACTTGATCAAGCCAAAACTCACACTTGCTCAACTTTGCATACAACTTATGTTCTCTTAGCTTCTGCAAAACTAATCTCAAGTGTTCTTCATGTTCTTCTTCTATCTTGGAATAGATCAATATATCATCAATGAACACCATAACAAACTTGTCAAGATACTCCATAAACACCTTGTTCATAAGATTCATGAAATAAGCAGGAGCATTTGTCAACCCAAAAGACATCACTGTATATTCATATAACCCAAATCTGGTAATGAAAGCAGTCTTTGGAATATCGGAAGGACGAATCTTCATTTGATGATAACCCGACCTCAAATCAATTTTTGAGAACACACATGCACCTTGCAACTGATCAAACAAATCATCTATTCGAGGTAAGGGGTATTTATTTTTGATGGTGACATCATTCAAAGCTCTATAATCCACACACATTCTTCTTGACCCATCCTTCTTATCAACAAACAGAACCGGAAAGGCCCAAGGTGAAGAACTAGGCCATATAAACCCTTTTCCTAACAACTCATCTATATTTTCCTTTATTAACTCTTGTTCTTTGGGTGCCACTCTATATTGCCTTTTTGCTATAGGGGCTGTACCAGGTAAAAGTTCTATTAAAAATTCAACTTCTCGGTCAGGTGGCATACCTGGTAACTCTTCTGGAAAGACATCCGGGTACTCGCACACTACTCGAATTCCCTCCGTGGGCTTCGCCTCCATCTGATGTAGACAACCGAAAGGTTCGGTGGCACTGACTTCCACTTTCTGACCATCAGGAGCTGTTAAGTGGACGGTTCGCTTGGCACAATCAATTCTGACATCCCACTTAGGAAGCGTTTCCATTCCCAAGATGATATCAATTCCCGCGGAACCAATGATTATCAACTTGGTGCAGAATTCTACCCCCCCTTATGTTTATGCTAACTCGAGGGCATATTAAACTTGTGCTCAACGTTCCCCCCGGTGTAGATACTACCATGGGTCTACTTGTAGACCTTATAGGAATATTGTACTGCTCAGCATATGATTTGGTAATAAATGAATGCGTGGCACCAGTATCAAAAAGAACTGTAGCGGGGTGAGAGTTGACTAGGAACGTACCAAGCACGACGTTAGAGGCTTCAGCTGCAGACTCAGCTGTCACATGATTCACCTTCCCTTGCCACGGCGCCCTGCCCTGTTGATTGGGGCGCCCTTGCTGCGGCTGGGGAGGGTTCTGCCTTTGGTCCGATTGCTGCCCCTGTTGGTTACCTTGCACCTTACGGGGACAAGCATTAGCGTAGTGGCCCGCTCCACCACACTTGTAGCAAGGCCCAACACCTGTAGTCTGGTTTGTGGTGGGAGGGGTGGTCTGCACTTGGCGCTGAGCTGGATACATAGGACGAGCTGGCTGACCCTGGTAGCGCTGCTGGTACTGGTAGCCTTGCTGTCCTTGAGCCCGCTGCTGCTGTGAGCTCGGACCCTGAGAGAAACGGGGGCGGGTGTTGCTGCTTGATGAAGAGTTGTTGTACTTCCTCTTCCTTTCTTCAATCTCCTGGCGCTTCCTTTCAGTGAAAAGAGCCCTGTCCACCAGTTGATGGAAGCTAGGAAAGGTATGGTTCATCAGCTGGTATTGGAGCTCATCATTTAGACCTTCCAAGAAGTATTCCTATTTCTCCCTGTCCTCTGCCACCTCTGCAGTGGCATACCTGGCCAACTGAAGGAACTTATCCCTATACTCAGTCACCGACATGCTGCCCTGCTTCAGGGAAAGAAACTCCTTCTTCTTCATTTTCATCAACCCCGCAGGCACATGGTGGTTGTGGAAGTTCTCCCTGAACTGTGCCCAAGTGAAAGCATCCCTATCTTGGGGTCTGTAAGATTCCCACCAATCCAGGGCTGCACCTCTTAGCTGATCGGAACCATACAAAACCCTCTCCCGGTCATTGCATTGAGCAATCTCCAGCTGGCGTTCCACTGCGCGAAGCCAATCATCAGCTTGCAGTAGCTCTGTGGCATGGGAGAAGGTTGGTGGATGACCCTTCAGGAAATCTCCACGCCTGTCCCTAGGTGGTGGGGGTGGTGGTTGAGCTTGAGCTTGCTGGAGAACGTGCACCGCGTTGGTCATTGTCGCCATCATCTGCATCTGGAGGTTGTAAAACTGCTCTGGTGTCAGTGGTGGAGGGTTGGGCAGCGGGTTGCCACCCCCTGGTTACCCTGGCTAGCATTTCCACCAGTAGCGTTGCGCCTTGTGTTAACCATCTGTTTGTAACAGAGACACCGTAAGCACATAACCAACATATGGGTGCACAAGCAGTAGCGACTAATGATAAAGTAGTAAGAGCGATAGAGTGGATATAGTGTTTAACCCCACGAACTAACTTATAACATTAACTTGTTCATGCTGGGACAAATCCCCACAGCTGGATAACACACAACCAAAGATCCAAATCAAACATGGTTCAAAATAACAAACAACCAGCCAACACAACTTAACTTAAGTTCCACACGACCAACTCAACACGACAACTTAAACAAACGTGCTAACGCGATACATGAGGACGACTAGTCATCCCGAGGGAGTATCCTGGTGGCACCACCTAACTCTCCCGTGCCAGGCCTCCTGCGAGGGGGGGTCTGAGCCGGATCCACCACTGGCACCTGGGGCGGTGGACCTGCCACTCGGTCCAGCTGCGCCTGAAGGTGGAACACCTCACCGTTCCGATGATGGAGCTCCTCGGACACCCTGACGTAGGCAGTGATCAGGGTTGACACATACCGGACCAGCTTCAGCAGCTGCCGGTTGTCCTCACCCCGGATGGACGCTATCTCGTGCTCAGTATCCCCGGACTGCCGGCGGGGGAAGTAGCGGTACTGAGTCTGGCAGAGCGGAGTGTGGTAGTGCTGGCAGAGGACCCCAAGAGCCTGCTGAGCAGCATCCTCCATGGCCATCTCCATGGTCTCGTGCTCCGCGATGCTGTAGTGCTGGCGCAGCACGGTGTGTCCCCCATGGTTGGGGTTGGGCTCCAGGATCTGCGCACCGGCGGACCAGAGGGTGGTGTGGTCCGGGCGCGCTCGCTGCCGGACCTGGTAGACGACCTCATGGGTAGTGTAACCCAAGTCGAAGAGGTAGTCGCGGAGTAGCCCCGAGAACTCCAGGTCAGCACCGTGGTGTGGGTGCGTCAGGTCGACCCAGGTGTCAACCTCCCGCTGGCCACCCTCGTCGGAAGGGACAGCCACGCGGAACGGCCACTCGGGTGTGGCCGGCGGTGGCGGTGCCGGTGAAGCTGCAGGCGCCGCTGGAGAAGGTGGTGGTGTCGGCGCACGCAGGGAAGGAGGTGTCGGTGTCGGCAGGCATGGCGGTGGGGCCTCCTCACGCGCATCACCGTCGTCGTCGGAGTCGAGGTAGTAAACTACCTCCACTGGGTCCTCCTCCTCCTCCTCCTCCTCCTCCTCCGGCTGTGTCCGCCGGAAGCAGACCATTCCCCTCAAAGGGGTGTGGCGCCTGGTCCATGGGAGCGTACTCGAAGGGTGGTGGTGGCAACGGCTCGGGCAGCTCCGGTGACGGAGGCTCGATCTGCTGTGGTGGACGAGGTACTGGGGTACGCCGTGGGGTCGGTGGTGCAACACGGCGAAGGCGGCCCCCGGTACTCTTGCGGGCGGTTTGCTTGCTGCGTGCCATGACCTATAAGGAGGATGGAGTAAGATGGAGATCAGTTCTATATGATTGAATGAATAAAGCAAGAAGTAATAATTTAACATAGAGTGAACATATAATTTGATAGTGAAAATAAAATTTTCATAATACAGCAAGAGGGCAAAAGGGGAATGAGGTCCTTATTTACGTCCGTTTCTAACTAGGCTTCCGTCCTACAGTCAACACGGCTCTGATACCACTTTGTCACGCCTAGTTCTCAACCGACGGAACCGGAACAACATATATGTGCCAGGAACGTGTCTCACATATATTATGACAATAGTGACATCACAGAATGTGCATAAACGATAAATAAAATGTTTACATAGAGTACATCATCACTTTATTACAATAAGACAACGTCTTTAAACCAGAGTCATAGCGAAAGCGTAAACGAAGATAAACGAGCCGCCACAGGGACGTCGGCTGGTGGACCGGTACGCCTAGAACTCATTGAAGTCCTGAACATACTCTTCGAAGTCTTCTGGAGCTGAGCAGCGGTTGGGTTCCAGCCAACAGTAGGTTTAAAGTAAAGCAAGCGTGAGTATTTCATACTCAACAAGCATAACATGAACTATGATGCATCTAGGGTTGGCTGACACTTAGCATGAGCTTTTAGTTGGTCAAGTTTTATTAAGCGACTAATTACTACAAGTGAGTTGGTAAACCATTAACCCAAGATATTGCATCAGAACATTATTCAACAACATTAACATAAGAACCACTTTCAAAACCCAACAGAACCACTAATCTGCATAAAGGATCTGGGCCGCTCATAACCGTGAGCACGGCTGACATGTCAGTTTTACACTCTCGAGAGGTCGTACATCTTTACCCATGAGTCGTGGGCTACGCTAGTGGTCCACCACATTACCTTAGATGAGATGGCTAGCAAGCACACTACGAGGCCTTTACAAAGATCACGTTGGTAAGGTGTAACCGCTAAGGTTTCAGGGTTCGCAACTGTGGAGCAAGCCTCAAGGGGAGATAAACGCACTCAACCCAAGTAGCGCGAGGGCCACAGAAGCTCACCTTCCCTCTTGCCCCGTCGGTAAGTTACTCCCAAACCAATGCAACCCAATTAGTTAGCCAAGACCGTCCCATTCCAGTCTCATGGTAGCACTATTGTCCCAGGTTGTCGCTTTGCGAACCGGTCCTTACGGAGAGTGGCTATAAGCAAAAACACATTCTCATGCCCCCTAAACCAAGTTGCTAGAAAGCCATTTTTAAAGGAACATGAACCACAAAGGGTCAAGCTCAAGATTTGATTGCATGGATCCATTAATCAAAATTATTAACAAAAGACACATGAGTTCGCGCAGCAACTAGCAAAACTTAACCAACATGCAACCCATAGGTAAACATATCAATAAAAGAGGCTAGGTACAGTCCTATTTGTCATACAAAAATTAGACACATGCATATGAAGTGATTAAATGGTTGTTAGGCTGTGTTCATGCTATACTTGCCTTGCTCAAACTGGTCTTGAGTCTGCTGCTCAACACCCTCAAACTGCTGCTCTTCATCACCAACAAACTGCTCACCGTCTAACCACGTTCACGGCAACATACAAGCATTTCCACGCATACATACATGCAAACAATTATCAAAAGGTGAGAAACAGTACATCATATCATAAAAATAGAAGATAAAACTGTACTAAAAACATTCTACATGTTTCTACGGTCGCATGAGCGCAAGAATCACTCAAATCGGAGTTAAAACGCGAAAGTTATGCATAAAACGGGCTCCTAGGGGCATAACTGTGATAGAAACATTGAAACCAGGGGCTAGATTTGAAAAACTGAGGACTTAAACGTAATTAACTATAGCCGCCGAGGATTTCTGGGCAAAAACCCGATACCTGGACCGCGGGTTCGAAAACCAGAAAGCTCAGGGTCTAAACCGATAAAAATAGGACTAAAACCTAAATACTTTTCAACGCAGGTGGAATGCGGGTTGATTTCCAGGAAATGCGGGGGCCTTACTGCGAAAGTCCCGTGGTGGACTCGGTCAGCGCGACGTGGCTGACTCGTGGCCGGCCGCGTGGCCTGACAAGCGGGGCCAGGGCTGACTAGGATTATGAAGGCGACGTGGCGCGTTCCGATTGGCCCGCGAAGGGGTATCTCACGATATAATCCTGGCCGTTGACGACGGATCAGACGGCCAGGGCGGAAGGGAACGGTGAGGCGCCGGCGGTGACCTTCCCCTGCGGCGGAGTTCGGCCCGCGCGGCGGCGGCTCGCCGGCGTGGCGCACGCCGGGGCCTAGGGAGAGTTCCGCTGGACTAGGGTTAGACCAAGAGAGAGAGGGAGCCAAGGCGAAGCTCACCAGGGGCTCGGTTTGGGCGAAGAAGTGACAGGGAAAGCCCGCGACGGAGGACGACAGAAGGTGAGGGTCGGCACTCGCGGACACGGGCGACGGCGTCGCGTTCTTGCGACCACAATCCACGGAGCAGCTCCGCTAAGGTCCTGCGAACGACAAGGCGGGGATTAGAAGGCCGGAGATGGCACACCGACGGTGAATTCGGTGTCGAAGCATCTTACCGACGCAGAGCTCCGGCGGCGGATTGCGGGCGCGACGAGGCACGAGGGCGGAATTGGAGAGGTGGAGTGGTAAAGGAGCTCGGGGCGACGCTTGGGGTCAGGTTTTATAGGAGCTTAGGACGCTAGAAGGCGGTGTACAGAGAAAGGGTGGACGGCGGCTTTGAAACCCGTCAAGGCGCAGTGAGGGAAAGGAGGGAAAAGGGGGAAACCGGCGCGGTGGGTGCGGGATTGAAGGCGAGGGTTTAAGGAAGGGAGCGGGTGAGGGTTCGGAGGAAGCTTCCTTTGCTTGGGCGTCGACGTGGCCGAGCGGAGAGAGAGGCAGGTGGGCGTGGATCGCGGCGGGAGGAAGGGGATGGGTCTGACTGGTGGGGTCTGCCTGACTGTGGGGGCGGGGCGCGGGGTGCTGCGGGTCGGCGCGCTGAGAGAGAGAGGGCGCGGGTTGGGCCAGCCTTCGGCCCAAGCGGGAAGGGGAGGCGGGGTTTGGCCGGGCCGGGGCCCAGGCGGGGAGAGCGGGGCGCCGAGGTGGCGGGGCCGAGCCGGTCGGCTTGGCTTGGCCCCTCTCCCTTTTTTTTCCTTTTTCTTTTCTGTTTTTGAATTATTTTGAATGGAGATAGAAATGGTTCTAAAATTCAAATGAATTTGAATTTGAATCCTTAATTCAAGCAAACAAGAGACAATGCACCAGCATGTAATGCACAAGAAAGTTGGGCCTATGATAAATTTTATTCTAGTATTTATTTTAAATAAAACCTGTTAAATGCAAACTAAACATATAAGCCTTAGGAAAATTAAATAAATTGCTTGAATTTTATTGTGAAATGCTGGAATTTAAACTAGGGTGTTACACCCCACCACTCCGATCCTTCGTGCACGATGTCCAGTGGACCGCCTCCTTTCCACCTTCGTGGCCCACCCGTCATTGGCTCACAGCCCATGGACCGGGTCCACGCCGCGGCCACCTCCCCTCACCCCTTTTCCCTCGCGCCCACGCGGTGGACGCCGCCTGCCCGCGCCACGCGTGGCCGGCCGACGCCGACACCGGGGACGTGCCCCTACCCTGCTCCCTCCTTGTTGACGGCACTTAAGCACGCCAAATCCTTATACTGCAAGCGCACAGTATCGCGGTAGCTTTTCCCCAGGATGAGTATCTTGGGTTTGTCAATCCGAGATTAATTATGCTTAAGATGCTATCAACCTAATATTAACTAAATTACTATCTAATTCTAATAGATCTAAATAAGCTTAAATGAAAGATAAAGGCTATCTAATTGCAATCTAATAACGGTTCTAATTATACTCTAAATATACTCTAATCAAGCTCTAATCTATTGCATAAAAGGAATAATCAACGATTAAACTAAACTCGGGATAGATAGGATTTAAACAGGCAAAAGGATCCACAAGAGATATGAGACAAACAACTTAAGAACTAAGAACCACCTTGATAAAGATCTAATCAACAAGCATAGAATAAACATGAATATGAATGTCAAAGATCTACTCGAACCTTTCCCCGGGCTCCACTGTCACTGGTAACCAGGTAATCGACGAACTAGTAAACCCTAACCATCTCTAAGCATGAGCAGATTCAATCTACTGATCAGGTAAAATAGATCTACTAAAAGACATGTGAGACATCTAGATTGTGGCCACAATAACACATGTAGACATGAAGCATTGCAAAGACATGGATCATAAACATGCATAAACAAGAAGCTAAATCTAAAAGACAAACTTTATTGATCAATCATCAAGGTTTTATCAAAGTATATAAGAAGTTCGAGGGATTTACTCAAGATACATCGAAATCCGTGACCCAAAGTCGTCGAGTTGAACTAGACGAAGAAGTCGGCGGAAGATGAGCTCGAGCAGCCCTCGGGAGGACCTGGGTCGGCCGACCAGACCCCCTAGGGGTCGGCCGACCCCCAGGCCTCCTGCCTCCTCTTGCTTGCTCCTTTCGCCGAGATGTCCCTCTCGCCGAGTTGAACGCTTTTGGCCCCCGAACTCTGCCCTAAACTCTCGGTGTACAATGGATTTGTGTCGAACAATGATGCCTCTCCCCTTGGGAGGCCATATATTTATACTCCGGAGAGTCCCCTATACAAGGAATCTAATAGGTCGGTTCTAAAAGTCCTAGTAGGACTTAAACACCTATTTCCATGTGTATACAAGCCTCTAGAAGAGTCCCGGTCGTCCTCCATCTTCCCTTGCTTGGATATGAAGCCATTGTCCTAATCCTTCCAGAAATAGGATTTCCATATTCTGCAGCCTTTAGTATTTTGACCATAACTCTGTCTTCCGAAGTCCAATAAATGCAAACTCAGACTCTAAATTGTAGAGCTCGAAGAGATCTACAACTTTGGTATTCAAACTTTCTTCATTTGACATCGTTAAGGTCACCGAATTGGGCCCACAAGGTGCTGCTGTCCTGGAATCCGAGAATATCTCGAGTTTTAATTGGAAGTTTGATTGGATTTGTAATAAACCTTCCTTATCTTCATATTATTCATCCTTTATCCTCCGGAACATTCTCCATAATGGGCTTGGGTCTTCTTTTGGACTTTTAGCATAAATCCTTTCTTCGAGAAATCCTCAAATTTATATCAATTATACCTATTTTCCTGCAAAAATCAATAATGCACAAAAACAAAGAGCATTCTCGAAAACGGGGTTAATTGTTAGCAAAATAATAATAAATCATATAATTAATTTATGAAACGGCATAAAAACATATGAAATTATAACATAAATTTAATACTTAAGCCGCGTCAACAATATCCCCACACTTAGATCATGCTAGTCCTCGAGCATAAGATCGATAAATCTTAAAATAAACTCTCAACTAAATTTATGTTAATTCTAAACAAATACTTCTTAAAATAACTTTACTTTAGAAATCACTCAAATCATAACATGGGAATATTTATTTAACTTTCATGCATATAGATCCCCACAAGATTTAACGAAATCAAATGAATCATAACTATGCCAAAGTCTCCTTTCAGAATATAAAAAGAGGTTTTTCAATATAATTTTAGAAAAAACAAAATCTCTTCAAATGATCAAGAAATCACTAATCCCTTTAAATCAAGCTCTCAACAAGGCACTCATTATAAATGGCTATCCTATAAAAGATTTACTCTCTCTTCCTCACAGGAAAATATATGGAGCTTGGTAAAGGCTTAGCAAAGTTAAACATTTTATTGTTCAAATAAGTTATCTTTCTAAAGCTCAATCAATCAACTTTAAACAATTTTGGTCATCGAGAATAAAGAAAATAATATATATATATATAGACAAAGAAAAAGAAGATATAGATAGTGGACATGTGCATGTATATAATGAAAATTGGAATAAATTCCAGAACTTTTGCACATGGTTGGAAAAAGCGAAAGTCTTTGCTCATTAATTTTATAACAATAACTCAAGGCTTTCAAAGAGACTAATTTAAATGTATATATAAATTTCTCCCCCTTTCTCCTTTTTCCTAATTCTACCTCTCTTTTCCTTTCTTTCTTTTATTTATTTCGGCCACTTGGCCATTATTTTCTCCCTCTTTTTTTTTCTTTTTTTTTTCTTTTTTTTTTAATTTGACCACTTGGTCTATTATTTTTTTTTTACTATAACCTCTACTCCTTTTTCATCTCAAAAGTCCCCTTTTTAATTTAATTTTAATTAATGAGCAAAAACCTCACTTAAATAGGTAAAGGTAAACAAAATGAGATGATAAAAAGGTTTATAGGATAAAGATATTGCTTATTATTTCTAAGCAATTGGAATATAGTAAGGCTAGCAAAGATGAAAAATCGATGACCAAAAATTATTTAAAGTGATCAAAATTACTAAAGAAATCAAACTTAATCAAACTCACATGAAATAACTTGCTTATAAACTGGCTTTCATAAACTAAGCTCTAATAGGTATTAAAAACTCTCTCTTGATTTAAGGGATGTAAAACTTGATCAAATAAAGATAAATTTAATAAAAAGATTTTTTTTTATAAGTCCTCTAATCTTTTTCTTAATTGAAAACTTTGGCAAAGCTATAAAACACAATCTTCCAACAAAACATGGGTTATGCATTATTAATTATTTTAGTAATTCCCACATTACTCAAATCATGACAACTTAAGCAAAATTAATTATCAAAGTAAATGCATAGAATAAACTTAAATAAAACGAGACAAAATTAATAATAATAATAATACTTTATTAATAATAATAACGCCATCCTGTCAACTCACACCTTAGTAAGTAATAAAATATAAAAGACAATAATAATAATAATAATGATAATAATAATAAAAGGGCGTTATTATTTCAAACGCTTTATTAATCTAACGGGGAAGACACATCCCCACACTTAGCTAATGCTAAGTGTCCTAGTCATCTCTGGAGTTCGACCCTAAATTCAATCTAAACTGACTCAGAACTCCGTGTAACTACGCATACCAAAACTTGAAACAAAACCGACTTGAAAACCACCCAGGTCGGCCGAGCCTGACCTCTCTGGTCGGCCGACCTGGGCCCCTCCTCTGGCTTCTGGGCCCCAGGTTTGGTCGGTAAGTTTATTTATTAAATAAAAATATTTATGTACAGAAAAATTTGAAAAATATTTAAATTACGTAACTAAATTATTTACAAAGGATAGGTTACCTATGGAAATCTAAGGGTCATATATATGGTAATCAACTCTAACCTCTTTGAAGTTGTATGTATCAATATAATTGATTTCAATCTTGTCCTCTTCAATGTAGACCTTCAATCTTTGTCCATTTACCATATATTTGTTCCCTTCAAAATCCATAATGGTAACTGCTCCGGCAGGTGATACGTCATGAACAATATAAGGTCCATCCCATTTACTTTGTAATTTTCCTTTTCCAAATAATTTAAACCTTGAATTATAGAGAAGAACCTTATCACCTGGCTTAAACTCCTTCTTAAGAAGTTTCTTGTCAAACCATCTTTTAACCCTTTCCTTATAAATGGTAGCATTATGATAAGCTTGTAACCGTGCTTCATCAAGGGTACTTAATTGAATCCTTCTTTTGACTAAGGCGGCATCTAGATCTAAATTTAATTCCTTAATTGCCCAATAAGCTTTATGCTCCAATTCTACTGGTAAATGACAAGTTTTTCCATAAACTAACTGATAGGGTGTCATTCCAATAGGTGCTTTAAATGCAGTCCTATAAGCCCAAAGAGCATCATTAAGCTTTTTTGACCAATTTTTGCCTCCTTTAATCACCGTCTTTTTAAGAATTTCTTTTAATTGTTTATTTGATGTCTCGGCTTGGCCATTGGTCTGTGGGTGATAGGCTGTAGAAACTCTATGTTCAATTCCCATCTTTGCCAAATAATCAGTAAAGTCTTTTCCAATAAAATGCGATCCTCCATCAGAGATAATAACTCTAGGTACTCCATATCTTGGAAAGATATTATTCTTAATCATCTCTATGGACTCTTGCGTAGACGCCTTCTTACATGGCAAAGCTTCCACCCACTTTGAGACGTAATCCACAGTCACTAAAATATACTCATATCCATGTGAATTTTCAAATGGTCCCATAAAATCCATTCCCCAAACATCAAATAAATCAATTTGTAGATTGTATGTCAAAGGCATTGAATTTCTAGCTGTTATATTTCCAGTTCTCTGACACTCAGGACAAGAAGCGACAAATTTCCTTGCATCTTCATGCATTCCTGGCCAATAGAATCCACTCGCCCATATCTTAGCCTGGGTTCTGAAATGTCCATGATGCCCCCCATATTCTGCAGCGTGGCACTTTCTCAAAATCTCACTTCTCTCATCTGCAGGTACGCATCTTCTGAGGACTCCATCAGATCCAAATCTATATAGGTAGGGTGAATTCCAATAAAATTTCTTGGCTTCGGCAAGGACTTTCCTTTTTGAATTATAGTTGAGATGAGTCAGTGGCTCTCCTCTAATGGCTCTAATTACGTCTAGCATCCAAGAATCCTTATCTATAACCGCATAAAGGGTATCGTCTCTTAACGCATCTTCAATTGGTGGACCTCCTTTACTATGGCTCATTCTAGACAAGTGATCTGCCACTACATTCTCAACTCCCTTCTTGTCTCTGATTTCTACATCGAATTCTTGTAGCATTAGAATCCATCTAATTAAACGAGGTTTAGCATCCTTTTTAGTGAGGAGGTATTTAATAGCAGCATGGTCAGTGTAGACTATAACCTTTGAATTAACAATATAAGATCTAAACTTTTCAAAGGCAAAAACTACTGCTAACAACTCCTTTTCAGTAGTTGCATAATTAACTTGGGCCTCGTTAAGAGTTTTGCTGGTATAATAAATGGCATGTACTTTTCCGTCTTTTCTCTGCCCCAGCACAGCTCCTACTGCATAGTCACTGGCATCACACATGATCTCAAAAGGTAAATTCCAGTCAGGTGGTTGAATGATAGGCGCTCTAACTAGTAATTCCTTAATTTTCCTAAAGGCTACCTCACACTCATCAGTGAACTCAAAAGGAACATCCTTCTGGAGTAGGTAATTCAGTGGCTTAGCTATTTTAGAAAAATCCTTAATAAATCTCCTATAAAAGCCAGCATGTCCGAGAAAGCTTCTGAGAGATCTAATATCTGTAGGTGGTGGCAACCTTTCTACAGTCTCTATCTTGGCTTTATCTACTTCAATTCCTTTCTCAGAAATGACGTGTCCCAACACAAGTCCTTTTCTCACCATAAAATGACACTTCTCCCAATTCAACACTAAGTCTACTTCTCCACATCTCTTCAGAACTTTTTCTAGATTCCGTAGACAGTGGTCAAAACTAGTGCCGTGAACTGAGAAATCGTCCATGAAAACCTCCATGATATCTTCAATGAAGTCTGAGAAAATGGCCATCATACACCGTTGAAATGAAGCTGGTGCATTGCATAAACCAAAGGGCATTCTCCTATAGGCAAAGGTTCCATAAGGACAAGTGAAAGTTGTCTTGTGTTGATCGTCTGGATGGATAGGGATTTGAAAGAATCCAGAATAACCATCTAAATAGCAAAAATGGGTATTCTTAGCAAGTCTCTCTAGCATCTCATCTATAAAGGGTAAAGGGAAGTGATCTTTTTTAGTGGCTTTATTAAGCTTCCGGTAATCTATACACATTCTCCAACCAGTGACAGTTCGTTGTGGAATTAATTCATTTTTCTCATTTTTAACTACGGTTAAACCTCCCTTTTTAGGCACACAATGAACAGGGCTAACCCACTCACTAGTTGGTACTGGGTAGATAATTCCGGCGTTTAGCAGCTTGATTACTTCCTTCTTCACTACGGATCTCATTTCGTTACTCAGTCTCCTTTGATTGTCTACCACTGGCTTGTGGCCTTCTTCCATCGGAATCCTATGAGTACAAAATGCTGGGCTAATTCCTTTAAGATCTGCTAGAGAATAACCAATTGCCTTCTTATGTTTCCTTAACACTCCTAGCAATCTTTCCACTTCTTCTGGACTCAGCTGATCACTAACAATTACAGGATAAGTTTTATCTTCTCCTAAAAATTCATACTTAAGTCCTTCGGGCAGTGGTTTGAGCTCCACGTCGGGCGCCTCCTGTGGGTTAGGGTCACCCAGTGGCTCTACAGGAATGTCTTGGGTCTCTTCTTGATTAAGTTCAAGTTGATTAGTGGCAATGGTTGTTTCCTCAGAGAAGAATCCTTTTTCTCCTCCTTCTAATACTAATTTTAACGGCTCTCTAAAAGCGTTAATATAGTTAATACTCTCTATCTCCTCTATATCGGGAGTGAGATTAATAGGCACTTTAGATGCCGGTAGGAAATCAAAGTCATATTTTAATCCATCAATATTAATATTGACCTTTCCTTTATCATTATTAACTACAGCATTAACCAACTTAAGAAAAGGTCTACCAAAAATTATGTTAATATCATTATCGTAGACATTAATTATATAAAAATCAGTTGGTATAATGTTATTAGCAAAGTTAACTTCAACATTTTTAATTAAGCCTACAGGTCTAATTACTTCATTATTAGAAAGTTTAATTTTAATATTAGTAGAAACTAAGTGTGGTTTATCACTCAATTTAGAATAAACTTCATAGCTCATAGTACTTACCTGGGCTTCCATAGAGCAGTGAATATTGTTGAAGTCTTCTTTATTGATGGAGCAAGAAATACCAGTTGAAGATTCTTCTGGCTCCAGGTAGACGATAATCTCCTCAGTAAGTGATGACTCCGGCTTGACACCAATCACCCGCTTCACTTCAGAGACAAAGTCACTGTCCAGCTCTTCTTCTTGGAATAATTTCTGCAGCACTTCCCTTGTACTTAGATCATCAGAGCTCCTCCTTAGTGGAATTTCTGGTGGAAACAATTCTTCCTCTTCCTCTAAGTCTTCTGGTGGGAGTGGTCCTGCACACTTCAGTGTATCTCCAAAATCCACTGGCATCCAGCTTGTCTTGTCGAATTCTGTCAGTGGTTTTGCACTAGCAAGGCTTCTGTAATTTGAACACTCAGTCTTCACTTGTGGTGCAAAACTCTCGTACTCCTCTTCCTCAGCTGCATAAGACACTGTAGTTCTTTTGACAGGTTGTTGCTCCTTGTAGATAGCATATGTAGGCGCCACAACCACTGGCTCCTGCATAACACTCTCCTTCCTGTCTCTTTCAGCTTTTGAGGTTAAGCAGACATCTGACAAAATCTTCATAGCTTCACTCCACTTCCGAGTCAGCAGTGATCCTCCAGCACAAGTGTTCAGTCGCTCAAAGTCTCTAGTGGTAAGACTATAGTAGAAAATGGACATCATCATCTCTGGAGTGAATCCAATTGGTGGTCCTTGTGTCCTCATTTCTTCCAGTCTGTCCCAAGCTTCATCAATGTCTTCATTTTCTCGTTGCTCGAAGTTCATGATTGCTTTTCTCAATTTGTGCACTCTCAGTGGAGAAAAGAATCTTGTAGTGAACTTCACTTCGAGAATCTTCCAATCACCTTCAGCTTCTATTGATGCAACATGGTACCACTTTCTGGCTCTGTCTTCCAGTGTAAATGGAAAGAGGTTCCACAAGACCCACTCTTCTGGAACTCCGTCTTGATGGAATGTGCGACACACTTGCTTGAGCCTCTCCAGGTGCTTGTACGGGTTCTCATCATCTTCACCACTGAACTGATGTTCGGCAGCAATTCGGATGATTCCTGACTTCAACTCGTAGGATCCTGACTCCGGCATCAGATTTGACTTTTGAAACTTCAAATCTTCCACTCTTGGAGTTAAGTACTCCGCGAGTGTCAGACCCTCACTCATCATAGTCATACCTGAAATATAGACAAAAATACAAAACAAAAGATCTATGACAGCAAAAATTTGCTGTACTTAGACCAAATTAAATCCAAACAAAATAACTAAATTTAAAACTAAATTTAAAATTTCAAAATTTAAAAACTACTCCTAATTTCGATAATAGCAAAATAAATAAATAAAATAGCACACTAATTAAAAAGCAAAATAAGCAAAACTAATTAATCACACAATAAATAAAACTAACTATTAAAACTAGTAGTAACAAAGCTAATAAAAGATTAATAATAACGTAAACGATAATTATCCCCGGCAACGGCGCCAGAAAAGCTTGTTGACGGCACTTAAGCACGCCAAATCCTTATACTGCAAGCGCACAGTATCGCGGTAGCTTTTCCCCAGGATGAGTATCTTGGGTTTGTCAATCCGAGATTAATTATGCTTAAGATGCTATCAACCTAATATTAACTAAATTACTATCTAATTCTAATAGATCTAAATAAGCTTAAATGAAAGATAAAGGCTATCTAATTGCAATCTAATAACGGTTCTAATTATACTCTAAATATACTCTAATCAAGCTCTAATCTATTGCATAAAAGGAATAATCAACGATTAAACTAAACTCGGGATAGATAGGATTTAAACAGGCAAAAGGATCCACAAGAGATATGAGACAAACAACTTAAGAACTAAGAACCACCTTGATAAAGATCTAATCAACAAGCATAGAATAAACATGAATATGAATGTCAAAGATCTACTCGAACCTTTCCCCGGGCTCCACTGTCACTGGTAACCAGGTAATCGACGAACTAGTAAACCCTAACCATCTCTAAGCATGAGCAGATTCAATCTACTGATCAGGTAAAATAGATCTACTAAAAGACATGTGAGACATCTAGATTGTGGCCACAATAACACATGTAGACATGAAGCATTGCAAAGACATGGATCATAAACATGCATAAACAAGAAGCTAAATCTAAAAGACAAACTTTATTGATCAATCATCAAGGTTTTATCAAAGTATATAAGAAGTTCGAGGGATTTACTCAAGATACATCGAAATCCGTGACCCAAAGTCGTCGAGTTGAACTAGACGAAGAAGTCGGCGGAAGATGAGCTCGAGCAGCCCTCGGGAGGACCTGGGTCGGCCGACCAGACCCCCTAGGGGTCGGCCGACCCCCAGGCCTCCTGCCTCCTCTTGCTTGCTCCTTTCGCCGAGATGTCCCTCTCGCCGAGTTGAACGCTTTTGGCCCCCGAACTCTGCCCTAAACTCTCGGTGTACAATGGATTTGTGTCGAACAATGATGCCTCTCCCCTTGGGAGGCCATATATTTATACTCCGGAGAGTCCCCTATACAAGGAATCTAATAGGTCGGTTCTAAAAGTCCTAGTAGGACTTAAACACCTATTTCCATGTGTATACAAGCCTCTAGAAGAGTCCCGGTCGTCCTCCATCTTCCCTTGCTTGGATATGAAGCCATTGTCCTAATCCTTCCAGAAATAGGATTTCCATATTCTGCAGCCTTTAGTATTTTGACCATAACTCTGTCTTCCGAAGTCCAATAAATGCAAACTCAGACTCTAAATTGTAGAGCTCGAAGAGATCTACAACTTTGGTATTCAAACTTTCTTCATTTGACATCGTTAAGGTCACCGAATTGGGCCCACAAGGTGCTGCTGTCCTGGAATCCGAGAATATCTCGAGTTTTAATTGGAAGTTTGATTGGATTTGTAATAAACCTTCCTTATCTTCATATTATTCATCCTTTATCCTCCGGAACATTCTCCATAATGGGCTTGGGTCTTCTTTTGGACTTTTAGCATAAATCCTTTCTTCGAGAAATCCTCAAATTTATATCAATTATACCTATTTTCCTGCAAAAATCAATAATGCACAAAAACAAAGAGCATTCTCGAAAACGGGGTTAATTGTTAGCAAAATAATAATAAATCATATAATTAATTTATGAAACGGCATAAAAACATATGAAATTATAACATAAATTTAATACTTAAGCCGCGTCAACACTCCTCTTAACCTGGACGCCCTTCCGGCCACATCCACTACTCCCCGCTCACCCTCGCCCTCTCCCTGCTCCTTCCTACTCGGGCGCCCACAGCAGCAGACGCGGCCACCATGAACGCCACCATGGCCGAGCCCATGGTGAGCTCGCGTCACGGCCACCTCGCGCCGCGTCTCCTCCATCAACCGCGCGAACCACCGTCGCCATGACCCGCTCCACCTTCCCTGAGGCACCTCGACTGCCGCCATCGGCCCTAGCCCCTCCCCCAACGGTGGCGCCGCCATGGCCACCATGCCATGCTCGGCCTCGCCGTGGAGGGCCACCGCCGAGCCATCTCCGTGCCACAGGACTCCCTCCGCTGCATTCCTCGTCGATCCGCGCAGCCCGGACGCTGGGTCTCGCTATCCCCCTCCGCTCGTGTCGCCGGATCAAGTCCGTGCCGCCACGCACTGCCGCGCCGTGGCTCGCGGGTTCACCGTCGCCGTCCCGCCTCCACAGTTCATCCCGCACGACTAGATCTGGGGGAAGAGAAATCCCACGACCGGGCGCACCTTGCCGGAGCCCGTCGGCTCCAAGTGCGCGGCCCTGCATGCCAGCGCAAATGCCGCGACGCCGACCACCGCGCGCGTGCCATCCCCGGCCGGAGGTAGAAGAAAGGAGCTGGTGATCTTGCTGAAAACCCCCTGTCATTTCCTCTATTCTTTGCACTGTTTGGTCACTATGCGCTGAGTCTTGTGTATCTTCTGTGCAGGCCCCTAAAGTATGGAGTTAATCGTGTTTAGATCCCTGGACAGTAGGATTTTGTTTTAAATCCAATTCCTTTGAGCTATGAACCTTGGAAAATCATATAAAATCATGGAAAAATGTAAAATGGACAAACTAAGTTACATTGAACTCTCCTTGAGTAGATCTACTGAAATGTTATGGTGTGGATGTGTGGAATGACCACTTTGCCCATGTTTGTTTGCATGCATGTTAATTAAGATAATGACAAAAATGGGTTAAATGAACTCCAAATGGCATGGAACTTGGACAGTAGCTTTAATAGGATATTTAAGCACTGTGTGATTTTTGTAGCCCTATCACTGCCTGGTTGTTTACTGTTTTGCCCTCATGCATGTATTATTGTGTTGTATTGGCATGAAAAATACTTGCGATATGAATTATGCTCTAAATATTATACTAGATTCTATGGACACTCTCTATAGTATATTTAGCCTGCTGGTAAAATTGGAAGCTCTGCATGTAAGGTTTGAGTGGGGATTTGAAATTGACAAAGTGCTACGATGATTTAATCAATAAAATAGAAAAGTAGGGCTTAATAGGCTCCAAAAATTCCGCTAAATTTCTTGCAACCATATTATGGTAAGATTATGCTTGTGTGAAGTTTTCAGGCAGTTTGGTTGCTGTTCATAGGGGGTTTATATGTAACTAATTACATAGTGCCAATGGTGATGGAAATAGAACTGGGATGCTCGTATGTGCTCAGAAGTGACTTGGTGATTTTCTATGTACTCCATATGGGTAGTTAATTGGTTAATTCATAGTATAGCACCTAATGTCTGCTTACATCTTGTAGTTGGATAACTAAACAACTAAGTACTAGCTAAAATAATCAATATGCCCCTTCTTCGTTAAGGTAACAATAATATACAAACCATGATTAGTCATTATAAGAGTCTAAGCTTAATATCATGCTTTGTAAACCCTGTGTGTACAAACTGAACTAAAGATGACACTACCACACTTTCTTTTTGATCAATAACTTGACTGGTGCCAAGGGAGTTGTTTAAATGCATGTTTTGGGTGCTTGAAAGTACTACTATCCATATGCTAGGAACGATGTTTCAAACTAGTAATGCCTTACATGTATAAATAGATGCTTGTTTTATGCTTGCTCGCATTGGGTATGATAAAGAACATTCACATTGATACTTAATCATGTTTTAATTCCATGTGATGCATTAAGAATATCTGATTGCGTGCTTACTCTAAGTCCATAAAGGTACTTCTATGTCACCAGTACTACAGTGATGTTACTAGATGTTCAATACCTGAAAATTCATATGTGCTATGCGATTGTTTGAGTGTATGCCTGCTCTAAGTCAAGAAAAATACTACAATTACCAGTGCTAAGAGTGATGTCTTGAACTAGTAATCCATTGCATGTGTAAATATATGATTGACTAGTACTTCGCTTGCATGCAGTGTGAAACAAGGCAACACAACTTAATACTTGATCATGTAATAAATTATATCTTGCCATGTGAATGATTGATTTCTTAGGTGCGGATTGTCCTAGATGCATGCAGCCACTCCTGGTTATTATAGTTTGTCGATCACCTTTCTTTCCATCCATCAGATGGTTATTCATGTATGTGTTTAATACTTATGCATCTCGTTCATTGCATCATGCACATCATTCATGTAGAAACGCTTGCTGCAGATACGTGATCAAAGAACAAGTGCATGGAACTACTTCAACCAACGGTGGTCCAAAAGGGCAACTAAGCCCCGAGAACGACCTGGAGGGCCCATCAGTCGTGTTTGGATGTAGGAGTTGCCCAAGGGATCAAGGGGTTGCATGGGGCAAAGCCTCACAACCCGGCAAACTAACAGTAGCTTAGTTTGTTGGTTTTATTAAATTGAATCAAAGGTAGGCAGGACCATGATTTCCTCCAGCTAATATAATCTTGTTTGATGAGTACGCATCTGCATTAGGAGTTGTTTGAAACCAATTGCATTAGATTCCTTGGCCGCCCTGGCCCTAGCACCTATACATAGAGTACATAGGACGAGTGCCTAGAGTGGCTAGGTGCGAGTAGATAAGAGTGAATAAAGATCACTCGTCCCATAGGGATTACTTTTAAAATGGCAGAAATTTCAATACTACGGAAGTTGTTATTATGCTATTTACTATTGTTATGTTATGTTTTAAATTGGAGACCGGGCGTAGATATGGGTTTGTTTATGATGAGAATTGAGATAATGTGTGGTGGACTCCGCCTGAGTCGCATAAGGCCGGCCGTTGTTCGCTTGGGATCGGCATAACATTGCTAGAATGCTTATCCAGGCCATGGGACTGGTGAAAGCCTTTCCTGGGCCATCCCACTGTTCAAGATGCTGCCCATCCACTAATAGGGGGCCGATGGACTCGGAGGGTGCTTGTAGTCGAGGGAGGGCTGACCCGGTGGGCCGTGGTAACGCTCCTGAGGCGGCTATCCTTCGGGGGTTAGGTGGGGGCATTTTGACCCTTGGGACGGGTCAGATTGAGGTGGGGGACATATGTGAGAACGCCGGGGGTTAGTAAGCATATGTCACCTGGTATTTCTAGTTATTCCCGGGAATTAGAAACCGATTCGAATCGCTGATGCTCACTAGGTGTGAGAATGTCAGTATCACTGCCGAACAATGTAGTAATCCACTTGAATATGTTGTACTATGAATTCATGTTTTGAATACTACATGCTTGGATATACATGTTTACTTTAATGTAACTTATTATTGTACTCATGATTAGTATTATTGGTATGATAAATTTAAGCAGCTGTCAAATCCTACTTCTATAGAATAAATCAAGCAGCTGTCAAATCCTGCTTCCACATGTTAACCTGCCTTTGTTTAAAATCAACAGCTAAGGATCCAATTCTTAGTAAGCAAGCTTTGCGTCAGCCGTAAGCCATTTCCATGAAGTCCTACTGAGTAATTAGTACTCAGGGTTTGCCCCCACTTTTGGATTACAGGTATGAAGTTCTTCGTGTGCACCTGAGTTGGAGGAGGGTAGTACCGGTGGGCTCGGTGCTGCTCGCCTTGTTCATCTACATGAAGACCTTAAGTATTTTTATTTTCGCTGCGAGATGTTTTTGAAATCGCTTCCGCTATATTTTGAACATGTATTTGACTACATATATTTGGTTTGTAAGAACTTTATCTTATTTTCACTATTAAACTGCCTGTGATGATGTAACTGTTGTGGCTCCATCGAGGGCTAGATGTGTGTGATGGACTACCGAGTTTAGTTCGGCCTAAGTGCACTGCGAGCCAAAGGAGGCAGGTGTGCTTAGCCCGGATTAAGCTGGGCGGTTCCACCACAGCATGTCACAAGGTTTAGAACCTAGATTGGATCTGATCGTCTAGTCCTATCTACAGATCACATGTTAACAGGAAGATCCGATGTATACCCTGCCTTGCCTTTTATCCCTTTATCAAAGATGAATCTGTTTTCATATCATTCCTATAGAATCTTTGGTATATTAGTAGTTGTAAGGCATGTTTGACGTTCATCTAGATGTTTTTAGCCGATTAGAATAGATCTAGTTGTGCTTACTCTTCCTTTATTTAAGTACTTTTGCATATTGTATATGGATATACTATTGGTAAGACAGCAGGGCTTTGCCGATGGAGAAGATCCGATCCAAGATGAGCCGATCCGGGTGATCCGGCTAGTATTTAATGTTTAATCTGTTTTGTCTCCTTATACAGGGGAAACAGGAGTCAACCGACGCCAACACCATCATCATCACGACCTCCCTGGCTGGGTCATAAGCCAGGTGGCACGCCCAAGCAACACCGAGCCAAGAGCGATCGGCTGATCCGTTCAGCCGGTCGTGGGTCGCAGCAAGGAGGAGCGGTCCCGGCGATCCACATATACCTCCCGGCCCTATTGTGTGAAGCTCTCTAGGGAATTACCCATCGGTTTCCTGGTGCAACACATTTTTGGCACGCCTAGTGGGACTTCTCGATTCATCTACATGGCTAGCGGCAAGGGCAATCGCGGCCCTACCGCCGATGAAGGCGAAGAACAAGAACTCGCCCCTATTGAGAAGCCAGAAGACCTGCCTGAGATGCACCAAAGGCGTTACGCCGAAATCATCGAAGAACTCAAGGGAAAAGTACTCACCATGTATCAGAGGTCCCGCCATGGCGGCGTCGTGTTACATGGATGCCCTTCGTCTCTCCTTGACGAAGTCGATCTCCTGACTTCCTCGCAGCGGCGCACTGAGGCGCTCCGCGAGGAGATAAACAGGATTACCGTGCATGCTTTGATTAGACAGTCTGAGGCGGTCATAAACCACATGGATAACATCGTGGTCAAGACGGTCAGAGCAGCATTGGCCGGTGAGCCACTTCACATCAACGGCCCCGAGTTGAACGGCTATGTGGGGGAAGCTATGTTTTACTCCAGGCCGCTCACACCCATCCACATTGAGGTATAAGGGGATAACATCACAGAATTCATCATGCATTCTCCACACGATCGGCTTCCTCTACAGACCAAGGCTTACTCCACTCCATCCTTGGTCATACCTGAGGGCTTCATATGCCAGCTGAGGTACCGACAGCTGGAGGAAGGAGAGGCGCCTCCTTCCCCATACCCTAACCCACTCCTCGTCAATCCATCGCGAGGACCGAAGCAAAACCCTCCTCTGGAAGCTAGGCCTACGCATGGGACCGCACTACATGGAGCGGCAAAAGCTCCGGACCAGGAGTTAACTAAATGGCAAGACGCCTATGGGACTGGGCCGATCCACAATGATCAAGCCATGTTTACTGCAGGGTCGGATCTCAATATGTCTCGAAAGGATCTCTCTGAGGTTTTTAAGTACCAATATGGTATTACACCTCTACCGGGAGCCATCACCTATGCAAAGCCTTACCCAGAGGTATACGATCACCTCGAGGCCCCTCCCAAGTTCAAGATCCCTGATTTCACCAAGTTCAGTGGCAGCGATGGGGCCAGTACCGTAGAGCATGTCAGCCGGTACCTCACCCAGCTAGGGATCGCATCAAGAGCCAAACATATGAAAATTTGGCTGTTCTCTCTATTGTTGACTGGGCCAGCCTTCGGTTGGTACACCACGTTGGCCCCTGGGTCTATCACCACCTGGAAACAACTGGAGGAGAGTTTCCATGCTCAGTTCTTCTTGGGATCTGATGAAGCCATGTTCACAGACTTAAACAGCATCCACCAGCTCCCGGGCACTGTTCGCCTAAATGGTTGTTTCGCCATTTAAACACCGTTTAAACGCTAAACAGTGGCTCACCGTTTCCATTTAATTGGCCATTTATACCGTTTAAACCCATTTAAACGACGGCCGTTTAGCACCGAATAATGGCTAAACAGTAGGTGACCGACTGTTTACCGTTTACCGTTTAGGCTAACACTGCTCCCGGGAGAGACGGTGCACAAGTACATCCAAAGGTTCTGCGAGCTAAGGAACCATTGCTACTCCCTCCACCTCGATGAGAAGATTCTGGCCCAGATAGCGTACAACGGGTTAAAAAAGGCCGTCAAGGCAGTATACGAGCTGACCGATTTTAATTCTATCGGCCATCTAGTGTCAAAGGTTGCTGCTTATGAGCGGAGCCACCTAGAAGTCCTCCAGGAGAGGCAGAGACGGAGTATCGGCTATGTATAAGCCGATGAAAATGACGCCCTAGATGATGCTGATGCTTACCTTGTTCAGTGGGCAAGGTCTAACAAGCCTCTACAGTGCCAGTGGGTGAAACAGCCTGAGCCGATCCCAGGCTATGACTTCGATGTCTCAAAGACCGAAGCCATCTTTGACATGCTCGTCAAAGAAAAGCTGCTGGTACCATTGCCTGGACATCAAGTCCCTACGGCTGAAGAAATGCGTGGCCGTAAATATTGCAAATGGCACAATACCGGTGACTGCAGGATCCTGTGGTCTAAAATTCAAAAGGCCATAGAGCAAGGCAGGCTGGTGTTTGCTCGCGCTCCAATGAAAATAGACACGATGCCTTTCCCGGTTAGCGCCGTCTATGCTACAGACACGTTGCCCGATGAGTGCTACTCGGAGTTCATATCCGAGTCGATGAGCCGAGCGCGCTTGGGCAGGGCTATTTCTTCTGGCCGGATCCTTCACCGGGGCAATCAACATTAGTTTTTGCATCTCCTTCAAGGTCCTACCATGTCAATCAACATGGTTCACGCATCTAAGGACGAGAAGGGCAAAGCTAAGGCGAATCCTCTCGACGACGTTCCCCTCGAGTTTAGGGCCGAAGAGCATACTTCGGTCCAAACGGTGCAGAGGAACTGACGGTGTCGCCCTAACTCGGGGGTGCTCATGGGCATGTACGCATGCCATCACCAGCGGAATGAGGAGCGACGTCGTGCCGAAGAAGATGAAGCCTATCATCGCGAGCGTCGCCGCCATCTTGAAGATTGACACCGCGAAGAACAGCGTCGCAAGGATCGGCGCCGTGAGGAGCAGAGGCGGCACCAGTCACGCCGCGACGCCATAAACCGCGACGAGCATTGGCGCTGCCCCTACTTACACTTCTGCTGGATGCAAGGTATGGAGAGGCTACCCCACCATTGACGATTGTCCAGAGTGTTCTGACCACAGGAGCTACCGTGGCAAGACGTCCATGTTCGAGCATTTGGAGCACACGTCATCACCACGACGGCGTCGCACGACCTCACCGCGCCGCCAGTGTGATCCTATTCCTCCACCACAGCATCCCCTATCTCCACCACCAAAGCGGTGCTCTGTGTCCCCGCCGCCAGCGCGCTCACCTCCTCCGGCAAAGCAGGATGACCCCAAAGACTCCCGGCGTTACCTGGAGAGGTGGTGCCTTGAGGGCTTGACCAAGACGCAGAAGCACAGGGTTTAACGCCTGCGCTATCTAGAGTTAGCCAAAGAGGAATATCTTTGGCAGCTCAAGAAGATTAGAGGCATCATGGATATCCCAAGCTTACACTCCAAACGAAATTTTGTTTGGAAACGGAAGCCCCAGTCTGACGACGCAGAGACGTCAACAAAGCCCGCACCAGCCGAGCCGGCCAAACCGAACGCACAGGAAGGCTCATCGCGCATGGTCGGTCATGGTTCTGCTAGCGACGATGATGACATGGAAGATGAAGTCAACGAGGTGATCAAGAAGGCCACAACAGGTATGAATATGGTCTTTTATTTACCTAAAGATTTTCGTCCTCCTAGCAGTGAACAGATGGCCGAGTCAATGGCGCAGCTTAGCCTCAGCCTCGCAGCTGCAATCTTCGAAAAGCCGATCGACAAGAAGTATCGGCATCTGAAGCCTCTCTACGTGAAGGGTTTCATCAACGGCAAGCCAGTTGGTGGGATGCTCGTCGACACAGACGCAACCGTTAACATCATGCCATATTCCTTGTGCTGCAAGATTGGAAGGTCTGCCGATGATCTCGTGAAGACTGTTGACGACACTTAAGCACGCCAAATACTTATACTGCAAGCGCACAGTATCGCGGTAGCTTTTCATCAGGATAAGTATCTTGGGTTTATCAATCCAGGATTAATTATGTTTAAGATGTTATTAATCTAATATTAATTAATATTACTATCTAATTCTAATTGATCTAAATAAGCTTAAAAAAGAGATAAAGTCTATCTAATTGCAATCTAATAAAGGTTCTAATTATACTCTAAATATACTCTAATCAAGCTCTAAACTATTGCAGCAATTAAATTAAACTCGGGATAGATAAGATTTAAACAGGCAAAAGGATCCACAAGAGATATGAGACAAACAACTTAAGTACTAAGAACCACCTTGATAAAGATCTAACCAACAAGCATAGGATAAACATGATCATGAATGTCAAAGAACTACTCGAACCTTTCCCCGGGCTCCACTGTCACTGGTAACCAGGTAATCGATGAACTAGTAAACTCTAACCATCTCTAAGCAAGAGCAGATTCAATTCTACTAATTAGGTAAAATAGATCTACTAAAAGATATGTGAGAATTCTTATGGTGGCCACCAAAGCACAAGTAGACATTAAGCAATGCAAAGATATGGATCATAAACATGCATAAACAAGATGCTAAGTCTAAAAGACAAACTTTATTGATCAAATATCAAGGTTTTATCAAAGTACAGAAGAAGTTCGAGGAATTTACTCAAGATACATCGAAATTCGTGAACCAAAGTCATCGAGTTGAACTAGACGAAGAAGTCGACGGAAGATGAGCTCGAGCAGCCCTCGGGAGGCATCTGGTCGGTCGACCAGACCCCCCGGCCGACCCCCAGTCCTTCTGCCTCCTCTTGCTTCCTCCTTTTGCCGAGATGTTCTTCCCACCGAGTTGAACTCCCGTGGACGCCGACTCGAACCCTAAACTCTCGACTTACAATAATTTGTGTCGAACAAAAGTTGGATCTCCCCTTTCGGAGCTCTCTATTTATACCCCGAAGGGAACCCTATACATGGAAACTAATAGGTCGGTTCTAAGAGTCCTAAAACACCTAAAACACCTATTTCCAAGTATAATCAAGCCTCTAGAAGAGTCCCGGTTGTCCATAACCTTCCATGCTTAATGATGAAGTCTTCTATCTTTAATTCTTGAAATAGATCTTTCCTTCTTCTGCAGCCTGTAGTAAATTGACCATAACTCTGTCTTCCGAAGTCCAATAAAGGCAAACTCAGACTCTAAATTGTAGAGCTCGAAGAGATCTACAATTTTGGTATTCAAACTTTCTTCATTTGACGTCATTAAGGTCCCCGAATTAGGCCCACAAGCTGCTGTTGTCATTGATTTCGCGAATATTTCAGGATTTGTCCTTCCCGGCAATCTTTATCTTCTAGAATACTCTTTTAATTGGGCTTTTACCTTCAATTGGGCTTCATTAATCTTTATCCTTTGGGCTTGCTCATCTTAGCATAAATCCTATCTTCGAGAATTCTTCAAATTATATTAAATATTACCTATTTTCCTAAAAAATCAATAATGCACAAAAACAAAGAGCATTCTCGAAAACGGGGTTAATTGTTAGCAAAATAATTATAAATCATAACATCAATCCATGAAACGGCATAAAAACATATGAAATTATAACATAAATTTAGTACTTAAGCCGCGTCAACAATATCCCCACACTTAGATCATGCTAGTCCTCGAGCATAAGATCGATAAATCTTAAAATAAACTCTCAACTAAATTTATGTCAATCTAAACAATCACTTCTCAAGTAACTTTACTTTAGAAATCACTCAAATCATAATATGGGAATATTTATTTAATTTTCATGCATATAGATCCCCACAAGATTTATTGAAATCAAATGAATCATAACTATGCCAAAGTCTCCTTTCAGAATATAAAAAGAGGTTTTTCTCAATATATTTAGAAAAAGCAAAAACTCTTCAATTGATCAAGAAATCACTAATCCCTTTAAATCAAGCTCTCAAAAAGGCACTCATTATAAATGGCTATCCTATAAAAGATTTACGCTCTCTCTTCCTCACAGGAAAATATATGGAGCTTGGTAAAGTCTTAGCAAAGTTAAACATTTTATTGTTCAAGTAAGTTATCTTTTTAAAGCTCAATCAATCATCCTTAAACAACTTTGGTCATCGAGAATAAAAAAAATAATATATAAAGACAAAGAAAAAGAAGATATAGATAGTGGACATGTGCATGTATATATGAAATTGGAATAAATTCGGGAATTTTTTTTTGCACATGGTTGGAAAAAGCGAAAGTCTTTGCTCATTTTAATTTTATAATAATAACTCAGGACTTACAAAGAGACTAATTAAATTTTGTATAATTTTGTCCCCCTTTCTCCTTTTCCTAATTCTACCTCTCTTTTCCTTTCCCTTTTTTTTATTTTAATTCGGCCACTCGGCCATTATTTTCTCCCTCTTCTTTTTTTTCTTCTTTTTTTTTTCTTAATTCGACCACTTTGGTCTATAAATTTTTTTAACTAAAAACTCCACCTCCTTCATCTCAAAAGTCCCTTTTTATTTCAATTTTAATTAATGAGCAAAAACCTCACTTGAATAGGTAAAGGTAAACAAAATGAGATGAAAAGGTTTATAGGATAATGAAATTGCTTATTATTTCTAAGCAATTGGAATATAATAAGGCTAGCAAAAGATGAAAAATCGATGACCAAGAATTATTTAAGTGATCAAAATTACTAAAGAAATCAAACTTAAACAAACTCACATGGAATAACTTGCTTATAAACTGGCTTTCATAAACTAAGCTCTAATAGGTATTAAAAACTCTCTCTTGATTAAGGAATGTAAAACTTGATCAAATAAAGATAAATTCAATAAAAAGATTTTTTTTATAAGTCCTCTAATCTTTTTCTTAATTGAAAACTTTGGCAAAGCTATAAAACACAATCTCCCAACAAAAACATGGGTTATACATTATTAATTATTTTAGTAATTACCACATTACTCAAATCATGACAACTTAAGCAAAATTAAATATCAAAGTAAATGCATAGAATAAACTTAAATAAAGCGAGACAAAATTAATAATAATACTAATACTTTCTTAATAAAAAAATAAAAATAAAAATAAGAATAAGAAAATGATAACGCCATCCCGTCAACTCACACCTAGTAAGTAATATAAAATATAAATAAAATAAAGGGGCGTTATTATTTCAAACGCTTTATTGATCTAATGGGGAAAACACATCCCCATACTTAGCTATTGCTAAGTGTCCTAGTCATCGTCGGAGTACCAGTGAGTGTCATCAACTGGACCGTCGAGTGGATCTTCCCCGGGCCTGTAGAGAATAGGTTCTGGGTCTTCTGGAACTACTAGCTCTTCCCACTCTACATCTGGTTGATGACCTTGAAGATTCATCTTATAATAGATATCATCAAGAGTGACGTTCTGTTGTGCAACCATATGTTGTAGGTAGTTCACTTGCTCTCTCAGGTGTCTAGTGAATCCCTCGACATCTCTTCTAGTTTGTATCATCTGCTTGGAAAGCCTCTCTTCGAGATCATCTATCACTACAAGACTATCACTGTTTTTCCGCACAAGAGCACTAATAGCTTCCCTACACTTGGCACAGCAATTATGTCCATCCCCATCTATCCCTCCAAGATGGTAAGTATCAATCTTAGGGACGACATAAACAGAACTTACTTCCTCATGATCTGGATTCCTCTCGTGGTCATCTTCCAGATAGTCATCATCATCACTAGAGTGAATAGTTTCTCCTTTACTGACTGAAGACTCCTCATAGTTAATCCTTCTCTTGCCTTCCATCCGCTTAGACCTTCTCTCCTTCATCTCCACCGGTTGAATGGATAGATCGGCAAACTTCTTCGCAACATTACGACGTCTACTAGCAGCAGTACATACCCTTGCAATTTCCTTATCGTCGGAGAAGACGACCTGTGAAAAATTATTGCGAGCTCCCTTGAAAACAAGGTAGGTCGGCCGAGTTGGTTCCTCCTGGTCGGCCGAGCCCCTCTGTCTACTTGTTCCCTCGCCTCCATTCTTCACGAGTTGCTTCTCCATGGCTTCAGAAATTGTTGTGGCTATGATTTGGTCGTAGTTGGTTTTGATGTTTCGATATAAAGTCTGCCTATGATTTTATACTCCAGAGAAACGATAGTTTCGGTAGGAAAACTACTCAATCCGACTCTAATTCCAATCTAAACCGACTCAGAACTCCGCGTAACTATGCATACCAAAATTTGAAACGAATCCGACTCGAAAACTGCCCAGGTCGGCCGAGCCTGGCCTCTCTGGTCGGCCGACCTGGGCCCCTCCTGTGGTTTCTGGGCCCCAAGTTTGGTCGGTAAGTTTATTTATTAAATAAAAATATTTATGTACAGAAAAAAAATTCAAAAAAATATTTAAACTATGCAACTAAATTATTTACAAAGGATAGGTTACTATGGAAATATAAGGAATATGATCATGGTAATTAACTCTCACCTCCTTGAAGTTATAAGTATCAATATAATTAATCTCAATCTTGTCCTCTTCAAGGTAGACTTTCAATCTTTGTCCATTTACCATATACTTATTCCCTTCTAAATCCAAAATGGTAACTGCTCCGGCAGACGATACGTCATGAACTATTTAAGGTCCGTCCCATTTACTCTATAACTTTCCTTTTCCAAATAATTTAAACCTTGAATTATAAAAAAGATCCTTATCACTTGGCTTAAACTCCTTCTTAAGAATCTTCTTATCAAACCATCTTTTAATCCTTTCCTTATAAATGGTAGCATTATGATAAGCTTGTAACCGTGCTTCATCAAGGGTACTTAATTGAATTCTTCTTTTGATTAAAGCGGCATCTAGGTCTAAATTTAATTCTTTAATTGCCCAATAAGCTTTATGCTCCAGCTCTACCGGCAAATGACAAGTTTTTCCATATACTAATTGATAGGGTGTCATCCCAATAGGTGCTTTAAATGCTGTCCTATTAGCCCAAAGAGCATCATTAAGCTTCTTTGACCAATTCTTGCCTCCTTTAATCACCGTCTTTTTAAGAATTTTTTTTAATTGTTTATTTGATGTCTTGGCTTGGCCATTGGTCTGTGGATGATATGCTGTAGAAACTCTATGTTTAATTCTCATCTTTGCCAAATAATAAGTAAACTCTTTACCAATAAAATGGGATCCTCCATCAGAGATAATTACTCTAGGTACTCCATATCTTGGAAAGATATTATTCTTAATCATCTCTATGGATTCCTGCATAGACGCCTTCTTACATGGCAAAGCTTCCACCCACTTTGAGACGTAATCCACAGTTACTAAAATATACTCAAATCCATGTGAATTCTCAAATGGTTCCATAAAGTCCATTCCTCAAACATCAAATAAATCAATTTGTAGATTATATGTCAAAGGCATTGAATTTCTAGCTGTTATATTTCCAGTTTTTTGACACTCAGGACAAGAAGCGACAAATTTCCTTGCATCTTCATGCATTCCTGGTCAATAGAATCCACTTGCCCATATCTTAGCCTGGGTTCTGAAATGTCCATGATGTCCCCATATTCTGCAGCGTGGCATTTCCTCGAAATCTCATTTCTCTTGTCTGCAGGTACGCATCTCCTAAGGACTCCATCAGATCCAAATCTATATAGATAGGGTGAATTCCAATAAAATTTTTTGGCTTCGGCAAGGACTTTACTTTTTGAATTATAGTTGAGATGAGTAAGTGGCTCTCCTCTAATGGCTCTTATCACGTCCAACATCCAAGAATCCTTACTTATAACCGCATAAAGGGTGTCGTCTCTTAACGCATCTTCAATTGGTGAAACTCCTTTACTATGGCTCATTCTAGACAGGTGATCTGCCACTACATTCTCAACCCCCTTCTTGTCTCTGATTTCTACATCGAATTCTTGTAGCATTAGAATCCATCTAATTAAACGAGGTTTAGCATCTTTTTTAGTGAGAAGGTATTTAATAGCAGCATGGTCAGTGTAGACTATAACCTTTGAATTAACAATATAAGATCTAAACTTTTCAAAGGCAAAAACTACTGCTAACAACTCCTTTTCAGTGGTTGCATAATTAACTTGGGCCTTGTTAAGAGTTTTGCTGGCATAATAAATGGCATGTACTTTTCCGTCTTTTCTCTGCCCCAGCACAACTCCTACTGCATAGTCACTGGCATTACACATGATCTCAAAAAGTAGATTCCAATCAGGTGGTTGAATGATAGGCGCTCTAACAAGTAATTCCTTAATTTTTCTAAAGGCTACCTCACACTAATCAGTGAACTCAAATGGAACATCCTTCTGAAGTAGATAATTCAATGGCTTGGCTATTTTAGAAAAATCCTTAATAAATCTTCTATAGAATCCAGCATGTCCGAGAAAGCTTCTGAGAGATCTAATATCTGTAGGTGGTGGCAACCTTTCTACAGTCTCTATCTTGGCTTTATCTACTTCAATTCCTTTCTCTGAAATGACGTGTCCTAACACAAGTCCTTTCCTTACCATAAAATGACACTTCTCCCAATTCAACACTAAGTCTATTTCTCCACATCTTTTCAGAACTTTCTCTAAATTCCGTAGACAGTGGTCAAAACTAATGCTGTGAACTGAGAAATTGTCCATGAAAACCTCCATGATATATTCAATGAAGTCTGAGAAAATGGCCATCATACACCGTTGAAATGAAGCTGGTGCATTGCATAAACCAAAGGGCATTCTCCTATAGGCAAAGGTTCCGTAAGGACAAGTGAAAGTTGTCTTGTGTTGATCGTCTGGATGGATAGGGATTTGAAAGAATCCAGAATAACCATCTAAATAGCAAAAATGGGTATTCTTAGCAAGTCTCTCTAGCATTTCATCTATAAAGGGTAAAGGAAAGTGATCTTTTTTAGTGGCTTTATTAAGCTTCCGGTAGTCTATACACATTCTCCAACCAGTGACAGTTTGTTGTGGAATTAATTCATTTTTCTCATTTTTAACTACAGTTAAACCTCCCTTTTTAGGCACACAATGAACAGGGATAACCCACTCACTAGTTGGTACTGGGCAGATAATTCCAGCATTTAGCAGCTTGATTACTTCCTTCTTCACTACGGATCTCATTTCGTTACTCAGTCTCCTTTGATTGTCTACCACTGGCTTGTGGTCTTCTTCCATCGGAATCCTATGAGTACAAAATGCTGGGCTAATTCCTTTAAGATCTGCTAAAGAATAACCAATTGCCTTCTTATACTTCCTCAACACTCCTAGCAATCTTTCCACTTCTTCTGGACTCAGCTGATCACTAACTATTACAGGATAAGTTTTATCTTCTCCTAAAAATTCATACTTAAGTCCTTCGGGCAATAGTTTGAGCTCCACGTCGGGCGCCTCCTGTGAGTTAAGGTCACCTAGTGGCTCTACAGGAATGTCTTGGGTCTCTTCTTGATTAAGTTCAAGTTGATTAGTGGTAATGGTTGGTTCCTCAGAGAAGAATCCTTCTTCTCCTCCTTCTAATACTAATTTTAACGGCTCTCTAAAAGCATTAATATAATTAATACTCTCTATCTCCTTTATATCGGAAGTGAGATTAATAGGCACTTTAGATGCCGGTAGGAAATCAAAGTCATATTTTAATCCATTAATATTAATAGTGACTTTTCCTTTATCATTATTAACTACAGCATTAACCAATTTAAGAAAAGGTCTACCAAAAATTATATTAATATCATTATCGTAAACATTAATTATATAAAAATCAGTTGGTATAATGTTATTAGCAAAGTTAACTTCAACATTTTTAATTAAGCCCACAGGTCTAATTACTTCATTATTAGAAAGTTTAATCTTAATACTAGTAGAAACTAAGTGTGGTTTATCACTCAATTTAGAATAAACTTCATAGCTCATAGTACTTACCTGGGCTTCCATAGAGTAGTGAATATTGTTGAAGTCTTCTTTGTTGATGGAGCAAGAAATTCCGGTTGAAGATTCTTCTGGCTCCAGGTAGACGATAATTTCCTCAGTAAGTGATGACTCCGGCTTGACACCAATCACCCGCTTTACTTCAGAGACAAAGTCACTGTCCAGCTACTCTTCTTGGAATAATTTCTGCAGCACCTCCCCTGTACTTAGATCATCAGAGCTCCTTCTAAGTGGCATTTCTGGTGGAAACAGCTCTTCTTCTTCCTTTAAATCTTCTAGTGGGAGTGGTCCTGTACACTTCAGTGTGTCTCCAAAATCCACTAGCATCCAGCTCGTTTTGTCGAATTCTGTCAGTGGTTTTGCACTAGCAAGGCTTCTGTAATTTGAACACTCAGTCTTCACTTGTGGTGCAAAACTCTCGTACTCCTCTTCCTCAGCTGCATAGGACACTGTAGTTCTTCTGACAGGTTGTTGCTCTTCGAAGACAGCATATGTAGGCGCCATACCCACTGGCTCCTGCACTACACTCTCCTTCCTGTCTCTTTCAGCCTTTGAGGACAAGCAGACATCTGACAAAATCTTCATAGCTTCACTCCACTTTCGGCTTAGCAGTGATCCTCTAGCACAAGTGTTCAGTCGCTCAAAGTCTTTAGTGGTAAACTGAAGTAGAAGATTGACATCATCATCTCTGGAGTGAATCCAATTGGTGGTCCTTGTGTTCTCATTTCTTCCAGTCTGTCCCAGGCTTCATCAATGTCTTCATTCTCTCGTTGCATGAAGTCCCAGATTCCTTTTCTCAACTTGTGCACTCTTAGTGGAGAAAAGAATCTTGTAGTGAACTTCACTTCGAGAGTCTTCCAATCACCTCCAGCTTCTACTGATGCAACATGGTACCACTTTCTGGCTCTGTCTTCCAGTGTAAACGGAAAGAGGTTCCACAAGACCCACTCTTCTGGAACTCCGTCTTGATGGAATGTACGACACACTTGCTTTAGCCTCTCCAGGTGCTTGTACGGGTTCTCATCATCTTCACCACTGAACTAATGTTCGGCAGCAATTCGGATGATTCCTGGCTTCAGCTCGTAGGATCCTGATTCCGGCCTCAGATTTGACTTTTAAAACTTCAAATCTTCAACTCTTGGAGTTAAGTACTCCGCAAGTGTCAGACCCTCACACATCATAGTCGTATCTGAAATGTAGACAAAAAATACAAAACAAAAGATCTACGACAGCAAAATTTGCTGTACTTAGACCAAATTAAATCTAAACAAAATAACAAATTTTAAAAACTAAATTTAAAATTTCGAAAATTAAAATCTACTCCTAATTTCGAAAATAACTAAATAAATAAAAATTAACACACTAATTAAAAAGCAAATAAACAAAACTAATTAATCACACAATAAATAAAAACTAACTATTAAAACTAGTAGTAACAGAGTTAATAAAAGATTAATAATAACTTAAACGATAATTAGTGACTTCCCCGGCAACGGCGCCAGAAAAGCTTGTTGACGGCACTTAAGCACGCCAAATACTTATACTGCAAGCGCACAGTATCGCGGTAGCTTTTTCCCAAGATGAGTATCTTGGGTTTATCAATCCGGGATTAATTATGTTTAAGATGTTATTAATCTAATATTAATTAATATTACTATCATCTAATTGCAATCTAATAAAAGTTCTAATTATACTCTAAATATACTCTAATCAAGCTCTAAACTATTGCAGCAATTAAATTAAACTCGGGATAGATAAGATTTAAACAGGCAAAAGGATCCACAAGAGATATGAGACAAACAACTTAAGTACTAAGAACCACCTTAATAAAGATCTAACCAACAAGTATAGGATAAACATGATCATGAATGTCAAAGAACTACTCGAACCTTTCCCCGGGCTCCACTGTCACTGGTAACCAGGTAATCGACGAACTAGTAAACCCTAACCATCTCTAAGCATGAGCAGATTCAATTCTACTAATTAGGTAAAATAGATCTACTAAAAGACATGCGAGAATTCTTATGGTGGCCACCAAAGCACAAGTAGACATTAAGCAATGCAAAGATATGGATCATAAACATGCATAAACAAGAAGCTAAGTCTAAAAGACAAACTTTATTGATCAAACATCAAGGTTTTCTCAAAGTACAGAAGAAGTTCGAGGAATTTACTCAAGATACATCGAAATCCGTGAACCAAAGTCGTCGAGTTGAACTAGACGAAAAAGTCGACGGAAGATGAGCTCGAGCAGCCCTCGGGAGGCATCTGGTCGGCCGACCAGTCCTCCTTTCGCCGAGATGTTCTTCCCACCGAGTTGAACTCTCGTGGACGCCGACTCGAACCCTAAACTCTCGACTTACAATAATTTGTGTCAAACAAAAGTTGGATCTCCCCTTTCGGAGCCCTCTATTTATACCCCGAAGGGAACCCTATGCATGGAAACTAATAGGTCGGTTCTAAGAGTCCTAGAACACCTAAAATACCTATTTCCAAGTATAATCAAGCCTCTAGAAGAGTCCCGATCATCCATAACCTTCCTTGCTTAATGATGAAGTCTTCTATCTTTAATTCTCGAAATAGATCTTTCCTTCTTCTGCAGCCTATAGTAAATCGACCATAACACTGTCTTCTGAAGTCCAATAAAGGCAAACTCAGACTCTAAATTGTAGAGCTCGAAGAGATCTACAATTTTGGTATTCAAACTTTCTTCATTTGACGTCATTAAGGTCCCCGAATTAGGCCCACAAGCTGCTGCTGTCATTGATTTCGTGAATATTTCAGGATGTGTCCTTCCCAGCAATCTTTATCTTGTAGAATACTCTTTTAATTGGGCTTTTACCTTCAATTGGGCTTCATTAATCTTTATCCTTTGGGCTTGCTCATCTTAGCATAAATCTTATCTTCGAGAATTCTTCAAATTATATTAAATATTACCTATTTTCCTGCAAAAAATCAATAATGCACAAAAACAAAGAGAATTCTCGAAAACGGGATTAATTGTTAGCAAAATAATAATAAATCATAACATTAATCCATGAAACGGCATAAAAACATATGAAATTATAACATAAATTTAGTACTTAAGCCGCGTCAACAAAGACCAACGTTACCCTCAACGACTTCAAGGGCGCTTCATCTCAAGCCAAAGGGGTACTTAATGTTGAGCTAACAATCGGCCACAAGGCACTAAACACCTCTTTCTTCGTGGTCGATGATCATGGTCCTTATTCGGCTATTCTTGGCCGTGGCTGGATTCATGCCAACTGCTGTGTACCCTCCTTAATGCATCAATGCTTGATCCAATGGGACGGTGATAACATTGAAGTTGTACCTGCGGACAATTCTCGTAGCATCGCACAATCGTCCACGTCAGATGAAGCAGAATGCCTCTCGGATCGACAAGAGCTGAACTGGAGTTTTGTGGAAGAGGCAAAAAACGTGATCACGCCGGTTCTAGCAATCGGCACCCACCTATGAACGGTGGGCCACTTCAGCCAACGGCATCGGCCGATTCTCATCGGCTTGTGAACCCCAATAGCATGTCTACGGCCTCACAGGCCGTAGTGGCCGATCTGTGTGATCGGATAGGATTGGGTTCACTCATCTAACCAAAAAATTTACAAAGAAAAACCCAAAATTTCACCCCCTCATCCAACCCCGGCGTCATCAAGCTCTACCCAGGATTATGCCGAGGAGGGTAAACTCGGCTTTGGGTTCACCCCCTCTAACGAGCTTGGGGCAGTTGACATTGGTCCAAGCGATCGCCCTAGGCTAACATGGGTAAGTAAGAAACTTGACCTAGAATTCAAGGCTGAATTGATAAAACTGCTTAGGGAGTTTCCTGATTGTTTTGCCTGGGAGTATCACGAGATGCCTGGGCTTGATCGATCTATTGTCGAACATAGGTTGCCAACGAAACCTGGTTTTCGTCCGTTTGCGCAACATCCTAGGAAGATCGACACGAAGATTGTAGATACGGTCAAAGAGGAGATAGAAAAGATGATTCATGTTGGCTTTATCCATCCCTGCCGATACGCCACCTGGATATCGAGCATCGTTCCGGTGTGAAAGAAAAATGGGAAGCTTAGGATATGTATTGACTTCAGAGATCTATACAGAGCCACCCCAAAGGACGAATATCCCATGCATATCGCTGAATCGCTCATCGATGCCGCAGCTAGCCACAAGATGATGAGTTTCCTTGATGGTAATGCTGGATATAACAAGATATTCATGGCCGAAGAAGACGTCTACAAGACCGCTTTTCGTTGCCCTCAGGGCTTATTCGAGTTCGTGGTTATGACCTTTGGTCTGCGTAATGCTAGGGCTACTTACCAACGGGCCATGAATTATATTTTTCACGACTTGATCGGCCGGCTCGTAGAGGTTTATATCGACGATGTGGTGGTAAAATCGGTCCTGCAAGAAAATCATTTGGCTGATTTTCGCCAGGTCCTCAAGAGTACTCGGAAGCACGGGATGAGGATGAACCCAGATAAATGCGCGTTTGGTGTCACAGTTGGCCAATTTCTTGGTTTCATGATCCATGAAAGGGGAATCGAAATCGGCTCAAAAAGCAAAGACGCAATTGAAACAATGGTGCCACCGAAGACCAAGAAAGAATTTCAGAAACTCATTGGCAAGATTAATTACATCAGGAGGTTCATCCCTAACCTGTCTGCTAAGATTGAAGCATTCATGCCATTGATCAGGACGCAAAAGAGTGAAGAATTTATATGGGGACCTGATCAGCAACTGGCGTTTGATAATCTGATGAAGTATCTCACAATGCCACCTATGATGGCGCCGCCTTGTCTCAATGTCCCATTTATTGTTTATCTGTCAGCAGACGAGACAACCATCGGCTCTGTGTTGATCCAAGAAGTTGATGGAAAAGAGCGAGTCGTCTACTATCTGAGCCAACGATTACTTGATGCTGAGACCAGGTATTCTGAGATGGAGCATTTATACTTATGCTTATACTTTACATGCACCAAATTACGTCATTACTTGCTTAAGGCTGAAACTTGGGTAGTATGTAAAGCCGATATTATTAAGCATATGCTGTCAGCCCCTATTCTTAAAGGGAGGCTCGGCAAGTGGATGTTTGCTCTCTCGGAGTTTGATATCAGGTACAAACCAGCCAGGGCTGTAAAAGGCCAAGCTTTAGCCGATCTCATTACTTAGCGATCGGCTCCACATCAAAATTTCATCGGCATATCGTCTTGGGCTTTATTCTTTGATGGTTCCGCGTGCGACGCTGGCTGCGGTGTCGGTCTGCTCATTATTTCCCCTCGGGAGGCACAATATGAATTTGCCTTTCGCCTCAGCGAGCGACGCACTAATAATCAAACAGAGTATGAAGCTTTGTATAAGGGCCTCGAGTTGCTACTAGAGGCAGGGGTCGAAGTAGTAGAAGCTTTTGGTGATTCTAGGGTTGCCATCAATCAGTCGACACAAGATTTTAATTGTGCTAGCGATTTATTATATCCCTATCTTCTACGTTGTCAAGAATTGATGCCTAAATTCAGATTTGTTCGGTTAACATGCGTACCAAGGGAGAACAATCTTGAAGCCAACAAGCTTGCACAAATAGCTTCTGGATATGCCGAACAAGACGATAGCATTTGTGTTGACGTCATGCCAGTTGATGCAAACGACTGGAGAGACGATCTCCTCAATTACTTGAGGGATCCGGCTCGGGGGGCAGACAAGAAGACAAGGCATCGTGCTTTGAAACACGTGCTTATTGGTGATGAGCTGCATTTCAGGACTTTGGAAGGATTACTGTTAAAGTGTTTGGGCCATCAGAAGCGCTAAAAGTTATGCATGATGTCCACAAGGGAGTATGTGGTACCTACCAATCGGCTCATAAAATGAAGTGGCTGATTAGAAGATCAGGTATTATTGGCCAACCATGTTAGAAGATTGCTTCAAAAATTACAAAGGTTGCCAAGAGTGTCAGAGGTTCGGAGCCGTTCAGATGGCGCCGGCTGGACCATTGAATCCTATTGTCAAACCTTGGACGTTCAGGGGCTAGGGTATGGATATGATCGGTCAAGTTAATCCTTCGACCAGCAAAGGACACAAATGGATTCTGGTTGCTACTGACTATTTTACCAAGTGGGTAAAGGCCAAGGACGTGGTGAATTTTGTCAAGGAACATATTATCTACAGGTTTGGCATTCCACAAACTATCACCATAGATCAAGGGACTGTCTTTTTGGCTGAGGAATTCAAAAATTTTGCCAAAGAGATGGGTATCACATTGCTGCAGTCGTCCCCTTACTACGCTTAGGCCAATGGTCAGGCTGAGGCATCAAACAAGAGCTTCATCAAGCTGATCAAAAGGAAGATAGACGAATATCCTAAGCAATGGCACGATTGGCTCGCAGAGGCATTATGGGCATACAGGATGTCATGTCACGGGGCGACTAAGTGCACTCCATACCAGCTGGTGTATGGCCAGGAGGTCGTTATGCCGTGGGAAGTTAACATCGGCTCTCGCAGGGTTCAATTTCAGAATCATCTGTCAGCCGATGATTATACATCTCTCATGAATATCAACACAGATGATCTGACAGAGCTTCGACTATGGGCCTTCGAAAAACTTAGAGATAACAAAGCAAGGGTAGCGAAGGCCTATAACAAGAAAGTGAAGCCGAAGAATTTCAAAATAGGCGATCTTGTCTAGGTGTTAGTCTTGCCAGTTGGAACGAAAGATCCAGCATTTGGAAAGTGGTCCCCTAACTGGCACGGGCCTTACCATATTGTGGAGACTGCCCCAGGAAATTCGTATAGAATGGAAACGTTGGAGTGGGTCCGATTTTTTAGAAACGTCAATGGTAAATATTTGAAGAAATATTATCCCAGTATGTGGATCGAATCCTGACTTAAGCAGAAACCGATGTGTAACTGTAACACTCTAAATTTAATTCCAGAATTTTACAATAAATTTAATATGGTTTATTTAATTTTCTAAGGTTTAATGTGCCTAGGACTGCATTTCATGATTTATTTTATTAAACAAGTAATTTAAATTTATCCTAGGTCAACTTTTGTTGTACATTTATGCTGGTGCATTGCTTTATTTCTTGTATGGTCTAAGGTTTGAAATTCAAATGTATTTGGATATTTAAATTTTGTTTTGGTTTTGGTTTAAAAGGAAAAGGGAGAGAAAAACAGAACAAAAAAAACAGGCCCAGCCAACCTTCCCTCTTTGGGCCAGTCACCCCCGCACCACCGGGCCCAATCGGCCGGACCGGCCCAACCGCGCCGCCTCACCCGCCTTCCCTCTCCTTGCTCTCTCTGGCCAGTGGGCCCGCCCCGTCAGCTCTCTCTTCCTCGTTACTCCCTCCTTCTTTCTCGCTGCGAGGCATCCACCCGCTCCCCGTCTCTGCTCGTGGCCCTGCCACCGAGCCGGACACCGCCATCTCTGGCCTATGGCCCCGAGCCGCCACAAACAGGGCCTGCCTGCCAGCCTCTCCTCCTGGGCGCACCAGGACTCCACATGAGTCCGACCCGAGACCGAGCGGAATCGGACCCCGGACGATGTGCACCAAACTCCATCGAACTCGGCTCGAAACCGTGGCTGCGCCGCCCTATAAAGCCCTTTCCGAGGCCGCCGCTGCACCCCTTTCGTCCCATGCGCAGGCCCTAGCTAGCCCTAGCTCCCTTCGCCGTCTTCAATTTCCATCACCAGAGCTCACCGGTGAGCTTGGCCGCCGTCAAATTGGCCGCCTACGGGGCTCCTCCGGTCTTCTAACCACCGCAGCCTCCATCGCAGTGACTTGACGACCCCGTCCCGCTGGTTCTCGGGCCTCGATTCCTCTCCTCGACGCCGCTCCACGCGCGCCCGACGCCGCCATCCGCACCCGCTCACCGCCGACTTTCTCCAGTGCGTCTCCGCCCTACCCGATCCCCTGGGTGAGTTCGCCGTCTCCATCTCTCTCTCCTGAGCTAACCCTAGTCGCGCGCCATGCCCTGGAGCCTCTCCACGCAAGCGCTCCGGCGAGCCACCGCTGGAGGCACGCATAGCGCCGCCGCCCCTGGAAGTCGTCGTTGGCCTGTCTCTCCCTTTGGTTGGAGCCGTCCGATCATGATCCAAGGGCCACCCAAGACCGGTGATTTGGTCAATACCGGTCAACTGGGTCAAACCACCGGTCAGCCGTCGACGTTTTGCAAAAGAGACCCTCAGTTTCTCTGGATTTAACCCGCGGTCCATCGTAGTTCAAAAGAAATTAGATCTAGGTCCTTTTCTTTATGTTTTAGCCCCTGCCCTTTTGTAATATAGAACCCGCAGTCCAAGCCCTTCTGTTTTAGCGCTTTAGTCCTCGGCGGTTAAGTTTATTTACGTTTGGGCCCTTGGTTTTTCAAAGTTAGCCCCTGACATTAGTTTTTCTTCGCAGTTGTGCCCTTGGAACCCTGTTTTGGGCATAACTTCACCGTTTTAAATTCGATTTCGGTGATTCTCGCGCCCACGTGACCGTAGCGATGTGTAGAATAATTTTAAATACGTTTTATCTTCTGTTTTTATGTCATGATGTACTGTTTCTTACCTTTTGCATTTGTTTGCTTGCATGTGTGATCATCTGTATGTTTGTTGGTGCCATGTATCGTGCGTAGACGTTGATCCGCCTGTCGAGTTCGAAGAACCACCTCCAGAAGCCTCTGAGCAGCAGCAAGGAATAAATTTTGAGGAAGGGAAGTATAACATAAACACCACCCAATAATCTTTTTATCATTGTATGTGCATTTAATTTTGAGTACCCATAAGGTTGTTCCTAGCTACTTTTATCTTTTTATATCTACCCTGTGGGATGCATATGATTAAGTTGTGCTAGGTGCTGCGCAAAATCATATCCTTTTGTTAATTTAATTTTGATTAATGATCCTATGCAATTAATTGTTGGACGTGACCCTGATCGGTTCCTGTCCATTTTAATATGGCTTTTTAGCAACATGGTTTAGGGAGCTTGAGCAATGTGCTCGTGTGCTTTTGCTGGTTCGCTCCCTAAGGACCGAATCACAAAGCGACCACCTGGGACAACAGTGCTACCACATGGCTGGAATGGGACAGACTTAGCTGATTAATTAGGTTGTTTTGGTTTGGGAGTAACTTACCTGCGGGGCAAGAGGGGAGGTGAGCTTCTGTGGCCCTCGCGCTGCTTGGGTTGAGTGTGCTTTACATTATATGTATGTGCTTTTCCCCTTGAGGCTTGCTCCACGGTTGCGGAACCTGAAACCTTAGCGGTTACACCTTACCAACGTGATCTTTGTAAAGGCTTCGTAGTGCGCTTGCTAGTCATCTCATCTCCGGTAATGTGATGAACTCCTAGCGTAGCTCATGACTTGTGGGTAAAGATGTACAACCTCTCGAGAGTGTAAAACTAACATGTTAGCCGTGCTCACGGTTATGAGCGGCCCAGACCCTTCCCAGTGATTAGTAAAGGAGCCTTGGCTGAGGTTCCTTGGTTATAGTTTTGATAATTGTTATATCTGTTTAATCTTATTAATTTCTTATGCAATATCTTTTGGGCTAATGGTTTTGTTATTAATTCATAGTAATTAGGCTTTAATAAATGTTTTAAATTAAAAGCTTATGCAGATGTCAGCTAACCATAGAGCCTCATGGTTTATGTTATATTTGTTGGGTATTCTGTACTCACACTTGTTTTCTTTATATTTATTCCTTGTTGGGAGAAAAAAATCCAACCGCTGCTCAGATGATGGTGGTAATGAGGACTATGTGCAAGACTACGACGAGTATTAGGCATTTCGTTCACCAGTTGATGTCCCTGTGGCGCCCGTTATGTTTATGTGTTATGCTTCCGCTATGCTACGTTATACTCTGAGTTAAGCACTTGTGTCACAGTGTAATAAATGATATATTTAATGTTATATGTCCACGGTATAAACAACTATGAAGATTAAATTAATTATATAAATTAATAAAGATTAGATCGTTGGGGGTTATAAATAGCCATCTACTCTTTTCTCTTTACTTTATCGGTCACCATTATTTATCATCCTGGATACGTGCAACAATTGCTTACTGATATTGTTTCAACTGCTGCCAACAGATGGTAAACACAAGGAATCAGGCTAATGGCAACCCACCGCAGAACCCACCGCAAAACCCACCGCCGCTGACAGCAGATCAGTCTTTTCAGCTTCAGATGCAGATGATGGCTACTCTCAACAATGCAGTACAAGCTCTGCAGAATGTTCAAGCCAATCCGCAGCCGCAGCAGAGGGACAGACGTGGAGACTTTATGAAAGGACATCCACCTACTTTCTCCCATTCTGCTGATCCTCTTCCGGCAGATGACTGGCTCCGTGCAGTGGAGCGACAGCTTGACATTGCGCAGTGCAATGATCAGGAGAGGGTCCTGTATGCAGCAGGACAGCTTCGAGGTGCTGCTCTAGACTGGTGGGAATCGTACAGACCTCAGGACAGAGAATGTTTCACCTGGGCTCAGTTCCGTGAAAGATTTCGAAGCCATCATGTGCCTGCAGGCATAATGAAGATGAAGAAGAAGGAGTTCCCCTCTCTGAAACAGGGGAACATGTCAGTCACGGAGTACCGTGACAAGTTTCTACAGCTAGCTCGCTATGCTCCCACAGAAGTTGCAGAAGATGGTGACAAGCAGGAGCACTTCCTGGAGGGCCTTAATGACAACCTCCAGTTACAGCTGATGAACAACACGTTCAATAATTTCAATCACTTGGTAGATCGTGCCTTGCTTACAGAGCAGAAGCGCAGGGAGATTGATGAGAAAAAAAGAAAGCTCAACCCTGCATCCTCCAACAGCAACACCCGCCCCCGCTACCCCCAGCAGTACCAGCAGCAGCGTCAGCAACCACCGCAGCAGTAGTACCAGCAACAGACAGGTCAGGGACAGCGTTACCAGAATCAGAACCAACGCCCTTCCTACAGAGCTATGCCACAGGGGCAGTCCAACCCACTGCCCAAAATCAGGCTACTGTTCCCGTGGTTCGTAACTACTACAAGTGTGGCGACAGTGGGCACCACGCCAACAACTGCCCTCAGAGGGGGCAACAGCAGCAGCAGGCCAGACAGAACGCCCCACAGCAGCAGCAGCAGGGGCGCCCCAACCAGTAGCATAAGGCACCACTTCAGGGCAAGGTCAATCATGTGACGGTAGAAACTGCAGCAGAAGCCCCAAATGTTGTGCTTGGTACGTTTACAGTCAACTCCAACCCTGCTACAATACTTTTTGATACTGGTGCTACGCATTCTTCTATTACAAGATCTTTTGCTGAAAAACATAACCTTCCCTTAAGCTGCATGAAAAGACCTATGGTAATTAATTCACCGGGGAGAAAGATAAACTACCAACACAGTCTGTACCAGAGTTAGTATCAACATAAGGGGGTAGAGTTTCGCACTGGGTTGCTAGTTATTGATTCCATGGATATTGATATAATCTTGGGCATGGACACTCTGGAGAAGTGGGGTGTCAAAATTGATTGTGCTCAAGGGACAGTTCACCTAGCAGCATCAGATGGCTAGGAAGTAGGAATCAGCGCATCAAGTCCTTCAGGTTATTTGCACCAGATGGAGGTTAGACCTACAGACGGTATTCGGATAGTGTGTGATTATCCAGATGTCTTCCCTGATGAATTGCCAGGTATGCCGCCTGACAGAGATATTGAGTTTTTAATAGAGCTTTTACCTGGCACTGCACCCATAGCAATGAGGCAATATAGAATGGCACCTATAGAGCATGAGGAGGTTAAAAAGAATATAGATGAATTGCTAGCTAAAGGATATATCCGCCCTAGTTCCTCTCCTTGGGCTTTTCCAGTTTTGCTTGTTGAGAAAAAGGATACTGATGTGAAAAGGATGTGTGTGGATTACCGAGCTCTAAATAAAGTCACCATTAAAAACAAGTACCCGCTTCCCCGCATTGATGATTTGTTTGATCAGCTTCAAGGTGTTTGTGTTTTCTCTAAGATTGATTTGAGATCTAGTTATCATCAGTTAAAAATTCGTCCCTCAGATATTCCTAAAACTGCCTTCACCACCAAGTACGGCTTGTATGAGTATACAGTAATGTCCTTCGGCCTCACCAATGCTCCTGCCTATTTTATGCAACTGATGAATTCAGTATTTATGGATTATTTAGACAAGTTTGTGCTGGTTTTTATTGATGATATACTGATTTATTCCAAAACTGAAGCAGAACATGAGGAGCATTTAAGGTTAGTTCTTCAGAGACTGAGAGAACACAAGCTGTACGCCAAGTTCAGCAAATGTGAATTTTGGATTGATGAAGTGCGGTTCCTTGGTCACGTCGTCTCCAGAGGAGGAATTGCAGTGGATCCAAGCAAGGTCAGTACTGTCACGAACTGGAAGGTGCCGGAAATACCAAAAGAGGTTCGTGGGTTTCTGGGTTTAGCTGGTTATTATCGGAGATTTATTGAGAATTTTTCAAGAATTGCAAAGGCCTTGACTTCCCTATTAGAGAAGGAGGTAGAATTTAGATGGACAAATGCACAGCAAGCTGCTTTTGATGAGTTGAAGAAAAGATTGACTACAGCACCTGTGTTGACATTGCTTGACCAGCAGAAGAAATTCATAGTTTATTGTGATGCTTCCAGAGATAGTTTGGGATGTGTTCTGATGCAGGAAGGCAAAGTGATTGCCTACGCTTCACGGCAGTTGCGCAAGCATGAGTTGAATTATCCGACATACGACCTGGAACTTGCAGCAGTGGTGCACGCACTGAAGATTTGGCGTCACTATTTGTACGGGTAGCGTTGTGAAATTTATACTGATCACAAGAGTCTCAAATATATCTTCACACAGAACGAGTTGAATATGCGGCAGCGAAGATGGCTGGAATTAATTAAGGATTATGATATGGAAATTCATTATCATCCTGGTAAGGCTAATATGGTGGCAGACGCTCTGAGTAGGAAGAGTTATGCTAATATGGCTTTGGGTTTCATGATGCCGCATGAGTTATGTGAAGAGTTTGAAAGATTGAGTTTGGGTTTTCTACATCACACTACAGCCGCAGCATTTGAGGCAGAGCCGACATTAGAACAAGAGATTCGGGAGCACCAGAAGAATGATGAGAAATTGCAGGAAATTCGTGAGTTGCTCAAATCAAGCAAGGCGCCTCACTTTCGGGAAGATGAATAGAGAACTTTATGGTACAAGAACAGAATATGTGTGCCTAATGTGGACAGCATCAGAAAATTAATTTTGAGTGAGGCTCATGATACGGCTTATTCTATTTATCCCGGCAGCACTAAGATGTACTATGATCTGAAGGAAAGATTTTGGTGGTACGGTATGAAGCGTGCCGTGGCCGAGTATGTAGCTATTTGTGATACATGTTAGCGTGTGAAGGCAGAACATCAGAGACCAGAAGGTTTATTACAGCCGTTGAAGGTACCAGAATGGAAGTGGGAAGAAATAACCATAGATTTTATTGTGGGTTTGCCTCGTACTCAGAAAGGTTATAATTCAATATGGGTAGTAGTGGATCGTTTAACCAAGGTAGCTCATTTTATACCAGTTAACACTACTTATTCAGGTGCTAAGTTAGCTGAGTTGTACATCTCCAGAATTGTCTGCCTGCACGGCGTGCCTAAGAGAATTATATCTGATCGAGGTTCGCAGTTTACTTCTCGCTTTTGGGAGCAGTTGCATAATTCATTGGACACAAAGCTCAGATTCAGTACAGCTTACCATCCTCAGACAGATGGGCAGACAGAAAGAACTAATCAGATACTTGAGGATATGTTGAGAGCTTGTGCCATACAGTACGGCACTAGTTGGGACAAGTGTTTGCCATATGCTGAGTTTTCTTATAATAACAGCTATCAAGCCAGTCTGAAGAAGTCGCCGTTTGAAGCATTGTACGGCAAGAGGTGCAGAACGCCGTTGTTCTGGAATCAAACAGGTGAGAAGCAGGTATTTGGACCTGACATAATACAGGATGCTGAACAGCAATTGCGGATTGTTCAGGAGAATTTGAGAGTTGCTCAGCCCAGACAGAGAAGTTATGCTGATGTCCGCAGGAGGGATTTGTCCTTTAAAGTGGATGACCATGTGTACTTGAAGGTGTCACCAATGAGAGGTATTCGCAGATTCAACATGAAAGGAAAGCTAGCGCCAAGATACATTGGACCATTTAAAATACTAGAAAAGAAAGGTGAAGTAGCTTACCGCCTAGAATTACCTCCCAGTTTATCAGGTGTGCATGATGTGTTTCATGTGTCCCAATTAAAGAAGTGTTTGAGAGTGCCCGAAGAGCAAACACCGCTAGAAGGATTGGAGGTACAGGAGGGTCTGACTTACACAGAGCATCCAGTGAAAATTTTAGACACATCTGAGAGGAATACCAGAAACAAAAAGATCAAGATGTGCCGTGTGCAATGGAGTCATCATACAGAAGCAGAGGCAACATGGGAACGAGAGGATGAATTAAAAGCAGCATACCTCGCTCTCTTTGCTAACTAGCCTATCTGAATCTCGGGGCGAGATTCTTGTTAAGGGGGTAGGTTTGTAACACTCTAAATTTAATTCCAGAATTTTACAATAAATTTAATATGGTTTATTTAATTTTCTAAGGTTTAATGTGCCTAGGCCTGCATTTCATGATTTATTTTATTAAACAAGTAATTTAAATTTATCCTAGGTCAACTTTTGTTGTACATTCATGCTGGTGCATTGCTTTATTTCTTGTATGGTCTAAGGTTTGAAATTCAAATGTATTTAGATATTTAAATTTTGTTTTGGTTTAAAAGGAAAAGGGAGAGAAAAACAGAAAAAAAAAACAGGCCCAGCCAACCTTCCCTCTTCGGGCCAGTCACCCCCGCACCACCGGGCCCAATCGGCCGGACCGGCCCAACCGCGCCGCCTCACCCGCCTTCCCTCTCCTTGCTCTCTCTGGCCAGTGGGCCCGCCCCGTCAGCTCTCTCTTCCTCGTTACTCCCTCCTTCTCTCTCGCTGTGAGGCATCCGCCCGCTCCCCGTCTCTGCTCGTGGCCCTGCCACCGAGCCGGACACCGCCATCTCTGGCCTATGGCCCCGAGCCGCCACAAACAGGGCCTGCCAGCCAGCCTCTCCTCCTGGGCGCACCAGGACTCCACATGAGTCCGACCCGAGACTGAGCGGAATCGGACCCCGGACGATGTGCACCAAACTCCATCGAACTCGGCTCGAAACCGTGGCTGTGCCGCTCTATAAAGCCCTTTCCGAGGCCGCCGCCGCACCCCTTTCGTCCCACGCGCCGGCCCTAGCTAGCCCTAGCTCCCTCCGCCGTCTTCAATTTCCATCACCAGAGCTCACCGGCGAGCTTGGCCGCTGTCAAATTGGCCGCCTACGGGGCTCCTCCGGTCTTCTAACCACCGCAGCCTCCATCGCAGTGACTTGGCGACCCCATCCCGCTGGTTCTCGGGCCTCGATTCCTCTCCTCGACGCCGCTCCACGCGCGGCCGACGCCGCCATCCGCACCCGCTCACCGCCGGCTTTCTCTAGTGCGTCTCCGCCCTACCCGATCCCCTGGGTGAGTTCGCCGTCTCCATCTCTCTCTCCTGAGCTAACCCTAGTCGCGCGCCATGCCCTGGAGCCTCTCCGCACAAGCGCTCCGGCGAGCCGCCGCCGGAGGCACGCACAGCGCCGCCGCCCCTGGAAGTCGTCGTTGGCCTGTCTCTCCCTTTGGTTGGAGCCGTCCGATCATGATCCAAGGGCCACCTAAGACCGGTGATTTGGTCAATACCGGTCAACTGGGTCAGACCACCGGTCAGCCGTCGACGTTTTGCAAAAGAGACCCTCAGTTTCTTTGGATTTAACCCGCGGTCCATCGTAGTTCAAAAGAAATTAGATCTAGGTCCTTTTCTTTATGTTTTAGCCCCTGCCCTTTTGTAATATAGAACCCGCAGTCCAAGCCCCTCTGTTTTAGCGCTTTAGTCCTCGGCGGTTAAGTTTATTTACGTTTGGGCCCTTGGTTTTCCAAAGTTAGTCCCTGACATTAGTTTTTCTTCGCAGTTGTGCCCCTGGAACCCTGTTTTGGGCATAACTTCACCGTTTTAAATTCGATTTCGGTGATTCTTGCGCCCACGCGACCGTAGCGATGTGTAGAATAATTTTAAATACGTTTTATCTTCTGTTTTTATGTCATGATGTACTGTTTCTTACCTTTTGCATTTGTTTGCTTGCATGTGTGATCATCTGTATGTTTGTTGGTGCCGTGTATCATGCGTAGACGTTGATCCGCCTGTCGAGTTCGAAGAACCACCTCCAGAAGCCTCTGAGCAGCAGCAAGGAATAATTTTGAGGAAGGGAAGTATAACATAAACACCACCCAATAATCTTTTTATCATTTTATGTGCATTTAATTTTGAGTACCCATAAGGTTGTTCCTAGCTACTTTTATCTTTTTATATCTACCCTGTGGGATGCATATGGTTAAGTTGTGCTAGGTGCTGCGCAAACTCATATCCTTTTGTTAATTTAATTTTGATTAATGATCCTATGCAATTAATTGTTGGACGTGACCCTGATCGATTCATGTCCATTTTAATATGGCTTTTTAGCAACATGGTTTAGGGAGCTTGAACAATGTGCTCGTTTGCTTTTGCTGGTTCTCTCCCTAAGGACCGAATCACAAAGCGACCACCTGGGACAACAGTGCTACCACAAGACTGGAATGGGACAGACTTAGCTGATTAATTAGGTTGTTTTGGTTTGGGAGTAACTTACCTGCGGGGCAAGAGGGGAGGTGAGCTTCTGTGGCCCTCGCGCTGCTTGGGTTGAGTGTGCTTTACGTTATATGTATGTGCTTCTCCCCTTGAGGCTTGCTCCACGGTTGTGGAACCTGAAACCTTAGCGGTTACACCTTACCAACGTGATCTTTGTAAAGGCTTCGTAGTGCGCTTGCTAGTCATCTCATCTCCGGTAATGTGATGAACTCCTAGCGTAGCTCATGACTTGTGGGTAAAGATGTACAACCTCTCGAGAGTGTAAAACTAACATGTTAGCCGTGCTCACGGTTATGAGCGGCCCAGACCCTTGCCAGTGATTAGTAAAGGAGCCTTGGCTGAGGTTCCTTGGTTATGGTTTTGATAATTGTTATATCTGTTTAATCTTATTAATTTCTTATGCAATATCTTTTGGGCTAATGGTTTTGTTATTAATTCATAGTAATTAGGCTTTAATAAATGTTTTAAATTAAAAGCTTATGCAGATGTCAGCTAACCATAGAGCCTCATGGTTTATGTCATATTTGTTGGGTATTCTATACTTACACTTGTTTTCTTTATATTTATTCCTTGTTGGGGGGAAAAATCCAACCGCTGCTCAGATGATGGTGGTAATGAGGACTATGTGCAAGGCTACGACGAGTATTAGGCGTTTCGTTCACCAGTTGACGTCCCTATGGCGCCCGTTATGTTTATGTGTTATGCTTCCGCTATGCTACGTTATACTCTGAGTTAAACACTTGTGTCACAGTGTAATAAATGATATATTTAATGTTATGCACGTTTTTATCTTTGGCATGTGCTGTGGTATTCTGTAATTTGTCATGTATATGTGAGACGTTTCCTGGCGCATATATATACTGCACGGTTTTGTTCGTTGAAACCGGGCGTGACAGTAACATCTGGACAAAAAAAGCCGATGCCTGGGCATCGCCTTTAGAAGAAAAATAGTAATATAAAATGAGTAACTACGAGTAGCAGGACAATGCGTACCATTGGTCATAGCCGATGTTAGGCATCGCCTTCAGTACAAAAATATTGGAAAAACATAATGTTCTCAGCCGAGCTATACGCTCGGGGGGCACAACCGACATTGTTCGAGGGATTCGATGAGTCATGTGGAGGAAGATGCTGGTAGGCTCTGAAGATATTGGCAGATTGCAGTCAATGCTTTCGTTCTGACCTTATCGGCAGAGTCGATAACTTGACGATCTGATTCGTCAGAGCCGATGATTAGGCTTTTGTTTAACTCACGGATGCGTGCAATACTGCCTTTGAGTGACATGGACAGCTTCTGCTTGTTATTTGTGAGCGTCTTCATGCTTGCATCATTGGCTTGGATGGCTGCGTCGACCTGAGATAACTCTTCCTCAAGGCGCTTGATTTCATCAGTTATCTGTGACTTCCTCGCATCAAGTGTTTGCATGGACGTCTTCAGCCTTGCCTCCTCACTATCGTTATCCAGGTCCGCCTTAAGTTGATTTGCTGTTGCACATACCTTGGTAATTTCCTCTTGCAGGGCCGCTTGGTTGTTACGAGCAGCTATCCGTGATGTAGCGGCCAACACGTCCTCTCGAAGGAATCCAAGGTGAGCTGTTGGCTGGAGTGCTTGCTTCAGGCTCGGGGGCAGCATATCAATGATCGGCTCAAGGGCTGTGCGAATATTGTCGCATGCAACGACCAATTTCTCGATTGGGGTTTCTAGTTGCTTGGCGATGTTCTTAAGATTTGAGATCACATCGGCCGGCGGAGTTGAAGGAGGACTCTCAGTCACCAAAGATTCGCCGATGGTCGAAGGATCAAAGTTCAATAAGGATGCAGCATCAAAGGCCTGGCAGCAGCATGGTTAGGTTACAAATTATAGATGAAAGAGACTTTCAGTTCAGAACACACATGTGGAGGGCTAACTTCCATGTGGTCTTCCTCTGTCCGGCCTGACGTGTCCTTAGGAAGAATTGGGAAGTTCAAGGGAGTTTTCTTTCTCGGCCTCTTCTTGTTCTTGGCTGTGAGAACTGTGATCCTGTATATAGAAAATGGTCAATATAACTTCTGATACTAGATGCAAGGCAAAATAGAACTTACAAGTGATTCAGAAGAAAGGATCTGGACTGGGAGGATAGGCTTGGGCTTGATGGCGGCTTTCTTGAACCTCGGCTGTCGAAGTCCTTTTCCCTCCCTCTTGCGTGTTGCCCCGGGGAAAGAAAAGATGGCCTTATCGAGGGAAGGCATGTTGGCCTGGTACAAAGGCAATGGTGCCTTTTGCAGGTACTTGAACAGCTGGCCAGCATCGTCAGTAGGAACAGGCCCTGTCTGCATCTGTGTTCAGAAAGTGTGATCGTATCAAAGAGCGACAACACACGAAAGAGAAGCTGAATCAAATGGGAGATTACCTCCTCTGGTGTGGCTTCGTGCTCGGGGTCGATGGCTAGAAGAGCCGGTGCCACGGCATTGTGGAAAAGGTAGGGTTTCCAGAAGTTCCACCAACTTTAGAAGCCATCGGCTGTGTATACAAACTCCATCGTGCCAGGTATGCTTAACTCTATGTCAGAAAAGATGGAATATACTTTGGTGGCTACCAGGGAATCAGATATGTCGGCTCGGCTTTGGATTTTCTCATGAATAATCAAGCTAGAATAGGTTGGTATGATCCATATCCTGGCTTCTTAATCCTGGTACCGGTGTTCATGCTGACTAGAAGGAGACAAGGGGTAGCCATTATGCCGAATAAGGTTCGAGTTTCTTCATCAGTGCTAAAGACATCGAGTCTGAAAAAGGATGGGTTCTCGAATTACTCAGATTTGGTATATGCATTGTATACAGGGGTGGTTTGTGAGCTGTAGAAACATTTGTACCATTTGGCTATTTCAGCTACATCAGTATGGGTTATGGGCAGTTGGTGCAAGGCCTGGCCAAATGAGGTGCAATGGATAGATTTGCTTGTGATGTCTGGAAAAGATTGAGACTCGAGTGATGGAAAGTCTGTGATTTCATTACGAAAGTACAGTTGACTCCAGAGCTGAACAAACCACAAAGGACCGCCTGTCTTGATGCGTTGTCCAGCCAACATGCGCTGGGTATTCAGAGAGAGATGATGGTACAGTATGCCTAGGAAAAGTTTGCCTAAGGCAATGGATCGACCTTGAGCCAGTGCGGTGGCCAAGTTGAGGTAATTTTTGGTCGGGGCTAGAGAGGGACCATTGAAGAGGAAATGGTCAAGCCATAAGTTCAAGAAGGCGATGTGCTCTTTCTCTGAAACTGAACAAGACTGTTTGTTGTGTTGAGCGATATACTGGCTCCGGTTTCGGGTGCTGCTCTTCTCTACTATCTTCTTATAAGAACATTCAGCTAAATGGAAGGGGGAAGGGCAGGTAGATTGCACATCTAGCCCTAAGATCATGACAACATCCATGAGGGTGGGTGTCATAGGGCCTGAGCCGAACAGGAAGCAGTTCAGGCTGTTCGACCAGAAATAGCCGATGGATCTAAGCAGATTGTCATCTTTCTCCATGGGACAACGGGATAACGTCAGAGCATCAGCTATGCGCATGAATTGCCAAGTGGAACTATATGCGCACTCAACACGCTGGTACCAATTAGCCCACCCGTCCATGGGGAATGTCTAGGCGCGAAGCTGGTCAGTCCACAGATCTAGGTCTGGGTTGACATGGACAAAAGGAAGGCGTTTGGTTTCTATTCTAACAAGGTTATGTGGGGGCTCATAGGATTTGGGTCCTAAGCTGTAGGAATTGGAATTGGCCGAGGTAGGGATCAGTATCTCATCGGCCTGGATGATTGAAAAATGAGTGCAAGGTAAAGATAACAGCTTTGTGAGAAGCATAAATACAGAGGTGGTCCAAGCCTTTACCTTCAATCCAAATATGTGCCCGCAAAGAGTCTGCTCTTCTGTTGTGCTGCACGATGCCGCCATTTTCGCAAGTAGCGTGGAACGGGAGGTGGTGAAAGGTGTTCGTCAGTAGCGAAAGAGGAAGAAGACGAGTTCTTGTTTGGTACGTGTGGTTTTATGAGGCACTGACTGACGTGGGATTTGGAAATTTCGGTCGGAGGAAGCATGTCCTTTGAGTTATCAGCTTGTTGAGTTATGTTTGACTGAAGTCAGAGCCGATTCAACGGTTGACCAGTGAGCCGATTGTTTACGAGGAATCGGCTAGGTAAAGCATATCGGTTTGTCATGCTAATTTAAAGCCGATTGAGGGATCTTTTGAGTCAGCGCGATGCTGCTGAGTCGATAGTAATATGAGGGAGAATCGGCAAGAAAATAAAATAAAAAGAAAAAGGGGACATAAGTTCAGAAAAGGGATTTCATTAATTTACATAGCAAAATATATCCTTGAGCCGATACTACGGCTGTTAACCCCAAAAGCTAAAGGATTATCTTACAAAAGAGCCGATGCAACGGCTAGGCTACTAAGACCTAAGCTAATCCTAACTGCTACTAAGATAGGATGCTCTAAGCATCACTGTCATCGGCCGATCCCTCATCGGCGTCCTCGCCCGCGCCGTCGTCGTCTTCATCGCCGGCGTCCTCGCTCTCGGTAGGAGCGAGGTCAGACGAGCTCTCCTCATACTGAGCCGCCAGGTCTTCATCCTCGTCCGACTCCTCTGGCTCGACTTCACCAGAGGAGTCCTCCGGCTCGTCGTCGTCGTCTTCCTCGTCGTCGTTCTCCTCCTCGTCCTCCTCATCGCCCTCCGCTTCGTCGTCGGAGGGCGGCATCCCTAGCCGCCTTCTCTTGGCTGGGCGCTCGGGCGAGGGACCCATGGAGGGGAGGCAATGGCGTCCTCCGGGTCCTCAGAGCAGCAGAGTTTGATCGCTCCGCGCTGGGGGGATGGAATGTCTGGCCCCCACCTCTTCAGCCAAGCCTTGGTGGCTGGGCTTGGAGACCGCTCCTCGTCGTCCGATGGAGCGGCCAGGGGAGCTTGGTCGGCTCCCATGATCGGCAGCGGAGCGTAGCCCAGCGGCACATCCGGGCTGGGCGGCAACGGTGCCGGCGCATTGGCAGCTGCGCCTGGAGCAGAGGCGACGGAGGGAGAGGAAGGAGGAGTGAGAGCCCGTGGCCCAGTCACGGAGGAGAAAGAATGCAGCGATGGTGGGTGGTTGCTGCCGGAGGAAGACATGGCTGAAAATGGGGGTTTTCTTGGCTCTGTTGGTTGAAGGAAGGGGAAAACTGGATGCCGATTTGAGAACAGGGGGGGTGCCCTGCCTTTTATTAAGCGTGAGGCGATGGAAGGTGAAGGGGCGCCGTACGGGAAGCCAAGGGGTCACGCAAGCCATCATGATGGTTGCCATGGAAGACCGTGTTGCGGTTTAGATCGATGGGACGTGCATGATCAGGTTTCCCACTTCTCTGGTTTTGAAATAAATAAATCTTTATTTGCCAAAACCAGGGGGGCATGTGTTGGCAACGGAATTTGGCCGCCCCTGTTAATGGGTCAAGATCGGCTTTGGGCTGGAAAGAAGTCATCCAAGGGAGCGACGGCGAAAAGATAGAACAGGCTATTGGGCCTTGTATCGTAGATTAAAGAGTCCAGTTTTAGTTAGTTAGGGTTTGTAGCTTAATTATGGAAGGGCAGGTTTGTTGCCCTAGTCTGCGGACTATAAATATGTACCATTACTATCGAAATAAAGTTGACGACATATGTTCATCGAGTAGCGGCTGTCTCCATCTCCCCTCAGCGCATCGCCACCTCTAGCGACTAGAGTTTCAGGTAATCGTCATGCTGCCTTAACGATTTAATTCGTTATAGGCATTACGACGTTAGTCGCCTGACAAATCGTGTGCTGAAGCGTTTTTGATGGCACGGTTTGTTAGTTACCATGATGAATCTTGCAGTAAGCTTTGCTTAGCGCGAGATCCATTAGTTATCCCGATGAATCTCATGCCAAGCATGTATGAGCCAATATGCTTGCACGTCGGCTTATATACAACTTGTTATTATGCTAATATCTGTTGTGGTGCACGCTTTTATGCTGCCGGTTCGTGATCAGTTTAGCATGTCACAAGGTTTAGAACCTAGATTGGATCTGTTCATCTAGTCCTATCTACATATCACATGTTAACAGGAAGATCCGATGTATACCCTGCCTTGCCTTTCATCGCTTTATCAAATATGAATCTGTTTTCATATCGTTCCTATAGAATCTTTGGTATATTAGCAGTTGTAAGGCATGTTTAACGTTCATCTGGATGTTTTTAGCCGATTAGAATAGATCTAGTTGTGCTTACTCTTCCTTTATTTAAGTACTTTTGCATATTGTATATGGATATACTATTGGTAAGACAGTAGGGCTTTGCCGATGGAGAAGATCCGATCCAAGATGACCCGATCCGGGTGATCCGGCTAGTATTTAACGTTTAATCTGTTTTGTCTGCTTATACAGGGGAAACAGGAGTAAACCAACGCCAACACCATCATCATCACAACCTCCCTGGCTGGGTCATAAGCCAAGTGGCACGCCCAAGCAACACCGAGCCAAGAACGATTGGCTGATCCGTTCAGCCGGTCGTGGGTCGCAGCAAGGAGGAGTGGTCCCGATGATCCACATACACCTCCCAGCCCTATTGTGTGAAGCTCTCTAGGGAACTATCCGTCGGTTTCCTTGTGCAACACTCGGGCTATCACCAGATTAGCTTAGCAGTCGAGGACCAGGAGAAAACCGCGTTCATCACGCCTTTCGGTGCATACTGTTATACCTCTATGTCTTTCGGGTTAACCTAAATTTACATAGACCATCTCCCCTTCCCCCGTCCCTGTCAACTAGAAAGTTAGTAAGCAAGCGATCGGTAAAACACAACCGTGCTTGGATGAAAAAATTATGGGGGATAGAGTGGTAGAAATGTTCTTTAAAATGCTGGTGCTACATACCAAAGCGCGATCCAGACTTGCCTCGCTGACCACTGGGCAATCGTGTCGAGGCTTACATCGACGACGTCGTAATCAAGACTAAGAACGCGGAGGATTTCATCGACAACCTACAGCAGGTGTTCGACAGCTTGAGGAAATTCCGGTGGACACAACGCCAATCCAGGCTACTCCCGTCGGCCAGAAACCGACGGGAGTTAGCCCATTACCGACGGGAATTAGCTATTCCCGTCGGTTTCTAGCTAACTCCCGTCGGTATCTGGCCGACGGGAGTTATCCGACGGGGGTTACATTATCTCCCGTGGGCCCCGACGGGAGATAAATAACTCCCGTCGGCTAGAAGCCGGCCGACGGAGTTATCGGGCGTCGGCCAGACCCACGTGGGCTGACGTAGCCGGCGCTTAACTCCCGTCGGTGATTAGGGCCGACGGGAGTTAATGGCCGGCCACGTCAGCCCACGGGGTCTGGCCGGTGCCCAATAACTCCCGTCGGCCGGCCGGGCCGACGGGAGTTAATCCTTAACTCCCGTCGGCTTGGCACTACTGACGGGAGTAGTTCCAGAATAACTCCCGTCGGCTTGGTAATACCGACGGGAGTTATTGTGTCCCCCCCCAAAAACCAGCGCATATTCGTAGCATCCCACACAATATGTGGGATCGATCATACACATTCATCCAATGACATTCATCCAACCACCACATATATATAAAGTACCCAAGCACATGCATCCAACCACATACATATGAAATATCCAAACACATTCATCCAACCAGATATATATAAAGTCCTTAAATCAAACACATACATCATCACAAAGTAAAGTGTCCAATCACATTCACGAACCGCCGTCGTCGGGAGGATTGTTGGAGCTCTGGCCGCTGCCTCCGTCCGGAGTAGGGTACGTGAATAGCGAGTTGATGAAGCCATGCATCGTCCCACTTCCTTCCTGGTTGTTGTCCTACGAAGCAAGAATGAAATTTGTTACCAGTCATACATATTAACTAATGAACTGTCGTCGATAGCTAGAGAGTTAGAATACAAACCTGTGATCCAGGGGCAGGTAGCTGTGCCGGCGGTGTGGTAAACTGAGTCTGCTGCGGTGGAGGTGGAGGAGGGCCCATAGGGACGAACGTCCATTGCGGCAGAGGCGGAGGGGGCACGTAGGGTATGCCCTGCTGCTGAGCTAGTAACTATTGACCAAACATGTTAGTAGTGCGCATGGAATGTTAAAAGCAATGAATGCACAGTAATATGCAATATACTTACTTGAATCATCTGCTGCTGCTGCGCTTGGACTGAGGCATAGTATTCACTTTGAGCCCTCAACTGCTCATCGCGCTGACGGTTCTCCTCGCGAAGCCTAGCGATCTCAAGCTCTTGCTCAGTGAGCCGACGAGAGCTAGGACCAGCAGAGCTCCCGGACCCGGATGCCGACCGCCGAGACGATCTAACATCCCTCGTGTTGATCATTCCATCAAAGAGAGAGAACCTACAATTGTTATCATAGAAAGAGTAATTAAGGCATATGCTTGTTTTCACTGTATAAATGGCATGTAATGTAACATCTCACCGTCCGTGTGCCTTCCCTCCACCGCTAGCATGCACGGCTTGGGCATCGATCGGCATGGTCCTCCAATCGCAGTCCTCTCCGTGATGCTCCTTCATCTCTTCTGCATATGCCGCCTGTGATCGATTATATGACCATTGTTAGTTCATAAGTTGCGCACATTAAGCGAATATTAAGGACAACTGCACACCAGACGCTCGCTTTGTGTCTGGCTGCACAAAGGGTTGGAAGGGTCACTCCCCCTATGGCCAGCCTCCCACACCTCGATGGGCGTCGGCTCACGACCTAATTGAACTTCCTACAGCACAGAGTTAGTACAATAAATGCATATATGACATCTGAACATATTTGTTAGTTTTCTTACCAGGCGTTTCGCCTTTCGCGTGAAGTTGTCGCCACCGAAGGTGTGGTTCGGCATGGTGCCTCGATTGCCCCTGTGACTTCTCGACTTCTGTTGGAAGCCTTCTGAAGCCCACCTCGTACACCAAGCTGCGTAGGCCTCTGGGCGGTTAGACATCCACGGAACCACCACCTTCATAAAAAAACATATATCAGTACCTATTCAAATGAAACAAACACAAAAGATAGAATTCAAATATAACCTGGCGGTACTGTTCCTCGCTAAGGTATATACTCGAGGCCCCTGTCTTCTTATTCATTTTTTGCCCTAAAATTTGTTGATGATACATGCACGTGGCCTGAATCCTTGCCTCGTACAGGGCCTCCTTCACCAACCAATAGGCATTTACGTGAAACACCCTTTCGGCGTGGTTCACGTCAGCCCCGTCGGCCAACCGAAAACGTGCCTACAAGAAGAATGCAATGTTATCTAACTATTATATGATTGCTTGCATATAACATGCATAAGATTACGTACCCAGAAGTCAGCGCGAACGAGTCCCTGGGCATCGCCATAAGTGACATCCACCTTCAGCTTGTAATCTTCCCAACATGTGACGAGGACCGGCTCGACGTCGGGATCGTCGGACGACTTCACCAGACCAGGGTAGTGAAGCTTCAGGAGCGAACTCAACACAGAGTTCACCTGCTTTTGACGACCCTGGCCGGTGAATGAGTAGTCCAACCACTCCCTACAAAAGACGGTCAAGCCTCAAACATGCTTACATTTGATGAATACATCTGATTCAAATCAAAAGATATAGCACCTACCTATCTCCGACGGGGGAGATCACCGTCTTCCCCGCCTCGGTGGTCGGAACAGGTGGAGGTGGTACGGCGTGGGGCCTTCTAAACTTACGTGGACGCCTGGGAGCTGCATGTCCACCCGCCTCCTGCTCACCTCCAGCCTCAGCCTCAGTCTCCTGTCCACCCTCGTCCTGCTCATCTCCTGCCTCAGCGTCAGCCTCGTGTCCACCCTCAGACTGCCCACCTCCTGCCTCAGCCTCAGCCTCCTCACCTCCACCCTCAACTGAAGTCTCCTCGTGTCCACTCTCAGCCTCAGCCGCATCTGACTCCAGTTCATCCTGTAAACAAGTAAGGCAAGTGTCACATACAAGCGTTAAAGTATTACACGAATTAAAGACAACAATACAATGCTGCTTACATCGCCTCTCTGAAACCCCAAGGACTGGCCGTCTAACTCTGGGTGCAGGGACCTGTAGATCTGCTCCTTCCTGCTAGCGCTCAAGGAACTCCCTCGGAAAAGGCTGTCCCTCGGCGAGGCGGCCCTTCCTGTGGCGGCCTGCCACTGCACAGCGGCCCTCGGCGAGTCGGCACCGGGGTGATGGCGCCGGGGCTCCTTCCTGCGGCGGCCTGCCACTGCCACTGCACAGCGGCCCCGGCGGCACGGGCCCGAGGAACAGAGGGAGCAGGAGCAGCGGACCGGGGGCGTGCAGGCGGCGGGGGGCGGGGCCTGCAGCGGGGAGGCGGCGCGGCGGGGCGCCTGGGCGGGGCTTCTGGGCACGCGGAGCGGCGGGCGGCAGCGCGGTGGGCCGGGGAGGCGGCGTCGGGGCGCGGCGGGCCGGCAGGCCGAGGCGGGCCGCGGGGCGGCGGGGCGCGTCGGGCGGCGGGCGGCGGCGCGGCGGGGCGGGGAGGCGGCGCCGGGGCGCGGCGGGGCGGCGGGCCGAGGCGGCCGTCGGGGCGGCGGGGCGCCTGGGCGCGGCGGGGCGGGGAGGCCGCGGCTGGGCGCGGCGTGGGCGGCGGGGTGGCTGGGCGCGTCGGGCGGCGGCGCGGCGGGGTGCGAGGCGGCGGTGGGCTCTGCGTCGGTGTGGGAGTGGGCGTGGGCGCGGTGGCGTGGGCGCGTGGGGAAGAAAGGGTACGCTGGGCTTTGGATTAACTCCCGTCGGCTGGGGGTGCAGCCGACGGGATTTATTTCGTAACTCCCGTCGGCCGCCAGGTCCACCGACGGGAGTTAATTATATCCCGTCGGCTAGCCCATGAACCGACGGGAGTTAAGTTAATTCCCGTCGGCTACGGTTTGGCCGACTGGAGTTACTTAACTCCCGTCGGCAACCTTAAAAACCGACGGGACTTATTACGGCCGACGGGAGAAGGCTGGATTGGTGTTGTGGGAAGCTTAATCCTACCAAGTGTGTTTTTGGAGTCCCTGCGGGCCAGTTACTCGGTTTCGTTGTTAGCAATAGGAGAATCGAAGCTAACCCCGAAAAGGTCAAAGCCATACTCAGGATGCATCCTCGTAGATCGCAAAAGGACGCTCAAAGGTTGATCGGGTGCATGGCGGCCTTGAGTCAGTTCATCTCTTGACTCAGCGAACGTGGCATGCCCTTCTATAAACTTCTCAAGAAGGTAGATCGGTTTTAGTGGACCACAGAGGCTCAGGAAGCTTTGGATGCTCTAAAAAAATTCTTGACTACGCCTCCTATACTCAAATCTTCCAATCGTGCTACTGCCGACTCACCAGCTGAAGATCTGCTCCTCTACATCTCCTATATGACTCATGTGATCAGTACTGCCGTGGTGGTCGAGCGGCCGGATGGACAGCACGCAGTACCCAGGCAATACCCGGTCTACTTCATCAGTGAGGTCCTCTGTCCCTCCAAAATCCGGTATCCTCAAGTTCAAAAGTTATTATATGCAGTTCTCGTTACCACACGTAAACTGTGTCATTATTTTTGAGGAGCATAAGATCGTAGTGGTTACTGAGTTCCCAATTGGAGAAGTCTTGCATAATCGGGAGGCCACAGGGCATATTGCCAAGTGGGCCTGCGAGCTGGGGGCTCACGACATCGAGTATCATCCTCGTACTGCCATCAAGACCCAGGCACTGGTCGATTTTGTCTCTGAGTGGACAGAGCATCTAGTCCCTGAAAGCCAGAGGTTATGGAGGTCTGGAAGATGTACTTTGATGGCTCGTTGAAACTGGAAGGAGCTGGCGCTGGGGTCATTTTCACCTCACCAGCAGGAGAAAAACTCAAGTACGTGCTACAGATTCTCTTCCCGGTTTCAAATAATGCAGCTGAGTACGAGGCTTTGCTACATGGTTTGCGCATAGCCATTACACTCGGAATTCGACGCTTAATGGCCTACGGAGATTCTTTGGTGGTCATTAACCAGGTCAACAAGGAGTGGGACCGTTCCACAGAAAATATGGACAAGTACTATGAAGCAGTTCATAAGCTAGAAGGCAGATTTTAAGGCCTGGAGTACATTCATGTGTGGATCGGGATCGCAACGTCGACGCTGATATTCTGTCCAAACTGGGCTCATCACGAGCCAAAGTGCCTCCTGGTATCTTCATTCAAGAGCTTCATCATCCCTCTATTCAGCTAGATGAGCTGAATATACCACCCGACCGACACATCCTGGTGATATGCCGACTGATTGGAGGGCTCCCATCATCAGATACATCCCGAATGAAGAGGCTCCAGATGATAAAGCAGAGGCCGAGCAAATAGCAAGGCGATCGTCCAGCTATACTCTGATCAACAACGAGTTATATAAGCGGGGCGCCTTAGGAGTTTTGTTAAAATGCCTGGATACCTCATCAGGGCAGAGTTTGCTAAAAGAGAAACACGCTGGAGTCTGTGGAATTCATGCCGCCTCGCGGACATTAATCGGGAAGGCGTTTAGGGCCGGCTTCTATTGGCCTACAGCAAAGAAGGATGCCGCCGAGTTAGTGCTGCACTGCGAGGCTTACTAGTACCTTGCCAAGCAGCACCATCCTCCAGCACAGCAGTTGCAGAATATACCGGTGTCATGGCCTTTTTCATGTTGGGGGCTGGATATGATTAGGCCTTTCAAGAAAGCTCAGGGCGGATATACTCATGTATTGCTTGCTGTTGACAAGTTCACCAAATGGATCGAGTATAAGCCCATTGCCTCATTGACATCTGCCAAAGCCGTTGAGTTCATTCAAGACATCATCTTTCGCTTCGGGATCATGAACTCTATTATCACAGATCTGTGGTCCAATTTTATGGGTTCAGAATTCTTTGATTTCTGCGAGCAAAGGTCCATTAAAATCAAGTATGTCTCGGTGGCTCGCCCTAGAGCCAATGGGTAGGTTGAGCGAGCTAATGGCATGATTCTAGATGCACTCAAGAAAAAGATCTTCGACAAGAATGAGAAGCTAGCTGGCAAGTGGATACGTGAGCTCCCATACGTGGTCTGGAGCCTTCGAACGCAACCTAGCAAAGCACTCACGGGTAACACGCCCTTCTTCATGGTCTATGGGTCGGAGGCAATATTACCCGCCGACTTACAGTTTGGAGCCCCATGACAGGTTTTCAAGGATATTGCCGAAGCCAAGGCAACACGCATCGAAGAAATCGACCTACTCGAGGAGGAGCGCCTAAACTCTGTTATTCAGTCAGCTCGCTACCAATAGACTCTGCGCCATTATCATGACAGATACATGAGGCCTCGTTCCTTTTCAATAGGAGAATTGGTATTACGCAGGGTGCTCAAGACCGCTAGACAACATAAGTTGTCTCCTCCCTGGGAAGGCCCATACATCGTCATAGAAGCCACTCGTCCAGGATCGTATCGTCTATCTCAGATGGACGGACGCCAATCGGCAACTCTTGGAACATAGAGCACTTGCGCAAATTTTATGCATAATGCCTCCTAGTGCTTTCTAGAATTAGCGGCTGGTGTTGTTCTTTATACTCTGTCTTCATTGTACTCCTTATATTCTATAAATAAAGCACTCTTGGGGCAGGCATTCTATGTTTTTCTCTGTTCTCGTTTACATTATTTACTCACAGTACGGTGTTACATGCCCACTTTTACTCTTGATGGGGATGACATCGGCCCCACCACGAGAGCAACCGGCCTAGGTCAGTCGACCGACAGCATGGTGTTACGTGCTCTCGTTCATACTCATGCTTGGGGAGCACTCAGGGCCTCAACAAAACAAAGGCAATCGGCCTAGGTCGGAAGACCGACAGCACGGTGCTACATGCCTTTGCAGGACCTCACATCGGGGAGCAATCAGGGCCCAGTCAAACAAAGACAACAGGCTTAGGTTTGACGATCTACAGCCTGAAACTATATGTCTTTGTTTCATAATGCAACTCTTTTCTCGCAGCGTACTCTTTCTTTATCATTGTGTTTATTTTCATTCTCATCTTTACTGCTATATTAACTCAAGTCGCATTGCCGACTTAATGTTGTTCCTTTTTTCTATAACAGACATGACCTCCACATAAGCATACATTAGTTGCTTCATTTATACGCATACTAACTCTATTTTGTAGCACTCTGTTCATTGCATTACATGAGGAGTCATTGTTTCATTCAATGTCGTTTACAAGAACTTTAGCAATCACTCGGGCCTCGTCCTCATGCTCGGCACTCTGAGTCTCGCTGCTCACCCCTGTGGACAAGCTCGCCAAGTCTACGTCGGGTTTCGATTTCTTGATCACCGCAAGGACGCGAGTGAGGATGGCTTTCACTTGCTCAGATGTCCTGGCCTTGAGATCATCCACAAGGGTGGCTATTCGGTCACCCAGAGGACGTAGTGCAGTTTTCTCTGGTGCACAGATGTCCAAAACTTTGGTTAAAGCCATGTTCGTAGCTAGTGCAGCTTCTTTTGCCTTCTCATAGGCATCCTTCAATTTGCTGCAATTCTTCTTACTAGTCTCGTAATTCTTCTTAAAGGACTCCAGCACTTGGGTTTGTTGTGCGGCCTCATCACGGGATTCTTTCAGTGCAGACCGTGTGGACGAGAGCACCTTCTTCATGTTGTCATGGGCACTCTGAGCTTCAGTTAATTTGGCCTCTTTGTCTTTAAGCGCTTGATGAGTCAAGGAATGGCTATTCTTCAGAGCTTCCAAGGAACTGACAGTATCACGGAATGATTTCTCAAATCCGTCTCAAGATTCCTGAACAGTTTAGAGTTCTACTTGTAGCTGCTGGCATTCATCGTTCTTTTGCTGCATCTCCTCCTGTGGAACGATACAATTCATATACTTCTGTGAGCCAGGAATATGCTAGTTGGGATTCTTGACGAGTTACCTCATGTTTCTTCTTCTTGCTTTCTAGCTGCCTGCGCAAGTCGGCTGCTGTATTGCGAGCTTGGTCTCTATCTAGAATAGCGTTGCGGTACTCCGCTTCACGAGTTACAGCAGTTTGTTTCAGGCGGGCAATCTCAGCAGCAGCCGCTGTCAATGAACATTTATTAGCTCGGGAACTCAGACATTGGCTAGTGCAAGAAGGTTGGATACATACCTATTGTTTCATCCCTGCGAGCGGCTTCGGAGTCGGCTAACTGCTACCTCAGAGTGATGACCTCATGGCTGGGCAACGCAGCAATCTTCTCCCGAATCATGTTAGCCAGTGCTCCACCTTGAATCATCTTTAGCATATCCTATGGGGAGCAATTTGAGTTGTTAAGGTGATGACAAGGGCAAAATGAGATGTAAAGCATCGAAGATCGGTATACCTCAACAGCTGATAGTAACCCTGTACTTGGGGTTGTTGGCACCAGTTGGCGACCAATGCCATCTGCTTCAACTGGAGGGGGTTGGGCATTGTTTGGCTCGGCTAAAGCTAGAGTATCAAGTTGTCCTCCTTCAACCTATTGCAGTTCTGTATTCAATTCAGCATGCTCTAGTTCCTCAATACCTTTTTCTTGTGCTGAGTCATGCCCCTCAGAAGTTGGCTGGGGAGCATCTGTTGCATTGACCTCAGTCTGTTGCTCCTGGGTGATGTCATCTTCAGGCAATGGCTCGGATGTGATGCTCCAGCATCTCAAGTGCATAATCATTCATCATATGTGCAGCATTCATCATGAAGCATCATACCTGGGCATGTATTTGAACCCTAGTTCAAACTTGGTTGAAATGAAACTTGTTGAAACCTGTTTTTTGCATATATGTCTCTGTGATTGTGCCCATAACTTTGATTCTATTTAGATTTGGGTGAAACTCATATTGACAAACTTGTACATAATTTGGTGATAAACAACTTTGGTAATTGGTGCTTTGACATGCAGTAAGGTTTGCCTAGAGTTTTGGGGCTTTTTCTGTCAGCATGTGAAGTCTGACCAAACTTGACTTGTTTAGTAATTTCAAATTTTGTTTGCTCTACAGCTATAATATTGCAATACTCTAATGAATAAGTTGCAGATCATGAAATTATGAACAACATTGGTATAAAACTCTTTGAGTGAATGTGACTGAAAAATAGACTTTTAGAATTTCTAAACTGGAGGGTTTTGTTGGTCAAACATGGGTCAGCAGTTTGGATTCAAATTTAAACCATATTTTTGTGTACAACATGGTATGCAAGTTTATAAGGCAAATGTAGAGGAACAAATTTATAACATCTCATCCAATTGGGTCCTTCTCAAATTTGGCTTCTAAATGGTTCCAAAACGCGAAATACAAACATGGGATCCCTGCAGTCAAAGCTGACTTTCATTTTCGGGAATTTCCTCTTCCTCTTGTCTCACTGACCGGCGGGCCCCACACGCTAGACCCGCGTCGGATCCCGCCCACGCGGGACGAAATCGGCAGCCGTGGGCCCCACCATTTCTCTTCTCCACAGACCGAGCCCATGGGCCCTTCTCTCTCCACCCGCCCCGGTCCCACCTGTCACCGGCACAGGGTCCATAGACCCGGTCCACGCCCGCGCCACCTCCTTCCTCTCCCTCTCGGCTGCGCCCTCGCGGCGGACGCCGCCTGCGCCGCACCGCGCCATCGCCGCACCCCGCACCTGGACGCCTTCCCGGCCGAAGCCACACTGCCGTTCCTTCGGCATTAAGCCGCGGAGGGCACCCCTCTCACTCTCGCCCCATCCCTTTGCCCTCTCGCCCTCCCTCTGCGCTCGCCTCCCACACGCGGAGCGCCGTCGCCATTGCTGAGACTAGAGCTCGAGCCGCGCTGGCCATTTCCTCGAGCCTCCGCGCCTCTAGACCTCGCCATCACCCTCGCCACCGCCTCTCGCGTCCAAGGCACTAGGCCTCGTCGCCTCTCTGCCCTCCGCCGCCCAGCCCCGTCCCCTGTGCCACCTGGTTCGCCGGGTCACGCCGCCGGATCACCATCGTAGCAAGTCGCCTCCGGTGCCTCCCTCGCCTCGGGCCCATCTCCACCACATTACCCACGTCCCCGCGCACCCGGGACGCTTGGCGTCGTCACCGTCCTCCCCCTCGACGGGCGGATCGACCCCGCCGTGACGTCGAGGCCGCACCACCGCGCCGCCAGTACACCTCCTGTCACCGCGCCGCTCCGCCCACCCTCGCACCTCCACATCACTGCGCCGACGCTCCTCGGCCTCCACTCTACCGCCTCCCGTAGCTCTAGGCCACCGAATGCTCCACACCAAGCCGCACCACCTCGCTGGAGTCCCGCCTCCTCTGCTCACCGTCGCGGGCCTCTTCCGGTCATCCTCCTCCGAATCAAGGTAGAGGATAAGGTTCCCCATCTCCCTCTCCCTCTCCTCAACCACCGTTGGCGAGCCTCCGGGCCCGGACGGCGAGTTTCCGCCATGCGCCGCCGCCGGTCAACCCCCCGGCGGGAGGTTGAAGAAAGCCGGTGGTTTTGCATTTTAACCCTCGGCCTTTTGATGTTTCACAAGTAAATCCAACGCGCTGTGCACTGTGCCTTGCAAATCTCACGATCTAGCCCCTAGAGGTTATGGATAATTACGTCGACGTCCTAGATCTAGGGTTAATGTGCATATTTCGGCTTTGGACTTTGAAAAATCATAACAATTCAAATAAAAATCCAAAATGGACAAACTCAGTGGCTATGTACTCCTTGTGAGTAGATCTATAGGATGAGTATAATGTGGATGTGTGAAAGTACCTTTTTTGCCCTGGTTTATTACATGCATGATAAGGGTAAATAAATGGGAAAAGTGGACTAAATGAACTCCTAAAATGTTGAAACTTGGACAGTCGCTTTAGTATGGTGTTTTGGCATTGTGTGAATTTTTGTGGCAGTAGCATTTGCTGTTAAGTGACTAGTCTACCCCTAGGCTTAGGGTTTTGCAATAAAAATGCATGGGAAGTACTTACCATATGAAACTTGCTCCAAAGGTTGTACTAGATTTTTAGGACACACCTTATGCTACATATAGCCTGCTGGTAAAGCTTGAGGCCTTGCATGTTGAGTTTGAATAGTGATTTGAAAATGACAAAAGTGTCACATGCTTAAGTAAATAAAAGGAAAAAGTGGTCTTAGGATGCATACATAATTCCATGGAAAATTTGGTAGCTTGCTAATGATATATAGGTTCCAAAAAATACTTTTGTGAAGCTTGTGAGCACTGTTTTGATGTACATTTAAAATAGACCTAGATAACTATATGGAAAATAGATGTCCTATCAAACTATGGATTTTGTGCTTGCTAATTTGTGTATATGATGATCATGCAATGAAATGCTTGCTGTAGAAATTTCAAATCCAGAACCCATTTCTATAATTTATGACAAATCTGGGAAGATGTAGGGTTGATAGTTAGCTGGGATTTTCATAAATTCATTACAACTTTTTTGTTGCTGAAATTTAGGCAATAGCATTATGTGGTATGTTTCTGCATGTGATAAAAGTTTGAGATCAATTTGAGTTGTCTAACTACCTAAGCTCATGAGTCTATTTTATTCATAAAGGTGGCATGTCCATTAATTTGTGTGAATATGTTTAACTGCAAGTGACAACATTTTTGGTGCATATATAAAGTTACTTGCTGCATAACCATCAAATACATCTTGTGATTCCAAGGGTTATCAATGGAGGTGTTTTTGAGAGACACTTTCATTTCATTTGATAGGGACTGTGTACACATATAAGACAGTAACTCATGATAACTTCAGAGATAAGATGTGGTGAAATACATAGCACCTGCATTTTATGCATGAAGGGTTGAACTAGCTTTTAATGATGGTTTGTACGATTCCTTATCGATGGTTTGTATGATTTCTTAGTGATGGGTTGTACGATTTCTTAGTAAAGGATGTTAAGTTTTCTTATTATGGGATGGATTCGAACTAAGTATACTTGAGTCATCTTGTCACAAGCTACTTGACATGCATTATGTTTCATTTGCACCTCATGCATACTTATTTGCATTCGTCGCACTCATGATTGCTCTATGTCATGCATATAACCTGTACCATATGCATGTATTTGCATTCTCTTGCACTCACTTGCATAATGTACCATGCATATAGATCCTGCGAACGAAGATCAAACGTAGGAGCAGCCGTTGATCAAACAGCCAGACGAAGAACCCTGCACCGGGAGTTGGCTTCTCCTCAACCTGAAGACGGAGGGTCGCTGATTATATCCATCCCTGTTTCAAGGGGTTGCCTGGGGCAAAGCCCCTCAACCCGGCAAACTAACTTAGATTAGTTTGTTGGTTTTCATAAGAATAATCAAAGGTAGGCAGGACCATGATTCTCCCAGCTAATCTGATTATGGCTACGCATCTGCATTAGGAGTTGCTTGAAACCAATTGCATTAGATTCCTTGGCCGCCCTGGCCCTAGTACCTATATCTAGAGTTCGCAGGACATGTGCCTAGAATGGTTAGGTGCGAGTAGATACGAGTGAATAAAGATCACTCGTCCCGTAGGGATTACTTTTCAAAAGAAGAAATCTCAATATTATGGAATTTACTATTGTTATGTTATATTTTAAATGGAGACCAGGCGGAGATACGGCTTTGTATGATGAGAATTGGGGTAATGTGTGGTGGACTCCGCCCGAGTCGCATAAGGCCGGTCGTTGTTCGCCTATTGGTCGGCATAACATTGCTAGAGTGCTTATCCGGGATAATGGACTGGTGAAAGTCTTACTTGTGCCATCTGAAGAACAGAGACAGACTCCTACTGTGACACCTTGGGGAGCTTGTATTCGAGGGAGGGCTGACCTGGAATGCCGAGGTATCGCTCCTAAGGCGGCACAACCTGGGAACGACAGAAGGATTGAATCGAACATGGGATGGGACAAGTGGAGATGGGGGATATATGTGTGGAACGCGATGGCTAGTAAGCATATATCACCTGGCATTTTTAGTTGTTCCCGGGAATTAACAAATTGATTCGAATCACTGATGCTCACTAGGTGTGAGAGTGCCAATACCACTGACGGGCAAGTAGTAATCCACTTGAATATGTTGTATTATGAATTCATGGTTTTGAATACTACATGCTTGGATATATATGTTTTACTTTCATACAACTTATTATTGTACTCATGATTAGTATTATTGATATGATGAACTAAGCAGCTGTCAAATCCTGCTTCTATATAATAAATCATACAGCTGTCAAATCCTGCTTCCACATGTTAACTTGATCCTGTTTAAAATCAACAGCTAAGGATCAAATTCTTAGTAAGCAAGCTTTGCGTCAGCCGTAACCCCTTTTCATTAAGTCCTACTGAGTAATTAGTACTCAGGGTTTGCCCTCACTTTTGGCTCACAGGTACGGATGACTCCTGGACAACCGCTTGAAGGAGGGTAGAACCGGTGGGCTCGGTGCTACTCGCCTTGTAACTACATGAAGACTATTTGAACTTGTTTCCGCTGCGAGGGGATTTGAAAACGCTTCCGCTATATTTATATTTTTAAATCGCTTCCGCTATATTCTTGAACATGTATTTGTTTACATATATATGGTTTGTAAACTAAGTCTATCTATCTCATATTCAATTGCCTGTGATGATGTAACTGTTGTGGCTCTTTCGAGGGCTGAATGTGTGTGATGTTGGTATCCTCGGGCGATGGTTACATCGAGTGCCCTCCGGGGTAGCTCGACGGACTACCGGGTTTAGTCTGGTCTAAGTGCACTGCGAGCCAGAGGTGGCAGGTGCGCTTAATCTGGATTAAGTAGGGCGGTTCCACCACATCGGATGCAAAGGTATGGCGAGGTTCTTCTGAGGCTGGTCCAGTCAGCACTTCTTGCCAGTTCTCAGCTGGCATTCGTTCTTCAGTCATAATTTCAGTGGATTCACCCATGCGAGTTTCAGTCTCGACCTCAGGAGTTCCTATCTGCACTGTATCTGCATGCCCTTCTGTTGTCAAGTCTCTAGGTGTCAGGCTTGGTGATGCTCGGGGGCTTGGCTTCTCAGGCCTTTGGTCCTTAAAGCATGCTGACAATGGACTTATATCATCATCAGAGCATAATGTGAAGGGAAGTCTGCAAGCATCCCTAATAATCTGATCTAAATTCAAGTCTTCAGTAGTTAGATCTATTTCATCTTCATTTGGTGGAAGAATGGATGCAAAAGGGTCTATTGATGCATCATCATGGTGTTTCTTCGATCGTCTTTCACGTTGATGGAGTTGAGTTTCTTCCTCCTCTTCCTCATCCTCATCAATTAAGCTACTCCAATTCACCCCGACTGACAATTCATCAGTTTTGGCCACTGTGTGAGAGGAGTACCTGGATTTCTTTCTTGTTTTTCCTGTTGACTCGGGGGAGCTTGAGGCATCCTTAATTGTTCTCTTGCCCGTCCTCTGTTTACGTGGCACTGTGGCACCAGTGGCACTCGCCTTGGTATGACCTTGACCAGTGGTGGCTCCAGTCTTGACACTACCGGTGGCAGCTGTACGCTTGGGGGCTGCCTTGTTGATATTGCTCACTCCTGTTTCTTGAGCAGTTTGAGCTGCATGCTGTATTACTATGAAGGAGTGCTTCTCGTCATTTTTTGCACCGTGAGCAGCAGCAACAATGGCTTCCATTTCCTCTGTGGATAGCTCGGATTGTCGTTTTGATAGCCTATCAGTACCAGAAGACAGTGGATCTGATAGGAACTTGGATATATTGCTCTGCATTAACTCTACATGTCAGGAAATGATTACAAGTAAGTTTAGTCAAAGAAATAAGAGTGGGATCACTTACATTAGGAGTTGGATGCCAGGCAGAGTATGGCCTGGGAGTACCCTCATTGTCAGCTTCGCCTCTCAGCATCAACTCAACTCGGGCCTTCACGCTTTCTTCAGTCATAGCTCGGGTCATCTCTGTGGCGGAACTGCCCTGCTTAATCCAGACTAAGCACACCTGCCACCTCTGGATCGCAGTGTACTTAGGCCAGACTAAACCTAGTAGTCCGTCGAGAGTACTTCGGCTCTCGATAACACCATTCCTAGAGGAACCGACATCAAACACATCTGACTCTTGAAGGAGCCACAACAGTTACAATCATCACAGGCAATTGAAACAGAGAGTAATAGACTTTAATTTACAGACCAAACATATGTAATCGAATACACTTCATAACATAGCGGAAGCAATTTCAGAGTATATATAGCGGAAGCATTTTCAAAACATCTCGCAGCGGAAACAAACTCAAATAATCTTCATGAAGAGATGAATAAGGCGAGTAGCACCGAGCCCACCGGTACTACCACCTCCATCACAGTTGTCCAGATGTCGCCAGTACCTGTAATCCAAAAGTGAGGGCAAACCCTAAGTACTAATTACTCAGTAGGACTTAATGGAAAAGGCTTACGGCTGACGCAAAGCATAGCTTACTAGTCAGGTGGATCCTTAGCCATTGATTTTATACAAGGTCATGTTGACATAAGATAGCAGGATTTGACAGCTGCTATCCATTAACCATGAAGGTCATTGATATCATAAAGTAAATACTTGCATGAAAATAAAACATGAGAACCCATCAGTAACTTGCATAATAGTATATCATACACATCCAAGATATACCCCTCATCTACACCTGTCCCGTCCCAAGATTCACAGCGCCCCCACCTAACCCCTGGGAGTAGCCGTCTCAGGAGCGATACCACGGTACGTCGGGTCAGCCCTCCCTCGACGTCAAAGCACCTCCCAAGTCCATCTGCCCCCTATCAGTGGATGGGCAGCACCATGAATAGTGGGACGGATCATACACATTTAAGCATGTTGTATTGAAAAGCGTTATTAAATAAACAACATGTTAAAGTGGATTACTACTTTGCCCGTCAGTGGTATTGGCATTCTCACACCTGGTGAGCATCAGCGATTCGAATCGATTTGTTAGTTCCCGGGAATAACTAAAAATGCCAGGGGTATATGCTTACTAGCCATCGCGTTCCCACATATAGTCCCCATCTCCACTTGTCCCATCCCAAGTTCGATTCCAACCCGCCATTCCCCAGGTTTAGCCCCCATGGAGCGTTACCACGGCGCACCGGGTCCAGCCCTCCACGAGTCAACACCCAAGCGCCCCTAGGCCCGATCGTAGGACCAAGTCTCTGTTCTTCGAATGGCACAAGTAAGACTTTCACCAGTCCATTACCCCGGATAAGCACCTCTAGCAATGTTATGCCGACCAATAGGCGAACAACGACCGGCCTTATGCAACTCGGGCGGAGTCCAATGGTCAATATCATAAACAGTAAATAACTCATAAAATCTCCGCCCGGTCTCCATTTACATCAAAAGCATATATAATAACTTACCTCAGTGAGATTTCTGTAAATTTTGAAACCACCTACGCGACGAGTGACTTCATTCACCCGTGTCTACTTGCACCTAGCATTTACTAGGCACCGTCCTGCAAACTCTAAGTATGGGTGCTAGGGCCAGGGCGGCCAAGAAGTCTAATGCAGTTGGTTTCAAACAACTCCTAATGCATATGCGTAATCATCAAACAAGGTTTGTATTAGTTGGGAGAAATCATGGCCCTGCCTACCTTTGATTATACTTATGAAAACCAACAAACTAATCTAAGTTAGTTTGCCGGGTTGTGAGGCTTTGCCCCAGGCAACCCCTTGAAATAGGTATGGATGTAATCAGCGACACACCGTCTTCTTGCTCTTTGTGCAATTCCCTGTCTGGCTTATCGATCAATAGCAGCTCCTGTGTTGATTCTTCCTTCGTGGAATCTATATGCATGATATAATATGCAAGTAAGTGCAAGAGAATGCAAATACATGCATATGATACAGGTTATATGTGTGACACAGTGCAATCATGAGTGAAACGAATTGCAAATGTATGCGTGAGGTGCGAGTGAAACATAACGCATGATCAAGCAGTTTGTGAAGAATTGACTCGAGTACTCTTAGTTTAAACACATCCCATGATAAGAAAACTAAACAACTTTACTAAGAAATCGTATAGCCCATTATTTAAGAAATCGTACAACCCATTATAAGAAATCATACAAACCATCATCTAAACTTAGTTTAACCCATCCATCATAACATCACAAGAACTTTTAGCAAGCATCATGGTGAAACAAGCAACATTTCACTCCTGATACAATACACCTAGGTCCTTTATAATAGTTTATCTATTCATTGGATCAAAGAACTCGTGTCAAGGACCTACTGTTACTCAGCTCCAAATCAACTCAACTATTTATCACATGTAGAAACATATCACCTAATGCTACTGTCAAAATTTCAGCTACAAACAAGTTATAATTAATTTATTAAAATTACAACAAGTTTTCAGCCCTACACATTGTCAGAATTTTCATAAATTATAGGAATGGTATCTGAAGGTGAAATTTTACCAGTGAGCTATACTTAGCATGAACTGCCCGTACAAAAATTTACAAGTTAAAACTCCCAAGTTTGACAAGACATCTATTTTCCATATACTAATCTAGTGCGAATTTAAGATGTACATATGAATAGTGTAAATAGCCTTTTTGAATATACTTTCTGGATTCTATGCATCAACATTAAGCCACCAAATTTTTCCAGGGAATTTTTTCTAGCCATTTATGACCACTTTTTCTAATTATCATTTCCAACATGTAGCATTTTATCATTTTCAATTCACCATTAAAACTTGATATGCAGAGGCTCAAACTTTACCAGCAAGCTATATGTAGCATAAGATGTGTCCTAAAAATCCTGTTCAACCTTTGGAGCAAGTTTCATATGGTGAGTACTTTTCCATGCATTTTTATTGCAAAAACTCAACCCTAGGGGTAGATTAGTCGTTTAACAGCAAGTGCTACAGCAACAAAATTCCACACAGTGCCTAAATGCCATAAGAAAGCTACTGCCCAAGTTTTATAATTTTTGGAGTTCATTTGGTCTACCTTTACCATTTATCAACCCTCACATGCATGCAAGTTAAACAAGGGCAAAACAGTCTTTTCACACTGCCACATCATACTCATTCTGTAGATCTACTCACAAGGAGTTCATAGCCACTGAATTTGTCCATTTTGGATTTTTCTACGATTTTTGGTGATTTTGCAAAGTTCTCAGCCGGAAATAACACATAAACCCTAGATCTAGGACCTAGACGTAATTAACTGTAACCTCCAGGGGCTAGAACAGAAGATCTGCAAGGCACAGTGCACAGCGCTCGGGACTTAAACGCGAAAATTTGAATCTGCAGGGTCTAAATTGAAAAGGAGACCGTCTCCCTCTTCCCTCTTCTTCAACATCCCGACGGAGGGAGAGGGAGGGCGGCGGCGCTCGCCGGCCCGAGCCGAGCGGAGCCCAAGAGCTCACCGGCGGGGGTTGGGGAGAGAGAGCAGGGTGCGGGGTTGTTACCCCGGCTACCTGATTCGACGGGGAGAGGCCGGAATGGCGCAGCGACGACGAGCGGAAGGCGAGGAAGTTCGGCGAAGGATTGCGGCCTCGTGGGACCAAATCGGTGACCTAGACCTAGGCGGGGTGGTGGAGTGGAAGGAGGAGGAGGGCGGCGTGGTGACGGGGAGGCGTGGAGACGCGTGAATGGCGGAGAAAGTAGTGAGGTGGGTCCGCGACGGAGGGCATGGACGTGGGAGTTTGGCGTCATTTCTCGGCTCGGTCGTTGGGTTCCGGCCAACGAGAGCTGGACGGGGTGGAGGAGGATGGGGCTGTGAGGAGCGGCGTGGTGCTTGGAGGGCGTGGAAATGGCCCGAGTGGCGGGCGCGAGCTCGGGACGGCTAGCGGCAATGGCGGGCGGCGGTGCGCAGTACTCCGCGAGGAGAGGCAAGCCGGTCGGGGAACAAATGGACGAGGGAGAGGAGGAGGAATCCCTCCCTCCGCTTAAGTGAGGAGCGGCCGGCCGGGGCGGTCACCGCCCACAGCACCCGTACATCGCCAGCCGCGTGGTGAGCGCGTCCTGCTCGCGGCCGGCGCCCTGACGAGTAGGCCCCACTCGTCATAGACAGAGAAAAACGGTAAAAACCCGCAAATGGAAAAGACATGGTTGACCCACTAAACCGGTTTCTGAATGTTGCCTATTTGAAGACCTATTTGTCCGATTTAGATCAAACTCAAAATACAAGAAATGTTACAAATTTGTTTCTCTACAATTATCTTGTAAACTTGCATACCATGTTCTATTCAAAAATATGGTTTAAATTTGAATTTAAACTGCTGACCAATGTTTGACCAACAGAACCCTTAAATTTAGAAATTCTAAAGTCCATTTTATGCTCACATTCACTCAAGGAGTTTTATACCAATGTTGTTCATAATTTCATGATATACAACTTATTCAATTAAAGTTATGCAAGATTATGGCTATAGACCCAACATAATTTGAAATTACTAAACAGGTCAAGTTTGGGCAGAATTCACATGCTGACAGAAAAAGCCCTAAAACTCTATGCAAACCTTCATGCATGTCAAAGCACCAATTACCAAAGTTGTTTATCATTAAATTAACTACAAGTTTGTCAATATGGGTTTCACTCAAATCTAAATAGAATAAAAGTTATGGGCACAATCACAGAGACATACATGCAGAAAACAGGTTTCAACAAGTTGCATTTCAGCCAAATTTGAACTAGGGTTTAAATGCGCACCAATGTATGATGCATCATGATGAATGTTGCATGTATATGAGATAAAAATGCACTTGAGATGTCGGAGCATCATAGTCTCTCGGGTAGGATCACCGGTGTGATGCCCCCGGCATCTCAGAAGCCTTAACACACGACTAGATGAACACTAATGATGAATTAAGACTTAATCATGCTAGGAGAGAATTAAGAACTAAGTGGAGAAATCACTAAGACCAAATTTTTTTGTTCAAGATACAAAAACCCTGTGTGGTTGGGGTTCGTAAGTCAACACCCACATGCTTTTGAGCACAACACCAAATACAAAACCTCGAATAAGAAAGTAACCCTAGACTTTTCCGTTTGACCATGTTCAAAAATCTAAAGACAAGAGGTTTCAAAGATCAAATCAAATCCAACTAATGATTCTTTGAAAGGTGCCCATTGTGATCGTGACCAAATTTGGACCCTAATGAAACTTTAAAATTTCTTAAGCACCTAAGCTTAGCTCTAGTATCAAAGTTGTCGTACATACCGTGAACTTCACTTTTGCAACACTGATCATGGCTCAAAACGGTCATCTACTCACTCCTAATCCCACCCAAATATCTTATGAAAACAACCAAGTCAGCCTACACTTAGGATAAATTCCTAAGTCTGAATTTCAGCTCATCCCAAATTTAAATCTGAAATTACTTTTGATTTCACTATACAACTTAAAAATCTTCTTTTCTATGAAGTGAAATTTAACTTATCACCTTTCAAATGCACCTAGAGTGGAAGTGTTTGGACTTCATTTGAGTATTCAAAAGTTTGAAACAAGAAAGACCCTACTTAAATTGAAGCTGCAGTTTTACCAAACCTTCAGCAATGTTTGTGCTTGTAATTCAAAATCTGTGGTGATCCAAGCAAGACTTCATATACCAAAGTTGTAGATAATTCTATTAGGAACAACTTTGGTAATTGGGATGTTGACATGCGCTGTGATTTGGATGGTGTTTTGGGTCTTTTTATGTGAATCTGTGAATTGTGTCCAAACTTGGCCTATCTAATAAATTCAAATTTACTTAAACTATAGCCTTAATCTTGCAAAACTTTATATGTGAGGTTTGTAGCTCATGAAATTATGAACAACATTTATATGAAACTCTTTTTATGTAAGTGAATAGAAAATGGACTTTTAGAATTTCTAAACTGAGGGGTTGAGTTGGTCAAACTTGGGTCAGCAGAGTAAATCCAATTTTAAACCAATTTTTACTACAGAACATAGTATAAAAGTTCATAACAAAGATATAGAGTACAAACTTTAGAACATTTTTTGTATTTTAAGTTTTATCAAAATCGGCATCTAAGGAGTTGAAATAGGTGCATTTCAAACATGGCTCATAGCAGTCAAACAGCATTTATTCAAATTCGGTAATTCCCTCTCTTCCTTGTTTCTATGACACGCGGGCCCCACTCGTCAGCTCGCCAGCCGCGAGCAGAACCTGCGCGCCACGCGGCTGCTGGGCTCCGGCGCCCCTGCCCGGGGCTCTGCCCGTCCCCTGACCGCGCCAAGCCAAAAGGCGAGGCCGAGCGCTCTCTCCTGCTCCCTATCCCTCTCGCTCTCCCTCGGTCCCTCTGCTCCAATGCCCCAGAGCATGTCCGCCATGGCCGCCCGAGCTTGAGCTCATTGAGCCGGCCGTTCCCCTCCTCCCCGAGCCACCGTACCGCCGTGCCGCTCCTCGCCACCCTCCACTTCATCAGTTCACCTAGCCCTAGGCGTCCAATTCCGCTTCACCACCTCGCATTCTGCTGCCGAAGGTCGCCGTCCTCTCTTCACCGTCGTCGGGCCTCCTCCGCCTCTCCCCACCACTCCGGCCGTCCCTGTACCTTCCTGTCCCCGCGCCGGCCTTCCCCGTCCACCTGTCCACCGCTTGCCCTAGGTCTAGGCCGACGACACCGCTCCACCTCGCCACAAACCGCCGCCGAACCTCGGCACCCCACCACGACCGTCGCCGGCGCCGACCAAGCTCTCCCCGTCGACCAGGGTAGGTGGGTAAGAACCCACGGCCTCTCCTCTCTCCCTTGGCCGCCGCCGGCGAACCGCCGAGGCCCGCAGGGCCGGTTCCGGCCGGCGCCGCCGCCGGCCTAGGCGGGAGGAAGAAGATGACCCGGGGGATTTGCAAATTAGCCCCCGGGGTTTTTGCATTTCAAGTAGTTATAATAGTCACTATTCACTGAGTCTATGCAGTCTTGCTTGCTAGCCCTTGGAATCTATGTTTATTTACGTTCTAGTCCCCAGATCTAATGTTTTCCATTTAAATGCATTTAATTCGGCTGGGAACTTTGGAAATTCGTAACAAATCAAAGAAAAATCCTAAAAAGGCAAACTCAGTTGCAGTAGACTCCTCTTAAATAGATCTATTAAAGGGTTATGATGTGGATGTGTAAAAGGATGGTTTTGCCCCTAGTATGTTGCATGCATGTTAAAGCTAGATAAATACCAAAGGTAGACTAAATGAACTCCAAAGGCCATGAAATTTGGACAACAGTTTTTCTGGGGTATTTGGACAGCATGTAAATTTTAGTAGCCCTAACACTTGCTGTTTAGTAGTAGTTTTACCATTTTGGGTATAAATAATGCATTTTTAGCATTTTGAGTTGAAGTGCTATGTGAAACTTGCTAAACATGACTCCATAGTATTTTTCCTATGTTCTACATAGGGAGGATAGCTCACTAGTGAAAAATGGGGCTGGGCATGTTTGATTTGGTTACTATTTTGAAAATGACAGAATCCTATTAGCTAGGAAAGAAAATAGGAAAATGTGGTTCTAGGGTGCCTAATAAATCCCATGAAAAATATAGTAGTGTTCTAGCTAGTTGCTGGTTCCAGAAATCATTTTTTAAGATTATGTGAACACTGTTTTAATTTAACTTGGCAATAGGCTAAAAAAATATATGGAAAATAGATATCCTATTAAACAATGGATATTTTACTTGCTGATTTTGTGCTTAATGATTATGCTATGTGTGGCATGCTGAGTAAATTTCATATCTAAAACCCATTCTTATAAATTTTGAAAAGTCTGGAAAGATGAAGGGCTGATGCTAGAATTTTCATAAATCAATTATAACACCTTTGTGACTGAGGTTTTGTCAGTAGCTTTGTATATTGAGTTTCTACATGTCACACAAATATGAGCTCATTTGGAATTGTCAAACTACATAGACTTCTATGTGCATTTTATTCATATAGTAGGCATGTTGCAGTGATTGGTGTGTGTAGGTGTTTACTCATGAGTTACAAACATGATTGCACCATTCTTAAACATTGTGCTGCATACTATTTACCATTTCTCATGTCACACTTGAGAGCCAATGGACCGGTCTCATTGCTCTCCTGGTGTGATGAGTAATTTTCGTCCTCAAGCTTTGAGCTCCAAGTTTAGGAGGGTTAGGGTGAGATCTAGCCTCCAAATCAAGAGGGAAGGTGAGGGTGGTTGCTTGGGACGAAATCCTTCATTGTAATCTGATCTAAGACATCTTTTGAGGCTCATAATCGAAGTGGTTTCGTGCAGCAACTTTGTGTGCTTCTTCTCCCTTTGTTGGCTTCAATCCTTGGCTTTTTTGAGTGTTTGCTTTGGTCAAGGTTGAATCCTTTGTTTTCCTTGTGTTTTGGATTTGCAAGGACATGGAGATTATGTCTTAAAACATCTCAATCCCAAAGGATTGCCACGAGCAAGTTGTTCTTGAGCTTTCCCCTTTCTTGCCCAAATATTCACCTCTTCACGAGATCTGAAATTTCCGCTAATCTCATGATCTTTTTTCATAGATCTTTTGGGAGTTTGACCCCTAAACCAAACAAGGCTTGAAGATGGACAGAACCAGCAGGAAAACTGGACAGCAGAAAATCTCACACAAAAGCAATCCGAAACTTTACCAAACCTTCCTCAAACTTCACGAAAATTGGCACAGGCTATCCTAGCCCCATTCCAAAACTATGGCTGAAATTTTGTGGAGCTCTTTACCGGTGAATCATAAAGCTTCCATAAAAATTTTAGATCATTTGGAGGTGTTTTGACCTGGTTTTGGTATTTTTCTCTTGAGGGTGGTCTGTCAGTTTTTGACCATCGGACGGTCCGATGGTTGTAGGATTTTTATTTCTTGTCCAATTGAGCTGAAAATTTGTGGAGTTGTTCCTTTGCCCTTTCTTAACCTTCAGTAAAAATTTCATAATTTTTGGAGCTGGTTTGATAAGGTTTTTGATCGACTCTTTTCAGGGTGTTCATCTGTGACCATCAGACGGTCCGATGCTCTAACCATCGGACGGTCCAATGGTCTAAACTTCCTCCTTTTGGTCTGAATTTTTCAGGAGTGGTTCTTAGTTGTCTTGTGAGGGTATGGTAATTTTGGGAAATTTTTTGGAGCTTCTCTTGAGGGGTTTTGATATTTTTCTTTGCAGCCCCGTCTGTCTGAAATCTGCAGTTCCCCGGAGTTGGTTCCTTTTGCGCTCCTTTTCTTAGCCGTTTGAGCGTGTGCTTCCGCTTGGTGCTTGGTACGTATCTATTCAGTGGACGGTACCAAGCACGTGTTGTGAGCTAGATATGTATCCTCTCAGTGGATGGTGTCTAGTTTCGTTGTGGGCGTTGTTTCCGTTTTACACTGCGGTGGGGGTTTGAGTTTGAGTTTTTAAGTGCTCCTATTCACCCCCCTCTAGTCGCACGTCTCGGTCCTACAAGTGGTATCAGAGCCGGTTAGGTTTTCTATACCTTAACCGGTGACGAAACCGTAGCGACGATGACTTACTCCGGGAAAATTTCCGTCCTTGGCTCCGATGGCTATCCCTACTGGAAATGTAGGATGGAGGCGTTCCTTGTTAGCCAGAGTCAGGACATATGGGATGCTACTCAGAGTACGACTTTTGTGGTGCTTCCAGTCGCTGAGCGTACTACGCAGGATATCGTGGCTCAGCATGAGGCGAATGCCAAGGCTATTAACTTTCTCTTTTCTGGGCTTGGTCCCATGGATTATGAGAGAGTGAGTCACCTTAAGACTGCGCGTGAGATATGGTCACTGCTTAGTGCACACCATGAGGGTACTGCAACGATTAAGGCTAGGCTTGTGGAGACTGGAGACTTACCGGTGCGAATATGAGAATTTCGTCCAGAAGCCTGGAGGGTCAGTAGACGACTTGTTTGGTCGCTTTTAGTCAATCATCAACAAGTTGCGTGTCAACTCTGCCCCTGCTGCTCTTCCATATACCGATCATCAGTAGGCTGTCAAGTTGCTGTATGCTTTGGACAGAAAAATATGGGAGATCAAGGCGAACTCAATCATTGAGTCGGCAGGGTATAATACGATTGGAGTAGAGGCGCTCTATAGTAAGCTCAAGGCCACCGAGGTAGATTACAAGATGAGGGATTCCCTTGCTTGTACAGATTCTAAGAGTCTGGCCTTGTCTATCCCCTCTAGTGAGTCTGTCACTAAACCCATGTTACACAATTTCTTGTTTTCTGCTTTGATGTCTGTTACTGAGGAGCAGCTAGCGACACTTGGGGATGATGAGTTGTGTCTGGTGTCTAGTCGCTTTCAGCGCGCCTATGACAACCGGATGAGCAAGAAGAGGGGAGAGCGGCCCATGTGCTCCGAGTGCGGAGAGGTCGGCCACTTCATTGCGGAGAGCCCCAACAAGAACGACTACTACAAGAAGGGCAAGAGCTACTCCCGTGACTCCGACAAGTACCACCCCGGCAAGGCAAGCTTTGACAAGCACCACTCCAGTAAGCACGGCTCCGGCAAGCGCTCCTTCAGCAAGAAGAACTTCCGGAAGGCTTTCAAGAGCTACCAGAAGGACAACCGGAAGCGGGACAAGGCCTTCTTCGTCGAGATTGGGTTCTGCAGCAGCGGATCTTCTTCCTCTTCATCATCGTCGAGATCAAGAGATGAGGAGATCACGTACAGGAAGCACAAGAGGAACGATCAAGGAGGTCCAGCTGGCTTATGCTTCGTCTCCACCAAGTCCAGGCGCAAGAACAAGGAGAAGAGGAGCTTGGTTTTGAGAGCCAATGGACCGGCCTCATTGCTCTCCTGGTGTGATGAGTGATTGTCAATGAGCTCAAGCCCTCCGATGGACTGGAGGTAGATGATGAAGATCTCGATGGACTGATGCAAAAGCCCTCTAATGGACCGGAGGCAATGCTCGACGTCGGTCGACCATGGGAGCTCGGTACACGGAGGGGCGGATTGGCAACGCTGGTGTAAGCCCTCAGGTGGACTGGAGAAGCCGGGTGCCACCGTGGTGCTCCAACCTGAGTGCATGGCACGAAGGCGTGCAAGGGAGGCTTTAGCGGCTTCGGCTCAAAACCGCCACCCAAGCTACCCAAGGCTTGGTGAGTTGGGCCACAACTCGCCAAGATAGAGAAGATGGGCCAAGTCCAGCCCAGACGGAGACTTCCTAAAGTTTCCCAGTTTTTTACTTCAAAACCTGGGGTGCATAGGTGGATTGGACTACTGGCCACGTGGAGGACATCCGAAAATTGCGTGGAAGCTAAGAAGATCAAGTCTTCATCGTGGTCGTCCGTCCCCGATATTTCGGGTTCTTTTATGTTTTAGCTCCTCCGGGCGTTTCTAGTGTTAGGGGTCTATGTGTAAAAATGCCAAAACTGAACCGGTGTATATATAGCCTAAGAGCTGGTCATTAGAAGTAGTCTTGGCAGCTAGGTTTTCATTTCCTTAGGGTAATTTTCGTCCGCAAGCTTTGACCTCCAAGTTTAGGAGGGTTAGGGTGAGATCTAGCCTCCAAATCAAGAAGGAAGGTGAGAGTGGTTGCTTGGGACGAAATCCTTCGCTGTAATCTGACCTAAGACCTCTTTTGAGGCTCATAATCGAAGTGGTTTCGTGCAGCAACTTTGTGTGCTTCTCCTCCCCTTGTTCTCTTTGGTTTTTGACTTCAATCTTCGGCTTTTTGGGTGTTTCCTTTAGCCAAGGTTGAATCCTTTGTTTTACTTGTGTTTTGGACTTGCAAGGACATGGAGATTATGTCTTAGAACATCTCAATCCCGAAGGATTGCCACGAGCAAGTTGTTCTTGAGCTTTTCCCTTTCTTGCCCAAATACTCACCTCTTCACAAGATCTGAAATTTCCGCTAATCCCTTGATCTTTTTCAATAGATCTTTTGGGAATAGCTTTGGAATGGAGCTAGGTTAGTGTGTGCAAAATTTCGTGAAATTTTGTGAAGGTTTGGTTAAGTTTTGGCTTCAGAAGTTCAAGTTTCAGGTGGCTGTTTTCTGACTGTCTATAACGTCCGGTGCTTCGTCCGGTGTTTAGTTTGATGGTCAAACGTGCTCCAAATGACTTGAATTTTTATGGAGCTCTTGTCCTGTGAATCATAAAGCTTCCATTAAAATTTCAGAATTTTTGGAGATGTTTTGACCTGGTTTTCATATTTTTCTTTGGAGGTTGGTCTGTCTGTTTCTGAGCACCGGACGGTCCGGTGTGCATATCACCGGAAGGTCCTGTGAGTGTAGGATTTTTATTTCCTGTCTAATTGAGCTGAAAATTTGTGGAGTTATTCATTGGCCCCTTCTTAACCTACAGTAAAAATTTCATAATTTTTGGAGTTGGTTTGATTGGGTTTTGAGTGAGATCTTTTCGGAGTGTCAATCTGTGAACACCGGACGGTCCGGTGCTCAATCACTGGACGGTCCGATGATCACAACTTGCTCCAATTAGCCTAAAATTTTCTGGAGCTGTTCCCTATTGCCTTGTGAAGGTGTGGTAATTTTTTTTGGATGGTTTTGAGCTTTGCATCAAGGGTTTTGAGATTTTTCTTTGCAGCCCTGTCTGTCTGAAATCTGCAGTTTTCTAGAGTTGGTTCCTTTTGCGCTCTTTTTCTTAGCCGTTTGAGCGTGTGCTTCCGTTTGGTGCTTGGTACGTATCTGTTCAGTGGACGGTACCAAGCACGTGTTGTGAGCTAGATACGTATCCTCTCAGTGGATGGTGTCTTGCTTCGTTGTGGGTGTTGTTTCCGTTTTGCACTGCGGTGGGTGTTTGAGTTTGAGTTTTCAAGTGCTCCTATTCAGTCCCGCCTCTAGTCGCACGTCTTGGTCCTACAAGCGGTATCAGAGCCGGTTAGGTTTCCTATACCTTAACCGGTGACGAAACCGTAGCGACGATGACTTACTCCGGGAAAATTCCCGTCCTTTGCTCCGATGGCTATCCCTACTGGAAGGGTAGGATGGTGGCGTTCCTTGTTAGCCAGAGCCAGGACATATGGGATGCTACTCAGAGTACGACTTTTGTGGTGCTTCTAGTCGCTGAGCGTACTACGCTGGATACCGTGGCTCAGCATGAGGCTAATGCAAAGGCTGTTAACTTTCTCTTTTCCGAGCTTGGTCCCATGGATTATGAGAGAGTGAATCACCTTAAGACTGTGCGTTAGATATGGTCACTGCTTAGAGCACACCATGAGGGTACTGCAACGATTAAGACTAGGCTTGTGGAGACTTACCGGCGCGAATATGAGAATTTCGTCCAGAAGCTGGGAGAGTCAGTAGACGACTTGTTTGGTCGCTTTCAGTCAATCATCAACAAGTTGTGTGTCAACTTTGCCCCCACTGCCCTCCCACATACCGATCATCAGCAGCTGTCAAAGTTGCTGTATGCTTCGGACAGAAAAATATGGGAGATCAAGGTGAACTCAATCATTGAGTCGGCAGGGTATGATACGATTGGAGTAGAGGAGCTCTATAGTAAGCTCAAGGCCACCGAGGTAGATTACAAGATGAAGGTTCTAAGAGTCTGGCCTTGGCTACTCCCTCTAGTGAGTCTGTCACTAACCCCATGTTACACAACTTCTCGTTTTCTGCTTTGATGTCTGTTACAGAGGGGCAGTTGGCGACACTTGGGGATGACGAGTTGTGTCTGGTGTCTAGCCGCTTTTAGTGTGACTATGACAATCGGATGAGCAAGAAGGGGGGCGAGCAGCCCAAATGATTCGAGTGCGGAGAGGTCGGCCACTTCATCGCCGAGTGCCCCAACAAGAACGACTACTACAAGAAGGGCAAGAGCTACTTCCGCGACTCCGACAAGTACCACTCCGGCAAGCCCAGCTTTGACAAGCACCGCTCCAGTAAGCACAACTCTGGCAAGCGCCCCTACAGCAAGAAGAACTTCTGGAAAGCTTTCAAGAGCTACCAGAAGGACAACCGGAAGCGGGACAAGGCCTTCTTCGCCGAGATCGGGTTCTGCAGCAGCGGATCTTCTTCCTCTTCATCCTCGTTGAGCTCAAGCGATGAGGAGATCATGTACAGGAAGGACAAGAGGAACGATCAAGGAGGTCCGGCTAGCTTGTGCTTCATCTCCACCAAGTCCAGGCGCAGGAACAAGGAGAAGAGGAGCTTGGTTTGCTCCATGGCGCTTGAGGACAAGGAGGACAAGGATGACGGCAGCAACTCTTCTTCCGATGATGAGGTAACTCCTGAGCAAGCTGGAATCCTTGAGATGCTAGAGTAGAACAGCCAAGAGGTTAAGGCCTAGGATAAGATGCTGGAGAAGGCAGCCAAGAAGCTGCAGAAGTTGAAAGCCCAACTTGCTGAGGCTTTAGAAGAGAATGAGAGGTTGAGGAGTGTGAGACCCCAACCCAGTGAGCTTGAGTGCCCTACCTGCGAGTCTTTTATGACGGAGCTTGGTGACCAGAGAGATAGGTATGCCAAGCGGGTAGAAGAGATAGATGAGCTGAAGGCTGAGCTAGGCAAACTCTAGTCAAAACTGGATGAGCCTACTTTGAGTGGAGAGCTCGAGTGTGAGTCTTGCCCCTGTCTAGCTAGAGAGCTAGCTGTTCTGAAGGAGAAGTTTGAGGGGCAGCTCATAGCGCTTGAGGAGCTTAGGGCTAGACCTACGCTTTTGGGTGCGTGTATGGTCTGTCCTACTTTGAGAGGTGAGTTAGAACGGTTGAGAGCTGACTTTGAGGTGCTTTCAGCACCTACTGACACTTGTGAGAACTGCCTAACCCTTAGGATGCAGCTGGTGGATAGGGATGCCACCTTTAGGAAGTTGGATAAAGCTGCTTTGGTTCCCTCCCTAGACTATGATACTTGTGCTACCCAGACTGTAGTTCTGGAGGATCTGAGGGAGGAGGTGTTGTCCTTGCAGAATGACAACAACAGGTTGAGAGAGGTGCTTGTTGACGGCACTTAAGCGCGTCAAACCTTATACTGCAAGCGCACAGTATCGTGGTAGCTTTTCCCCAGGATGAGTATCTTGGGTTTGTCAATCCAAGGATAATTATGCTTAGGATATTATTAATCTAATATTAACTTAATTACTAGCTAGTTCTAATAAATCTAAACAAGCTTAAAAAGGGATTAGAACTACTCTAATAAAACTTCTAATTATGCTCTAATTATACTCTAATTAAGGTCTAAACGAGATCCAAACTATAGCATAAAATGATAGAACAAGTATTAAGCTATAAACGAGATTGATATGGTTTAACATGGCAAAAGGATCCACAAGAGATATGAGACAAACAACCTATGTACTAAGAACCACCTTGAGATAAAATCTAAACATAAAGCAAAGATTAAGCATGATCATGAATGTCAAAAGCTTACTAGAACCTTTCTCCAGCCCTACTGTCACTAGAACCAGTTAATCGACGAACTAGCAAACCTTAACCATCTCTAAGCATGAGTAGATTCAATCAACTAATTAAAGTAAAAAGATCTACTAAAAGAACATGCTAAGCTTATTATCTGGCCAGATATAAACATGTCGGAATTAAGCATTGCAAAGATATGGATCATAAATCATGCATAAACAAGAAGCTAAGTCTAAAAGACAAACTTTATTGATCAAATCATCAAGGTTTCATCAAAGTAGCATAAGAAGTACGAGAAATTATTCGAGATACATCACGAAGTTGAAGCACAATCGTCGGGATGAACTCGACGAAGAACTCGACAGAAGATGAACTCGAACAACCCTCGGGAGGGCCTGGGTCGGCCGACCAGACCCCTAGGGGTCGGCCGACCAGCCCCCCTCCTGTCTCCTCTTGCTTCCTCCTTTCGCCGAGATGCGCCTTTCGCCGAGTTGAACGCCTTTGGCCCCCGACCTCTGCCCTAGACTCTCGGCTTACAATGAATTTGCGGTGGACAATGATGCCTCTCCCCTTGGGAGGCCATATATTTATACTCCGGAGAGTCCCCTATACATGGAAACTAATAGGTCGGTTCTAAGAGTCCTAAAATACCTAAAACACTTATTTCCAAGTATATATAAGTTTCCAAAAGAGTCCGGGACGTCCATATATTTCCTTGCTTGGAGATGAAGTCATTGATAGAGTCCTTCCCGAAATCACCTTTCCATATTCTGCAGCCTTTAGTAATTCGACCATAACTTCCTCATCTGAAGTCCAATAAATGCAAATTCGGACATTTTCGTGTAGAGCTCGAAAAGTTCTACAACTTTGTCAATTGGACTTTCTTCATTTGACGTCGTTAAAGTTTCCAAATTTGGCCCACAAGGTGCAGCTGTCCTGAAATCCGAGAATATCTCGTGATTTGTTTGGAGTTTGGATTGGACTCTTGATAAACCTTCCTTATCTTCATATTCTTCATATCCAAATAATCCTTAGCTTCTGGAATCTTCTCCATAATGGGCTTGGGCTTTTAATTGCTCTCTTTTAATTAATCATCTCTCCTCCTTGGACTTGTAGCATAATCCTATCTTCGAGAAATCCTCAAAATATCACATTTATACCCTATTTTCCTGCAAAAATTAATATTGCACAAAAACAAAGAGCATTCTCGAAAACGGGGTTATTTGTTAGCAAAACAAGACTAAATCATAATATTAATCCCTGAAAATATATAAAATCATATAAAAATAGAGCATAATTTTAGTCAATATCTTGCGTCAACAACATCCCCACACTTAGATCTTGCTAGTCCTCGAGCAAAGGATCGATAAACTTATATAAAAACTCTATTTAAGAAAATTCTAAACAAATACTTTTCAACTTAATCTTACGTTAGAAATCAATCAAATCATAACATGGATTTTAAATCGACTTTTATGCATATAGATCCCCATAAAAATTATCAAAGTCAAATGAATCATAGCAATGCCAAAATTTTCTTTCAGAATCATAAAAGAGGGTTTTAGAAAACGAAACTTTCAAAGATCAAGAATTTACTTGCCCTTTACTAAGCTCTCAAAAGACACTCTTTATAAGTGGCTATCCTATAAAAATTTACTCTCAAATTCCTCTTCTCACAGGAGTATATGTGGAGCTTGGTAAATGTTTAGCAAAGCTAATCATTTTATTGTCCAGCTAAGTTATCTCTCTAAAAATCATCTAATCAACTCAAATTATCTTGGTCATCGAAATAAGAAACTAAATATATAAAGAGACAAGGAAAAGAAGATATAGAAAGTGGACATGTGCAATAATATAATGAAGTGGAATAATTTCCGGAATTTGCACATGGTTGGAAAAGTAAAAGTTTTTGCTCATTACACTGATAAGATTATTTAGACTTTCACATCTCTTCTCCAAACTCTCCAAATTCTATATTTATTTTTTTCTTTTCTCCCCCTTTCTCCTTTTCCTAATTCTACTTGCGACCACTTGGTCATTTTTTTATATATAACCTAATTCTACAAGCGACCACTTGGTCATTTTTTTCTCCCACTCTTTTTTTTTTTATGCTAGGCGCCATCCCTCTTCTCTCTTTTTTTTTTTCTTTTAATGGTGCCCTACCTCTCTTTACCATCATTTTGGAAACAATTGCTTTTTATGACAAGATTATTTGAGCAAAAACTTTACTTATATAGGTAATGATGAAATAATGAGAAGAAATTTGACTCAAAGGATTTAAAGAAATCGCTCTTTTATTGTAAGCAATTGAATTTATAGAAGGCTAGCAAAAGATGAAATAAAGATGACCAAGATTATTTAAGAGATCAAATTTTCTAAAGAGATCAAACTTAACCAAACTCACATGAGATAACTTGCTTATAAACTGGCTTTCATAATCTAAGCTCTACTAGGAATTTTAACTCTCTCTTAACAAAGGGTTTGTAAAACTTGATCAAAGAAGAGAGGTTTTATGAAAAAAAAATAGATACACCTCTAATCTTTTTCTTAATTAAAAACTTTGGCAAAGCTATAAAACATAATCCTCTGATAAAGATATGGGTTATGCATTACTAATCAATCTAGTAATCACCACATTAATCAAATCATGAAAACTTAAGTAAGATTAAATATCAAAGTAAAAATAAAGAATAAACTTAAATAAAGAGAGGCAATTATTCAACACACATTTTATTAATATAATAAGACCTAATAAAATAATTTCATAGACTAAATATATAATACTTTAATAAGGCTTTAATAAAACCCATATAAAACAAATACTTATTTATTTATACGTCCAATTAGACGTTTTATTTAGATATGGGAGGTAATATAATAACCTCCCCACACTTACACTAAGCAAAGCTCTTAAATTTCCCTAATCCACATTGTCTGAACTGAATTCTTCCTCAAAATTATTAGGGAAACAACAGAGACTATGCCATAAAAATTTGAACTTAAACCGACGAGGAAACACGCTGGGTCGGCCGACTTCGACCCTCCTGGTCGGCCGACCTGGGGCTATCCTCTGGCCAAAAGGCCTCAAATTGAGTCGGTAACCTTATTTTCTAATTTAAAATAAATATAGATAGAAAATTTTTAAAAACAAGAAACTAAACTCTACTAAATATATACAAAGATGCGAAAAATAAATAAAACTAGGGATTTAGATCATAGTACGGTACCTTTACTTCCTTGAATTCATATGTATCAATATAATTGATTTCAAATTTGTCCTCTTCAAGGAAAACTTTAAGTCTTTGACCGTTGACCATGAATCGATTCCCTTCTAAATCCATAATAGTAACTGCCCCGGTAGGTGATACATCATGTACTATATAAGGTCCATCCCATTTACTTTGTAGCTTACCTTTTCCAAAAAGTTTGAATCTTGAATTGTAAAGAAGAACCTTATCACCTTCCTTGAACTCTTTCTTTTGGATTCTTTTATCAAACCATCTCTTAACCCTTTCCTTATAAATACTAGCACTGTGATAAGCTCGTAGTCTAGCTTCATCAAGGGTACTTAGTTGAATCCTTCTTTTGATCAAAGCAGCGTCTAAATCTAAATTTAATTCCTTAATAGCCCAATAGGCCTTGTGCTCCATCTCTACTGGTAAATGACAAGTCTTTCCATAAACAAGCTGATAGGGTGTCATTCCAATAGGGGCTTTAAATGCAGTTCTATAAGCCCAAAGAGCATCATTAAGCTTCTTTGACCAATTTTTACCACCTTTAATTACTGTCTTTTTTAGAATATCCTTTAATTGTTTATTTGATGTTTCGGCTTGGCCATTTGTCTGTGGATGATAGGCTGTAGAAACTCTATGCTCGATTCCCATCTTTGCTAGATAATTAGTAAATTCTTTTCCAACAAAGTGTGATCCTCCATCTGAGATAATAACTCTAGGAACTCCATATCTTGGAAAAATATTGTCTTGAATCATCTCGATGGATTCCCTTGTAGATGCCTTTTTGCATGGTATAGCTTCTACCCATTTTGAAACGTAATCCACAGTTATCAAAATGTACTCATATCCATGTGAATTTTCAAATGGTCCCATGAAATCCATTCCCCAGACATCAAATAAATCTATCTGTAGGTTGTATGTGAGGGGCATTGAATTTCTTGAAGTGATATTTCCAGACCTCTGACACTCAGGACAAGTGGCTACAAATTTTCTTGCATCTTCATGCATTTCTGGCCAATAAAATCCACTCCCCCATACTTTAGCTTGGGTTCTAAAATGACCATGATGTCCTCCATATTCTGCAGAGTGGCATTTCCTCAAAATCTCCTTTCTTTCCTCTGCAGGTACACATCTTCTAAGGACACCATCTGATCCATATCTATATAAGTAGGGAGCACTCCAATAGTATTTCTTAGCTTCGGCCAGAACTCTTCTCTTAGAATTATAGTTGAGGTGTGGTAGTGGTTCTCCTCTTATAGCTCTTATCACATCTCTCATCCATGAATCTTTATCTAGGACCGCATAAAGAGTGTCATCTCTTAGTGCATCTTCTATTGGTGAACCATCCTTTCCATGATCCATCCTAGATAAGTGATCCGCCACTACATTCTCAACTCCCTTCTTGTCTCTGATCTCTACATCAAACTCTTGTAGCATTAATATCCATCTAATTAAACGAGGCTTAGCATCCTTTTTAGTGAGTAGGTACTTAATAGCAGCATGATCAGTGTAGACTATAACCTTTGAATTAACTATATAGGATCTAAATTTCTCAAAGGCAAAAACTACTGCTAACAACTCCTTCTCCGTAGTAGCATAATTGACTTGAGCCTCATTGAGAGTCTTGCTAGCATAATAAATGGCATGTACTTTTCCATTTTTCCTCTGTCCTAGCACGGCTCCCACTGCATAGTCACTGGCATCGCACATGATCTCAAAAGGAAGATTCCAGTCTGGTGGTTGAATGATCGGTGCACTAATAAGTAACTCCTTAATCTTTCTAAAGGCAACCTCACACTCCTCAGTGAACTCAAATGGAATATCCTTTTGAAGAAGATAAGTAAGGGGCTTAGCTATTTTTGAAAAGTCCTTAATAAATCTCCTATAAAATCCAGCATGTCCAAGAAAGCTTCTCAGAGACTTAATATTAGTGGGTGGTGGCAATTTTTCTACCGTCTCTATTTTAGCTTTGTCTACTTCAATTCCTTTCTCGGATATGATGTGTCCCAACACAAGACCTCTTCTAACCATAAAATGACACTTCTCCCAATTTAACACTAAGTCAACCTCTTCACACCTCTTAAGCACTTTTTCTAAATTCCTTAAGCAGTGGTCAAAACTAGTGCCATGGACTGAGAAATCATCCATAAAAACCTCCATAATGTCTTCAATAAAGTCTGAGAATATTGCCATCATACACCTTTGGAAAGAAGCAGGTGCATTACATAGACCAAAAGGCATTCTCCTATAGGCAAAGGTTCCGTATGGACAAGTAAAGGTAGTCTTGTGTTGATCGTCTGGATGAATAGGAATTTGGAAGAAACCAGAATATCCATCTAAATAGCAAAAATAGGTATTCTTAGCTAGTCTCTCTAACATCTCATCTATAAAGGGTAGCGGGAAGTGATCTTTTTTAGTGGCTTTATTAAGCTTCCGGTAATCTATGCACATCCTCCAACCAGTAACTGTCCTTTGTGGAATTAATTCATTTTTATCATTTTTAACTACGGTTAAACCTCCCTTTTTAGGCACACAATGGACTGGGCTCACCCACTCACTGGTTGGTACTGGGTAGATAATTCCAGCGTTTAAAAGTTTGATGACTTCCTTTTTCACTACAGACCTCATCTCGTTACTCAGCCTCCTTTGATTGTCAACCACTGGCTTGTGGTCCTCCTCCATTGGAATCCGATGAGTACAAAATGCTGGGCTAATTCCTTTTAGATCTGCTAGAGAATAACCAATTGCCTTCTTATGCTTCCTTAACACTACCAGCAACCTCTCTATTTCTTCCGGACTTAGTTCATCACTAATGATTACTGGATAGGTCTTGTCCTCTCCTAAGAATTCATACTTAAGTCCTTCAGGCAGTGGTTTTAGCTCTACATCTGGCACCTCCTGATGATCTAGGTCGCCTAGTGGCTCTACTGGAGTGTCTTGGGTTTCTTCAATATTTTGTTCAAGTTGATTAGTGGCAATGGTTGTTTCCTCGGAGAAGAAACCTTCCTCTTCTCCTTCTAAGACTAGCTTTAAAGGCTCTCTAAAAGCATTTATATAGTTAATACTCTCTATCTCCTCTATATCGGGAGTGAGATTAATGGGCACTTTAGATGCCGGTAGGAAATCAAAGTCATATTTTAAACCATTAATATTAAGCGTGACTTTTCCTTTTTCATTATTAACTACAGCATTAACCAACTTAAGGAAAGGTCTACCAAAGATTAAATTAACATTATCATCATAGACATTAATCACATAAAAATCAGTTGGTATAATTTTATTAGCAAAGTTAACTTCAACATTTTTAATTAAGCCTACAGGTTTAATTATTTCATTACTAGAAAGTTTAATCTTAAGATTAGTAGAAACTAGACATGGTTTATCACATAACTTAGAATAAACTTCATAGCTCATTGTACTTACCTGGGCTTCCATAGAGCAGTGTATGTTGTTGAAGTCTTCGTTGTTGATGGAGCATGAAATTCCAGTTGAAGATTCCTCAGGCGACAGCTGAACGATAACCTCCTCAGTAAGTGATGACTCCGGCTTGACTCCGATCACTCGCTTCACTTCAGACACAAAGTCACTATCCAACTCCTCCTCTTGGAACAATTTTTGCAGCATCTCCCCTGTGTCTTGGCTATCAGAATTCCTCCTTAGTGGTATTTCTGGTGGAAACAGCTCCTCCTCTTCCACTAAGTCTTCTGGTGGGAGTGGTCCTGCACACTTGAGTGTAGCTCCAAAATCCACTGGCATCCAGCTCATTCTCTCGAACTCAGTCAAAGGTTTCGCACTGGCAAGACTTCTGTGCTCCACACTCTTGACATCCTCTTGAGGTGCAAAGCTTCCAAAGTCTTCCTCATCAAATGCATATGAGACTGGAGTCCTTTTGGCAGGTAGTTGGTCCTCAATTATGGCAGGTGTAGGCGCCATAAGCTCCTCATCTGGCTCTTTCACTCTTCTGTCTTTTCTCTCTCTTTCACTCTTGGAAGTCAAAAAAATGTTGGACAGAACTCTGGTGGCTTCTTTGCTTGAGTGGCTCATGAGTGATCCTCCTGCACACGTGTTCACATGCTTGAAGGCTTCTGACGTCAGACCAAAGAAGAATATGTGAATAGCCATCTCTGGTGTCACTCCAAGTGGTGGTCCTTGCAGCAGCAGATCGTTGAGTCTCTCCCAGGCTTCGTCGATGTCTTCATCCGTCTTTTGCTCAAAGTTCCAAACCTCCTTCCTCAACTTGTGCACTCGAAGTATAGAGAAGAACTTGGTGAGAAACTTTTGTTCGAGCATTTGCCAATCTCCTTGAGCTTCAATTGCGGCAACTTGGTACCATCTCTTGGCTTTATCGACGAGGGTAAATGGAAAGAGGTTCCACTTAACCCACTCTACTGGGACTCCATCTTGATGGAAAGTGCGGCACACTTGGTTGAGCTTCTCCAAGTGCTTGTAAGGATTCTCGTCGTCTTCACCACTGAATAGATTTTCAGCAGCAATCCGGATGATTCCTGGCTTTAGCTCGTAGGATTCTGCTTCCGGCTTCTTGTTTGATTCTTGAAACTTCAAATCTTTAGCTTTTGGAGTTGAAAACTCTCTAAGCGTTAAGTGCTGAAGATCTTCAAGAAACGTAGTCATATCTGACACAAAAAATAAAAACAAAACACAAACAAAAGATCTATGACAGCAAAGTTGCTGGGTTAGTTTTAATAAAAAGAAACAAACACAAGAACTTAACAAAGAACACAGAAACTAAATTAGAGAATCAAGATCGTAATTAGATATCTCTAAATAACTAGAACCAAATCTAAACACAGAATAAAGAACTAGCACACAATTAGAAAAACTATTAGCAAACAATTAGAACAAGATTAACACACAAATAGCAAACTAATCTCACTATTAAAACTAGTAGTAAAAAAAAGTTAATAAAAGATTTATAATAACTTAAACGATAAATATCCCCGGCAACGGCGCCAGAAAAGCTTGTTGACGGCACTTAAGCGCGTCAAACCTTATACTGCAAGCGCACAGTATCGTGGTAGCTTTTCCCCAGGATGAGTATCTTGGGTTTGTCAATCCAAGGATAATTATGCTTAGGATATTATTAATCTAATATTAACTTAATTACTAGCTAGTTCTAATAAATCTAAACAAGCTTAAAAAGGGATTAGAACTACTCTAATAAAACTTCTAATTATGCTCTAATTATACTCTAATTAAGGTCTAAACGAGATCCAAACTATAGCATAAAATGATAGAACAAGTATTAAGCTATAAACGAGATTGATATGGTTTAACATGGCAAAAGGATCCACAAGAGATATGAGACAAACAACCTATGTACTAAGAACCACCTTGAGATAAAATCTAAACATAAAGCAAAGATTAAGCATGATCATGAATGTCAAAAGCTTACTAGAACCTTTCTCCAGCCCTACTGTCACTAGAACCAGTTAATCGACGAACTAGCAAACCTTAACCATCTCTAAGCATGAGTAGATTCAATCAACTAATTAAAGTAAAAAGATCTACTAAAAGAACATGCTAAGCTTATTATCTGGCCAGATATAAACATGTCGGAATTAAGCATTGCAAAGATATGGATCATAAATCATGCATAAACAAGAAGCTAAGTCTAAAAGACAAACTTTATTGATCAAATCATCAAGGTTTCATCAAAGTAGCATAAGAAGTACGAGAAATTATTCGAGATACATCACGAAGTTGAAGCACAATCGTCGGGATGAACTCGACGAAGAACTCGACAGAAGATGAACTCGAACAACCCTCGGGAGGGCCTGGGTCGGCCGACCAGACCCCTAGGGGTCGGCCGACCAGCCCCCCTCCTGTCTCCTCTTGCTTCCTCCTTTCGCCGAGATGCGCCTTTCGCCGAGTTGAACGCCTTTGGCCCCCGACCTCTGCCCTAGACTCTCGGCTTACAATGAATTTGCGGTGGACAATGATGCCTCTCCCCTTGGGAGGCCATATATTTATACTCCGGAGAGTCCCCTATACATGGAAACTAATAGGTCGGTTCTAAGAGTCCTAAAATACCTAAAACACTTATTTCCAAGTATATATAAGTTTCCAAAAGAGTCCGGGACGTCCATATATTTCCTTGCTTGGAGATGAAGTCATTGATAGAGTCCTTCCCGAAATCACCTTTCCATATTCTGCAGCCTTTAGTAATTCGACCATAACTTCCTCATCTGAAGTCCAATAAATGCAAATTCGGACATTTTCGTGTAGAGCTCGAAAAGTTCTACAACTTTGTCAATTGGACTTTCTTCATTTGACGTCGTTAAAGTTTCCAAATTTGGCCCACAAGGTGCAGCTGTCCTGAAATCCGAGAATATCTCGTGATTTATTTGGAGTTTGGATTGGACTCTTGATAAACCTTCCTTATCTTCATATTCTTCATATCCAAACAATCCTTAGCTTCTGGAATCTTCTCCATAATGGGCTTGGGCTTTTAATTGCTCTCTTTTAATTAATCATCTCTCCTCCTTGGACTTGTAGCATAATCCTATCTTCGAGAAATCCTCAAAATATCACATTTATACCCTATTTTCCTGCAAAAATTAATATTGCACAAAAACAAAGAGCATTCTCGAAAACGGGGTTATTTGTTAGCAAAACAAGACTAAATCATAATATTAATCCCTGAAAATATATAAAATCATATAAAAATAGAGCATAATTTTAGTCAATATCTTGCGTCAACAGTGCTCAGTTGGATATATGCTAGGCAACCCCAACTGGAGATGATCATAGAGAGCACCAAGAGAGCCGAGGGTGAGACGAGTGGTGTTGGGTTTGGAGAGTGCAGCACTCTGGATGAGAAGAGTGCCCCAGTTAAGGTCAAGACTGCACCTACCCAGCCAGGAGAGACTGTAGATGGGGTTTACCATGAGCCACCCAAGGCTGCCCCAAAGAAGCAGTACTGGACACCCAAGCCTTCCAATGCTAAGCTGGACAAGATTGTTGAGGAAGAGCTTAAGCCCAAGGGCAAGAAGCCAGTCCAGCAGCCTGAGCCACCCAAGGCTACACCACCTAAGTCCAAGTCCCAGCCTACCCCTGTGAGTTTTGCCAGCGGAATGGCCACCTAGAGGAGGAAGCGGGTTGAGAGGCAGGAGAGAGCTTGGGGGAACCAGGATCAGTTCTACCAGGGTGGTAGGCAAGATCCTCCCCACCACAGTAAAAGGAGAGACCGCTTTGCTGGTGGTGAGAGAGGAGGAGACCTTCAGGCCCCAACTCCTGGTGGTGAGAGACACTTTGTCGGTCGAGCTCCTAGTTGTTTTCAGCGTGGCTACGGACATCGTAACCGAGGGTTTGTGAGAGAGCTTGAGAGGCCATGCTTTGAGGGTCGTAGTTACTCCAGTCGTGGTGATTTCTTTGACTGTGCTTACCCCACTTTTGTGCAGATGGCTTGGCACTGGTACAATAGTTTTGGTACTAATCCCAGTACCGGACCGTTTGTTCACCATCGCTTTACTTGACTTTGCAGGATTGAGGCATGGAGGACGTGTGCATCATGGACTCTGGTTGCTCTAGGCACATGACAGGGCACCGCAAGTGGTTCTCCAGCCTCAACCCCGTGAGCACCAAGGAGTACGTCACATTCGGGGACAATGGTCAAGGTAAAGTGCTGGGTGTTGGTTCTGTTTCGCCCTCTGCTAAGCTTTCCCTAAGAGAAGTTGCCTTTGTTCGGAATCTGGGGTTCAATTTGGTCTCTGTTTCGCAACTTCTCGATGAAGGATTTGAGGTTTGTTTTAAGACGGGTGCGTGCTGCGTTCTTGATGCTGAGGAGACCCTTGTTTGCTCTTTGCTGCCTTTTGGTCAGGTTTTTAGGGTCGACCTCACATCTGTTTCTGGCCCTGCTCGCTGTTTGGTTGCTAGTCCTTCTACTGATATTTGGAAGTGGCATAGGAGGCTTGTTCACTTGAGCTTTGATCTGCTAGTCAGGTTGAGTTCAATGGGCCTAATCTGAGGATTGCCCAAGTTGAGAGCTGAGAAGGACTTAGTATGCCACACCTGTCGTCATGGCAAGACGGTTGCCGCTTTTCACATTCCCGTGTCTCAGGTTATGACCTCCTATCCGGGTGAGCTACTCCATATGGATACAGTAGGTCCCGCTCGGGTAGCGTCGGTCAGTGGGAAGTGGTACGTGCTTGTCGTTGTGGACGATTTTTCGCGGTTCTCGTGGGTATTTTTCATGGAGTTTAAGGATGAGGCATTTGGTTTTGTTCGGGATCTGGTATTGGGGTTGAGGAACGAGAGTCATAAGGCCATAAGGGCTATCTGCAGTGACAATGGCGGAGAATTCAGAAACTCTCGTTTCAAAAACTTCTGTCGTGACCTAGGTCTTGAGCACCAGTTTTCTTCTCCATATACCCCACCGCAGAACGGTGTTGTGGAACGCAAGAACCGCACACATGTTGAAATGGCACGGACGATGCTCGATGAGCACAGGACTCAGAGGCACATTTGGGCTGAGGCTGTGAATACGGCCTGTTACATTGCAAACCGGATCTTCTTGCGAGCTTTTCTTAGGAAGACCTCATATGAACTTCGGTTTGGTAGGCAGCCCAGCGTCAAGTATTTGTGAGCGTTTGGCTACAGGTGCTTTGTGCTTAAGAAGCCGGGACATTTGGACAAGTTTGAGTCTCGTTGTTTGGATAAGATTTTTCTGGGGTATGCTTCTAATTCTAGGGCTTTTCGTGTATAGATTTTGGAGGCCAAGCAAGTTGTTAAGACTTGTGAGGTTTCTTTTGATGAAACTATGCCTTGCACAACCCCTGCCTTTGAGCTTTCAGGTGATGATGAAGAAGGCACCCCATCTTTGAGAATGAGGAAGGTGCGGTTGATGATGGTGATGTAGAAGCCACTACACCGGCTGCGGCTTCTGCCCCCTCTGCTACGAGCTCAGATGATGAAGGAGGACTCTTGCCCACGGCTTCCTCGTCACTCCCCCAACAGCAAGCTCACGCAGAGGCTGGACCCGCTGAGGACATGGGGGGTGACTTCCGAGATTGTTCCATCTCGGCAGATCCAGCGGGATCACCCTCCACACAAGATGATTGGAGACATTCACCAGCGTGTCACACGATCTTCAGTTACTTCTCTAGCCTTTTTCTCCCACTCTGCATATGTTGCTTCTTTTGAGGCCCGGGATGTGTCACATGCATTATCTGATCCTAACTGGGTGAACGCCATGCATGAGGAGTTGGAGAACTTTGAGAGAAACCATGTCTGGGATTTAGTTGAACCTCCACCAAACTGTCGTCCTATAGGTACCAAGTGGGTTTTCAAGAACAAACAGGGTGAGGATGGGATAGTTGTGAGGAACAAAGTGAGATTGGTAGCCCAAGGTTTGTCAGAAAGAGGGGATAGATTATGAGGAGACCTTTGCCCCTATAGCTCGTTTGGAAGCCATTAGGATTTTGCTTGCCTTTGCAGCCTCTAAAGGCTTCAAACTGCAGCAAATGGATGTCAAGTCTGCCTTCCTAAATGGGTTCATAGAGGAGGAGGTATATGTGAGACAACCTTCTGGTTTTGAGAGTGCCAAGTTTCCAGACCGGTTGTATAAGTTGAGGAAAGCCCTTTATGGTCTGAAGCAAGCTCCTAGAGTTTGGTATGCTAGGTTGAAGAGTTTCCTGCTCAAGTCTGGGTTTGTGATGGGTTCAGTAGACAAGACCTTGTTTTTGTTGAGTCGCGACGGTGACACCCTGATAGTTCAGATATATGTTGATGACATAATCTTTGGTGGTTCATCTCACGCCTTGATGTCTAGTTTTGCTGAACAGATAAGCAGAGAATTTGAAATGAGTCTTATGGGTGAGCTCTAGTTCTTCCTCGGGCTGCAGATCAAGCAAGGCCTTGCGGGTACCTTCGCCCATCAAGCCAAGTACACAAGGGACATACTCAAGAAGTTTAACATGGATGACTCTAATCCCATGACAACTCCTATGAGTACAAACACGGCGCTTGATGCTGATCAAGATGGGGAGGCGGTGGACCAGAAGGAATTTCGAGGGATGATCGGCTCACTTCTGTACCTGACGGCGACCAGGCCGGACATTCAGTTCATGGTCTGCCATTGTGCGCGCTACCAAGCTTCTCCTAGGACTTCTCACCATCAAGCGGTGAAGCGCATTTTCAGGTATCTGAAATTCACTCCTGAGCTTGGTCTTTGATATTCCTCGGGTTGTCCTCTTTCTCTTAGAGGGTTCTCAGATGCTGACCATGCTGGCTGCCGGATTGATCGCAAGTCAACCTCCGGCACATGCCAACTCTTAGGAACCTCTCTTGTCTCTTGGTCCTCTCGCAAGCAAGCTAGTGTAGCTCTTTCCACCACAGAAGCAGAGTACATTGCTGCTGCTAGCTGCTTCTCCCAGCTCTTGTGGATGAAAGCCACCCTTAGTGATTTCGGCCTTAAGTATGGAAGGATCCCTTTTCTAGTTGACTCTACTTCTGCTATCTCTGTAGCTAAGAACCCCATCTTGCACTCTAGAACCAAACACATAGACGTGAGGTTTCACTTTCTGAGAGATCACTATGAGAAGGGAGACATAGACCAAATCCACGTAGTATCTGCAAACCAGTTGGCCGATATCTTTACCCCTAGAGTTTGATGCTTTTACGCGTCTAAGAGGTGAGCTTGGAGTGTGCTATCCCTTTTAGTCAGGGATAGTGTGCTAAGGAATAGCTTCTGTAGTTTAGTTTTGCTTTTATTTCTCTTTGGTTCTTGTGCATATTGTATCATATCATGCATTGCCTTGTATCATATGCATTTTCACTTCACTAGCACTAGAGCTCTTTTGGAATGATGAGTTAGTACTTGCTTGTGCTAGATTATACAGATGCATGCTTGATCATGGTTGGCTAAGCTCTCTTGAGTCTGTTGAATACTAATTGTGAGCTAAGTCTTTTGCTTTCCTGAAAATCAAAACCATTATCACCACTTGTTTTGGCTACCTAGCATGTGTAGGAATGTTGAATACTATGCTATCTTTTCATGCCTGGATATGCTAGTTGTATGCCTTTGATATGTTAATGCCTAAGCTTTTATGACACCTTGCTTAAATTGAAATCTGAATTAAAATGCTTACAAGTGGTGTCTTATGTGCTAAATTGAGAAAGATTCAGGTGGATTTGCTTATCACACTGATCTAGTTTGAGACTGCTTGTCATTGCATTTTGACATGAACTTGGACTAGGCTGTGTATGATCAAAACCTTGTCTTAAGCTTCTGATGGTTATATAACCTAGGCTTGGCATTGGTTGGTAAGAAGTGGCAAAAGACAAGTAAATAACCCCTGGCACAAAAAAAACTTGCTTTTGACTACAAATGTCTAAATCTGAAATTTGCAAGTCTCTAAAATGCTTATGGCTAGTTGTATATGCTTTGATTGAGAGTAGCACACCTTGTATGCATTGCTAGCATCTTGTTGTTCATGCCTATCTTGCTAGGTGCTATTCATGTTGGTGATGCTTTCTTTTCATGAACCCTAAAAAAGAAGCTTACTCTTGATATGTGTAAGATTCATTTGAGCTTGTTGTATGCTTCCTTGCCCACACATGCTCTATATGCTAGAACTTGTGATTACTAGCTTTCCATCCCTTCTGAGCATTTTCAGTTACACTCCTTGTATTTCATAGCATATTTTGAGAGGGAGTTGTCTAGTTCAGGGGGAGTTGAGTTCAAGGAACTCTTAATGTGTCCATTGTCAACAAGGGGGAGAAATTTGGGGAGAGATTAGTGTACTTCTCCAAGGGGAAGAAATTTAAAAATATGGACAAGGGGGAGCACTCAGGAGAGATTTAGGTAAGGGACAAGCTTTGCATTCATATTGCATTTGTGAGGATGCATTTCAGGGGGAGTTTGAGCTTTTAGCATGCTTTTTGCATCGGTGCGTTGAGCCTTTTGCCTCTATCTTGAGGAGCCGATGCTTTGCTTTCTTTTGTTGTCTCATTGTGCCCTGTTTCTTCGCTTGTATTTGGTTCTTGGGCATTTTGAGCAACTTTCTTCTTTCTTTCTTTCTTTTTCGGTTTTATGCTCTTCTCTTGTCTTTGTTCTATTTCAGGTTACAGGTTGAAGGTGTTGACAATGCACACATCAAGGGGGAAGATTGAGAGCCAATGGACCGGCCTCATTGCTCTCCTGGTGTGATGAGTGATTGTCAACGAGCTCAAGCCCTCCGATGGACTGGAGGCCCTTGATGAAAACCTCGATGGACTGAGGCAAAAGCCCTTCAATGGACCGGAGGCAATGCTCGGCGTCGGTCGGCCATGGGAGCTCGGTACACGGAGGGGCAGATCGGCAACAGTTGTGGAAGCCCTCTGATGGACCACGAGGCAACTCCGATGGACTGGAGAAGCCGGGTGCCACCGTGGTGCTCTAACCCGAGTGCATGGCGCGAAGGCATGCGAGGGTGGCTTTGGCAGCTTTGGCTCAAAACTGCCACCCAAGCTACCCAAGGCTTGGTGAGTTGGGCCACAACTCGCCAAGGTAGAGAAGATGGCCAAGTCCGGCCTAGACGGAGATTTCCTAAAGTTTTTCGGTTTCTGACTTCAAAACCGGGGGTGCAAAGGCGGATTAGACTACTGGCCATGTGGAGGACATCCGAAGATTGCGTGGATGCTAAGAAGATCAAGTCTTCATCGTGGTCGTCCGTCCCCGATATTTCGGGTTCTTTTATGTTTTAGCCCCTCCGGACGTTTCTAGTGTTAGGGGTCTATGTGTAAAAATGCCAAAACTGAACCGGTGTATAAATAGCCTAAGAGATGGTCATTAGAAGTAGTCTTGGCAGCTAGGTTTTGATTTCCTTAGGGTAATTTTCGTGCTCAAGCTTTGAGCTCCAAGTTTAGGAGGGTTAGGGTGAGATCTAGCCTCCAAATCAAGAGGGAAGGTGAGAGTGGTTGCTTGGGACGAAATCCTTCGTTATAATCTGACCTAAGGCCTCTTTTGAGGCTCATAATCGAAATGGTTTCGTGCAGCAACTTTGTGTGCTTCCCCTCCCCTTGTTCTCTTTGGTTTTTGACTTCAATCTTTGGCTTTTTGGGTGTTTTCTTTGGCCAAGGTTGAATCCTTTGTTTTCCTTGTGTTTTGGACTTGCAAGGACATGGAGATTATGTCTTGGAATATCTCAGTCCTGAAGGATTGCCACGAGCAAATTGTTCTTGAGCTTTTCCCTTTCTTGCCCAAATACTCACCTCTTCACGAGATCTGAAATTCCTGCTAATCCATTGATCTTTTTCAAAAGATCTTTTGGGAATAGCTTTGGAATGGGGCTAGGTTAGTGTGTGCAAAATTTCGTAAAGTTTGGTGAAGGTTTGGTCAAGTTTTGGCTTCAGAAGTTCAAGTTTTGGGTGGCTGTTTTCTGACCGTCTATAACGTCCGGTGCTTCATCCGGTGTTTAGTTTGACAGCTAAACGTGCTCCAATGACTTGAAATTTTGTGGACCTCTTGTCCTATGAATCATAAAGCTCCCATAAAAATTTCAGAATTTTTGGAGGTGTTTTGACCTGGTTTTCGTATTTTTCTTTGGAGGTTGGTCTGTCTGTTTCTGAGCACCGGATGGTCCGGTGTGCATATCACCGGAAGGTCCGGTGAGTGTAGAATTTTTATTTCTTGTCCAATTGAGCTGAAAATTTGTAGAGTTGTTCCTTGGTTCCTTCTTAACCTGTAGTAAAAATTTCATAATTTTTGGAGTTGGTTTGATTGGGTTTTGAGTGAGATCTTTTCGGAGTGTCAGTCTGTGCTCAATAACCAGATGGTCCGGTGATCACAACTTGCTTCAATTGGCCTAAAATTTTCTGGAGCTATTCTCTATTGCCTTGTAAAGGTGTGGTAATTTTTTTGGGGTGGTTTGGAGCTTTGCATCTAGTGTTTTGTGATTTTTCTTTGCAGCCCTGTCTGTCTGAAATCTGCAGTTTTTCGGAGTTGGTTCCTTTTGCGCTCTTTTTTTTAGCCGTTTGAGCGTGTGCTTCCGCTTGGTGCTTGGTACGTATCTGTTCAGTGGACGGTACCAAGCACGTGTTGTGAGCTAGATACGTATCCTCTCAGTGGACGGTGTCTTGCTTCGTTGTGGGTGTTGTTTCCGTTTTGCACTGCGGTGAGGGTTTGAGTTTGAGTTTTCAAGTGCTCCTATTCAGCCCCCACTAATCGCACGTCTCGGTCCTACAGGTTTGCTCCATGGCGCTTAACGACAAGGAGGACAAGGATGACGGCAGCATCTCTTCGTCCGATGATGAGGTAACTCCTGAGCAAGCCAAAATCCTTGAGATGCTAGAGCAGAACAGCCGTGAGTTGAAAGCCCAGGATAAGATGCTGGAGAAAGCAGCTAAGAAGCTGTAGAAATTGAAAGCCCAACTTGCTGAGGCCTTAGACGAGAATGAGAGGTTGAGGAGTGTGAGACCCCAACCTAATGAGCTTGAGTGCCCTACCTGCGAGTCTTTCGTGACGGAGCTTGGTGACCAGAGAGATAGGTATGCCAAGCGGGTAGAGGAGATAGATGAGCTTAGGGCTGAGCTAGGCAAACTCCAGTCCAAACTGGATGAGCCTACTTTGAGTAGAGAGCTCGAGTGTGAGTCTTGCCCCTATCTAGCTAGAGAGCTAGTTGTGCTAAAGGAGAAGTTTCAGGGGCAGCTCATGGAGCTTGAGGAGCTTAGGGCTAGACCTGCGCTTTTGGGTGCGTGTATGGTCTGTCCTACTTTGAGAGGTGAGTTAGAGCAGTTGAGAGCTGACCTTGAGGTACTTTCAGCAGCTACTGACACTTGTGAGAACTGCCTAACCCTTAGGATGGAGCTGGTGGATAGGGATGCCACCATTAGGAAGTTGGAGAAAGCTACTGTGGTTCCCTCCCTAGACTGTGATACCTGTGCTGCCCACACTGTGATTCTGGAGGATCTGAGGGAGGAGATGTTGTCTTTGCAAAATGACAACAACAGGTTGAGGGAGGTGCTGAGTTGGGTATATGCTAGGCAACCCCAACTAGAGATGATCATAGAGAGCACCAAGAGAGCTAACGGTGAGACAAGTGGTGTTGGGTTTGGAGAGTGCAGCACTTCTGGTGAGAAGAGTGCCCCAGTTAAGACCAAAACTGCACCTACCCAGCCAGGTGAGACTGTTGATGGGGTTTACCATGAGCCACCCAAGGCTGCCCCAAAGAAGCAGTAGTGGACACCCAAGGCTTCCAAGGCTAAGCTGGACAAGATTGTTGAAGAAGAGCTTAAGCCCAAGGGCAAGAAGCCAGTCCAGCAGCCTGAGCCACCTAAGGCCACATCACCTAAGCCCAAGTTCCAGCCTAACCTAGTTCCTAGGAGGCCTATCTACCACTGTGAGTTTACCAGCGGAATGGCCACCTAGAGGAGTTTTGCTTCAGGAGGCAACCAGGATCAGTTCTACCAGGGTGGTAGGCAAGATCTTTCCCATCGCGGTGAGAGAAGAGACCGCTTTGCTGGTGGTGAGAGAGGAGACGGCCTACAAGCTCGTGCTCCTGGTGGTGAGAGACGCTTTGTCAGTCGAGCTCCTAGGCGTTTTCAGCGCGGCTACGGACCTCGTGACCGAGGTTTTGTGAGAGAGCTTTAGAGGCCACGCTTTGAGGGTCGTGGTTACTCCAGTCGTGGTGATTTCTTTGATTGTGCTTACCCCACTTTTGAGCATATGGCTCGGCGCTGGTACACAAGTTTTGGTACTAACCCCAGTGCCGAACCGTTTGCTCGCCATCGCTTTACTTGACTTTGCAGGATCGAGGCATGGAGGACATGTGGATCATGGACTCCGGTTGCTTTAGGCACATGACAAGGCACTGCAAGTGGTTCTCCAACCCCAATCCCGTGATCACCAAGGAGTACATCACATTCGGGGACAATGGTCAAGGTAAAGTGATGGGTGTTGGTTCTGTTTCGCTTCGCTAAGCTTTCCCTGAGAGAAGTTGCTTTAGTTCAGAATCTGGGGTTCAATTTGGTCTCTGTTTCGCAACTTCTCGATGAAGGATTTGAGGTTCGTTTTAAGAAGGGTGCGTGCTGCATTCTTGATGCTGAGGAGACCCTTGTTTGTTCTTTGCTGTCTTTTGGTCAGGTTTTTAGGGTCAAACTCACATCAGTTTTTGGCCGTGCTCGCTATTTGGTTGCTAGTCCTTCTGCTGATATTTGGAAGTGGCATAGGAGGCTTGGTCACTTGAGCTTTGACCTGCTAGTCAGGTTGAGTTCAATGGGTCTAATCCGAGAATTGCCCAAGTTGAGAGCTGAGAAGGACTTAGTATGCCACCCCTGTCATCATGGCAAGATGGTTGCCGCTTCTCACATTCCTGTGTCTCAGGTTATGACCTCCTATTCGGGTGAGCTACTCCATATGGATACAGTAGGTCCCACTCGGGTAGCGTCGGTCAGTGGGAAGTGGTACGTGCTTGTCGTTGTGGACGACTTTTCGCGGTTCTCGTGGGTATTTTTCATGGAGTTTAAGGATGAGGCGTTTGGTTTTGTTCAGGATCTGGTATTGAGGTTGAGAAACGTCATAAGGCCATGAGGGCTATCCGCAGTGACAATGGCGAAGAATTCAGAAACTCTATATTTTGAAAACTTCTGTCGTGACCTAGGTCTTGAGCACCAGTTTTCTTCTCCATATACCCCTCCGCAGAACAGTGTTGTGGAGCGCAAGAACCGCACACTTGTTGTGATGGCATGGACTATGCTCGATGAGCATAGGACTCTGAGGCACTTTTGGGCTGAGGCAGTGAATACGGCCTGTTACATTGCGAACCGAATCTTGTTGTGAGCTTTCCTAGGGAAGACCTCGTATGAACTTCGGTTTGGTAGGCAGTCCAGCGTCAAGCATTTGCGAGCGTTTGGCTGCAGGTGCTTTGTGCTTCAGAAGGCGGGGCATTTGGACAAGTTTGAGTCTCGCTGTTTGGATGGGATTTTTCTGGGGTATGCTTCCAGTTCTAGAGCTTTTCGTGTGTGGATTTTGGAGGCCAAGCAAGTTGTTGAGACTTGTGAGTTTTCTTTTGATAAAACTATGCCCTGCACAACGCCTGCCTTTGAGCTTCCAGGTGATAATGAAGAAGGCACCCTATCTTTGAGGATGAGGAAGGTGCGGTTGATGTTGGTGATGCAGAAGCCACTGCACCGGCTGCAGCTCCTGCCCCCTCTACTACGAGCTCTGATGATGAAGGAGGACCCTTGCCCACGGCTTCCTCTTCACTCCCCCGACAGCAAGCTCAAGCAGAGGCTAGCCCCGCTGAGGACGCAGGGAGGTGGCTTTCGAGATTGTTCCATCTCGGCAGGTCCAGCGGGATCACCCTCCTCACAGGATGATTGGAGACATTCACCAGCGTGTCACATGCTTTTCGGTTAACTCTCTAGCCTTTTTCTCCCACTCTGCATATGTTGCTTCTTTTGAACCCCGGGATGTGTCACATGATTATCTAATCCTAACTGGGTGAATGCCATGCATGAGGAGTTGGAGAACTTTGAGAGAAACCATGTCTGGGATTTAGTTGAACCTCCACCAAACTGTCGCCCTATAGGTACCAAATGGGTTTTCAAGAACAAACAGGGTGAGGATGGGATGGTTGTGAGGAACAAAGCGAGATTGGTAGCCCAGGGTTTCGGTCAAAATGAGGGGATAGATTATAAGGAGACCTCTGCCCCTGTAGCTCGTTTGGAAGCCATTAGGATTTTGCTTGCCTTTGCGGCCTCTAAAGGCTTCAAACTGCAGCAAATGGATGTTAAGTCTGCTTTTCTGAACGGGTTCATTGCGGAGAAGGTATATGTGAGACAATCTCCTGGCTTTGAGAGTGCTAGATTTCCAGACTGGGTGTATAAGTTAAGGAAAGCCCTCTATGGTCTGAAGCAAGCTCCTAGAGCTTGGTATGCTAGGTTGAAGAGTTTCCTGCTCAAGTCTGGGTTTGTGATAGGTTCAGTAGACAAGACCTTGTTTTTGTTGAGTCGTGGTGGTGACACCCTGATAGTTCAGATATATGTTGATGACATAATCTTTGGTGGTTCATCTCACGCTTTGGTGTCTAGTTTTGCTGAACAGATGAGCAGGGAATTTGAGATGAGTATTATGGGTGAGCTCCAGTTCTTCCTCAGACTGCAGATAAAGCAAGGCTCTGAAGGAACTTTCGTCCATCAAGCCAAGTACACAAGGGACATACTCAAGAAGTTTGACATGGGGGATTCTAAACCCATGACGACTCCTATGAGTACAAACACGGCGCTTGATGCTGATGAAGATGGGGAGGCGGTGGACCAGAAGGAATTTCGATGGATGATCAGCTCACTTCTGTACCTGACGGCGACCAGGCCAGACATTCAGTTCGCGGTCTGCCTTTGTGCACGCTACCAGGCTTCTCCTAGGACTTCTCACCGTCAAGCGGTGAAGCGCATTTTCAGGTATCTAAAATTCACTCTTGAGCTTGGTCTTTGGTACTCCTCAGGTTCTTCTCTTTCTCTTAGAGGGTTCTCGGATGCTGACCATGCTGGTTGCCGGATTGATCGCAAGTCAACCTCCGGCACATGCCAACTCTTAGGAACCTTTCTTGTCTCTTGATCCTCCCGCAAGCAAGCTAGTGTAGCTCTTTCCACTACTGAAGCAGAATATGTTGCTGCTGCTAGTTGCTGCTCCCAGCTTTTATGGATGAAAGCCACCCTTAGTGATTTCGGCGTTAGGTTTGGTAGGATCCCTCTCCTAATTGACTCTACTTCTGCTATTTCTATAGCTAAGAACCCCGTCTTGCACTCTAGAACCAAACACATAGACGTGAGGTTTCACTTTCTGAGAGATCACTATGAGAAGGGAGATATAGACTTAGTCCATGTAGTTTCAGCAAACCAGTTGGCCAATATCTTTACCAAGCCCCTAGAGTTTGACGCTTTTACGTGTCTGAGAGGTGAGCTTGGAGTGTGCTATCCCTTTTAAGCAGGGATAGTGTGCCATTCCTTTTAATAAGGAATAGCTTCTGTAGTTTAGATTTTGCTCTCTTTCTTGCCTTTATTTCTCTTTGTTTCTTTTGCATATTGTATCATATCATGCATTGCACTGTATCATATGCATTTTCAATTCACTAGCACTAGAGCTCTTTTGGAATGATAAGTTAGGATTTGCTTGTGTTAGATTGTACAATGCTTGCTTGATCATGGTTGGCTAAGCTCTCTTGAGTCTATTGATTACTAGTCGTGAGCTAAGTCATTTTATTCTTTGTAAATCAAAAACCATGATCACCACTTGATTTGGCTACCTAGCATGTGTAGGATTATTGAATGCTATGCTATCTTTTCATATCTGGATATGCTAGTTGTATGCCTTTGCTAAGTTAATGCCTAAGCTTTTCTGACACCTTGCTTAAATTGAAATCTGAATCAAAATGCTTACAAGTGTATCTTATGTGATGAATTGAGAAAGATCCAGGTGGGTTTGCTTGTCACACTGATCTAGTTTGAGAGACAGCTTGCCTTTGCACTTTGGCATGAACTTGGACTAGGTTGTGTATGACCAAAACCTTGTCTTAAGCTTCTGATGGTTATATAACCTAGGCTTGTATCACACCCTAAAATTTCTAATTTTGGGATGTGAATAGATAACAATGAATAAAATGAAGGATTTCTAAATTTTCTAAAATTTTCGAACTTGTAAGTTTTGCTGGATTGAAAGAAGCGTATGCTTTTGAAAAGTTTTTCCAATGAGAACTCATTTGTTTGTTGCATTCATGCCGAATTGCATAGTGTTTATGTGTGTAAAATGAGGTTTCAAAATATTTCAAAACCGGCTAGGTTTCAAGTCCATCTCAATTCATATCTCTAAAATCCTAGTCCTTTGCTTCCTTGCCAACTCGAGTTGTATCTCTAAAGTTTCACCGACTCAAAACTATAAACCAATCTTGTTGACCATCCTCTACACTAAGTCACGTCTTTCAATTTATCTAAGTCGTTCTTAAAACCTTTGATGATATCACCCGACCTCACTCTTTTTGCCTCTTTTGAAGTCAACATTTCGACATCCTGTTTCCATGTTTACCTTTTCATCATTTCTTTCCATTGACATCATTTGGTAAAGCCCAGTGTCATTCTCAAGCTCATGTCCCACTGAATGCTCTTTTTCCTCTCTCTTTCGATAGACACGAGAAATTCTGAATTCGGACCCAATTGATGCCGTCAAATTTTTCTTCTTTTCTTTTTCTCTCGCGTGCATGAAAAGCCCAAGATCCATTCTAATATCACTAAGGGTCGGAGACAAACATTACTCTCATTTGGCCTTGGGCCAAGGCGCGGAATACTTTCTTCCTTTCTTCACCTCTCTCCATAGCTTGGGCCAGCCCTGAACCTTTACAAAACAGCCCAAACCAGCACCTTCCCTCCCCTCCTCCTCTCTTCCCTTCTCCCTGCGCCCCCTCACATGGAGAAAGATGCAGAAAGGGCGCCTCCCTCCCTGCTGGGCGCCCATTCACATCCCCCTCTCTCCCACATTCATTTCCCCATCAATTGCTCTCCTTTATTCCCTAAAATCCCTCCCTCTTTCCTTCCCCTTACCCTTGGACGCCCCTCTCCCTCTCCTCATGGCCAGATCAGGAGGAGGAGAAGCCATGGCTGCCTCTCCTTCCCCCATGGCGCCCCCTCACCTCCCTCAACATTCCCCCACCACCGAAACATGAAAACGGAGTGCTCCCGCCTCGGCGAAGATGATCCCCTGCTGCGTTCTTCGATCCACGCTCAAGCATGCCATGGAGGTTGTCTCCTTGCTGCTGCCTCTGCTGTCCATGGTGTGGAGACCATGGAGGGCGCCCCCGACGATCCCCAACGCTGAGGCAAGGCTGCAGCGCTATGGGATCGTGTGCGCAGCGGCATCACGCTTTGATGTCGCCCATGTCGCCTCTTCCACCACCAAACCCTAGGTGATGACACCCCACATATGTTCCTCTATGTTTCCTTGTTTTCCGCTGCAAATCATGTTGCATAAATCGAATCCCATCAAGTTCCGGCAAGGTTTACCCATGTGACATCTCGCTGCAGTCATGGACAGCCAAGTTGCCCTAGTTGGCACGGGTGTTTTCCGTTGTTCCAGTGACCTAATGGTCATGCCCTTCAACCAAATCTTGTATCTTGTCCTTGAATACATGCCCATAAAATGGTTTTGCCATCGGAGCCATGAAGACCAGCTTTTCGGAGGTCGACGTGTCCGATGTTCCTGCTGTCCAAGACAGCCGTGTTGCTGCCTTTGGTTCATGTTTTGCCGGTGATCCGGCAGTCTAATGGCCGAGCCCTTCTACGGAGATGTGCATAATATCCCTGTACACACCTCCATAAAATGGTTTGTCCATAGGTGCAGCGACGTGAGAGTTATCGCCGTCGCCGTGCTCGCTGCCACTGCAGTCCAGACAGCAGCTTGGCTGCCATTTGACGCATGTTTTTCCCATGATCCGGTTGTCCAAACCTTGATCCCTTTGGCTGAGATGTGTCTTACATCTTTCAACATGCTGCTATGTAATGGTTTGGTCATGGGCGCATTGATTTGAGAGTTATGGCTGTCGCCGTGCTCACTGCTCCTACTATCCTGACAGCCGAGCTGGCACCAAATGGCAAGGGTGCTGCCACCAATTCGTGCCTCCAACCATCAGATCCTTTATACTATCTTGTGTATGTTATAACTGCACATATCTCTGTAAAGTTTAGTGGCCATTGGATGAGTGTAGATCATACTTTTGCTGGTCTTTCTACATCGATGTCCTGCTGTCTAGACAGCCTTCGTGCCCTGAATGGCATCTGCATTCCCGGGCAAATCAACGCTCCAATTGCTGATCACTTTTACCATCACGTGCAAAATATCCTTGAACATACCCCTATAAAATTCCTTGGTTATTGGTGCAGCGATGCGAGGGTTACGGCCATCGAAATGCTCGTTGCAGCTGCTGTTCAGACAGCAATGCTGCCCTCAATGCGATCTTCATTTTCCGGAGATCTGTCCACCCAAATGCCAAACCATTTAACCACACGATACCACATACACCTGCACATGACCCCGTAAAATGTGGTGGTTATTGGATGTGATGCCCCTGGCATCTCAGAAGCCTTAACACACGGATAGATGAAGGCTAACGATGGATTAAGGCTTAATCATGCTTAGTGATTAACAAGAAACACGTGGAGGAGCCACTAAATCAAAATTTTCTACACAAGATACAAGACCACACATTTCGTGGTTGAATAAGTCAACACTCACATGCTTTTGAACTCAACTCCGTTGACAAACTTGTTGTACATGATATGGACTATCCTTTTGCTACACTGAGCATGGATCAAAACTATCATCTACTCACTCAAAATTTCACCCAAATGTCTCATGGAAACAACCAGATCAACCCACACTTAGAAATTTCCCAAGTATGGATTTTTAGCTCTTCCCTAAGCTGATTCTGAAATTACTTTTGATTTCACTATACAACTTCAAAATCTTCCTTTCTATGAAGTGGAATTAAACTTATCACCTTTCAAATGCACCTATTGTGGAAGTGATTGAACTTCATTTGATACTCCAAAAGTTTGAAACAAGAAAGTCTCCACACAAAGTGAAATTTCTGTTTTAATAAACCTTGGAACACATTTGTATCTATAGTTCAAAATATGTTGGGTTTCAGACCAAAGTCATATTACCAAACTTTTAGGTCATCTACTGGAGAACAACTTTGGTAATTAGGGTTTGATCATATATTGAGTTTTAAATGGAGTTTGGGGTCATTTTCTACCAACACAGAAAACCAGTCCAAATCTGACCTGATTAGTAATCTCAATATTTATATGACCTACAGCCACTTTCATGCAAAGATCAAATTAGAGAAGTTGTAGATATTGAAATTATAAACAAACTTTTCAATATACACTTTGGGTGGTAAAGACCAGAGATAGGACTTTTGATTCTCACAATCAGTAGAGGTACCCTGTCCAAACTGGGAGCTGCAACCTAAATTCAAATGAAATTCATATTTGAACTTCGAATCTGAAGTTGAGCCTATCAACAAACTTGTAGACCTTGAAGAGGCCAACATTTCCTCCAATTACTGTTTTCCCAAAATTGGCCTCTAATTTGGTCAAAAAGGCAAATTACTAAAGGGGGAAAAACACATTTTTCCCTTTTCCTTCTTCCCTCCCACTGACGGGTGGGCCCGTCAATCCGGAGCTCGGCCGACGCCCAGCCCATGGCGGCCACGCGGCCGCGGCGTACGGGCGGTGGCGCGCGGTGCCTGGGACGCCGACCGGCCGCGCCCGGCTGCACCTGGACGCCTTCCCGGCTCTCCTTGCGCTCGCCTCGCCCTCACTCTCTCTCGGCCGCTCTTTTCTCCCTCTGCCTCGCTCGCGACCCGCGGCCACCATGGACGAGCTCGAGCTTGGACCCCAGCTCCTGCAGCCACTTCACTGCCTCCCCTCACCCTAGACCGCCACCATCACCTGCGCCGCGACCTCGCGCACCCGAAGCTCTAAGCCTCCTCGCCTTTCCCTCCCCGTGGGGTAGATCAAGTCGTCGCTCGGCGTCCGCGACACCGAGTTCACGGCGCGTTCACCGCCGGTTCACCACCGTAGCACCCACCCCTCCGGCCTCCTTTCCGCGTAGCTTATGGGAGCACTAGGACCGCCACACTCCACTCTCCGCTTCCCCAAGGACCAATAGCCCCGGAGCCCCTCCTAGCATCCTCCCCGCGCGCGACCACCATTTCCGCCCGGGTCAAGCTCCGGGCTACCGCCGACGCCCACCTTCCGGTGCCTTCCCCGCCCCCAGACCGCCACCGCTGGCGTCGCCGTCTCTCCGCGCACCTCTAGGGTAAACCAATTGACCCCCTCGCCGCCTTCCTGCTCTGGTCCGAGCCGCGCCGCCACACACCGCCGCGCCGTGGGCCTCCAGTTCACCGCCGCCGCCCCGCGTCTACGTCCCACCTCGCACGACGAGATCGAGGGGAGGTGAATCCCCGCTGCGAGGAACACCTTCGGCGACCTCGTCGGCTCCAAGACCGGCCTCACCGCCGCCGGCGCGGCCGCGCCTCTCCGCCGTCGCACGCCACCGTCCGCCGGCCCGAGGTAGAAGAAGAGGGCCGGCCCCTTTTGCACAAAACCCCCTGCTCTTTCAGTTATTTATCGGTCTGGTTTGTGTTACTATGCACTGAGTCTTGTATGTCTTCCCTGCAGGCCCCTGGAAACTACGGTTAATTGCGTTTAGGTCCCTAGTCTGAGTGATTTTCCATTTAGATGTATTTGAATTTGCCGTGAACTTTGGAAAATCGTATAAAATCACAGAAAAATCCAAAATGGACAAACTTAGTTGCGTTAGACTCCTCCTAAATAGATCTATTGAATGGGTATGATGTGGAGATGTGAAATGTCTGTTTTGCCCTTGGGTTGTTGCATGCATGATTAATTAGGGTAAATGACGAAAGCGAACTAAATAAACTCCAAATGGCATGAAACTTAGGCAGTAGCTTTCTTGTGGTATCGTAGCACTATGTGAATTTTTGTAGCCCTAGCATTTGCTGTTTAATTACCCTTTTGCCATTTACATGTGTCATGTGCATTTATTTAACTTAGGAGTTGGAGGCTACATAAAATATGCTCAAATGGATGAACTATGATTTCTGGGCACTCCTTATAATAAAAGTAACTCACTGTATAAGTTTGAGCTCTTGCATGTTAGGTTTGATTGCGGTTTTGAAAATGACAAGTGCTAAGGTGATTAAATCAATAAAATATAAAAGTGCTATTTACTGTACCCTAAACACTCCACCGGAAATTTCTATAGCTATATTACTGTGTAAGAATACTTATGTAGGTTATTCATGCTTTGAGGATGCTGTTTCATGAAAGATTCATAGGTAGTCACTTGAATAGGGCCAAAAGTGAGGGTAATAGGAATGGAAAGCAACGTACTCATATGCACCAGAGGTTACTCTTATAAACTTCATTTAATACAATTTAGTTTGCGGAGTCAAAAGGAACCTTGTAAGATAGTTAATTCTATATACTCCACATGTATGTTTGATCCTCCTATGGCTAGATTGTAGATCTTTAATTATGAAAAGTATTGCACTATTAATATGTGGATATCAATAATTCGATTAAGTCAAGATATATAACTTATTTACTTATATGTTTGATGTATAGTGAATGGGATAAAAATTTACTTGGAAGTAGAAGTCTATCATGTACTTTGATCCGAATGCTTAGCTGGTATACTTAGCTTGCTGAGATGGATTAATCAACGACATACTCCATAAAAGTACCCGAGTAACCCAAATAGCTAGTGCTTATTCTTACTGAGTCACAGCATTATCATGTTTCCTTCCGATCAGTGGACTGGTAGAAGTATATATATAGGTATATATATAGGATTGTCTGAGTATATGCTTGCTCCGGGATATGAAGGCACTACAATCGCTATGTCAAAGATACCGTGTTTCGACCTAGCAGTCCATATGTGTGTGCATGTATACTCCCCTGCTGTTTTGCTTGCACATGGAATGATAACAAACAATCTAAATTGATACCTTGCTCATGCATTAGTTCGAGTGTTGTATTGCGTGTCTCTAATTATATGGGTTACGTTAGCTTTATGTCCACAAGGATGATCTTGTTTGAATGGTTGCCAATCACCTTTCTGTCTAACCATGCAATGACTGTTCAACGTGTGTGCTTGATATTCGTACATCTCATCCACTGCATCATGCATGGCATTCATATAGTGGCGCTCATTACAGGTACGTGATCTAGAAACGAGCGCGTGGAACTACTTCAACCAATGGTGATTCAAAAGACCAACTAAGACCCACTCACGACCTGGAGGGCCCATCAGTCGTGTTTGGAAGGAGGAGTTGTCCAAGGGATCAAGGGGTTGCCTGGGGCAAAGCCTCACAACCCGGCAAACTAACAGTAGCTTAGTTTGTTGGCTTTATTAAAGTGAATCAAAGGTAGGCAGGACCATATTATACCCAGCAAACATCTTAAGTCTTGATGATTAGGCATATGCATCAGGAGTTGTTTGGAACCAACTGCATTAGACATCCTGGCCGCCCTGGCCCTAGCACCTATACATAGAATTCGTAGGACGAGTGCCTAGAATTGCTAGGTACGAGTAGATACGAGTGAATGGAGTCACTCGTCGCGTAGGTGATTTTACAAACCTCAGAAATCTTACTATGATACAATTTATGATTATTATTGCTGATGTTAAATAGAGACCGGGCGGAGTTATGGGAATATTATAAGAAAAATGATGATGTGGCAAGGTATGGTGGACTCCGCCCGAGTCGTATAAGGCCCGTTCGCTGTTCGCCTGCTGATCGGCATACCATTGCTAGAGTGCTTATCCGGGTCGTGGGACCGGTGAAAGTCTTACCGGCCCCGTCCTACTATTCATGGTGCTGCCCATCCACTGATAGGGGGCCGATGGATTTGGGAGGTGCTTGGAGGTCGATGGAGGGCTGACCCGACGTACCGTGGTATCGCTCCTGAGACGGCTACTCCCAAGGGTTAGGTGGGGGCGCTGTGAATCTTGGGACGGGACAGGTGGAGATGAGGGGTATATGTGTGGAACGCGATGGCTAGTAAGCATATATCACTTGGCATTTTTAGTTATTCCCGGGAATTAACAAATCGATTCGAATCGCTGATGCTCACCAGGTGTGAGAATGCCAGATATCGCACACGGGCAACGTAGTAATAACCGTAACATGCTGTTTACTAAGTCACGCCTTTTTATACAACATGCTTGGATGTGTATAATCCGTCACACCATTCAGGGTGTCGCCCATCCACTGCTAGGAGGTCGATGGACTTGGGAGATGCTTAGAGGTCGAGGGAGGGCTGACCCGACGTACCGTGGTATCGCTCCTGAGACGGCTACTCCCAAGGGGTGGGATGGAGGCGCTGTGAATCTTGGGACGGGACATGTATTCATGTTTTACTTTCTGCAAGTATTTACTTTATGATATAAATGATCTTCATGAATAATGAATAGCAGCTGTCAAATCTTGCTATCTTATGATTTGGTTTAAGAATCAACAGCTAAGGATCCACATGATTAGTAAGCATGCTTTGCGTCAGCCGCAAGCCCCGTCCATTAAGTCCTACTGAGTAATTAGTACTCAGGGTTTGCCCCCACTTTTGGATTACAGGTGCTGTCGACATCCGGACATCTGTGTTGGAGGTGGTAGTACCGGTGGGCTCGGTTCTACACGCCTTGTTCATCTCTTCATGAAGGCTACTTAAGTATATTGTTTCCGCTGCGAGATTTTGAAAACGCTTCCGCTTTATATATATACTCTGAATTCGCTTCCGCTATATTTGAACATGTTTTTGATTTCATACATTTGGGGTGTAAATTAATTCCATTATTCTCTATTTCAACTGCCTGTGGTGATGTAATTGTTGTGGCTCCTTCGAGAGTCGGATGTGTTTGATGTCGGTTCCTCTAGGATTTGGTGTTATCGGGAGCTGTAGTACTCTCGACGGACTACCGGGTTTAATCTGGCCTAAGTGCACTGCGAGCCAGAGGTGGCAGGTGTGCTTAGTCTGGATTAAGCAGGGCGGTTCCGCCACAATGGATCAGTGTAGACTAGGTTTTGGATGGTCTTTCCAATTGTTATCCAGCTGTCCGCTGATTTCAGAACGCACGCCAGTTAACAAATCCATGTTCCCCAATGATCCAACAATGCTCTTGATGCATCCTATGGTAAAAGTGTGTTGTCAGGAACCCTCTACACTATACCAAAATATCACCATAATACTCCATGAAGAATCCATTTGATACCTCCACCAATGCCCATCCTATGAACCATCTTCCCTAGCAAGTTTCATATGGTCCATGTATTGCCGTCAACCACGTCACCAATGTCTTGCTGCAAGTATTTGTCCCTTAAACCATGATCTACTCATAACACTCATCGGCTATTCAACGAACATCAAACTCTCATCATGATGTTTCCCATACACCACAAAATCCTTTTTGTTCCTACCTTCATATCCTTCATCGTGAGTTTGTTCTTTTCTAGCCACCTTTATATCCTTGTTAAACATTGTTCCAGATGTTGCGCTCCCATGCTATTAGTAACGACTAGTGTTCTTTTTATGTTCTTTATAAAATCATTTATTTGTATGGTGTATTGTTCTTAGTTCCCCTTTGTTTGTTGTTACAGTTGTTTGCGCTGAGGCTCGATGTGTGTGAGGAGCAGCAAGAGTACCTTTGAGGAAGGCAAGTATAACATGGACACAGCCCAATAACCACTTAATCACTTCATATGCATGTGTCTAATTTTGTATGCCAATAAGGACTGTACCTAGCCTCTGTTATCGCAATGTTTACCTATGGGGATGCATGTGGGTTAAGTTTTGCTAGTTGCTGCTCAAACTCATGTATCTTTTGTTAATAATTTTGATTAATGGATCTATGCAATCAAATCTTGAGCTTGACCCGCTGTGGTTCATGTTCCTTTAAAAATGGCTTTTTAGCAACTTGGTTTAGGGGGCGTGAGCATGTGTTTTGCTCATAGCCACTCTCCTTAAGGACCGGTTCGCAAAGCGACAACCTGGGACAACAGTGCTACCATGAGACTGGAATGGGACGGTCTTGGCTAATTAATTAGGTTGCATTGGTTTGGGAGTAACTTACCGACGGGGCAAGAGGGGAGGTGAGCTTCTGTGGCCCTCGCGCTACTTGGGTTGAGTGCGTTTATCTCCCTTTGAGGCTTGCTCCACAGTTGCGGACCCTGAAACCTTAGCGGTTACACCTTACCAACGTGATCTTTGTAAAGGCCTCGTAGTGTGCTTGCTAGCCACCTCATCTAAGGTAATGTGGTGGACCACTAGCGTGGCCCACGACTCATGGGTAAAGATGTACGACCTCTCGAGAGTGTAAAACTGACATGTCAGCCGTGCTCACGGTTATGAGCGGCCCAGATCCTTTATACAGATTAGTGGTTCTGTTGGGTTTGAAAGTGGTTCTTATGTTAATATTGTTGACTAATGTTCACATGCAATATCATGGGTTTAATGGTTTATCTACCCACTTGTAGTAACTAGTTGTTTAATAAAACTTGACCAACTAAAAGCTCATGCAACGTGTCAGCCAACCTTAGAGCCTCATAGTTCATGTTATACTTGTGGAGTACGAGTTGAAGTACTCACGCTTGTTTCTTTTATTTCAACCTACTATTGGCTGGAACCCAACCGCTGCTCAGAAGATGAAGGCTTAAAGGAGTACAAATGAAGGATCATGGAGTTTTAGGCGAGCGACCCCCAGTTGGCTTCCCTGTGGATGGCCTGGTGTTTTAGTTATGCTTCCGCTACTCTGTGTTAAAGACTTGATGTCTTATTATAATTCTTGTTTAAACGATATGTAATAAAGCATTGTCTATGATATCACTGTTAATTGTCTCTATATGTGTGAGATTAGATCCTGGCACACATATAGATTTGCTCTGGTTTTTTTTTTTTTGAAAACCGGGGTGTGACAAAGTGGTATCAGAGCCGTGCTGACTGTAGGACGCAAGCCTAGGTAGCAATGGTCGTCACTAAGGTTATATTTTCTCTATATTTTGAAAACTTTCAACTATTTGACCTTTCCCTATCTCTTGTTCAAAACTCATCTTTTGCTCTCTATTGATAAAACAATCACCCTCTCTCATCTTTGTTTAAAATATTTAGTCTTTGGCCAATACGATATACAAGGCAACTGAAGATGTTCGTGAAGTTCGAGCTCAACATATCATCATCAACTGAAGAACGTCAAATGTGAAGTTGAAGAGTGCGTGGGATGAAGTGTCTTCCCGAACTTTCAAGTCTACAAGAACGTATACCCACTCGGTAGTTTAGTGATTTGAGTTATATAGGTTTCACCTAAGCCTTTTATATCGCTAGATAAATGATGTTAAGGTTGAGTGCTAGTGTGGTTTCATAAGGATCTAATCATGTTAGTGTGATCCTAAGTTGTTTGTTTTCTTATTGTGCTGTATGTTTGATTTGGTTCTTTGTAATGACTGTTGATGTGTTGTTGACCTTTCTGGTCTACAATGGCATCGATAGATAGGTGGGTTTCTTCTATCCATGTCCTTGCTTTGTTGTCTTCCTTGTCCCTCTGTCTATTCAATATCTTGATGTTATGAGAGCACCCGAGAAGAATACATATGACAAATGGTGACAAGTTAACATTCTAATCTTATCTCCTTTCTTCAAGTGTGAAGAGAAACTATACCAGACTGATGCAAGTATCATTTTGTTAAGGGGGGTAGATCCCAATTACCGGCAAGATTCATGAATGGTAGCGGAATATGAAATAAGCTGGAACTATGGTCGAAAAACAAGAATAAATGTTGGAAGAATGGAAAACACCTCAGGATGTGAAGGACATCAGAAGCTTCCTTAATATAGCATGGTATTATTGGAGGTTCATTAAGGATTCTCAAAGATTCCAGAGTAACCGATAACCTTGTTCGAGAGAAATGCTAAGTTTCTACGGACTTCAAATCACCGAGATACATCCGAATTGTTGAAGAGAAGGTTGACTACCACACCAGTTTTATCTCAGCCAGATGTCCACAGGAGATCTCAGTGTATAGGGATGCATCATGACAAGGTCAAAGATGTGTTTTGATACGAGTCATAGTTCTTGCATCTGAAGGAACATGAAGGGAATGACTGAACTCATAATCTGGAGTAGCAGGTGTTGTTCATGCTTTAGAGATTTGTAAAGTTACAACAATAAGTATTGGGTTTTCATATCCCATTCAAGTGACGTGTGGAGTCAAAAGATTCCGTTTCGGATTTCTGAATATAACCAAGAGATTACCTTAGATGTAGAACCTACCTTGAAGCATGGGATCGGAAAAAAAAAAGTTAGTCAGAGGGTAAAAAGATCAATGGGATCAAGGAACAACTTGAAGAAGGTAATACATCAGTCGAGGCATTATATGGTAGAAAGCACATATCATCATTACACTTGAGCACCTGCTTAGAGAGGAACATTTGCTTGGGCCAAGAGTTATAAAAGATAAAGATAAAGAAGTGCAAACCATCAGAGAGAATCCAAGGGTAACTCAGTCTAGGCAAATAATTGGTATCTGCCGATTCAAGGTTGAAGACGAGATATCACTCAAATACTTTGAACCACTCAGGATCCTTGCAAGAAGAACTGAAGTTGTTTATTAGCTTGAGTCACTAGCCAGATTGTCAGATGTGCATAATGTGTTTCATATCTATCAATTGAAGAAGTGCATCAAGGTACTAGAAGAACAAATGCCGCTTGATGAGCAGTTTGCAAGGTGACCTTAGCTATGCAGAACATCCAACTCAGACCAGAAACATAAAGTTGTAGAAGATTTACAAGAATCAAGGTGATAAAAAGATGCAAAGTTAAATGAAGCCACCCCGAGGCAAGAAGCGTTGAAAAGTACCTTACTCTTATCCTCTTTGCTAGCCAACCCTGAATCTCGGGACGAGATTCTTGTTAAGGGGGGTAGGTTGTCACACCCCAAAATTTCTAATTTTGGGATGTGAATAGATAACAATGAATAAAATGAAGGATTTCTAAATTTTCTAAAATTTTTGAACTTGTAAGTTTTGCTGGATTGAAAGAAGCGTATGCTTTTGAAAAGTTTTTCCAATGAGAACTCATTTGTTTGTTGCATTCATGCCGAATTGCATAGTGTTTATGTGTGTAAAATGAGGTTTCAAAATATTTCAAAACCGGCTAGGTTTCAAGTCCATCTCAATTCATATCTCTAAAATCCTAGTCCTTTGCTTCTTTGCCAACTCGAGTTGTATCTCTAAAGTTTCACCGACTCAAAACTATAAACCAATCTTGTTGACCATCCTCTACACTAAGTCACGTCTTTCAATTTATCTAAGTCGTTCTTAAAACCTTTGATGATATCACCCGACCTCACTCTTTTTGCCTCTTTTGAAGTCAACATTTCGACATCCTGTTTCCATGTTTACCTTTTCATCATTTCTTTCCATTGACATCATTTGGTAAAGCCCAGTGTCATTCTCAAGCTCATGTCCCACTGAATGCTCTTTTTCCTCTCTCTTTCGATAGACACAAGAAATTCCGAATTCGGACCCAATTGATGCCGTCAAATTTTTCTTCTTTTCTTTTTCTCTTGCGTGCATGAAAAGCCCAAGATCCATTCTAATATCACTAAGGGTCGGAGACAAACATTACTCTCATTTGGCCTTGGGCCAAGGCGCGGAATACTTTCTTCCTTTCTTCACCTCTCTCCATAGCTTGGGCCAGCCCTGAACCTTCACAAAACAGCCCAAACCAGCACCTTCCCTCCCCTCCTCCTCTCTTCCCTTCTCCCTGCGCCCCCTCACATGGAGAAAGATGCAGAAAGGGCGCCTCCCTCCCTGCTGGGCGCCCATTCACATCCCCCTCTCTCCCACATTCATTTCCCCATTAATTGCTCTCCTTTATTCCCTAAAATCCCTCCCTCTTTCCTTCCCCTTACCCTTGGACGCCCCTCTCCCTCTCCTCATGACCAGATCAGGAGGAGGAGAAGCCATGGCTGCCTCTCCTTCCCCCATGGCGCCCCCTCACCTCCCTCAACATTCCCCCACCACCGAAACATGAAAACGGAGTGCTCCCGCCTCAGCGAAGATGATCCCCTGCTGCGTTCTTCGATCCACGCTCAAGCATGCCATGGAGGTTGTCTCCTTGCTGCTGCCTCTGCTGTCCATGGTGTGGAGACCATGGAGGGCGCCCCCGACGATCCCCAACGCTGAGGCAAGGCTGCAGTGCTATGGGATCGTGTGCGCAGCGGCATCACGCTTTGATGTCGCCCATGTCGCCTCTTCCACCACCAAACCCTAGGTGATGACACCCCACATATGTTCCTCTATGTTTCCTTGTTTTCCGCTGCAAATCATGTTGCATAAATCGAATCCCATCAAGTTCCGGCAAGGTTTACCCATGTGACATCTCGCTGCAGTCATGGACAGCCAAGTTGCCCTAGTTGGCACGGGTGTTTTCCGTTGTTCCAGTGACCTAATGGTCATGCCCTTCAACCAAATCTTGTATCTTGTCCTTGAATACATGCCCATAAAATGGTTTTGCCATCGGAGCCATGAAGACCAGCTTTTCGGAGGTCGACGTGTCCGATGTTCCTGCTGTCCAAGACAGCCGTGTTGCTGCCTTTGGTTCATGTTTTGCCGGTGATCCGGCAGTCTAATGGCCGAGCCCTTCTACGGAGATGTGCATAATATCCCTGTACACACCTCCATAAAATGGTTTGTCCATAGGTGCAGCGACGTGAGAGTTATCGCCGTCGCCGTGCTCGCTGCCACTGCAGTCCAGACAGCAGCTTGGCTGCCATTTGACGCATGTTTTTCCCATGATCCGGTTGTCCAAACCTTGATCCCTTTGGCTGAGATGTGTCTTACATCTTTCAACATGCTGCTATGTAATGGTTTGGTCATGGGCGCATTGATTTGAGAGTTATGGCTGTCGCCGTGCTCACTGCTCCTACTATCCTGACAGCCGAGCTGGCACCAAATGGCAAGGGTGCTGCCACCAATTCGTGCCTCCAACCATCAGATCCTTTATACTATCTTGTGTATGTTATAACTGCACATATCTCTGTAAAGTTTAGTGGCCATTGGATGAGTGTAGATCATACTTTTGCTGGTCTTTCTACATCGATGTCCTGCTGTCTAGACAGCCTTCGTGCCCTGAATGGCATCTGCATTCCCGGGCAAATCAACGCTCCAATTGCTGATCACTTTTACCATCACGTGCAAAATATCCTTGAACATACCCCTATAAAATTCCTTGGTTATTGGTGCAGCGATGCGAGGGTTACGGCCATCGAAATGCTCGTTGCAGCTGCTGTTCAGACAGCAATGCTGCCCTGAATGCGATCTTCATTTTTCGGAGATCTGTCCACCCAAATGCCAAACCATTTAACCACACGATACCACATACACCTGCACATGACCCCGTAAAATGTGGTGGTTATTGGATCAGTGTAGACTAGGTTTTGGATGGTCTTTCCAATTGTTATCCAGCTGTCCGCTGATTTCAGAACGCACGCCGGTTAACAAATCCATGCTCCCCAATGATCCAACAATGCTCTTGATGCATCCTATGGTAAAAGTGTGTTGTCAGGAACCCTCTACACTATACCAAAATATCACCATAATACTCCATGAAGAATCCATTTGATACCTCCACCAATGCCCATCCTATGAACCATCTTCCCTAGCAAGTTTCATATGGTCCATGTATTGCCATCAACCACGTCACCAATGTCTTGCTGCAAGTATTTGTCCCTTAAACTATGATCTACTCATAACACTCATCGGCCATTCGACGAACATCAAACTCTCATCATGATGTTTCCCATACACCACAAAATCCTTTTTATTCCTACCTTCATATCCTTCATCGTGAGTTTATTCTTTTCTAGCCACCTTTATATCCTTGTTAAACATTGTTCCAGATGTTGCGCTCCCATGTTATTAGTAACGACTAGTGTTCTTTTTATGTTCTTTTTAAAATCATTTATTTGTATGGTGTATTGTTCTTAGTTCCCCTTTGTTTGTTGTTACAGTTGTTTGCGCTGAGGCTCGATGTGTGTGAGGAGCAGCAAGAGTACCTTTGAGGAAGGCAAGTATAACATGGACACAGCCCAATAACCACTTAATCACTTCATATGCATGTGTCTAATTTTGTATGCCAATAAGGACTGTACCTAGCCTCTGTTATCGCAATGTTTACCTATGGGGATGCATGTGGGTTAAGTTTTGCTAGTTGCTGCTCAAACTCATGTGTCTTTTGTTAATAATTTTGATTAATGGATCTATGCAATCAAATCTTGAGCTTGACCCACTGTGGTTCATGTTCCTTTAAAAATGGCTTTTTAGCAACTTGGTTTAGGGGGCGTGAGCATGTGTTTTGCTCATAGCCACTCTCCTTAAGGACCGGTTCGCAAAGCGACAACCTGGGACAACAGTGCTACCATGAGACTGGAATGGGACGGTCTTGGCTAATTAATTAGGTTGCATTGGTTTGGGAGTAACTTACCGATGGGGCAACAGGGGAGGTGAGCTTCTGTGGCCCTCGCGCTACTTGGGTTGAGTGCGTTTATCTCCCCTTGAGGCTTGCTCCACAGTTGCGGACCCTGAAACCTTAGCGGTTACACCTTACCAACGTGATCTTTGTAAAGGCCTCGTAGTGTGCTTGCTAGCCACCTCATCTAAGGTAATGTGGTGGACCACTAGCGTGGCCCACGACTCATGGGTAAAGATGTACGACCTCTCGAGAGTGTAAAACTGACATGTCAGTCGTGCTCACGGTTATGAGCGGCCCAGATCCTTTATGCAGATTAGTGGTTCTGTTGGGTTTGAAAGTGGTTCTTATGTTAATATTGTTGACTAATGTTCACATGCAATATCTTGGGTTTAATGGTTTATCTACCCACTTGTAGTAACTAGTTGTTTAATAAAACTTGACCAACTAAGAGCTCATGCAACGTGTCAGCCAACCTTAGAGCCTCATAGTTCATGTTATACTTGTGGAGTACGAGTTGAAGTACTCACGCTTGTTTCTTTTATTTCAACCTACTATTGGCTAGAACCCAACCGCTGCTCAGAAGATGAAGGCTTAAAGGAGTACAAATGAAGGATCATGGAGTTTTAGGCGAGCGACCCCCAGTTGGCTTCCCTGTGGATGGCCCGGTGTTTTAGTTATGCTTCCGCTACTCTGTGTTAAAGACTTGATGTCTTATTATAATTCTTGTTTAAACGATATGTAATAAAGCATTGTCTATGATATCACTGTTAATTGTCTCTATATGTGTGAGATTAGATCCTGGCACACATATAGATTTGCTCTGGTTTTTTTTTTTGAAAACCAGGGTGTGACAGCTTGGCATTGGTTGGTAAGAAGTGGCAAAAGACAAGTAAATAATCCCTGGCACAAAAAGAACTTGCTTATGAATACAAATGTTTAAATCTGAAATTTGCAAGTCTCTAAAATGCTTTTGGCTTGTTGTATATGCTTCGGTTGAGAGTAGCACACCTTGTATGCATTGATAGCATCTTGTTGTTCATGCCTATCTTGCTAGGTGCTATTCATGTTGGTGATGCCTTCTTTTCATTAACCCTAAAAAACAAGCTTACTCTTGATATGTGTAAGATAGATTCATTTGAGCTTGTTGTATGCTTTCTTGCCCTCACTTGCTCTGTATGCTAGAACTTGTGATTACTAGCTTTCCATCCCTTCTGAGCTCTTTCAGTTACACTCCTTGCATTTCATAGCATATTTTGAGGGGGAGTTGTCTAGTTTAGGGGGAGTTGAGTTCATGGAACCCTTGATGTGTCCATTGTCAACAAGGGGGAGAAATTAGTATACTTCCAAAGGGGAGATTTTAAAAATATGGACAAGGGGGAGAACTCAGGAGAGATTTAGTTGACGGGGAGCTTTGCACTCATTTTGCATTTGTGAGGATGCATTTTAGGGGGAGTTGAGCTTTTAGCATGCTCTTTGCATCAGTGCATTGAGCCTTTTGCCTCTGTCTTGAGGAGCCAATGCTTTGTTTTCTTTTGTTGTCTCATTGTGCCCTGTTTCTTTGCTTGTATTTGGTTCTTGGGCATTTTGAGCAACTTTCTTCTTTCTTTATTTCTTTTTCGATTTTACGCTTTTCTCTTGTCTTTGTTCTATTTCTGGTTACAGGTTGAAGGTATTGACAATACACTCATCAAGGGGCAGATTGAGAGCCAATGGACCAGCCTCATTGCTCTCCTGGTATGATGAGTGATTGTCAACGAGATCAAGCCCTCTGATGGACTGGAGGCCCTCCGATGGACTGAAGGTTGATGATGAAGACCTCGATGAACTGAGGCAAAAGCCCTCCAATGGACCGGAGGCAATGCTCGGCGTCGGTCGGCCATGGGAGCTCGGTACACGGAAAGGCGGTTCGGCAACGGTGGTGTAAGCCCTCCGATGGACTGCGAGGCGACTCCAATGGACTGGAGAAGCCGGGTGCCACCGTGGTGCTCCAACTCGAGTGCATGGCGCGAAGGCATGCGAGAGAGGCTTTGGAGGCTTTGACTCAAAACCGCCACCCAAGCTATTCAAGGCTTGGTGAGTTGGGCCACGACTCGCCAAGATAGAGAAGATGGGCCAAGTCCGGCCCAGATGGAGACTTCCTAAAGTTTTCCGGTTTCTGACTTCAAAATCGGGGGTGCAAAGGTGGATTGGACTACTGGCCACGTGGAGGACATCCGAAGATTGCGTGGAAGCTAAGAAGATCAAGTCTTCATCGTGGTCGTCCGTCCCCGATATTTTGGATTCTTTTCTGTTTTAGCCCCTCCGGGCGTTTCTAGTGTTAGGGGTCTATGCGTAAAAATGCCAAAACTGAACTGGTGTATAAATAGCCTAAGAGTTGGTCATTAGAGATAGTCTTGGCAGCTAGGTTTTCATTTCCTTAGGGTAATTTTCGTGCTCAAGCTTTGAGCTCCAAGTTTAGGAGGGTTAGGGTGAGATCTAGCCTCCAAATCAAGAGGGAAGGTGAGGGTGGTTGCTTGGGACGAAATCCTTCATTGTAATTTGATCTAAGACCTCTTTTGAGGCTCATAATCGAAGTGGTTTCGTGCAGCAACTTTGTGTGCTTCTCCTCCCTTTGTTCTCTTTGGTTTTTGGCTTCAATCCTTTGCTTTTTTGAGTGTTTGCTTTGGTCAAGGTTGAATCCTTTGTTTTCCTTGTGTTTTGGACTTGCCAGGGCATGGAGATTATGTCTTAGAACATCTCAATCCCAAAAGATTGCCACGAGCAAGTTGTTCTTCAGCTTTCCCCTTTTTTGCCTAAATATTCATCTATTCACGAGATCTGAAATTTCCGCTAATCCCGTGATCTTTTTTCATAGCTCTTTCGGGAATAGTTTTGGAATGGGGCTAGGATAGCCTGTACCAATTTTCGTGAAGTTTTGAGAAGGTTTGGTCAAGTTTCAGATTGCTTTTGTGTGAGATTTTCTACTGTCCAGTTTTCCTGCTGGTTCTGTCCGTCTTCAAGCCTTGATAGGTTTAGGGCACAAACCTTTGAATTTTAGGCTGAAATTTTGTGGAGCTCTTTATCAGGGAATCATAAAGCTCTCATAAAATTTTAGATCATTTGGAGGTGTTTTGACCTGGTTTTGGTATTTTTCTCTTGAGGGTGGTATGTCAGTTTTTGACCATCGGACGGTCCGATGGTCAAACCATCGGACGGTCCGATGGTTGAAGGATTTTTATTTCTTGTCCAATTGAGCTGAAAATTTGTGGAGTTGTTCCTTGGCCCCTTCTTAACCTTCAGTAAAAATTTCATAATGTTTGGAGCTGGTTTGATAGGGTTTTTGATCGACTCTTTTCAGGGTGTTCGTCTGTGACCATCATATGGTCTGATGATCTAAACTTCCTCCTTTTGGTCTGAATTTTTCAGGAGTGGTTCTTAGTTGTCTTGTGAGGGTGTGGTAATTTTGGGAGATTTTTTGGAGCTTCTTTTGAGGGGTTTTGAGAATTTTCTTTGCAACCCTATCTGTCTGAAATCTGCAGTTCCCCGGAGTTGGTTCCTTTTGCGCTCCTTTTCTTAGCCGTTTGAGCGTGTGCTTCTGGTTGGTGCTTGGTACGTATCTGTTCAGTGGACACTACCAAGCACGTGTTGTGAGCTAGATACGTATCCTCTCAGTGGATGGTCTCTAGTTTCGTTGTGGGCGTTGTTTTCGTTTTACACTGCGGTGGGGGTTTGAGTTTGAGTTTTCAAGTGCTCCTACTCACCCCCCTCTAGTCGCACGTCTCGGTCTTACAAGTGGTATCAGAGCCGGTTAGGTTTCCTATACCTTAACCGGTGACGAAACCGTAGCGACGATGACTTACTACGGAAAAATTCCCGTCCTTTGCTCCGATGGCTATCCCTGCTGGAAAGGTAGGATGGAGGCATTCCTTGTTAGCCAGAGTCAGGACATATGGGATGCTACTCAGAGTACAACTTTTGTGGTGCTTCCAGTCGCTGAGCGTACTACGCAGGATATCGTGGCTCAGCATGAGGCGAATGCCAAGGCTGTTAACTTTCTCTTTTCCGAGCTTGGTTCTATGGATTATGAGAGAGTGAGTCACCTTAAGACTGCACGTGAGATATGGTCATTGCTTAGTGCACACCATGAGGGTACTGCAACGATTAAGGCTATGCTTGTGGAGACTTACCGGCGCGAATATGAGAATTTCGTCCAAAAGCCGGGAGAGTCAGTAGACGACTTGTTTGGTTGCTTTCAGTCGATCATCAACAAGTTGCGTGTCAACTCTGCCCCCGCTGCTCTTCCATATACCGATCATCAGCAGGCTGTCAAGTTGCTGTATGCTTTGGACAGAAAAATATGGAAGACCAAGGTGAACTCAATCATTGAGTCGGCAAGGTATGATACGATTGGAGTAGAGGCGCTCTATACTAAGCTCAAGGCCACCGAGGTAGATTACAAGATGAGGGATTCCCTCGTTTGTATAGGTTCTAAGAGTCTGGCCTTGGCTACCCCCTCTAGTGAGTCTGTCACTAACCCCATGTTACACAACATCTCGTTTTCTGCTTTGATGTCTGTTACAGAGGAGCCGCTAGCGACACTTGGGGATGATGAGTTGTGTCTGGTGTCTAGTTGCTTTCAGCGCGCCTATGACAACTGGATGAGCAAGAAGAGGGGAGAGCGGCCCAAGTGCTTCGAGTGCGAAGAGGTCGGCCACTTCATCGCCAAGTGCCCCAACAAGAACGACTACTACAAGAAGGGCAAGAGCTACTCCCGCGACTCCGACAAGTACCACCCCGGCAAAGCAAGCTTTGACAAGCACCGCTCCAGCAAGCACAGCTCCGGCAAGCCCTCCTTCGGCAAGAAGAACTTCCGAAAGGCTTTCAAGAGCTACTAGAAGGACAACCGGAAGCGGGACAAGGCCTTCTTCGCCGAGATCGGGTTCTGCAGCAGCGGATCTTCTTCCTCTTCATCCTCGTCGAGCTCAAGCGATGAGGAGATCACGTACAGGAAGGACAAGAGGAACGATCAAGGAGGTCCAGCTGGCTTGTGCTTTGTCTCCACCAAGTCTAGGCGTAGGAACAAGGAGAAGAGGAGCTTGGTTTGCTCCATGGCGCTTGAGGACAAGGGGGACAAGGATGACGGCAGCAACTCTTCGTCCGATGATGAGGTAACTCCTGAGCAAGCCGAAATTCTTGAGATGCTAGAGCAGAACAGCCGTGAGTTGAAAGCCCAGGATAAGATACTGGAGAAGGCAGCTAAGAAGCTGCAGAAGTTGAAAGCCCAACTTGCTGAGGCCTTAGAGGAGAATGAGAGGTTGAGGAGTGTGAGACCCCAACCCAGTGAGCTTGAGTGCCCTACCTGCGAGTCTTTCATGATGGAGCTTGGTGACCAGAGAGATAGGTATGCCAAGCGGGTAGAGGAGATAGATGAGCTTAGGGCTGAGCTAGGCAAACTCCAGTCCAAACTGGATGAGCCTACTTTGAGTGGAGAGCTCAATTGTGAGTCTTGCCCATGTCTAGCTAGAGAGCTAGCTGTGTTGAAGGAGAAGATTGAGGGGCAGCTCATGGAGCTTGAGGAGCTTAGGGCTAGACCTGTGTTTTTGGGTGCGTGTATGGTCTGTCCTACTTTGAGAGGTGAGTTAGAGCAGTTGAGAGCTGACCTTGAGGTACTTTCAGCAGCTACTGCATCATGCATTAGGAGTCAAATTGTTCGTCCATGAAAGGATTGTTCTTATGTGTGCTTGTTACTCCTGCATCCATTTACTGCATCATGCATATCATTCATATAGAAACTCTTAATGCAGATACGTGATCAAAAAGCAAGTGCGTGGAGCTACATCAAGTATCGGTGTCCAAAAAACCAACTAAGATCCATTCACGACCTGGAGGGCCCATCAGTCGTGTTTGGAAGGAGGAGTTGTCCAAGGGATCAAGGGGTTGCCTGGGGCAAAGCCTCACAACCCAGCAAACTAACAATAGCTTAGTTTGTTGATTTTATTAAGTTGAATGGAAGCTAGGCAGGACCATGATTTCTCCCAGCTAATATAATCTTGTTTGATGAGTACGCATCTGCATTAGGAGTTGGTTGAAACCAATTGCATTAGATTCCTTGGCCGCCCTAGCCCTAGCACCTATACCTAGAGTACGTAGGACGAGTGCCTAGAATGGCTAGGTGCGAGTAGATACGAGTGAATAAAGATCACTCGTCCCATAGGGATTACTTTTAAAATGGCAGAAATTTCAATACTATGGAAGTTGTTATTATGCTATTTACTATTGTTATGCTATGTTTTAAATTGGAGACCGGGCGGAGATATGGGCTTGTTTATGATGAGAATTGAGGTAATGTGCGGTGGACTCCACCCGAGTCGCATAAGGCCGTCCGTTGTTCGCTTAGGATCGGCATAACATTGCTAGGGTGCTTATCCGGGATAATGGACCGGTGAAAGACTTACTTGTGACGTCTTAAGCACAGAGACACGTTCCTACCCACTGGTTGAGAGGAAGGTGGCCGCGGAGGCGGGTGTCAAGGGAGGGCTGACCCATTGCGTGCTAACGCTCCTGCGACAACGCGCTCCGGGAGTCAGGCGGGAGTGAATCGAACTTAAGACGGGACAAGTGAAGATGGGGGAAACATATGTGGGAACGCCGGGGGTTAGTAAGCATATGCCATCCTGGTACTTCTAGTTATTCCCGGGAATATAAAAATCGATTCAAATCACTGATGCTCACCAGGTGTGAGAATGCCAGTATCACTGCCGGACAATGTAGTAATCCACTTGAATATGCTGTATTATGAATTCATTGTTTGAATACTACATGATTGGATATACATGCTTTACTTTCATGCAACTTATTATCGTGCTCATGATTGGTATTATTGATATGATGAACTAAGCAGTTGTCAAATCCTGCTTCTATATAATAAATCAAACAGTTGTCAAATCCTGCTTTCACATGTTACTTTGATCCTAGTTAAAATCAACAGCTAAGGATCCAATTCTTAGTAAGCAAGCTTTGCGTCAGCCATAAGCCATTTCCATTAAGTCCTACTGAGTAATTAGTACTCAGGGTTTGCCCTCACTTTTGGATTACAGGTATGAAGTTCTTCATGTGCACCTGAGTTGGAGGAGGGTAGTACTGGTGGGCTCGGTGCTGCTCGCCTTGTTCATCTGCATGAAGACCCTTAAGTATTTTTGTTTCCGCTACGAGATATTTTGTTAAAAATGCTTCTGCTATATTTCGAACATGTATTTGACTATTCATCTTTGGTTTGTAAACTAAGACTATCTAATTTCTATTTCAACTGCCTGTGATGATGTAACTGTTGTGGCTCTTTCGAGGGCTGGATGTGTGTGATGTCGGTATCCTCGGGCGATGGTTACATCGAGTGCCCTCTTTGGGTAGCTCGACAGACTACCGGGAATAGTCCAGTCTAAGTGCATTACGAGCCAGAGGTGGCAGGTGTGCTTAGTCTGGATTAAGCAGGGCGGTTCCGCCACAACCGGCTCCAACATACAGGTATGCGGGGTATATTCTATCTTTTAGTGGCTGAATGCAGCGGTATACGAAGTCTATGACCACTGCATGGGCAGTGAGGCCATTTTCTTTCAGCCTAGCTATTTTCTCCAACGACACGTCCACCTCGGCTTGTTCTTCAGCAGTCGGCCCTTCCTCCCAGCTTGCCAGTTTGTTGTCAGGCTGCCTACCAAACCTCGAGGGAAGAGAATTTCCATGGTTCTCTATATAAAACCACTCGGAGTGCCACCCTCTGTTATTATCTGGAAGTAGGATGTCCAAGTAGACAGACTTGCGGTTTTTGTGAAGTTCAAAGCTGGCCCCTCCAGTGACTTGCAACACTCCATCTTGTAGAACAGCTTTGCAGTGGTACAGATACTTCCATAATCCAAAATGAGGGACAGTCCCAAGAAACGCTTCACAGAAATGGACGAAAATCGAGAGTTGAAGCACGAAATTGGGATTCAAGTGTGTCAAATTGATGGAGTAAAACTGCAGAAGGCCTCGAACTAAAGAGCACACGGGAAGCCCTAACCCACGGATGAAGAACGGAACAAACACCATTGCCTCGTGAGTGTCCTCAGTTGGTGCAGCGTCATATTTCTTCGCGCAGATCCTCCAGTTTGCTACCTCCTTCGGTGGTAGGACACCCATGGCTACTAGTGATTCTAGCATGGGTTCAGTGACGGTGGAGGGGCGGTATGCTAGGTATAGAGAGGGTAGCTGTCGGTTCTCACTGTGTGGCAAACCCTCACTGGTGTTTCCGCGCTCGCTTAGGGTCCTCTTCTTGGGTGCCATTGTTGCGGATGTTTCTATCAAATTGGGGATTCAGGCAGGATGGAAGCAGTAGCGCTCTTTGATTCAAGCAATGATGGCGGCGGACTCAAAGAGAGAGAATGGCAGCATAGTACTCAGATGGGTGAAATCGGCTCTCGGTATAGATCTCAAATAACCCTGACGCCGTCAGCAACAGACGCTTGAGAAGTTGATGGAAACCGTGACTACTGTTATCTTAACTCGGATTTCATGCTTGTCTAGATCGACTCAGGAGATTCTGTGATTGGGTGTCAGTTTGAGTCAGATTGTTTCTTGAGAAGAATGGTTATTCAGTAGGGTTTCTTGGCACAAGGACACGTTCTCTATCACTCGGAAAATGAGACCCCTGGAATAGAATTTAACTCTGCACAACAAATGATGCATTGCCTATCCTCTGGGCATAAAGTGAAGTGTGAGTTCTTCAGTTGTTCATCAGTTTCTACTTTACTTCAAGAACTCAAAAGGTGCGTTTGACTCGGGCGCTTGATTTCAAAGACAAGAACAAGAACAGACAAGACCTCAAATGCGAGGCATAATAGATGGATTTCATTATATATACATATATATGGTTCATTACATGGATTACATATAGGCGGATTATACTAATCTACTAGTACTACTAATCTATGGCGGTAATGGAGTGCCTAATGGCCGGAGGATGGCCCGGCCGAAGGTCTGGTGGTGCGGTGGCACTTGGACACCGGGGCATTGGCCTCGTCTCCGCCGTCGTGGCCGCTGCCGTCCCCATCGGAGTCATCTGAGTCACCATGGCTGTCGGAGCCATGGTCGTCGTCGTCGTCTCCGTCTTCATCGTCTTCCTCCTCGCTCTCCTCCACATCCTCGTCGGAGTCTTGGAGGCCAGCGCGGTGGAGACCGCGGAGCTTGGCGCGCTCCTTAGCGTCGTAGCCCTGGGAGTCGTCGGTGTCAGGCTCCTTCTCGTCCTCCTTCGGAGGCGGGTTGCCGTGCAACACCGCCTCCTCGCTGGAGGAGCGGTCGACCGAGGAGTCCTCGTCGTCGAACTCGCCGGCGAAGAAGGCGTCTCCGAGGGCGAGGAAGACCTCGCACGTTTCTTCCCCTTTCCGCCGGCCATGGTGAGGAGGGAGTGGAGGTTTCTTGGTTTTCTTTTGGGAGAATGTGTTTGCAATGGAGGCGTGATGGGTGGCCGAGCTATTGCTCTGGTTTTATAGCACGATCACTCCGCTTCATTTTCTGTGAGCGTGATGCAATAGGCTGCGTCGTTTCGACTTCCTCTACGCATCAGTTATCTCTTGGGCAACAAAGGCTGTTGCATGTTTGGAAGATTCCTGTTTTCTGGGAGGTGTACGGGCAATCTCTCGGTGCCCTCTACTTGTTCCCTTTGGGTTGACCCCATGGGGTGCGGGATTTGTGGGAAAAATATTCTTTTTCCTAAAATCTAAAAAGCAGAAGTTTGGATTGGCTTTCTATGACTCGGAAGTGGAATCCGTTATTTCTCAAATTGACCCGGAACTTGGAGGAAACATCTGATCAGTTATCTCTTTCTGATTTTTTGGATCTTCAAGCTGATTGATACTCAAGTCAACTTGAAGCTCGGGGGCTACCCCATGGGGTGAACCTGGCGGTGCACCATGAGAAATAATGTTAACTCGGGCATAAATTTCATGAACAGTATGTTACTCTTTTTAGAGTCTCGAGTCAATTAATTTCTAAATTAACTCAAGCCTCGGGGGCTTGTGGGGGACAGATATCCCCTGGGCGCTCACGGCATGGATTCAGCATGTGGGCCGTCGGAGGGCCCAATGGAGATAGCAGGCTCCAAAACACGGCGCCGCCTTATCTCACGGGCCCGGAGATGGATGACGAGCATGAAGATCATGACAAAGTGCTATAATTCGGGAAAGACGTAAAGAAGATGGCTTGGACTCCGGATTCCAGAAGCAGCAGGAATCAAGAAAGGAAGCGTGTAATCATAGATTCTGTGTACTCTTTAGGCTTCCAAACCGAGTAGGACTCATAGATGAAAACTGACTTGTAACCCAATCCTTGCCAGACTATATAAGGCGGGTAAGGGACCCCTATGTAGAATATCTAGCATCTCATCGCATACCAGCCACCAGATGCCCTAGCTTTCATTGTAACCTCGAGAGCAAAGGCAATACAACTCGCAGCAAACAGGACGTAGGGTATTACACATCTTGCGGCCCGAACCTGTATAAACCCATGTGTCTCATCGCATCTCTACGCGAACCATCGAGCTACGCCGATTTCGCCACCCCAAAAGCACTACGTAACACACCCCGTGGTGCATTGCCGGTACCAAGCACCGACAGTCTCAGGATTTTCTTCTAGCTTCTTTAAGAGCAAGTCTATTTTGGCGGCTAGCATGTCCCTGTTGTCGATGTGATGGACTCCACGGGATCGGGTATGAGACCTTTCTTCTTTCCATCCCTGATTGGTGGTGATCTTCTCAATCAGATTTTTGGCTGCTCTCACACTTTGGGATAGGAAAGATCCTCTAGCGGCTGCATCCAGGTGCTCTTGAGCGGTACGGTTTAATCCATGAAAGAAACTCTAGATGATCAGCCATTCTTCCATTCCATGGTGGGGGCAGGCCGCTATGTATTCGTGTAATCTTTTTCAGGCCTCCGCCACTGTTTCATCTATGAGCTGTTGAAAGCTCGAGATTTTGTTCCTCAATGCATTGGTCTTTCCCAGAGCAAAGTACTTGGCAAGGAATGCATTGCTCTCTTAGCCTTAAAAGATTTTACTCCGCAAGTGCACGGAGACCGCTATAGCTTTTCACTCAAAGTATTCGGAGTATCGTATTTTTATCCACAGGGAAGCGGCAGGCAAGAGAGTATACTTGAATAAACTCAAATCGAATGATCTGTAACTCAAATAAATATACCAATTAGTCACTAGACAGGGGTAAATCTGGTAAACGGATAGGTGTATGGTGGAAAGAAGTAAAATAAACTACCTAAGATACATGTAGAAAGGTGTAGTTGCCTGGGAGGACAACGAGTAAGATAAAGTTCCCAAACTCTATTCTATTCGGCTGCAAAGACTATATCGTGGTTAACTAAGAAGCTCAAGTAAACAAGTCAGGGTCTCGCGTCGAGCGAAATTCCAGCGCCTCGTGGGGTCAGGGGTAGATAGTAGACCACCGAAGGAGACCCGGCTAACGTCTACAGGCCTACCGAACGAACGGGCCTGGGATACACAGGCACACCACATGCTATCACCGAGTGGGGCTACCAAGCAAATCTGCGTGGATATACTGGCACGATATAAACGTACTCAAGCAAAGCTTGGGTAACAATAAATCGTCCTTGATCAGAGGAGAGGACCTAACCAGAGCCTGGCGTACAGGTTGGATTATAGCACCGGCAAGAATAACGAGACTTGACCAATTAAGATAACCACAGCCTAAGCCTAGCAAGTATGCAAAATAAAGGGTACACCACACTTGCAAGAGATAGAAATAAAGTAAAGCATAAATATATTATACTGAAGATAAGAGTACAAAGATACAAGTACTTTACCGCAGACTCAGAAATATCTCTGAGAACTCCGAGGCAAAGCTCGACTCACTCTAACTCCCAGGACTATCCTACTACTAAGATATGGAAAAGAACACCCTCTAAGGTAGAATGTAGCTCTCAACTTCTCCACACCTTTACAAATGAGCTCTCAGGGCCTATTTATAGCTGGTACAAGTGAGGGGGTACTTGTAGGTGGTTGAAGTCGGTTTGTGGGGTGAAGCGGTGGTCGGCCGACCTTGCATGGGGTCAGTCGGCCTGGGCCAGGGTCGGGCGACCACCCGATCCGCCGCCTCAGCCGTCCAATGGCTCGATCTTGCTTCCTCAAGGCGGTTGACAATTGAACACGTGAAAATTGCCTTTGCGGAAGGTCGGCCGACTTCTGAGGAGGTCAGGCGACCACGTGTCAGCCCATGACTGGCTGCATGGCCCCTTACTTGGATTGATAACGTTATTGATCCACTCTTTCGGCCCTTAGATACATTGGATGCCTGATACAACGGTTGGATCTTTATTGTGTTGTGTTTCTTTGTGTGTAGGATCGATGATGTGGCATTTGGACTTGGTTGGAAGATCGAGTGGCCAGAGTGCAGGGTCGGCCAACCCTAACTAGGGTTAGGCAACCAGGCCCAGGGTCGGCCAACCCTGACTAGGGTCGGGCGGCCTGCCCTTCTCCTTGGTAGTCTTCATCTTTGGTCCTTGACACATTTTCAACCTTTTTTATGTTCATTTTGGTACCTGCATCCAAATATTCATACAAGACTAGTGGAACTCATTAGTAAAAAGGGTTAGTCCATTTTATTCACATGTTTCACTTCATTTGGTGGATAATTGACGGTAGATATCGTGATATTACGACCATCAACATTTCTGCTGCCTTTTGCTTTCCTAGGAGTCGTGCCCCCGATGATGACGTTGACTTCCTTGTTGACACTAGGGAAGCCCCGACCGTTGCCCTTGCCTTGATTCTGTGGTGGGTTCTGGTTTGGGCGCCCCGGTGGTGGTGGAGGTAGAGGCTGAAAGGAGCGTCCGGGAGTGACTAACATCTTGAAGTCTCTGCAGTTGCATAGAGTGTGATGCATCTCCTTGTGATACAGACACGGAGCATCCAGAAGGTGGTCCAATGTTCGGTCCACGTTGTCTCGTGGGGGACCACGTGGAGGACCGCACAGTCGGGTAGGTGGCGGCGCGATGGCATGGAGTTCCTCTTGTGGCCTCTTATCCCATTGGCAGTCTTGTCGTGGAGCTTCGTTGGGCTTCTCCTGCTTGCCTCTGTTATCGCGCCTATGGTCGACCAATTGGTGAGTACGCTCGTCTGCCGTGATGTACTAATCTGCTTTGATGAAGAGTTGCTCCAAGGTGACTGGATTCTTCTGCAAGATGTGCTTGACGAGGGTTTCAAACCGTGTAGGAAGTCGTCGATCACTGCCCCTCGGTGATTCGGGGTAGGTGATTCTGCATTGACTGAAGCCGTTTTAAGTAGGAATAAAGGCTCTCGCCGTTGTGGCGGAACCGCCCTGCTTAATCCAGACTAAGCGCACCTGCCACCTCTGGCTCGCAGTGCACCTAGGCCAGATCAAACCCGGTAGTCCGTCGAGAGTACTACAGCTCTCGATAACACCAAATCCCAGAGGAACCGACATCAAACACATCCGACTCTCGAAGGAGCCACAACAATTACATCATGACAGGCAGTTGAAATAGAGAATATTAGAATTAATTTACACCCCAAATGTATGAAATCAAATACATGTTCAAATATAGCGGAAGCGAATTCAGAGTATATATATAAAGCGGAAGCGTTTTCAAAATCTCGCAGCGGAAACAATATACTTAAGTAGCCTTCATGAAGAGATAAACAAGGCGTGTAGAACCGAGCCCACCGGTACTACCACCTCCAACGCAGATGTCCGGATGTCGACAGCACCTGTAAACCAAAAGTGGGGGCAAACCCTGAGTACTAATTACTCAGTAGGACTTAATGGATGGGGCTTACGGCTGACGCAAAGCATGCTTACTAATCATGTGGATCCTTAGCTGTTGATTCTTAAACCAAATCATGTTGACATAAGATAGCAAGATTTGACAACTGTTATTCATTAATCATGAAGATCATTTATATCATAAAGTAAATACTTGCAGAAAGTAAAACATGAATACATGTCCCGTCCCAAGATTCACAGCGCCTCCATCCCACCCCTTGGGAGTAGCCGTCTCAGGAGCGATACCACGATACGTCGGGTCAGCCCTTCCTCGACCTCTAAGCATCTCCCAAGTCCATCGACCTCCAAGCAGTGGATGGGCGACACCCTGAATAGTGTGACGGATCATACACATCCAAGCATGTTGTATAAAAAGGTGTGACTTAGTAGACAGCATGTTACAGTTATTACTACGTTGCCCGTGTGCGATATCTGGCATTCTCACACCTGGTGAGCATCAGCGATTCGAATCGATTTGTTAATTCCCGGGAATAACTAGAAATGCCAAGTGATATATGCTTACTAGCCATCGCGTTCCGCACATATATCCCCCATCTCCACCTGTCCCGTCCCAAGATTCACAGCGCCCCCACCTAACCCTTGGGAGTAGCCGTCTCAGGAGCGATACCACGGTACGTAGGGTCAGCCCTCCCTCGACTTCCAAGCACCTCCCAAGTCCATCGGCCCCCTATCAGTGGATGGGCAGCACCATGAATAGTAGGACGGGGCCGGTAAGACTTTCACCAGTCCCACGACCCGGATAAGCACTCTAGCAATGGTATGCCGATCAGCAGGCGAACAGCGAACGGGCCTTATGCGACTCAGGCGGAGTCCACCATACCTTGCCACATCATCATTTTTCTTAATATATTCCCATAACTCCGCCCGGTCTCTATTTAACATCAGCAATAATAATCATAAATTGTGTCATAGTAAGATTTCTGAGGTTTGTAAAATCACCTACGCGACGAGTGACTCCATTCACTCGTTTCTACTCATACCTAGCAATTCTAGGCACTCGTCCTACGAATTCTATGTATAGGTGCTAGGGCCAGGGCGGCCAGGATGTCTAATGCAGTTGGTTCCAAACAACTCCTGATGCATATGCCTAATCATCAAGACATAAGATGTTTGCTGGGTATAGTATGGTCCTGCCTACCTTTGATTCACTTCAATAGAACCAACAAACTAAGCTACTGTTAGTTTGCCGGGTTGTGAGGCTTTGCCCCAGGCAACCCCTTGATCCTTGGACAACTCCTCCGTCCAAACACGACTGATGGGCTCTCCAGGTCGTGAGTGGGTCTTAGTTGGTCTTTTGGATCACCGTTGGTTGAAGTAGTTCCACGCGCTCGTTTCTAGATCACGTACCTGTAATGGGCGCCACTATATGAATGCCATGCATGATGCAGTGGATGAGATGTACGAATATCAAGCACATACGTTGAACAGTCATTGCATGGTTAGACAGAAAGGTGATTGGCAACCATTTAAACAAGATCATCCTTGTGGACATAAAGCTAACATGACCCACGCAATACAACACTCGAACTAATGCATGAGCAAGATATCCAATTAGATTGTTCGTTATCATTTCATGTGTAAGCAAAACGTCACACAAGTATATGACTACACATGTAGTGACTTACTATACCATTCTCCTAGCATGAGTAACAGTAATACATTCATGAACAGATAACAAGCATACCCAATCACATGGCTAGCTAGTAAGTCATTTATCGTAAAGAAACCATGTTGGGTACTACGGGGATGGAACCACACAATGATATCGCAAGGTTATAACATTATTCGGTGTTTTGTTTGGAATAAGTTATTTAACATGAAAAGATTACTTCATGCACACATGGGGAACATTTACTAATGATGTCACACACTTCGGTTATCTTATGGATTAAGGCCCTATATTAACCTTAAGTGTGTTACACAGTAAACGAATTAACCCCCCCAATCAAGTGTGGCATAAATAACAATAGATAGCTTGTAGCTAGACATCAACTCTCATGTATAATGATGGCAAATGCAAATTAACACCGACTGTTATAATTAAACATCATATGCCTACTTTATGAATAAGAAGCATTACTTGTGTTCATATAGTTAGACAACTCTAAACGAGCTCAGATTTTTATGACATGTAGATTTATACTACATTAGGCTACCGTCAAAGTTTTAGGACAATTGGAGTTATAATTATTTTATTAAAATTACAACACATTCTCAGCCCTACACATTGCCAGAATTTTCATAAATTATAAGAATGATTCCTGAAGGTGAAATTTCACTAGTGGGCTATACTTGGTATGAACTGTATGTACAAAAATTTGCAAGTTAAAACTCCCAAGTTTGACAGGACATCTATTTTCCCTATATTATCCCTAGGTGAATTTAAGATGCGCATATGAACAGTGTGAATGGCTTCTAGCATCTACTTTTTGGACTCCATGCATCAACCTTAGGCTACTAAATTTTTCAGAAAATTTTTCTAGCAAGTTATGACCATCTTTTCTATTTATCATTTCCAACATGCACCATTTTATCATTTTCAAATCACCATTCAAACCTTACCTGCACAACCTCATATCTCACCAGTGGCTTACTTATACTAACCAAAGTATATGAAAAATGACCGAGAGTCAATTTGAGCATATTCCATGTAACCTCTAACTTCTATGTTACATAAATGCACATAACACATGTATAAGGGTAAAAGGGTAATTAAACAGTAAGTGCTAGGGCTACGAAAATTCACATAATGTTATAATGCCACAAGAAAGCTACTGTCCAAGTTTCATGGCCTTTGGAGTTCATTTAGCCCGCTTTTGTCATTTATCCTAATTAATCATGCATGCAACAAACCAAGGGCAAAAGAGACATTTCACATATCCACATCATACCCATTCGATCGATCTATTCAAGAGGAGTCTAATGCAACTGAGTTTACCTTTTTATGATTTTTATTTGATTTTATATGATTTTTCAAAATTTCAGCTGATTTAAATCAAGGAAAAATGAGAAATCCATAGATCCAGGGGCTAGATTGCAATTAACCCTAACTTCCAGGGGCTAGACTGTGAGATTTAAAACACTCAGTATACAGCGCTATGGTTTTAAACGGAAAACAATTAAAGCGCAGGGGGTTTCGGGTAAAATGGCCACCTCTTCTCCTACCTTCGGCCGGGGAGACGACGGCGCGCGATGGGGGAAGAGCCGCGGCTGCGCCGGCGGCGGTGAGGCCGGTCTTGGAGCCGACGAGGTCCAGGGAGGTGTTCCCATCGATGGGCTAACTGTCCCCCTTGATCTCGCCGCGCGAAGTGGAGTGTACAGGCGCCGCGGCGGCGGTGAACCGGAGACGTGGTTGCTCGGTGTGGCGCGGCGGTGGCGGCTCGAGCCGGGGCAGGGAGGCGGCAAGGCGGCCACTTGAGGTGCCCCACAGGTGCGCGGGTGGACGGCGAATCCATTGGTGAAGAGCTTGAGGTCGGGGAGGCACTCGGAGTGGGTCGTCGACGGCGGCCCGGAGCTCTAACCGTGCGGCAATGGCGGCTGCGTGTGGAAGAGGCTCTAGAAGCCGATGGTGACGGGCTAGGGTTTGGGCATTCGGTGGAAGGGCTTGAGGTGAGCGTGGGACGCGCATCGGGTGGGGCGGAGGCAGCTTGGGTTGGTGTCACGCCCAGTTCTCAACCAACGGAACCGGAACAACATATATGTGCCAGGAACGTGTCTCGCATATATAATGACAATAGTGACATCACAGAACGTGCTTAAACGATAAATAAAAGTTTACATAGAATATAACATCACTTTATTACAATAAGACAACATGTCTTTAAACCAGAGTCATAGCGGAAGCGTAAACGAAGACGAGTGAGCCGCCACAGGGACGTCGACTGGTGGACCGGTACGCCTAGAACTCGTTGAAGTCCTGAACATACTCTTCGAAGTCTTCTGGAGCTGAGCAGCGGTTGGGTTCCAGCCAACAGTAGGTTTAAAGTAAAGCAAGCGTGAGTATTTCATACTCAACAAGCATACATGAACTATGAGGCATCTAGGGTTGGCTGACACTTAGCATGAGCTTTTAGTTGGTCAAGTTTTTATTAAACAACTAGCATCTACAAGAGAGTTGATAACCCTTAACCCAAGATATAACATGTGAACATTATTTAACAACATGATCATGAGAACCACTTTGAAAACCCAACAGAACCACTAATCTGCATAAAGGATCTGGGCCGCTCATAACCATGAGCACGGCTGACATGTCAGTTTTACACTCTCGAGAGGTCGTACAACTTTACCCATGAGTCGTGGGCTACGCTAGTAGTCCACCACATTACCTTAGATGAGATGGCTAGCAAGCACACTACGAGGCCTTTACAAAGATCACGTTGGTAAGGTGTAACCGCTAAGGTTTCAGGGTCTGCAGCTGTGGAGCAAGCCTCAAGGGGAGATAAACGCACTCAACCCAAGTAGCGCGAGGGCCACAGAACCTCACCTCCCCTCTTGCCCCGTCGGTAAGTTACCCCCAAACCAAAGTAACCTAATTAATTAGCCAAGACCGTCCCATTCCAGTCTCATGGTAGCACTGTTATCCCAGGTTGTCGCTTTGCGAACCGGTCCTTAAGGAGAGTGGCTATAAGCAAACCACATGCTTATGCCCCCTAAACCAAGTTGCTAAAAAGCCATTTTTAAAGAAACATGAACCACAGAGGGTCAAGCTCAGGATTTGATTGCATAGATCCATTAAACAAAATTATTAACAAAAGATACATGAGTTCGCGCAGCAACTAGCAAAACTTAACCAACATGCATTCCCATAGGTAAACATTGCGATAAAGAGGCTAGGTACAGTCCTTAAGGGCATACCAAAACAGACACGTGCATATGAAGTGATTAAAGGATTATTGGGTTGTGTCCATGTTATACTTGCCTTGCTCAAACTGGTCTTGAGGCTGCTGCTCAACACCCTCAAACTGCTGCTCCTCGTCACCAACAAACTGCTCACCGTCTAACCACGATCACGGCAACGTACAAACATTTCCACGCATACATACATGCAAACAATTGGCCAAGGGTGAGAAACAGTACATCATATCATAAAAACAGAAGGTAAAACTGTACTAAAAACATTCTACGTGTTTCCACGGTCGCGTGAGCGCAAGAATCACTCAAATCGGAGTTAAAACGTGAAAGTTATGCATAAAACGGGCTCCTAGGGGCATAACTGTGATAGAAACATTAAACCAGGGGCTATATTTGAAAAACCGAGGACCTATACGTAATTAAACCTAGCCGCAGAGGGTTCTGGTGCAAAACTCCAGGGTCTGGACGGCGGGTTCTAATTTTCAGAAGCGCAGGGGCCAAAACGCTAAAACCAGGACTAAAACCTAATTACTTTTCAACGTCGGTGGACTGCGGGTTGATTTCCCGAAAGTCCAGGGGCTCTTTAGCAAAACGAACAGCGCTGACCGGTATTGACCGGTCATCGGCGAGTGCGAGCGGTTGGATCTCGATCCAACGGTGACGTTAGATCGGATCGGGGTTCTGTTCTCGTGCGTCGGATCGAGATCCGATGGCGGAGAGAGACCGGGGCCGCGGGCGACGGTGACCGCGCCCATGGCGCTCTCGGCGCGCGGCGGGAACGGCGGCGCGGCGGCGTTCCGGCTCAGGGAGGGTGCTAGGCTCGACTAGAGCTAGCCTAAAAGAACGAGGGTGTTACGGCGAGCTCACCGAGGGCTTGAGGGCGGCGAGAGATGGTCGGTGGCGGTCTAGCGACGAGCGGCGGCGGCGTCGGTTCACGGGTGGCGTTCGCCCGCGTGGAACGTGAGGGTGAAGCGTCTCCGGGACTCCGAGGATGGGCGGCGAAGCTCCGGGATGCTCCTGCGACACGAGAGGGGGAGGAGTCAGGGCCGGAGGGGCTACACCGACGCCGAATTTGGCGACGGAGTGGCTTACCGCGGTGAGACTCCGGCGGCGATTGCAAGCTCGAGAGGGCACGGTGGTGAAATTGGTGAGGAGGGGAGGTAAAGGAGACGGAGGCGAGCGTCGGGGTGGGTTTTATAGAGCCTTGGGCGAAGGAGATAAGCACGGCCGCGGTGATTCCGCCCGACGGCTTTGAAAGCCGGACCCGGCGCAGTGAGGGGAAGGAGGGAGAAGGGGGAACCGGGGCGGGAGCTGCGGGATTTGAAGAGGGGAGCGATTAAGGAAGGGAGCGGGACGCGGATTCGACTCGGCCTTCAAGGCTCGGGCGCGGACGTGGCCGAGCGGAGGAAGGAAGGCACGCGAGAATTCCGACGGGAGGTGGGAGAAGGATCTGCCAGGTGGGACCGGGCGGTCAGCGGGACGTGGGCGCGGGCCGACGGCGCGCTGAGGGCGCGGCCGAGTGGGCCGGGAGTCGGCCCAGGCGGGAAGGGGCGCGGGGCGACCGGGCGGTCCGGGGCCCAGGCGGGAGGGAGCGGGGCACCGGGGTGGCTGGGCCGGCCCAGGCGGGGAGAGAGGGCGGGGGCTGGGCTGGCCGGTCGGCTGGGTCGGCCGGTCGGCCTGGCTCTCTTTCCTTTTTTTTTCTTTTCTTTTTGAATTCCTTTGAATTGGGATAGAAAATGGGTCTAAAATTCAAATGAATTTGAATTTGAATCCTTAATTCAAGCAAACAAGAGGCAATGCACCAGCATGTAATGCACAAGGAAGTTGGGCCTATGTTACTTTTATGCATTATTTAAATTAAATAAATCAGGATAAATGCAAACTAACACAAAAACCTTAGGAAATTAAATAAATTGCTTGGAGTTTATTGTAAAAATTGCTGGAATTGAAACTAGGGTGTTACAGTTGGCCGGGACATGAGCTCGACACGAGCGACGTTCATGGCGGCCATGTCGTGCGGCTTGCGTGGCCGACGCGGTGGAGATGTGGATCGATCTCATGACCTTGGGGAAAATGGAGAGTGGAGCGTGGTAGTCGCGGTGCTCTCGTTATTTGGCCAGGAAGAGGACGGAAGAGGGCGTGGCGCGGGCTCGATCGGAGCCTGGCCATGGCGGACCGTGTCCACGAGCTCAAGGAGAGCAGCTCGGGACGAGCAGAGCAGGGCCGAGGGGTGGATGATGAGGGTGCGAATGCAGCCGGGGAAGCGTCCAGGTTCACGCGGAGGACGGGGCAGGCCGTGGGGGCGTCGATCCACGGCGCGGCGCGCTGCCGGGTCACCGGTGACCATGCGGTGGATGCCGGCCGCGACACCGTGTCGTCCCCGCGCTGTGGCCCCACCCGTCAGTCACTCAAACAAAAACCACTCTTGTTTGTGTTTTCTCCCTTTCAGTTTTTCCCCTTTTTAACCCTGTTAGAGGCCGATTTAGGAGAAACGGTAATTGGAGGAAATGTTGGCCTCTTCAAGGTCTACAAGTTTGTCAATAGGCTCAACTTCAGATTCGAAGTGTAAATATGAATTTCATTTGAATTCAGGTTGCAGCTCCCAGTTTGGACAGGGTACCTCTACTGATTGTGAGAATCAAAAGTCCTATCTCTGGTCTTTACCACCCAAAGTGTATATTGAAAAGTTTGTTTAGAATTTCAATATCTACAACTTCTCTAATTTGAGATTTGCATGAAAGTGGCTGTAGGTCATATAAACATTGAGATTACTAAACAGGTCAGATTTGAACTGGTTTTCTAGGTTGGCAGAAAATGACCTTAAACTCCATTTAAACCTCAATTTGTGACCAAACTCCAATTACTAAAGTTGTTCTCCAGGAAATGATCTATAACTTTGGTAATATAACTTTGGTCTGAAACCCATCATATTTTGAACTATGGATGCAAGTGTGTTCCAAGATTTGTTAAAACAGAGATTTCACTTTGTGTAAAGACTTTCTTGTTTCAAACTTTTGGAGTATCAAATGAAGTCCAATCACTTCCACAATAGGTGCATTTGAAAGGTGATAAGTTTAATTCCACTTCATAGAAAGGAAGATTTTGAAGTTGTATAGCGAAATCAAAAGTAATTTCAGAATCAACTTAGGGAAAAGCTGAAAATCCATACTTGGGAAAATTCTAAGTGTGGGTTGATCTAGTTGTTCCCATGAGATATTTGGGTGAAAATTTGAGTGAGTAGACGATAGCTTTGATCCCTGCTCAGTGTAGCAATAGGATAGTCCATAACATGTACAACAAGTTTGTCAACGGAGTTGAGCTCGGGTACTTAATGAATTTGAAAGCTTTATTAGGGCTCAAGTTTGCTCACAATCACACTTGCTATCCTCGGAAGAAGTGTTGGTTGGATTCGGTTTGATCTTTTAAACCTCTTGTCTTTAGCTTTTTGAACATTGTCCAACAGAAAGGTCTAGGGTTACTTTCTTATCCGAGGTTTTGCATTTGGGGGTTTGAGCTCAAAAACGTGTGAGTGTTGACTTATTCAACCACGAAATGTGTGGTCCTGTATCTTGTGTAGAAAATTTTGATTTAGTGGCTCCTCCACGTGTTTCCTGTTAATCACTAAGCATGATTAAGCCTTAATCCGTCGTTAGCCTTCATCTAACCGTGTGTTAAGGCTTCTGAGATGCCAGGGGCATCACAGCCGTCCCTGCGCTTGATGGTCTTGAGGTCGCACCTGCGCTGGCTATCGGAAAGAGATTGAAAATTGCTCACAAACCAATCGCAGAAGTCCTCCCAGGTGTTGATGCAGTTGCTGCGGAGGTGGTGAAGCCATTGGAGCGCATCTTGCCCCAATACGATCGGGAGGTAAGCAGTCATGACGTCCTTGCTGCCACTACTTGCTCGGGCCACCCTTGTGTACACAGCCAACCAGGCATCCGGGTCTTGCTTGGTCTCATACTTGTCAATGTTGGACACCTTGAGGTTCTAAGCCCATTCCACCTCTCATAGTCGCCTTGTGATGGCCGCGATCCCAATCATGCCTTGATCTCGGACTGGAACGCCAGGGTCCCAGCCTCCCCCTGGTGGTGATGCGGTGATCGAGGTCGGTGACTTCTCTTCGATCATGCCTCTAGTGGGGGACACCATAATTTCGGTTGTACTCTTGTCGGCGCTGCAGCTCCGCATCATGTCGTTGCATACGCGAGTTCTCGATCTGGAGGCGCACGTCATGCTGAGCATTAAGGACGTTGCGGACATCACCAGCACTAGCCACAGTTGCGGCTGTGTTAGCCCTAGCGCCTGCAGCGGTGTTAGCTGCACTGGTGCCGTTGCCAGCTCCAGCGGGTGGCGGCTGCCGTACCAGCATAAGGAGTGCCGCCGCGTGTGTGAGAGCCTGCCGTTGCTCGTTTCCTTCTGGACATACACTAGTGAGGCGAGCTAGCAAGCCGCCCACTTGGCTCAGGGTTTGCCCAAGCCAGGTGAATTCCTATTCTAGGTTCCGCAGAAGGATTCTCCTGGCGCGAGGATGACGTCGTCCTGCCTGTTGATCCGCACGACGTTTCTTCGCCGATTCGCTTTGATTTCCTCCAGAGTTTCACTAAGCGTAATCACTTCGTCCATCGAGACTTGCCGAGTCAAATCTACGTTTCCAGCCTTGTGATGGTGCCAGATGGCGCGAAGACGATTGTGTCAGTGCCGCTCGTTACGTTGTTGGTCAGTCTCCCCGTCTACCGTGTGTGAATCCTCGGACACCGGGTCCTCCTCTAGGTGACCATCAATGATGACAACATCGGGAAACTGGAGAATTAGGTTCGAGGGTGAACCCACTTCACCGTCTAGGATAGTCGGAGCGTCATCGAGGTGAGGAACGAAATCCGAGGCAACAAGCTCCGTGGTCACGGCAACGGCCATTTGTTCCTCGGTCGTAGTAAGCGAGTCGATGTTGCAGATTGTGGGGAGATCCTACTGACGTTGTTTGGACAATGCTGATGCCGACGAAGATGTGGATGGTGTAATCGCCGGCTGAAGACTGTGCCAGCGAGCGATTCTGCCGGCTGAGGTAGAGTCGATAATGAGCCCTAGCCGGAGCCCTATCAACGGTACCTCCTCTGCATAGTAGACATCGTTATCTATGTGGGCTTCCTCCCGCGCACCCTCGTCATCTTTGAGGGGGCCGAGGCACAGGCTGAGAGCTCCGAATGCATAGCAGCAGCATTGCAGAGTCCATGCGAGACGCGGGGTCCTGGGGCCGCGTTCGGAGTCATCGCTGAGGGTGATGACGTGTCTTGAGATTGGCTCCGACGTGGCCTCCATACCGAGCTGAGACCCAATTGAGGTTCTTCCCTTCCCCGACCGACTTGAGTCGGAGTCGAGGACGCTATTGTTGACAATTGACGAGCCGATGATGATGTTTTCGCCGGTCGGGGTGGGCGAGTCGATGTAGATCTGCCTCCGACCGTCGCCAAGGAGATGCCTTACGAACCCGATCCAGGACAGACTGAAACCGTGCGCCGCCCTTCTCCGACCAGACTAATGCGAGTCCAGGTCAAAGTCGGAGAGGTAGGGAGCGGAGTGCGCCAAGTCGGAGACGAAGAGCTTGTCGCCCTAGATGGAGCGGGCTTGCCCGAACCAGATCAGTCCAGCGTGTTCCTCCAAGGAGCCCCTCAAAGTGGAGCTGATGTGCTTGGCATGAGCCCAACGCTTGGTTGTGGCGCCAAGATCTGAGAGCGAGTCAGCGCATCGCGAGGTGGCGCCATGGTCGATGAGGTCCTGACCACGGGTCGTGCAGGTCTAGCCACCGCAGTGACCGGAGGGCGTTGCCGAGCGAGCTCAACGAACCCCTAGGTGTGTGCCCGCTCTGGAGCATGGTTGAGTGGATGAAAGTTGTTGTCAATTCCAATGATAAACGAGAGAGATTCGAAGTAGACCATCTCCCTCGGGGCGAAGATGACGTCGTTGTTGGCCATGGAGCTAGCTTGATGTTGATGTCACCTGACCCCTAGCTGGCGCACCAACTGTCGGGGTTTAGTACCAGCAGTGCACCGCAAGATTTCTCACGTGATACTTTTGGGGCAGACGAGTCCGATCGTAGCTCCATGGTTCGCGTGTAACACGACAAGAACACAGAAGACACGAGTTTATACAGTTTGGGCTGCGAGATGTGTAATACCCTAGACCCTGTTTATTGCTGATTGTATTGATTGCTAGTGCTCAAGATTACAATGGGGGCTAGGGCTTCAATGCGCGTGAGTTTGAGAGCATGCGTGGTGCAATGAAGATGCCTCATAGGGGGGCCCTTACCCACCTTATATGATCTAGCATGGCTTGGGTTACAAGTTGATTCCCTCCTACGATTCCTAGTCGGTTTAGATTACAACACGTTACATGAAATCTACAATCTATACTCTTTTCCATCTTCCAGCCTGCCAATTACGAAGCCTTCCTTGATTACAACTTCCCTGTCTTGATCTCCATGACTTGATGTCTTCACGATTAGGCTTGAGTTACTCGGTCGACCCAGTAACCCAGCCAACTGATCATCCCTCCATTGGCCCATGGCTTGAATCCATGCCATGAGGATCTAGGGGATATTTATACCCCACAACCCCCCTCGGTAGTGGTCTTTTTGACAGTGGTACGACGATGAGTTGTCTTTTTCAATGCTGTTGGCTTGGGTTTCATGCCGGCAACTTTGCTTCTAGTCTTCCGAGGAATGGGGATTTCTTTCCCCTTGCCTGGCTGTTTTAGTGTCTTCAAATGGTACACCACTCTCAGCCTCAGGGGCTTGATCTTCATCGCTTGGATTTCCTGCTTGGTCATCTTCATCAAGGCCTTGTATCCTATATATCTATATAGATGGAGGCCACTAAAGCTATATCTCAACATGCAAGCTATCCACATCATCATCCACTAGGACACTCTATTAATGTCTTTCGCCGATCTTCTATGGCTAATAACATCCATGCATGCAACTATTTGTCCTTTCGATAACTTTGCCATAAAATTCCCGCAACATAAACTCACAGATGATCAATCATTTAAAAGTCAATCTATAATGTGTTTAAAGAATAATATGTTCAAAAATAATGTGTCACAGATGATCAAGCATTTAAAAGTCAATCTCTCTCAACTAAAATGAATAAATTATCAAGTATAATGTGTTTTAAAAAATAGTACGTTCAAAAATAATGTATCACAGATAATCAATCATTTAAAAGTCAAACTCTCTCAACTAAGATGAATAAGTTATCAAATATAATGTGTTTAAAAAATAGTATATTCAAAAATAACGTTTTTAAAAAATATTGTCATTTCAGATGATCAATCATTTAAAAGTCATTCTCTTTAAACTAAGATGAATAAGTTATCATGTATAATATAAAGGGCGTACACAGTGCCGTAGGCTTTCCGCACTGAGCGGGGACTGGGAAGGGTATCTTTAAGCCCCAGGCCTTACCTGCATAATATGCAGAGGCTGGGGCTCGAACCCGGGACCTTCCGGTTACAGACAATAGGCTCTACCGCTGCACCAGGTCCACCCTTCTTATCAAGTATAATATATTAAAAAATATTGTCATACAATATACATTAGTATATTCCTATTTTCAAACTCCACGTCATCTTTGAATCCACTAATTTAGAAATCATGTCACTTTAAAAATTTCCGCAGCCCCTACAACGTGCCGATTAAGGTGAGTCCTACTTTATTTCAACATATTATTTATTTTTCTATTAGCCTAAGTTTCCTACTAATAAGGATTGTGAAATACCTGTTCAAGTCACTCTCCTCTTTGGTTTACTATACAACTATATATCTTTTTTTCTCACACACATATATACACAGGTGAACCCATCATGCTTTAGTCATTGCAATTCATTCAGTTGTAGGTTGAAGTTACTCCCTACATCTCACATTCATTCGTGTATTAATGTTGCTACACTTTCTAAATGTAAGACTTTGAATTATATGAAGGCACTTGCCTTTTTTACCCAAATAATTATATAATATTCCCCTATGCAGGACAGCAGGAGATAAAATGATAGGTAAATGGAAAACTTTGTGCATCTCTTTGATTGACGTATATCCCCCTATGTAGGACAACAGGAGATAAAAGGACAGGTAAATGGAGTCCTCTGTGCAGCTCTTTGATTCACATATTGTTAGAAAATGCACCTAAAGGTAATAGGTTGTCATCTCTAGAGATGTGTTACTCATGCCATAATGAAATATTCACTCCACAAATCTTTTTAGTAGTTTTAATTCCATAGGTTTATTAGAATTATTGTTAGAGGCTGAGTACTGACAAACCCATAGCAGTTCCATTGTTCTATTTTCTCTACCAAATGAACATTTGAATCAATACTATTCATTTCTTAAAAAATATTAAAATCACTCTTTAAGTCCCGCAGCAACGTGCGGGACAGTCACCTAGTTACAATGAAAGTTGACTCTATGGTATTATCATCACTCTGAAGGGCAGCAAGAGTGGCCTCTATCCCCTGTTCGGTCAAGGTGGCTTCTTGTATCATCTCTTGAGTTATTGCTTCCTGCTGAGGTTGGGCTAGGAATTAAGGAATGCTATTTTGCAAATGATACACAATAGGAAAACAGAGAAGTTTATCAGCAAATATATACAGTTTGTCAAGGTTAGAAATTGAGTCAATGATATCTTGTCAAAACACATACAGAAGATGATGATGCTGGATGCCATATTGAATATGGCTGAGGTGATCCATCATTACGAATATTGCATTTCAGCATCATGTTTACTCGCTTTCGTACTTGCTCTTCAGTAATGGCTTCAGGAATTTTTCTGTTGGGGTCTTTTGATCCAACATACAAGTACGCTGGGAACGCTCGGTTTTTCAGCGTCTGGATCCAATGAAACACAAAGTCGATAACCACAGCTTGGGCAGTCAGGCCATGTTGCTTCAAGTCTTCGATTTCGTTTAGTAACTCGTTTACTTCAACAAGTTCCTCTGCGGTTGGTGCTTCTTCCCATTTTAGCAGTTTATGATTGGGCTTGTGACCAGTGCGTTTGGGTAAGATATCATCAGGGTTTTCCATGATGAAGCACTCGGAGTGCCATCCCCGATTGCTATCCTTCAGTGGGATTTCTAAATATACAGATCTGCGGCCTCGCCTTAATTCTAGGCTAGAACCTCCAACTACTTGCAGTACACCTTCTCTGGTTCTAGGTTTGCAGTGGTAAATATGCTTCCATAAACCAAAATGAGGATTCATTTTGAGAAATGCCTCACAAGGGCGGAGTTGGCTCCAAATATTGTACTGGCAGTTTCCAAGAGAACAAGGAAATAGTGTAATATCTCTCAGCCCCTAACCAATTGTAAATGGGTTACTGACATCCGTGGGGCTCTTACTGTCAAAGTCCTAGTCGAATATCTAAGAATTTAGGAGTTGGTTGATGAAGTAACACTACAGCCAGGTGTTCCTAATCAATTCCGTTAGAGATCTACTCAGTCTGGGCAATATTCTTGTCAATCCGCTTATCAAGCTTTCTTCTTGGGGGCCATCAAATTTGGGCCCTGCAAAAGGATCTAGAAGAGCTGGGCACCCCTCTAGTGCAAATTCTTCATATAGCTTGCACTAAAGATCAGATGTTGGGCAGCGGATCGCTTGGCTATGTGAGGTCTCCCGCATCCCAATAGCTGTCCTCTTTGTGATCAGGAGCAGGAAACCATGCAGCGTCTCCTTATCTCGTATTTTTTCTTCCTTGAAGTTTGGACCTTAGTGTTCACTAATCTGGGGATGCATGCTCTTATCCCGCAACCTGATGGGAAGAGTTTTTCAGGTTGGTGGTCTGGGGCAATCAATCAGGCTCCTAAAGAGGTCAAGAAGGGCCTTAATTCCTTGATCATTTTGGTAGCTTGGGAGATTTGGGAGCACTGGAACAATTGTGTGTTTGAGGGGTATAGTCCTAGTGTTTCTGTGGCCTGCCGTAAGATTGTGCAAGAAGGCAACCTTTGGTGTCTCACCGGTAATTCAACACTTAGTTTGTTGTGCGCGAGGTTGAGGGCTCGGTTCTTGAGCTACCATAACCCGAAAGGGCCAGGTTGCAACACTTGGCGCAACCCCATTGGTTGAGCCGGGCGTCACACGGATCACTATCCAGACTGGGCGGCGCGGCCAATCACCGCCTGACACGTGCCAGCCAAGGAGACAGCACGCGAGAGGCGCTCGGCCGGCTCGCTCGCCCGCTTGGACACGTGGCGCGAGCGAAGGTGGTCGCCACCCGGTCTAGCTCTGGTTCAGTAGTCCATGTGCTAGTTTTGACCAGTTTGTTTGGTCATTTGCCCCTGTTTTGACCTAGAAACACTGCAAAGCTCCGGTTTTGGCTTCCAACGGTCGGTTTAGGCACTTAGGGTCCGATTCTTCACCGATTTTCAATGCCATCATGTGAGAAACACTGTTACCGACTTGTGTACATTGGTTGGAGGACACATGGTAGCCTAGGGACGGTTTGGGGGTTAATCGCACCTTGAGAACCCATGAAAGACCCCCTCACCTCAAGCAATAAATAGATGGCACTCCCGTCACTTCCAAAATGCACCTCACCATGTAAATCACTCTCTCTATCTCTTGGAGGCACCACTCTGAATTCATTATTTAGTTAGGAGTTAGAGCAAGCTCTGTTGTTTTGGAGTCAGTCAGAATCCTCGGTAATGAACTTTTTCCCCTATCTTAAGCATTACTTTCCGATTAATGACAAGTGCAATTGCTTTATCTTTCTACTTTATGCACTTATCTTCATCCCTGTTAGTTACTTGTATTTGGTATGTATGCAGTTGTATTTGTTTGCTAGCACCTTTTCCATTTGGGCATGCCAAGCTCTACTTTATGCACTTATCTTCATCTCTGTTAGTTACTTGTATTTGGTATGTATGCAGTTGTATTTGTTTGCTAGCACCTTTTCCATTTGGGCATGCCAAGTTCGACGCCTGAGTTGTGGTAAGTTAGAGTTGATTGATCTTTGTTATACTTGCCAGTGTTACAAGCCTTTCCTATACTTAGATTTAGGAGTCTGGTTATCTCTAACCCTTGGAATCAAGGACGAGCTTTACTGTTTAATCACTATCATGGTGAGAGCACCTTGAGCACTAGTATAGCATGCCATCTTACCCACACAGCTCTGGTTAGTAGCCTCTCTTGGTGACAACATTAGATGTCTCATTATTCCAATCCCGTCGTTCGATAAGCCCGTAGACGTTAGCCAGTTGCTGTTCAGTTGGCCAACAATCTACCTCCGTGCCTCCTCGATGAAATCTGGAACTTCGCTCGATGCAAGACCATAGCTCTGTTCAATCTTTTCGATCTTAGTATGAATAGCTCTTGTATGCTTGTACAGATGGAAGACTGAACCTTAGCCCTCTACTCGTTGTCCTCCTAGCTTAAACTTGAGTTCGCGCCAACAGTGTTTGGTTTGTATCACATGGTGTTTGGTCTTTATCTTTTCTTGTCATCTTTCGGAATGAAGGAGTTAGTAGTAGCTAGGTGTTCGATAAATTTGTATTCTTTCTCAATGCTTCCCTATGGATAAATATAATACCTTGGAATACTCCCTGGAGAAAGCTATAGCGGTCTCCGTGCGCTTGCGGAGTAAAATCTGTTAGGCCAAGAATCACTAATACCCCACACCTACTCAGATATATCCAGAGGAAGACTGCATCTTCAGTTTGGCAATGAGAAAATCAATGTCAACATCGATAGATCGCTCAATGCTAAAATTGAAGCAAAGCCAAAGATTGACCCTTTAGATGAAGTGATGAGCCTTTCACTTGAGAAGCGGGTCAAACTAGCTTAGCGAATTTAGTGTGGTGGAGAAGCCATGTGAGTTCGAAGAACTAGGTGAATCACTACGGCTCGAACCTCTGAAGATAGAACTAAAGCAACTACCACCTGAAGTACGCCTTCCTCCTCGGGAATGAGGACACACCGGTGATCATCAGCGACAAACTAATGGAGAGTGAAAGTCGACGATTAATTTTAGTCCTAGAGGAGTACAGAACCGTGCTTGGATATTCGCTACATGACCTAAAAGGAATTGGTCCAAACTTGTGCACTCATTGCATTCCTAAACCAACAAGGGAACCTCAACGTAGACTTAATAATGCGACGAGAGAGGTAGTTAAGAAGGAGGTACCAAAACTACTGCACACGGGCATCATTTACCCCATGAGTGACAGCGAATGGGTCAGTCCAGTTCAAGTTGTACCAAAGAAGGAAGGGATGACGGTTGTCAAAAATCAGAACAATGAGCTAATTCCACAGTGAACTATTGTGGGACTCAATACAGAGTCTAGTCTTTTGTCCTAGATATGATGAGAGCTTGTCAACACTGAAGACTTGCTGAAGCATAAGCGAGCAGAAGCCCTCCCGAGTGGACTAAGAGGCGGTGCCAGAGTGGACTTTGTATGACAAAATCCTTGCCATGTGGATTAGCAGGTGGCTTGGGCTGCGATCCAAGTTAGGCTCAACTCATAAGTGTGACCTTGGATGCGGGACAATGTAGTGAGCTGTAAAATCACCTAAAGATCGTTTTCTAGTTATATTGTCAAAACCAGGGTTGGTTGCCGGTATTCCAAAACTAGTAGTTATCCAAAGGGGTGAGCTACTGGACACGTGGAGGATATTCGGACGAGGCAAAGAAACCGAAGAAGCCTTGGACACCATCGTGTTTGTTCATCCGAGTCCCTAGTGTATTTTCTCGCCCCTACGGACCTTTTTAGTGTAAGTGTCTGTAATATATGGGGTTAATTGAAAACTGCTAGGGTTATCAGTATGTAGTATAAATAAGAGGTGAGTAGCCATTAGCTTCCTCTCTTGGCTGGTTTTAGCACTCTTAGACCTAGGGTTTGTGAGTTAATCCCATCACCAAGAGAGAGCTTAATGTTTTAGTAGGTTTTGGAGAGATCTAGCCCCAAAGGAACAGGGTAGGAGTAGGGTGGAAGCTTGGTGTTCTAATCTTCATCATGTAATCTGATCTAAGACCTCTTTTTGGCAAGTAAATGGATGAATTTCGTGCAGCCTTGTGTGAGCTCCTTTGCCCCCCTTTCTTGATTGGCTTTTGATCTTTGTTTCTTGACCTTTTGGTGTGTTTGTGTTTGGTCAAGTTGAAGTTCTTTCTATTGCTGGTGTTTCGGACTGCTAGGACATGGTTGGATTGTGGTTTTCCTTGCCCAATCTTTAGATCCATGAGCAGCCCCTCCTCTTTCGTTCTTGCCTTTGGACTTCACTTCGGGCACAAGTCAAATCCATGCAGAAATTCTTAGGCTTAGGCCTCGATCTGGATCGCGATCCGTGGGAGACTCTACTTAGCCAATCACCTCCCGCCACGTGGCCGCCACTGGTTGGCCGGGCCACCATCACGCGGATGGCGATCCATGGCTCCGCCTAGCCACCAGTAGGCGCGTGCCACGTGTCGCTGCCTAGGCGGTTCCTGCCCTACCACCGTACGGACTGGGGATGCTGATGTCAGCGATGACACCGGCATTCCCTTTTTATTTTTGTATCTTCATATCTTTTTCATACGAGCTCCAAACGATGCAAATAATATGTCCGTTGGAATCATCTCGATGAGCTCTATGCAATGGTGTAGGTCTTGTGGGCATTTGAGATACTTTTTAGTCATGACATTAGCAATTCTTGTCTCAAGCCCTTTTGTGTGCAAATCCTCTCTTGCTCCAGATGATCTTCTTTTGCATGGAATTTGAGCATCTCTCTGTGATACATCTCTTGTGGAAGTCGCCAGTGTTAGGTAAATAATGAATAGAATTTGGCTTGTACCCCATTTATTCACCGAGGAATTGGCAGTCGGAATAGGTGAATAACGACCGCCAACACGTGCAAATCCTCTCTTGCTCTAGATGATCTTCTTTTGCATGGAATTTGAGCATCTCCCTGTGATACATCTCTTGTGGAAGTCGCCAGTGTTAGGTAAATAATGCACATAATTTTGCTTGTACCCCATTTATTCATCGAGGAATTGGCAGTAAGAATAGGTGAATAACGACCGCCAACACGCCCCCAAGCTGAACATTTACTCCTCCACGAGCAAAGCTAATACATAGGCTTTGTAGATCAGGAGTTGCATCGATGTCAATGTCCTACAAGTATTAAGTGCACAACCCAACATTCTACCTTTATGATTGAAAAAACTGGCCTAAGTGTATCCCAACCTATTCATCCATACTTGTGGCGCTTCTAGCTTTTCTTACCTTGTCTTTGGCGGTTGAGAGATGGAACTATCTTAGTAGAGTGTCACCAAACTCTATCCCCTTTCTGGTTTTATGCTCGGAGGGTTTTGAAAATTTTGAAATCAAAGCATTAAGTTCCTCAAATGGTACCCTCATTCACTCAAGTGGTTTTTGATTCCACACCAGGCCACAGGCCAAACTTTTCCCTATCAACTAAAGGCTTATGTGGAGCTCATGGTAGGGATAAAGTTAGCAAACCTATGCTATGTATTCTGTTAAGTCAAAGATTGGTCCTAGTGAAGTTGTGGTACCTCTTATCCCAATCAAAGGAGAATGGATTGGCCTTGTGTATGGATATGGTATATGGATAAAATACTCCTTATTTTATGAATCCCCTCTTGAAACTTTGAAGCATGTGAGTACATGGAGCCATCGCTTTCTTTTCCTCATTTTTTTTCTCTATTTTTTCTTTCATTTTTTTTGACTTTTCTTTTTTTTCGATATCTCCATGTCTCCTCTTGTAAGGGAACTTTGGGGATATTTCTAGAATATGATTGGAGTATATTTGGAGACCATATATATGTGAATGGGTCAATGGATGATGGATATGGTGGAGAAATGTCTAATGTAGGTGGATGCTTGAATTCAGTGTAGATTTAAGCATGACTAAACAAAGAAAGGCTAGCAAGTGAATGTGGGTACGAGGCGTTTTTGATCGGGACTGAAGTGACACTACTTCATAAGGACTCAAAATTTGACAAAACTCAACACAACAATAGGTAGCATATCTAAAGGTTTGAACATGTAAAGCATTTGGCTCTAGATAGGTATTTCAAACCACTAAGGAACTTTCTCATTTTAATTTTCAAAAATAAAACTCCGAGAATTCACCTTACTAGGATCAAGATGGGTTAAACTCAAACTTTGATTATATCATCTCACAACAACTTAGACTTGGTTTGAAAGCACTTGCTCCCACTAGATTAAAGATTAAAGATAGGATCATGACACATGCGTGAAGGTTAGGACCGATGCCTAAGACGGGGGTGAATTAGGAATTCTAAAAACAAGGCTCTCAAAAAAATACAACTACTAAGCAAAACGTATGCAAAGTAAACTAGCTATGTGCACTAAGATTTTGCTAAGTGTTGCTACTTCTACCGTGGCCAAGTCTTGCAACCTAGTTCCACCTAGAAACTAACCTATCAAGCTAGTCTAGGAAAGTAAGCACACAATTGCAAGTATGTAAATGCGGAAGCTAAAGGATGGGATAGAGAATGCAAACTCCCGTTGACGATGTCGGTGATGGCACACAAAGAAGACACGGCGGCGATATTTTTCCCGAGGTTCGGGGAGGCCAACGTGCCTCTACCCCCTACGTCGTTGTTGGTGCTCCACAAAGGGCTTTGCTCTCACGCAATCCTCAAAGGAGTGCGGCCTCACCCACGCAAGGGTGGAGGATGGCAAAGGGACTTCCTCGAAAGCCAAGCAACCATGGTCGGGTCTCTAGATATCCTCGGTACACACCCACCTGAGCCTATCTCTTGCGTAGTCTTCCACGGGCTACGGCCTCACCCACGCAAGGGTAGAGGATGGATACGACAGTTGGGATCTTCTGAGTCCTTCTCGCGGAGCCACCCCGCCGTCTCCACTAAGGGGAGATTTTGGGCAACGTCCCGAGGGCCTTCCTCCCTCTCACAAGATGGTGGCAGCCACTCCACACTCCGGATGGTCTTGCAAGACTTACAGCCACACTTGACACACCAAGGTCGTGCACGCAGGCACGGAGAATAGACAAGGTGGCCTAAGCAAGGATGCACTAAGCACTAGCTATACCGGATGTGTCTAGTTTTGCTCTTGTGGTGGTTGGGCTCTCAAATGGTGTTGCTACACTTCAAATTGGCAAGGAGAATGTGTACCAACACTTATGATAGCTTAGGATACTCCAACGACATTGTGGAGGTCGGCCATGGGGGTATATATAGGCCAAGCCTCAAAACTAGCCGCTAGGAGCCTTTTTTCCTCTTCTCTGCGTGACCATCGGACCATCCGATGGTGGCACCCAACTAGCCATTAAAGTCGACCGTTGGAGCTTCAGTGGACCGTTGAGACCATCGGACCTTCCGATGGTTGGACCATCGGACCGTCCGATGGTGGCATTGTGCACTAGGACTTGTATCTTAAATCTTGAGCTTTTTCTTCTAGCCGGTGCACTCGATGGGGCTTCTTTGGAATTCTTGGTGCCCCAAAAAAAGCGGGACCGCTGAGTCAGGACCCTCGCTTGTAACTTGATGGCGGCTTGGGTCTTTTCTTGAGCCTTTTAGGTCCTTCTTTGAGGTGTTTGTACCCCAATTCCACCTTTTGCACCCTGGGACTTTAGACAACCACACTCGTACACAAATATTAGTCCCATGGCACATGCTGCCAATTCAATCACTAAAACCACATATGGGAACTAAGCACAAGGCTTAGGGCCCGTTTTCCTTACAATGCCAATAAGTTCAAATTTTCAGGAGAGTGTCAAGTAGTAAACACAATACTTACAAGAAATTAACATGGCAACTATTCATCATTTCCTTTAAACAAGACTATAAACAAAACTCTAGCATTATAGCTAGGAGTGAGCTTATTCATGATAAAAGCAAATCTTTTTGTCATTTTTCGAATTATGCAAATTTTTATAGTTTTTCTTTTATTTGGGGTAACAGAAAGAAATATTTTTGGTGTCATGGCAATTTTCAGGATTAAAGATATGAAAGTGAAATATTAAGCATTTAGGGTAGTCATCTGGTGATTCTCTCCCAAGCTTAGTTCTTGCGAGTGATTGCCAAGAAACCGAGCTTCAAAACTACCTAGCATTGCCTTCCCAAGCTTGCTTGTTCCCTGGGTAACAACGATGTTGTTTGACCTCTGTTTATACTCACCTATGTTAGGCGAATTTCTGCTCTACTCTAGCTTTACCTCCTCTTATTCCTTTCAAAATGAGGCTTCTGTCATATCTTCAATGCTGCTATCTGGACCTTCTTCATAGTGTCGGTAGAAAAAATCAGACATGATGGTACTGCTCTCTTCCTTGGTGAATGTCTCCTTGTATTAATGTCGGGTCTGCCGCTCTAACATCGTATTTTCCTTCAGCTGACATTCTTTTCCCAAGTGATACTTGGGGGTCGCAGTGCATCCTTGTCGCATGAAATGGAAGTACACCTAGGGCCCCTTTCGATCCATCTAGCAAAGGGGATGGACTATGGGTAACCCTCCTCAAGGGATCCATCATAGAATTGATCTGGTGTCGACGTTATGGACTCCTATCTTGGGTTAGAGTGTTGAGGCTCTTGCGTGAGAGCTAATGGATCGGCCTCATTGCTCTCCTGGTGTGATGAGTGATTGTCAACGGCACAAGTCCTCCGATGGACTGGAGGCCCTCCGATGGACTGGAGGTAGAGGATGACGAAGACCTCGATGGACTGAGGCAAAAGTCCTCCAATGGACCGGAGGCAATGCTCGGCGTCGGTCGGCCATGGAAGCTCAGTACACGGAGGGGCGGTTCGGCAACGGTGGTGTAAACCCTCCGATGGACCGCGAGGCAACTCCGATGGACTGGAGAAGCCGGGTGCCACCGTGGTGCTCCAACCCGAGTGCATCGCGCGAAGGCATGCGAGGGAGGCTTTGGCGGCTTCGGCTCAAAACCGCTACCCCAGTTCAGATGACTTGGTGGGTTGGGCTCCGACTTACCAAGATTGAAGATTGGGCCAAGACCCGGCCCAGGAAGCCCGCAGAATAAAGTTTCCCGGTTTCTGACTTCAAAACCGGGGGACGCTTCCGGACTACTTGCTACGTGGCGCACATCCAAGCGAGGCGGAGAAACCGAAGATGATCAAGACGTCATCGTAGTCGTCCGATTGTATCTTTTTGGTTTGGCCCCCTCCGGGCATTTTTAGAGTAGGGGTCTTAATGTAATTGTGTCGTTTAGGGCCTAGGGTATAAATAGACTTGAGAGGCTCCCTTAGAGCTTATCTTGGCAGCCACAAACCCTAGTTTTCCTAAGCCTAGCAGCCAAGGTCCAAAGAGAAGAAATAGAGGTGATTAGCTAGGAGATGAGTGCCTAGTTTAGTCTAATCTTGTCTTTAGTGGGAGGATGATGGGAGGTAGGCTCTAGGGAACTTGTGTAACCTGAATTTCGTGTTTAATCCAAGGTTCCTTGTTGAGAAATTCCATGGAGTGAGCAGCAATTTTTGTCCTTCCCTTTCCCCTCCCCGTTCTAGTTCGTTTTTGGTTCCAATTCTTGGATTTTGGTGTGTTTCGGTTTGTCCAAGGTTGGGATCTTTCTTTTGCTGGTAGTTTGCCTTGCTATGATGTGGTGAATCTCACTAGCCAAGTGCTAGAATCATTGAACCATGAGCAAGGGCCGTTCTTCCCATTTCTCGGTTTTTCGGAGTCAACTCACCTACCTCACGTGATTTGCAATTCCAGTGCATCCCTTGATCTTTTGGAGCTGATCTTTTGGGATTTGCTAGGGAAGGTCCTTAGGATTATCCATGCAAATTTTCTTGAAGTTTCGTTGAGATTTGACCCCGTTTTGATCGATTTTTCGATGGAGTGTCGGGCTGTTTTTCTGTGCAGTTTTTTGGAGAACTGACAGAACAAATCAATTGTCCTTAGGTTTGCCTGAAGTAGGGACTTCGGATTGTCCGATCCCCATCCCTCGGATTGTCCAGTTTATAGTGTTTTTGGGCTGTTTTCTTCCCCTTCTATGTGTTTGTCCGGTCAGTTTTTCTAGTGAAGAAAGGATTGTCCGGTCTAGTGTTTCCGGGGCTGTTTTTTCGTGTTTCTTGCTCCACTTGCTTTGGGGTTTGTTCTTCTTGGTTTCTTTGTCTGAGGTTGTGTCCAATTTGAAGAATCAGATTGTCCGGTCCCTTGTTCTTCTTCTGCTCTTCGGGTTTTTAGGTTGTTTTGTCCGCCCTGTTGTCCGAAGTGGCTGGTTCGGATTGTCCGGTCTTGTTCCCTCACACTCGCTTTGTTCTGCCCCATGTTCTGCTTTGCTCGGTCAGGCTTTCAGGGAAAGAACTGACTGTCCGGTCAGTTCTTCAGTTTTCTGGCTTTAGTTTTTGGAGTGTTGTTGTTTGCTTCAAACTTGTTTTGTGTTGGAGTGTTGTTGTTTGCTTCAAACTTGTTTTGTGTCAACCACTGCATGTCCATACTCTTTACTCACTTTTCTAAGTGAGGCACGCTCCGGTGTGTTGAGTGGCTAGTGTGTGACACTTGCAAGCTTTGTAGCTTGTCTTGTTTTGTCTGTGCTTTGTTGTGTTTGTCTAGGTGTTGTGTGCTTGTTCTACTAGGTATAGTTAGTGCTTCCACTTTGCACCCGATACGTATCTGTTCAGTGAACGGTACCGGTTGTGCGTGTGTTTTCGTGAGAGCGCACTTTGGGGGGTTTGAGTTTGAATTTTTCAAGTGCTCCTATTCACCCTCCACTCTAGTCGCACGTCTCGGTCCTACAAGTGGTATCAGAGCCGGTTAGGTTTCCTATACCATAACCGGTGACTTACTCCGGAAAAATTCCCATCCTTGGCTTTGATAGCTATCCCTACTGGAAAGGTAGGATGGAGGCGTTCCTTGTTAGCCAGAGTCAGGACATATGGGATGCTGCTCAGAGTACGACTTTTGTGGTGCTTTCAGTCGCTGAGCGTACTATGCAGGATATCGTGGCTCAGCATGAGGCGAATGCCAAGGCTGTTAACTTTCTCTTCTCCGGGCTTGGTCCCATGGATTATGAGAGAGTGAGTCACCTTAAGACTGCGCGTGAGATATGGTCACTGCTTAGTGCACACCATGAGGGTACTGCAACGATTAAGGCTAGGCTTGTGGAGACTTACCAGCGCGAATATGAGAATTTCGTCCAGAAGCCGGGAGAGTCAGTAGACGACTTGTTTGGTCGCTTTCAGTCGATCATCAACAAGTTGCATGTCAACTCTGCCCCCACTGCCCTCCCATATACCGATCATCAGCAGACTGTCAAGTTGCTGTATGCTTTGGACAGAAAAATATGGGAGATTAAGGTGAACTCAATCATTGAGTCGGCAGGGTATGATACGATTGGAGTAAAGGCACTCTATAGTAAGCTCAAGGCCACCGAGGTTGATTACAAGATGAGGGATTCCCTCGCTTGTACAGGTTCTAAGAATCTGGCCTTGGCTACACCCTCTAGTGAGTCTGTTGCTAACCCCCTTATGCACAACTTCTCTTTTTCTGCTTTGATGTCTGTGACAGAGGAGCAGTTGGCGTCACTTGGGGATGAAGAGCTATGCCTAGTGTCTAGTCGCTTTCAGCGCGCCTATGACAACCGGATGAGCAAGAAGAGGGGCAAGCGGCCAAAATGTTTCGAGTGCGGAGAGGTTGGCCACTTCATCGCTGAATGCCCCAACAAGAACGACTACTACAAGAAGGGCAAGAGCTACTCCCGCGACTCCGACAAGTACCACCCCGGCAAGGCAAGCTTTGACAAGCACCGCTCCAGCAAGCACGGCTCCGGCAAGCGCTCCTTCGGCAAGAAGAACTTCCGAAAGGCTTTCAAGAGCTACCAGAAGGACAACCGAAAGCGGGACAAGGCCTTCTTCGCCAAGATCGGGTTCTGCAGCAGCGGATCTTCTTCCTCTTCGTCCTCGTCAAGCTCAAGCGATGAGGAGATCACGTACAGGAAGGACAAGAGGAACGATCAAGGTGGTCCAGCTGGCTTGTGTTTTGTCTCCACCAAGTCCAGGCGCAAGAACAAGGACAAGAGGAGCTCGGTTTGCTCCAAGGCGCTTGAGGACCAGGAGAACAAGGATGACGGCAGCAACTCTTCTTCCGATGACGAGGTAACTCCTGACCGCCGAAATCCTTGAGATGCTAGAGCAGAACAGCCGGGAGCTTAAGGCCCAGGATAAGATGCTTGAGAAGGCAGGTAAGAAGCTGCAGAAGTTGAAAGCCCAACTTGCTGAGGCTTTAGAGGAGAATGAGAGGTTGAGGAGTGTGAGACCCCAACCCAGTGAGATTGAGTGCCCTACCTGCGAGTCTTTCATGACGGAGCTTGGTGACCAGAGAGATAGGTATGCCAAGCAGGTAGAGGAGATAGATGAGCTGAAGGCTGAGCTAGGCAAACTCCAGTCCAAACTGGATGAGCCTACTTTGAGCGGAGAGCTTGAGTGTGAGTCTTGCCCCTGTCTAGCTAGAGAGCTAGCTGTTCTGAAGGAGAAGTTTGAGGGGCAGCTCATGAAGCTTAAGGAGCTTTGGGCTAGACCTACGCTTTTGGGTGCGTGTATGGTCTGTCCTACTTTGAGAGGTGAGTTAGAGCAGTTGAGAGCTGACTTTGAGGTGCTTTCAGCACCTACTGATACTTGTGAGAACTGCCTAACCCTTAGGATGCAGCTGGTGGATAGGGATGCCACCATTAGGAAGTTGGAGAAAGCTGTTCTGATTCGCTCCCTAGACTGTGATACCTGTGCTGCCCAGACTGTGATTCTGGAGGATCTGAGGGAGGAGATGTTGTCTTTGCAAAATGACAACAACAGGTTGAGAGAGGTGCTCAGTTGGGTATATGCGAGGCAACCTCAACTAGAGATAATCATAGAGAGCACCAAGAGAGCTGAGGGTGAGACAAGTGCTGTTGGGTTTGGAGAGTGCAACACTTCGGGTGAGAAGAGTGCCCCAATTAAGGTCAAGACTGCCCCTACCCAGCCAGGAGAGACTGTTGATGGGGTTTACCATGAGCCACCCAAGGCTGCCCCAAAGAAGCAGTACTGGACACCCAAGCCTTCCAAGGCTAAGCTGGACAAGATCATAGAGGAAGAGCTTAAGTCCAAGGGCAAGAAGCCAGTCCAGCAGCCTGAGCCACCCAAGACCACACCACTTAAGCCCAAGTCCTAGCCTAACCCAGTTTCTAGGAGGCCTGTTTACCACTGTGAGTTCTGCCAGCGGAATGGCCACCTAGAGGAGTTTTGCTTCAGGAGGAAGCGAGTTGAGAGGCAGGATAGAGCTTGGGGAAACCAGGATCAGTTCTACCAGGGTGGTAGGCAAGATCCTCCCCACCGCGGTGAGATGAGAGACCGCTTTGCTGGTGGTGAGAGAGGAGGCGGCTTTCAAGCTCAAACTCCTAGTGGTGAGAGGCGCTTTGTCGGTCGAGCTCCTAGCCGTTTTCAGCGCGGCTATGGACCTCGTGACCGAGGCTTTGTGAGAGAGTTTGAGAGGCCACGCTTTGGAGGTCGTGGTCGGACAGATCATCGTGATGATTTCTTTGACTGTGCTTACCCCACTTTTGAGCAGATGGCTTGGCACTGGTACAACAGTTTTGGTACTAACCCCAGTGCCGGACCGTTTGCTCACCGTCGCTTTACTTGACTTTGCAGGATCGAGGCATGGAGGACGTGTGGATCATGGACTCAGGGTGCTCTAGACACATGACAGGGCACCGCAAGTGGTTCTCCAGCCTCAACCCCGTGAGCACTAAGGAGTACATCACATTCGGGGATAATGGTCAAGGTAAAGTGTTGGGTGTTGGTTCTGTTTCGCCCTCTGCTAAGCTTTCCCTGAGAGAAGTTGCTTTTGTTCGGAATCTGGGGTTCAATTTGGTCTCTGTTTCGCAACTTCTCGATGAAGGATTTGAGGTTCGGTTTAAGAAAGGTGCGTGCTGCGTTCTTGATGCTGAAGAGACCCTTGTTTGCTCTTTGCTGCCTTTTGGTCAGGTTTTTAGGGTTGATCTCACATCTGTTTCTGGCTCTGCGCGCTGTTTGGTTGCTAGTCCTTCTGCTGATATATGGAAGTGGCATAGGAGGCTTGGTCACTTGAGCTTTGATCTGCTAGTCAGATTGAGTTCAATGGGCCTAATCCGAGGATTGCCCAAGTTGAGAGCTGAGAAGGACTTAGTATACCACCCCTATCATCATGGCAAGATGGTTGCCGCTTCTCACATTCCTGTGTCTCAGGTTATGACCTCCTATCCGGGTGAGCTACTCCATATGGATACAGTAGGTCCCGCTCGGGTAGCGTCGGTCAGTGGGAAGTGGTACGTGCTTGTCATTGTGGACGATTTTTCGCGGTTCTCGTGGGTATTTTTCATGGAGTCTAAGGATGAGGTGTTTGGTTTTGTTTGGGATCTGGTACTGAGGTTGAGAAACGAGAGTCATAAGCCCATGAGGGCTATCCGCAGTGACAATGGCTGAGAATTCAGAAACTCTCGGTTCGAAAACTTCTGTCGTGACCTAGGTCTTGAACACCAGTTTTCTTCTCCATATACCCCTCTGCAGAACGGTGTTGTGGAACGCAAGAACCGCACACTTGTTGAGATGGCACGGACGATGCTCGATGAGCATAGGACTCCGAGGCGCTTTTGGGCTGAGGCAGTGAATACGGCCTGTTACATTGCGAACCGGATTTTCTTGCGAGTTTTCCTTGGGAAGACCTCGTATGAACTTCGGTTTGGTAGGCAGCCCAGCGTCAAGCATTTGCGAGCGTTTGGCTGCAGGTGCTTTGTGCAAAAGAAGGCGGGGCATTTGGACAAGTTTGAATCTCATTGTTTGGATGGGATTTTTCTGGGGTATGCTTCTAGTTCTAGGGCTTTTCGTGTGTGGATTTTAGAGGCCAAGCAAGTTGTTGAGACTTGTGAGGTTTCTTTTGATGAGACTATGCCCTGCACAACCCCTGCCTTTGAGCTTTCAGGTGATGATGAAGAAGGCACTCCCATCTTTGAGGATGGGGAAGGTATGGTTAATGATGGTGATGCAGGAGCCACTGCACCGGCTGCAGCTCCTGCCCCCTCTGCTACGAGCTCAGATGATGAAGGAGGATCCTTGCCCACGGTTTCCTCCTCACTCCCCCGACAGCAAGCTCATGCAAGGGCTGGAACCACTGAAGATGCAGGGGAGGTGACCTCCGAGATTGTACCATCTCGGCAAGTCCAGCGGGATCACCCTCCACACAGGATGATTAGAGACATTCACCAGCATGTCACACGCTCATCGGTTAACTCTTTAGCCTTTTTCTCTCACTTTGCATATGTTGATTCTTTTGAGCCCCGGGATGTGTCACATGCATTATCTGATCCTAACTGGGTGAACGCCATGCATGAGGAGTTGGAGAACTTTGAGAGAAACCATGTCTGGGATTTAGTTGAACCTCCACCAAACTGTCGCCCTATAGGTACCAAGTGGGTTTTCAAGAACAAACAGGGTGAGGATGGGATGGTTGTGAGGAACAAAGCGAGATTGGTAGCCCAGGGTTTCTGTCAGAAGGAGGGGATAGATCATGAGGAGACCTTTGCCCCTGTAGCTCGTTTGGAGGCCATTAAGATTTTGCTTGCCTTTGCGGCCTCTAAAGGCTTCAAACTGCAGCAAATGGATGTCAAGTCTGCTTTCCTAAACGGGTTCATAGAGGAGGAGGTATATGAGAGACAACCTCCTGGCTTTGAGAGTGCTAGATTTCCAGACCGGGTGTATAAGTTGAGGAAAGCCCTTTATGGTCTGAAGCAAGCTCCTAGAGCTTGGTATGCTAGGTTGAAGAGTTTCCTGCTCAAATCTGGGTTTGTGATGGGTTCAGTAGACAAGACCTTGTTTTTGTTGAGTCGTGGCGGTGACACCCTGATAGTTCAGATATATGTTGATGACATAATCTTTGGTGGTTCATCTCACGCTTTGGTGTCTAGTTTTGCTGAACAGATGAGCAGGGAATTTGAGATGAGTCTTATGGGTGAGCTCCAGTTTTTCCTCGGGCTGCAGATCAAGCAAGGCTCCGAAGGAACCTTCGTCCATCAAGCCAAGTATACGAGAGACATACTCAAGAAGTTTGAGATGGGTGACTCCAAGCCCATGACAACTCCTATGAGTACAAACACGGCGCTTGATGCTGATGAAGATGGGGAGGCGGTGGACCAGAAGGAATTTCGAGGGATGATCGGCTCACTTCTGTACCTAACGGCGACCAGGCCGGACATTCAGTTCGCAGTCTGCCTCTGTGCGCGCTACCAGGCTTCTCCTAGGACTTCTCACCGTCAAGCGGTGAAGCGCATTTTCAGGTATCTGAAATTCACTCCTGAGCTTGGTCTTTGGTATTCCTCGGGTTCTTCTCTTTTTCTTAGAGGGTTCTCAGATGCTGAACATGCTGGCTGCCGGATTGACCGCAAGTCAACCTTCAGCACATGCCAACTCTTAGGAACCTCTCTTGTCTCTTGGTCCTCCCGCAAGCAAGCTAGTGTATCCTTGCCTACCACAGAAGCAGAGTACATAGCTGCTACTAGCTGCTGCTCCCAGCTTTTATGGATGAAAGCCACCCTTAGTGATTTCGGCCTTAGGTTTGAAAAAATCCCTCTTCTAGTTGATTCTACTTCTGCTATTTCTGTAGCTAAGAACCCTGTCTTGCACTCTAGAACCAAACACATAGATGTGAGGTTTCACTTTCTGAGAGATCACTATGAGAAGGGGGACATAGACTTAGTCCACGTAGCATCTGAAAACCAGTTGGCCGATATCTTTACCAAGCCCCTAGAGTTTGGCGCTTTTGTGCGCTTGAGAGGTGAGCTTGGAGTGTGCTATCCCTTTTAGTCAGGGATAATACGCTATTCCTTTTAGTAAGGAATAGCTTCCATAGTCTAGAATTTGCTTTTATCTTGTTTTTATTTCTCTTTGCTTCTTTTGCATGTTTGTATCATATCATGCATTGCACTGTATCATATGCATTTTCACTTCACTAGCACTAGAGCTCTTTTGAGACGATGAGTTAGTACTTGCTTGTGCTAGATTGTACAGTTGCATGCTTGATCATGGTTGGCTAAGCTCTCTTGAGTCTATTGAATACTAGTCGTGAGCTAAGTCATTTTATTCTTTGCAAATCAAAAACCATGATCACCACTTGATTTGGCTACCTAGCATGTGTAGGATTGTTTAATGCTATGCTATCTTTTTATACCTGGATATGCTAGTTGTATGCCTTTGCTAAGTTAATGCCTAAGCTTTTATGACACATTGCTTAAATTGAAATCTGAATCAAAATGCTTACAAGTGGTGTCTTATATGATGAATTGAGAAAGATCCAGGTGGGTTTGCTTGTCACACTGATCTAGTTCGAGACAGCTTGCCTTTGCACTTTGGCATGAACTTGGACTAGACTGTGTATGACCAAAACCTTGTCTTAAGCTTCTGATGGTTATATAGCCTAGGCTTGGTATTGGTTGGTAAGATGTGGCAAAAGACAAGTAAATAACCCCTGGCACAAAAAGAACTTGCTTATGAATACAAATGTCTAAAACTGAAATTTGCAAGTCTCTAAAATGCTTATGGCTGGTTGTATATGCTTTGGTTGAGAGTAGGACACCTTGTATGCATGCTAGCATCTTGCTGTTCATGCCTATCTTGCTAGGTGCTATTCATGTCGGTGATGCTTTCTTTTCGATAACCCTAAAAAATAAGCTTGCTCTTGATATGTGTAAGATAGATTCATTTGAGCTTGTTATATGCTTCCTTGCCCTCACTTGCTCTGTATGCTAGAACTTGTGATTACTAGCTTTCCATCCCTTCTGAGCTCTTTGAGTTACACTCCTTGCATTTCATGGCATATTTTGAGGGGGAGTTGTCTAGTTCAGGGGGAGTTGAGTTCAAAGAACCCTTGATGTGTCCATTGTCAACAAGGGGGAGAAATTAGTGTACTTCCAAGGGGAGAAGTCTTTAAATATGGATAAAGGGAGAGAACTTAGGAGAGTTTTAGTTGAGGGGGAGCTTTGCATTCATTTTGCATTTGTGAGGATGCATTTCAGGGGGAATTGAGCTTTTAGCATGCTCTTTGCATCGGTGCGTTGAGCCTTTTGCCTCTGTTTTGAGGAGCCGATGTTTTGTTTCGTTTTGCTTCAAGCTGCCTTGTGTTTGGTTTTTGGCAGCTTGAGCATTTCTTTTCTTTTTTCTTTCTTTTTTCAGTTTTATGCTTTTCTTTTGTCTTTGTTCTATTTCAGGTTACAGGTTGGAGATGTGTTGACAATGCACTCATCAAGGGGGAGATTGAGAGCCAATGGATCGGCCTCATTGCTCTCCTGGTGTGATGAGTGATTGTCAACGGCACAAGTCCTCCGATGGACTGGAGGTAGAGGATGACGAAGACCTCGATGGACTGAGACAAAAGTCCTCCAATGGACCGGAGGCAACGCTCGGCATCGGTCGGCCATGGAAGCTCGGTACACGGAGGGGCGGTTCGGCAACGGTGGTGTAAGCCCTCCGATGGACCGCGAGGCAACTCCGATGGACTGAAGAAGCCGGGTGCCACCGTGGTGCTCCAACCCGAGTGCATGGCGCGAAGGCGTGCGAGGGAGGTTTTGGCTGCTTCGGCTCAAAACCGCCACCCAAATTCAGATGACTTGGTGGGTTGGGCTCCGACTCACCAAGATTGAAGATTGGGCCAAGACCCGGCCCAGAAAGCCCGCAGAATAAAGTTTCCCGGTTTCTGACTTCAAAACCGGGGGAAGCTTCCGGACTACTGGCTACGTGGCGCACATCCAAGCGAGGCGGAGAAACCGAAGATGATCAAGACGTCATCGTAGTCATCCGATTGTATCTTTTCGGTTTGGCCCCCTCCGGGCATTTTTAGAGTAGGGGTCTTAATGTAATTGTGTCGTTTAGGGCCTAGGGTATAAATAGACTTGAGAGGCTCCCTTGGAGCTTATCTTGGCAGCCAAAAACCCTAGTTTTCCTAACCCTAGCAGCCAAGGTCCAAAGGAAAAAAATGGAGGTGATTAGCTAGGAGATGAGTGCCTAGTTTAGTCTAATCTTGTCTTTAGTGGGAGGATGATGGGAGGTAGGCTCTAGGGAACTTGTGTAACCTGAATTTCGTGTTTAATCCAAGGTTCCTTGTTGAGAAATTCCATGGAGTGAGCAGCAATTTTCGTCCTTCCCTTTCCCCTCCCCGGTTCTAGTTCGTTTTTGGTTCCAATTCTTGGATTTTGGTGTGTTTCGGTTTGTCCAAGGTTGGGATCTTTCTTTTGCTGGTAGTTTGCCTTGCTATGATGTGGTGAATCTCACTAGCCAAGTGATAGAATTATTGAACCACGAGCAAGGGCCGTTCTTCCCATTTCTCGGTTTTTCGGAGTCAACTCACCTACCTCACGTGATTTGCAATTCCCGTGCATCCCTTGATCTTTTGGAGCTGATCTTTTGGGATTTGCTAGGGAAGGTCCTTAGGATTATCCATGCAAATTTTCATAAAGTTTCATTGAGATTTGACCCCGTTTTGATCGATTTTTCGATGGAGTGTCGGGCTGTTTTTCTGCGCAGTTTTTCAGAGAACTGACAGGACAAATCAATTGTCCTTAGGTTTGTCCGAAGTAGGGACTTCGGACTGTCCGATCCCCATCCCTCGGATTGTCCGGTTTATAGTGTTTTTGGGCTGTTTTCTTTCCCTTCTATGTGTTTGTCCAGTCAGTTCTTCTGGTGTAGAAAGGATTGTCCGGTCTTTTCTTGCTCCGCTTGCTTTGGGGTTTGTTCTTCTTGGTTTCTTTGTCCGAGGTTGTGTCCAATTTGAAGAATCAGATTGTCCGGTCCCTTGTTCTTCTTCTGCTCTTCGGGTTTTTAGATTGTTTTGTCCGCCCTGTTGTCCGAAGTGGCTGGTTCGGATTGTCCGGTCTTGTTCCCTCACACTCGCTTTGTTCTGCCCCGTGTTCTGCTTTGCCCGGTCAGGCTTTTAGGGAAAGAACTGACTGTCCGGTCAGTTCTTCAGTTTTCTGGCTTTAGTTTTTGGAGTGTTGTTGTTTGCTTCAAACTTGTTTTGTGTCAACCATTGCATGCCCATACTCTTTACTCATTTTTCTAAGTGAGGTACGCTCCGGTGTGTTGAGTGGCTAGTGTGTGACACTTGCAAGCTTTGTAACTTGTCTTATTTTGTCTGTGCTTTGCTGTGTTTGTCTAGGTGTTGTGTGCTTGTTCTGCTAGGTATAGTTAGTGCTTCCGCTTTGCACCCGATACGTATCTGTTCAGTGGACGGTATTGGTTGTGCGTGTGTTTTCGTGAGAGCGCACTTTGGGGGTTTGAGTTTGAGTTTTTCAAGTGCTCCTATTCACCCCCTCTAGTCGCACGTCTCGGTCCTACATTGCGTGCCGATCATGAGGAGCTTTCGCTCGATGAGATGAGTCTATCTTCCATTTGCTAACAAGACAAGTAACATAGTACTTCTAGAGAAGTACTCCTCTGCCTCTGCTACTGGCACATCACGGGCTGTTGAGCCTTGAGATGCAGAGCTTTGGTCCTTTTGAGAACGTGTATCTGAGCAAGCTTCTTAGTGAAGACTTGCTACAGGAAAAGACTAATTTTTCATGGGCCAAAAGCCCACAAAAATAAGGGAAAACCCACAAAATTAAGCTGTTTTTGTCGGCAAATATTTTAACGAAATAAAGTCGGACAAAATTGTAAACTTAATTTCGTGAGCCCCAACGAAAATAGTTTTCTTTCGCCGGTTTTTGTGCAGACCGACGAAAATGTGTTATTTTTGTCGGTTTTGTATAGGCCGACGAAAATAGATGCCACATAATTTCGTCGACACATCGGCCGACGAATTTTGTTGGTGCCATGTCATCTATTTTCATCAGCCACGTGGGCTGACGAATTTACAACATTTTTCATAAAAAAATAATAACATACTAAGGAAATTTCAATAAAACTTAGATAAATTAGAAAAAATCTGAACAAAATCATACAGTATATTACAGTCACATAATCTACCAAATCAACATCAAACTATACACATCTGCAAGGGAGAAGGAATAATATAAATGAACTGTGTGCCAAAATATTACTTCTATCTCTAATACTCCATTAGTCGCTAATTCAGTATACTTCAAAAACAAGAATTGACATGTCTTGCACTGGTAAACAAGGTAACTGCACTCGCAGACTCATGCAGTAACAAAAAGAATTGAGCTCTCAGCTTCTGATTTGTGGACTTGTCGCCTATAAATCTGCATGTTTTTGTAACCAAATTACAATCAAATATACGCACATACCAAGGGGCAAGGGCCTCAATGGGATATTCTGAATGTTCAGCCAGTGGTAGTATTATCCTATTAGGTAAGATGCCCACTAATCTACACAAAACACAGATTACATGTTAGAACAGCGATTCAGACTAGCAGGCAATTGTCCAGGCAGAGGTTAATTCAAAGCACAGTTATGAGTTACAGACCTGATCACCAAAAACCAGAGTTTCTTCATCCAGCTAGAACACACACACTCAGAATAAGAATGACTACACAAATTGGAAGAAATGACCGTTATCATAAGGTTTAGGTCCCTTAAACCTTAAGCATTGTATCCACAGACTGTGTGTGTCCCAGAAAACTGTCACTAACCACAAATGCACATGTCAGTGAACAACTTTAGAGCACATCACTAACAGAATGTAGTTGGGCCTAAAAAAGAAAGTGAAAGATGCCAGGTTAATCTTGTTTATGTTTTGTGTGATCGTGGATTGGAGCAAGCATGATGGATCACGCATGCCTATTAATTTAGTGTGGATAAATTCTGGCTTGAGTGTGCATATTTGTGCTATTAGAACAAGCAACATTTGTAGGTTCAAGTGTGCATAAACATCTGTGTTCTTGCTCATTGTTTTCATAAGAACAAGCAAATTGCGTCAATATCTCATAGTGGCACCGCATTATTAGGAAATTACAAATGCTATAGACAAGATCCTTCTAATCTAAGGATTTACTAATCACAAATGAACTGTATGAGTTCAGTAAAATTGGCAGTGGATCTTTGCAATCAGAATAGTCAATGAAAGTGAATTACACTCGGTCCAATAAAGCCAAATTACTCATAAGAACAACATCGCTCCAACCAATGATAATTTTCATGGTTATAAGAACAAACAATATTTTTACCATGTTGAGAAAAACAAAGAACAATTGAAATTCAATTATAAGAACAGTTAGATGCATCACAGCAAGATGAAAATTGGATATAATCTGGAAAACATAGTTGGCACTAGCGCTACAGCTCAGAGGTAGAGCAGTAGAAATGAAGCATGGCATTGATCTTCTACATGCTAAAACATTAAAACAGATTACTATAAACTGGAAGAAACATATGCAGATTTAAGCAAAGCTAACTTGCAGTCTTTAAGTTATATATATTAATTTCTAAATAACCATATTAGAGAACAGGTGCACAATTAAATCATGAATGGAATTCAGCAACTATATTACAGATCAGGTATCAAGAAGCCAATAGATGTCCATCATGAAATTTTTTAGAACTTCATAAACTATTTATTTGCATCGTAAGCATACAACTTGGAAAATCAACAAACCCGCCTCTGCCATCCAGTTAACTCTACTTGCTAATACAAACAGATAGGCAAGCAAGGCAATATAAATATATATAAACAGATAACACAAGAAGGATTAAATTAAGTCAAGCAAGGCAATATAAATATATAGACAGATAGGCAAGGCCAATCCAAATTCCTAAAGCACCATTGAAGTGCCACATATTTAAAATAAAGGAACGGAAAAGACTTAGGCTACTGTTAGGTTCATCTCACCAAAGAAAAAACAATTCATGTGTCCACTTTCAATCATAATCACATGGACAAGTACACGACCTAGCCAAATCATACAACAACAATCAACCGAGAATAAAATTGTCCTTATGTCAAAGGCAAACATGAGCTTTACTAGCTCAAAAGGGAAAAAATCACATCCTACACCAATCAATATCATGCATAGATACCTATAAACGGAACTTGAGCTACCAACACATGGTTTAATCTTAAAATCAAATCACTTCTATAGATGCTTAACAACCGGAATGTGAGCAATCAAACATATAGTAAGCAGATCGCGCTGCCAACAAGACGTACAATTCCAATTCCCGCCAGCCCACGTGAGCACGATCCACTAACGGCAATTCCCATGGATCTAGAGCTACCTGCACCCACCAGCAAGCTTGGGTCCACTACGGTGACCCCAAAGCCACACTGGATTCATCAGATCCAATCAACATGGTGCAAATTCCGCGGGCACGCACCCAAACATCACTCGGCGTGCCAAGCAGCCGCCATTCCCATAGATCTAAGCCCGTCTGCCCTCGATCCCAACACCCCCACATAGCTCACACACACACCAGCACTACGGAGCGGAACAGGAGGCAACGGTGGCACGGTACCTTGACCATGTCGATGGGCTGGATGACGTAAGTGGTGAGCATGCCGGAGGAGCCGAGGGGCTCCGAGTCATTCATCTACACGTCTTCCAGCATGGCAGTGCCGGAGAGGTGGAGGAGCCGAGGGGCGCAGGCGGCGCGGACCTTGGCCAGGGGTGCGAGGTGCTACGGCCGGAGGCGGTAGAGCTGAAACGCCCCAGTTACCATAATGGGACTAAAATGTGCTTTATTACCATCCCAGGGTTTGGTAATCACATTCTTACATCAGAGTGATGCAGATCCGCCCTAATGGGTCAAACAGCAAAGGGGCGCAGCCCTAAATCTAAGCAGCATAATATAAAACGTAGGCCCAAACTTCCACACGTCACGGTTGAGAAGTAGGTCGTAGCCCTAATCGCTTCCATACATGGTGACTTCATGGTCTCCATTGGAAAAACGTTAACAAAGCAAGGGTGAGTACATACGTACTCAACAAGCCCACCTTTCTCTATAAGGAGTAGGGGTGTAGCTATATCTACATGCAAGTCATATCTGGAGCTCAGGAAGTTTTGCATAAAAGCATTTTGTATGCAGAGTTTGACCTAGCCTAACAAGTTTTAGTCATTCAGAAAACATGGTTTTTCTCAAAAGGGGTGCCACTGGACTTGCCGGTCCACATGGCCAAGGACTTTTCAGCCATCACACTTTCCACAGGGTTCTACCCCCGTAGATTAGCATCCACCCAAAAACCACTTTGTTCCCAACCCAAAATCAAACCAATTCCCACCATTTTTAGTTTATGAAAAGTGCTAATTGAATAACCAAGCCGTAACTCATCCATACCAGTGGACTCAGACTATTCGAATAGGTTTTACTCTGATTAGAGGTTGTACTAACTCCCACGAGTTGGACTCAGCGACACTTACGGCCAAATAAGCGTCCGAATTCCAAACTAAGCCGTTGCCTTTGTTTCGTCACCTAGCAGTACTTTAGAGGTTCGGGCCATCGAGCCGCACCCTAGTGTCCCTCGACACCCCTTCGGCACACAACCCATTCCCTTGCCCCTTGTGTGCCAACACAAAAGCTACTAGGCTATCCACTCTGGCTCAGGCCTAGCCAATGCCTCATACAGAGTAAGTGGTTGTACTAAAAGAGTTAAACAAGATGAAAATCAACGCGGTCCTTACAGAGCGCAGGTAGAACCATTCCCATTCTCCATTGCTCGACACCACGAGCATCCACCTACCCGGTCGTCTCCAGGACTCCCAGGACATGGGTAACCGTGGGTTGCTAAGTTACCGTTTATACCCTTCCCTTTAAATGGCGTATCTCAACCTGTGGGTCGTTTGTCGGGGTTCTTCCACATTTTATTTCAAAAGCACACATACCTATCCTTATTTCCAAACCCATCAAGTTCCACAACCATAATCCCAACTTAACATCAAGATTATGATAGATATAATTAGGTGAGCGATCCCACCTATGCGCACTACATCTAAAATAGGCTTAGGTGGCTGTATATTTGTAGGGTTACCTTAGCAAGTAAAACATGCAAGTTTTTATGTGATTATCAGGCCAAGGGTTGTGGTAGTAAAACATAGGAATTTTATACATCAAGTGGGGATTCCAGTGGGCTTGCCGTGCAAATTGTTGACGAAGCGGACGGTGCATCGGTTGAGGGTCCACCCTTGGTCGAGCACGTTGGTACTCCAACTGTTAGGCACGATGGAGTGCTAACCACTCGACGTGACGACACAGCATCTGCTGCAAACGTCGGTTACTAGCTTCGAGCCTAGTAAGGGCCCTTGCGAGGGACGTACCGGCTAGGATATCCGGTATAAACTACGTGCACAAACAAGGAAACACACATACATCGAGGCATAACATGAGCTTAACACGATGAAAGGATGTGTTTGGGGAGGGTAGAGATTATTTGGATGATTTGTTCGTAGAGCATACCAGTGGCGGTGGTTCCGGTAAGGTGCGAGGGGCAACTGGTTGGGCTGCAAACTTTCGGCCACGACGGTAGTCACGGTAGGGGCTGTTGCGGACATGCTAGGGAGAAGAATGTGGGCAGCTATGGCGAAAACAGAAACGGTTAGATGGTGGCTGCATGGTGATGTTGAGGAAAAGGTCTTTTGTGAGATAGACGGGATGGAAATCAAATAGATATTCAGATGATTTTCCGTATCGTCATCATCCGAATTGGAATCGGAAAGACTAAGACAAGGATCTTTTGAGTTGGTAGAGAGCAGGAGGACAACGACATCACACTAGGCACGCAAACTTCTGTGGGACAAGTGTGAAGCACTGACTGGGCGTAGGACGGCGTCACGGTGGCATGACGGCATCCTTCGGCTAGGTATAGATTATGTGGAGTGTGTGGATAGATAGAGCTGGAATTTAGATGAATTTAAAAAGAAGAATCACAGCCATCGGAGTTGGTATGACTTAGATATGATTATGTAAGTTTAACAGAATAGTACGCAGTCTGTGTACAGTATTTTGTAAACGAACGATCTGAATAGTATCTATTTGCTTATGGACGATGAATGAATGGACAACGACGGACGAACGACCGATGAATGGACGAACGAACGACGAACGAACGGACGGATGGATGATCGAACGAATGGACAACGACGGATGAACGACCGATGAACGGACGAACAAACGAGGAACGAATGGATGGACAGATGATCTGAATAGTATCTGTTTGTATATGAACGACGAACGAACGGACGAACAACCGATGAACGGACAAACGAACGACGAACAAACGATCAGAATAGTGTCTGTTTGTGCGTGTGTGCAGCAAACAGAGGGAGTGTGTGAGTGAGTGTGTTGTGTGAGGCAGGGAACTCTCGGTGGCTATTTATAGCCACGGGAGGGGGAGTGGGCTGCATGCATGCAAGTAGCCGGCCGCTTAGCGGCTAAGCACCTCCTTAGCTGCGGTGATGCACTGATTAGCCAAAATTAGCGTATAAATACGTATAAAATGCCGACACCATATTTTTTAAGGATAGGAGGGAGGTCTATGTATGCGGTGACATAGTGGCGCGGCCAATAGCAACAAGATTTAAGCGCTGGTGACGTACGCAACGATGGTAATTAGCATATAAATATGCGTGTCGCATCGTTTGAGGCACGTACGACAACTGCGAGCTGGATATAGGATAGACAACGGCTTGCACTTGGTGGAGAGAGCGTCGTGGTTGCGACAGGCGGCGATGTGTGCTGTACGTACGTACAGACAGAACCGAGAGGGAGGGAGATGGGCCGGCAGGTGGGGAAAACGATCCGAAGGAGATTTCTCTTTTTCCTTTTCCTTTTTGGATATTTGGAAAGAATTTTAGGAAATATTTTGTGGAGATTTTTATGTTGAGATCATATTAACACGCAACAAGCAAACACGCAAGGTTTTGAAAAATGATTTTGAATTAGGGGGAATTAAAAGAAATTTTTCGGTGCTAATTTTTGGGACGTTACAAGAGCGGGGCAGCGGCAGTGTTGTGGCTCGGCGCGGGGACGTAGTGGGGAAGCGGCGGCTGGCTGCACGGAGATGTATGTGCCCATGTGTGAGAGATGTGTGTGTCTGCGGGATGCCTATTGACAACACTTAAGCATGGCAAACCTTATACTGCAAGCGACAGTATCGTATGTAGCTTTTCCCCAGGATGAGTATAATGGGTTTTGTCAATGCAATGAAGGAACTAAATATAATTTAATTAACAAGAGTTTAAGGGAAACTAAGGGTAGAAAGGTAGTCCAATCTATCTCTAAACCTAAACCAATCCTTAGACTAATCTAATTAGAAACTATACTATATAAATATAAGATAAGCAATTAGAACATAACTAGAACACTAATCAAAAGGTATTAACTAGGTTTCTAATCAATCTCTAATTGGATCCAAATCATATGCGATATATGGCGCCACTTCAAGATTAGAATAACGAGATAACCAGTAGCTCAAGGTAAACAAACATGTTTAAGTATATTCATCATAGCATGATTGAATCAAGATCAACCAATTTAATCCCCTAGATCGAGTTTAACCTTTCCCCGGACTCTACTGTCACTAGTAACTAGGTAATCGACGAGAAACTCTCAACAGGCATAGATAATTAGAGAACGCGCTTCTAATTAATTCACATGGTCTAATAACATAATTAGAACAACTGGAACCTTTTATCACCATGATTACAAGAACTAGAAACATAATCATATCATTAGTAAACTAGATCAGAGATCAAGAACACTAGATGAATAATACCCTTAATGACATGATCTAATCAACAAGCATCTAGACATAAAGTGAATTACAGCTAGAACATGTGTAATTAGAACAAAAACATGATAATTAGACAAGAACAATGCTTCATTAATAACTTGTATCAAGATTACAACCATGATCATACCTTCCCTTGATGATACAATTAGACCTCTGGAGCTAGGTAATTAGAGCACCGTGCAAGGCCTCTAATTACCAATAGGAACTAGAAGAACTTTAATCCTAGACTAGAAACTCGATCATCTACTCTCCTCTAGTTGTGGTCCCTCTTGTCGTCGTCTTCACGCCTTGATAATGAATTGGATGCCTCGTCCCGGGGTCTATGCTCGCTATTTATACCCTGAAGATGCCGTGGGTAAAAAGGAAACTCCAACCGACATATGGGAGGCTGGGGTCGGCCGACCATGGGGGCCTATGAATTGACACCTTCTTGAAGCTTCTGATTAGAAAGCCTTGATCAACACAGAGGGGCATGAATTAACCAAGCCTTACTTGTTCATCATCTTCAATGAATGTCATCTTAGTGGTCTTTTCTCACTCGATGTAGATCGTTGTGAATTTCGCGAAAATTGGTAAAAAACCTATAAAAATCACACATAGCATATTTCCAAGACAATGTTGCAAAATCCATAATAATCGGTGATAATTGTTAGTAAAAGATGTAGTTGACGCTTAAAATCCATAAAAAACTATGTAAAATGATACAAAATATTCGTTCATAAGCCACGTCAACAATGCCTTACCCTAAGTCCCGATGGGCCCTCTATTTTCGTCGGCCGCTGTTGAAGGTCGTTATTTTCCTATTTCGACCGTCAATCCCTCGGTGAATAAATAGGGTATAGATAAAGTTCTATGCATTATTTACCTAACACTAACGAATTTCATGAGTTTTGGTGGTTTTCGATGTATCACAGGGAAAAGCTCACATTCCATACAAAAGAACATCATATGGAGCAAGAGAGAATCATCACATAAAAGGGCTTGAGAACGAATGGGAAATAACATCATTATGAAGTATCTCAAATGCCCTCATGGACCAAGCCATTGTAAAGATCTCGTCGAAACAATAAAAATGGAGTTTTGGTTCACTCAATTTGGAGTTCGGACGCTAAAGTTATGGCCGTCGCAAGGTTGATAACATGGGCTGTGAGAGATGGTCGGGCGACCAAGACCTTGGTCGCGCGACCAAAGGCATGGCCGGCCGACCACCTACTCTCTCAAAATGTCTCATACTTCATCTTATTCATCTAAGAAAGTCACCAAGAGCCCAAATACACAAGGTGGAACAAGCCCAAGTCGAATCCAACGTCGGAAGGCCACCACTGTTTACGGTCGTAATCTCACGATATCAACCGTCAATTATCCACCAAATGAAACTAAACATGTAAAATATATGGACTAACCCTTGGTACTAATGAGTTCCACAAGATGTACATGAATATTTTGTGATGCTCCGGCATCTCGAGTGCATTTTCATCTCACATACATGCAACCTTCATCATGATGCATCCTACAATGACATGCATTTGAACCCCATGGTCAAACTTGATTGATGTGCATACTTGCTAAACCCTGTTTTCTGCATGTGTGCCTCTTTGTTGGTAGTCATAACTTTAGTTCTATAGTGATATAGATGAAACTCATATTGACAAACGTGTATACAATTTAATGATAAACAACTTTGGTAATTGGTGCTTTGACATACATTAAGGTTTGCATAGAGTATTGGGGCTTTTTCTGTCAGCATGTGAATTCTGTCCAAACATGACCAGTTTAGTAATTTTAAATTTTTTGATCTTAAAGCCAAAATCTTGCAATGGTTTTATTGAGAAAGTTGTAGATCTTGAAAGTCTGAACAATATTGGTATAAAACGCTTTGAGTGAATATGATTAGAAAATAGACTTTTAGAATTTCTAAACTTATGGGTTCTGTTGGTCAAACCTTGGTCAGCAGCATAATTTCAAATTTAAACCATATTTTTGAATATAATTTGGTATACAAGTTTATAAGACAAATGTAGAGAAACAAATTTAGGACATTTCATCCAATTGGAGTTTTGTCAAATTCAGCTCCTAAGTTGGTCAAATAGGGGAAGTTCAGAAACCTATTCCCTGGTCAAACTGGGCTATTTCCATTTTCGGGATTTTTAGAATTCCCTCTATCTCTATGACGTGTGGGTCCCACTTGTCAGCCCACCGGATTCCTGCCCGAGCCGGACGAAAATCGGGACGGTGGACCCCACCATCGTGCGACTCCGTGCTCCCGGTCCATGCACCAGGGATCGTTTCCCTTCGCCCCACCCCACCTGTCGGCGTTGTCGGTCCATGGACCAAGTCCATCCGTCGCAGCTGTCTCCTTCTCCCCGCTCCGACGTGCCCACGCGGCGGCCGCGCTCTGCCCGTGCCGCGCCGACGCCGGCCGAGGACGAGACCACGCCCAGGGCCTTAACCTGGAAATGTTCTGGGCAACATTCCTCCTCGCCCTCACTCTTGCCCCGCCTTCCTGCCTTCTCGCTCTCCTCCTGCGTTCGTCTCCAACCGAGCCGAGCCACCGCCGCCATTGGAGCCGCCGTGGCAAGCTCACCCCGCCACCGCCTCAGGCTGCCTCCCGCCCCGCCAAAGCGCCTCGCGCTCTCCTCATTGTCCTCCACCGTCCCCGCACAGACTCGCCCCTCGCACTCGCCTCTTTCCCCCTTCACCACACGCGCAACCGCACGGCCACCATTGCCGTCGGCCCCTCGCCGTGGGAGGCCACCTTCCGGCCATCCCCTCGCCTCCCTGACCCCACCTCTGAACTCGCCGCCCCACCGCGCAGCTCTCGCGCCCCACAGTACCCGCTACCGCGCCCTACCTCGGCAAATCGACGCCGCGCGCCGTGGCGCCACCGCGGCCGCCAGTTCACCGCCGCCCCGTCGCCATCTCCTCCACCTCGTGCGACAAGGTCTACGGGACGGCATTCACCATCACCGGGGGCACCGACCGCCGCCCCCTCGGCGTCAAGTAAGCGCCTCGTCGCGCCGTTCATCCCCAGCGAGAGGTAGAAGAAAGAGAGGGTCGTTTTGCGATCTTGCCCCTGTGTTATCCGTTATTTACGTATCGGTCCGGAGCGCTGTGCATTGAGTCTTGCGGATCTAGCAGTCTAGCCTCCGCAGGTTACGGTTAATTGTGTTCAAGTCTCGATCTATAAGGTTTTTCCATTTATTTCATTTATATTAGGTTGTGAACTTTGAAAAATCATAACAATTCAAATAAAAAATCCAAAATGGACAAACTCAGTGGCTATGGGTTCTTTGGGAGTAGATCTACAGAATGGGTATAATGTGGATGTGTGAAAAGTCTGTTTTGCCCCTGCTTGTGTGCATGCATGTTACTTCATGTTAAATAGAGAAAGTGACCTAAATGATCTCCAAAAATCATAAAACTTGGGTAGTTGCTTTGTTATGGCATCTAGGTACTGTGTGATTTTTGGTAGCTCTAGCATTGGTTGGTAAATGACTGATTTGCCCTTATGCATGAGTTTTATGTATTTATTTAACTTGGGTAACGAAGGTTATATAAAATATGCTCAAATATGATCTCTGGTATTTTTCATGTGCTTTGTGTAGTATGAGTAGCTCACCGGTGAAGTATGAGGTTGTGCATGCATGATTTACCTGCTGTTTTGAAATTGACAAAATGATACTTACTAGACTTGATAATTCGAAAAAGTGACTTTAGAATGAAAAACAATTCTATGAAAAATCTGGTATGCTACTAGTATGATATGATAGGGAGTCCAGAAAGTATTTTTGAAGAATTTATCAACACTGTTTATAATTACCTCTTAATTTGCATGTGATAAATATATGGAAAATAAATGTCCTATCAAACTATGGATTTTGTGCTTACTGATTTTTGTACACGATGTTCATGCAATGTAATGGTTGCTGTGGAAGTTCCAGGTCCAGAACTCACTCCTATAAATTATAAAAAATCTGAGAAGCTATAGGGCTGATAACTTGCTGGAATTTAAACAAATTAATTATGACTTGGTTGTAGCTGAAATTTTGGCTGTAGCTTTATGTGATATACTTCTTCATGACATAAAAATTTGAGCTCATTTGGAACTATATAATAGGAGGGTTTGACATAAGCAGTTTAATTCAATAAATAGATAAACTTACATAATGAACCTAAGTGCATTTCATGTAAAAGTGTAATGTTGCTTGCTATACCATGCTACTTGCTGCAAGTTTCATGTGATATCATGAATGATGGGTTGAACTAGCTTTTAGTGATGGTTTGTGAGAGCCAATGGATCGGCCTCATTGCTCTCCTGGTGTGATGAGTGATTGTCAACGGTACAAGTCCTCCGATGGACTGGAGGCCCTCCGATGGACTGGAGGTAGAGAAGACGAAGACCTCGATGGACTGAGGCAAAAGTCCTCCAATGGACCGGAGGCAATGCTCGGCGTCGGTCGGCCATGGAAGCTCGGTACACGGAGGGGCGGTTCGGCAACGGTGGTGTAAGCCCTCCGATGGACCGCGAGGCGACTCCGATGGACTGGAGAAGCCGGGTGCCACTGTGGTGCTCCAACCCGAGTGCATGGCGTGAAGGCGTGCGAGGGAGGCTTTGGCGGCTTCGGCTCAAAACCGCCACCCAATTTCAAATGACTTGGTGGGTTAGACTCCGACTCGCCAAGATAGAAGATTGGGCCAAGACCTGGCCCAGGAAGCCCGCAGAATAAAGTTTTCTGGTTTCTGACTTCAAAACCGGGGGAAGCTTCCGGACTACTGGCTACGTGGCGCACATCCAAGCGAGGCGGAGAAACCGAAGATGATCAAGACGTCATCGTAGTCGTCCGATTGTATCTTTTCGGTTTGGCCCCCTCCGGGCATTTTTAGAGTAGGGGTCTTAATGTAATTGTGTCGTTTAGGGCCTAGGGTATAAATAGACTTGAGAGGCTCCCTTGGAGCTTATCTTGGCAGCCACAAACCCTAGTTTTCCTAACCCTAGCAGCCAAGGTCCAAAGAGAGAAAAGAGAGGAGATTAGCTAGGAGATGAGTGCCTAGTTTAGTCTAATCTTGTCATTAGTGGGAGGATGAAGGGAGGTAGGCTCTAGGGAACTTTTGTAATCTGATTTCATGAATTAATCCAAGGTTTCTTGTTGAGAAATTCCATGTCCTAGAGCAGCAATTTCGTCCCTCCCTCTTTGCCCCCTTTCTAGTCTTGTTTTTTTTTCCCGTTTCTTGGATTTTGGCTCGTTTTGTGTTGTCCAAGGATGAGACCTTTATTTTGCCGGTATTTTGCCTTGCTAGGACGTGGTGCATCTCACTAGCCAAGTGCTAGAATCATCCAACCACGAGCAAGGGCCGTTCTTGACGTTTCTAGGTTTTTCGGGTTCAACTTACCTACCTCACGAGATCTGCAATTCCCGAGCAACCCTTGATCTTTTCAAGTGGATCTTTTGGGGTTTGCTAGGGAAGGTCCTTAGGATCATCCATGCAAGTTTTCGTCAAGTTTCGTTGAGATTTGACCCGGTTTTGGTTCAGTTTTTGGAGTGCCTGCGTGCAGTTTTCAGGTTTCTGTTTCGGGTGTTTGCGGGGTGTGGACAGGACAGTTAGGTCTTTTGTCCGAACCCCTCAAAACTGACTGTCCGGTTTGCATTATTTTTCTGCTGCGTATCTTTTCTCTCCGGTTGTTTTGGCAGGTCTTTTGTCCGAAGTCCATAGGTAGGATTGTCCGGTCTATTGGTTTAGGTGTGTTTTCTTCTTGTTCTTTGTGAGTTTGTCCGGTCAGGTCTGCTGCTTAAGACCTGACTGTCCGGTCTGTGTTTCTGTTTTCCGATTTTGCGTTTTGGTGTTCTCTTTGCCTGTTTTTAAGGTGTTAGTGAGTCCTAAGGTTGGTAGCTTTTCTTGCTATGCAATCTTGCTCACTTAGTAGGAGTTTTTGTTTGCGTTAGTTTTATTGTTTGTGTGAGCTAGTTGGCGTGTGTCGGTCATTTTGTTTTGTTCTTGGTTGCGTGACACTCACCGCTAGCCCATACTTATCGCTCACTATCTTTCAGTGAGACACACTTAGGTGTGGAGTAGCTAAGTAAGTGACTTATGGCTGAGGGCGATCTTTTTGTGCGTGTTCTTTTAGACATAGTGTCTCAGCTTGGTTAGTGTTGCTTGTGCTTCCGCTTTGCACCCGATACGTATCTGTTCAGTAGACGGTATCGGTTGTGCGTGTGTCTTCGTAAGAGTGCATTTTGGGGGTTTGAGTTTGAGTTTTTCACGTGCTCCTATTCACCCCCCCTCTAGTCGCACGTCTCGGTCCTACAAGTGGTATCAGAGCCGGTTAGGTTTCCTATACCTTAACCGGTGACGAAACCGTAGTGACGATGACTTACTCCGGGAAAATTCCCGTCCTTGGCTCCGATGGTTATCCCTACTGGAAAGGTAGGATGGTGGCGTTCCTTGTTAGCCAGAGTCAGGACATATGGGATGCTACTCAGAGTACGACTTTTGTGGTGCTTCCAGTCGCTGAGCGTACTACGCAGGATATCGTGGCTCAGCATGAGGCGAATGCCAAGGCTGTTAACTTTCTCTTCTCCGGGCTTGGTCCCATGGATTATGAGAGAGTGAGTCACCTTAAGACTTCGCGTGAGATATGGTCACTGCTTAGTGCACACCATGAGGGTACTGCGACAATTAAGGCTAGACTTGTGGAGACTTACCGGCGCGAATATGAGAATTTCGTCCAGAAGCCGGGAGAGTCAGTAGACGACTTGTTTGGTCGTTTTCAGTCGATCATCAACAAGTTGCGTGTTAACTCTGCCCCCGCTGCCCTCCCATATACCGATCATCAGCAGGCTGTCAAGTTGTTGTATGCCTTAGACAGAAAAATATGGGAGATCAAGGTGAACTCAATCATTGAGTCGGCAGGGTATGATACGATTGGAGTAGAGGCGCTCTATAGTAAGCTCAAGGCCACCGAGGTAGATTACAAGATGAGGGATTCCCTCGCTTGTACAGGTTCCAAGAGTCTGGCCTTGGCTACCCCCTCTAGTGAGTCTGTCACTAACCCCATGTTACACAACTTCTCGTTTTCTGCTTTGATGTCTGTTACAGAGGAGCAGCTAGCGACACTTGGGGATGACGAGTTGTGTCTAGTGTCTAGTCGCTTTCAGCGTGCCTATGACAACCGGATGAGCAAGAAGAGGGGCGAGCGGCCCAAGTGCTTTGAGTGCGGAGAGGTCGGCCACTTCATCGCCGAATGCCCCAACAAGAACGACTACTACAAGAAGGGCAAGAGCTACTCCCGCGACTCCGACAAGTACTACTCCGGCAAGCCAAGCGTTGACAAGCACCGCTCCAGCAAGTATGGCTCCGGCAAGCGCTCCTTCGGCAAGAAGAACTTCCGGAAGGCTTTCAAGAGCTACCAGAAGGACAACCGGAAGCGGGACAAGGCCTTCTTCGCCGAGATCGGGTTCTGCAGCAGCGGATCTTCTTCCTCTTCGTCCTCGTCGAGCTCAAGCGATGAGGAGATCACGTACAGGAAGGACAAGAGGAACGATCAAGGCGGTCCAGCTGGCTTGTGCTTCGTCTCCACCAAGTCCAGGCGGGAGAACAAGGATGACGGCAGCAACTCTTCTTCAGATGATGAGGTAACTCCTGAGCAAGCCGAAATCCTTGAGATGCTAGAGCAGAACAGCCGGGAACTTAAGGCCCAGGATAAGATGCTGGAGAAGGCAGCTAAGAAGCTGCAGAAGTTGAAAGCCCAACTTGCTGAGGCTTTAGAGGAGAATGAGAGGTTGAGGAGTGTGAGACCCCAACCCAGTGAGATTGAGTGCCCTACCTGCGAGTCTTTCATGACGGAGCTTGGTGACCAGAGAGATAGGTATGCCAAGCGGGTAGAGGAGATAGATAAGCTGAAGGCTGAGCTGGGCAAACTCCAGTCCACACTGGATGAGCCTACTTTGAGTGGAGAGCTTGAGTGTGAGTCTTGCCCCTGTCTAGCTAGAGAGCTAGCTGTTCTGAAGGAGAAGTTTGAGGGGCAGTTCATGGAGCTTGAGGAGCTTAGGGCTAGACCTACGCTTTTGGGTGAATGTATGGTCTGTCCTACTTTGAGAGGTGAGTTAGAGCAGTTGAGAGCTGACTTAGAGGTGCTTTCAGCACCTAGTGATACTTGTGAGAACTGCCTAACTCTTAGGATGCAGCTGGTGGATAGGGATGCCACCATTAGGAAGTTGGAGAAAGCTGTTGTGGTTCCCTCCCTAGACTGTGATACCTGTGCTGCCCAGACTGTGATTCTGGAGGATCTGAGGGAGGAGATGTTGTCTTTGCAAGATAACAACAACAGGTTGAGAGAGGTGCTCAGTTGGGTATATGCGAGGCAACCTCAACTAGAGATGATCATAGAGAGCACCAAAAGAGCTGAGGGTGAGACAAGTGGTGTTGGGTTTGGAGAGTGCAGCATTTCGGGTGAGAAGAGTGCCCCAATTAAGGTCAAGACTGCACCTACCCAGCCAGGAGAGACTGTTGATGGGGTTTACCATGAGCCACCCAAGGCTGCCCCAAAGAAGCAATACTGGACACCCAAACCTTCTAAGGCTAAGCTGGACAAGATTGTTGACGAAGAGCTTAAGCCCAAGGGGAAGAAGCCAGTCCAGCAGCCTGAGCCACCCAAGGCCACACCACCTAAGCCCAAGTCCCAGCCTAACCCAGTTCCTAGGAGGCCTGTCTACCACTGTGAGTTTTGCCAGTGGAATGGCCACCTAGAGGAGTTTTGCTTCAGGAGGAAGCGGGTTGAGAGGCAGGAGAGAGCTTGGGGGAACCAGGATCAGTTCTACCAGGGTGGTAGGCAAGATCCTCCCCACCGCGGTGAGATGAGAGACCGCTTTGCCGGTGGTGAGAGAGGAGGCGGCTTTCAGGCTCGTGCTCCAGGTGGTGAGAGACGCTTTACCAGCCGAGCTCCAAGTCGTTTTCAGCGCGGCTATGGACCTCGTGACCGAGGCTTTGAGAGAGCTTTCGAGGGTTCACGCTTTGGAGATCGTGGTTACCCTGATCGTCGTGATGATTTCTTTGATTGTGCTTACCCTACTTTTGAGCAGATGGCTCGGCACTGGTACAGCAGTTTTGGGACTAACCCCAGTGCCGGACCGTTTGCTCACCGTCGCTTTACTTGACTTTGCAGGATCGAGGTATGGAGGACGTGTGGATCATGGACTCCGGTTGCTCTAGGCACATGACAGGGCACCGCAAGTGGTTCTCCAGCCTCAACCCTGTAAGCACCAAGGAGTACATCACATTCGGGGACAATGGTCAAGGTAAAGTGATGGGTGTTGGTTCTGTTTCGCTCTCCGCCAAGCTTTCCCTGAGAGAAGTTGCTTTTGTCCGGAATTTGGGGTTCAATTTGGTTTCTGTTTCGCAACTTCTCGATGAAGGATTTGAGGTTCGTTTTAAGAAAGGTGCGTGCTGCGTTCTTGATGCTGAGGAGACCCTTGTTTGCTCTTTGCTACCTTTTGGTCAGGTTTTTAGGGTCGACCTCACATCTGTTTCTGGCCCTGCGCGCTGTTTGGTTGCTAGTCCTTCTGCTGATATATGGAAGTGGCATAGGAGACTTGGTCATTTGAGCTTTGATCTGCTAGTCAGGTTAAGTTCAATGGGCCTAATCCGAGGATTGCCCAAATTGAGAGCTGAGAAGGACTTAGTTTGCCACCCCTGTCGTCATGGCAAGATGGTTGCCGCCTCTCACATTCCTGTGTCTCAGGTTATGACCTCCTATCCGGGTGAGCTACTCCATATGGATACAGTAGGTCCCGCTCGGGTAGCGTCAATCAGTGGGAAGTGGTACGTGCTTGTCGTTGTGGACGATTTTTCGCGGTTCTCGTGGGTATTTTTCATGGAGTTCAAGGATGAGGCGTTTGGTTTTGTTCGGGATCTGGTACTGAGGTTGAGAAATGAGAGTCATAAGGCCATGAGGGCTATCCGCAGTGACAATGGCGGAGAATTCAGAAACTCTCGTTTTGAAAACCTCTGTCGTGACCTAGGTCTTGAACACCAGTTTTCTTCTCCATATACCCCTCCGCAGAATGGTGTTGTGGAACGCAAGAATCGCACACTTGTTGAGATGGCACGGACGATGCTCGATGAGCATAGGACTCCAAGGCGCTTTTGGGCTGAGGCAGTGAATACGGCCTGTTACATTGCAAACCGAATCTTCTTGCGAGCTTTCCTTGGGAAGACCTCGTATGAACTTCGGTTTGGTAAGCAGCCCAGCGTCAAGCATTTGCGAGCGTTTGGCTGCAGGTGCTTTGTGCTTAAGAAGGCGGGGCATTTGGACAAGTTTGAGTCTCGTTGTTTGGATGGGATTTTTCTGGGGTATGCTTCTAATTCTAGGGCTTTTCGTGTGTGGATTTTAGAGGCCAACCAAGTTGTTGAGACTTGTGAGGTTTCTTTTGATGAGACTATGCCCTGCACAACCCCTGCCTTTGAGCTTTCAGGTGATGATGAAGAAGGCACTTCCATTTTTGAGGATGAGGAAGGTGTGGTTAATGATGGTGATGCAGGAGCCACTGCACCGGCTGCAGCTCCTACCCCCTCTGCTACGAGTTCAGATGATGAAGGAGGACCCCTGCCCACAGTTTCCTCCTCACTCCCCCGACAGCAAGCTCAAGCAGAGGCTGGACCCGCTGAGGACGTAGGGGAGGTGACTTCCGAGATTGTTCCATCTCGGCAAGTCCAGCGGGATCACCCTCCACACAGGATGATTGGAGACATTCACCAGCGTGTCACACGCTCTTCGGTTAACTCTCTAGCCTTTTTCTCCCACTCTGCATACGTTGCTTCTTTTGAGCCCCGGGATGTGTCACATGCATTATCTGATCCTAACTGGGTGAACGCCATGCATGAGGAGTTGGAGAACTTTGAGAGAAACCATGTCTGGGATTTAGTTGAACCTCCACCAAACTGTCGCCCTATAGGTACCAAGTGGGTTTTCAAGAACAAACAGGGTGAGGATGGGATGGTTGTGAGGAACAAAGCGAGATTGGTAGCCCAGGGTTTCTGTCAGAAGGAGGGGATAGATTATGAGGAGACCTTTGCCCCTGTAGCTCGTTTGGAAGCCATTAGGATTTTGCTTGCCTTTGCGGCCTCTAAAGGCTTCAAACTGCAGCAAATGGATGTCAAGTCTGCTTTCCTGAACGGGTTCATAGAGGAGGAGGTATATGTGAGACAACCTCCTGGCTTTGAGAGTGCCAGATTTCCAGACCGGGTGTATAAGTTGAGGAAAGCCCTTTATGGTCTGAAGCAAGCTCCTAGAGCTTGGTATGCTAGGTTGAAGAGTTTCTTGCTCAAGTCTGGGTTTGTGATGGGTTCAGTAGACAAGACCTTGTTTTTGTTGAGTCGTGGCGGTGACACCCTGATAGTTCAGATATATGTTGATGACATAATCTTTGGTGGTTCATCTCACGCTTTGGTGTCTAGTTTTGCTGAACAGATGAGCAGGGAATTTGAGATGAGTCTCATGGGTGAGCTCCAGTTCTTCCTCGGACTGCAGATCAAGCAAGGCCCTGAAGGAACCTTTGTCCATCAAGCAAAGTACACAAGAGACATACTCAAGAAGTTTGACATGGGGGATTCTAAACCCATGACAACTCCTAT